>CAKXYN010000045.1:15235755-16489011 GCA_935064755.1 Tragelaphus eurycerus
AGTTATGTCCGATCCTTTTGCAACTCCACAGACCGTGGCCCACCAGGCTCCTCTGTCCATGGAATTCTCCAGGCAAGAATACTGGAGTGGGTTGCCATTCCCTTCTCCGGGGATTTTCCCGACACAAGGATCAAACCCGGGTCTTCTGCATTGCAGGCAGATTCTTTACCATCTGAGTCACCAGGGAAGCCCCTGTTTCAGTGAAAAAGGTAAAATAAATATTCTCCACTGTATTTGGAGACTAAACTAAGCTTTAATATGCTTTTCATGTCTAGTCATACAAGTAAGCCATGCACTGTCAGGAAGCATTTTCAAAATTAATACTTTCTATAGATTGCATATCTTTATTAGGAACTACAATATTTTACTCAAAGGTACAATGTGTCTGGACATGATTTAAAATATCTTAAAGTATTATTCTGATATACTATCCTCATAAAAAAAATATAAAACAGTTGAAATCATCCTTTCCTCTAGGATGACCCGAGTTCTTTGAGGGCATGGGCCCTTCTTTAAAGAGTCTCTGAATTCCCCACAACGTAGGAACCCATCAAATATTGATAGCTATAAAATATTTCCATTAAAAAATCACATTTATATTAATTGGTGATAAATGGATATGAACAGTTCACATTCCTATATTCAATGACATCTAAAGGAGGTATTTAATTCAGGGTAAGGATAGTGAAAGAATTTGTGGAGATGGACTGAACTCACACTTTTAAGGCTTTGGGTATTTTCTATACAAGTTAGCAGGCACGTATGCATATGCACACACACACATGCGTGCACATGCAAACTATAAAAATAAAAAAACTATGACTCTTTGCATAAGAATCTTCAACAGTGTTTATAACTCACTAAGTTGGTGGTAATTTTTTATGGCTTCTGTAGGAAACAAGTACATGTACCTAAAAATAAACCATGAAAAGACTTATCAAAAACCATTTAGAGTAAGACCAATATAGTCACATAATTCTACATTTGCTTTTTCACTTTTCTAAAGCCATGTGTAGAGTAGACACAGAAGAAGGAAAATAAAAGTTTGTGGTTGTTTCATGAGCCCACAACCCCTCTGACCTCTGTTTCCTTTATCACATCACCTTCTTTGAGTCTGAACCTCCTAGCTCACTTTTATACAGGCCCCTGTAGTTATATTGATCCACTAGGATAATCCAGGATAATCTCTTCACCTCAAAATATTTAGTTTAATCACACCTGCAAAGTCTCCTATATCATGTAGGGTAACACAGTCACAAATTCCAGGAATTAGGGTGTGGGCATCTTTGAGAGGCTATTGCTATGCCAACCATACTATGATAATGAACTTCTTCCTTCAAGTGCTGCTACTCTTTGAGCTGGGAAGTAGCTACCTTGGCCCAGAGCTTTAATTTCTAACCACAGAATTACAAATCTCAGTCTTTGCTTCAATATTTATTAATGAATAGGGTTTAGTTCTTTTTATTTATTCATGAGTTCAAGCCTTCATTTAATCAATAAACTCTTAGCTATTTATTTTGTTGACAGTGTGCTTCTTTCCAAGAAATTCTGTAAAATGTTAACTGATTATTTTACACAGATACAAAATTCTGTAAGTTGCAGAGGTGAACTAATTGTTATTGTTACTAGAGTTGTTATCTGTTGTCTGATGATGAGGTGTTGGTTTGCCTTTTTTTTTTTTTTTTAATGGAAAGAGTTTAATGCTTAGAGTCTGATCTAAGCAGATTTCCCTATTTTAGGTAGTACTGTGAAAATATCCATGAAATCATCATCAAACATTGCTTCTCAGCAAGCAATTCAGGAGTATTAATGATTCCACTGTTGTATGTCCGATATTCTCAAGGTAGCAGTAGATTTCCCTAAGAAAGATGATGTGGCTTACAGAAAAAAGTAATAGCGTCAGCACTTTTTTCCCTTCCAAGTGCAAAGGACTATAATTTTTAAGAACCATCCCACTGTAGTTGTTTTTGTTCAGTCACTAAGTCATGCCTGACTCTTTGCGACTATATGGACTACAGCACACCAGGCTCCCCAGTCCTTCCCTATCTCCTGGAGTTTTCTCACATTAATGTTCATCGAATATGCTATCTAACCATATCATACTCTGCTGCCCACTTCTCCTTTTGCCTTCAATCTTTCCCAGCTCAGGGTCTTTGCCAATGAGTCAGCTCTTTGCATCAGGTGGCCAAAGTATTGGAGCTTCAGCATCAGTCCCTCCAATGAATATTCAGAGTTGATTTCTTTAGCATTGACTGATTTGATCTCGCCATCCAAGGAACTCTCAAGAGTCTTCTACTGCACCACAGTTCGAAAGCATCAATTCTTTGGCATTCGGCCTTCTTTATTGTCCAACTCTCCCAGCCACACATGACTACTGGAGAAACCATAGCTTTAACTTTACAAACTTTTATCGGCGAAGTGATGTCTCTGCTTTTTAATACACTGCTGCTGCTGCTGCTGCTAAGTTGCTTCAGTGGTGTCCAACTCTGCACGACCCCATAGACGGCAGCCCACCAGGCTCCCCCGTCCCTAGGATTCTCGAGGCAAGAACATTGGAGTGGCTTGCCATTTCCTTCTCCAGTGCATGAAAGTGAAAAGTGAAAGTGAAGTCACTCAGTCGTGTCTGACTCTTAGCAACCCCATGGACTGCAGCCTATCAGGCTCCTCTATCCATGGGATTTTCCAGGCAAGAGTACTGGAGTGGGGTGCCATTGCCTTCTCCAATATACTGTCTGGCCATCTCTAAATCATAAAATGCCTAATCACCCAGAATCAGCCTCATTCTCAAAAAGAGGCTCATGGAATGTTGTAACCAGAAGAAAAACAAGAGATTATTTAGTCTAATTTTTTGTACAAATGAGGACTCTGAGACCCAGAGGGGAAGTAACCTACCCAAAGTCAAACAATTAATTAGAGCTACACTAGTATTAGACTCAGTTTGATTTCTTTGACTTTTCTTTTGTGCATATTTCCACTAAGAAATATGTTTTGAACGTTCCCTAAAAATATGGCTGTGAGTTTTAGCACGATGCTGCAACAGTAGTGACTGCTTGAAGACCCCTTGTCTTGTTCTTCTTTTTCTTCTTTTATGACTATTGTAAAATACTACTTACATCTGTGTGTGTGCATGTTATGCAAATCATACCTGCTGGTTTCTCTTAGTTGCAATGACCAATAGAAATATGGTGCCTGCCTTTAGAGTCATTGGGTAAAGTCTTGAGTTCAATTGAAATCTAAGTGAGTACATGGAAGAACCAAACGGGTGTTGCTGGGCTTCCTTATGAGTCATCAGTGTAAATTATGGAGGAAGTAAGAAATAAACCTTGACAGTTGATGATATGTCATGACTTAAGTAGCAGCAGCTCAGGGAAGCCAGGATGTGTAAAGAAAAGAGCTTGACTAGACAGGGACAGAGGAGTGAAGAGATTTAGGTTAATGTACAGCTGAGAGAGAGGCAAATTCCCCATTCTGACCTGATTCTAATTTCGAGTATCCTGCACCTCTTCTCCAGTATCCTTCTCTGTAGTCGCTGAAGATGTTTAAGTGGAGAAGTGATGTTATTGAAGCAGTTCTTTATGACATGTAATTTGCCAAACTGTGCTGAGTGTTGTGGAAAAGAGTGTGTCCAGATCCACGGGGACCAGCTTGGAGGTTAACGAAAGTGTCTAAACACAAAGTATTAAGGCCAGTGGGAACTCCAATCACAGAATCCATGAGGCGCCCATGGTCCACCTCCTTCCTCTCCTACAGCAATAGGGGACCTCTTCCTCCTCTCATCAAAGGCCAGTCTCTCCTGTATTGTCAATGCTATTCTTTCCCATTTCCTCAAGAACTTTTCCTTTTATATCTTTTTTCTATCCTACTTCCCCCCTCATTATTGGTCTTTCATTTTAACATTGTCAAATCTCTTTCATCTTAAAAACGAAATTTCTTCTCAACTCTAGCCCTGCTGGAAGGCTAGAGATTTTTGTTTACTAATGAACTTTTTTGATGTCTCAAAGAACTGTCAGGATGCACTGCTTACATATGCTCAGTTACATAAAATCACACAATGGCTTTGCATTTGCTAGCTTTTTCATAAATTAACAAATAAGTCCCATCAGTTTTGATTCCCACTGCCTCCATCCAGCTCTTCTTGCTAAGGTCACCAGTGCTCTCCTGAAGCTACAACCCAGGCACACTATTTTCTATCCCGACTTGCATGCCCTCTGAACAGCTTTTGCATGGTTGACTGCTCATCCCATCTGGAAATAATTTCTTCTTCTGGTTTCTGTAACACTGAATTCTCCTCATTTTCCTCATTCTTGAGTCCTAGTTCTTCTTTCCTTGGTACTCTACTCTGATTCCCCACGGAATCACATTCTTTCTAACCACTTCAATTATCATCCATACAGCAATAGGTCACTAACTTATACCTCCAGCCAGGATCCTTTCTTTGTACTCTGAGACATGTATATCCATTTGCTTAAGCAACAAATCCACTTCAGTGTCTCAGAGGACCTCAAACACTTGTTTCCCCAATAGAACTCACACTGCTGCTGCTGCTACTGCTAAGTCACTTCAGTCGAGTCCGACTCTGTGTGACCCCATAGACGGCAGCCCACTAGGCTTCGCCATACCTGGGATTCTCCAGGCAAGAACATTGGAGTGGGTTGCCATTTCCTTCTCCAATGCACGAAAGTGAAAAGTGAAAGTGAAGTTGCTTTGTCATGTCCAAGTCTTAGCAACCCCATGGACTGCAGCCTACCAGGATCCTCCATCCATGGGATTCTCCAGGCAAGAGTACTGGAGTGGGGTGCCATTGCCTTCTCCCAGAACTCACACTACCTGAAAATCTCTTTCTCCCAACGATTTCAGTCAACTGAGCCACCATATCTTGCCTGGAGAATCCCAGGGAGGGAGAGCCTGGTGGGCTGCCGTCTATGGGGTCACACAGAGTCGGACACGACTGAAGTGACTTAGCAGCAGCAGCAGAGCCACCATAATCCACTTTTTCATGTTAGAAACCTGGGTAATCATAGATGGTTCTTGACACTTTCCCTCCTCTATTCTCCTCTATTCTGTGGCATCTAATCAGTCACTCCATCTAGCTGATTCTGCTTCCTAAATATCTTAAATATTTCTTCCTACATATCTTGCCCCCTTACTCCATTTCTGATGCTGCCACTTTAGTTTAATAAACTTTCATAAGTCACTTGAGCCATTGTAATTGCCTCCTTATGATTTGCTCACTAAAAAACCTCTCTTCCACCTCCGATTCATTTTCACGTAATGGCTGGAATGTTACCATAAAAACCTGTGACAGCTACCAGTAATGATGAGAATTTTGATATAAGGTAATTTGCGATTGGTTACTACTCCCCATCCTTCCTCCCATTCTCAAACAGAGGTGAGGTAAAGTTCTCATTTTTTATTGGAAAGCTCCAAAGGAGCTGGCATCATCAACTCAATGGACACGACTGTGCGCAAATTCCGGAAGACCGTGAAGGACAGAGAAACCTGGCATGCTGCAGACTGTGCGGTCACAGAGCCGGACATGACTTAGGGACTGGGCAACAGCAGAAGGGGCTAGCGAGGCCCACGGAGGGAACTTCGGGAACGCCTGTCTTGGGACGTGGATAAGGAACTTCCACTCCCTCAGTTTTCTCAAGTCCGGTTTCCCTAGATGAAATCCACAAAAGGTTTCTGATGTTGCTGCTACTGTCTTAGAAATCCTTTCCGTAGCACTCAGCATCATCCTGCCCAGAATTTCACCTCAAATAGACAACTGCCATTAGATGGTGCCAAACAGAGGCTGGGATGAGACCCCACCCAGCCTGGGGGGTTTGGACAGCTCTTCTGCACTCCCATGACTGACAGCCTACTGTCCCAGTGGCTCCTCCAGGTGACTTCATTAACCTAACCATAACAAATGTTAGGTTTGTTTAATGTATATTTTCCACGTTTAATGGCCATGGAAAATCCGGGACCAGACTTAATGGAAAAGCTTTAGTGAATTTTTATAAACTGAAATCAGAATGTGTCACTTCCTTGTTAAAAATTTCCCACAGATTCCCCCTGCCCCCCGAGAATAAAATCTCTATAATCACATGAGCTCTAAGGCTTGACTTCAGTTGCCATTACTTTTGGGGAATGGGCAGTGGGCATGAATGTGGAATCAACTTGCCTATAAGACTAGCGAATGGTGGAGCCTGGGGCTTCTGAAACTGTATTTCCTATCTAAAGGTATTCAGAGTCAATTAAATATAAAACCTAGTAAATTAGAAATATGCCAAAGGAGGGGAAAAGCAATTGACTACCAATCCACTCTGGTCACGTCTTCATCATCCTGCCCATTTGCAGGTTCATGAAGATGTCAAGCTCCTTCCTACCTCAGAGTTTAAGAACTGACCATTCCCTCTGAATGGAACGCTTTCCTCCTTCCTTCTACCTGATTAATGATTTCTTGCCTTATATATATTACTTAGAAATCACTTCATCGTGGAAATCTGTCCCTTTTGTACTCTCAACTTAAATTAGATTCCATCTCCTTGTTCTAGCATACTTATCCTCTTAGAATTTTTTTTTCAAAATTATGATTATCTAATATCTATCTTTTCCTCCCCATCCAGCCACCCATCTATCCACTGAATCATCCTTTCTATAAATCCTTCCTAAACATCTCCTTTTCACCAGGAATCTTCGATTTGTTGTAAGCAAGCCTGTGGCAGGATTTCTAGCATTGAGTGGCTGGAAAATGAATACAGACTAAGTAGACAAGGGGATTAAAAAAAAAAGCCTGGAAAAATGGCAAGAATGCCCTCAAGTAAAATATAGGACAATTAGGATAGAATCAGATTTTAAGGCAAGAGGAACTGTCCTTTTATTTCAAGACTGTGATGAAACCTTCAAAGATTAGTGTCTAGTATACAAGAGAATCTGCAGAACTAGTTGAGAATCATCTGCAGAAGTATCATATACGAATGACGCTCTGAGAATACTGACAATCTCTGAGGTATAGAATGGAATAAAGAAGAAAGCATAGCATATTTGAAGGACATCCCAAGAAAGTTAGCTCAAGAAGAATTTTTCTCATTTTCTACACAATACAAGGTAATAAAAATCACTTTTTCCTAAAAAAGAGAATACCTCATGTAAAATAAGGTTAAAGTCCCTGATGTATACCATTCCACTAGCAAAGAATGATATAATACTTCTAAGGTGGAAAAAAAAAAAAAAAACCAAGTATGGTTTAATTCTTGTTTGGGCAATTAATTGTTCTGTAGTTGTAAAAGTTGGAGCCTTAACTAGCCAATTAAATCTTGCTTTCCTTATCCTATTATCTAAACATATATTTTGAGATGTTGAAAAAACTCTCCTTTATTTGAAACAAGCTCTGAAAATATTATTCTATAGAAACCCATTTGCACAGTGATTGAGTCACAACAAATCCAGATTCCTGGAATCTGTGAGAAAGACTTGCGCTTGTCATGTCATCCCTGCTTGAGGACCCACAAGGTTTCTCGACCAGGTTTTCTGTGTTGCTATGCTCCGGTTAGTCACATGAGGGCAGCAGAGAGGCAGGTAGACACCCGCCCTGAAGAGCAAATCTGAGAAACCTGAGGCTCTAATTTTGGGCGTAGTGTTTTCAGAAACATCCTTTCAAAAATTAAATCGCATGTTTTATCTTTTTAAATAATCGTGGCAAATCGGTTTGCTTACTTTTCTTTTTTAAAAGAAAAAGGGGACCTGCATCTAGGAATAGGTGAATGCTTGTGAATACAGACATTTGCAATCACTGGACAGAATGTACTTCCTGATTTTTCTTGAGTAGTTAAATCTAGGACAAAAGATTTACTTAGTAAGTACTCAATTATACTATCTTATATCAGAATGAATAATTATTTTGATCTGCTGCTGCTAAGTCGTTTCAGTCGTGTCCGACTCTGTGTGACCCCAGAGACAGCAGCCCACCAGGCTCCCCCATCCCTGGGATTCTCCAGGCAATAACACTGGAGTGGGTTGCCATTTCCTTCTCCAATGCATGAAAGTGAAAAGTGAAAGTGAAGTCGCTCAGTCGTGTCCGACTCCTAGCGACCCCACAGACTGCAGCCTACCAGGCTCCTCTATCCATGGGATTTTCCAGGCAAGAGTACTGGAGTGGGGTGCCATTCCAGTCTAAACCCCATCTGCTGTTTGGATACATATGGAAGCACATTTTAATGATATGTAGTTTGTATGAAAGATTGTTGAAATGTACCAGGCTTTGTATTAGATTTGTGAACTGTCTCTGGCTGTATGCTAGGTTTCCACAGAAAGTTATTGGGTCAGTTTGACTCAATAACTGAAACTTAATGAATGCTGAACTATAAAGATAGAAGTTAACCTATTCCACCTGCCTCAGGATTTCTATGTCTTGAGAATATCTCTGTTCTCATAGCCAGATGCCTTTTCCCCACCTCCATCCCACCTTGGTTTCTAGCCCCTCCATTCTGTTACCTAATTCTCCAGGCTCCTCAAGTCACAGCAGAGGTGTTTTCTCCAGGCAGCCAGCTCCACTGCTTTTCAATCTCCTTGGCTATTTTGTGTCTCTCCAATTTCTTCCCATGGAGTCCTGTAAGCCCCTCTGGGAACTATGCCTTGTTCCTAATTTTATCTCCAGCACCTAGCATTGTGTACTTAGTAGGAGCCAACCTAAACAACAACAACAAAAAAAAAACCTTAAGAATCTTTATCAAGTCTTTTCAAGGAAACATAAATGAAGGGTAAGAGTAGCAGAGGACTCTATACTGTGAAGAAAAGGTTAAAAGAGGATTTGTTACCCTGCCTATTGTAGGGTGGGGATAGGGAATGTAACATTTGAGACCAAAGCAAAGATGGTGGAGATCAATTTTTTCAGCAAACATTTGACAGTTGGATATGATTGGCTAGACCCAAGGCCTACAACTAGTCCTGTATGAGTCATATGACCCAGTACTGATGAGAGCCCGACTAAAAAGAAATACAAGCATGTTTGTGAAAATGTTTTGTGTCATGCTAAGCACCTAGGACAGCGAGCACTGTCATCTGTTTAAAACAAAAGCAGCAGCTTAGACCTTGTAGTGATCTTAGCAAAGCACTTTTCCCTTCCCTTAGCTTTCTGGTTGTTAAGGTGGTTCTCTCAAGGGCATCAGCCTGTGCTAGAGGTCACTGCGGTGTGATGAGGAGAGAAAGAGCTCTTTCTGGAGCAGACTCAGCTTGGCTTCTTAGCATCTTGTTGCTAGGCAACGGCTCCGCCAGTGAAAGCTCATCTCCCTCTTCAAAGATGGGGCGAGGTCTTGTTGAGGGAAATGCAGTCTGTATAAATTGGACCATATGCAAACAGTATTTTGCTCTAATCCTCAAAATTGCCTTATTCTATAAGGAAGACAAATAATTCCTACTTAAAATCCTGTTACTTAGCAACCAGATACTATAACTCGTCTCTTTTTGTTGCAAAGCAATATACTTCCTTTTTAATCTTATTGATTTATTTTTACCTTCCCACCCATATGCCTTTCCAAATTGATTTAATGAGATTCAGCAGGGCATTGTTTTGTGGTAGTATTTCCCTAGACTGCTGAATTAATTTCCATTTGAAAAATTACTTCAGATCTGCTGCTTCTAGCCAGCACCTAGCATATTGCTTTTAGTGCATATTACTCTATGATAAGATATAATGGGTTGTCAGTTCGAAGAGCCAATATTTAAAGAATTGGTTTTTTAAGAGGAAGTGTAAATAGGTTAGTGTTATTTGTAAATATCTAAAAACCTACATGTGGCTTACTAGACTCTAAAATTTCGAAAATCAATATGAAATAATTGCCTTGCTGAGAATTGTGAAACACCCATCAGATCCTAATAGCCCTTTGTATTAAACTTTCAATATTTCAAATTGTTGGTCAATTTAGAGAGCAAAATTTGCAATTTGCTTATTTTCATCTCAAGATAATGTTACAAACTTTTGGAAACTAGTGGACAAACTGACAGAGCCACATAATTTTTTTTTTAAGTCTGGAAGACTTCTGAGGTTATAAATAGAGATGTTTTAACTTAAAAGCAAGATGTTTTAAAAATTCTTTTCTAATAATTATTGTGTGAATTAAAAAGAAATGGTTTATTGCAAGAAAGCCACGTGAGGAGATTGAGAATATGTCTCAAATCCACCTTCGGAAAGGTGCAGGGCTTGGGATATTTACACAAAGAACAGGGTGGCTTGGGGAGTGGGGAAAGATGAATAGAGATAAGAAAAAGTGAGGTAGTGCTCGCTCTGTGCAGGTGCAGCTAAGCTACATGCTTCTCCATGGGAAGTGTGTTCAGAACACAGTTGCATTAGTATGTTGTAAGGGTGGAGCTTTTGGCCCTCTTATATCAAAAGGCCACTGATCAGACACTTGTGCAAGCCTAGTTGAAGGGTCGGTAGTCCCAACCAGTCTCAATTGGTTTGAGCTCAAACTGGACAACAACTGACTCCAAATTCCTAAAAAACAACTTGAGCAAACATCTTAAGACACTTGGGTCAGAGCGCTATTTTAAGGGGCAGTAAAGGGGTCTTTTTAGGCTCTTTGGTGCCTGGGGGAATATGCAAGTTTTCATCTAAACAATTAAAGTGAGCTGAACAGTGAAGGCAGGTTACAGTGTATTGTTTCTTGTTGTTGTTAGGTTGCTCAGCCATGTCCTACTCTTTGCGACCCCGTGGACTGCAGCATGCCAGGGTTCCCTGTCCTTCGCCATCTCCCTGAGCTTGCTCAAACTCATGTCCATTGAGTCAGTGATGCCATCCAACCATCTCGTCCTCTCATCCTCCTCCTGCCTTCAATCTTTCCCAGCATCAGGGTCTTTTCTAATGAGTCAGCTCTTCACATCAGGTAGCCAAAGTATTGGAGCTTCAGCTTCAGCATCAGTCCTTCCAATGAATATTCAGGACTGATTCCTTTAGGATTGACTGGTCTGATCTCCTTGCAGTCCAAGGGACTCACAAGTCTTTTGAATGCCACAGTTCAAAAGCATCAATTCTTTGGTGTTCAGCCTTCTTTATGGTCCAACTCTCACATCCATACATGACTACTGGAAAAACCATAGCTTTGACTGGAAAAACCAACCTTTGTTGGCAAAGTAATGTCTCTGCCTTTTAATTATGCTGTCTAGGTTTGTCAGAGCTTTTCTTCCAAGGAGCAAGTGTCTTTTAACTTCACGGTTTCAGTCCCTGTCCGCAGTGCTTTTGGAGCCCAGGAAAATAAAGTCTGTCACTCTTTCCATTGTTTCCCCATCTATTTGCCAAGAAGTGATGGGATTGGATGCCATGATTGTAGTTTTTTGAATGTTGAGCTTCAGACCAACTTTTTCACTCTCCTGTTCACCCTCATCAAGAGGCTCTTTAGTTCCTCTTTGCTTTCTGCTATAAGGGTGGTGTTATCTGTATATCTGAGGTTATTTATATTCCTCCCAGCAATCTTGATTCTGGCTTGTGCTTCATCTAGCTCAGCGTTTCTCATGATGTACTCTGCATATAAGCTAAATCAGCAGGGTGACAATATACAGCCTTAACATACTCCTTTCCCAATTTGGAACCAATCGGTTGTTCCATGTCCAGTTCTAACTGTTGCTTCTTGACTTGCATACAGCTATCTCAGGAGACAGTTAAGATGGTCTGATATTTCCATCTCTTGAAGAATTGTCCACAGTTTGTTGTGATCCACAGAGTCATTGGCTTTGGCATGGTCAATGAAGCAGAAGTAGATGTTCTTCTGGAATTCTCTTGCTTTTTTCTATGATCCAGTGGTGGTTGGCAATTTGATGTCTGGTTCCTCTGCCTTTTCTAAATCCAGCTTGAACATCTGAAAGTTCTCAGTTCATGCACTGTTGGAGCCTCACTTGAAGAATTTTGAGCATACTTTGCCAGCCTGTGTGATGAGTATAATTGTGTGGTAGTTTGAACATTCTTTGGCATTGCTTTTCTTTGGGATTGAAATGAAAATTGACCTTTTCCAGTCCCGTTGCTACTGCTGAGTTTTCCAAATTTGCTGCCATATTGAGTGCAGCACTTTAACAGCATCATCATTTTGGATTTGAAATAGTTCAGCTGGAATTCCATCACCTTCACTAGTTTTGTTCATAGTGATGTTTCCTAAGGCCCACTCCAGGCTTGATATTCCAAGACTTCACACTCCAGGATGTCTGGCTCTAGGTGAGTGATCACACCATCATGGTTATCTGGGTCATTAAGATCTTTTGTGTCTAGTTCTATCTATTCTTGCCACCTCTTCTTAATATCTTCTGCTTCTGTCAGGTCCATACCATTTCTGTCCTTTATTGTGCCCATCTTTGTATGAAATGTTTCCTTGATAGTTCTAATTTTGTTAAAGAGATCTCTAGTCTTTCCCATTCTATTGTTTTCCTCTACTTATTTGCACTGATCACTAGGAAGGCTTTCTTCTACTTGCTATTCTTTGGAACTCTGCATTCAGATGGGTATATCCTTCCTTTTTTCCTTCACCTTTTACTTCTCTTGATTTCTCAGCTATATGTTAGCCCTCTTCAGACAGCCATTTTGCCTTTTTGCCTTTCTTTTTCTTGGGGATGGTTTTGATCACTGCCTCCTGTACAAAGTTATGAACCTATGTCCATAGTTCATCAGGCACTCTGTCTGTCAGGTCTAATCCTTTGAATCTATTTGTCACTTCCACTGTATAATCATAAGGGATTTGATTTAGTCATACCTGACTGGCCTAGTGGTTTTCCCTACTTTCTTCAGTTTAAGTCTAAATTTTGCAATAAAGAGTTTATGATCTGAAACACAGTCAGCTCCTGATATTTTTACTGACTGTATAGAGTTTCTCCATCTTCACCTGCAAAGAATATAATCAGCCTGATTTTGGTATTGACAATCTGGTGATGTCCATGTGTATTGTTTATTAGGCAAATTATGGTTGAATGGATCTAACTGATGAGTACCCTCAGTTTCAGTTTGACACTTGATTGCCACCCAACATGAAAAATTCTGATCAGAAGTTGGAAAACTTGAATCCTTGAGTGAGTTTAGTGAGGTTGAAAGGATTTTCTGTGCTATTTAACTTTTTAATTTTTTCCTCCCCTTACTTTACTCTCCTCCTTCTTTCCCTCCCTCCCTCTCCATTTCCTTCTTTCCTTCTCCCCTCCTTCCTTCCCTTCATTTCTTCTCTTCCTATTCTTCTTGCTTCATGTGTTAGTCCACTTATGATTTGTTGATCTTCTCTGTTAACATTTTTTGGTCATGATGGAACTCTGCCTTGAACCAGACTAAGCAGAAAAAGGGTTTGTTCACAACAGAGCCAAACAGCCCCATGTCAGGGGCTTCATTGCCATCAGAATGCTTTTCCTCTCTCTCTCAGTTCTGCTTCTCTTGTCATGCTCTTAAACTAAGTTTATCTGGGTATCTGTTCCCATGACTTTTGTTAGCTTCCTGGACCATATGTTCCTAGTTTAAACAGAAAGGGAAGACCTCCAATTTACCAATATTTTTATCCTAGGAAAGGACCAAAGAAGGTAATCTTGAGTCACATACTTACTTGAAAACCAAATCGTGTGGCCATAAAAGTAGAAAAATGAAAGAAAATAACAGCTCCAAGTGTTTGAAAAGGAGGGGTGTTTGGGGGGAAGATGATGGTGCTGTTGATTTCAAGGAGAGGAATGCTAAGCAAAGAAAACTAAAAATAATCACTACTCCATCATTTGCCATGTACTTCAGGAAAAAAGATTGGTTAGACATACTCTTGGATTATTAAAAGTTCAATAGCTAATGGGATAGCAGGTTTATAAGCTGATACCTTAAAAGCAGAGTTACTAATACAACAATTAAAGCTTTAACAGGGTTCTCTAGGATCTTATAGAAGGTGAACTGGCTTGCCTAGAAATACTGAGCTGCAAAATAAGAAGAAATATGCTTGGTGAGCTATGGAGATGGTTGTTACCAAGGACACTACACCTTTGCAATGATACTTATATTTATATTTTCAGTCTTGAATAATGTGTAAGAATGTGCCAGGTTAACAAAGGAAGCAGACATTAAGGCAAATAAAAAAGCAAAGACAGAAAGAACATGGTACGTTTATGAAATGTTAGCCATTCAGCATGAATCAAGCAATGAGTAAATACTGGGACTTGCTGGGAGATGTTGGCACAAAGAAGCAGGAACATTAATCCTGCTTAGGGGCCATGATAAAGTGTTCAGTTTATCTTGTATGTGAAAAAGAACCCCGAGAGATTTTAGAGACAGGGAGAGTTAGTCACTCAGTCATGTCTGACTCTTTGTGATCCCGTGGACTGCAGCCCACCAGGCTCCTCTGTCCATGGAATTCTCCAGGCAAGAATATTCCTCCAGGGAATCTTTCCAACCAAGGGATCAAACCAGGTCTCCCTCATTGCAGGTGGATTCTTTACCATCTGAGCCACCAGGGAAGCCTATGAATACTGGAGTGGGTAGCTTATCCCTTCTCCAGGGAATCTTCAGGTAAGTAAACATTATTGTGGAACAATATTTAAAATGAAAATGGAAAAGACATTGGAGTCCTCATTTTAAACCTGCCTTGGAGTATGTATGTGGAAGTGGACCCTACAGTACAGACACCTTCGTAATTATTGGTTTAAATTACTGCCTCCAATATTTTCAAGATGCCACAAACATAGAAACTATTAATATTTATACAGCAAACAGATGGCTTTAGGAAGGTGTTTCTTGCCAGGGTTACCAGCCAGGAGTCCTGGGATAGGCCTTCAGCTATCAGCGGTGAGGGGTGAAGAGATAGAACCATCTCCACAGACAGTAACCTGCTTGCTGCACACTACAGTAGCTGAGAAACTCTAGTGCAGAGATCTGCCCTAGAGTGGGGACATGGTATATCTAGAGCAGCACTCACTTATTTGACAGGAAGTAGAAATAATGATAAAGTCATGGACGGCAGTAAATTGAGATGGGAAATGTTCAACCCCTTAAAACCTTTCAAGATGTCTTATTTGGTGTTCTTTTTTCTTTTTAATTAAAAAACTTTATTTTCATTAAGTTCCCTACATATGAACTTTCAAATTGTAAACTTTCAAAGATGTGAACTTGCATTCCATTAACATTAGGCAAGAGTATAACTTCAGCTTGCCCTCCATCTCCTATTGCAGATGATCCTTCGGCTCTACGATCTCCCACCTCCGCTCCCTCCTCCAGTCAGTGACTTCTTGCCTGTTCACTTGATGCCAGTCCCTGTGTACCAGCTGTTGTCAAGCACTACAGTATTTTTCAAGGTACATTAAGTAAGATTAAAAACGTTTTCTTTCTTTCTTTATTTTTTTTCAGGAATGTATTATTTGTGTGAAAAGTAAGCCTATTACAGTACAATGCTATATAGCCAATTCTAAGGTCAGTCTGGTTGGATATCTATGCTAACTTTGTAGGACTTACAAACAAATTGGACTTACAAATAATGTGCTCTCAGAAAGGAACTCTTTTGTATGTAGGGGACTTACTGTATTTTTGCGGGGGGGGGGGCACTTTACTTAATCAACAGGGAATTTTATAAAGGCAAAGTTCTTTAGGAAAAACAGATTATTGCATCTCTCTTACCAGAGCACATGCTCGCTGATGTTTCCTTCTCAAGCAGAAGAGCAGCACCCTCCTCCGTCACCAGAGCAGAAACTGGATGGGGTAGAGAGAGGGCCTTAGAGAAAGTACGGGGCTAGACTCTGACCCTGAAGCTAGGAGAAGGCTCAGGCACCCTGTGCGAGGACAAAGCTCTGCCTGGGGCCCTACCCTGCTAGGGGTGGGAGTGGAATTGGGGATCTGGTGTAGGGGTATCAGGAGAAGCCAGTGACCTGTAAGGACATTCAGCTGAAAAAAATATGTGGAAGTAAAATGTGTGAATAATACAAACGCATCATTGTAATGGGGGCACTTTTTATATAATTTTACCTGTTACCATTTCTAGTTTAAGTATGTACCATCATTATCTCCCTACTGCGATTTTATTTTTCATTGTGCCATTATTTTTCAGATATTCTAAATAGTACACCCATCTTACACATCAAACAAAGATATAGTCAGAGAAATGTTCCACACAAATAGGTCTTTGAACTAAAGTCGGATGTTTGCATTGACTATGCTGTTTAAAATTCATTTATTCAGTTTCTAAGCCTGTTTGGTGTAGTGGTACAGATGTGAAATTTGTCAGTTTTCTATAGCAGAGCCAGAGAAGTTCTGAATTTATGATGTTTATAATATTTTTACAGGCAATAGATATGCATCTGTAAGCATATTACAAAAACCACTTGGATTTTTTTGTTCCTTTTACCTATTACAAAGATTTTATCTCTTGACCACAATTAACCTATGAACTTTTCTCTGCTCTATTTCTTTTTTAAAAAAACAATTTACTTATACACCACTCCATTTAATTAAAAGAAAAGAGAATTAAACCTTTATTATAAAATTATTATCACAATTTATGTCATATTTGGTTGGGGTATTAGGAACTCAATTAGAGGAAACTTCATGTTAGTGAAATGAAAAGTTGGAGAAAATGCTTCCACCTTCCCACTGTCATACCACCTACAAATAGTATTAGGAAATAAGGATCTTTACATAATGCATCATGATACTCAAAGTTTCGCTTGATTCCTAAAAGGAGATTTCATCAGAGGATCATTAGAATGGCAGTGCTATACGTGCAGGTGAATTAGAAAAAATACAGTTATTTGAGGGAGCTTGCACAGTGACTCAGTGGTAAAGAATCTGCCTGCAATGCAGGAGCTGCAGAGACATGGATTTGATCTCTGGGTCGGAAAGATGCCCTGGAGGAGGGCATGGCATTCCACTCCAGTATTCTTGGCTGGAGAACCCTGTGGACAGAGGAGCCTGGCAGGCTACAGTCCATAGGGTTGCGAAGAGTCAGAAATGGCTGAAGCAACTTAGCATGCATGCAGTTATTTGAGAAGTAGCATATAGACTGAATTATAGGGAACCTGTAAAGGAAATGACAGTAGTTGATAGCACAGTGCCTCTGATTATGATGAACCTTTAAATTAAATTTGTTTTGGAATCTGCCTGCTTTATGTTGCTAATGCAAATGCTTTACTTGTAATGGCAGAGATGGAAATATCCGGTTAGATCATCTCCTGCCAATGCAAAATAGGCTTCTGAGTTATGAGAGCTTTGTCCCTACCGCTATAACACTGTTGAATCAAACTCAGTAGTGTTGGAAAAATATATCCTAATGTTAAAGGTAGTTATTCTGATTTGACTGTCCTGTTAAAAAGCAGCAGTAGAGTCGAATATCACCATTATGATTTTCAGATAACCCAGTTGCACAGGAGGTGACTCAGCAGAAGTGTCAAAACCGAAAGCAGCCTGTTATGTCTGATGAACTGCCTGTCCAATGCGCAGAGAGCTTCACTGATCTTTGATGCTATTTAGGTTGATATGTAAATTTTCTAGCCCAGCATTTTCAAAGAGTCACTATGCAGCAACAGGAAACATCAAAAGCAGTGCTAGTTGTTATTCTATTGAACTTCAAAGACTCATTGAAAATCATGAAGCAAGTTAAGGGAAGTGTATTTTATATTTAATACCAGAAACTCATGAACAATGTAAGGCATAATGTCTTGGCTGAAGTAGGGATATTCTAGTAGCTTTGTGTTTAAAATTTTTCCAGCTACTTTTTACCGCAGCCTCTCATGACTTATCAAAACCTATGGAGATGCAGATAAATGGGAATTCTCACAATGCAACTGCAGTCTGAAGCTGAAACTTAACCTGTTTGTCAAAATCTGAGACAAGTTTTAAATAACTTCAAGCACAGATGATATTTTTAAAGTGCAGATAATATACTTTTGGAGAAGGAAACGGCAACCCACCCCAGTATTCTTGCCTGGAGAGTGCCATGGGCAGAGGAGCCTGGTGGGCTACAGTCCACAGGGTCGCAAAGAGTTGGACACGACTGAGCAACTGAACAACAGAATAAACAATGTGTTTCTCTGGTGGCTCAGACGGTAAAGAATCCACCTAATGCAGAGGATGCGGATTCCACTCCTGGGTTGGGAAGATCCCCTAGAGAAGGAAATGGCAACCCACTCCAGTATTCTTGCCTGGAGAGTTGACAGAAGAGCTGGCGGACTACAGTCTATGGGCCCCACAGAGTTGGACACGACTGAGCAACTAACTCATACACACTAATGTGAACAACTATGAGTAGCTCTCTCCGAATGTAGAAGAAAGAGGCAAAATAAGGAGAAAAATCAAGTCAAATCTTTATGAAGAGTCAAAAATGGAAAGTCAGTCTTAAAATTATACATGTTCTGAGGAGGAGACTTGAATAATCAGAAGTACCAAAGATAATTGATGAAAAATGTCATCAGATGACAATGATGGTTGAGAGTTCTCTCTATATATTCCGGACAAAATCAGTATGAAGAAATGTATAGGTAGGCACATTTTGGTAATTAAAAGTATTCAAGTAGAGTTAAAAAATATTCAAAACCATTGAGGTCGTAAAAAGTAACTTCTTTGTAACAAGATAAAAATCCTGATGGCATCAGATGACTCCTCTGCTTTATAGGAAGACTCCTCTGCTATGTAGGAAGATAATGAAACCAGCAATTGGTACTAATTTTCCATAAAATTTATAAGGAAAAATGTTACAATTCAAGGATTTTATATAGAATCAATTCTTTTATGAATAAAGACAGTAAAAGTAATTCCTACATTAGCAAATTCTCAGAAACCTCCTTATCTGTATAATTTTAAAGTAACATGAAAATATACATTAGTGAACCAAAAGACAAAAATTACAAATTCAAAAATGAAATGTCATATAAAAAGTATTTAGGGCCCTGCCCTTACTTTCTATGAACCTCAAATTTAGTAATCTCATGGAATTAAGTGTTTACAGGTGGATTTGGAGCCCAGGTTACCACCTTAGCTTTTCCATATTTCTCCCAGCTCTTTACAACCCCTTTGTAGCACCAAGAAGTCTGAAGTTCTTGCAACATAAGTGGTTCAGAAAATCTGTTTTAACAACACAGTTTAATCACACTGAAAGCAAACTGTCTTGGTTAAGGCCAGTTGCTGGAAATCTGTTTACATGAGAAAGTTACCCACCCTATCTGTGCCTTAGTTTCCTTATCTGTAAAATGGGAGCAAAAATAGTACCTATGTTATAGAGTTATAAGAATCAATATATATTGATGTTCATTATTATTATTTCATATTTTGGAGTAACACTTTCTATTATGTATTTTACATGTGTACGTTGGAGAAATGAATAAAAAGCAACAATCTTCTCTGACGGAAATAGAATATAGTATAAATATACTGCTTATACTGTGTAATACAAACAGGTATAACGTAAATTCTTATCAGCCACTTTATAGTAGGGTGAATTTTCACAAGTTGCTGAGTCTCCCTGAGCCTTGAATGTTTTCGTCTATATAATGGGGTAAATGATATTTAATGTAGGGGTAGGGTGTCCAGCACATCCTGGTTTGCTCTGAATGTTTCCAGGTTCTAGACCTGAAGTTCCACCTTCAGAAAACTACTCAGTCCAGACAAACTGGGACCAGTGATTACTTTATTATAGGGTTGTTAAGATCTTACACATGCTTAGAATAGGATCTTAAAACATAAGGATTCAATAAATATTTTCCATTATTTATATACTTTTTGTAGTAAGTCTTTGCAATCTAGTGTATATCTTACACTTACAGCACGTAGTTTATATCCACCGTGTTTTAAGGAAAAATGTTTTCAGGAGCCACAGATGGCTAGTGGCTCCCATGTTAAACAAACAACTTCACACTAATGCTAGAATGAGTTGAAGAAGATAGGTACTCCCTCCAGATTGAATTCTTTTCTTTCTACCAAGACGAGGATGATAATTTCTCATCTAACTTATTTCACATACTCAGAATTTCCAAATCTATAGATTCTTTTGTGAAGTCAGATATTGTAGTTAGATGATGAAATAAAAGGATATTAGTTTATCTCTGATTCGGGATTACCTACAACATTGAGAAATGACGTGATACATTTGAAAGATTTTATTCAACTACATTCTGAGAGGAACCAGGCCAAAATGCCTTAAGCTAGGAAAATCTGTGGCTTATTATATTTTATTGTTCACTTATTTCTACATGGTTTAAACTTAGCCATATTATTCTGGGCTAGAGAGCAGCTTGAATATTTTGGGGTTTTTGGTCTAAAAATAATTTTTTCCTAAGAAATTACTAATCAAAATAAGAAATACAAAACAGTAGTAGCTAAAGTTTAATGCTTCCAAATTTTTGTATCAGTTGTCTACACCTCAGACAACTATGAACAGGTCCTAAGAGATACTTATTTTGTTATCCTAATGGATTTCAGAAACTTTTAAGGCTTTCCTCAGCCATTGCTAAATTTTAGATGCTCTGCCTTAGTCTTATGGACCCCATATAGATTATACAGTCAACAATATCATAATTAAAAAATGAAATGAAGGCAATTAGATTTTATCTTCCTCTGATACTGAGTCCTGGTTAGAAATGAAAATAAAATAGCAATAGCCTTTAAAAATATTTCTTACTACTACTGCTACTGCTAAGTCACTTCAGTCGTGTCCAACTCTGTGAGACCCCGTAGACGGCAGGCCACCAGGCTCCCCTGTCCCTGGGATTCTCCAGGCAAGAACACTGGAGTAGATTACCATTTCCTTCTCCAATGCATGAAAGTGAAGAGTGAAAGTGAAATCACTCAGTCGTGTCTGACTCTTAGTGACCCCATGGACTGCAGCCTACCAGGCTCCTCTGTCCATGGAATTTTCCAGGCAAGAGTACTGGAGTGGGGTGCCATCGCCTTCTCTGAAAAAGATTTCTTAATGTCCTCTAATTACACCCATTAAATGAAACTAGGAAAAGTAGCTCAAACTAGACTCAGCCTTTTCTACATATTTCTGGACTTGAGTAGTAAAAACCAATCCAAAAATCTATTCTCTGGTTATTTCAGAAAAAATCTAGAAGGGAGATGTTGAGACTATCTGGCCCAGGGTGGCAAGCTCCATCTCAGATGCCAACCCTAATTGATTATTAGTGGTTGTATGTAAGCCTGTGCTAAGAACTGTGAGATCTACTACAGCTCTCTGTAAAAGATGACTAAAGTGAGGCGACATATGGGCATCCTTACCTTTCATTAACAGCAATCCTCACAGAAAGGGAGCTTCTTGCCCAGTAGGGGAAAGGTGAGAGAGGTGCGATCATTATCTCAGCAGACTGTCTGGAGCTGCAGGCAGTATTGTGTGAAAAACTGGGTCAGCCGGCTGCCACGTCTAAAGGAGAATTTTGCTTTTGGAATTCTACAAAAAGGGGTAGAATCCTGGTGCAAATGCCATTATTAAGGGTAGCTGCTTGCCCGAGCTGACTGTATGTGCCCACATGTTTGTTTAGTGGTCACTGGTGGGCATTAGCAGAGCGTGGAATGATAATAACAAAAGATAAATTTTAAAAAGTGGAAATCTCTTAAAATACACATGTAAAAGGCAAAGCAAAATATTCTAAAAATCATTTTTACCTGCATTTTACTGGAGAGTAGTTTATTAGGATCTTCTTACAAAGAGATATTTTTAAATGTGTCATTATAGACTGTAAGAACTAGAAGTAATTTTGCTAAATTCAACCTCATCATTTAACAAATACATAAATGGTCCAAGGAAGATGAGCGAGCTCTGAGGTCTAAGAGTTTATGTGTATTAGAACTGTGTCCAGAAGGGGTATTTGATTTTAGTAAGGCTCAGGATCTGAGTATCAGAGACCTGCTGTGCTGTGTAGTTGCTCAGTTGTATCTGACTCTTTGTGACCCCATGGACTGTAGCCCACCAGGCTCCTCTGTCCATGGGGCTTCTCCAGGCAAGAATACTGGAGTGGGTAGCCATGCCTTCCTCCAGGGGATCTTCCCAACCCAGGATTGAACCAGAGTCTTGCATTGCAGGCAGACTCTTTATTAGCTGAGCTACCCAGGAAGCTTAGGGACCTACTAGGATCCTTTAAAGATAATTTATTTCATTTTACTTCTCATGGATAGAGGTTTCCTAAAATTGTTTTGAACAGATAGCTTTTTATTGTCTTTAAAGAGCCCTATTATATTTTGTTATTTTCAACACCTAGATATAAAAGGGAAATAATTTTTTCATCTTCCCCATCTTTCACTTCACTTATTTCCTTGAACCACTTTTTTAAGAGAAGATAATCTAGTAATATCTTTCTCATCTATTACCTCATCTTTTAAAACATATAAACAATTTCAGTCATATTTTAGGTAAAGAAAATCCATAGCTAATAAAAATTATCTGTAATATATAGTTTAGAGCTCTCTTAAGTCTATTGCACTTAATGTCTAGTGACTGGATGACCCAGTGAGGGGGAAAAAAACAACATTAGTTATAATTATATGTAAAATTTAGTTTGGGGAGTGTTATAAAATGTCTTGCTGTTAGCGAAAAGATATGTTTATTTATTCGCTAAATATTTTGTTCTAGGTACTGGGTAGTGAAAAGTTGAGCACCAAATGCCCGTAAGATCCTCCTGTTTCAAGGGTAGAAATGCACAATTAAAATGTAAAAGTTGTATAATTTTATAAACAATGTAGATAAAATGCTACTAAATACAGAAAATGTAGTCCAGGAAGACCTCATGGATGAAATGATATCTGAGGTTTTTGAGAATTTCCAGGGCAGACAAGACAGGGCATCAGTAAAAGCAGAGACATAATGCTGCTGCTGCTGCTGCTAAGTCGCTTCAATCGTGTCCGACTCTGTGCGACCCCATAGACGCAAGCTCACCAGGCTCCCCCGTCCCTGGGATTCTCCAGGCAAGAATACTGGAGTGGGTTGCCAGTTCCTTCTCCAATGCGTGAAAGTGAAGTCGCTCAGTCATGTCCGACTCTTAGCGACCCCATGGACTGGAGCCTACCAGGATCCTCCGTCCATGGGATTTTCCAGGCAAAAGTACTGGGGTGGGGTGCCATTGCCTTCCCCAGACATAATGCTATGTTCCACTTTTAAAGAACCGTGAGTAGCCCAGAATGACTAAAGTTCAGGGTGTATGGGATGAGGTGACAGAAGATGATTCTAGAAAAGTGTATTGTAGACTGGAAATATATCCTTAAGACATGGAGAGTGGTCAGTTTTTTAAACCTGGGAAGTGGTATAATGAGATCTGTATTTACAAAGACAGCACTCATGGCTGCATGCCGGGTAGATTGGAAAGGAGAGACTGCAGGGAATAGAAGGGAACTGAAGCTGGGAGATTTAAGGAACAAGTTGTTCAGGAGAGTGGCCTCATGGTCTCTCATATAAGCTTCCTTCTCTCTTGCTCTCTTTCTACTGATTCACTTTACATATGTATCATTTTGATTCCTTGAGACAGACTATAAGACTTGTCATGATCTGGCCCCTGTCTGCCTTTCAAGTCTTGACCCACCTTGCTCTTCCCATTTCTCATAAACTCCAGTGAGCTGTGTGTCCTTCCGTTTCACTCATGTTACAAACTCCTTCCAGTCTCAAAGCTCTTACACACCTAGTGACTCCTGCCTAAACCAGGCCAACTAATGTTTTTAACTGAGTATTTAATTGCATTACCATGTTGTCTTAGTTTCTGCTGTACAATGAAGTGAATGAGTTAGATGTATACATGTCCTTTTGGGGCTCCCACCCCCATCTCCCACTGCATCTACGTCACCACAGAGCGCCAGACTGAGCTCCCTGTTAGGCTAACTATTTTTTATGTTGCAGCTTGGAGTTACTTCCTTGAAGGATTCCTCTCCTATATTCCTTTCTCTCAAAATACACAAGCACTTGTGCACAAACATATATACCCTAGTCCTTGTATGTTCCTCCTTGTCCTCTCCTTCAGAGTGAGGTTGTATAAAAAGAAAGCCTAGCCTAGACTTCGGGGAAGGCAATGGCACCCCACCCCAGTACTTTTGCCTGGAAAATCCCATGGACGGAGGAGCCTGGTAGGCTCCAGTCCATGGGGTCGCTAAGAGTCGGACACGACTGAGCGGCTTCACTTTCATTTTTCGCTTTCATGCATTGGAGAAGGAAATGGCAACCCACTCCAGTGTTCTTGCCTGGAGAATCCCAGGGACAGGGGAGCCTGGTGAGCTTCTGTCTATGGAGTCGCACAGAGTCGGACACGACTGAAGTGACTTAGCAGCAGCAGCAGCAGTAGCCTAGACTTGGAAAAGAATTACTCATGCAATTGTGTGCTCATTGTCCATCTCCTTCACCCGAAAAGGTTTTAGATGTGCTTATGTTTTTAGTGCCTATGTGCTCAGTAAATATTTTTGAATAATTGAACATGGTTATTCATCTATGGACTAGACAACATTATTGCTCAGCACCAAAGTCTTGGTATCTGTGAGACAGAGTAAGAGGGAGAGAGAAGAGTAAGGTTCTAATTGATTTAGTCATTCTTCCATCAGCTTTTTTTACCTGAGGTTGAAGGTGGCAAGATTATTTAGTGTGTGCTTCTCATTCAGCAGGGGCTGTGGGCATTGGCAGATTTCGTAACACTGGGCATGACATGGCAGATACCCCAAAGTATATTTAATATGTTAGTAGCCAGATAAGAGGAGGTGAGAAATTTATATATGGATATGCAGAGGACATTTAAGAACAGAAAGCAAACTATGCAGATGGAGAACGACTGACCAGGCAAAAATGTAGGCTCAAAATTATTTGGATTCTATTCAGTGACTAGCTGTGAGTCAATAGTATAATGCTGTCATTTGAAATATGTTAATAAGAGGGTATTATGTAACTACCTCCCATACTGGTCATTTATCATAATGCATCTGTTCTAAGCTTCTCTCCTTTACCTACAAATGGTAGAAGAGAAGAAGACTAGTGTGAAGGTGAATAACAGAAATTAATACTGTGAAAACTGGATTTATTAGAATAACCCAGGGAGAAGAATATTGAGGAAATATTGTTTTGATTTAAAAAATGTTCTTGGCCATAAAATATCAATCTAACTTATAATTACTACTTCAGAACAAGAAGGAATAAGGTTGTTGTTCAGTCGCTAAGTTGTGTCTGACTCTTTGTGACCCCATGAATTGCAGCACACCAGACTTGTCTATCACTATCTCCCTGAGTTTCTTCAAACTGATATCCATTGAGTCAGTGACACCATCCAAACATCTCATCCTCTGTTGCCTCCTTTTCCTCTTGCCCTCAATTTTTCCTAGCATCAGGGTCTTTTACAATAAGTCAGTTCTTTGCATCAGGTGGCCAAAGTATTGGAGCTAAAACTTCAGTATCAGTCTTTCCAATGAGTATTCAGGGTTGATTTCCTTTAGGATTGACTGGTTTGATCTCTTTGCATTCCAAGGGACTCTCAAGAGTCTTCTCCAACACCACAGTTCAAAAGCATCAGTTCTTCAGTGCTCATTCTTCTTTATGGTCCAACTCTCATATCCATACATGACTACTGAAAAAACCATAGCTTTGACTATGTGGACCTTTGTCAGCAAAGTGATATCTCTGCCTTTTAAAACACTGTCTAGGTTTGACATAGCTATTCTTCCAAGGAGAAAGTGTCTTTCAATTTAGTGGCTGCAGTCATTGTCTGCATTGATTTTGGAACCCAAGAAAATGAAATCTGACACTTTCTACATTTTCCCCATCTGTTTGTCTTGAAGTGATGGGACCAGATGCCCTGATCTTAGTTTTTTGATTGTTGAGTTTTAAGCCAGTTTTCTTACTGTCCTCTTTCACCTTCATCAAGAGGCACTTTGGTTCTTCTTCACTTTCTGCCATTAAAGTGGTATCATGTGTCTGAGGTTGTTGATATTTCTCCCAGCAATCTTGATTCCAGCTTGTGATTCATCTAGCCAGGCATTTTGCTAATAAGGTTAAATCAATACAATTATTAACAAGGTCAAAATCATTTGGAGGGCCTTCCTTAATGGCTCAGTGGGTAAAGAAACCTCCTACAATGCAGGACACATAGGAGACGTGGGTGCAGTCCCTGGGTCAGGAAGATATCGGAGGAGGAAATGACAACCGACTCCATAACTGCCTGAAAAAACCAGTGAACAAAGGAGCTTGACGGGCTCTACAGTCCATGGGGTCAGAAACAGTCAGACAGGACTGAGCAACGAAGCCCATAGCACAAGGTCCCTATTGTGCTTTCACTGTTATTGCCTCAATGCCTAACATGTGCGTGCACGCATGCTCAGTCACTTCAGTCACGTCTGACTCTTTCCAAGAGTCATTGCAGTTATTGATTGTCTCTTACCTCTTCTGCATAGGCAGGCAGGCACCTGGGAAGCCCAATGCCTAACCTAGTTGTTGGCAAATAGGGAATTCTGAATTAGAAGTTGAGTGAGTGAGTGAAGGTGTTAGTTATTTAGTGCTCATATGTGTACCCTTCTAAGGAAATAATACCAAACAAATTTGTTGATGTCTGAATATTTATAATATAAGGAACTGTCCTAGGATATTTATATGTATAAACACATGAATATGTATAAAATTTATTTGAAATGTAAGTTTTAAAATTATTCGGTATGGTGTGGCCAGCAGATCAGGGGTGACTATCATTGACAAGATAGATTATTACTCACAGTTCCCAGGAGGAGGGCGTTCATCATACCACTCAAGACTGTAGGGACAGCGCCAGGGTCAGTCAGGGAGCAAACAGGTTAGGGAGAAAGGAAGTGCAAAAGGCTTTATTGTGATTTTCACCAGAAGGAATGAATGAGATGGGATAAACAAACTAAGAAGGTTTAGGACTGGATAGTTTGAATAATTTCAGCAAGCTTGGAGCTATAGGGGTGGTTTCTAGTTGCTCAGCATTCAATCCTTCAGTGATTTAGGGCAGACCGTGACCTCAACTATGCATGTGTGTTCAGTCATGTCCAACTCATTGCAACCCCATGGAGCCCGCCAGGCTTCTCCGTCCTTGGGATTTCCCAGACAAGAATACTGGAGTGGATTGCCATTTCCTACTCTAGGGGATCTTCCTGGCCCAGGGATCAAACCCATGTCTCCTGCATTGGCAGGCAGCTTCTTTACCACTGAGCCACCTGGGAAGCCTCCTTGACTATGGGAGCCTGATGGATGAAACTGGGTGCAAGTGTGTACTCTGGGCGGGTATGGACTATGATATGCGTATCAGAGTTGTGCTCACAGGTGAGTTGTTTGCTGTCTTTAAAAATTAGCTAACCCTGGGAGACTCAGTCCCCACTTGGGTCCACAAAGCCCCCAGATGTCAAACCATCATAAAATAACAGGAAAAGAAAACCCCATGATTAAGTCACAACCTCCTGAGGTAAAAATTGTTATGCAAAACTTCAGATGAACATGGAGGCATGGAGAGGTTAAGTAACTTTCTCAAGGGAACACAACTAGTAAATGGTCAAGCTGGATTCAAACCGGAATGTATAGCTTCAGAGACTGAGTTTTTTAATATCGTATCAATACTGTACCTCACATGTACATAGTCAGCAATTATCAAGTGAGACAAAAAAGAGAGTGTAATAAAAGTACACACAGAACCAAACAAAAAAAAGCTGAGCTAATTAAATCATGAGTATAAATGTGTTTAATCAGTGATTAAAATTTTGGTGAGAGGTAGATAGGTCATTAGATCAGGGAGAACTTTTATTCATACTTTTTTCTTACAAGAAAGACTTCACAGATGATAGGGTTTTTGTTTGCTTTTAAAATGAGAAAAAAAGGGACACAATTTAAAGGCTACATTTCCATATTCTATATTATTTACTCTATTGAATCATGATTTTTTAACATGAGTTTTTTTGTTAGACATTGGCCATGTACGGCAGAGACTTATTAGTATCTTCCCAATACCTGTCATTCTCATTGTACCAGAATGTGTTAAATATGGAAACTCGCATTGTAGAATAGTTGCATGAATAGATGATGACATAATGATAAATGCATATGATAGATAGATATAAAGTACAGGACTTTTGAAGACAATGGGCTGCCCTGGGTTGCTCTGAACTCCATGTTCCAAACTTAAATTTCTTCCTTATTATAGCTCAGAAAGTACTATCGACATGAAATAGCCACTTTAGAGAGGTTGAGACTGGCTCCTGAGTGCACTGGGTTTTTCAGCAACCCAGCATACTCCCCAGATCATTGTTCCCATGGTCTTCATTCATTAGTTATACAACTGGGATCTAAAGGTTAGAGTGGCCCAGCTGTGCTGAAGCCAAACTGGAGGAACTCAGAGAGATCATGATGGGAGACAGTTAAATATTTAAAGGTAATAAGAGGGATAAGGATTAGTGTTGCAATAAAATGCCATTAAACTTTTTTAAAAAAATCCCATCAGCATATTTCTCTGTAGGGTTGGTGGTTCATTTTACATCCCTTGATCTGTAGGATGAGATTTGTTTCTCCTGGGAGAATACTTCACCAAGCACACCAGAGTTAATTGCATCTAGCTATTTTAGATTGTGAAATGAATGCACATTGAATATTAGACTGTTCATATCACAGTCTTTTGCAGAAAGTGAAAAGCAAAAGGGCATATTCCCACACGTTTGTTTAAATTTTAATTGCACTTTGAAAAAACCCAGAAGCTTGTAGCCAAGATTTGCAGATATGAGAATCTAGGTTGTCATAGTAGTACACAAACTCTATCTCTGAGATTATACAACAGTGTTTACAAAAAAATAAAAAAAAAAGATTTAAATAGTTTTTTCAGCAAGTCAATAAAATATTTCAGAGAATTATTATGCTAGACTGAGTGATTAATCCTGTTCATCACATTCCATGGATGATTTCTTTTTGGTGCTTGTTTTGGTTCAGGAGGTTTTAAAAGCAGGTTTCATGAATAATTGCTAGAGCTATTAATTTACAGTGTAGACTCTGGACTCATTTCCCTTATATTGCGGAAGGCAACAGCTCCCTGCTTTATATCAAGCAATCCCAATTTGACTGATCATCATTTTTCTTTTACAAATATCTACAGTGCAAGAAGAGAACAAAATCAAAGAAAGTTGTTTCCATTTGTGATCCATATTAGAACAAACTAGACATGGCTTATTATTTTTATTATTTACTAGTTTTAAATATTTCTCTGCTTGCTTTTATTTATTAGCAGTGGCTGAAGGGTGTGAATTTATGTGAGTCCTCTGTTTACTGAAAAAACCTTTTAGAAAGTTGCACTGTTGTTTATATTATTTGAACTTTCATACTTTAGAGTTTCAGTAAGATGTAGGGCATAATAAATTACTAGCTAAGTGTATTTTAAAGGGATTTTTGAAAAATCATTTAAATTGGTACAAGTAACTCAATTCAGAAATAATTTATTGAACACCTACTATGTGACAGCCATGTGCCAAACTAGGATTACTAATATGAATAACACATGTTCCAAGGAAAGAGTAACTGAATATTTTTATTTTCTGTTATTGAATTTTATAAATGTGAAATATAAGCTCAATAAAAACTAATGATTATCAAAGTTTGAAATTTTCACTTGAGCCACATTCCTTAGATCTTATATTGGGATATTTATGTTTAGCTAATCCTCTTGTTTCTAGAAAATAATAGAATTCCTAAAAAAATTGGTATTAATATATTCTTACTATTCTATTTTTTTTAATTGCTTCTGTTTTATGTTTTGGTGTTTTGGATGAGAGTCGTATGGGATCTTAGCTTCCGAGCAGAGAAAGAACCCACAGTCCCTGCATTGGAAGGCAAAGTCTTAACCACCAGACAGCCAAGGAGGTCTCTATTCTGGATACACAAGAACCAAAATCATCAGTGAATTAAAATGTAACTTACCTGTAACTAGAGAGTGGTCAACCAATGCTATATTAGCACTTCAGTAGCTTCTGCTGTTTGCCAGTGTTCTTTCTGAGGAAGCCTTGGACTAACTGCCTGATGAAGGCAAAGGAGAGTTTGTGTTGCTATAGATACAAACACTCCAAAGTCCTGGTGGAGGGATTAGGCTCTTGAGAAAGGGTTAGAGAAAGAGGATTTACCTGAGACTAAAGTGGGACTCATGAAGAAAAAAACCAAAAAAACCCCAAACCAACAGCTTACAAGTGAAAAATATTGACAGAATATTCTTTACAGATAGTAAACTTTTGGCCATTTTTTGAAGTCATTTATATAATACTGAGTGTTCCTAAATTACATGTTATTTTTACTTTGTGGTGTGATATTTGTAGAGCTGTAAAAGCATTCTGAAATGTCATATGTCATATTAACCAAATATATTTACATTAAATCTATCTTTATTTTACCTCTGGTCTTACTCCAGATGGTAAGATATACCATCTTACTCCACCTCTCTCAAAGTCATTACCCCAGTGAATCAAGAGCTATGCTACTTTTCAATTTTTTATAAAGTTTAATTTAAAAGTTTGCCAATTTACAGTAAAATTAATATTTTTTAATGAAGAAAGTTACTCTTTGGGGTTTTATTATTTCAGATTTTCCTTTCTTAGGCAATCTGAGCCATGCCACTGTGGAGTTATTAAACATTGTGTGTGCTCAGTTCATCACAACAAACTGGAATATTTTTAAAGAGATGGGAGTACCAGACCACCTGACCTGCCTCTTGAGAAATCTGTATGCAAGTCAAGAAGCAACAGTTAGAACTGGACATGGAACAACAGACTGGTTCCAAATCGGGAAAGGAGTACATCAAGGCTGTATATTGTCACCCTGCTTATTTAACTTATATGCAGAGTACATCATGAGAAACGCTGGACTGGATGAAGCACAAGCTAGAATCCAGATTGCTGGGAGAAATATCAATAACCTCAGATATGCAGATGACACCACTCTTATGGCAGAAAGTGAAGAGGAACTGAAGAGCCTCTTGCTGAAAGTGAAAGAGGAGAGTGAAAAAGTTGGCTTAAAGCTCAACATTCAGAAAACTAAAATCATGGCATTTGGTCCCGTTACTTCATAGCAAATAGATGGGGAAACAGTGGAAACAGTGACAGACTATTTTGGGGGCCCCAAAATCACTGCAGATGGTGACTGCAGCCATGAAATTAAAAGACACTTACTCCTTGGAAGGAAATTTATGACCAACCTAGACAGCATATTAAAAAGCAGAGACATTACTTTGCCAACAAAGGTCCATTTAGCTTTTTTTCAGTTTTTTTAGTTAGTTTCCATTTACTGGAAAGCTATGGTTTTCCAGTCGTCATATATGGATGTGAGAGTTGAATTATAAAGAAATTTGAGTGCCAAAGAATTGATGTTTTTGAACTTGGTGTTAGAGAAGACTCTTGAGAGTCACTTGGACTGCAAGAAGATCCAACCAGTCCATCCTAAAGCAAATCAGTCCTGAATATTCATTGGAATAACTGATGCTGAAGCTGAAGCTCCAGTAATTTGGCCACCTGATGCGAAGATCTGACTCATCTGAAAAGACCCTGATGCTGAGAAAGATTGAAGGCGGGAGAAGAAGGGGGCGACAGAGGATGAGGTGGTTGGATGGCATCACCAACTCAATGGACATGAGTTTGAGTAAACTCTGGGAGTTGGTGATGGACAGGGAAGCCTGGCATGCTGCAGTCCATGGAGTCGCAAAGAGTCGGACAGAACTGAACCACTGGACTGAACTGAACTGTGCTCAGTTCAACTCTTTGTGACCCCGTGGTCTGTAGCCCATCAGGCTCCTCTGTTTGTGAAAATTTCCAGGCAAGAATAGGAGTGGGTTGCCATTCCCTTCTCCAGGGGATCTTCCCAACCCAGAGATCAAAACTTCACCTCCTATGTCTCTGCACTTGCAGGTGGATTTACCACTGTACCACCTGGAAGCCCATTTAGAACCAAATTCAGTTTCCAATGTCTGTGTATATATGTGAATGAGTAGATGTGAGGGAAGGAGGGGCTTATACTTACAGTGAGCTCAGAGAAATGTTAAGGTTATAATAATATTGTTTTTGTAATTAATATACAATTCTTTTTGAGCACAAATCTAGTCAGTACTTTCTCATAAATATCATTCTTGTATTTATGGGCAAAAAGGGAAATCATTTTTAAAATTATTATAGCCTTTGGCCTAAAGCCATGGCTTCTTTAAGTAGGTACACATTTGAAACAGAATTGGTGATATAGTCATGAGAATTTTTTACATAAATTATTTAATGGTAAGTCATCTCCCATATCTGTGAAAGTGCCATTTGTGAGATAATTGCCAGAAGGAGTTAGGAAAACATATATTTAAAATATTGTTATTTTATCTTTTTTTGGAAGCCAATTGACACTCTTCAGCCAGCCAGAAAGAAAAAAAAATAAAAGATTTGACAGCATTTCCTGCAAGGCCCTCAGAGAAGGAACACATCACTCCAATAGCATTAAATTAGCATGCATGTGTGCATTTATACTCATATAACTGAGTATGCACTTGAAGTGTTAATTCTATTCCCCCTGATTCACACAGAACCAGAGCCTGTATCTGTTTGCCATGGCAACGCTATCTTGATGAAACGCTTTGGGCCCTTTATCGAAATGAGTCATGCTCTGGTAGTGACAACATGAGTCTCTTTCCCGAGCACTGCAGCAACTGATTCTTGTGTAAGGAGAAAAGGGAATGTTTCATGTTTCATGGGTGTGTGGGCTGTAAACAGAACAAAGGGGTTATCTGTAATTCAGACTATAAATAAATTTCAGAGTTAGCAACAATATTCTCACCAAGGGCCCTGTTCCAGAAAAGCCTTAAATGAAAAATTTTTATTTGAAATTTTCCTAAAGAGAATCCAGGCATAATGCAGAATTGCACATTTTTAAATATCTTTCACTAATTACTTTGGGTTTTTTTTTTTTTTTTCATACAGCCAATTCCTGGTAGACTTATTCCTGCCACTCATATAATAATAAGATTGCAAAATGTCCTCAAGATGGTTCAGAGCATTAAGTGTCTGAACCCAGGGAATAGCAAAACAAACAACTTCCATGCACAGTGCTAACAGTGACATTTTTTAAAGAAGATATGCTGTTACTCCAAGAATAATATTGCTATAAATGGGATGCAGTGTTTTATTATCCAACTTTCTTGCTTTAGTGATAATAAAACAGCAAGAGATAAAATGTCTATGTTAACATCTGGTAACAACTCTATGACATAATACTGTATGTTTCTGTGTATGAATTGTGAGGTCTTTGTATGTAATTAGCATAAAGAGCTTGTCACCCTTAAATAGCATTGTTAAATGCAATAAATAAAAAGCACTACTATAGATGTGTTTCTAATATGTGACATCAGACCATTCCAAATTGACCACACTTCTAGTTTCACTTTTGATGAGTATGTGGTTGACTTTTGATAGACATGTTCTGATTCTGGCCTATTTCTTCTCTGCCTGAACCATATAATCTCTAACTTCATGATAAATGTATAATCAGATCAATGCTTTTGTGTGTGGTATGTGTAGCAATGTTTTATTTTAGAGGAGTGACTTTCAAATTTTTGATCTTGGGATTCCCTTAAATGAAAAACTATTGAGGGAGGACTCCAATGAGTTTTTGGTTATGTGAGTTATATGTATTACTATTTACCGTATTAGAAATTAAAACTAAGAAATTTTAAAATATATACTAATTCATTTTAAAATAACAAAATTATTACTGGTAACATAAATAACATATTTGTGTGTGTATGTGAAAAACAACTCTATTTTCTAAAACAAAAGGCATTTAGTGAGAACAGTGACACTGTTTTAAATGCATACAAATCTCTTTAATGCCTGATTTAATAGAAGATAGCTAGATTCCTACACCTGCTTCCATGTTTAATCTATGTCAGTACATTGTTCTGGATGAAGTGTAGGAACATAATGTGGCCTCACCTAGGTATGTAACTGGAAAAGAAAGAAGCATTTTAATAACTTTTCAAATATGTTTGGATATGTTGTTGAAATTGTTCTTTGATAACTACAGTAAAACTTAACAAGTGGGTATTTCTTAAAAATTAGTTGCAATGTGCCATCTAAAATCAAATCAGTAAATATTGGATACTCTGTGACATTTAAAATCTATTGCTCTGTCTTGCACATGGAATGGATATTCACTCCTATGTTTTTTTTTTTTTTTAACCATCATAGATTGGTCAGTTGGAAAATAAGGCTTCCCTGAGTTATGCTGATCCTCCCACCATTAACACATTTCATTATACAGCACAAAAAGATACATTTGTTAATACCATTACTGAATTCATCAGAAAAGTTTTTAGGTATTGGGATGCTATCAGGTTTGCCGCAGCAGATACAATTTTTCAAATTTTTATTTCTGCTTGAAAGTGCAAATTTCACCACTGGCAAAATAGTGTCAGTTGTTTTCCTTGAAGTGACAGGATTATTTCGTTCACTTCCAAAAAAGTGCCTGTCAAATACTGAAGTCTGAATAACCATAGCTTGTCTGTCAGTTGTTCTTTCAAGTAAAAGTGCTGTTCCATGAAAAATGCAGTTAGTTTATCTCCAAACTCAATCACCTATTTCTTTTCCTCAAAATGGCAGATATAAAGCAGAAGGATTTTTTGTGTGTAGTTCCATTTTGTGACACAATACTCAAAATACATGTACACAGTGGTCATGGTTTTATAAAATTAATATTTTTTACTGCTTCATCTAGCACATTTTTAAGTAAAATTGGATTTTTTAAATATAATGCCTACTCATACCATTTGGTGTCCCTGCCTTGACTCAGACTAAGACATCTCCAGTTTTATCTACCTATGTCTTTGCACCATCAATGCAAATGTCAAGATAGTGAAAAGGCACATACCATCTTGTATTATGGGTGTCTTGGTATTATAATGAAAACAGTAGACCCTCGAAGAGGTTTTGTATACTACTGTCTAGACCCTGGCTCTACCACTTAATACCACGTTCTTCTTACCTATTGCCAGGCAACAAACCACCTGAAACATTATTGGCTTGAATCAACAATTTATTTCCTCTCATAATTCTGTGAATTAGTTAACTTCATAAGGGTGACTTTTACTTAAGGTTTCTAATGCAGTTGAGGTCAATGGCCAGGGCAGAATCATCCACAGCCTTCCTCCCTGTATTCATCAGGGTTCATCAGAGAAATCATTATAATATGTACAGTTAAATATAAATATATAAAGAAAATTAGTGGCTGCCATGGTTATGGAGGCTGAAAATTCTCATAATTTATCATCTGCAAACTGGAGAACTAGGAAAATCAATGTTGTAACTCAGTCAAAATCTGTGAAAATCAGAGGGAAGGGATATGTGTGTAGGGTGGTGGGGATGATGGTCTGTGTCCCAGTCCTAGCAAAAAGGCTGAGAATTAGAAGCACCAAAACCTGAGGACAGGAGAGGATGCTTGTCTGAGCTCAAACAAACAGAGCAAATTCATCTTACCTTCACCTTTTCACTCTATTCAAGCCCTGAATGGATTGGATGATGCCCACCTGAATGGGTGAGGGAATCTTCACTACTCAGTCTACTAATTCCAGTGTTATTCTCTTCCAGATACACTCTCACAAATAGATTGAGAAATAATGTTTACCCGCTACTTGGTCACTCCTCAACCCAATCAAGTTGATACATAAAATTAGCCATCACACTCCCTCACATGTTTGCTTGTGAAGGTAGGGCTGGAATAGCTGAGGGATGACTGAGCATCTCACTCTCAATATGGCCTTTCCACTTGGCCAGCTTGTGCTTCATAGCATGATGGTCCTGGGGTAGTTGGTTTTCTCACATGCTGGCTGGTTTCTCCCAGAAAGAGTTTTCTAAGAGATAGGAATGAGACAGCCAGTTCAGAAATTGGCATCATGTCATTTCTGTTGAAATCTAGTGGTCAAAGCAGTCACAGAACCCATCCAAATCCAAAGGTGGGGAACATAGACCCAATTCTCTATGGGAAAAATGAAAGGAATTTGTCACTATCTTAAAAAAAAATAATTTAATTTATTTATGGCCGTGCTGGGTCTTTGTTGCTGCACAGGCTTTTCTTTAGTTGTGGCGAGTAGAGGCTACTCTCTAGTTACTGTGCATGGACTTCTCACTGTGGTGGCTTCTCTTGTTGTGAGGCGTGGGCTCTGGGGCATGGGAGCTTCATGTGGCTCCTGAGCTCTTGAGCACAGGCTCAATAGTCGTGGCGCTTGGGCTTAGTTGCTCTGCAGCATGTGGGATCTTCCTGGATCAGGGTCAAACCCACATCTCCTGTATTGACAAGTGGATTCTTTACCACTGGGCCACCAGGGAGGCCCCTGTCACCATATTTAATCTGCCACAAACAGTGTGGGCATAGAGAAGTCATATTCTTGCTGCTGCTAAGTCACTTCAGTCATGTCCGACTCTGTGCGACCCCAGAGATGGCAGCCCACCAGACACCACTGTCACTGGGATTCTCCAGGCAAGAACACTGGAATGGGTTGCCATTTCCTTCTCCAATGCAGGAAAGTGAAAAGTGAAAGTGAAGTTGCTCAGTCGTGTCCGACCCTTCACGACCCCATGGACTGCAGCCTACCAGGCTCCTCTGACCATGGGATTTTCCAGACAAGAGTACTGGAGCGGGTTACCATTGCTTTCTCCCAATATGCTATCTAGGTTGGTCATAACTTTCCTTCCAAGGAGTAAGCATCTTTTAATTTCATGGCTGCAATCACCATCTGCAGTGATTTTGGAGCCCCCCAAAATAAGGTCTGACACTGTTTCCACTGTTTCCCCATCTGTTTCCCATGAAGTGATGGGACCGGATGCCATGATCTTAGTTTTCTGAATGTTGAGCTCACTATCAGCATTCTATAGGAGTTATTCCAGTGAAGACAGAGAGTGCCGCAGTGTCAGAGAACAGGCTTCGCTCCAGGCTGTATTTCACTGTTGATGAGCTTGCATTAACATTTAATAGCAAGTGGGTCTCCATCCAAAAACTGCTCAGAGTTCGATGTAATGTCCAGGTCAAATCTCAAATCATAAACTCTGTAATATATTGGTAGACTAGATGGTTGGAGCTTGTAAGTGATGCCTCTTACTCTCCTGGGATAACCCTCTGAAGAATGCTCTTATCATTTCATCCTAAATTTTACTTTACTCATTAGCATGCCATTTTACCATGTGATGCTAACAAGCCACAGATCAGCAGTCCCTTTCTGCTTTTTAACTTTAACAGAATTCCAAAATCAAATGGGAAAAAAAATCTTGTACCACCTGTGAATAAGTCAAATGTGCTAAAATGGATTTCCCAAACTGACAGAACATAGGAAATAACCCATTTAAACCTTCTCTGCTAGGTAAGTCACTTGTTACTTTACTTGGTAAACTTGAGTACTTCATCTCTAAATATAGTAAGTTTGTAACTTTTCTTTCATTAAGAGACAAAGGAAAGATATAAAGGCTTAAATTTATAAAATCCAATTAAGATTTTATAAATTTACAAAATAGCAATTAAGAACCTATGTTGAATAAAAGTATATTTCCACCTTTAAAAAATGTGCTTCAGTGTATCATCATCAACCTTGGTCTAAATGGTAGAGATGAATGTGGTTTAGCAAGCATCATCTTCTCTGCTGCTGCTGCTGCTGCTAAGTCGCTTCAGTTGTGTCCGACTCTGTGCAATCCCATAGACGGTAGCCCACCAGGCTCCCCCATCCCTGGAATTCTCCAGGTAAGAGTATTGGAGTGGGTTGCCATTTCCTTCTCCAGTGCATGAAAGTGAAAAGTAAAAGTGAAGTCGCTCAGTCGTGTCCAACTCTTAGCGACCCCATGGACTGGAGCCTACCAGGCTCCCCCGTCCATGGGATTTTCTAGGCAAGAGTACTGGGGTGGGGTGCCATTGCCTTCCCCCTCATCCTCTCTAGATCTTGTTCAATACTTACTTCTGCTGCTGCTGCTAAGTCGCTTCAGTCGTGTCCGACTCTGTGCAACCCCAGAGACGGAAGCCCACCAGGCTCCCCCATCCCTGGAATTCTCCAGGCAAGAGTATTGGAGTGGGTTGCCATTTCCTTCTCCAATGCATGAAAGTGAAAAGTGAAAGTGAAGTCGCTCAGTCGTGTCCGACTCTTAGCGACCCCATGGACTACAGCCTACCAGTCTCCTCCACCCGTGGGATTTTCCAGGCAAGAGTACTGGAGTGGGGTGCCATTGTCTTCTCTGACTTACTTCTGGTAAGTATTAAATATTTAATAAGTAAGTACTTTCATAGTTACTTCTGAGGCTAAAATTTTAAATTTTTGCCAACTGGCAAGGAAGTACTCAGCTTCTACCGCAAAATTTTCTTTCCCAGAATAGAATTTTAATGAGAATGTCATTTGTATGTATTAGTATTAATAGTAGTTCTAATTTTTAAATGTGCGTCTTGAGTAGTGAAAGATAATGGAAATTGTTAAAAAAAAAAAAAAAAAGAAAGAAAGAAAAACCAAACCCAAAACAATCCTTCCCATCAGTTAAAGTGCCTTTAAAAAATTTTTTTCCAGACTATATAATCTTAGATTCCTTTTTAAGTCTTACCTTCTTAAATCTAAGTTATAATACTGTCTCCTACTACTTAAAAAGCAGCTAATAAATCTTCTCCTATTTAGATGCCAACCTTTTGACATTCACAATTAGCCAGAAACCATCTGTAGGCATGTATCCCATTTCTGTTGCCATCTCACACTCTGGGGCATTTAAGTATTACCAGGAGATCCCTCGTACTTGGCAACTTGTTAATTAGGATAATGGGGGTAATGAACTTGAGGAAATGAAAGCATTCTTTTAGAAGATTGGTTCTAGTTCTTAGTAAACTATCTTCTCAACTATCTTCTAAGAATATGGTCTGGTCTCTATTTAATATGTGATAGACCTCAGATGACTTCATATTTCTAAGACTTGGTACTTGAAAACAACCAAGGAAAACAGTCTTGTTTTGTTGGCATAGTAACCTCATATACATACTGAACAGACAGGGCAACATTGATTGAATCAAGTTGATGTAATCAGAATTTTAGTGTTTGTTTTAAAATACTAAATTATATCTCATTTTCCCTTTAAAATCACATATTTAATTAGCATCTGTTTTGCTGTGCAGCACGGCATGTGGGGTCTTAGGTCCCCATCCAAAGACTGAATCTGTGACCCCTGCAGTGGAAGCTAGGAGTCCTAACTAGTGGATAACTAGGGAATTCCCTAATTAGCATCATTTTAATGTACATTCACTAAGGTAGAGAGAGAAGCAGAGGTTATCTTAGAAGGCATAAACTATGTACTTCCAAGCATAGTTTTTTATACTTTATATATGTGAAATAAATTTTATAGCATTGTGGGAAAGTCAAAAGATAAAGTTTAGCCTGGTGGTTAAAACCATGGCTCAGCATTATGGTGAACAGTGTGGAGATTCCTTAAAAAATTGGAAATAGAGCTGCCATACGACCCAGCAGTCCCACTGCTGGCCATACACACTGAGGAAACCAAAATGGAAAGACACATGTACCCCAACGTTCATTGCAGCCCTGTTTACAACAGCTATAACGTGGAAGCAAACTAGATGTCCATCGGCAGACGGATGGATAAGGAAGTTGTGGTACATATACACAATGGAATATTACTCAGCTATTAAAAAAATGTGTTTGAGTCCATTCTAATGAGTTGGATGAAGCTGGTGCACATTATATAGAGTGAAGTAAGCCAGAAAGAGAAACACCGATACAGTATATTAATGCATATATATGGAATTTAGAAAGATGGTAATGATGACCCTATACAAAAGACAGCAAAAGAGATACAGATGTAAAGAATAGACTTTTGGACTATGTGGGAGAAGTCAAGGGTGGGACAATATGAGAGAATAGCATTGAAACATGTATATTCCCGTATGTAAAATAGATGATCAGCGCAAATTTGATGCATGAGGCAGGGCACCCAAAGCTGGCGCTCTGGGACAACCCATAGGGATGGGGTGGGGAAGAAGGTGGGAGAGGGGCTCAGGACGGTCACATGTACACCAAGACTGATTCATGTTAATGTATGGCAAAAAACCACCACAATATTTTAAAGTTTTTTTTTTTTTGCAATATTGTAAAATTAGCCTCCAATTAAAATAAATAAATAAAATTTAAAAAGGAAACAAACAAAAAAAACATGGCTCAGGAGTCACCTTGGTTTAAATACCTACCTTCCAGTGGCTGTGTGACCTTGGTTCCATTTCTAAACCTAAGCCTCAGTCTCCATATCAGTGGACTGGGGCTAAAAATGGTGGCCTCTTTCACAGAGTTGTTGGGAAAATTACCTGACATGATTCTTTCAAAGTACCAAGTATATGAATTTAAGGCCTATAAATGTTATGTATTTATCTTACAAAATTTATAGCACTCAATTATTTTGAAGTTAAAGGTGGAAGACATCTAATTCTATACATTTATAAGGAATGATTTTTTTCTTTCTTGTATAACAATAAATTACAGTAATCATCATGAGAACAAGAGACATTTATATTACTTAACTATAGCCATAAACTTAAGTGCTCTGAGTATATTTCTTCCTTAGCAAATTGTGCACAGTGATTTATCAAATTAAGGATGCATATTTGAATATATATTCTCTGTGTGTTTCTTGAGGAGTCTTATTACAGGCATTTAAAAAAGTCAGAAACATGAAATAAACATGAATAAGTAAAGAAATAACCTGTTATCCTCTTGGTACTAATATTACCAATCTCTTTTAAACTTCTACCCATAAATAAATTCACATGCTAGTGTGTTCATGCTTATGCATATGTTTTTATAATTCAAAGGCTTAAATTATTTGGCACTTATTTTCTAGACAATGATCATACATTAATATTATTTTATACCCTGCCTTTTCTTATTTAACAGTATCTGCAGCCAAGAGTTTACCCTACAGATATCCTGCAAAAGAACAACATTACATATGCACAAAATTAAATCATTGTGTCATTGTTTTAATAGGAGAAAAGTAGCTAATTATTTTGAATTTAAAATATCAAAAATAGTTAAAACATAGCCTTTTTAAAAATAGTCTCTCCTTATACATAAGCTCTTAACACTGGTTTATCCTTCCTTCCTGGGCTTTCCAGGTGGTGCTACTGGCAAGGAACCTGCCTGCCAGTGTAGGAGACATAAGAGATGTAGGTTCAATCCCTGGGTGGGAAAGATCCCCTGGAAGAGGGCATGGCAACCCACTGCAGTATTCTTGCCTGGAGAATTCCATGGACAGGAAAGCCTGATAGGCTACAGTCTGTAGAGTTAAACAGTGTCAGACACAACTGAAGCATCTTAGCATGCATGCATCCTTCCTTCCTTGGTTAAATTCAAGATTATTTTCCTCTTCATTCATTCATTTGGTCAGTTAGGTAAGTCACAAAATGTTTATTGTCTGCTCTTTGTTGGGAATCTGCCAGGCCCAGTGAAATCACATGATTAGTTCCTTCAAGTGACATATAGTTTTGCCATTTGGTTAATAGTTTCCCACCGGCTCTGGCCAGGAGGTGGGCGCCAGTAGCTTTGTGACTCTAGATAACCTAAACATTCAAAAAATGAAGATCATAGCATTCGGTCCCATCATGTCCTGGCAAATAGATTGGGGGAAACAATGGAAAGAGTGATAGATTTTATTTTCTTGGGCTCCAAAATCACTGCAGAGTGATAGATTTTATTTTCTTGGGCTCCAAAATCACTGCAGATGGTGACTGAAGCCATGAAATTAAAAGATGCTTATTCCTTGGAAGAAAAGCTATGACCAACCTAGACAGCATATTAAAAAGCAGAGACATTACTTTGCCAACAAAGGTCCGTCTAGTCAAAGCTACAGATTTTCCAGTAGTCATGTATGGATGTGAGAATTGGACCATAAAGAAAGCTGAGTGCTGAAGAACTGATGCTTTTGAACTGTGGTGTTGGAGAATACTCTTGAGAGTCCTTTGGACTGCAAGGAGATCAGACCAGTCCATCCTAAAGGAAATGAGTCCTGAATATTCACTAGAAGGACTGATGCTGAAGATGAAGCTCGAATACTTTGGCCACCTGATGTGAAGAACTGACTCATTTGAAAAGACCCTGATGCTGGGAAAGATTGAAGGCAGGAGGAGAAGGGGATGACAGAGGATGAGATGGTTGGATGGCTTGGATGGCATCACTGACTTGATGGACATGAGTTTGAGCAAGCCCTGGGAGTTTGTGATGGACAAGGAAGCCTGGCGTGCTGCAATTCATGGGGTTGTAAGGAGTCGGACACGACTGAGGGACTGAACTGGAACTGAATTGAACTTGGTTAATTCCTTTTCATCCTTCAGATTCATTTAGGTATCCTTTTGTACAGGAAACTAGTGAAGACTGGTTTAAGTGCCCACATTTCTGTTCCTCTGCTGCTCCTCTAGCAGCCTGTGTATCTTCCTTTTCTTAGCCTTATCGCACAGCATTGCCATTGTTTGTATGCTTCTCTGTGCCCCATGCTGGTGATTAATTCCATGGCTGCTGCTGCCAAGCTGCTTCAGTCGTGGCTGACTCTGTGTGACCCCATAGACGGCTGCCTACCAGGCTCCTCCATCCCTGGAATTTCTCCAGGCAAGAACACTGGAGTGGGTTGCCATTTCCTTCTCCAGTGCATGAAAGTGAAAAGTGAAAGTGAAGTCACTCAGTCGTGTTCGACTCTTTGTGACCCCATGGACTGCAGACTACCAGGCTCCTCTGTCCATGGGATTTTCCAGGCAAGAGTACTGGAGTGGGTCGTCATTGCCTTCTCCATGGAGTAGAGTGTATACACTGAGCTGAGATTGTCTACTCAGCAGTTAGCACAGTGCCAGGGACAGTGGGTTATCAGCAAATATATTAGCTGAATCAATGATCATTTTGCCTGAATTTTGCTTTGACTTCTCCATTGTCCCTATTTATATGCTTTGTTTCAGTTTTTAGTTCTTGTGTTTAATTATTTCTTCCCTGTGTGTGCGTCAGAGCCGCCTGACCCTAATTGGGTAAGACATTGTCTATTTAATCAATCTTTTTCCATGTCCAGAACAGAACAGTTCATGTGATCAAGGCTTTAGACTCAGAACAACTTGTCCTGAAACTAAATTATTTTAAGCTTAAGGGCAGGAACCAGAGTTTTCTATTTTCTCACACCTTCTGGTTCTCTACATCAAAGGATATTCAATAAATATTAAGTAATGTAAAAGGGATTTCAGAGAAAATATTGACTAAATATTGAAGTGGAATAGCTAACATGTCTGATAGTTTTAGAGAGGCAGATTCTAAACTTGACTTGAACTTGGCAGGTTTGGCACCAGCCAGATCTGGATTTGAGCATTGGTTCTGCCACTAACTTTGTGGTCTTGAGCCTCAGTTTCTCTATTTAAAAAAATATTAGTAAAACTTATCTCATTGGAGTCTTATGAAGGATAAATAAATTAAAAATTTTATAAATGCCAGGTAGATAGTACAGTGTTCTATAGAAGTTTTTTCTTTGATCCTTTATAGACTTTATTAATATGAAATAGAAGATTCTTGATATATTATTATATTTACATTATAAATATATACATTTATATATTATGTCTGCATTTTTATTGACTATTTTCTTTTACAAAGAGACCATTTTTATTTATTTATTGCAAATTTATTTGTTTATTTTTGGCCGTGCTAGATCTCATTGCCACCCAGGTTTCTCTCTAGTTGCAGAGAACAGGGCCTGCTCTCCAGTTGTGGAGCAAGGAATTCTCACTGCGGTGGCTTCTCTTGTGCAGAGCACTTGCTCTAGGGCTGGTGGGCTCACTAGCTGAAGCTCCCAGATTCTAGAGCTCAATAGTTGTGGTGCAGGGGCTTAATTGCTCTGCAGCATGTGGGATCTATCCTGATCAGGGATCAAACCTGTGTCTCCTGTATTGGCAGGCAGATTCTTTACCACTGAGCCACCAGGGAAGCCCCCAAAGACATATTTTTAAATGAATGTACAAGCCTCTGCGTCTTCATAATTCTGGGTATATAAGAATGCATGCAGTAAACAAATGAATTTTATGTTGCTGCTTCCAGAGATGGAGAAATCTGTATACTGCACCAGAGTGTCAAGAGGATACAATTCTGCATATACCCTCCTTTTAAACAGGTGGTCACTAAAAATTTCCAGTTCCAAAATGAGTTGTAGAAAGTACTTATTTAAGTTAAGGAGAGTTGGCCACTTTAAAGTGGAATGCAGGATATGTCATTTTTATTTTAAGGTAAATGATTGCTCCTATAATATGATATGCTTTTCAAAGCACAGTATTAAAGTCGAAAAGAAATCTTTTAATTATGCATTTTTATTTTTTTAAGCAGTATTGAAGAAATCATGTTATTTGGAGTAGAGACCGGAATTGGGATTGAGTTGTCTTAAAATCTGGTTCTTGAACTCTGTCATTACATCAATATGCAAATGAGGGAATTATAACTAAAAATAGTTTTATACATAGTACATGCAAAAAATGTAGGCTAATTCTAGAGTTCAAATTTCTATGGCATCCTCTGTTTCAGAATTATTGAAAATAATTCTGGGAGAGTTGATTAAGTTCTGCTGTTTTGTCTTCTGTAGGATAACACAAACTGAGAAATCATTATATATTTAAGTTGAGTTAACATCTTGAAATAAAACTTGAAAAGGGAAAATTACACACATATATGTATATATTTAAAGTTTTGGGGAGGCCAAATTTATTCCCCTCAATCACAGACACAGCTGCACAATCTGAGGTCTATACTGGAGCAGAGCCAGCCCACAAGGGTTACTGCCACTCACAGCAAATCTGAATGTCTTCCTGCAGGCAGGAAGATACAGAAATAGAGCCCGGAAGGTGGAAGCCAAGTTTTCATCTTCTTTCTACTAAAACCCTTAATAAGAGACTTTACTCCTTCCCTGGAGAGTAAGGAGGTGAACAGAGCCGGGAAATATTCTTTTCTCACTTTTCTCTCTGGGAGAATGGGTTGGAAATTTCCCCTATGAACACATGAGGAGCATGTGTTTGTGTGTGTATGTATATACGCATATGTGTGTGTGTGTTATATTGATACTACTAACACATTTAAAATTTACTGTTCCTCTAGTGTTTATATAAATATGTATGTATACATACATATTTATGTAAATAATAAATAAATATATTATGTACTATATTTATTAAAATAAATAATAAATAAATATTTATGTAAATATAAATACACATACATACTCTCCTTATGAGAAAGAGAGAAGGGTGGGGGCAGAGAGGAAAAGGAAAAAATAGAAGGAAATTTTTCAATAGTTTAAAGTTTCAAAGTAAAAAGCCAGATTACCCATAAAAGTCCAGGAACATCAGCTAATTTGAGATAAATTGCCGTCATTATTTCTACATATCTTTGATCTTTTATTGTTACAATTAACATTATTGTCATAATATGTCATGTCACCAGAGTCATGAAGAGCTTAATTATGATCATGACATCATTTTTCAGAATGTAAGACAAGTGTGAGTATTCCCTAATAAGTGCATTGTGTTTTATTATTTGTTTAAGATCCATTTTCTTATAACATTTATGGTTTGTTTCCCACATTTTTTTCTGGAAGGATTGTGGTGGCATTATGTTATAAATTCCTGTGTTTATATACTTGATTATGCTCTCAGAATCCATAAGGATAAAGTCTTAACTACATAAATACCTATTTCCTTAAAGATCAAAAATTCTACCTATATTATCCACCAATTGAAATTTTTTAAAAATTGGTAACTTTAGTATTATATATTGTTCATGAATCATATATGACAAAAGAAATTCACAACATTTTTATATAAGGACTTAAAATCCAAGAGTATGATTGAGTCAATTTTCTTTTAGAGGTTTTTTCAAGAAAAGTAGCTTGTAGTAATTAAATAGTAAAATTGTTCATATGTAAATTTATTGTTCATTTTATTATTTACTTTTTTCATTTACATACTGCTTTTTCAGGTTTGCATTCTCTGCCAAAGGATACAGGATGTCAACATAAATTGAAGATGTGACCATAGATTTTCTAGACAAAGAATCTGTGCTTAGAATTGAATAAGACTACAGAATAAATGAAGAAAGGTTATTTATGTTTGTGCAGACAGTTGAAGTATAAAGAATGCTATTAAATTTCACTGACTCCCATTTTCACTTTTAATTATGTTTTAATTCTAGTTGAATTATTTGTTTTATAATATAAATAAGATATTTTATAAAATAACAAGTTCTTTATAAGTAGTAAATAGATTTCATATTCTATTCCTGTTTTAGTCATTTTTAATTTAAAAATATTTATTTGTTCTTATCTTTCTATATACATTAGAGATATTTAATGAACTATTCCAGTAACTTAGTTGGTATATAACTTTCTTGGAGAAACTGTATACTCTGGCTATAATATTATTTGTTTATGTTTATTAGGGATTCCCTGGTAGCTCAGCTGGTAAAGAATCCACCTGCAATGCAGAAGACCCTGGCTGGATTCCAGGGTTGGGAAGATCCCCTGGAGAAGGGATAGGCTGCTCACTCCAGTATTCTTGGGCTTTCCTGACGCCTCAGCTGGTAAAGAATCTGCAATGCAGGAGACCTGGGTTCAATCCCTGGATTGGGAAGATCCCGTGCAGAAGCCAATGAACTTCTTTGTAAGAGCTTCCCTGTTGGCTCAGATGGTAGAGAATATGCCAACAGTGCTGGAGACCTGGGTTTGATTCCTGGGCTGGGAAGATCCCCTGGAGGAAGGCATGGCAACCCATTCCAGGATTCTTGTCTGGAGAATCCTCATGGACAGAGTAGCCTGGCAGGCTACAGTTCATGGGGTCGCAAACAGTCGGACACAACTGAGTGACTGAGAACAGCAAACACACAGCATTGTTATTTTATAGGAAATTAAATTTCACTGGAATAGTAGTAGTTTTGCCTTTATTAAATCTTAGAAGAAATAATGGCTTTTCTAAAAATAGCTCTTTGATCTTTTTAAATTTTATTGAAGTAGATAGGTGATCAAAGAGTATTTTTATTGTCCCTAATATCATTGTATTGGGTTTTTTTTTCCCCCTTCTCTTTCAAAGTACTTGGTCATTGCTTGATGTCCACTGCAAGCAGCAAAAGTGTTCACCACTGTTTTCCCAAGCTTGTACCAACTAGGTCTGCTCTTTCTTCTCAGGGGACAGAGGAGGAGGCCTCTCCTGTCTCCATGACAACCGTGTGTCCTTGGGGAAGCTGCTGGTAGTGAAAGACCTTCTGAGAGCTGGGGGGAGGGGCCATTTCTAATGAAAATCTCACCTCATTTCCCCTCTTTCCAGCCCAATTTTCTAATTGTGTCTTTCTTTTTTTATGTCTGTACATAATGCTGTACCCCAAAGCCACATATTCCAAACCTGATTTCATAAACAAAGAGCCATATCACCAGGATCATTCTGGCATCTGGCACATAGTTTCACCTCCTCCTCCTATGTTTTGCCTTAACTTTAACTTGGTCTCTAGTTCTCCAATTCCCTGAGATGATTTAAATATTAATAATCATTGGAAAGTCAAACAACTGTCTTAGCCTGGGAATATTGTTGCTATACATTATGAATGTTTGAAAGGAAAAAAATGTTTCTTTCTTTGCTTTTTGTTTAGATAGATTTACTAGTATAATTTTAAAATGTTGCTCACAGGAAAAAAATCACTTCATGGTTAGATAACAAAGATGTGTGTTATATAATATATATTATTCACACCTAAATTTACCAGATTAATTCATTAGGGGATTTGATTTAATTTGCGACAAATTCTCAGCAATATTTAACATATATACTTATTCCTTTAAATAAGCTCTGTTCCAAGAAGATAAGTTTAAATTTTTGCTCTGTGGCTCTATCTAGTAATGGTACTGGGCTGCTACAATAACCTTTCTCTCTCACTTTTCTACATTTTCTTTCAAGGCAATCTTTTCCAGTTTTGTGGCTTAACCCAGATCCCGAATCAGACAAATTATCAATACTCTTGTGTTAGGAGTGTCTTGGGTCCTGCAGACTTGGCCTGGTGTGGGAACTTCAAATGGAACGAATTCAGATAAGGGAACTACGTTTCCCAGAATTCCCTTTGCGGCCGTCTTCAGCCTTGCGAGGTCCCCGCGCAGAACCTGAGCAGCCACCGTGTTTGCGCCTTGAGATGGAGCGTGGCCTCGAGCAATGGGGCCAGATTGGGCCTGTGGTTGCTTGCGTTGTAGGCCTCGGATAGCACTTAGACCTGCGACTCCTCTAGCTCCCGCCTGGCCTCCTTCTTCACCTTCTTTGGGTCCTGGAACAGGCTGGTGTTCGGCTTTGCATGGCAGGGACCAGCCTCACCGGCAGGCCACTCATCCTTTGGATCTTCTATTTTGTCTTCTTTGAATCTTGGACCTGGTGCGTGCACAGTGAAATATGACCAGATTTAAGTGTGACAGATCCACCATTATATGGGCCTTAGCCTTCTTTTCTCTGTAACTAATAGAATAAGCAGACAAGAGGTCAATATAGAGATGCGTAAACTCTATAAATCTCTGTACCTCACGGTAGGAGAATAGACATTGTTTTCAAAGATATGTGGAATATTTACTGAAAAAGACTATATGCCATCTCTTAAGTAAATCAGCAAGATTTTATCTTTTAAAATTTTATGTTATTGTACACACACTTAAGAGCTACCCTCAACACATTTTTAAAGTGTACAAAATATTGTTAACTGTAGCTACTATGTTGTACAGAAGATTTCTAGAGCATATTCATCTTGCTTAATTGAAAATTTATGCCTGTTTTAACTTCCCATTTTGCCCTCCTCCAACCCCTGGCCCAATCACCATTCCAGTCTCTGCATCTATGAGTTTGCCTACTTTTAACTACCTCGTATAAGTAGAATTATACAGTATTTGTTTTTCTGTGAATGTTTTATTTCACTTCCTATCATGTTCTCAGGGTTCATCCATGTTGTCTCATATTGCAGAACTTCTTTCCTAAATAGTATTCCATTGTATGTGCATTCCACACTTTATCTACTCATCTGTCAATGCACATTTATTAATAGATTATTTCCATACCATGACTACTTTGAATAGAACTGCAGTGAAAATGGGAGTGTTGACATTTCTTTGAGATTGTGCTTTCAATTCTTTAGGATAAATAGAAGTGGAATTGATGGATGGTATGGCAGTTTTATTTTTCATTTTTTGAGGACTCTGCATACTTCTTTCCCATCGTAGCTGCCCCATTTTGCATTCCCACCAGCACTGTGAATGAGTTCCAAATTTTTCAAGTGCTTGCCAATGTTTATTATTTTCTTGTGTAGATTAATGCTTTTCTTTAAATTTGGAAAGTTTTCAGCCATTATTTCTTCAAATGTTTTCTCTCTTTCTCTCTCCTCTCCTTTCACTGTGACCATTGCACATATGTTGGTGTGCTTAATGGTGTCTCACATTTCTCTGAGGCTGTTTATTTTTCTTCATTTTTTTCCTCCCTCTGTTTTTCAAGTGGTGTAATCTCTATCCATCTATCCTGAGCTTTGTTGACTTTTTTGTTCTGCCAGATCCAATTCACGGTTGAACCTCTGTAATGAAATTTTCACTGTAGTTATTGGTTTTAATTCTTTAGTTGGCTTGTTTTTTTTTTTTTTTAACTTTAAATTTTTATTTGCTTAATGATTTGGCTGACCTAATTTTGTAAAGTCTATTTCCTTAGTGCGGCCTCTAATTTCTCTGCTTAGGTTGTTTTCCCTATTTTTCTCTTTTAGCCTGGAAAACTTGAAGGTCAGCATCAGCACTAGCTACTTAATTGGTCAAAGGTTCTGCTTGAGCCTCCTTGGCCAGGTAATTTTTTCCACTCCACCACAGGATGTGTGTTTGGCTTGGAGGCTTGTTTTCCCAGGCCAGGGACTTTGGCCCCACGTTTAGACAGGAACTAGTAGTTAGGAGTTTTGCTAACTGATTCCTGCTGAGGAAGTACAACCTTGAACATGCGCACAGTCTTTCAGACGGCCAGCGATGCATCTGAATTTTTTTAATCCTGGCCTCCTAGGTGTCACTTCTGGGTGAAAATAAACTTCTAGGAGTTTACTTTTCAGTCAGTATTTGGTTGAAGGTCACCCTTAAACCCTTCATGCAAGTGAGCCTTCCATCCTATTTTGATGGGTTTGCCTGCAGTTCAGAGAGTACTTACATGTCTGCCCCATGTCCTGTTCTGATTTCTCCTGACTGGGTAAGGCCTACTGCACAGATATAGCGTTCTTGACCCATAGACTTGACTGTGGTCTCAATAGGGCTCTTTGGCTTTCTCATTCCTTGGTTCACTCTATAAAACTAATGGCTGCTCACTGTTCTGCTTGTATCATGGAGATGCTGCTGCTGCTGCTAAGTCGCTTCAGTCGTGTCCGACTCTGTGCGACCCCATAGATGGCAGCCCACCAGGCTCCTCTGTCCATGGGATTGTCCACGCAAGACTACTGGAGTGGGTTGCCATTGCCTTCTCCTTCATGGAGCTACTAGCTTCCTCTTAACTAAATGTTCCTCCTAGATAGCTCTTGTTTTTCCATAACACCCTTAGACATGGAGTTCAGTTCCAAGCAATGTTAATCTTCTTAGGAACTGTTATAGAGCTTTTTCTCCTGTTGGCCTATCTGTCTGGACAGAACACCTATACCACTGCAGCTGAATTGAAAATTGGGCCCTGCTCTCTCTAGATGACTTCCTTCTTTAGGAGTGGGCACTCGATGGTGAGTGGTAGCCCCTGGTCCAGACATGCTGCTCCTGGAGTGGAAACTCTGACCTCTGAGTGATCTATAGTGAGTGTAGTTGGGGCCCCAGGTACTAGCTGTAGTGGGTGTAGTTGGGACTCCAGGTATTCCTCAAGTCTCTCATACTTGGGACAGCATTTGTGCTATGCAGATGGGGACTGGGTGAGAGAAGAGACACCTGGTCCTCTCAGAAAAGCCTCTTTGGAATAGAATTCCAGGAGTATTTGGCTGGGGGTGGGGACTGGGTTGAGGATGAGAAATGAAGGCAGCCTGTTTCTCCTGGGACTGAGAGCTAGGGGCAGAGGGAGTCCTGTTTCTTCAAGTGATCCTGGAACATGGAACAGGGGACGGGGAAGAGAGTGAGTTGTGGCTCAAATGCCACATCTCCACATATCTTTCTGATATTTAGTAGATTTTCTTGAAGGAATGTTTGTCTATTTGCTGTGTGCCATTAGGACAGTTTCCAGAGACCTTAAATAATTGGTTTACTAATTTTGACCACTTAAATAGTTGTTTAGCTGCTGAGTTTCTTACTCACTTATTCTAGAAGATTAACCTATTTTATATATATATTTCACTTATGTGAAGAGTAAAATTGGTCAGTAATTTTTCCTTGTGTTACTGTCCTTGTTTAGGTTTGGTATCAAGGTTTAGTTTTATAGGATGGTTTGGGAATGTTTCTTCTTTTTCTGATCTGTGGAAAAGTTTGTATATGCCTGTCTTTTCCTTGAAATGTGCTTGAAATTTGAAACCAAGTGTGTTTAGTCTCTCTTTGTATGGGGATGTGTAATTTTAACCATTGATTACATTTCTTTTTTTAAAAGCTACTGATTAAATTTCTTTTTTTAAAAAATTATTGATTAAATTCTTAACGGTTATAATTTTTCAAAAATTTTTATAATTCAAAAATTTTAACAATTTGTAAAAATTATTTTATTGTCAGTGTTGGTGTGCTGTTTTTCTCAGAATGTATTCATTCTATTTTTCAAAACTTTGAAAAAAAGCAGTTTGTTGTATCCTCTATTATTATTTCAATCTTGGCAATACCTATAATTTTTTCCTTATATTGTTTACTTTTTTGATCCGTCTTGCAAGAGTCATTAAGTTTAAGACACAAATTTGTCTTTCTTTATTCTATCACTTTAAAAATATTTCATTAAGTTTTCTTCTCTATCTTCCTACTATCTGTCTTCTTACTTCTAGCTTCCTTGGAATTATTCTCTTGTTTTTAAATTACTCCTAAACTCACTAAGTTTTAGCCATTTTATTTTCTAGTAAAAAGATTTCTGGCTATAAATTTAAATTTATCTGCCTTTGACTACTACTTTACCTTCATCTCACAGTTTCTACAATGTGGTATTTTTACATTATCAAACTATTTATAATTTTTATTTTATTTTTTTAATCCTTAAGCTATAAATATATGTATATATGTATATTTTTAGATTTGATGATTTTTATTGATCTCCAAGGTTCTTGACCTCTATAATTTCTAACGTGCTGGATTAGATTTTTATATTAGATAATTGTATTTTCAATTATCAAGTTTTCTTTTGGTTTATTTTATTGCTTCTAATTTTCTTTCAATATTTCATATATGTTCATTCATTATAAGTGTATATTCTTTTTTTTAATCAATTAATTTATTTTAATTGGAGATAAGCATATGTTCTTTTATAGACCCTAATACAACTATATGACTGCTTCAGAATTTTTACCTGTTAAGTCCAACACCTGGGCTTCCATTGTATGCCTTTTATGTTGAGTGTTGTGAAAGATATCTTGCAGATTCTCTGGCTTCGATTCTGTTCCTCTGAAGAGTATACGATGAGTTCAGCTCCAGGCTCTTATCTTCCCTGCAGTGGGCAACAACTGAAAACCCTGAATGTTTAAGACTTAGCGTGGCTGCTTTAAATCTGTCACACATGGACAAATTTAAGGGATCAGCAAATGTATATGGTTCTGTCACTTTCCAGCTGCTGTGGTTGTTTCAAACTCTGTGCTCTCAACTTGTAAGACTGTAAATTTCTATCTGAAATTCAGCTCCCTCTTTCACTCTGTAGCTTTGTTTTCTTGTTGTTTTGTTATTTCTCTAATGTGAGTTCATGTTCCTGGTACTTTGTGGGAAATCACTGAGTCCTCACCTGGGGTGTGGCCTTTTAGAAAAGATTTCAGTTAGTTTCTACCAGGATCTTGGGACCACCAGCAACTTGTGTCTGCTTTAAATTGAATATTTGCCTTGACTTTTGTAACCAGGCACTGGTATAAGTTTGGACCATAAATACAGGTGAATTCTGGGTCTATAACTGTGCATCATTAGACTTTTTTCTGTAAACCAGAGTTAAGACCAGACAGAAACATCTGCTGCTTAAGGTTTTAAGGTTTTCTTTTGATCTGGGTTTGCAAGCTTGATCTTTAAAAATGCTTTCATTAAGTGTGTAACTTTTTGTGGGTCTTGAATTTATTCAGGATCTCTAATCCACATTGGATCTAAATCATTGTTTTCTGTTCCCTGTACACAGGCAATTAAAACCAAGCTGTAGGTCACTGGGATCAATAGAAGCCCACAGGATAGCTGCTGACTTAAATGCTAGCTTACCTTTCACTATCACCTGTAAGGAATTTCCCTTGTTTTCTGGTAAAATTTGTATTACCTGTTTCTAGATATTTTGTGACAGAAGGGTTTTAGTGTAATTGTCCCATTGTGTGCTGGAAGTGTACATTCACCAAGCAAAATCCTAGTTATCAGTATAATATCATAGTACTTATGAGTTATTCAAGTGAAGAATATGTGCATATTAAGGTAGTGAAATAAAACCTGACTACAGTTTTATTCATATTTCTAATTGAGAAGCACTAAAGAAATCTGTTCTTTCACTGGCAGAACTAATGGAAATGAAGTTTTTGTTTGTTTGTTTGTTTCAATAGTTTTTGTTAGGCAGTTGGCATTACTTGTAAACTATAGTTAAAAGGTATTTCTGAGGTATTTGTATATCTTGTAATTAATTGTGACTGGTTTATCTGAATTTAGATGATGATAAATTTGAGAGTCATTCTCAATAAGGTTGAAAGAAAATTTACTAGTGTTACTGTTTGGCACTTAAGTTTTTTTGTATGTTCCTATAAGAAGCAATTCTAGTAATATATGTGAAAACTGATAGTCACATACCTTTTAGTTATTGATGATAAAGGGTAAAAGGGTGAGAAAATTAACGAAATGTGTCCCATACCTTGGATGTACTGCAATCTATTAGAAAAGATAAGTAAAAGGAGGTAATATATAGCACAGTATGGTTCATGCCACCCTAGATGTATTTAGGGAAGTCTGAGGAGAAAGGTTTTAGGGCAGTCTGAGAAAGCTTCGTAAAAGATGATGATATTTGAGCCAGGTTTTGGAAGATGCAGATGACACCACCCTTATGGCAGAAAGTGAAGAGGAACTGAAGAGCCTCTTGATGAAAGTGAAAGAGGACAGTGAAAAAGCTGGCTTAAAACTCAACATTCAGTGTGGAGATTCCTTAAAAAACTGGACATAGAACTGCCTTATGACCCAGCAATCCCACTGCTGGGCATACACACCGAGGAAACCAAAATTGAAAGAGACATGTGTACCCCAATGTTCATCGCAGCACTGTTTATAACAGCCAGGACATGGAAGCAACCTAGATGTCCATCAGCAGATGAATGGATAAGAAAGCTGTGGTACATATACACAATGGAGTATTACTCAGCCATTAAAAAGAATACATTTGAATCATTTCTAATGATGTGGATGAAACTGGAGCCTATTATACAGAGTGAAGTAAGCCAGAAAGAAAAACACCAATACAGTATACTAATGCATATATATGGAATTTAGAAAGATGGTAACAATAACCCTGTATGCGAGACAGCAAAAGAGACACAGATGTATAGAACAGTCTTTTGGACTTTGTGGGAGAGGGAGAGGGCAGGATGATTTGGGAATAGCAGTGAAACATGTATAATATCATATATGAAACAAATCGCCAGTCCAAGTTCGATGCAGGATACAGGATGCTTGGGGCTGGTGCACTGAGACGACCCAGAGGGATGGTACAGGGAGGGAGGAGGGAGGGGGGTTCAGGATGGGGAACACGTGTATACCTGTGGTGGATTCATGTTGATGTATGGCAAAACCAATATAATATTGTAAAGTAATTAACCTACAATTAAAATAAATAAATTTATATATAAAAAAAACAACTCAACATTCAAAAAATGATGATTGTGGCATCCAGTCCCATCCTTTCATGGCAAATAGATGGGGAAACAATGGAAACAGTGACAGACTTTATTTTCTTGAGCTCCAGAATCACTGCAGATGGTGACTGCAGCTATGAAATTAAAAGACTCTTGTTCCTTGGAAGAAAAATCATGACCAATCTAGACAGCGTATTAAAAAGCAGAGACATTACTGTACAGACTAAGGTCCATCTAGTCAAAGTTATGGTTTTGATAGGAGTCATGAATGGATGTGAGAGTTGGACCATAAAGAAAGCTGAGTGCTGAAGAATTGATGCTTTTGAACTGTGGTATTGGAGAAGACTCTTGAGAGTCCCTTGGACTGCCAGGAGATCCAACCAGTCAATCCTAAAGGAAATCAACCCTGAATATTCATTGGAAGGACTGATGCTGAAGCTGAAGTTCCAATACTTTGACCAGCTGATGTGAAGAACTGACCCATAGAAAAAGACCCTGATGCTGGGAAAGATTGAATGCAGGAGGAGAAGGGACGACAGAGAATGAGATGGTTGGATGGCATCACCGATTCAATGGACCTAAGTGTGAGCAAGCTCCAAGAGTTGGTGATGGACAGGGAAGCCTGGTGTGCTGCAGTCTATGGGATCACAAAGAGTCGGACATGGCTGAGTGACTGAACTGAACTGAAGTAATAATTTTTCAGGGGGAAAAAAATAGAAAGACATTTCAGGCAAAGACTGTAGGATGTGCCAAGACAGGAGAGAGATCAAAAAGTTGTGTAATTGGAGATTATGGATTCTGTGGGGAGGAGGCATGAGTTGGGGAGTGTTGGCCAATGATAGATGATAGTCATGGGATATGTGAGGGGCACTTTATGCAGAGATTTTTTTTAACTCTGTAATAAGATATGGAAATGGATTCTCTGACTAATGGGGTGCTGTCAGTTTTAGAAGATTTCAGATATGTATTTCAGTGTGTCAGCTGGCAGAAAGACTGCAGAGAAGCAGAGAGAAAAAATATTGCAGATGGAAGGATGCATGATAAGAAGTCAGTTACAATAAAGGTTTGGATGCATCAAATCATAAATGGCTTCTCTGTGAAAGAATAAATCATTTTAGGTGTTGTTATAAGAGAATGACATGCATTTTTTATTCTTTTGCCATAAAAATTATTAATGACAAAGAAGTAGTTGTCATTACTTGTAGTTCAAGACACTTTTATGTATAACTAATGATACCGTTGTTTTAATTTCTTCTGTTATATATCAGATGTTCTCTTTTAGAAATATGTAACACTATAGGAAAAAAATAATAACCATCCTTTCAATTATTTAAAACATTCTTCACCTTTGTCATATAAAATCTTTGAGGCCAAGGAGGCTTCTTCATTAATAGGGCTACAGTCAAGGTGAAATGTTGTGTTTTTATTTATTTTTAAAACATTTTTGGCCACACCCCACGACACTGGATCTTGACCAGGGATCACACCCTTGCCTCTGCATTGGAAGATGAAGTCTTAACCACTGGACCACCAGGGAAGTCCCTTGTGTTTCTATTTAAAGTTGTCTGAGTAATCATTTACATGGTGTATTGACAATATGCATTTTTCATTAAATATTACTCATATAAAGGAAATTACTCATTTTGAGTAGGCAATTTGATTTTGAACATAAAACTGTAAAATTAAAGTGTTACTAGAGATGACATCCCTAATCCAGCATCCCCACTGAAATAGAGGGGGAATCTGAGGGGCCAGAATTGGTTTTCCTAGATTACACTGCTAGTTTTATACCAGAACTGATACTAAAAGTCGTGTCAGAACTTTTGATCCATTTTTTTGTTTTACATTTTCCATGTCCACAAAAAATGGTCAGCAAGGACATTCTTTATGATTATTACTAGTAGTTTGAAATTTACAAGAATGATTTTTGATATTTTATTGTATTCTAGTTATTTGAAAACTAGTAAAATGCATAAGTTTATATAGCCATTTAACTACAGTATTTGAAATGCAGAATGCAGAATACTCATTTTTCTCTCCACACAAATGGTTTTTCTTTACTAAAGGATCACTTACTGGTGATTTAGTATCATGTGTTTGTGATTTAGTATCACTTATTGGTGAATTTAAGTTTCTTTAATTTCTTGGTATTATTATTTCTGTGTCCAACTTGATTAATTCTATTTTTAACAAAATTATATCATGAAGTTTAATAATAAGAGGATTTTTCTTGTGATAGTTATTTCAGAAATCTATCAGATTACATTAGCAACCCTAAATTCTGAATGTTTTCAGTATATCCTTTAGCTAGGTATATTTTTTAAAATATATATTTTTTACAGCTGAAGACTCTTTTGACCATAAGATCATTTAGATATAATACGTATCAATAGATATATTTGGCCAATAATTATATAATGGGGTACATAAAAAGGTTAAGGACTTTGCATTGTAATACTTGACTTCTCTGTGGTCTTGGCAAAATCTGAAAATTGACTTAAACACAAAGAAGCCAGTGAATTCCAACTAAGTCACCTTATGCCATCTGCATTGGTGACACTGTAAAATGTATGTTTAGATCCAATTCATCAAAAATATAAGCATTATAAATGGAGTTTTCCATTGAGAATAAATATTTCATTTTGGCCTGACATAAATCCAAGGGACCCTGGAAAAAAAAAGATTAATATAACTTCTCAGTCACTACATCATTAATATTTTATGTGTAAATAGAAATTCGTAAAATGAATTTAAGTAACAAACTATGTACTATAACATTTATTTACTACCAAGAAATTTGGAGATTACATAATGAGGAGTTGAGATTAAAATGTTTACAACCAAGAGAATTAATTGAAATTGATAACTACTGTATTAAAATGTTTACAACCAAGAGAATTAATTGAAATTGATAACTACTGTAGTACTACTACATCTACAATGTAGTCATTTTAGATGACTACTATTATTGTTGTTAAACTTGCAAGTTGGAATACGTGGGCTTGATCTTTTGCACACAGAAAAGTTCATAAAAACTGCTTTTAATTGACTTTATAGTATTTCTTGGTAAATTGTGCAGTAGGTTGTTACAAAATTCATGTGAACTTTTATGTATACAAATGTCAGATCAAGTACAGGTTTCATTAATTATATATATTTTTAACTTCCAACAATAAAAACAGAAGCCAAGAAATTAAATACGATAAAAAATGAAATATTTATTCATTTGGCTCAATAATGACATAGCTCACCATTCTTTTTAATAATAGCAATTCCCTGCATGCAGTTCATCAATACACTACAAGTAAATAGTTGTGTAAAAGGAATTAACATTACTCTTTTGGTTTGTGCAAAAACAAAAATTTATATCATGTTAAGTAATTGCACAACTTTGCCACTATGTTCATGGCAAAAAGGGACAGAGCCCAAGTTATATCTCTGATAGCTTTAGTGCAGCAGGAATTAAAAAAATAAGACTAGTCTGCATAAGCAAATACTACAAAAGTTGAGTTAAAAAAAAAACCTTCCATGAATAAAGGGTTATATTGAGGCAACCATAGTTGGTAGAAAATGACCTAGGTTTGAATTTTTGACCAATGTATATCCTACTGGAATGATAGAAAAAATATTATAACAAAGAAATTCACAAAACCCTTGTCTAACTTTTATTTTAGGAAATTATCCATTGAAAAGTCTAATGGATTCAAAAGTTTGGAGTTGTGATTAAAAATAAAAAGCAAAAGCATAAAGTAAAATAAATTGCCATGTCATCAACTTGAAAATAATTATCTTATGTATAAAATGCAGCAAATAAAATTGATCATATTTTTACATTATTTATATTTAAACAAGTTTTGGACATATTTTTAGCAAAATACGAAGTATATGTTTTGACAGTAGGCAGTATGCAGTGTGTTTCCTTGAATCTAGAGAGACACCATATGACACTCAAATTGAATTAAAAATGGAAAAGGAAAAGTGCTTTTAAATAACTGCAAGCTATTCTGCTTGACATACTAGACATAGAGCAGGTTGAAATCACTGTACTACCAGCATGTGACTTCTAACCAAGACTTGTGAAGAATGGATTGTGTAAAATAGAGCAGCATAGGCAATTAACATGCATTAGTGATAGTCTTCAAACTATTAATGTTTAATGAATGGTGCAGGATACATCCCTGTTGGAAGCTTGCAAAAGACACATATACTGTGGTACATATTTGATTTAACAGAGGTTGTTTATCAGGATATATATATATATATGTGTGTGTGTGTGTGTATATATATATATATATGCAAATATGCCCCCACAGGATAAAATAACTATTTACATAACAGGGTGTGTTTAATTGACATAAAATGTCAGCTTTGCTGAGAGCAGAAGATGGCAAAGCAATACTGCAGCAGAAAGTGGAACAACTATTCTAAAGTGATGCTTTAGATATACTTTTCTAGAACAGATTTATTAGATTACTTTTTTTGGGAAAACATTTAACCAAAATTAAATATAGTGCTCTGGAACTTAGAATAAAATTTGCACTTGCTGAAACAGAATACTTTGCATAAAAATAATCCTTTAAAAATTAGAGGAGACTTTACAGGCACATAACTGTATAGATATAAACAAATGTAGACTAAAACACTTTCAAAATTAAAGCCGTCTAGAAAATGGAAGTACCTGATATTGTTGTTAGAATTTTTTTCTGGTTTTGAGCAAGAATTTCATCTCTTGGGCAAAGCTCATGTCTGATTTTCAAGAAACTTGTGGAGTAGGAACACAGGGCTCTTATATTCTTTTTTTTCTCAACCTAAAGCTCATTTACAAAAATAGTGACGTCGTATTATGAATAAACTATGAATTAGCGACCAGGGAAATCCACTAGAACAAATTTTGTAAAAATATGGCAGATATGGAAGTTAAAAATAGAGTAGATGCAGCTACTGTACTAAAAGTGTTTGGTGCGGTTACAATGGATCACTTTGCACAACTATCCCTATGGTCTAGGTAGCCATTGAATTTCTCCTCAGCAGTGTCAGCTGGTAAAGAAAACAGTAACCTCTTGTCAGTGTTGATACCCTGACTCACAGAGTTGTAGTGACAGAGAGGTCACTGTCTTGTTATAGGCACTGACCATGAGTATTTGTTAAAACAGTCAGTTTGGCATAGACCTCCTCTGGGAGTTCAGTTGACACATAAACTTTACCTTCTTAGGCTGTAAACAATTGATCACAAAGATAATTCTTTGTTTATTGTTTTTACTTTTGATTTTCCCTGACCTCTTTCCCTTTGCTTTCTTTTTCTGGTTTGTCCTTCTCAAATTTTTCTTTGTCTGGCTTTGTTACACTATCATAGGAAGGAGGAGAGGTGGTAGAGGAACTTCCATCTGTTTTTTCTGGGGTGGAGTTCCCATTTAATTTGTCAATAATCATATCATCTTTTATAGGTAAGTCAATCCTCCCTTTGATCGCCTCTTTGTTATACTCATTTACTACCTTCTTTAACCTTTGCTTTAAAAGATAACACCTGAAATTACGCTGAATGATGGCAGCAGACACCTCCTCTTGTTTGCGTTTCAGAGTGGTTGTAATGGGCTCATAGGAGACTTTGGAGGGGTTTGACGCCATGAACCGATCTTCCATCTGAATTCGAAGGGCATCCATCTCTCCACTCTCACCCAAAACACGCTTTGTAAAGGCAAATAAAATGTCAAGGCAGTGGATCCTGTCCCCACTGACCATGGGCAGGTCCATGGCAATGAGCTGGACTTTGTTCGGTTTTGCTATGAGAAGAGGAGGATCCAGGGCAGCTGCAAAATCAGAGAGCTTGGAGAACTCTATGAACTGGGTGGCATCGGGATCGAACTTCTCCCAAACCTCGTAGAACATCTCAAAGTCGTCCTCACTCAGGGGCTCTGCACTTTCTTCAGTAGCAACACTGAAGTTCTCCAGGATGACAGCAATGTACATGTTCACCACGACCAGAAATGATATGATGATATAACTGACAAAAAAGAAAATCCCAACAGACGGGTTTCCACAGTCTCCCTTCACTGAGCTGCCAGGGTGAATTGTGTCAGGGTCACAGTCTGGTGGTGCACTGTTGAGAATAGGTGCCAGCAATCCATCCCAGCCAGCAGAGGTGGTAATCTGGAACAGGCAGATCATGCTGTTGCCGAAGGTCTCAAAGTTGAACATGTCGTCAATTCCAGCTTCTTTTTTAACATAGGCGAAGTTGGACATTCCAAAGATGGCATAGATGAACATGACCAGGAAGAGCAGGAGGCCGATGTTAAACAGCGCAGGAAGGGACATCATCAAAGCAAAGAGCAGCGTGCGGATCCCCTTGGCCCCTTTGATCAGACGCAGGATTCGGCCAATCCTGGCAAGACGGATCACTCGGAACAAGGTAGGGGACACAAAATATTTCTCTATCAGCTCAGCCAGAAACATACCTATGGAAAAATACAGAAAACTGTTAAACAGTGAGTATTTTAGGCTTATATGAATGCTTTTTCTTTGCGAGGTTATTGAAAACAACAAATTTGTTATGAGTATAAATCTTTACTATTTGGATCCACTTCCTAATGTTACCAATGAAAGATTATAGAGTTTTATTTAATAATTCTGTAATGTCATAAACCAATGTGGACTCTTGCAAAATCCTATAAATTAAATAATCTCACATACTCATATGGCATTTTAAGATTACATACTCCCAATTACTATGAATAGTTATCTTCATATATGAAATGTTTCAACAGCAAACAAAGACTGTTTCTGAAATCTTCAAATATATTGCTTTCTTTTTGAATACTGTCATTTTTCAATTAGTGGAAAATGACCAAGAGTGTTGAACTTTAGATCTATACACATGATTCTCAGATCTAATTTCTGTGTTACACAGGTGGTAGGCTGTGGGGGATTTTTTCAACAACTATACTTCTCTGTAAATAAACCATTCTTACCTACGATGGAAAGAATCACTACCACAAAATCAAAGATGTTCCAACCTATGGTGAAGTAGTAGTATCTGAGGGAGATCAATTTCAGCACAAATTCTCCAGTGAACAGGATAATGAACACAAGGTTGATTCGGGACAAAACTAGAGTCATATATTTGCTCTGGTCATCAGTTTCTACCATCATAGTGACCATATTGAGACAGATAAGGATCATGATACTGATATCAAAAACTTGTCTGGTTACAAAATCAAAGACCATTCCTTGGAATTTGTTCTAGAAAGAGAGAGAAAACGAGAAGGTTAATAGACATATTTAATAAATAATGAGCCACAAAATTGCAGATGAAGTCCTTCTGTGTATGGCCCATGGGACGTGTACCCTTCTCACACTACCTGAAACAAATCTGTTAAAAAACGAGAAGGAAATGAAAAATGTCATATGACAAAAGCAAAGCGAAATTGTTTTATTTAGATTCTATGGGAAGACAAAGCTGAGTGACATAAATTGGTGGCAACTGGCTGATAATGTGCATGGGCTTTGCTTGATTTTCATAACCGGTAATTTTTACAAAAAATATAACAACTAACAGTGAAGATTTACAAAGTAGGTTAATGTAGACAGACTTTTAGATGGAAAATATGCCAGTTGATTTATCAACACTTTAAGAATTTTGAATTATATCTTATTTCTCTCTGTCATGACTCAAAATCTCAAGTCATTTTTTATTTAATTCTGCTTCTTCTAACAATAATACTTAAATGACATTCAGTAAAGTAGGTTTATGTCCTTTTGTGTATCCTGTCCTACTTTCTGCATCCCCTCCCTTTCCTCCTGCTCCTGCCCCGCCACCCCTGCCCAGACTGCACCCTCTTAAAAATTATGCAAAATGAAGTCATTTATAAGATTCATGAGACTTTGTCAAGTCCTAGTTCAGCAACTATAGGCTTTGTGACTTTGGGTACAATATATACCTTCCTTGGGTCTTAGTTTCCTTGTTCCTTACCCATCTAAGAGGATAGATAATTTAGAATATAACTCTGTGGACACAATACACCGACTTATATGTCTTTTCACTATAATGAAGCTTTGTGTGTGTGTGTGTGTGTGTGTGTGTGTGTGTGTGTGTGTGTGTGTGTTGAAACCAACTATTTTGATGACACCCTTTGCTTTCTAAGTAGGTGAAAAATCGTTTTCTCTTATAACAATGGAGAGAACAAATGGCACAGAGGGAGGCCATGGGTGTTGAATGGGAGGTTTTAAGTTCGTCTACTTAAAAGGACAAGAGGGGGGCCACATCACAGATCAGAGAAGGAGAAACCTGTGCGCAGTTGGCAGCAGTAGGTGGCAGCGGGAGCGTGAACTCACTTTGGGAGCAGTTACCGGGAGCTCTGACTTGGAACTTTTCAACTGACAAGTAAAAAACATTGCCTCGTTTTTAAGAACTTAGTAATTCTTAGAGTGTAGTAATTGCAAATTGTGTTATACAATATGTACTTTACAATTAGATCATGGTATATATATTGGTGATATCACCTAATATGTTCTGAACCAGCACTGCCCAGTTTCATCATATGGAAATAGGGCTTTGGAATGTTCAAGGAGATGAGTAATTCTTACTGCAGGCCGAGGTATGGGTTTCTGAGGTTTCTTAGACCCGAGTTTCTTCATTGCATTGTAGTATTTTTTCTGTTCCTCCGTCATAAAGATGTCTTGACCTCCAAAGTAAAGACATAGTAGGAAACTGGTTACAATCCAGCCTGTATTACAGCAATACTTTTACAAAAATATCTCTGAGTCTTTCCTTTAATCCTTCTTTTCAATTGTTAAATGGATCTTACCCTACTTCATATAGATTTATCCTGCTTTTTCGTTTTATGTGAAATTCTGAGTACCTTAATATTATGTAAAACCCATAATCACATAAAACTGTGATTAGTACAGGATTCTAATTTGATAATATTACATTTAGAAGGAGGCTCAGGGGTCTCAAATATATTTTCATTAAAGAAAAATATCTTAGTCCATTTCAGTGTTGACAGCTTTATTTTTTTATTCAACACTTTTTGAGCACTTGCCGTAAGACAATGTATTCAGTATCAGAATTACGTAGATCTACATCTATATGTATCTATATGTAAACAAATAAAACAACTGATCACTGCAGAGATAGCAATAAACTCCAGGATTCAGAAACAGGCTTTATATAGGGGAACGGTTCAGATGTTAAAGAATCTGCCTGCAATGCAGGAGACCCAGGTTCAATCCCTGGGTTGGGAAGATTCCCCTGGAGAAGAGAATGGCTGCCCACTCCAGCATTCTTGGCTGGGAGATCCCATGGACAGAGGAGCCTGGCAGACTACAGTCCATAGCATTACAAAGAATAGAACGTGACTGAGCGACTAACACCCTTAAGCTAGACCTTAGAGGATGATTAGGGGTTTGCTAGACAAAGCATTTTAGGAGGAAAAAAAATGTCCTGTGTAAAGTGACAGAGGGAAAAGAGCATACCTTGTTCAGAAAAGGGCAGAAAATCCATGTAGCTGTGTGTGTAGCAAGTAATAGTGTTAATGGTGGGTGGGTGGTTGCTGGGGAGGAGGGAAGTGAATATAGAAAGTGTGTGGGAGAAGATGAAGCTGGAAGACTGGATGTAGATAATTCCTGAAAGGCTCTGTAAGCAAGGGTAAAGCATTCAGGCCCACTGGATGTCTTGAGGCAATATGGTCATATTTCTAAGTCAGAATGACACTATAGCAGATCTGCAGAGGATGAACCTGGAGAGGAGCCACTAGTTAGAGGCTGGAATCCTCTGCGGTTGAACTGACCACATAGTGAATGGAAAAGAATATAAAAATGACCTAAGTCGGTCATGACTATGAGTGTCCTGGTTATTGGGATGTAAAAAAACCAGAATCTCAGAATGGGGAAAGGTGAGAGCTGAGGAATACTTATCTTCTTTTTCTGTTGGTTGAAGTTATCTATGATGACACCAATGAATAGGTTCAGAGTGAAGAATGACCCAAAGATGATAAAGATGACAAAGTATAAGTACATATACAGATTTTCTTCATATACAGGCTGAAGTTTAACCTAAATAATATTGAAAATATTAAATAACATTTAAAAACACAATCAATACTTGGGCTAAATTAAAAATTTGGTGAGTGTTGTTACTTTCTATAGAGCTGTTTTTTTGCCTTGACCTAATATATTGTTCTGCAAAAGCAATTCTTTTTTTAAATTAGTATGACCTCATATAATCTGCCTGCAACGCAGGAGACCTGGGTTCCATCTCTGTGTCAGGGAGATTTCCTGGAGAAGGGAATGGCTACCCACTCCATTATTCTTGCCTGGAGAATTTCAAGGAATGAGGAGTCTGGTGGGCTCTAGTCCATGGGGTTGCAAAGAGTCAGACATGACTGAGTGACAAACACTACTAGTATATTGAAAGTTTGTAATTTTTATATTGTTCTTAAATCTGTTTTCCCACTGGGGCTTACCTGTACATATTCTTTAGAGTAAATAACAGTGGTATAAACAAGGCAAACATTTTGAACCTACTGTTTGTCTTACTATAATTTTTTTTTTTTTTTTGCAGTTTTTCAACTTGAGTTTGGAGTTGAAACCTAAGATAACTCCTTATCTTGGAGATAAGGCTTTAATAACAGAACATCGACTTCTAAGAGGAAAATTCAGCATAAACAGATGTGTGCTGAGGAACTATTTTTATTCCTATTTTCTAAATTGAGTTTCCTTGAAACTTGCTTACTTTTATCATGATATTTTTGGAAGCCGCTTCACAGACTCTGATTTATCATACTCTCCAGGGATGGAGGAGACTAGTTCCTTCCTGCCTGAGCAGTTTTCCCAACCTCAAGAGTCTCATTTACTGGACTGACCTGACTGACTTGTTATTAGATGTATAACAGACACATATGAACCAAAGTATCATTTACATGGAAGTGAATTGGCTTAAAAAGAGAATCTCTACATGCAGTTGTAGATGTTCTGATGGCTTCTAATATAATATTCTGGGCCTTTCAGTTAAATTATCATAAATGTTCACTACGGAAAAATCTAGTTACTATAAATAGTTATTTGAGTGATACTTACATCTCGTGAATCAACAGCTGCATACATAATGTCCATCCAGCCTTTAAATGTTGCCTGTTAAACAACATATATTTGAATTCTGCATAAAAACCTAATCCAACAGTATGCATTTTACCATATGAAAATATGATAGCTATTACAAATAATTTTTTGTATAATATTTTGAAATACTCTACAAAGAGGCTTGAATTCTCTACAGTTGAAATTTCAATGAAACTGAAATCGAATAGGATTTAATTTCAAACTGGAACTCGTTTTGTCTTGGAAGATATTCTATTTTTTTCTACACTAACATTTAACTAGATGAATCTCAGTCTCAAATCCCTTTCAGAAGCTAAGCTCTATCATTCAAACCTCTGATGTGTTTAAGCACTCAACTGTTTTGGTTAATTTCTTGATTAGTTAATATATTGTCAATTATGTCAAAATAATTAAATATTACACATTTTAAAATCCACACCAAAAGATTTGCATTTCCACACCTAATAGCTCTATACCCTGAAGATGTTGATACAATTAATTATCTGGCTAATAGTCTATACATTTAATTAATTACTACTATATATATTATTATTTTAATACACAAAATTGCTTCTTTGCAATTATTGGTACAGAAAACTAAAAATGGTACTAATGCAATAATAATAATAGAATAAGAAAAAACAGGAAGCAGAAATATAAAATCATATTAAAACATACTAACAACTGAACACTGGGGGAAATACATTAAAATCACTGCAAAATATCTTCTTTACAGTCAAGTCAAGCTAATAGTACAGCTGTTAGAGTACAGCTGTTATCATCAACTACTTTTGTGCTGTCAGATATTAATCAAAGAACATCAGAGAAATGATTTACTTGAAATCTTTTTCAAAACTCATACATTAGGTACTTACCACTTGAAGCAGTGCAAGATAGCCAGCGCCAACATTATCGAAATTTACTTTCACATTTTTCCACCGAGCTTTCTTGCCAAGAGCCTGACAGTCACTCAAATTGTTAACTTCACTAACATCAAACATGTCACCTGTTGTAGTGTTTACACAGTGGTAGAACTTGCCAGCAAACAAATTCACACCCATAATGCTGAAGATCAGCCAGAAGATGAGACAAACCAACAGCACATTCATGATTGAGGGAATTGCTCCAACAAGAGCATTCACAACGACCTAGAAGAGGAGATAAGGATAAGGCAGCTTACAAACTGTTAAAATGGAAACCATTTCTTCCATTATATAGTTAACATAAAATGGGTGTTTAATGAGTTAAATAAAAATCTGGGTGGACAAGTTGTTTCTTCTGATATTTTCTAGAACATATTCAGTAAGGGAAAACAGACAGTGACACAACTAAAAAGCTAAAGGATTTAAGGAAAGCAAAATATTCCAAAGCATGAAAAGAAATAAACAAAAACCTGATAGAGTAAGATGGAGTCAGAAAATGTTTGTATGCTAGGGAAAAAAAGAAAAAAAATGTATTAAATACCAACAGAAGAAGTAATCATCATTCAGCAATTCATTTTAATTTTCAAAGGTATTAATGAATAATTGGTGGTTTGAAAACATGGTTAAACAAACCCACTACAAAGAAACAAAGTAATGATAATGCCTTAAATCTGTGTCTCCAGATCAAGCTAACTTCTGATGATGATGAAGAATAGTATTAGGAATTTGCAAGGTCATTTTTTCCCCTACTGATAATTCCTAATTTTTTAAAAAGTGAATTAAGATGGGAAATAAGATGGAATTTATCTCTGGACATAAAAGTACTGAACGTATTCCCATTATTGTGGTTGCAAGTCTCTTAAAGGTTTACTTCAGGGCACTCATCACTTTACCAACCCAGGCCAACCTATTTGATGAAGGAGAAGTTCCATCACCTTTCCTCTAGTTGAATTCAGAAGAGATTAATATGTATTTTCAAATCTCTAGCAGTTTGTATATTTTCTTATCTAATTAATTTGTTTTATCTAATTAATTAATATTGGGACTATTTTGTTAAGCACTTATAAGCGAAACTATTATTTTTAAATACTGAAACATTATTTTAGAAATCAGCACCAAAGAATTTTAAATTAATATCAAAGCTTGAAATCCAAAATTTTAAAACATTCATATGCTAGTTGAATCTTATTTCTTATAGAAATTGTCATGTATATTATACCAAAACCTGTTTTTTGCTCTAAAATTTGTGTAATGTGACCTCCCATAAATTTTCTTATCAAGTAAATGCATGATACCTTTTCCATATTTTATACCTAGAACATTAATTCTGTCATATTATGAGAATTAAAAATGTTAATGTAGAATAGTTTTCAGATTAAAGCACATTTGAAAATTTTTAATTTTGTTCAGTTGCTGTCTGCCCTCAAAAATGAATTATTGATATGAAGCCATGCAATCAGATGAAGGCTTAAATAATGTCAGTAATACTAAAAGATTGGCATGGAAAAAACTTGAAATTACATAATAATTTTTAAAAATTTTATCTTGTGTGTTTATTTATCAAGTAACAATGAAGTAAAATTATAATGCAACACTAAGCATTTCCTTGCTCACAGCGCATCTGGAGAGTGGTTTCATTCTTCCTGGTGAGTGAATCTCAAAGTCAAGGCTGAAGTGTTTTTAAAAAAGTGCTTCAACAAACCACCTCCTAACGTAAAAGCCCTACGGCCTAGAAGAAATTCAATATCCATGTGCATTTGCAAGCTGGATTAAACAAAGCTGGCCTTGACGCTAACTAGTATTTTGAGGGGTGTGGCAAGTAGATGTGAATATTGTGTACTTTATGTTTAGACGCATAAAATGTACACTAAGGAAGAGAGATGGAGGGGCAAATACAAGTGCTCATGGAGAAAGTGAACCTCGTTCAGAATGCTCACTTAAAAGGGGGATGTGTAACACAAACCCCAGGGGTTGCCGGCAATGCTTAGTTGGTTATCCTAACCCCTACTTTGGTTGCTTAGGATATGCAGATTTTGTCAGAGGCTACAATTTAGTGTTGTTTTCTTGCACAACAACTTTTTTATTACCAATATTAATGGAAGAAGTAGAGCACACAAAAACTTCATTACTAGTTATTTTTAAGAAATCAAACTACCTATTGAAAGGAAGAATATCTCCTCCTAGGATGAATGTCAGTAGTAAACAGTCATTATAAAATGCATAAGCAGTGAAAAGAAATAAATGGCAACACAGAGTTTGTAGTTGTGTGGAAGCATCCTTGATCTGTTACCAGGAGACCTGGATTCTAGTTTTAGTACTGCCACAAAAATTTTTTTTGAGGGCCTGTTTTAGTTTCAGGAGGCTAGGAGTAGTGATCTTTAGGATTTCTGCTTTGAAATTGTATAATTCTATGAAATAAGTGTCAGAAGAGTGTGGCACCTCTCTGTATCTAAATCATTACCTACATTTAATTTTGGTATGAATCATGAAAGCTTTTATTCTTCTTACCCTCATGCCTTCAAATCGGGATAAAGCTCTCAGTGGTCTTAAAGCTCTTAATGTCCGTAGGGATTTGATGGCACCAAGTTCTGAGTAGCCAAGAGCATTGGCTACCAAGCTAACCAAAGAAACCTGAAGAAGAAACAAATATCAGTCAGTCCACCAGGAAATAAACTATCAACTAAAGGCATGAGATGTAATATCTCTTCTTTAGTGCCTATCAAACAAAGCTTTAGACAGCCCTTGGCAGCCTTCATTTTCTACATTAGTAGTGTGCTCATTTTACCTTTCCAGTCTCATATTAATTGCTTTTCTTACCAGTGAAACTGGAGTCCTTGCCCATTTACGTAAACATCCATAAGGCTCTCCAGTTAGATATTTTACCTATGGAGCCCTTTTCAGCCTGAACATGGACCACTGATAATTCGAGATTTAATTCAAAAGTCATATCCTTCATAGATCTGTGTTTAACATCATTGATTAATAATCATACTTCATTTCCATGTTTTGCAGTATCCTGGTTATGTGTATTGCAGGCACTGACCATACTTCCAGGTCACATTAACTTTTTATGGACTGAAATGAAACATTCTTCTTTCAATGTTTCTAATAATACCTGATTGAATATCTTTAGTCAGTATATATTGGATAAATAAACAAAGAAGAAAATATCACCTGCAAAAACATTTTATCAGACCACATAGTTGCATAACAATGAAGTTTTTTTGCCTAAACTATTGGATTTATGATTTAGAATATAATACCTCTCATTCAGAGTGATGATATATCTTTCTGATATTTACATAAATGTTGTTTTACTTAAATATATGAAAGGTTAAAGAAGATATGTCTTTTTCAGGAGGAAGAAGCACTATTTGCTTTGATTTTCTTTTAATAGGCTGGCTTAGTTGCTTAGTCATGTCTGACTCTTTGCGACCTCATGGACTATAGCCTGCCAGACTCCTCTGTCCATGGGGATTCTCCAGGCAAGAATACTAGAGTGGGTTGCCATGCCCTCCTCCGGGGAAGCCAGCATTTATTAAATGTTGAACATTTACTATATGCTAGGTTCTGTTCTGATTGTCTTACACCTATAAAGCTCAAGAAGTATGTAGTATTACTTTTGCCTTTTCACTGATAAAGATGTTGAGTTTCTCCCACACCTCTGCTCTTAAAAAAAAAAAAAAGAAAAGATGTACAGATAGAAAGAGATGAAGTTGGAACCCAAGTGATTGGACTTCAAAACTGTATCTTAACCTTTTCCCTCCATTACCAGAAATTCATTCTTAATCTGAACCACAAAACTCAAGAAATGACTTGAATGATTATCTTCATTTCTTGTAAGTATTATATATAGCTAGTCCTTTTCTTGATGCATAGGAGAGAGGATAATTTATATATCCACTGGATGGCCTCAGGGCCATGGTGTAAAGGTGACACCAAAACCAGAACTGAGACTTTAAGGCAGACAGAGCCACTATCCCCTTATTGTTAGTATTGAACAGAAAAATAAATGACTTGAATGTTAGACTTGACTAGTGGCAGTATAATTTATTGAGCTATTAATTTCTGTCTAGTGTTCACTGCTACAGAAGACTGGGCAGATGGGGAAGGTTATTATTAGAGAACACACAGGCCTTCTACATTCTGGACTCATTTGCCTCAGAAGCATTCACAACTTCTTTAAGTTTCTGCAGCTGCTTCTGAAGACTTATCTTCCCAACCAGGTCCTGAGACCTGGGCATTTAAAGGGAAAGTGAAAGTGTCAGTCGCTCAGTCTTGTCTGACTCTTTACGACCCCATGGACTATAGCCTGCTAGGCTCCTCTGTCCGTGGAATTCTCCAGGCAAGAATACTACCATTTCCTTCTCTAGGGGATCTTCCTGACCCAGGGATCGAACCCAGATCTCTTGCATTGGAGGCAAATTCTTTACCATCTTAGCCACCAGGGAAGCCCCATTTAAAGGGAAGTGGCAGGAAATTTATCATGACTGTGAAGTAAGGAAGCTCATGCTTTAAAAGGAAAAGAAATATAATGGCTAGAGCCAGGAGATTCTGGAAGGACAGCAAGTTGTGGCTTCAGAGCTGAGAGGCACTACTTGCATATAACTACCCCATCACACTGGGGTGGCTCTGTGCATTGCTAGAGAAGCTGGACACTAGTGAGCCCCCTTTTTATGCACCTGTCATTTTGTGTACAATAAAAACTCATTTTATTGCATTAATTATTGTGAAAAACTAAATATGGTTTAAACTCAATTTTGAAGTTAATTTTAAAGATTTGAAATATTCTTAAAGTTGGAAGATGATGCCTAATATTGGTGCATGCGTGCATGCTCAGTCATGTCCAACTCTCTGCAGCTCCATGGACTGCAGTCCACTGGGCTCCTCAGTTATATTGGTGAGGTGCTGTAAAACTTACAATGATCTTTTCCACTCATAAACTGTGTCTCAGAGTAGTCAAATGATTATTCCAAGAAAAGGTAGCAAGGGGCAAGAACATAACTGGAATTTCTGTTTTCAGGTCCAGTGCGTTTCCCACCTCAGCATCTTCAGACTTGACCTTTCAATGCAGTGTTTTAGTCTCTTGTGCTCAACACAAAAGGCATTCTTACTAAGGTATCCTAAGTGTAACAGAACCTCTTTACCAAAAACTGAATTTTTAATACAAATTTACATGACTCTAGGTACCTTACTCATGTAAATTTGTATTAAAAATTCAGTTTTTAGTAAATAGGTTCTGTTACACTTAGGATACCTTAGTAAATTTACATGACTCTAGGATGCAATCTCAAAAATGACAGAATGATCTCTGTTCGTTTCCAAGGCAAACCATTCAATGTCACAGTAATCCAAATCTATGCCCCAACCAGTAACGCCGAAGAAGCTGAAGTTGAAAGGTTCTATGAAGACCTACAAGACCTTTTAGAACTAACACCCAAAAAAGATGTCTTTTTCATTATAGGGGACTGGAATGCAAAAGTAGGAAGTCAAGAAACACCTGGAATAACACGCAAATTTGGCCTTGGAATACGGAATGAAGCAGGGCAAAGACTAATAGAGTTTTGCCAAGAGAATGCACTGGTCATAGCAAATACCCTCTTCCAACAACACAAGAGAAGACTCTATACATGGACATCATCAGATGGTCAACACCGAAATCAGATCGATTATATTCTTTGCAGCCAAAGATGGAGAAGCTCTATACAATCAGCAAAAACAAGACCAGGAGCTGACTGTGGCTTGGACCATGAACTCCTTATTGCCAAATTCAGACTGAAATTGAAGAAAGTAGGGAAAACTACTAGACCAGTCAGGTATGACCTAAATCAAATCCCTTATGATTATACAGTGGAAGTGAGAAATAGATTTAAGGGCCTAGATCTGATAGATAGAGTGCCTGATGAACTATGGAATGAGGTTCGTGACATTGTACAGGAGACAGGGATCAAGACCATCCCCATGCAAAAGAAATGCAAAAAAGCAAAATGGCTGTCTGGGGAGGCCTTACAAATAGCTGTGAAAAGAAGAGAAGCGAAAAGCAAAGGAGAAAAGGAAAGATATAAACATCTAAATGCAGAGTTCCAAAGAATAGCAAGAAGAGATAAGAAAGCCTTCTTCAGTGATCAATGCAAAGAAATAGAGGAAAACAACAGAATGGGAAAGACTAGGGATCTCTTCAAGAAAATCAGAGATACCAAAGGAACATTTCATGCAAAGATGGGCACGATAAAGGACAGAGATGGTGTGGACCTAACAGAAGCAGAAGATATTAAGAAGAGGTGGCAAGAATACACAGAAGAACTGTACAAAAAAGAGCTTCAAGACCTAGATAATCATGATGATGTGATCACTGACCTAGAGCCAGACATCTTGGAATGTGAAGTCAAATGGGCCTTAGAAAGCATCACTAGGAACAAAGCTAGTGGAGGTGATGGAATTCCAGTGGAGCTATTCCAAGTCCTGAATGATGATGCTGTGAAAGTGCTGCACTCAATATGCCAGCAAATTTGGAAAACTCAGCAGTGGCCACAAGATTGGAAAAGGTCAGTTTTCATCCCAATCCCAAAGAAAGGCAATGCCAAGGAGTGCTCAAACTACCGCACAATTGCACTCATCTCACACGCTAGTAAAGTAATGCTCAAAATTCTCCAAGCCAGGCTTCAGCAATATGTGAACCGTGAACTTCCTGATGTTCAAGCTGGTTTTAGAAAAGGCAGAGGAACCAGAGATCAAATTGCCAACATCCACTGGATCATGGAAAAAGCAAGAGAGTTCCAGAAAAACATCTATTTCTGCTTTATTGACTATGCCAAAGCCTTTGACTGTGTAGATCACAATAAACTATGGAAAATTCTGAAAGAGATGGGAATACCAGACCACCTGATCTGCCTCTTGAGAAATCTGTATGCAGGTCAGGAAGCAACAGTTAGAACTGGTCATGGAACAACAGACTGGTTCCAAATAGGAAAAGGAGTACGTCAAGGCTGCATATTGTCACCATGTTTATTTAACTTATATGCAGAATACATCATGAGAAATGCTGGACTGGAAGAAACACAAGTTGGAATCAAGATTGCCGGGAGAAATATCAATAACCTCAGATATGCAGATGACACCACTCTTATGGCAGAAAGTGAAGAGGGGCTAAAAAGCCTCTTGATGAAAGTGAAAGTGGAGAGTGAAAAGGTTGGCTTAAAGCTCAACATTCAGAAAACGAAGATCATGGCATCTGGTCCCATCACTGCATGGGAAATAGATGGAGAAACAGTGGAAACAGTGTCAGACTCTGTTTTTCTGGGCTCCAAAATCACTGCAGATGGTGACTGCAGCCATGAAATTAAAAGACGCTTACTCCTTGGAAGGAAAGTTATGACCAACCTAGATAGCATATTCAAAAGCAGAGACATTCTTTGCCAACAAAGGTTCGCCTAGTCAAGGCTATGGTCTTTCCTGTGGTCATGTATGGATGTGAGAGCTGGACTGTGAAGAAGGCTGAGCACCGAAGAATTGATGCTTTTGAACTGTGGTGTTGGAGAAGACTCTTGAGAGTCCCTTGGACTGCAAGGAGATCCAACCAGTCCATTCTGAAGGAGATCAATCCTGGAATTTCTTTGGAAGGAATGATGCTAAAGCTGAAACTCCAGTATTTTGGCCACCTCATGCGAAGAGTTGACTCATTGGAGAAGACTCTGATGCTGGGAGGGATTGAGGGCAGGAGGAGAAGGGGACGACAGAGGATGAGATGGCTGGATGGCATCACTGACTCGATGGATGCGAGTCTGAGTGATCTCCGGGAGCTGGTGATGGACAGGGAGGCCTGGCGTGCTGCGGTTCATGGGGTCGCAAAGAGTCGGACACGACTGAGCGACTGATCTGATCTGAGGTACCTTACTCTGAGAAGGCAATGGTACCCCACTCCAGTACTCTTGCCTGGAAAATCCCATGGACAGAAGAGCCTGGTAGGCTGCAGTCCATGGGGTCGCTAAGAGTCAGACACGACTGAGTGACTTCACTTTCACTTTTCACTTTCATGCATTGGAGAAGGAAATGGCAACCCACTCCAATGTTCTTGCCTGGAGAATCCCAGGGACGGGGGAGCCTGGTGGGCTTCCGTCTATAGGGTCACACAGAGTCGGACATGACTGAAGCGACTTAGCAGCAGCAGCAGCAGCAGCAGGTACCTTACTATCCACAAAATACATGGAACTGTCTTTGCTAGACGCTTCAGGGGGTGGTTTGGTTGTCAGTCACATCTTCCACATTCCAGTGGCAGTTGAGACTGAGAACGAAAGGAATAATGCAGGAAGGAGTTGATGGTTCTGAAGAAGACCTTGGAAGTCCTGTGATTGTTTAATGAACCAAGTGATATGACATTATTTCCCTTAAAAATGGCTGAAGATGATTTTTTAACTTAAGTATAAGCAGTTAAAAGATTAAAACCATAGGATCACCTCCATACATTGAAATGATACATTTCAGTGCAAAAGCTTGCTTGATTTTTAATGGAAAAATTTAGAAGTGTTTCTATTAAAACCAGAAATGAAAAAAAAAAAAATGCCAGTTACTAACATTATTTTTTCCCCTAACATTATTATTTAACACTTTCTGTAAAAAGAAATGCGAGCTAAAACAATGAGAAAAGTAGAAGTCATTATTTACATATTTGTTAATGTTGACCTAAAAAAATCAGAATAAAATGAAAACTACTATAAATGATAATATAATTATTTTAGGTTCTGACTAATATATTTTTCATATTAATTTTTAAAGTTTATATGTGTCTTTTGAAACTGCACAAAACTTAAAATATTATAAAGAAAATACAGTATAAGAATAATCTAAAAATATTATTGTTTTAAGAAGAGCAATCAGAAAGGACAAATTCCACCCAATATTAAAGCTAACTATAGGATCTTCAATAATTAAAGCTGTCATATAAATAAACAAAGAAGTGAATGAAACAAATCTAAATTGGACCCAAGGCATACTGGCATACCAAGTTTTAGCATATAGAAAATGGTAGTATTTTAAATGAGAGGTGAAAGAAACAAGGGGGACATTTTGAAATGTTTTAAAATGTCAAAATCATTTTGAGGACAATAGAATTGGAGCCTTACCTCACACCTTACACCAAAATAAGTTCTAGATTGATCAAAAATTAAAACATAAAAATGAATAAAGAAACAAAACTCAAAAAATTTGAGAACAAAGCATGAGAAAATGTTTTAATAATCCTAAAGCAAATGGTCTTTATAAGCATAAGAAAAGCCAAAAAGGGGAATAAAAGGCTGATATATTTGACTAAATCAATATGAAAACCTTTTATATGACAAAAAAAAAGCTCAAAATACAAAAGCCCAAGTCAGCAAAACAGTCATATCACGTGTGACAAAATAGTAAACTTCCTTAATGTAAAAAGTTCTACTAATCAGTAACAAAAAGGTCATTAACCATAACATACAAATTCCCTCTAAACTTTCATTTTAATATATTTGAACAGCACATTTATTTATACTCCTTATTGAAATTTAACTAGAAGGAAATCTAAAGAATACACAGAGAATGTACAAAGGGACAAGAAGGAAGAAGGTTTTAAAAAATTCTCGAGTTTAAAAAAAAAATAAAGTGCACTGGAATGATCACTTTCTCCACAGAGCAAAAGCAGCAGCAGAAACCCAAGTGCTTGCATAAGTAAGTCAACTTTTTCTAGTGGGCTCTGAAAAGGCTCTGGACCTGGAGGTACCATGTTCTCCTAAAACAGGGGGTAATGCATGGCACTGAGAACAGAATTGATTCAAAGTCTCTACATAGGGAAGCTGGGCATTCGTGACTGCCTTCATCTACTTCTCCCCAGCTCTGCTAGAAAGCATAATGGAGTAATACTCCTTCGTGGCTTACAAAGTAAAATCTGTATTTGCTACAGAGGTCAGAACATAGCAGCAGCAATCTGCATTGTGGTTGGGTTTCCCCATTAGACCACAAAAGCCGCTTTAATACATCATACACTGGAGGGTTTTCCATTAATACTATCGTAGGGTTTAAACAGCCTGTGGTCTAACTCAGTATTTCCGAGAGCAGGCACCTAAAGTTTCAGATTCGTAGGTGCATATCTCCTCCCTTTCAGCCCAGAACAGTTCTGTTTATTGTCAGATATACAGCTTCTAAAAAGGCCTCAGGTGGTGGTGAGGGACAGGTACAAAGCGTCCATGGAAGTGATGGCAGAAGGCTCTTGGCAAAGATGGGAGATGGGATAGTGGAGATGGCAGGATTCTTCAGCTGCGATGGGTAATGTCTATAGTAGGAATGGAGTGAAGACCATCCAGTGTCTGAGAAATGAAGAGCAGTTTGTATGCATCATCAGTCAGGAATGGGAGTCCTTACACTTTTATATAAGGGGTGTTTGTAACTCAGGGCTGCTTTTTACTTTTGACATTTTTCTACTTGTATCATAGGTTTTTGCAGTTTATTTGTCTATAGCTTTTTACATGACTCAGAAATTCAGAGGAGGGCATGGCAATCCACTCCAGTGTTCTTGCCTGGAGAATCCCCATGGACAGAGGAGCCTGGTGGGCCACAGTCCATGGGACTGCAAAGAGTCAAACATGACTGTGCGACTAAGCACAGGAAATTCACAGTACTCACCAGACATGTAAAGGCATCTCAGTAATTATGGTTTTGTTTATGGCAGAGAGAAACTGGAGATAACCTTAGTGCTCATTCCTGGAGAATGGAAGAGTAAATTCTGATGGTACATCACTGAACTGCACTGTGGAATATAGATACCATGGGTACCATAGGAATTTCATTTAAATATTCCAGACACCATTTATTTTAATAAAATGAGGATTTTGAATCAGGTGATTTCTAAGTTTGCTTTCTTGCCTGGAATTCTATGATTCAGTAATTTCAAGATGATTAAAGCAATATAACACAATATGTTATTCACGTTGGAAAGATAAATCATAGTAACTTTACTAATGGATATATCATCCTTAATCAAGTACTCACTCTACTGGGAAAATACTTGAGTGCTGGTCTGATTGATAGCATGATTACTTATGGGGTATGTATTAATAATTGGGAATCTATTCTTAGGTTTAATTATTGTTATTTCTAGGAAAATAAGAATTGTTTTTGACATTTAATATAATGAACATATGTTATCGGGTTGGCCAAAAAGTTCATTTGGATTTTTCTATACAGAAAAATCCGAATGAACTTTCTGATTGAACTTTTTGGCCAACCCAATATATAATAAGTTAATAGGTAAGGAATTATTCCGTGTCTAATTTATTCATCTACAAAATCGAGATCATAACAGTGGATGTCTCAGTGGTGGTTGTGATGATTAAATGATTTAAGGCAAAGATTAGTCATTATTAATATTATACATGAGAACCCTTATCTGCCTTCACTTTCATGCTCAGAATCTTAGCAGTGATGAGCTGGTATAATCTCTCATGGGAATGCTTTTAGAAAAAGAAAGAGCCATGTGGATCTTTCTAGGAAGCCATTGCTTGGTCCAGCTAGTCACTGTGGTGTTGGTATAGTATTGAAGAGAAGGGTTCAGACCTCCAATTCATTTTTCAGTTGGTAATCTGTAGTAGAATTTGCTGATTGACTATGAGGTGTAAAAGAGAGGGAGAGGCTGAAGATAGGACATTTAGCTTAGCTTCATAAAAACACTACTACCAGAGTAAACAGGACTTTCAGGAAGAAATGCATGATTTCTTGCATTTGATTTCTTGATTTTCTTGTAGGGTAAAAGTAATGAATGTACTCAATCAGGAGGAGTATCAGTAGGTATTATCTGGGAGGCAATTAGAAATGTGAATGGGGTTTAAGGAAAGACCAGAATTGTGCTAAAACTCATAGTCTTTTAAAAAATGGAACACAGAATTTATGCTGTTAATAGGATTATTTCTTTAAACCTAGCCAGTGAAAATTTTTTCTTATTAATACATTGATAATGGTAAAAGAATTAGACACTTCCCAAAAAGGAGCAAAGTGAGTCATTCCTACTAGGAGGCATTTGCAGAAAAAGCCAAAGCACATACTAGACTGTTTACATAGAACTATGTCTGAGAGACCAGAAATTGATATGACAGTAATTTATAGCTATCCAGTTCTTTTATCTCAAAGTTCTTTTAATCAAATCTTTCCACAAGAGCTGCAGGTAAAATTCATGGTGGGTATGTATTGGTAAGACATCTTATTGTTTTCATTCACCATTGCCAAAGGCAGCCATCTTCAGAGCGTAATGTGCGAACTTTTAGACTAGTGTGAACTTTTTGACCTTTAAAATTACCTGGGCTCTGCTGCAAAACACAGAACAAAGAAGTACAGTGCTAGACAGAGGTATTTCTGTTACCTCTAGCTGTGTGACATCTCTAAATTTCATTTTATAAACCTCATTTTATTAATAGCAAAGTAGAGGTAATATTAAGAATTACATCACAGGATCGTTGAGGATTAATAATAAATTATCCAAAAGAGATACTGACAATGAGATTTGTGATGTAGGGGGTTAGGAAGCAGGGTCATTAGAGCCAGATTCCTTGGTTACAAAACCAGCTTAGCCTCTTTCTTATAGTGTTAGTCACTCAGTCGTGTCCAACTCTTGTAGCTGTAGCCACGTGGACGTAGCCCACCAGGCTCTTCTGTCCACTTCAGACAAGAATACTGGAGTGGGTAGCCACTCCCTTCTCCAGGGGATCTTCCTGACCTGGGAATCAAACCTGGGTCTCTTGTATTTCAGGCAGATTTTTTACCACCCGAGCCACCAAACCTCTTTCTTATTTACTGTGTTCACAACAACAACTTTTCTTTCCCTTAGTTTCCTCATCTGCAAAATGAGACTAATTATGGTTTCTAACTTACAGAGTTTTGAAGATTAGGTGAATTAACATATATAAAGTGATTTTAGCAACAGTCGTACACAATAAGCATTAAATCAGAGTTACCAATTTTCTCTACTGTTAGGTAAGGCTCTTAATTAGTGCTATTCTCACAGGAAGGGCCAGGCATCTTATTGTGGCTACTAATAGCAATAACAATTCTGGCTTCATTATTGAGGATGCTGATATGTCAAGAACAAATGTTAAGAACTAAGGTGGGGGTTACCAGATTCTGGATGTTGATAACAATTGAAAATACACATTAGAATCAGAAAATGTCCCTTTTCTGTTTTTGTTCACTTCATCAGAGCAGCTGATGAGGATTCTAAAGAGCACTTGAGCAAGCAGGATGTCTGAGTAGCAGATATCAAGCATCCATTTCAGCCACATCAGCAACCTGTGCTGTCTGTAAAGTGGAAATCACTTGCGGGCAATAAATATTTTATTATAGTCGAATCTTTACCTGGAGTGTGTTTTGGATACTTAGCAGCTTAGAATAATTTAGAACCAAATTTGAAGTTGTCAACGATAGAAGCCCAGTGTATTTTCTTAGGGTTGAAATTTATGCAAAAATCTGTAAGGAGTATAAGAAATGTGATTTTTTCCCCATAAACAGTGATCAACTTAATATATGTTCAGTTCATTCTGTGGATAATAATAACATCTAAAATATAGCTTGTATAGTTATAATACAGGATAGTTTGGTTTTCATATGAAGATAGTATCTTTTGGCCTTTGGATAGAAGAAAAAAGTCATACAGAATCAGAAAAAGTGGTCCATCGAGTATGGCATTCTGGCAAAGGAAGACGTGGTTTAAGTTGTCTGACTTGATTCCAACCAGAATTATCATACTTGCTGTCTCTGTCTCCTCGCCTCCATTCCTTCCTCAATTTTCCCAGTGTTTCTAGTATTCTATTCCCATCATTTTCGTGAGACATCTCTTAACCACGACACCAATGACATCCATTCAGCCAAAACTATTGTCATTTCTCAGTACTTATGTCACTTGCCTTCCTTGCAGCCTTTGACTAAATTGATCCTCTGGACTTCTATGATACCATGTATATTCTGTTTTCCTTTTTTTTCTAATTGCTACTTCTCAATCTAGTTTACTGGTTCCTTGTTTTTTTTGTGTAACTTCTAAAATTTGAAGTTCCCTAGAGTTTGGTCTGGGCTCTTGTATTTGTCATGGTGCATTCTCTGCCTAGGTGAGCTAATCCAGTTGATTCATGACTTCAAAAACCATCTATTTCCTGATGACTTCTCAATTCATAATCAGGTGTTAACTTCTCTTTAGAACCCAAGACTTGTGTAAACCTCACCATATACTCTTCAATGTCTAATTGGCATCTCAAACTTAGTACATCCCTCTTCCATCTACCATCTGCTTGCCCTGTCAAGCCTGTTTTCTGATCTTCCTGATTCCAGTTAATGGTTTCATCTTCTACCCATTTGTTAAGACTGAAAAAAATCTTTTTTGAATCTCCTTTTTCTTCATTCTATACATCCAGTTCACTAGTAAGTCTTAGCCACATTAGTCTAAGACATAATCTTCTCTTTCCTAGACCATTAACACAGTTCCCTCATTGGTCTGCCTGGTTTGACGTTTTTGCTGTTCCTCCTCCATAGCCAGATGTGATCATTTAAGAACAGTAGAACAGATCCATGCTCACTATTCCTCCCTAGAGTTTCCCATTGTAACTGTAATCAGTATACATTAAATTACATTCTCGGCTTTTTGGCTGTGATGTAGTATTGGAGCTTCACAGGTGGCACAGTGGTAAAGAATCCACCTGCCAGTGCAGGAGACACAAAAGACACAGGTTCAATCCCTGGGTTGAGAAGATGCCCTGGAGTAGGAAAAGGAAATCTGCTACAGTATTCTTGCCTGAAAAATTCCATGAACAGAGGAGCCAGGCGGGCTACAATCCATGGGGTTGTAAAGAGACACGACTGAGTGACCAAGCACACATTAAGTAACAGTAAAACATGAACTTCTTACCATGGCCCTTGGGTACCTTTCTGAATTCAGCATCTATTACTATTGCCTGTGTTTCATCACACACAAGCACAACAGTTTTCTGTCTCTTGAGTGTCCTTGGCTCATACTTCAGGATCTTGAGATTGCTTTTTTCTATTCCCTCAGGTATTCAACGGGGAAGGCAATGGCACCCCACCCCAGTACTTTTGCCTGGAAAATCCCATGGACGGAGGAGCCTGGTAGGCTCCAGTCCGTGGGGTCGCTGAGTCAGACACGACTGAGCGACTTCACTTTGACTTTTCACTTTCATGCATTGGAGAAGGAAATGGCAACCCACTCCAGTGTTCTTGCCTGGAGAATCCCAGGGACGGGGGAGCCTGGTGGGCTGCCGTCTGTGGGGTCGCACAGAGTCGGACACGACTTAAGTGACTTAGCAGCAGCAGCAGTTGTGCTATTTTAGGAGAATTCTTTAAACTGAGGCTTTAATTTATAATAAACTGTTTAGAAGACTGTGTAAATAAAGTCTAGATACTCTTTAAGGTCCATTCCAGCTGCAGAATACAAAAATATTAAACTTCTCTGTTTGGAAACTTCAGGACAACACTGAGATTCTTCTCTATTATTCATTAAAGACCAGACCTGAAAAATTAGAAGTCATTTCTGATTTATTAATAGTGACTTGACTGCAGATTTCTTCTCAGCTCAAAGGGTTGAACATGCATTTTGGTTATAGAACTGTGAGTGTATATGTGGGGAGAAAGGGGAGTAGCATTTAGATAGGCCCACACTTGTCAAGGATGATAAAAAGAATGAATAAGCAGATACAGCAATCATTGATTCACAGTGACAAGTGTTAGAACTAAAAATAAGGTGCTTTATGATCATTGGGAAACAGCTAGAGATGGTGCTTAAAGCACCTTTTTGGGGGTCAGGAGGGAGACTGAGAAGCCTTATGCAGTGGAATATCACAGAATACAAAAGACCAGCTGACTGTAATTTTGCCCCAATGCCTCTCCGTTGCTACAGTAAAAACGTACGCTGCAAGTCAGACAGGTCTCATTATTGATACAGTTCCCATGACTACTCACTTCATGATAATCCGATTCAGAACAGGATTTCTACACCTAACTCTTTGCCTGGTAAATATTCCGTTAGCTACTGGGATATCTAACTACCTATGTAAGAATGGAAATATATTTTATTGTCTCTGTGGACTTGTGGCTGAATGAATATAGTAAATAGGTTATTTTAACATTATTCAGCAAATGCATTCTAGTAAGGGATTAAAGTACAATCCTGACAGTTTCCTGGCCCCAAAGCTGTCTTGATATTACCTCCTAGAGAAACTTTTTTTTTTTTTTTCAACTGAGCTTTTAATGAGCTACACCTGTCAATTAACAGATTGTTAGATATTCCTTACCTTGAGACCCTTAACTTTCACAAAAAGAAGAGCTGTCTGCTTGTGGCACAGAACAACTCTGTGTTTTCTATTACCACTGTCCACATTGTTAGGAGCTCTTCTACTGCTTTCCCATGAGACTTTCCTCATTTTTGTATTTATTGTAATTTTTAAAAGGTAGTTGCATAATTGTGGCAGAATTAGTGTATCTAGGTTCTAATTAAAGTCAAGGTTTTAATTATAGAAATAAATGATGTCACACTTGCCTTTTTAAAAATAATTTTATAAAAATCACTTGGGATACTTACATCGACGATCAAGAAATCTAGCCAGCACCAGGCATTAGTGAAATATGTCTGAAATCCATAAGCTACCCATTTGAGAAGCATTTCCAGGATGAATATGTAAGTGAAGACCTTGTCGGCATATTCTAGCATGGTTTTAATAGTCTTTCGTTGTTCAATGTATATGTCTTCAAAAGCCTGTGAATCAAGAATGCTTTTATTTTACTTGAATGGCTTGCCTGCACCAAATACTTGATAAAATTGCAAGTAGTATACTTGGCATAAAGCACTAATTTGAGAAATATTGGCTAATATTAGATTGACATGGAACCAGACAAAATCTAAAGACTGAAGCTAATGGAAAATATTGCAAGGAAATGTCAAAATCTTTACTGATTTAGTGTATGCTTTCTTCCCTGCCTCTCACCCCATAATCTCTATCTCAATTACTACTACAAAGACATGCTTTTACAGAAACAATGTAAACTCAGAAAATAACCAGAAGTTCTGTTAATGAGGGACACTATGCTACGCTATGCTAAGTCACTTCAATCGTGTCCGACTCTGTGTGACCCCATAGACGGCAGCCCACCAGACTTCCCTGTCCCTGGGATTCTCTAGGCAGGAACACTGGAGTGGGTTGCCATTTCCTTCTCCAATGCATGAAAGTGAAGAGTGAAAGTGAAGTCGCTCAGTCATGTCCGACTCTTAGCGACCCCATGGACTGCAGCCTACCAGGCTCGTCCGTCCGTGGGATTTTCCAGGCAAGAGTACTGGAGTGGGGTGCCATTGCCTTCTCCGTAATGAGGGATAGACTTGGCCTATTCTAACCTTCCTTTCATTGATGCTCTGAATAATCTGGCTCATTTTGAAAGAATAAATTAATTAGACATAAAAAAAATCCACCATCAGTCCATAAATATTACTATGACTGTTAGGGAGAACTGGTTGGGATTTGACATGGTAGGTAATGTAGTTACAGAATATCCCTATAAATGGTTGTCCCAGGGAGGAAAATATCTATTAGAAAAACACCAGATGAGAAATTCCATCTGTCTGTTGATGGTTCTGATTTATTCCTTACTGCATTTTGTATAGTTGAACCCTGGGTGCCGAGCTCTGCAAGGTATAGATGTACCTCTTGTTTTGCTCCTTAAACTAAGGGTATGCTTCTGGTATTTTTTGAGTACAGCTATTTCACTAGAACCTGATTCTTGCCAATATGTGTCATACTCACCAAAGCACCACTACTGAGAAGAATCATGAAGACAATGAAAGTCTCAAACCAGTTGTGTTCAACAATGCTGTAGCAGGTTTTCCGAAGATTCCACCAGATTTTTCCTTTGCCTTCTTCTATACTTACTTGACAGAATGGAAACTTTTTAATACATCCTAAAAGATAGCATACATTGTAATAAATTAGAAAAATATATTTCCATCTTATGTAGGAAGAAATTAACTTTGCTGCTCCCTCCCCATCCTAGTCTCAGATCATTATTTTATATAGTAACCAGCTACTTCATTTCATAGTTATTTTCAGCTTCCCTCCTGTATAGTGAATCATTCTCAGATTTACATATCAGCCAACTACCTAGAAATCAAGGAATTACTTTACCGAGAGTTACCTGAGTATAAACAGTTCCATTCTTGAACACTGCATAGGATCTCTCTTTGCCTCAAGGCCAATCATAGATAAGGACACCTCTGAGGTTTGGGGAAAAACTACATGTTCAAATTGTTTATTCATTTTTTTTGATGTGATCCTGGATTTTTACTCACTTCTTTTCACATGGAAAATCCCTCTGTCTTCCTGGGTATCATCCTCTGTCAGTTTTCCCAAGATATTTAATTTCAACCTCAGAGCTTTTCTTAGTCACACCTATGACTCATCTTGTCAGTCAGTATCTTTCTTCCTTTGTCCTCCCCCTCTTCGCTTTCATATTATTTCTAACTTCCATCCACTCTTGGGCTCTAACTGTCTGAGTTACTACTTACGGGATTCAGTCCAATCACACTGAATCAGCAAATCTTTATTGATTTGTGTGCTGGACACTGTACTGGTGGCTGTGAAAATAACTTGGTCTCCCTGCCAAGGCTCTGCAATGCATCTATATCCCCCAACAGCTCTGGTCACAGCACAAATCAACTACATTTGAAACTGTAAGAGATGGGGTATAGTTATTGCAGGATCTATAAAGCAAATCACAACATTGCCAGTGAAGTCTGAAGGGATTGCTTTGTCAATAATGAGAAGATGTTCCAGAATACCATTTATCTCCTAGGGTTCACTTCTCCACATTCTGGGATGAAAAAAAGGACATGTCAAATTATCTTATTGTTCAGGCACAGTAACTACTATAGTATATAATCAGGAAATACAGATAAATGAAGTTTTTGGAAGAAAAGAGCAAAACAAAGATAAATATGCCTTCACTGTTTCTTTGAAATATTTCGTTCAAGTGAGGTATATTTAGTCTCTGTAAGGAAAGAGGGAGATTGGATTTAACCATATTAGAGCTAGTTTACCTTCAGTAAAACAAGCTTCTGGTTTAAGGTCCTCCTCAGGTTCCATTTCAGCTTGTTCACCTTCTCGAGGTGGAGCAACATCAACTGTACTTCCTTCAGACGAGCTGGTTGCATTTAATTTCTGGAAACAAAACCCCATTGCAAAGATGTGATTTTTCTTCCTTTTTATTTCACAGTTTGAAAATGCTCGGACATGGTGTGAAAAAAATGGTGGTGGTAGTGATAGTATTGGCTCTCTTAACAGTCCTGATAATTTTGTCCTCATAATTTAACATAAAGTCCTATTATTCAAAACAACATAACTACCAACTTGATTCAGACAGAAAATGGTTAGAGAGCATTCAGTGTGGGTGATTTGGAAAGGAGCGATTATACTGATTAACTTCATAATCTCTGTTTGTCTATGGATGCCATGTGAAAAATAATTTCATACATTAACACTCAGACCAAATTGAGAATAGTTTAAGAAGTTTGGTATACTGACATTCACAACTGATTATATTAATTAAAATGCTTCGAATCAAATTGTTATTTCCACTCTTCCAATGGAAATTTTCAGAGGGCAAAGAACATTACCAGTTGTCTGTAACTACAGTTCATGTTTCTGTAATTTTAGAAAGGAAGAGCAGCAGATTAACATTAGTCACAGTCATTATATTTCAACTTTGTGCTATATTTTTCTCTGGCTTACATAATTTTCTTCTTACTTTACAAGCTGAAAAATGATGGATCTCTCTCTCTCTCTCTTTTTGAACTGCTTAAATGAATTCAGTACTTGCCAAAGAATTCTAAATGAAATGGAAATTTCTTCATGAATGACACTGCTCAGAATCTATATAGACTTTCACTAGGAGCGTATTCTGAATTCAACATGTGATCAGGCTGTGAATTTTTCCTTTAAATAAATCATTGTGACATGCCACATGGCTAGAAGAGCCACTTTAGTGTTGCAAGAATAAATATCTTATAAGAACTCTAATACCACTTGGGAAGACAATATGGATGTGGAATTTGTTATGAAAAGTGATGCAAAGATGTGACATATAGCACAACCAGGCAATGTAAAGCTTTTAGAATGAAAGAACATGGACATGTTAATGGTTTCAAAGGCCCCATTAACTTTAGTACCTGAGAGGTAGGGTACTCTGCCCTAGCTCTCTGAAAGAGTTAACATGTTACTGAAAAATACCAGAATGACTGCCTAAACAGGTCGTATTGGAGGATATCTGACTCAAAATTCTTAGCTTTTTGAAATCACCATGCAAATGTTAGTTTAATACTTTATAATGTGAACACTGAAGAGTAATACCCAGGTGATACTTTCGGTGGTATTACTTGGAGGATGAGGTTAACTATGTCCAGTTAAATATATTATGAAAGTTACCCTAAGTCAAGATATAATTCTATAATAAAATATCTCCATGTCCAAAGTATGCTAAGGAGAGAATAAGCCATCAATTATGGCTGATGGTTCTTAGGATCATTATAGTAAAAAAGTTTTACCATTAAAATCCTCTACTTTTTGTAGATGTGAAAGTTCAAGACATATTTTCTTCCTCAAAATTTTTCCACTTCTTACAGCCAGAATGTCTTTATTTTTGTAAGGAAATCCCAGGAAAGCTACTACTAAATAAAATTGCAGTAGATTCTGGTAAATCCAAGAAAGTACTAAGTAATTCTTCCCTTTCAGTTTTACTGGTTTATAGGTTGGACACTATGACATTTCTTGAGTGGCAACAATAATATCCACTGTATAAATAAAACCAATAAGAAACCAAATTATTTTGAGTTTAGTTATAAAAAGCTTAATGTTTCTTCTTCCTCTTGGCCAAGCTGAAGAATTTATTCTGAGCCCGGTCATGATCCCTTCTCCATGAAGCTTTTCTTTATTATGATTTCTCCATGTTAAATTTTATATAACATTTTGTCCATAATAACTTGTTTCCTTTGACCAAATATTCTCATAAATATATATGTATATTTTATATATATACATAAAATTGTATAATTATGTACATATATGTACATATATATTCAAATGTACACACATACACATATGTATACACCAAAAGATCCAAGCATAGAATAGACACTAAATAGGCTGAATTTATGAAAAATGAATAAATGAATGAGTGAATGCATTTTGTTATTACTCTTATAGAGAGAATTATGCTGCTGCTGCTGCTAAGTCGCTTCAGTCGTGTCTGACTCTGTGCGACCCCATAGACAGCCCACCAGGCTCCCCCGTCCCTGGGATTCTCCAGGCAAGAACACTGGAGTGGGTTGCCATTTCCTTCTCCAATGCATGAAAGTGAAAAGTGAAAGTGAAGTCGCTCAGTCGTGTCCAACTTTTAGCAACCCCATGGACTGCAGCCCACCAGGCTCCTCCGTCCATGGGATTTTGCAGGCAAGAGTACTGGAGTGGGGTGCCATTGCCTTCTCCGAGAGAGAGAATTATAGTGTTTAGATAATTTGATCTCTTCATTTTGATACACAACTCAGTTGTGGCCTTTACAGAAGGTTTAATTTTATTAGAAAATGCATTTTCTTAATGAATAAAAATTATTTAATTAATGATATTTTAGTGGTAAAAGCATGTTTCCAAAATGTTTCTCTAAAATATTGGCAGACATTCAATAAAGAAATCTGAAGGAAGAAAGTAATAAGCATATATGTATATACGCAAAAATACACAATATACTTTTCCATTTGAAAACTTTAGAAAATATACTCACCCTTCACTTCTTATTTTACCACTGTTAATACAGTTGTGAAATGTTCAATTTTTTGCATTATAATTCTCTGTCATATATTATACAAGAGTCTTATATTTAAATACAAATACTTATTTAAAGCAAATCCTTCACAGCACAAGTAATGGTAGCCATTAATCTGAATGACAGTTCTGCTGTTTACCAAATTTTGACCTCTGGCTGTATCTTTGTTGTTGGTATTGTCTTTAGATTGTGAACTTTTGTGAATGTGGTTAATATATGTTTAAATATAAATAATTTCAATTTTCTAAATGTCTGTGGAGGTTATGTACATTGTAAAGCAGAGAGGGTCAGTGTATGAGCTAGTTTACCTCTGTCTGCCTGGCATTATGAAGCGTAGCATGTCTTTTGAAAACAGACAAGGACTAAACAACAACAACAAATTCTGTTCTCAAATGAGCAAAACCCATTTTACATGAAGAATTGCTTCACTGTTATCCAGGAGTTTTCTGAGTATAAATATAAACTCGTCAATCTTATGCTCTGGAAAACTCCTTAAGGAATGTTCAGAGACTTGATGCACCAAAGCTTAAAAAATAGTTGGCAGGCTAGTGTTCTTGTCACTAAAAAGTGCTTTGTGGAAGGCTCCTTGTGCTTGGAAATTGGCATAAAGCTAATCTTGATAGTCGGAGAGTCAGGCTTATTCATGGTGTAGTCCCCCTAGGCCCCATTTTTATCGTACGAAAGTACATACACTTTATCCTATGAATTTATAAAAATACTGTATCAACTATATAAACATTTTAAAGTTGTGAATTTATCTACATTTATAAATTAAAACTTAGACTGTGTTCTTATTAAGTTGCAGCAACTTACCGATTAAGACATACGGCCTGATAACTTTTAGTCACTGGAAACATACAGAATTTTATTCCTGTATTTTTAAATTTTAAAATTTATATCCTAGCAAACTACTTAAGCATTTAAAATTCTGTACATGGATATGATACTATCTTCACAATCTAAACACTTCTAGTTAAATTCATCACTTTGGCATTCATACTCGGATAAAGAGTAATTTGTGATACATTTTATCGTAGCCATACCAAAATGACTTCCAAATTTATTTAAAAGCATGTAACTAATTTAAAAGCAGGTGACTAATGATAAATACAAAGTATAACTTACTTTCTTTAAATTGCCATAGCTGTGATACTACAATGATAAAAAACAAAACAAAACAAAAAACCAAAGAAACCTGAAATGAAGTTTTCCACATTAAGGAACTTGGTGACTATACTAAATAACTAAAATTAATACTTGTTCTAAATTAGTCAGAAAAATGTAATGAGGTATATAGACATAACAGTAGAAAGCTTCCATATAAAGCCACATAGTACAAGCTCATCACTTGTTTCCTTGTACTATTTTCTCCCTACCCGTCCAGTATTTTATGACACTTAAGGTAGATTCTTCCATCCCTTGTAGAAACTGCTGAGTCTACAGAGGGATGATGGCTTATGCTCTACAAATGCACACTGGAAAGCAGGTTTGAAGATGCAACATTCTCCAGGCCTAATTCAGCCACAGAAAACATGCCTGGCTGTAGCAGAAGCCTGGCGCAATGCTGTGGAAGCTGCACGTTGATCCAAGAACCATGTTGTCAAAGACATGGTACCTGAATGTCAAGTTTTCAGGGTTAGCTACAAATACAACTCGTGAGAAATGACAGAATCAGCACTCCAAATGGCCATTTCCCCTCTGATAACACGAACTTATTTAGAAATTCCCCTTTATGGCAAATATGGCTCTTAATTTTTATCCAATTAAATAGTGAAATTTAACTTTCAGAAATAGAAGAGAATGTTAGCAACTGGCCTACTTCCACCGAAATGCGCTCACATTTCATTTATTTTCAATCAGCTATCAAATGTTTGACTCTCACAAATTGCTGTATGATTCAAAAGGCAAAAATAAAAGATTCAGCCATTACAGATTGCCTTTAAAATCTAGCCATTTCTTTCAAAACTTCTGGGTTTCGTCTTGCAAGTAGAAACAATCTTTTGGTTATACAATCTCTCAGGGCCTTAGTCTGATCTTTTGGATATGCATATCCATATCTTGACTTGGGATATCTCAGTTGAAGAACAGGTAGCTACACAGTGAGGCCACGAAGCTGCTATTCCGAGGCACGAAGAATGTGACTAAAACCAGCAACTCTTTTTTTATGGACTATTCACTGAATGGTGAAAAATATAAACCACTTCTATTTGGTTTGATCTCACCATATTTTGTGCAGCAACCCTGATGCTCCTTTAATTTTGAAAGAGCCTTACTGAGAACACAATATAGGAAATTGAAATTAATTATATGGTGGTTGATAAGGCAGAGGGGCATCCAGCAGGCCAAGGAAAAGATGGTTTAAGGAAGATACACAAAAATTTCCATCTAAACTTGCCCTACTTTTTATTTTAGCAGAAATAAACTGAAGCACCAAAATCGTTCCCTGAAGGTCAGGATAGGTTTGAAATGTCTCACATTCAATTTCACAAAGAACATTTGGAAGGCTGTGAGAACCTAATAGAAATGGGAAGCCAGCGGTTTTCTCCCATTGCTCTCAGATTCTGAAAACAGAGCACAGGGCCTTTTCCAGAGGGATATGTACGTGCTTGGGACCTTCAGTCAAGCACCATTTTCAAAGTTTCCATAATGGCTTCGAAAAAGAGAGAATCTTTACAAACATTGTGTAAAAGGTAATTTTCCAATACCATTTAATTCTGCCCTGCTTGTGAAGAAAAAATAATCAGATTTTCTTCAATGACTAATAATATATTGTTTTACTCCTAAAGCTAAAAAGTCATTGCTAAGTAAAATTACATAAATTGCCAGGGACCGTATTTTTTTCTATTTTTTATTAATAATTTAATATCTGAATTTGTTGCATTTTACAATTAATTCTCAGTTATTCCTAAAGAAGAAGAGAGTATGTATTAATTAAACCTGGAGACAAACCACAAGATCTAGTTAGACTTTTTTTTTTCCCCACCAAAAGCCTTGAAAACTGCTAATCCTCATGAACTTTTTACTTTTGCTTTTCAATTTTCTTTCAAGAACACTCACTATGGCTGATATTCCAGTAAAAGGAAAAGTTGAGTCAAGAGAATTACCTAAAGATTTATTTCATCCACAAACCTACAGTAATTTTTGGAAATATCCTTTACTCGTCATAAAACTATAATTAATAATTAATAATAATCAAAAGTAGTCTCCTTTTTGCCTGCTCAGTTTTGGGTTGAACATATAAGGATAAATTAATGTAGATCAGGGGAAAAAAACGTAATGGGTACACTGAACCAATTACTTAATGATCGTGATGCAGTGAATTTTTCCTAGCCTGTATCATGTTGCTTTTCATCTTTTAATTACTTTATAATGATCGCTTAGAGTTCTGCAGACACATGACTTAACAACTTTTCCAAACTACATGAAAATCCAAGATATGTGGTGCCCAAATGTATACAGACTATGGCCCTTCGTATCCAAAAATTCATGATCACCTTATTTTTTTTTTTTTTTTTTTTAACAGAGGCTTCCCACAAAACATGAAAGCAAACATTTCCATCTGGAGCACATGAATTGGATGGGTTGAAAATTATATTCACAGATCTGAATATAATGATCTGAAAATGGCAATACTATTTAAAAAAAACCTGCGAGGCTCATTTTGGTAATACAATTTACTTATAAGGGCTGAATCAACAACAACAAGAAGTTGTGATCTTATTTTAATGAAACTAAAGCAGAAAAAAAGTGCATGCTCTCAAATTGAACTTTAAACATTTCTATCATTTAAAAATAGATATAAATCCTATAGAGCATGCAATTATTGCTTTTGAAAGCCTAAAAAGACTAAACTGGAAAGTCATCAGCAGAATCAAATGTGGTGTTGGGACTGCCCATCTTGCCTGACCATGCTGTGATGTGTCACACGATTCAGCAGACAGCAGCTGTGCACGTCTAGCACTTCCTTGCCATGGCAGGGGAAGGAACACCGCTGAGTAGCATGCAGGCCAGTCAAAATTTATTTAGAAAGTGATTGTACATGTACAACTTGCTTGGGTAACCTGGGTAAAAGTGGTGACACGAGCCTCTGGCTGGTTTAAAAACACCAGAGTTTCATTCTTGATGGCTCCAGCTTGATTTTACCCCTGTGAGAAGTAAGAATGGTAAGCAGTGAAGGTCACAGGATGATATTCCTAGATTGTGCTATGGAATTCAACTTCAAATATGATTCTTAAGAGCATTTATTCTATATCCTTCACCTAGGAAGACAATGAAACCTTTTAAGAACTAAATTGTAGAAATCCATAGTTACATAAAAATGTCAAGAAATTATGGTTTATGTGAACTGTAAAAATATAAAAGCAAAATTCTATATAAAATCTTGTCACAAAACAGGTATAATTCCAAGTTTGCAAAAATAAAAAGATCACTGTTTTGAAATCCATGCCTTCAATTTCCTTAAATTTTTTTCATGCAGAGCTTTATGTATGTTTCTATACCAAGTCTTTTTATGTTAGTGGTCCATAGAAAGATACACATATATAAAATTTATATTACATAATATAATAGCAATTCATATTTTTATTTTTAAAAATTTCTAGAGATCATTTCTCCTCAACTGTGGTATAGCTACATGTACTTTATTATGAAAATGAGTGGAAGTAATAGAGTTTTTAAGTACTATCTAAATTAATGATTAATTTACTGCCTCTTCTTAAAGCACAAATAATGTTGCAAAAATTTTTTTCTTTTCTTTTTCCTTTCTTTTGAAATACATCATTCTGTTAGGTTTAACTTGTATGATTTTTCACTTTGTCAGCAAAAAGATATTTTGTGTCCCCCAAAGCCCAGCCCAATGTGCTTTTTCTACTTGTGTTCAAAAAACTAATAAGCATAAACCAAAATGCTATTTTATGGATACATTATTTTTAATCTGTGTGTGTATGTATGAGTGTGTATGTGCTATAGCTATTAAAAAAGAACAACCCAGCCAACATAAATATAAATCTGACTTGTGACCTGTGTTCAATGACAGCAGTTTTCAGAGATTTCAGATCAAAACTGAAATTTGCTGAAATTTATCTAAATCTGTTCTATAATGCTTATTTTTGCTTTTGTTTTTAAAAACAGTGTACGGTTGACCCTGGAACAATACAGGTTTGACCTACTCAGGTGTACTTACACACAGATTTTTTTCAGTAGTAAATGGTACAGTACTATAAGGTCTTCAGTTGGCTGAATTTGCTGATGTGGAACTGCAGTTACAAAACCATGTATATGGAGTGAAAGTTGCTCAGCTGTGTCCTACTTTTTGAGACCCCTAGAGCTCATGGAATTGTCCAGGCCAGAGTACTGGAGTGGGTAGCTTTTCACTTCTCCAGGGAATCTTCCCAACCCAGGGATCAAACCCAGGTCTCCTGCATTGCAGGTGGATTTGTTACTAGCTGAGCCACAAGGGAAGCCCAAGAATACCGGAGTGGGTAGCTATCCCTTCTCCAGTGGATCTTCTTAATGCAGGAATCGAACCAGGGTCTCCTGCATTGCCCCTGGATTCTTTACCAAGTGAGCTATCATGGGAGCCCTTGTATATGGAGGGTCAACTGTAAATTGTACTGGGATTTTCAACTGGGTGTAGGGTTGACACCCCTAACTCTCGTGTTGTTCAATGGTCAACTGTACTTTTAAACTTTGTGTGAGCATACAGGAGAATTGCTGTATTATTTTTAAAGGTTTTTCTGGTACTATTTAAAAAATTCATCCACATAAAACTTATGCTTGAATTTAATTTTACTGTGCAAAATAATTTGAAGTTTTATCCTAACTTTATAGAAGTATTTGATTTTATATTAACTTGAAGTAGTTTCCCTCTATTATATCTGTATATTTTAAACAATTTAATTTAATTCAGTAACTGAATTCTATCTACCCAAAACTAGCTAGGAAGAAGACAGATGATTATTTTGAAAATTCACCCAAAAAAGAAATCTTATTCTGATAATAAAATATTTTCAATGGCTTGAAAATAAAGATATATTTCCTTGTTCCAAATTTATGATTTTTTAGCTATTAGAAAGATATGCTAATAAGGTAGTAGTATTCTAAAGCAATCATTTGAAATATCTGTGGACATCATAGAGTTTTTGAAGTATTCTGGAAACCAACTTTTTGGTAAAAAGAAATTAATATATATCATTTCCATGAGTGCAGTGAGATGAAACCTATAATATTAATGTAGCAAAGTTTCTCAGCCTCTGGCTTTTCTATCTCTTCTTGACCCCAAGCTAGTCTTGTCCCTAGTCTCCCCTTGTTTTCTCTTTGCAATTACTACTGTGGTGAATTCCTTTGTTTTTAAGGAATCAGATAATGATGGAACCTGTGTTATCATATCTATTTTTAAACCCTGACTGCTCATCTAGGCTGTGGTTCCCATTGTATCCCACTTCTAATTCAGTATATCCCAGTTGAGTTCCTTCTTTTCCCATAAACCTGGTAATCTAAAAGATCATTTCAGACAGTTGCATTATCATTTTTCCAATTTCTCAGACTCTTTACTAGGTGTGTCAAATTGCCAGTTAGTCTCATCTGCCATACTTATTAACATAGCCCATATTTCTATCACCTTATTATAATCAAATGATTGTTACCTCATTATTCCTCAAGATAACCCTTATTCCTCACTCTAAACTGCTTTACTCATTACTATGGAATAAATTTTCCTAAAACATCACTTTCCTATTGCTTTTCACCTGCTTCAGAACAGATAGCTCCTTATTGATTATATAGCCAGTTCCAAAGTCTTTGGCTAATTTTCAAGACTGTATTATCTGAAACTACCTTACTCACTCAAACATATTTTTCCACTTTCTCAACCAATACATTATTCATACTGATTATTTCACTGCTGCACCTAACTACCAAGCTCACTCTAACTCTGGCTTTTGTTTAGTAGTTTTCTGCTTTTGGCTTTCTGTTCATGTATTTGACCCACATTTCAAGGCCTACTTCAATTTTATCTCTTCATTTAGCAATTTGCTATGTTCTTGCTGTTCTCAATACCTATAGTCTTTATAGTCTTATAGTCAGTCCTTTAGGATTAAACTTTTTAATAGGCCTTTAATGATTTTCTGGGTTAGTATTAGCTTCCTTGAAAATTTTTGAGAATTCCCTGAAAAGAGTTATATTATGAATCTCTCCTTTATCTCTTCCTTTACCCTTACTGCCCAGAAGTTGCTGAGTTCACAGAAGTGCTCAATAAATGCTTGTTAACTAATTGATGATTTTCTTAAGTAAATCTTTGTCAAGTAATGGGAAATAAAATTAGAATTGACTCTTATCTTACCAGAAAGAGCAACACATAAATTAGAATTGAATTCATTAAGTAGACTTTGAGTGGAATTTCAGAGAAAGGATACTATACCTCATTTTGTATATATTTTTACCTTTTTCAAAATATTTCCAAATTTACTGTTAGAATATATCTCAGAAGCTCTGAAATGCCTGAGAAAAAAGGCATGTGAATTGTGACACTGTCAGCTACTTATACAAATTCTGTTGCCACTGTTATTAAAAAAAGAAGGTTCCAAACTATGCAAATATGCTCACAGAATCAGACGTCATTTGTCTGATTCCTATGGTGTCACTATTTATACTTTCAAGTTAAAACCTGTCTGTATAGCTCTGTGCTAGACTTAACTTCCTACTAGCATATCAGAACTCTATAAATAAGTAATAGTAAAAAATTTAATCCTGCTCTCCATAACACAGAATTGGAGAATTAATAGCCTTGAACTACTATCATAGACTCTTGTGAATTCTAATCCTGCAAGAAGAACATTGCCTTTCCTTTCTCCTTTTCTTTTAAATGAGTAGTAATATGATAGAAAGAATAGCTTTTCAGTCTATAGTTCAGCTGTAATCCTTAAGTGGAGTTTTTCCAAATAGTTCTTAGTATTTCCAGGTTAATCTGGAAGACCTTATAAATATGTTCTTTCTTGACTGGGCCAAAATGTAATCATTACTACTCTTATTTTCCTAATATGTATAAAATTTTCATTAATGAATAACACTCTCATCAGTCGTCAATAAAAGGTTCAGAGGTAAACAAAACTACACAAACATTCACATTAAAATATCATAGCAAAACTTAATGTATTATATAAAGTAAAGATATGACACTTTCACAATGATCAGTAAAATATGGTTTGTTTATTTTTCTAAACAGCATAATGTAGTGTATAAAAGAATGTGTTAAATAAAATCTCCTTTTTGTAAGGCCATATTTTTTAATCAGACTTTAAAATATCAAGATGAATATACTAACTATTCAGAACGATGATTTCCTGTGGAAAGGTGGAATCTCAATGGAAGGAATTCCCAAAGAAAAATATCTGATAATTTTCCAACATTACTGTATATATGGCTTTTAATATACTTTTTAATAATGCCTATAAACACAATAAAAATTATAAGTAACTGTGGTACATGGTTTGTATAGGAAATGCAAGAAAAACTTTAAAATCATTCTTACCTCTTTGCTTTCTTCTAGTTCTGACTCACTGCTGAACTCCTCAGTATTTAAATTTTCAAAGTCAGACTCTCCAACAGCAATTGGCACCGTTACAGTGAGGCTGGGATTGTTTATGAATGACATATAATCGTTTTCATCAATTACATATTTTTCAGCACTGCTTCCAGTACCCACACCACTGGTGGTTCCATTTCCATCTTTAAGATAATTAAGCTCTTTGCTTATTTCAATTCCAGTATTATTAGATACACAGCTGTCTATTTTGTTGCCTTCATGGATTTCTATAACTTTTGGCTTTCTGAAAAAGGTTTTTTGGAAACACTCCCGTATCTTATTTTTCACATAATCAATTCCCTTTTGCATCCTTCCTACTGCAATCTGGAGATTGTTCATTTCATTATCATCATCAGTAGCAGCAAGATTGTCTGAGCTAAATGAACTCAACAATAAGGCCAGAAAGAGGTTCAGAACCTAAAAGAAAAAAAAGAAAATTTTGCTGTATTAATATTGAAATATGTGTAAACATAATAGTTTAAACATAGGACTCACAGCTCTTTGCTAAAATTAATTCAACAAATGCTTCTTGACTATTTGCTATATTTCAGACACCTTGTCTTAGTCACACGCTATTTAAAGAATCTGCTCTAAGGGCAAAATGGTAAAACAAATGATTTTCCTTTCAAACTGAGGACACCCAGGAAACTGGAGCTTCTGAGATTTAAATTATGTCTACTCAGGGTTGCTAGTGAAAAGACAAAAATCCCATTTTTGTGCTTTTGTCCAAAGAGGAAAAATGGGATATTTTCACTTTAGTCATTTTACCAGTTTGTCTAGGGAATGTCTAGCTTTGTGTGTGTAAATAATGAATTTATTTATTTAATAGCCTGATGGATTGTATTAAAACAATATACTTGAAATGTAAATTCCAATGGCCAAAAACTTTTAAAGCAGCCTAAAGGCAACCCACTTCAGTATTCTTGCCTGGAGAATCCCAGGGACAAAGGAGCCTGGTGGCTGCCGTCTATGGGGTCGCACAGAGTCAGACACAACTGAAGCGACTTAGCAGCAGCAGCAGCAAAGGCAGATTATATAAGGTTTAACACATTTCCCATCAATATACTTTGAAGTATATCTGTCCAAATAGTTCAACAGATGGAGAAAAGTCTAAAATTATTCCAGAGTTTAGGCTAGACCCATATAATGTACATTACTTTTCTTTTTCCTTTTTTTTTTTTTTTGCAGAAAATGTGGTGAAATCTCAGCATATCATTGGGATACATGAGGGAAAATATTATTCAATTAATTGGCAAAATATGATTAATACAGGAATAGTTCATTATAACTGATGCAAAAGAAAATTTATAGAAATATTTTAGCTTGAAATATAGTTACTGAATTTCAAAAAATGTTACATGGTAGGGAGACACACCGGAGAAGGCAATGGCACCCCACTCCAGTACTCTTGCCTGGAAAATCCCATGGATGGAGGAGCCTGGAAGGCTGCAGTCTATGGGGTTGCTAGGAGTCGGACATGACTGAGCGACTTCACTTTCAAGTTTCACTTTCATGCATTGGAGAAGGAAATGGCAACCCATTCCAGTGTTCTTGCCTGGAGAATCCCAGGGACGGGGGAGCCTGGTGGGCTGCCGTCTATGGGGTCGCATAGAGTTGGACACGACTGAAGTGACTTAGCAGCAGCAGGAAGAGACACACTTAGCCAGAACCCCAGTTTATTTCCTTATTTTTGTGTCAGATTTGTTCAGAATCTAGAACTTCCTTATTTACAATTCTGAAAAAAGTTGCATGTCCACAGATATCCCACAAACCATTTTTTAAGAAATCTCATTTGATATGTACTTCTCAAAGGAAAGTTTCAGAATGATGAAATAAAATACTCTGACAGTGCATAATTGAAAAATGTAAGCATTAAAACACACAAACATACAAATTATGGTTCTATATTAGTGCTTTTAAGTCAGAACTAAAAGTAAGCCTTTTAAATCTGGTCAATGTTTATACATGTGTATAACAAACTACAATAATTTATTTTCCTTTAATAAAACAAATTCTGGGAAAAAAATATTTAGTCCCCTTCCAATTTTTTTGGATAATTAACAATACAGAGCTAAGATTTCATTGAAATTTGTCTTTAAAATTTGGTGATATGCAACATAGGCCTCTGAGTAAACAAACAATATGAACTATGTATGTGTAAAGAACAATTTCAACACAGAATAGTCTTTTTTTCAGTGTAGAATTACTGGAGATCATTATCTTGTCAAAATAATAATAGAATAAAAAATAATTCATGCCATAAAAATAAAATTAGGACAAATCAGTTATGATGCTGAAAACATTTCTTTGAAGAAGGAAAACTAATATTTTTGTCCCAAGACTTTCACAGATATATATACCTTATGTAATCCTCACATAAACCACATGATTTCAGTTTTGTTATTCCAGTTTCATAGTTTGGAATTTCAGCCTGAGGGAAGTTAAGTAACTTGCCCCTGCTCTGAGTCCTAGTACTGGGATTTGAGTCTACACTGTTGATGGTAAAACCAAATATTTCTGTTGCATCAGGCCTCCTTCCCACCTACTACCTGATCTTGTTCTTAATTATGAGTGTTTGTAATACATACGTACCACCAGGTTTCCAATGACCATGACCAGCATGAAAACGATAAGGCACATGGCTTGGCCGGCGACCTCCATGCAGTCCCACATGGTCTCTATCCACTCTCCACACAGCACCCGGAACACAATCAGGAAGGAGTGGAAGAAGTCATTCATGTGCCAGCGTGGGAGTTGACAATCAATAGAAATCTTGCAGACACATTCTTTATAGCTCTTCCCAAAGAGCTGCATGCCGACCACGGCGAAAATGAAGACGATGATGGCCAACACCAAGGTGAGGTTACCCAGAGCTCCCACTGAATTACCGATGATCTTAATTAGCATATTCAGGGTGGGCCAGGATTTTGCCAACTTGAAAACTCGAAGCTGTAGTCAAGTGAAAATGTACTCTTAGTAGTAATCACAATATAATTTTAAAAGTTAGACATCATTTTATCAGTATGTTACACTGTAGACCCACCTTTGAGGAATATAAAATTTCAAAGCATACTAATTCAAATCCATAAAAAAGTGTTAATAATACTGGAATTGTAAGTCAAATCATAATATCATTTAAATGCAAAAATATTTCAGAAATGATAAATAAAACATTTCTGATTTATCAGCAGATATGTCCATAAAAACAAATTAATATTTTAATTACAGACATTTGTCACTTCTGACTATAGAGAGTAAAAAGAAGTATTAAGAGTATGAGTTATATTTTTAATGGACATTTAAAATATAAAAGTAAATGCACTAATTTTGGTAAACATAAAAAGTTCAGTTCAGTTCAGTTGCTCAGTCATGTCCGACTCTTTGTGACCCCATGGGCTGCAGAACAAGACCCAGTTTCCCCCTCAGTCAGTCTCTCCCATCAGGAAGCTTCCATAAGCCTCTTAGCCTTCTCCATCAGAGGGCAGACAGAATGAAAGCCACAATCAGAAAACTAACAAGTATAAAAAAGCTTGTATCATTTAAAAATACACATTTTATTTAATTTCCTATAAAAGTTTGCATATTTTAAAATATTTTTTTTTTGCCAAATTCAAAAATTTGTTATACCATTTTCTGAAGTGCTAATGGGAACGCATTTTTTTCTGTGTTCCTTTACTAATATAAGTTGATAAAAAGATTAATTGAGTGTAAGCTTTTTATTTGCATTACTTTATAGACTTTAAAGCAAACATTTTTAAATGCATTTAAAACATAATTTTAGAAGCACATGTGTATTCTAAAATATGTCATACACAGCTAATAATTATGAAGTGTTTCAAATATTTTTCATCATTCTTGAAAAACAATCACAGTGATTCATTTTTTAAATCACACTGATTCATTTTTTAAATAAGTGTTTTGCCAATGAAAGATAGAATATAAGCATAGTCTAAGCAGATACCAGTCTGAATGATCTCAGTACAGACAGTCCCTCCACATTTGCCAGGCCAAGCTCCATCAAACTAAGGCTGACAATAATTCCATCAAAGATATTCCAGCCCTCTTGGAAATAATAATATGGATCCATGGCGATGATCTTGAGGACCATTTCTGCTGTGAAGATCCCAGTGAAGACCTAAAGTAACATAGAGAGCAGTACTTCACAAACATGGACAAACTTTTAACACTGAGAATTTGTAAAGAATATTAAACTGTTATGAGTAAAAATATCTAAAATTTAAAGTGAAGAAATGTGACAAATGGATATACAAGTTTAGCATTTTTTTCCTGGGGAATATTTTAAATGGGTTTGTGTTATCTAATGAATCTGCTAGATTTCTAAGACGATGCTGAGTTTATAACATTTTGTTGTCCATATTTGAAATTTAGTACTGGTAGTTTATTATTAATAGCTACTTATAGCTATTGTGTACCCTATACTTCTACAATAATCACAACCAATTTTTAAAAAATATGGCATTAAGAACAAATCTATGTATTATTGGAAGTCACTCAAAAATTACTTCAAATGGGGAAAAAACATATTTTGTTCTTGATTTTTATGTTGTTTTATTCAATAGACACCATTCTTATTTCTACAATTTTATAAACATTCCTGAAATAAGAATTAGTTTGCCACAAATGTTTCTATAATAATTATCTCTGGATTCGTGCCTCAGAATTAACATTAATGGATAAATAGAGCAAGGAACTGCAGATTTAATTGAAAGCAGTAGGAGAACATTCTCAGTATGCATACACCAACAATTAGGATTAATAAATTACTTGAGAGGCTAGATGAATGTCTATTTGAAAATGGTTTTGTTTTTTAACTCAAAACCACAGGCTAAGACACCCAAGGACATGAAGAGCTATGGAATTACTTTTGCAAAAATTCTTTTAAAGCAATTATCTTAATTAACTATAGATAAAACCTGCATATTACGACTAAAGCATACAATTTAGCAAGGTAAATCAGCCTTTACCTTGAATGAACTTCATCAAAATAACAGTATCAAGATTATTTGGTTTCCTAAAATATTAATTTAAGGAAATCTTGATCCACTCTTACAAATGTGTAAATGCAAGCTAACATCTCACTTCCCCAATCACAGAAAAACCTAAGGGAAATACCCATCCCAGAAAAAAACAGCTTAACTTCAGTTATCATTCATTCATTCTAATAGAAGTAAAACATAATTCAAGTAAGCTTAGTGCATGAAAATCCAGATATGTGGTATAAAGCACATTAAAAATTGTTTTTTTCTTTTATTTTATATAAGAACTCACTCTGGAGTATTTTTTCCCTGGGCAATGTAAAATAAGTTATAAAGTTTTAGGAGCAGCTACTATTTAAATAAACAGCCTAATTATAGAAACATATTAGTTAAATTTAGTTAGAAACAATCCAGGTAAATATCTCTTCGTGTAGAAAATCATAAAGGTGAACTTTTTAGTTCTTCTGAAATGACATGAAGATGTTCTGCATTTTAAAAACCCTTAAATTTAAATTCCTTTTAAATTTATAAAAGGAATGTCTTAAATTTATATTCCTATAAGTTTATAATCATTAAGTTTATAGCATGAAACTTCTCTTTAAAAACATTTTAATTACAATTTGCAGTTTAATGTCATAGCCTTTTATCTCTTTAAATGCTTTCAGTTTAGGCCCTAAAAATCATTGATAATTGTTTTTGTTACATTTCAATCTAGTTCAGCATTGTCAGTGGTTAAGAGAAGACTAAGACAGTTAGTAAAATCATCAAATGTTTATTGTTTGGACTTAGGCTAATTATATCTTGTCTTCTGCAGAAGCTTTTTGTTTTTCAAAAGTTTGGATTACATGCTTCTGTAGACATTCATTCATTCATAAAAAATTGCTGCTTACTTACAAGACATTGTTTTAGGCTTTGAAAATAAACACAGTGCTAATTAGGACATACAAGTTGAAATTGCAAACCCAATTCATCTAGGCTGATAAATTTCTTATGGACAATACATTTATAGGCTTCTGAAGCAGCTTCTTTAATAAGGAGATGTTTAGTGAAAAATCTTTAATATTGTACATGATGACACATGACAATTAGTAAAAGTATAAGCACTAAAGATAGGGATGAGAATCAGCCTGAAAGTAAACAAATTGTGAACATTTTGGGTTGTTTTGGACACTGAGCTTGAATGATCAAATGTTAGGGGTAAGGTCTCAATTCAGGGATAGGAAAATTTCCTTACTGAGTATTTACTTAGAGAGGAAAGTTCTGTTGATACATACATTAAAAAGATAGAAATGTTCATTCTAAAGGCTGAAGTTTGAATATTGGTCAGTTTGCTCCACAGGATCTCTACTTGTCCAGACTGACATTCCACTCTTTTGTAGTGAATTTGACATACCTGTAGCCTCCTTTCATTCCATTACTATTAGCTTCTTGTTTTAATACTTTTAGTATTATCATACCCATGCCTTTTGGGTTTGTACCTCTAAATATTTGTTGTTCATTCTTTTTTGGATGATGAAATTGAAATATAGTTAAAGAAAAATGATGGGAAATCAGTCAATGTCTATGATTTTCTTTTCTCCCATCTGTCAAATGGGGATATTGAGATGGTTCATCAGGTCTGTGTTTAATATTCTTGGATTTCTATCAGTATTATATTGCTTAGCAAATTTTATTAGAAATTGTGGTATACCCATAATTATTGTTACATAACAATTTTATTAGTAGTGCTTAGTAAGGGACAACGATCAATTTTCTTTTATACTAGGAAAGGAATTAGGTAGCCAAATAGCACTTCTTCACTGATGCAAGAGGCTTCATAGGTGAGTTCTTGAATTTGGCTTCTAATGATTTTATCTTTCAATAAACAAAGCCATTTTTTTGCTTCAGTTATGTCCCTTTTCTAAGATTTTGTATTCACATCTTAAACCACACCATTTAATTAACATAATTTGCTAATCATGTTTCTTTAGGCTTTTATTTGAAAATAGCCTATAAAATCCTTAGAAGAGGTATCATTTTCTAAGTTCCCATCTGGGTCTAGCAGAATAGAGGGATATCGTCAATCTTTAATCTCTAGTTGGGAGAGTTGCAGTAAGAAAAACAAATAGTGTAGGAGCTACAGATCTCTATCGATATTGCCTGAAGAAAAAGTTACAGGTTAGTTGGAAATGTTTATATGATGAAGGGATTATGTAACCTACTATGTTTGATGAAAGATTTTTTGCTTATAGAACCAGTAAAATGAGTGCTTGTGTTTAATAGTGGTTAAAACAAACAAACAAACAAACAAAAAAAAAACACAAAAGCAAAGCAGAATCTTAGAGAAACTCAATCGAGATTTGAGGTCTCATGAAACTTAAATTTGATCAGTGCAATCAAGAGGGAAATGATATAATTTCTATATGCTTCAGCAGAAGGAGGATACAAAAAAGCGCATTTATCTAAATATAGGCTGAAAGTGCCACAACTCTTTTGTGGCACATTCTTTTGTTATTAATTCAACTAGAAACTCAATTTCCTTATTTATAAAGCAGTATGGAATCATTTTAATAGTAATAAACTAGTCCAGAGAAATTTGAAATTGATTTTAGTAAGAAAACTATAAAGTCTTCACAAAATACGCAATGCAACACCCATCTATGGTATATAACATAGATCCAAAGTCAGCTAAGTACCCATAATATAAACAATATTTTTCTCTCACACAGAGAGAAAGAGAGAATATTAATGAGCTTTTAGCCAGTAGTAACAGTTTACACATTCGCCTGTTCTTACAAATAGTTAAGTCTGTTTCCGGTCACCTGTGTTTTCTAGCTTCGAGTCTTGTTTCCATAACACTAAACTTAGCTTACATATGATTCTGCTACAGTCAACCACTGATCAGTATTTCTCTTCACTTCTTTACCTCATTATCTCCACTGATACTCAAAGTTATAGATTTTAGCATGAGGAGAGACATGAAAAATCGTCTAGTCCCAACACATTGTACTCATGAGAAAACAAATTTGTGACTTTTTCAAGATCAGATTTTTAGCACAGACAACTGGACTTGGACCCAAATTTGGTGTTTTAGTCTAGTGCTCCTCCGTTTGATCATCCTATAATCCAACATCTCTTATCCTGTGCTTCTGTACTCCATTGCTTCAACGTCAAAATTCTTTAAGACCTCAATTTCCTGCATTACTCTGACAAATTTCCCAAATTGTTCCTAACAGTTCAACTTCCCTAACTGTCCTGGGAAAAATACAGAGCTAGACCAGAACTGTTTTCCATCAGTATTTCAAAGAAAGGTTAACAGCGTACGTAAGAGGAAGGAAGCTGTTTATTGAGCACGTGCTAGATGCCAGGCAAAGTGTTGTGTTTTCACATTATCTCATTACACTGTCACAGCAACTCTGGGAGATTAGTATTATTATATCCGTTTCAATAATAGAAAACAAAGACTCAAAAAATTTTTTTATCATACTTGTCCAGATGCTGCATTATTAGTAAGGTCAAACCCAGTTCTACCTGATTCCAAAGCCCATGTTCTTTTATGGGTAGGAAACAAACGGTTATTTATCAAGCTACAACCATGTAAACACTCTGAGAGATACAAAAGAAGAGTAGGATGTGATCTCTGCCTGGAGTAATATGTAGTGGAATTGAAAAACAAGAATTATGGTGCAACAAGAAAATGTTTAATGTTCAACCATGTTCTATTCGCAGAAATACATTAGGAGTTAAAAGTGTGCTCAGTATGGACTGAGAGTCATATTAGAGGAGAGATGAAGCTGTGGTTGGACCTTAAAGAATATGAAGAATTGAGATGAAGCGATTTGAGTCAGGACACTTTAAATATGAATATAGAGAACAGTGAACCACTTCCCCATATATAAATATATAAACGTTTGTGGGTTATAGTGTCAAGGCTGTTCTGAGAAGACTGATGGTGACTTGTTAGGAAACAATGGAAAATAAGATGGCATAGGAAGGATGGGATTAGAGGGGGAGTGTTGAAAACCAGGTAAGATTGTTGAAACACAAATATAGACAATAGATACTTTGGCAAGATGAAAGCAGACTGAGTGTAGAGTACTAGAAATATAATTGTAATGGTAGCTATAGAGGTAAAAAGAATTGATACCTAGAAAAAAGAAACAATGGGTCTTGATATAAAATTGTATATAAGAAATAAAATGTTTCTATTTTGAAGCTGGCAGCCTCTTTGAAACTAAAAGGCTACTACTAGAGGTAATACAAAACTAACTTGAAATTTTTATGGCTTTCAATAAACTGTGAAAAAGATCATCTTTCAGATGTTTAAAGTTATCCTGGGGCAATAATCTATAAATGCTGGAAATACAGACATAGAACACAACTTATATGAGTAGATAATACCTAGAGCTGTTGAATACATACAAATATTGAGTGAAAAACATAGCCCTAATAGGCAAAAAAAGAGAAGTCCAGAAAAGGAAGCAGAGATATTGAGTGATTGGAAAGATGAAGGAGCCAATCAGACAAAAAAAAAAAAAAACAAAAACATAATATCACAGGTGTCAAAGATGAAGAAAGTCTCAAGAATCTGGTGGGTGTTATACTGAGTCAAATAATGCAGTGAAGTTGAGGTCACTTATTGAAGTAGACACTTAGACAATTGTTTGCCCAGTATTCCCTTTCTTCTTTCTGTCGGGAATTAATCCTCCACCTGTGTAATTCCTCAGAACTGCGATTTTCACATGATTCTACCTTCGCCAGTGTTGGTTAAACCAGAGATGAGCATCTGATCCAAGTCAGAGTCCTATCACAAGAGTCTTTAAACTGGAACTGAAAGAGAGATTCAGTGTTTTTCCATTGCAGAGGTTACAAGATTTAGAACCAACAAGGTATGGGTGATCATATTTCCTGACCTACAGACAAAAGATGCAATGAATGGTTGGGCTACATCCAATCCCTTGGTTAAGGCATTTCCTGAAGCCCAATTGCAAAATTATCCTCATATGGTTTGGTAATTCGTCTTTTTCTTTCCATTTCATGAGACAGTCTTTTTATTTTCCTCTTAGGCTATTGGATTCTGTTTCTATCTTGTGCCAAAAAGAAAGGTGTTGATTAATAAACTATGTAAATTCTTTTTTTTTTTTTACTTGTTCATCCATTTCAGTTTCTTCATGTAAAAGGAGGAAATGTATATGTCAGCATACACATATACAGATGTCTACCCAAGTAACATGAACCAGAGTGTGGCTAAATTGCAAATGCATTTTTATCAACTATTTCTTTTCTTGTGTGAATTCTACTGAAGCGTTTTATTAGGCAGTTCAGTTTGAAACAACTATGCCCTCGTTTGCACAGAAATCAATCTTTATGTATTCCCTTCAAAGAACTATTTCTTCATAAGCCGTTTGTGTTAAAACTGCATGCTTATGGAGCCAGAATTAGACCTCATGATTTCTGCTTTTTTTCAGCAAGATTGACAGTAAAGATTTTAACAAGTTTACAAAGGGTAAAACACCATGATCAATCAGCACAGATGTTGGTCTCAACAGTCAGTATTCATACCAGTTGAATTCTAATCCCTGAGGATCCCTTCAATATTCCTTTAGATATTTCTTCCTCTGAGAAAAGAGGGTATAGTTTGGGGGTTCCGCATAGCACATATGGATTTCTTCTTTGGTCTATCTGTGCTATTTCTGACAAAGTAAATAAGTAAACTTCAAATGAACTCACCAGGTTTCCTACAGTCAACACACTACTGAATTGACCAGTCATTGGGTAGTGCTCCATGGCCATGAAGAGGGTATTTAAGACAATGCAAATAGTGATGGCAAGATCAACAAATGGATCCATAACAATTAAATTCACAAGATGCTTTACTTTTAACCATGCATCACAGCAGTCCCAGATCAAGAACATATTGGCAAATCTATACCAGCATGGTGGACATTTCTGTCTAGATTCTTCAAGTTCTGGGGGAACAATAAAGAATGAGATAGTAAATAACAATATAAACAAATTACTGTTGTTGTAGATTATACATTATTTGATAAAATTGATACTTTTACTTAGGGATGGAAGTTCATATTAGTTTAACAAACTTGAGAAGACAATTCCACTAAATATTTTCACAAAATATTTATTAAAAATGTCTTTAAGCCAAAAAAATACCTCAAATTTAATGTTTTGCCTCAAGTTAAATAACTTAATTACCTATTAATTAGGTAATGGGTTATTAAATTGCTATATTTTCTTTATCAAAACAGAATTTTTTAAAGTAAGTTTTAGAGAACTATTAAATGTATCAATTACTGTTTCTTTTGAAAGAGCTTTTTCAGAATACTTTCTAAAACTGTGATTCTTATTAATATGTGTGACCCTTTATTCTCTCTGTCTCCACATTAGAATTGATCTTGTACACATCAAGATATAGTATATTTTTCTTTTTAATATAGATTCAGCCCCAAATCTAGTTCTGTTATTCATATTTACTCATTTTTTTTCCAGAATTCTAGCCTATTAAAAAGGTACTAGTAATTTAATGGGTGACATATATATGAAATATATGCCTATTTGCATATGCAATATACCAATATACTAAGATACAAAATATAATTGAAGTTTTCTAAAGAATTTATGTTAGATATGAATTCTGATTGGGATTTATAAAATGACAGTACTGATGTAATATTCCTCCAAACCTGAAGAAATGGGGACTTATTTAATGAATGAACAAGGAAATAATAGTTGTTGTCCATTCCTGTGTGTCAAAATCAACAAATATTTGTGTCAGCTCTTCATTAAAGGAATATTATGGTTTCTGTGTATGTGGAAGATGGAGGAAAGATCTTTTCTTAGGGTTCCTGTGGAAATAGAACACCGGTTTTGATTTCTCCAACTCAACCCATATGCCTCCTCAACTCATCACCACTTCTATGCCTGGAGAACAGATTGAAGTTTTAGAGATGTTTCTTTGTGCTTCTGTGTACCAAAATTTAAAAAGAGAAGTTTTTTCTCTAATTGCTTGAGGATAATGTAACATAAGGATAAATTCTCGCTGATGAGCTATCGAGTGGTGAAATAATCACTTGGCAGATGTGAATCAGAATCAAAAAGAAATAGAGGCAATATTAGTTGTGTAACCAATGTGATAATAGTGTATTCCATATTTTATCTACTTAGGTCTATTATACAGTTCTGATCTTGGGTAACTGACTTTCATAATTCCATGGGAATAAGTAATAGTTCTCCAAACTACATAATCATAGAAAGCTGACTATCCCATGGCTGCCTTCTTACCCTCCATCGTGTTAGTCAAGATGCTGGCTATGCTCATGGCTCTTTGCCTTCCAGAGGAATCTTCTAGCATCTCCATTGAAATCTGGTAAGAACTTAGCCTTCTCTTTCTGACTTCCGTTTCAGTGGTGGTACCCTGCAAACCAAATACTGATGGCTCAAACCACCCTTTTCAGTGAGTAATACAACACAACATTAGCATTTCTTTGGAAAGTCATGCTACGTGCAGTTTTCCCAAGTAACAATTTTCAAGTAATAATAAAATACTAATTTATTATTAAATTATAAATACTTAAAAAAATCACAGGTGATATCCTACATGGTTGAAACAAGAATTTACCAGTTGGATGCAATTGTATAAGGCAATTATGTTGCAGAAATATTTTAATTTACCTGTTGGAATTTCCAGAGAAATTTTTCATAAATCATATATTATTTCATTTAATTCAAATGAAAAGTATTTTAGCTTTCTCAATAATTAAAATCAGATTAATCTTCCCCCAAAACAAATAATAGTATTATGTAATATTAGTATTAAGGCTGAATTATTTTCTTGACGCTATATTGAAAATATTGACATATATGGGCCGATTTTTTTCTATGCACAAACACAGATGTACAATGAAATGTGTGTGCTTTCCTGAGATATTTTTAATTATTTCCATGTGCCATCCTATAAGAAATCAAAACATTTTAGAGTCATTTAATAGACATCAGAACATTTTAGAGTCACTGTAAAATATTGGCAGTTGTACCAAAACTGCCTGTTATCAATATGTTGGTCATTAAATTATTTAATTTTAAGTATATGAAATTTCCAGAATATGAATAGACTATTATACAGTTCTGGGTGAACAGACATCTGTAATAGGTTGTCATAGTGCCCATTATTTTGTGTTGAATTTGCAGATAGGAGTTTTCACCCCAAATTCTAAAAACCAGGCTCTTTTAACCTAAAGCATTTGAAAGTTAATGGTCCCATACAATTCAATTGGTTCTCAAGATTCTATTGTTTTTTTCATTCAGTAAAATCATATGTTATTTTTAAGGACTTTCATTTTGGGGAAGTAGGATAGTATAACAGGCTAAAACCGCCCAGGCCTTGATTATTTCAAATTGGTGTATAATGTCAGTAGTAGCTAATTTATTATCTATTATCACCTCTGGCCGATGTCCAGTAGGTGAGGTTAGAGCTGATGGTCCACCCACCAAGGAAACCACACCATTGCAATCCACAGTGCTGTGCATCTTCCCATTGGCTGGAAGCCCTGGCACCATCCTGGATGACATACTGGCCTGACTAACGTTACTGTTGCGTCGCTCTCCGTGTCTGTGCGGCACAAACAGTGAGTCTCTCCTGCTCTCGCTGTCTTCAAATGTACTGTGTTCATCGTCAGCAAAGTCATTTTCAGAACCGATATCCTTTGCCCGACCTCTGAAGCTGAAAATACTTGTTTTGCTATTGCGTCGTGGGGAAAACAGGGAACCACGGATACTTAACAGAGACTGAGGAGAGAGCAAGGAAGGAAAGAATGGGGACAAGGGACACAACTATTTAATGAAAGTCTTAATATTGCAGAATCTATTTGCTTTTGGGTAAGAATAGTCTTGCTCTTAAACACGGTTTATCAAATTTATAGAGAACACATATGTTTTGATATTTTTATTAAAGACCACAATAAAAATTGAAGTAATTTTTCTGATTAGGAGTTCTAATATGCAGTTTACTAAGTGCATGACCACTTCATTTAATCTTCCCTGTAGTCCTATGAGGTGGATTTTGTTATCGTAATGTTCTAGGTGGGGAACCTGATGCTGGAGAGGACAAATGATTCTTTTTAATAGGTGGCTTTCACTCCTAAATGCTATAATCTGAAAGAGCACACAACTTGGAAACTAAGTTACAGATCAAGTGAGACTGTTGGCTTGAATTTAAAATACTTGGACCAAGTATGTTTCTTCTGGATGATTTAAAAACAAAGGCATTATCTCTCCATTATCCTTTTTTGAGTTTTAAAAGGAAGTTACTGTTATTTTCTGGACCTTCTTGTCTTTTGCACATGGGGGTAAAAGCCACAAAACTTATCTATGATGCTGTCTTCTAAATTTGCTAAGTTTTCCAAATGGCTACTAATGATTCACCTTGTTTGAGAGAATATATGCCATAGCAAACCAACAGAGAGAATTCCTAGATTGCTGTATAAATTACTATTCTTACTTAAAATTTAACACGTTTTCAAAATTCTTATACATGTCTTCACCAATAAGGGTGATGTAGAGGACAGCTTATCCTTCTAATATCAATTTAATTTTATTAAAAGTAACTGGATGATTAAAAACTTTAAAATTTACATATATTTATGAATAAATCAAGTAGACAGTTTCTGATACTAAATAATGAGAATTTAGCATGAAGTCTCTTCTTTCATTTTTTGAATGGCTTTTAAAATCAGTAGCACCAGATAATTGTTTGTTTTAGCTTGGATGATAGTTTTCAAAAACATCTCTGGTCTCCTGCAGAATCTTTGTTTACTCCCTTCCTTGTTGAAAATGGCATTTCCCATATTTTGTCCCCTCCCCTGCCCCAGCGACCTCTCATGACCTGTTCTAAATCTCTGTATAGCTGGGTAACATATGTAGATACATACACATACATATGCATACATATCCACATGCAGCTGGAAATATACCTAGACCTTTCCTTTCTTCCACGAAGCTTCAATGTAAAACCAAAAATAGTAATTTTAGCAGAAAAAAACATAAGGAAGGCAAACTCCCTCAAATTTAGTTTTGGTCCCTCTGCCTAATTAGGTTATGCTGATTTTATTGTTGCCCTGTTTTTAGCTTTATTTTATGGCTTTTCCCTGACTGCAAAGCACTAGAATAATCTTGTTTTTGCCCTCTGTCTCAGTGATATTCTGGAAAGAGACTATCCATTGAGAAATTAGCTGTTCCTTTGAATTTGGTTAGAAATATTCATAGGAATTAATGACTGCTCAGCTTATCCAGGCTGAGATTGTGTCTATGTGACACTCAGTTCATGTAGCAGGTTTGTCTACCCAATGTCAGGCAGTAGCTAGACTGATTTTCCAGTTATCAAAGTGATCAAGAAATTAGACATTGTGAAGACATTCACTCAGCCCTCAGTAATAAGGAATGATGATGTTTTTAATATCGTCACATTCAATTTAAATTATCAATATAATATTTTTATGTCCACACTCATGTTTTGAAACCCTGGTGTGTATTTTTAGGTCCTGGCTTTTTTGAATTGGGATTCATCACTTCATGGGAAATAGATGGGGAAACAGTGGAAACAGTGGCAGACTTTATTTTTCTGGGCTCCAAAATCACGGCAGATGGTGACTGCAGCCATGAAATTAAAAGACGCTTACTCCTTGGAAGGAAAGTTATGACCAACCTAGATAACATATTCAAAAGCAGAGACATTACTTTGCCAACAAAGGTCTGTCTAGTCAAGGCTATGGTCTTTCCTGTGGTCATGTATGGATGTGAGAGCTGGACTGTGAAGAAGGCTGAGCGCTGAAGAATTGATGTTTTTGAAGTGTGGTGTTGGAGAAGACTCTTGAGAGTCCCTTGGACTGCAAGGAGATCCAACCAGTCCATTCTGAAGGAGATCAGCCCTGGGATTTCTTTGGAAAGAATGATACTAAAGCTGAAACTCCAGTACTTTGGCCACCTCATGCGAAGAGTTGACTCATGGGAGAAGACTCTGATGCTGGGAGGGATTGGGGGCAGGAGGAGAAGGGGACAACAGAGGATGAGATGGCTGGATGGCATCACTGACTCGATGGATGTGAGTCTGAGTGACCTCCGGGAGTTGGTGATGGACAGGGAGGCCTGGCGTGCTGCGATTCATGGGGTCGCAAAGAGTCGGACACGACTGCGCGACTGATCTGATCTGATCTGATCTGATCTGAAGCAGGGGTAGGACACTGTCGTGGTGGTGGTGATGTCTGATTCTTGTGACCCCATGGACATAGCCCGCCAGGCTCCTCTGTCCATGGGATTCTCCAGGCAAGAATGCTGGAGTGGGTTGCCATTTCCTTCTCCAGGGAATCTTCCCAGTCCAGGGATTGAACCCGGGTCTTCGCATTGCAGGCAGATTCTTTATCACTGAGCCACCATGGAAGACCTAATACCAGCTTTGTCTTACACTAATTCCTAAGATGGTTCAATTCAATCATCTTCATATACCTGTATTAGAATATTGTCTTTGGAAACTTAAAGTCTGTCTACATATACTGGTTGGGAGTGTGTGGTATGTGTGTTCATCTAAAATGTATCTGGTACATGCCTTTAATTTGCATGTTTTTATGTTGACATGTTTTCAGAAGCGTTTCAAATCCTTGGGTTTATTTGAAATTTCTGTTCACTCTTTGGAAAGTATAATAATGGGTGTGAGCACAGCTTTCAAGACAACAAAGACTGAAAAAAGAAGATAGCAAAAATAGTATTCAGAGAAAATAAACCAAAAATAACACACTAGAAGATGCAGCAGAGTGCAGGGAATACCCACAGCTGTGGCAGCCCTTTATCTAGGGAAAACAAGCTTTTATGCATTAAGGACCAAAAGCCCAACTTTCTTGGCCTCAGGCATGCCAAAATATAAATTCTGGGTATCTTTTTTTTTTTTTTTTTTTTTTTGTCTTGTTCTAAGAAGGTAAATCTGAATTCTTTTTCTTAATTTTCAGTAGCAAATGGTAAAATTGAAGCATTTAAGTGTAAGGACACAATCCTGCATGCAAGAACTGAACTTGAAGTGAATTGGGAAGTCAGAATGGAATACACAGAGAATTTGAAGATGTTCTAATAGAAGCATGGCATTTCACGTTAAATATATGCGGCTTATCAATGTTTTCAGTAAGTCAGCAACTACACTTGGTTCTAGCTATGAAGCTTCTGTTTTAAAATAAATTGCTTCCCTGTGTTCAAACAACATTGATAAAATCTTGGCTAGAGGATTCACTTTCCATTGTTTGCCTTTAAGTACTTTTTCATGTTGTACTATGAATATGTACTCTGTATTTAAGAATAAAATAATATAATAAATGTAAACTAACACCGAAAATTTATGTTAGTAGAGGACAGGGTACACATAATTTATGGGCAATTGGCCTTAACGATTTTAAAGATATATTTGTTTTGAACATTTTGCCCTGTCCACCTTAGTTTGTTTGTGTAAACAAACTCTTTTTCCTTTTAGAGAGTTTGTTTACACAATCAGAAACTGTAAAATGCTTCTGGTATATTTTTGCTTGTGATTGCGTTAATGTTTTCTGCATATTTTTACTGGGGTATGTAACTATCAATGCTAATAGGCTATTTCTTTTACTTTGCAACATCTGTTGTCTATTTTATCCATTTATCTATCAGTCTACTTGCCTATCATCCTACCATCTCTCTCTCTTCCTGTCTCCCTATCTGTCTCACTATTTCCAAATATGAAATGAACTACATATAATGTATGTATATACCAATTCTGTTTTTAGTATTTAAACTCTTGACTTTCAGCTAACTTCCTATTGCAGTTGCTCCTCTTGGTTCACTCAACAGGGGCGTCTCAGCTGCTTCTTGAACATTCTGGGCATATTACCACATCAGGGCTTTCCACTTGCTCTTCAGTGAGCCTAAAATGCACTTCGATAGATAGCCTGTTCTCTTGCCTCCTCAAAATCTTTGCTGCGAGGTCTCCATTACAGTCAAGGCTTCCCAAAGAATCCTATTCAATTTTTTTTAAACCAGCAGCTAGTGCTCTTTCTTTTCTTGCCTTTCCCCTCCAATTGTACTTATCACTTTCTGACATAGTCTAGCACTTACTTATCTTGTTTATTGTCTGTCTCCTCCTTCTGTATAAAAATCCACGAGGTCAGTGAATTACATTGTTTTGTTCATTGAGTTGTTTTTTTTTCTTCTAGAACTATTTCTTTCCTCTTGTGAACCATAGTAGATGAGCAATAAATATTTGTTGGTTGGCTGACCCAGGTTAAAATAATTAGAAGAGTTAATAATTCATAGCACATGAAATTGTAATGGAACCAAATAGGGTTCAAAGCCAAACTGTACTTATCACAGATTTCATAACTATTTACTCTTCATTATGCAACTGATAAAACTTATAAACAAAAGTTGATACTATTTACCCTATTTGACTTGAAAATATGCTGAAGAATTGGGTACTTGGCATTAAATCAGAGCAAAAATAGACTGTCTTTTATTTAATTCTCTTCAAGAGAATTTGGGTCATAATTTCATCCTAAAGTATCATGGAATGACACCGTATCAGCATAATGGAAGATCACAACAGTACAGTTCTCACATCAAAAGACAGAAACAAAATCCAGAGACATTTCTTTGCAAAATTCATACATATCTTGCAGTAATGTATCTAATACATTAGATATTAGTAATATCTAATACTCAGATATTAAAGGCAGAAAACCATGTGCAAAAAAGGTAGGTTCATTTGAGGTCTCAAAATGGAAAAGGTAGACAAGAGATTACAAAACTGCCTCACTGAAGAAAAAAGTTTGATAGGTAGGTTTCACTCCTCCTATCTACCAACAAAGCAGATTGAGAAAATGGCCTCAAAATACTATAGTGCTTAAAACTGATTACTATAAAATAAAAGTTATTAATGATTTAATAAAAGTCTCTTTTAAAGACAATTTATGATATACATTTAAATAATCATATTAAATGTTAGTTCCCTGTCCCTCATTTACATCAGATACTACAAAAATATACGAAGATACAGAAATGACAAAACAAACTGGAATCCTTAGTAGAAAGCTGTACCTGATGAGGGGAGTAGAATTTCTTGTCACTAGTTAGTCGATTTCCATCCATGGAGAAGAGGAAACTTCTTCTTTTGACACTGTCCTCAGATTCAGACTTGGGAAACCTGTTTCCCTCGCCTTTGTTGTTTCCTTCAAGATTCTCCCTCTGTCTTCTTTTCTTTCTTCGGTTCCTCCACTCCTTAGCACTTTTGGAGCTTAATTTTGATGCTTCTGATGAACTTTCCAAGAGCTCTCCTAACCCACCTATTCCACTGAAATCTCTTGAAGCAGCTGATGCTGCTGCAACTGCCTGTGTAAATAAAACCAGGCACTATTTAGAACATGCAACTTTGGAAAACAGTTGACTGTGGTACATATGTTGCCATTTAATACAATGAACTATGTTTGAAAGTGTATGTCTTTCTGGTCATTTTTATGTTTTACTACAAGAGAGTTTACTTAATAATGATACAGTTTTGCATAGTATAAAACAATATGTTAGCTTATGAATTAGAAAAGTCTGGTTTGGCACATCTTCTGAAGTCTTTTTAAAAAACTCTGTTGAGATTAGCTTCATTTCAGGGAACAACTGCTCTCTTAAAAATATCTTCTACACTTTAAAAGCAAATGTTCTCTTAGTGGTGGTGTCTGGTCTGATTACTATTCCAGTTACATCCATAGGTTTGTTCCTCCCACTTGTGATTGTGAACAACTGAGTGGTATTTTTTTTCTTCTAAATCTAGGACAAAAGACTTTTCTTTTTTTTTTGTGAACTCAAAGCATTTAAAGTATCTACTTTTTACCTCTAGGGGGAAGTAGTGAGAATGTATTGGCTAATGTATCCTCTTCCTTCATTTGAATCACATTCAGTACTATTTATTATTGGCATTTCTGGGTTCATGCGTACTCATCTGCTCAGTCGTGTTCAGCTCTTTGTGACCCCATGGACTGTAGCCTGCCAGGCTTCTCTGTCCATGGGGTTTTTCAGGCAAGAATACTGGAGTGGGTTGCCATTTCCTCCTCCAGGGGATCTTCCTGACCAAAAGATTGAACCTGCGTCCCCTTCATTGGCAGGCACATTCTTTACCACTGAGCCACATGGCAAGCCCTCCCATTCCTGAGGTCATATTAATCCCAGAGTCTAACATGATTAATTTATTGCATAGCACTTTTAGCTTAACATTTTAAATGTTTATTTATTATTATTATTACAAATAATAACGAAAGTTTAACATATCAGTCAATAAATACCTGTAGTAATCATTCAAAGGATTATGACTACTTCAAATATTTTCTTTCCATATTTTAACACTGAGTATACTTAAGTATTTTAGTATATGTATTGCTGAAGCGAGCACTGCTGCTGCTGCTGCTAAGTCGCTTCAGTCGTGTCCGACTCCGTGCGATTCCCATAGCCGGCAGCCCATCAGACTCCACCGTTCCTGGGATTCTCCAGGCAAGAACACTGGAGTGGGTTGCCATTTCCTTCTCCAATACATGAAAGTGAAAAGTGAAAGTGAAGTGGCTCAGTCGTGTCCGACTCTTAGCAACCCCATGGACTGCAGCCCACCAGGCTCCTCCGTCTGTGGGATTTTCCAGGCAAGAGTGCTGGAGTGGGGCGCCATTGCCTTCTCTGGAAGCAAGCACTGCTGCTGCTGCTGCTGCTAAGTTGCTTCAGTCGTGTCCAACTCTGTGCGACCCCACAGACAGAAGCCCACCAGGCTCCCCCGTCCCTGGGATTCTCCAGGCAAGAATACTGGAGTGGGTTGCCATTTCCTTCTCCAACGTATGAAAGTGAAAAGCAAAAGTGAAGTCGCTCAGTCGTGTCCGACTCTTAGCGACCCCATGGACTGGAGCCTACCAGGCTCCTCCGTCCATGGGATTTTCCAGGCAAAAGTACTGGGGTGGGGTGCCATTGCCTTCCCCGAAGCAAGCACTACTTAAGCTTTTTAAATTTCTGCACCTACTAAAGAAACACAGCAGCTTTCAGGTGAAACATGGCATGCCAAATCTTAACTGGAGAGGATATGAAATTCAAAGCTGAGTTCTCATTAAGTATGTTCCTGTTTATAAACATAATCATCAAAATGGAAATAATTAAAAGAGTAGACTACTGGTTCAACTCTTTACATATGTCATTACCGAATACAAGCAACTCTAATATAGCTGCTCTTTGTTCTATCTTCTCCTCTTTGCCACTAGACATATTCTTGTCTATTCCTATAGACAGGAATTCTGTCACTTGTGTATGTGTGTATGTGTGTTTGTGTCTGTCTGTCTGAGTGCACATTGCATATTACATCATTTGATATAAAAAAGATTCAGTAAATGTTTGGTGAATAAGGGTAAAGAAAGGCACTATACTGTCAGTTGTCTCAGATACTGAGTGGGGGTATGGGAAGAATAAGACAGACTTGACTTTTCAAGATCTCATAAAAGCTAGGTTTTAGAATAGTCTGCATAACAGAAATATATTTTGGAAAAGAACAGAAAACTCATACTGAATGCTTTGACAACGTTTTCTCCTTTATTTTCTCCTTCATGAGAAGCAGACCCTTCTAAGTAGATTCCATTTCTGAACCTCATCTCAACTAAAAATTTTAAAAAAGGTTTAAAACTAAAGGTACTATGAAACACATTCCATGGGATTAACATGACCCCACGGATGGGAACCATAGTATTACATATAATACTAAATATATGTGTTGGGCCAAGGAACATGTAAAATGTTTATATTGATTGCTATATTCATTATAGAAACTGAGATCTAAAACTTGATAAAAGACAATCCTAAAGACTAAGGATCTATTCAAGAAAATCAGAGATACCAAAGGAACATTTCATGCAAAGATGGGCTCGATAAAGGACAGAAATGGTATGGACCTAACAGAAGCAGAAGATGTTAAGAAGAGGTGGCAAGAATACACAGAAGAACTGTACAAAAAAGAGCTTCATGACCCAGATAATCATGATGGTGTGATCACTGACCTAGAGCCAGACATCCTGGAATGTGAAGTCAAGTGGGCCTTAGAAAGCATCACTACGAACAAAGCTAGTGGAGGTGATGGAATTCCAGTGGAGCTATTCCAAATCCTGAAAGATGATGCTGTGAAAGTGCTGCACTCAATATGCCAGCACATTTGGAAAACTCAGCAGTGGCCACAAGATTGGAAAAGGTCAGTTTTCATCCCAATCCCAAAGAAAGGCAATGCCAAAGAGTGCTCAAACTACCGCACAATTGCACTCATCTCACACGCTAGTAAAGTAATGCTCAAAATTCTCCAAGCCAGGCTTCAGCAATATGTGAACCGTGAACTTCCTGATGTTCAAGCTGGTTTTAGAAAAGGCAGAGGAACCAGAGATCAAATTGCCAACATCTGTTGGATCATGGAAAAAGCAAGAGAGTTCCAGAAAAACATCTATTTCTGCTTTATTGACTATGCCAAAGCCTTTGACTGTGTAGATCACAATAAACTGTGGACAATTCTGAAAGAGATGGGAATACCAGACCACCTGATCTGCCTCTTGAGAAATCTGTATGCAGGTCAGGAAGCAACAGTTAGAACTGGACATGGAACAACAGACTGGTTCCAAATAGGAAAAGGAGTATGTCAAGGCTGTATATTGTCACCATGTTTATTTAACTTATATGCAGAGTACATCATGAGAAATGCTGGACTGGAAGAAACACAAGCTGGAATCCAGATTGCTGGGAGAAATATCAATAACCTCAGATATGCAGATGACACCACCCTTATGGCAGAAAGTGAAGAAGAACTAAAAAGCCTCTTGATGAAAGTGAAAGTGGAGAGTGAAAAGGTTGGCTTAAAGCTCAACATTCAGAAAACGAAGATCATGGCATCTGGTCCCATCACTGCATGGGAAATAGATGGAGAAACAGTGGAAACAGTGTCAGACTTTATTTTTCTGGGCTCCAAAATCACTGCAGATGGTGATTGCAGCCATGAAATTAAAAGATGCTTACTCCTTGGAAGGAAAGTTATGACCAACCTAGATAGCATATTCAAAAGCAGAGACATCACTTTGCCAACAAAGGTTCGCCTAGTCAAGGCTATGGTCTTTCCTGTGGTCATGTATGGATGTGAGAGCTGGACTGTGAAGAAGGCTGAGCGCCAAAGAATTGATGCTTTTGAACTGTGGTGTTGGAGAAGACTCTTGAGAGTCCCTTGGACTGCAAGGAGATCCAACCAGTCCATTCTGAAGGAGATCAGCCCTGGGATTTCTTTGGAAGGAATGATGCTAAAGCTGAAACTCCAGTATTTTGGCCACTCATTGGAGAAGACTCTGATGCTGGGAGGGATTGGGGGCAGGAGGAGAAGGAGACGACAGAGGATGAGATGGCTGGATGGCATCACTGACTCGATGGATATGAGTCTGAGTGACCTCCGGGAGTTGGTGATGGACAGGGAGGCCTGGCGTGCTGCGGTTCATGGGGTCGCAAAGAGTCAGACACGACTGAGCGACTGATCTGATCTGAATATTTACATGAAACATTAATTCAGAATTTATATATTTATAGAATGCATACAATCAGATATCCAGATTTTTTTTAATTGAATTTTTCTCTTTCATTGGCTGAGCCATGTGGTATGCAGCATCTTAGTTTTTAGTTCCCTGACCAAGGATCAGTCAAACTCGTGCCCTCTGCAGTGGAATCTATGAGTCTTAAACATTCAGCCACCATGGAAGTCCCAATTAAATTCTTGATCATGGATATCACTTTTAATGTCAGTCCCCACTCCAGTACTCTTGCCTGGAAAATCCCATGGATGGAGGAGCCTGGTGGGCTGCAGTCCATGGGGTCGCTAATAGTCGGACAGGACTGAGCGACTTCACTTTCACTTTTCACTTGCATGCATTGGAGAAGGAAATGGCAACCCACTCCAGTACTCTTGCCTGGAGAGTCCCATGGACGGGGAGCCTGGTAGGCTGCAGTCCATGGGGTCGCTAAGAGTCAGACACAACTGAGCGACTTCACTTTCACTTTTCACTTGCATGCATTGGAGAAGGAAATGGCAACCCACTCCAGTGTTCTTGCCTGGAGAATCCCAGGGACGGGGGAGCCTGGTGGGCTGCTGTCTCTGTGGTCGCACAGAGTCAGACACGACTGAAGCAACAGCAGCAGCAGCAATGAAAGATGATAAATATTAAGGGCCCTTTATAAATATGAATAAATATAATATAAAAGTATAAAATAAAGTGGATAAATGAAAGACTAATTTGAGCAAGTTAAATATAGTTGCATAGTGCTTGATACATAATTTACAGCACTTCTTGAGAGAATGAAAGTATACATATTTCTTTTTATCCAAATAAAGTCCTTAATTTTCCTTTCCACTCTGTATAGAGAAAAATATACAATGCACAGTGCCAAATCATTTATTCACTTGTTTGTTGTCAGGAAAAAAGGAAGTGGAAGTGGTGATAATAGTCTCTTGACATAATTCTGAAACTCAGGTCCATTAAAATCACTTCCAGAATTTGTTTTGCATAAGACATGACTTCCCTTCCTAGACTGGGTAAACAGTTGGAATAACTCAAAACCAAAACAGATTTTTGTAAGGCAACAACGGTAACCTCCCGACACAACACATTTTCTGTGTCACTCGTCAGCTCGAATCTGTCAGTTATTCCACTTCCAGGGATTTGTCAATTCCCTCAGAGGCAGATGTTTCCTGTCACCTCCCATGTCTGTGTACCTGTTTATACGCAGCTCTGTGACATGGCCAACGTCCTGCTTACTTAGGCTAACAGCGTTACTTTCACAGTGGGTTTGCTGAATTCTTATTGTAACAGATAACAAATATGTGCTTAATATTTCCACAGGGAATAACATTTTGTTTTTCTTATCTCTGTGTGAAACAGAAGAGGCTCTATAACTTATTGTATCTGTGTGTCCTTAAAAAACAAAATAAAAATATATCTGTGATTATACTTCAGTGTAAACATAAGATCCAGTTTTAAAATCTCATTTTAAAACTTCAAGACATTAACTATACTTATTACAATTCTACCCCAAATTATATTGGGCTTCTTAAATGTCACTATTTCTAATTTTGTCCCAAAGTTCACTGCTAAATTTTTCCTATCAGACCAATATATACTTCTGTGGAATATGCTACGCTGAGCACTTAGACATTTAAAGATCACAAATTAAATGCCAAACACAATTATGATGACATAGGGCAAAACATTTCTTTCTTTATCAGTTTCTCTTTGTCTTTTAAAGTTGTACTTGGTTTGTGAGCTGAATATGACTTTTTTTCATGTCTAAACAGTGACTAGCACTTAGAGGTCTTTGAACATATATTAAATAAAAATGGAAATGATGCTAGACTTCATGAAGTCATTAGCTAGATAGCAGCTTTTGAAGAGTCTCAGGTGATTAACCAGACTCACGTTACACCGGAGCCCCGGTGATCTCATGGGTGTACTAAGTCTCCCGCTCTTTCTGTCCCCACCTCCTACCTCTCCATCAGCATGGGCTATTTACTGGTCACTGTTACCTGCATTGTCAATAAGTAAGTAGAATTAGCTTAGCACCCGTGCCATCCTCATCAGTATTAAAACACTGGGATAAGTTACCCTGAAATCAGTTTAAACTTTTGTGTATATGAACTTAAAGCTGAATCAAATCATGATTTGATCTCTGGACTCCAATAACTAACTTTCAAGGGAAAAGAACTGACATTTTGGCTGACCTAATTAGGATATAGATAATTAGATTTTTTAAACTTCTACTAGACATAGTGTATTTACTGCTAAATTTTAAAGATTATACTCTTTTAACTGATGTAATATTTTACCCTAAAATGGCTGCATTTCCGAATACATTCTTACTCCTGTACTGTAGGTCGGTTTAGTATTCTCAAGCACATTGCTTTGTCTGTTCTTGTAAATGACAATAGAATAACCCAATGCTTTAAAATACAACTAGTATGTACTATCTGTTTATATGTGTATACACATATGTATTATTTCCTATAACTTTTATTTTTAGCTTTGAAATGAAAAAAATTCTTTGCCCTGTAAATAGCTACCATTTCATCATCTTACAAATGTGTTTTATTTGTAACAATCTGGAATAAACTCTTGAATACTTGAAATATAGAATATAGATCAATAAACTGTAACCATGATACTACTCTGTACTCAGTGTTAGCAGAAAAATAAAGTCAGCATGTTCAGCAACTATTAAGTATATGGTTGGTCTGAGTAACCAGATAAGCAATTCATTGTCAAATCTGTCTCACCAAAAAAAACAAAAAACAAAAAAAGCCTCAGTAAAAAGTACCTATTGCTGTATGTTGTACATCTTCAGAGTAACTCAGAATTATTAAAAATTTAAATTTTCAACACACAATTGCAAGGATATACTGACATTCAAATAATGCCTCTAATGTTTGGGAACATTCATTTAAAAAAATCACTATGCACAAAAATTATTTGGATTTCTGCTTCTGGTTGAGATATAGTAACAGATCTGATTCACTCTTCTTCCTAAAACAACCACTAAGCAGCCTAGATACATGTAACAATGGTTTTGAAGAAATTATGAATGGGGGCATTGAGTTGAGTTTTCAGAAGGGTTTTCATGTAGCTGCTGCTGCTGCTGCTGCTGTCACTTCAGTCGTGTCCAACTCTGTGCGACCCCATAGACGGCAGCCCACCAGGCTCCCCCGTCCCTGGGATTCTCCAGGCAAGAACACTGGAGTGGGTTGCCATTTCCTTCTCTAATGCATGAAAGTGAAAAGTAAAAGTAAAAGTCGCTCAGTTGTATCCAACTCTCAGTGACCCCATGGACTGCAGCCTACCAGGCTCCTCCGCCCATGGGATTCTCCAGGCAAGAACACTGGAGTGGGTTGCCATTTCCTTCTCCAATGCATGAAAGTGAAAAGTGAAAATGAAGTCGCTCAGTCGTGTCTGATGCTTAGCGATCCCATGGACTGCAGCCTACCAGGCTCCTCCGCCCATGGGATTTTCCAGGCAAGAGTACTGGAGTGGGGTGCCATTGCCTTCTCCCTTTCATGTAGCAGTAGGGAATAATTAGCCTTAGACTAAGTTATACCTAACAAATCTTCAAAGATTTGAAGATGGAAAAGGATCAAACTGTTTACAAGTAATTTAACTATGTTCCCAAACTAAGATCAAGAATTTTTATAGAAATACAAAAATATCCAGCATCGCAAAAGATCAAGTTTCAAGTGTCTGGAATTTAATCAAAGTTTGCCATAAATGTAAAAAAAATCAGGGATATATAATCAATAATGAACAGAAATGATTAAAATTGATCAAGGTCTGACACAGATGTTAGAATTAGCATATAAGGACTTTAGGACTCTATAAACATTTATTACAACTGTATTGTGTATGTTCAGTATGTTACCTATGTGGGAGAAGTAAAAGAAATTCCAATCAAGCTTTTCAAGATGAAAGCTATAATGTTTGAAATGAAAATACCCTGGGTGGGACAAAGACAAATCTGATGATGCAGAAGAAAAGATGATAAACTTGAAGATGCAGCAGTAGAAACTATGTGAACTGAAATTAACAAGCTAATTCTAAAACTCATATTCAGCTACACATTTAAAAAATATGTTTGACCAAGAATAGTCAATACAGTCTTGAGAGAAAAATAAAGTTGGGGAGTTACCACTATCTAATTTCAAAACTCACTCAATAGCTACAGTGATTAAGAGAGTGTGGTTTTGGTGTAAAGAGAAATAAATCAATTGAATTAAATAGAATCCAGAAATAGACTTACTCACACATGGACAATTGATTTTGACAGTTTCAAAGGCTGTTTAGTGGAGAAAAAATATTTTGTTCCACGAGTGATGCTGGAATAATTAGGTATCCATATGCAAAAAAAGGGCTTCCCTGGTGGCTCAGCTGGTAAAGAATCTGCCTGCAATTCAGGAGACCTGGGTTCAGTCCCTGGCTTGGGAAGAACCCCTGGAGATTGGACTAATTACCCACTCAGTACTGTTGCCTGAGATTACATTGACAGAGGAGCATGGTGGGCTACAGTTCATGGGGTCACAAAGAGTCAGATATGAGTGAGCAAATAACACAACAACAATAAATTTTTAAAAAGGCTCAACTCATAAATCACACCACCTTACAGAAAAATTAGCTTAAAATGGGTCTTTAACCTAAATATAAAACATAAAACTTGCAGAAGAAAAATTAGGAGAAAATATTTGTGAGGAAGACTTGGCAAAAATATCTTAGATGCTACACCAAAAGCATGATCAAGGAAACAGAAAAAAAAATCTTGATGAACTATACTTCATCAAAATTTAAAACTTTTGCCTAAAAAAGTACAGTTAGGGTGAAAGACAAATTACAAATTGGGAGAAAATATATGCAAGGAATAGTTATCATGAAGGACTTATTTTTTTTTAATACATAAAAATTACTCAATCTCAATGATAAGAAAACAACCTACCTAAAAATATGAGGTCGATAGTTGAATATCCACTTTATAATAGAATCCATACAGATAGAAAATAAGAACAAAAAAAGATGCTCAGCATCACTAATTGTTAAGAAAATGCAAAATGAAACAGAAATGAAATGCTTAGCAGAATGGTCAACAGGCTTCCCAAGTAGCTCAGATAGTAAAGAATCTGCCTGAAGTGCAGGAGGCCTGATTTTATCCCTGGGTCAGAAAGATCCTTTGAAGAAGGGAATGGCAACCCCCTCCAGTATTCTTGCCTGGAAAATTCCATGGACAGAGGGACCAGGAGGCTTCAGTCTGTGGGTCTCAAAGTCATGACTGAACAACTAACACACACGGAGAATGGTCAATAAGACTGACCATACCAAAGTTGGTGAAGACGTAAAGGATATAATTCTCACTGACATGAATTGGATTTTGATTTGTCTCTCCATGACTTTCATCTTTCAATTTATGTTTTTTCTTGTAATCAAATATTGTTCTTCTCTCTTTTTTTCCTCAAGACATGAATGCCCCATTCTCTATGCCCCTAGCCCAAACAGCCTTTAATAACTAATGAAAATTTAAAGTTGGCTCTAATAGCAGATGCCTTCCAAATATCCTGATACCCTATTGTGCTATAGAAATCCTGAAGAATGATTAAGCGTAGGTAGGCATGAAGTTTTGAGTTCAAAATTTGAGGTTACCTTTGAGATCAATCAATACAGAATAAAACTTCAAGTGTAGTTAGGGGTGAAATAGGAATATTTGGAAATACCAGTTATGTATCTTTTTTTGTATTAAACTGAAAATAAAGTTCTTCCCTGAGACCTCATAAGATAATTGCATAGTTAACCTCATCCTGAATATGTTTTCTACCCTGAGCTAATTTCCTCATGAACGTGAAAGTGAAAGTCTCTCAGTCCTGTCCGACTCTTTGTGACCCCATCTACAGTCCATGGAGTTCTCCAGGCCAGAATACTGGAGTGGGTAGCCTTTCCCTTCTCCAAGGGATCTTCCTGACACAGGAATCGAACCCAGGTCTTGATTGTGAACCCAGGTCTCACATTGCAGGTGGATTCTTTACCAGCTGAACACAAAGGAAGCCCAAGAATACTGGAGTGGGTATCTGTCTCTTCTCTAGCGGACCTCCCCGACCCAAGGATAGAACTGGGGTCTCCTGCATTGCAGGCAGATTCTTAACCAGCTGAGCTATAAGGGAAGCCCTCAGTTTCCTCATATATAACATCTAAAAAGTTACTTTGACTCTAACTTAGGAAGCAATTTCAAGTTTCAGTAGCTTTCTCTTTTCTAATGACAATGCCAGTGTGCCATATGAAAAGCCAGTACCAATTTTACCTCTGTGGTACAATATGCCTACTTTAAATAACAATAACAATGATGATAATAATAAAGCAGCTTTGCTTTTTATCACTTAGTACCTGAGCTTCTTCCTGTTGCTTTTTAATCTGTTCAAGCATCTGCTGAAATTCAGCTTCTTTCTGTTCAGCCTCTTCCAGTGTTGCCTGATTCTGTTCTTCATAGGCCATGGCCACCACAGCCAGGATCAAATTCACCAGATAAAATGAGCCCAAGAAAATCACCAGCACAAAAAATATCATGTATGTTTTTCCAGCAGCACGTAATGTCTAGGGGGAAGAAAAAGATCAATCTCAACAGTATTTTATAAAATGTCCCCAAATAAAGATCTGCTTACTAACATTAGATAGTTGGAAGACAAATGCTTATTAGCATACAATGTATTTGACCAAGATTATTTTTATTTTAAAATGCACACACACACAAGTAACATTATTTGAGACTTGACTGTAGTGTCATTTGATGTAAACATACACATTTTAAATTTGTACATATTGGATATACATTTGAGGACTACTAAAATGCTTTTTCTTAGAGTCTATAATGCAGGGAAATATTACAAGTAAGAACACTATTTTAATTCCTTTTAGTGGAGTTACTATTCAGTCCACTGTCTTTGCACGTCATCCTAGGCACACTCGCTTTATGATGGACCCTTCTCAGTATTTTAGAGTATTATAGACAAATGCCTATACTTGTGATTTCATATATGCTCATAAATTTAAATTATATGCATGTTATTTTGAATCTTACTGCTGTGCTCTGAATGTGAGTGTCCTACCAATTCATGTGTTAAAATCCTAACGCACAATGTGATAGTATTAGGAAGTATGGCGTCTGAGAGGTGCTTAGGTCATAAGAGTGGGACCTCATGAATGGGATTAGTGCCTAATAGAAAGAGCCTCCAGAGAGATCCCTAGTCCCTTCCTCCAGATCATGACACAGCAAAAAGGTATCGGCTTATGAGCCAGGAAGAGGGCTCTTGCCAGAATGCATTCATGCTGGTGTATTGATCTTGGACTCCCCAGTCTCTATAACTGTGAGAAATACATTTCTGTTATGGCATTTTGTTATTGCAACCCAAAGGGACAAAGACATTTACCAGCTGATAAAGGTTCTCCCAGTAGTCTTGAGTCATGAGTCGAAATAGAGACAAGAAAGCCCAACTAAAAGTGTCGAAGCTTGTGTAGCCATAGTTGGGGTTTCGACCAGCCTTCACACAGATGTATCCTTCTGGACATTGGCTGCAAGAGAGAGGAATAGAGCTGGGCTCAGCAGAGCAGTTATAGCTATTTGAATCCATATTGATTTATAGGAATTGTCAAAACCCAGAGTTGCTGTCTGTGATGAATTTTCTTGCTTTCATATCCAGAACACTTTAGGTAATTGCTCACAGTGAAACTGTTATCAGATGAAATTTATCAGGAAAACCAATAGAAAACTTAGGTGCACAGGAGTCCTATTTATAGACCTTTACCATGGCACAGTGGCAGAAATCACACATTTTTGCACCGACACCTCTCTTTTCAAAGTGGCAGCAATCAATGATTAAAAATGAAAACCCAGAAAACAGCCAAAAAAAAAGGTAGGGAACTGCTTAATGAGTTACTTCATTAGCCACTTCTGTAAAAATTCCTAAAATACAATTTTTATTTTAGAATAATTTTAGATGTGCAGAAAAATTACAGAGTATAGAAACTTCCCATGTGTCCTATGCCTGGTTTCTTGTATTACTAACATCTTACGTTGGTATGTTTTAGTCAATATTGATACATTATTATTAGTCAAAGTCCATCATTCATTCTTATTTTCTCAGTTTTTCCTTAATATCTTTTTTACATTCCAAGATCCCACCCAGGAGGTCACATTATGTTTAGTCAGCATGTCTCTCTAAAGCTGCTATCAATATGACTTATCACTGTTGATAATAACTTTCATCACCTGACTTGAGATAGTGTTTGGTTTCTCCATTGTAAATTTACTCTTTTTTCCCTTGTTTTTCAATCCTGCTCTCTTTAGAATTGTCATTATGTGTTGCCTACACATAAGGAACAGAGAGTTATGATCTACCTTCTTAAGAGTAGAGTATGTACAGAAATTTATTTGGAATTCTACATGAGATTTATCTATTATCCCATTTATTTATCTAATATTCAATCTATTTTATGAGTATATACTCATGGATATTCATTTTACACTTTGAATTATAATGCAATTATTTGTTTATAATATCATTGTATAGTTTTGCTTACATTGTTCCACTTTTGGCCACTGGGCAATCAATTTTCAGGTGACTCCTCTATCTCTTTGCCATCACTCATGGTGGTATGTGTTTTGTTTTTGTTTGTTTTTCCACACTTTCTTACATTCTAGCACTACAACATGGTCCAGGCTTATCTTTCATATTTCCTGCCCTAGTCCTAGAATCAACCATTTCTCCAAGGAGCCTTTGCTCTTTTATTGAAGAGTGGCATTAGAAACCATGATAAAGGTGTATTTGTGTTTGTGTATACACATTTGTCTCCTCGCCCTGCCAACTGAGGGACCAGAAGCAGTGACACTGCCTTGGCAATCAACATGGCACCCGGATCGTGGTTTCTAATACTATTCATATAGCCACCTGTGCCTAGGTTAAACTGAACATGCGGTCATAGTCATTTCTCCAACTTTATTTCATTATTGCTGGATCATTCCAGACTCCTCCCTTTACTTATCTGTAACCCCTCACTCTAAAAGTGAGAAACCTGAGTTCTGTCATCTACTATCTATGTACTTAATTATTCAGTGCCAGTGTACATGCATAATTGTTTCTGGATTGTTAATCTATACTGTGATGGGAAACAACTTTATCAAGAAGAGTATAGTTCCTTTTGCCTTTAGTCTTATAGGCTCCATTCATTTCCAAAGTTACTTAGATTAGTACCTATTCCCTTGCTTCAGTTTATTATTTAAATGTATTTAGATACTTTGTCACATTCTGTGTTTCAACCTGAGATCTCTCGTCCTCACACGATTAAAAAAATTTTTGCATGTAGTATTAAGTCTTTGTGCTGTAAAGTTTTGTAAATTTGACAAATACCTAATATTTACCATTTCAGAATCATACAGAATAATTTCTCCACCCTAAAAAATCCCCTATACATCACCCAGTCAAGCCCCTACCCTGGACCCCTGGAAAACATTGATCTTTTTATCATCTCTATCATGTGTCTTTTCCAGAATATTATGCAATTGGAATTATATAGAATGTAGCTTTTTCAGATTGCCTTTTTTGTTTTACTTATTAAGATGCATTTAAGGTTCATCAATATTTTTATGGCTTGATAGCTTATTTATTTTTATTACTCAATAATATTTCATTGTATGAATATACCATGGTTTGTTTATCTTTTCAGCTCTTTAGGGACAACTTGATTGTTTCTGGTTTCTTGTGATTGTGAATTGTTGTTGTTGTTGTTGTTAAGTCGCTTCAGTCGTGTCCGACTCTGTGCGACCCCATAGACGGAAGCTCACCAGGCTCCCCTGTCCCTGGGATTCTCCAGGCAAGAATACTGGAGTGGGTTGCCATTTCCTTCTCCAATGCATGCAAGTGAAAAGTGAAAGTGAAGTTGCTCAGTCGTGTCTGACTCTCAGTGACCCCATGGACTGGAGCCTACCAGGCTCCTCCATCCATGGGATTTTCCAGGCAAAAGTACTGGGGTGGGGTGCCACTGCCTTCCCCGGTGATTGTGAATATAGATGGTATAAATAGATATTTACATCAGGCTTTTGTGTGCATATAAATTTTCAAATTAGTTAGCTAAATAGTTAGTGGAGTAATTACTGAGTTATATGGTAAGATTGTATTTATTTTGTAAGAAACTGCCAACTTGTCTTTTAAGTGACTGTACTATTTTGCATTCTAGCCAGCAGTGAATGAATGAGAATTCTGTTGTTTTGCATCTTCACCAGCAGTTGGTATTGTCAGATTTTTTTTGTTGTTGTTAATTTTAGTCATTCTAATAGATATATTAGAGAAGGAAATGGCAACCCACTCCAGTATTCTTGCCTGGAGAATCCCAGGGATGGGGGAGCCTGGTGGGCTTCCGTCTATGGGGCCGCACAGAGTCGGACATGACTGAAGCGACTTAGCAGCAGCAGCAATAGATATATAATAGTAACTCATTATTGTTTTACCTTTCAACGCCCTAATGACAAATGATGTTGAGCATCTTTATATCTCCTTATTAGCCATCTGTGTATATTCTTTTGTAGGTATCTGTTCAGTTTGCCCATTTTAAAATTGTTTTTTTTTTTTTTATTTTAAGGATGTTTTGTGTATTGGGGGTACAAATCATTTATCAGATATGTATTTTGCAAACATTTTTCCCACTCCATGGCTTCTCTTTTTACTCCCTTTACAGCGTCTTTGCAGAAGCTTTTAAATCCAGCTTATAAATTATTTCTTTCAGGTATTATGCTATGTGTTTATATTTTAAAGCTCATCACAAAATCTGAAGTCATGTAGCTTTTATTCTATGTTTTCTTAAAGAATTTTTATAGTTTTGTGTGTTTTGCATTTAGGTTTATGATTGGTTTTAAGTTACTTCTTGTGTATAGTATAAAGCTGTATCTAGGTTCATTTCATTGCACATGAATCTCTAATTCTTTTAGCATTCTTTCTTGAAAGCACTTTCCTGTCTCTATTGAATTGCATTTTCTTTGTCAAAAATTCATTGACTACATTTTTGTAATCCATTTTTTTGAGTCTCTGTTCTCTTTCATTGATCTATGTCTAGTATTTCCCAATACCATATTGTCTTGATTACTATAGCCTTATAGGGAGTAGATTTCTTTAGAATTTTATTTGATGTTTAACAATAGAGTGACTATCAATTTTACCGTGTAAATTACCTGACCCATAACAGATACACAATAAAGGGAAGTGATTACTATGGTTTAATAGAGATAAAGTATACATTAACCAACCTTATCCAAAATTTTATCTAGGCTCTTACATTAACTATAATAATAAAAACAGTAGCCAACGTGCAATAAATGTTTATGACAGACCAGGTGCTAGTCCAAGTGCTTTATATGTATTAAGTAGCTGATCACCATAACAACTTGAAGGAGAGATGATATTACTCTTCAGTTTAGAAATAAATAGACTTAAATACAGAGAGCTTCACTCTTTTCCAAGGTCAAGAGTTTGTAAATGGTGGAGTTAGGATTTGAACCCAGGTATGTATGAACAGTTGGAGAAGGGAATGCCTACCCACTCCAGTATTCTTGCCTGGAAAATCCCATGAACAGAGGAGCCTGGCAAGTTACAGTCCATTGGTCACAAAGAGTTGGACACGACTGAAGTGACTTAGCATACACCCTCATATATATGAACTATAGAACTGATGCTCCTGTTTTCCACCCTCTCCTATCACAGTTTGGGGAAATTATCAGGAAAAAAAATCCCCCAAATTCTGTCTCTGTTACTGGTATATATAGTTTTAATAATCCTCTTAGATATTTATGACCACACCAGTTTCCCATTTTCTGCTGCTGCTATTGCTAAGTCGTTTCAGTCATGTACGACTCTGTGCGATCCCATAGACGGCAGCCCACCAGGCTCCCCTGTCCCTGGGATTCTCCAGGCAAGAACACTGAAGTGGGTTGCCATTTCCTTCTCCAGTCTTCTGGGATGACTCAAAATATGTTCTCTGTAAGTTCTGCGATCTAAGAGTCACAATTGCTATCCCTTGGCTTTAAAAATTTTCGCTCTTTATCCTGAGTTATGGGCTTCAGTAAAGAATGTGCCTGCAATGCAGGAAACCCTGGTTTGATCCTTGGATTGGGAAGATCCCCTGGAGGAGGGCATAACCACTCACTCCAGTATTCATGCCTGGAGAATTCCCCATGGACAGAGGAGCCTGGTGGGCTACAGTCCATGGGGTCACAAAGAGTTGGACCCGACCAATTGACTAAGCACAGCACAGCACCCTGACTTATAATTAATTTGCAGTACTTTTGGCAAAATATGTTAAGTATGAGAGACTAGCAGGATGACTAGGACATTATAGCATCTCTTATTGTGTAATGTGACAGAAAAGAACTATAAAATATGCAGATGCAGACCAGAACGTGCCTTTGACATGCATCTGCCACTTGGATTCCTTGTATACAGGGTTTCATCCAATTTCAAAAGTATCTGAGTTTCTCAAAGCAGTTTTCCAACTGGGTTTGCAACCTGATGACCATGTTACAGCCTGGAACTTTTCCAGTCAGGGCAAAACTTGTCCCATCAACACACTCTGGTGGTGGTTTATGGTTTAATTGTTAAGTCATGTCCGACTCTTTGTGACCCCATGGACTATAGCCTGCCAGGCTTCTCTGTCCATGGGATTCTCCAGGCAAGAATACTGGAGTGGGTTGCCATTTCCTTCTCCAGGGGATCTTCCCAACCCAGGAATCGAGCCCAGGTCTCCTACATTGCAGGCAGATTCTTTACCAACTGAGCTATGAGGGAACACATCCTAACACCAGTCAAAATATGCTCATCTTGTTTTTCCTTCCCTGTAATTCTTAACTGACTCTGATGCATTTACAGATAAGACAGACACTGGACCTTCATTCTTGAAAGAAAAATTCATGTACATCTTATCTGTGAAATTCTGGATAAAAGGTCTTCACCCAAAGAGATGATTTTAATGACTATGAGTTTAGAATAAATACCAATCCCAGAAGATGGAGAAAGTACTTCCTAGGTGGGCAGCACAACTCTTTATTAAACATATGCAAGAATACCCTTATATATTTTCTTCCTATTTCCTTTTGCTTTTTTCCAAAGTGTTCTACATCTTAAAAAAATTTTTCCTTACCCGGCATCTGATCCATTTCCACAGAGTAAAGGGTCATTTTGTCCATCCAGAACATAAAAGTGACCTGTTAATATAAAGAATAAACTATTTCATATCAATCCTGTTGACATTAAGGATAAATAGAATTTGTTTATCTCAGTTATTTCCAAAGTGGACACCAAAAACGTAATTTACAAAGACGGCTTCAAGCCCAAAGCTTCAACTATTTATAGTTGAAAATTCATTCAGCAACACTAAAATTAACAATGGAGCAATATTTCTTACTGTCATCTTCAATGTAATCCTTCCAGTTAAATGTGCTCATTGTTACATTAACAAATGTCCCATTTGAATTCATTGTGCCATTAAAGAAAGAGGTGGTGTTGGTTTCAAAAGCAGAATCGCTTGGGGGCCATTGTAAGCATTTATTCCGCAGGTTGCCCATGAACAGCTGCAGACCAATTAGGGCAAACACGCTCAGACAGAACACAGTCAAGATCATGACATCAGAAAGCTTCTTCACAGACTGGATCAGGGCCCCCACGATGGTCTTTAAACCTGTGGAGAGAGAATGAGGTCAGCTGAGGAAGAGTGTCAGAAGCCACAGAGTCTTCTTAATAGTCATATACATTCTCTTTCCCCACAAACAGTTGCCTGTCTGTTTAGACACCAAAGCTTTATGGACAGCCAGATGGTTTGGGAAATGGATGAAGAGCAGATTTTATTTATGAGCAGTGTGCTTTTGGGAGGTTTAAATGAAAGGGTAAATATCTAGGCAGGAAGTTTTTTTTTTTTTTTTTATTGTGTAGTTTTATGTGCTGCCATGAACATGTAAAGACAAACCTGCAGTTATTTTTCACTTCACATTTTGTGCTTCAGGAGGCTGTTTCTCTCCAACCATTTTATAATACTAGCTTACCAAGTTGCAGTGGTTTAGAGGAGAAAAGAATTTTAAGATAATAAAAATCCCATGCCGTGTGTTACATGCCATTCAGTAATAATCTTTTCTCCTTTATAAGAGGAGATCCACTTTCAAAATATATCTGCAGTAAATGGGAAAATCTAAATCAGTTAGTAAAGCCATGATAGCAAAGCTTTTATAGGATGTAAAAAAGAAAACCTTACATCATAAATGCACAAAAAAGTGGGTGAGAAAGAGAGCAAAACTAGTATTTTGTATAGACACCTCATGCAATTCTCTGTTAAACTCAAAGGCTGACTTTATAAATAAGCATTTAATTTCATTTGGCATTCTTGAAGATAAAAAGACAAACATAATAAGCAACAAGGCCAATGTCACATGTGTAATTTCAGCCTCAGTATTATTACAGTGTATTTAAAGTCAGTCTCAGTGTTTAACCTAGCTCTCACCTGGAATGACTGAAATTGTTTTCAAAGCTCGGAGAACTCTGAAGGTTCTCAACGCTGAGACATTGCCCAGGTCCACAAACTCTGTCACATATCTGAAATAGGGAGTTCACACACAAACACAATAACAGAAAAGTTGGAGATATAAGGGGTCTACCATCTTACACCAGTTTCTTCTTACCTGGAATTACAGAAATAGTTTTCAGAGCTCTCAAGACTCTGAAAGTTCGAAGAGCTGAAACATTGCCTAGGTTTACAAATTCTGTTACATACCTGTAGAATTAAATCAGAGTTACTGATAGTTTTGGCAAAGTTTATACTACATAAAGAATGAAAAGTGGGTTGGTTTGGCATATAGAGCCCCTTGAATTTTATGGAAATGCTAGACTTCAGGGTGCCATGTGCTAAAAGGTACCTTTAAGGAATAAAATTTTGTTGCTTTATTTCAATACAGTTTTCACTAATATGAACGTTTGTTTGCAAAACTAATTAAAGTACGTTGGTGGTATTAAATTTATAGTCAATGAATAACTTCATTTTGATGAAGTAGAAGACTATGATATGAAAGTAATTCTATTTATTGCTCATTTATCAGATACATTTACCTTGCAATATATATTCTAATATGTATTCTCAAAATATATGAGGCATATAGTTAATTTGGCTAACAAGCAAACTCTACATTTAAAATATGTCACAACAACCTGTTTTATGCTACAACTGTTTCATGCCTTTGAGCTTAACATGTTTTTAAAAATACTCACGCCATGACTATGACACTGAAATCCAGCCAGTTCCATGGATCACGAAGGAATGTAAAATCTTCTAAGCAAAACCCTCTTGCCAAGATTTTTATAAGTGACTCAAAGGTATAGATTCCAGTGAATGTGTACCTAGGAAAAGCATCCAAACAAAAATTAACAGTTTCATTTAAACTGTTAAAATACAGCAAATCTGATTCTCTTGTGGTTGTTCAGTTCACTAAGATGGAATTCCTTATTCCCAGCTACAAAAAAATCTACTAGTTTAGTCTTACAAGTGAAGGGTTAAATTGAAGAGATAATACCTTCTACTAAGAATTTGATTTTGTTTAAATATTTAGGTCTGATAGTAATAGTTTCATGTGTTTTATGGATAATCATCAGGCTTGATCCTCTAGAGTAACACTGTCCAACTGAAATTTAATACAAACTACATATGTAGTTTTCAAATTTCTAGTAATCAAATAAAAAGAAGAAATGAGAAAATTTAATTTGCATGTTATATTTTATTTAAACCAGTGTGTCTAAAATGTTACCTCTTCAACAATTAAAAGTAGCCACATTTCAAGTTTCAACTTTCAAGCTGCATGTGTCTACCTTCTCCCCCACTAGACAGTATAGCTCTAGAGATAACATTTCTTAGATTTGTTTATTTATAATAAAATATTTCATTCAGACTTCTTAATGATTATAATAATTTGGGAGATATTTTATGTATCTAATATCAAAAATGAACTTCCCCTTTATATCCTTAAGATTCAGGCATAACACTGTAAATCTGCTTCTCTCATAGGCTCACCAAAAATGTTCAATTCATTAGTGTTCTATGTGCATGTGTCTACACAATTACCAGAATTCAGGGATAACAAAATTCCTGAGTCTAACCTCACATCAGTTACTATCTCTATGCACTTGGGCCAAATCAGTTCATTTCAGTCTCAGTCGTGTCTGCCTCTTTGCGACCCCACGGACTGCAGCACGCCAGGCCTCCCTGTCCATCACCAACTCCCAGAGTTTATTCAAACTCATGTCCATTGAGTTGGTGATGCCATCCAATCGTCTCATCCTCTGTCAGCCCTTTCTCCTCCTACCGTCAATCTTTCCCAACACCAGGGTCTTTTCAAACACCAGGGTCTTTTCAAAAGACTCAGTTCTTCGCATCAGGTGGCCGAAGTATCGGAGTTACAGCTTTAGCATCAGTCCTTCCAGTAAATATTCAGGACTGATTTCTATTAGGATGGACTGGTTGGATCTCCTTGCAATCCAAGGAATTCTCATTTAAACATGCTCAAATTCAAATTTCAGTACCTCAAATAGTGAAATACTTTTCTATTTGCTGTTTGGTAGAGCATTACCAGCCCTCTCCTTTGAATGTTGACAATATATGTTATTTCTGTTTCTTCCAAAAATAGTTGGGAGAGAGTATTTGTTTTTCAACATTGTATTTTTTTAAAAAGTATAATCTAAGTTTGTTCTTCAGATTACTTCACTCAAGCCACAAAGATTGAATTTACTTTTATTAAAATTCACTATATTTTCTAATCTACTAGTATTTTATACATGAAAAAAAAGGGAAATTATTTTTGCAGGTTTTTTTTTTTTTTTTTTTTCTGTAGGAATTTCTCTCTTATGAGGGAGCAAAGAAATCACAGGAAAATGTATGTCAGAATCTTCATGTCTAGTTTTCCTAGGAATGTTCTTTCTCCTTTTTATACAGTGCAATTGATTTCATGAAGAAAAGAATAATTGCTGTCTTTACTTATTATGAAGTCGCTGATTTTATTAGGAAGAGAGAGAATTTCCAATGCCAAGCTTATGGTTACTTGTGTTTTGGTTTGAATCTTTGTATATTTACATATAATCGCCATGATATTTCTGTTTGGAGAGATTCCTAGCATAACAGAAGACCGTAAGAGACAGCTCCCATCTATGTTCTGTTTATCATATTAGCAGATAGTGCTCTATGGTTTATGCTTAGGCAATGCTAAGTTATTTACAGAGTTGTTAGGAGTAAGATTCAAAGAAGGCAATGGCACCCTACTCCAGTACTCTTTCCTGGAAAATCCCATGGACAGAGGAGCCTGGTGGGCTGCAGTCCATGGGGTCGCTAAGAGTCGGACACGACTGAGCGACTTCACTTTCACTTTTCACTTTCCTGCATTGGAGAAGGAAATGGCAACCCACTCCAGTGTTCCTGCCTGGAGAATCCCAAGGATGGGGAGCCTGGTGGGCTGCCGTCTATGGGGTTGCACAGAGTCGGACACGACTGAAGCGACTTAGCAGCAGCAGTAGCAGCAGAAGTAAGATTAAAGTCCCTACTCCTATTTCTGTTTTTGGGAAAGGAAGAAAATTTGCATGGGCATTTGGAATATATGGTGAGTGTTGATAGCTATCCAAGGAAGAGGGTCTTAGAGCTTAACATTTAAGACAGCTTTGCACAGGACAGGTGTCCAGATACACCTGTTAGAAAGCTAGATTGAACGTCAGTGAGAATCAAGGGGACCTTGATTTTTCCTGGCTCTGACCCCACTAGGTTCTTAATCATGTTGCTGATTCTGTCCATGTTACAGAATGATGTTTTTCCCCTGTAATTTTGATATCTATAGAAATGATTGCCTTACATAATATGACTCTCCCTATATAATATGGTCCTTGGTATGCCATCTCTCTGTATAGGGAAGATTTCTGCTATCAGTGACTTGTATTTTCCTGTCAAAACTGACTTCTCTTTTCATGTGGACTCTGTTTTTTTAAGGTTTTTGTTGTTTGTTTCTTTTACCATAACCACTAATATTTTGCTTCTTTTCCTGCTGTCTTGCTGTCAGGTGACTAGAGATAATTGATTAGGAAACCTGTGCAAAGTTTTCCAACTAAACAGTGTAAGTCAAAAGCTTTTGTAAAGCTGACTTTTCATAATGAATATAGGCATCTCTAAAAATAACTTAAAAGAAAACTGCATATTCAAATAATAATACTTGTGTCCCCTTTACCTGCCTTTTAATAACATTATATAAATAAATTCATACATGTTTAAGTATGTCAATAATTTCTGCAGGGAAAAATACATATAGAATAGTTTTATACAGGTATATCCACTTGTTAAGCCCCAAACTGTAAATGGCAACTGAGAATTCTGTTAAATGGCTTGCCTCAACATAAGAACTGGATTCTCAACTAAAGTGATTTCTAGGGAGCTTTTTCAATCTACTGTCAAAAGAGTCTTTAATTTGTTAAATCACTGATGAGTGATGACTTAGAATGATTCTGTAAATTCTCATAGAAATCTATAAAAAACAGAAGTGAAAGTGTCAGTATTTGTTATAATAGCTTATCTCCTATTGGACATTACTTTAAAAATATAATGGTAAAAACATACAATTTTCTTTTTCACTAAAAACAAATACCTGATCATGGTATTAGCCCATTACATAAATAGACTTGTCTAAGCTAAACACCTTCTGTTTCACTAAGAAAAAAAAAAAAAAAAAAAGCATGTTTCTTTCACGAATAATCTCATATGTGATTGACAAATTGGGGAATAATGCTGTTATAATGCAAAGATTTTTAGTTAAAGCACAGTTTTCCTCGGCACATTAATGTTTTGAAATAATCAGGGGCACCTTTTCCTTCACACTTATATACAATATCCTAAGCAATAAAAGACCTTAATACTACTGCAGAAAAAATCGACAGATATTCCTTCTTTTGTGCAAGCAGGGTGTAGTTTAACATGCCCAAAATACTGTGCTTAGACCTTTCCCTCTGTATTAAAATATTGAATCAAATGTAGGAAGGACAAGGCCCAGGTCTAAGACTGCAGAGAGGTTGTTGGCTAAGACTTTAGGTACAAATGTCCACAGAGATTTAACTGGGCCAGTGTCTTTTTATTGAGATTGTCTTTTTTTTTTTTTTTTTAGTATTCTAATTACAAAGTTTTAAAAGTTTTGAGAGATCTGTCCATAATCACGTTTTCCCCATAAGCCTTGTTATTATTTGAATATGGTTTTGCAAAGACGTTTTGTTTCCTTTACAGATTTGTGATGTTTCTAGCACATATGTGTGTCTAAATAATCTATGTATCTAAATATAACTAAACATCAAAATAAACACCTAAGTGTGTTTTTTAAAATGTACCTATATAGTGTATAACTGAATTGCATAGTGATATAGAGCTAAGCACCTAAATCAATTTTATCAGAATATAACAATAGTAGTAATATATCAGAATAAAAATTTTATTTATGCTCAAATGGTCATTATATTTTATCTAAAATGCATAATTGTGATTCAATCTTAACTTTTATGATAAATGATTATTTAGCTTCAGTTCAGTTCAGCCGCTCAGTCGTGTCCAACTCTTTGTGACCCCATGAATCGCAATACACAGGCCTCCCTGTCCATCACCAACACCAGGAGCTCAGTCAAACTCATGTCCATTGAGTCTGTGATGCCATCCAGCCATCTCATCCTCTGTCGTCCCCTTCTCCCCCTGCCCCCAATCCCTCTCAGCATCAGAGTCTTTTCCAATGAGTCAACTCTTTGCATGAGGTGGCCAAAGTACTGGAGTTTCAGCTTTAGCATCATTCCTTCCAAAGAACACCCAGGACTGATCTCTTTTGGAATGGACTTGTTGGATCTTCTTGCAGTCCAAGGGACTCTCAAGAGTCTTCTCCAACACCACAGTTCAAAAACATCAATTCCTTGGTGCTCAGCTTTCTTCACAGTCCAACTCTCACAACCATACATGACCACAGGAAAAACCATAGCCTTGACTAGACAGATCTTTGTTGGCAAAGTAATGTCTCTGCTTTTGAATATGCTATCTAGGTTGTTCATAACTTTCCTTCCAAGGAGTAAGCATCTTTTAATTTCATGGCTGCAGTCACCATCTGCAGTGATTTTGGAGCCCAGAAAAATAAAGTCTGACATTGTTTCCACTGTTTCCCCATCTATTTGCCATGAAGTGATGGGACCAGATGCCATGATCTTTGTGTTCTGAATGTTGAGCTTTAAGCCAACTTTTTCACTTTCCTCTTTAACTTTCAGCAAGAGGCTTTTTAGTTCCTTTTCACTTTCTGCCATAAGGGTGGTGTCATCTGCATATCTGAGGTTATTGATATTTCTCCCAGCAATCTGGATTCCAGCTTGTGTTTCTTCCAGTCCAGCGTTTCTCATGATGTACTCTGCATAGAAGTTAAATAAGCAGGGTGACAATATACAGCCTTGACGAACTCCTTTTCCTATTTGGAACCAGTCTGTTGTTCCATGACCAGTTCTAACTGTTGCTTCCTGACCTGCATAGAGGTTTCATTTAATAACCTTTCTTAATCAAATGTTATCATTTGTTGAAAGCAATATCTATCTCATAGGAGAAATACGCCCCTCCCCCAAAAATTCTTTTGTTTTTCCATATTATGCAAATAATAGTTTCTTAGAAGTGTTTAGTTTGACTTGAAAAAGTGGAAACCATAAATCAGACCATAATTAAAAGGAGATTGCTACAGAATTTGAATGTGCATTTCTCATTCCAAGAAATCATTTTTACTTACTCTACATTCTTTGTCCAGTCTGGAGGATTACTCAAGGTCATAAATACACAGTTGGTCAAGATAGTGCACATGATAAGCATGCTGAATAAAGTAGATTATAGTTAAGGAATAAATACTAGTACAATATTGTGGCCATTTACAGATAATCCAATACAAAAAAACCAAGTTACCTGTAAAATTAATTTTACTTATTTGTTTTAAAACAATGACAAAGAAAAAAATGAAACTCCGAAGTCTGTCATATATTCTTTGTATTCTTGGTTCGTTGTTTTTTTTTTTTTTTTATTTTGCATCATTCCCTCACAAAACTGAATTCAATAGAAAGAGATCTCTGTTTGAAGCAAATGGGGATTTTCTAGTGTAAGTCTAAAAGTTATGCTTCAGCTACCCTTTAAAATTTCCACTGATGGACAAAAGGTTAGTGAATGGAATATAATAAGCCTGAGAATATATAGCCCTGTGTATTCAAGGATTACACTGATTGATTCTACTGTAATTAGGAACTCTAGTAGCCTTACAGTGATGGAACTTGTTCCTTTAGCATTTACCACATAAGAATAAAGGGAGAGACAAATTTTGCTAACGAGCTAGTTTTATTTTCTGACTTTTTATTTTCACTTGGGAGTATAAGAACTTATCAGGACATTTAATTATCTTTCTGTATCTTGTCCATGCCATACCTAAACACACACTGTTTTTAAACCTTTCTAAGAATTAGCTGTAATGATTTCTCTTAGAATTTCAACCCAGCCTTCACTCTAAGGAAACTTATGATTACATTTTTTGAAGTAAATCTTTCTGTTTTAAAATGTAAATACTTTCCAATATCAAACCATAGACTGGGAGAATTCAAAAGCACTTCAAAAGACTATCTGTCCTCTTTTCCCTGTCTCTAGGTTAACCCTGTCGCTTTTGTCTCTCTTTTAGTTTTTATGTTAACCTGTTTTGAATCTGTTTGTATAAGATGCTTATTTTGGATCACTGCCTCTGAAGATCATCTAGTTTATTATCACTTCTTGAGAGTTTTCTTGAAATCCACACCTATTATGTCATTTTACATATAGTTTTTGACTATCATTGTAAGTAGTTTTAAGTTCAATGATTTTTAAATAGATATTATCAATCAGATGCATAGTAGTTTAATAAATATTTACTGAAGGAAGCAAAAAAGGAAGGAAGGAAGGAAGGAAAGTCCAGGTGATGAAGATACAGAACCAATTAAGGCAAAAAAATTTGAACGTTTGGAATATAGATAATAATACTAAGCACGGGACGCTATGCTTCTTTAATGATGGTTATATATGGTCTAGTTGAGGTTAATAAAAGTTTGAAGATTTGCTGTTGTTCCTGCTACACAGTGTGTTTCATTTACTATCATAGTTTTCTTTCTATTACTAGAATCATAATTGTCATTCTACAATAATCTTGTTATAAAGAGCAGAAAATCAGTAAGTACAATAGATTAAATAACAAGGTTACCAATTAATCTGAAAGAATTATATATATATATATTATAAAAAGAATAACATTCTTTATAAAATCAGCTACTAGAAACAACATTTAGACAATTCACATAAAAAGGATATGAATGTACCAAAATCTTAATAGCAATTTTCCTAATAGGGTTTAGTGGAGTTAAAATATACAAGGCAGAGGTGGCACTGAATCGGAAAATTGCCTTCCCTTTATTCAATACTATAAAAGTCTGAAAAAGAACACATGAGAAAAAATTACTAGATTAGACATGTGGCTTATAGGAAGAGCTTACACACATAAAAACTTTTTACCTGATTTGTTTGAACTTGTTTAAGCCAGTTTGTATAAGTATAAACATATTAGATATCACTTTTTCTCCCCTAAATTAACATATAACTACAAATAAAGATACCATATATTATTATCTAATCTGTCTCTCAGGTATCAACTTCCCAATACAAACTGATGATCCTACACAAATTTGTATCAAGTTGTAAATTAACTTTGTGGACTCTAATTCTATTTAAGGCTTACCATCTGTCCCCAGTTTTGGTAACTTTTCAGATTATTCTGTACATACTGGTATTGAAATAATCGTTTATAAATATTTTAATTATATCAAATCTTTTAACTCCAAAGTTTATGAAGCTATTTTCCGTGTGGTAGTTGTCCTATTTTAAAATGTTCAAACAGGCAGAATAAACTGGTTTTGCTGGTTCTATAGATCTGCTGTAATGCTGAGAAGGACCAGCTGCATTAAGAATTAGGCTGAAATGCATCATTTCAAAGGGCATTCTGTCGCTAAATTCCTATGACCTGAAACCTATAATCATCAATTTAGCATTTAAGCTGGGCTTTCCTGGTGGCTCAGATGGTAAAGAATCTGCCTGTAATGCGGGTCCAATCCTTGGGTTGGGAGGGTCCCCTGGAGAAGGGAATGGCTACTCACTTCAGTATTCTTGGGACTTCCCTGGTGTCTCAGATGGTGATTAAATACTAGGTCTCTCTGGAATCATCTTTTATTTCTTTTCCCACCAAAGCACCTTTGTTCCAGCCAATTCAATTCACTTGTCAATCCCACTTACTATCAACTTCTCACTCTGATTCTCAAGATGAGTGTCATAGAATCCTAGAGGAAGGAGGCACCTGAGAGGTCATGTAATGCAAACTTACTTTTGTTCAGGTCCATAACAGACCTGACAATATGGTTCCATCTACAATAACCCACTCTATATCAAATGTTCTTAGTTCTGTCCACATGTTAGAATCTCCTGGGGTGATCTTAAAATTGCTGTTATGTGGGATCCACCCGAGAACAACAGAATTAATTTCTGGAGGATGGGCATAGACAATGGTATGTTAAACATTTTCCCCTAGTGATTCTATATGCAGCCACGGGTTGAAAATCCCTACTCTCCAGGAATGTCGTCAGCTGTCAAAATCATCTCCACCATTATGTCTTTCCAGATAAATCACACTGCCTTTTGATCACTCCCCAATTGTTTCCCTTTTCCAGTAAGTCTCAGTATATTAATATACACACATCGGCATGCTGCTTGTAATTATAGTCAAGCAGCAATTATTTGTAGAGTTCATTCCACTGAGGACTAGCTTAGAAGTTGTTATAAATCACTGAGCATAAAGAACCAGTTAGCTACTTTTTTTTTTTTTTTCTTCATTTTGTTTCTACACAGCATTTAATGGCCTGGTTTGCAAATAAACTCTTGTTTCAATTAAATGTGAGTTTACCTTTAAGTTGTTATTTACTTTTAACATATCTATTATACGGAGAAGGCGATGGCACCCCACTCCAGTACTCTTGCCTGGAAAATCCCATGGACGGAGGAGCCTGGTAGGCTGCAGTCCATGGGGTCGCAAAGAGTCGGACACGACCGAGTGACTTCACTTTCACTTTTCACTTTCATGCATTGGAGAAGGAAATGGCAACCCACTCCAGTGTTCTTGCCTAGAGAATCCCAGGGACGGGGGAGCCTGGTGGGCTGCTGTCTCTGGGGTCGCACAGAGTCGGACATGACTGAAGCGACTTAGCAGCAGCAGCATTCTATATAACCATTTAGTTATGAATATGTTTTCACTATTCTCAAGTTTTATACTATCAATTTGAATGCTATTAAAATGCATTGCAATGTTGCTTATATGATTAAATTAACTAAGGGCTGTATTCTAGACATTCATGTTCACTGACAAAATGCTCTGTTTGAATAGAATATTGTGAGTATAATATTTACATTTAATGAATAGAAAATATTTATATATGTTTAAAGCATAGAGAAAACGACTTCTCTGCACATTGCCTTTTTTGTATTTAAGACCATAGACCTAACCAACTATTTTCTATGAACTGTAATCTGTAGATTTGAAAAATGCTTTGATAAGGGAAAATAAGCTATTCTTTACTAGCACTGAGATTATTCACAAGGGAGAGTGGGCACTGGGATGCCTGCTCTTGAAACACAGATGCATTAAAGGATTTTTGAATTCACAGGATTAAATCATTTAATATTATAGTCAAGCAATCTGGGTCTGTTTAGATATTCAATGACAGCAGTAACATGTAAAGTTTACCACAGTTTAAAGTGCATTTACTCATTTTTTTAAAAACAATATCCCTAAAAGAGCCAACTGTAACACTGAGAGGATTTTATTTTGAAAAATCTCCAAGGTCAGAATGAACAGAAATGAACTGTTTCTTTAAACATGGAAGCCTTGCTTCTTCCCATAAGATTACCCTTTGCAGTACTAATGGGATTAAAAATGACATGCCAAGGGCATCTTCAGGGAATTTACTGATTCTAGAATAAAGCAGACCTTAAGAACACAATCCCAGTTTATTTCTGGAGAACAACCCCTCACAGAAAGAAAACCTTGAGTTCTGAGAAGGGAAGAAGAAAAGGTTGTTGTCCTGTATGGTGAACAAATGACAAGAGAGGCATTTGAAATTTGGGGGCTCTTTTGTTGAGAGATATATCGAAACTGAAAATTATTTGAGAGAATGACTGATAAATAGAGGAGAGATCAATAGTGTCAATTCCAAAATCTGTTCTCTAAGAAATAGTAAGTAATGATGTGACTTAAGAAAATAGTACTATATATTGCTACTAAGGTGATGAATGTTATATCTGAAAGTATGTTAAACTGGTTATTATCTACTTTAGAATGGTGCTTGCTTCTTTTTTCCAGGTAAATGCACATTTTACAGGTTCACTAAAGTTTTTACTACTTAAGGCAAGAATACCCCACTCTAGTACTCTTCCCTGGAAAATCCCATGGACGGAGGAGTCTAGTAGGCTGCAGTCCATGGGGTTGCACAAAGTCAGACACGACTGAAGCGACTTAGCAGCAGCAGCAGCAGCAGCATCAAAGCAAGAATAAGTTCTCTGAGTAGAACCATATCCATCAGAAAATTGAAAATTATATAACTAATTTTTAAAAATATTTTCTTTCATTATGTGATAAACACAGTATATAGCTTTGCTTAGTGATTAAGAGCTCTGGAGCCTGACTGCCTAGGTTCACATCCTAATTCATCACTTACAGAGTGTAACTTTGGGCAAGTTACATAACCTCTCTGTGCTTCACTTTCTCATCTATACAATGAGGTAAATGTAGTACATGCCTTGTTTTTTGTTGAATATTACATAAGTTATACGAGTTAAAGCATTTAAACAATACCTGACAAAGTATGAGCATAGCAGATTTTAGCTATTACCATAATCACTGTCACTAGTCTCAAGTATCATTTGATCAATTTGAATGCCATTAAAATGCATTGTGATTTTGCTTATATGATTCAATTAGGTATGTAAAATTATAACATTAATTGATGGAATCAAAATTTCATAATGCTTTATAATTTTAAGATGCCTTTCACCTGCAATTATTTCATATAATTAACAAGCTTTATACCATATTTTAAATTCCAGAACTTCTCCATTAGCTTCTTACATTAGCTCCTTCGCCCTTCAGCCTTCATCCTTATAGACTCATCATAAAGGAAAGCAGGACAAACAACAGTATACATTCTAGATGTCTCTTAAGATGAGTCATGGCCATTATGAATAAATATGGGTTCTACTCTTGTTGTCAGACAGGGAGGCAATAAAAACTGACTTTGTTAGCACATAGAGAGCAATTCTGTTTCCTAGCGGCAGACTCACGTTAACCAAGCTTGAAAGCCTGATATAAAGTAAAATGCCAATCTATTTATACACAACCAGATAGATCACTGTCACATGGGTTGGAATAATTGCTGTAGCAAAGCCAGCACATTCTTTCCTTTAAGCAGATGTATGGGAAGACGAATTATAATAAGATACTCTTTGTTGAGCATAGAGTCCAAATAAGCAGCCTTAATTAATTAATATGGATGTTTGATGACATCTCAATTAGGTGGCAGAGTGTAGGCCCTCCCCAGTGAAGTGACTTTCTGAGAGGAAAGTACTTTGAGGACAACTACTAACTGAAAATCTGTCTCCCTAAGAAAATGTTAATATTTTTCTTCATTGTTCTCTTTTGCCCCTCCTTAATTTTACCAATTCCCAATCTTAAGGATAGGTAAAATTCCTTTCTTTAAGTAGCAAATACTTTTAATCATGTCAAAGTAAAAGTCATACTGTCATCTCTTGAAGGCATCTTTGCAAATATATAGTTTGAATCAATAATTTCCAGAGGAGAATTTTCTTCTAGTTTCTTGGGGAATATCTCACTTGCATCATCATATGTAATAATACAGTAACTAAATTTCAAAATTTTCTTTACCAATTCTATAGTAAAGTACTAGAATAAATTACTTTTAGAACTATATGAATATATATTCTCTGCCACCTGTCATGCAGCTAGTTTAAAAGGAAACAGAAAGAATCTGTACTTTAACATTATCCTCTGTATGTACAGAGTTTCAGAAGCATTCCTTCAGTTCCAGGTCTGAGTGGTTGTCAGTTCCTTTAGCCATCTTTGATCTTATAAGCTGTATGCTGCTTAAAGAATACAGTTTCTTTAGTCATTCCTTTTAAAAGGGCTGGCTTTGACTAATAAAAATGCTCAATTTTCCCTCTAATCTGTAAGCCAATAACTCTTGGTGATACTAATGTTTCTTTAGTTTCTACACGGGCCAGTTTTTATGTCTGTGAATGTGAAATATAAATCATGGTTGTGAGCTGCCAAAATACCTAATTACAGAGCTTACAATCTATCATGACTTCTTTATACTCCCTATACAATACTGCACAGTTGGTTTAACATAAAAAACTAGCTCATTCTGACAGAATTATATGGTTATTATAGTATTAGAAAGACACAGTCATAATTATTGATTTAAATCATATATAGTTGGAAAAACTTGAGTTTCTGTTTTTTTGTCTTCTGTTCTTGACATTTTTTTTTCTCAGAGTGATGTTTTAACAAGATATAGGTGTTCTGGAATCTAGCCTGTCACAGATTAAGTTTAAGAGAAACTCCCAATCAGGTTACTGGACCCCAAAAAAAATGTATCTTTGGGTGAATATTTTTTTCTATCTTCCTATAGGAGGATGCTAAATAAAAGATTATTTATTACCCTCTAGACTACAAATCTATCGTGAAGAAACCTCAAGTCAAAGAACTAAAAAATAAGGATATGTACTCTGTAACTCTTCTTTCACACAGCTATTATTCTGTTGTCTGCTACTGCTGCTGCTGCTGCTAAGTCGCATCAGTCGTGTCCGACTCTGTGCGACCCCATGGACGGCAGCCCACCAAGCTCCCCCGTCCCTGGGATTCTCCAGGCAAGAACACTGGAGTGGGTTGCCATTTCCTTCTCCAATGCATGAAAGTGAAAAGTGAAAGTGAAGTTGCTCAGTCGTGTCTGACTCAGCGACCCCATGGACTGCAGCCTACCAGGCTTCTCCGTCCATGGGGTTTTCCAGGCAAGAGTACTACTACGTGTTTGAATATGTCACCAATAACAGATGTTCTGCTTTGTTGGTGTCATTTTTAATTTTGTCAATATCAGTGACTGTGAAATTGTAGAAATGGTTCATCTCTATATCACTTCACTTTGGCCAGATCTTGACTTCCTTTCTTATGTTTCTGCTCATTATATTGTACTTAAAAATAAGTGGAAATAAGTGTTATAAAATCTTAAACAATAGAAAACTTATGGTGCAGTGTATCCATGAGCCCTAGAAAAGTATATTAAAGTTCCAAGTTAAAGACTTATGGGAAGGATAAAATCAACACTCACTTTCTTATTGATATAGTAGGGGTCCAAGTCCTCCAGGGGCTCTGACACCATCCCTGGAGGGATGTCTCCGTAAATGAATGGAAGATTCTTTCCAGCCTCCAAGTCACTGTTGGGCTTTGGTTCGTTCTCTTCATCATTGTCTTGTTCTCTCTTGGGTTTCTTGGCTTTCTCTTCTGCAGCACGTTTTTCGATAGCAGCAAGAGATTCTCTAGTAAAAAGGCGGAAGCTTTCAGGTCCTGGGGGTACCAACAGTGCCTGTGCCATCTTTTCATCCTGCACATTTAATTACGTTTAGCTTCTTGCATAAGAATAGCCTGCAATTAAAAAAAAATGCATGAGGGTTAGGAAAGCAAGAGAATGAGAGAGATTAAGAAAATCAACCAAGATGTTATTTAATATTTCTTGTATTAATTATTTTAATGTAAACACTAAGTAATGCTTTTCATGCTGCACTACAAATTTTAACTTAGAAATATCATCCAATCTAATTTTCAATAAGACTTTATATGTCTGTTCTGATACCTTTACACCAAAGCATAGTAAACATTTGGTAAAGATTAGTACCAAGAATGCTTGTCGATAAGATTACTTCAGATCAGATCAGATCAGTCGCTCAGTCGTGTCCGACTCTTTGAGACCCCATGAACCGCAGCACGCCAGGCCTCCCTGTCCATCACCAGCTCCCGGAGGTCACTCAGACTCGCATCCATCGAGTCAGTGATGCCATCCAGCCATCTCATCCTCTGTCGTCCCCTTCTCCTCCTGCCCTCAATCCCTCCCAGCATTAGCGTCTTCTCCAATGAGTCAACTCTTCGCATGAGGTGGCCAAAATACTGGAGTTTCAGCTTGAGCATCATTCCTTCTAAAGAAATTCCAGGATTGATCTCCTTCAGAATGGACTGGTTGGATCTTCTTGCAGTCCAAGGGACTCTCAAGAGTCTTCTCCAACACCACAGTTCAAAAGCATCAATTCTTCGGCGCTCAGCCTTCTTCACAGTCCAGCTCTCACATCCATACATGACCACAGGAAAGACCATAGCCTTGACTAGGCGAACCTTTGTTGGTAAAGTAATGTCTCTGCTTTTGAATATGCTATCTAGGTTGGTCATAACTTTCCTTCCAAGGAGCAAGCGTCTTTTAATTTCATGGCTGCAGCCACCATCTGCAGTGATTTTGGAGCCCAGAAAAACAAAGTCTGACACTGTTTCCACTGTTTCCCCATCTATTTCCCATGCAGTGATGGGACCAGATGCCATGATCTTCGTTTTCTGAATGTTGAGCTTTAAGCCAACCTTTTCACTCTCCACTTTCACTTTCATCAAGGGCTTTTTAGCCCCTCTTCACTTTCTGCCATAAGAGTCGTGTCATCTGCATATCTGAGGTTATTGATATTTCTCCCAGCAATCTTGATTCCAACTTGTGTTTCTTCCAGTCCAGCATTTCTCATGATGTACTCTGCATATAAGTTAAATAAACATGGTGACAATATGCAGCCTTGACGTACTCCTTTTCCTATTTGGAACCAGTCTGTTGTTCCATGACCAGTTCTAACTGTTGCTTCCTGACCTGCATACAGATTTCTTAAGAGGCAGATCAGGTGGTCTGGTATTCCCATCTCTTTCAGAATTTTCCATAGTTTATTGTGATCTACACAGTCAAAGGCTTTGGCATAGTCAATAAAGCAGAAATAGATGTTTTTCTGGAACTCTCTTGCTTTTTCCATGATCCAGCGGATGTTGGCAATTTGATCTCTGGTTCCTCTGCCTTTTCTAAAACCAGCTTGAACATCAGGAAGTTCACGGTTCACATATTGCTGAAGCCTGGCTTGGAGAATTTTGAGCATTACTTAACTAGCGTGTGAGATGAGTGCAATTGTTCGGTAGTTTGAGCACTCCTTGGCATTGCCTTTCTTTGGGATTGGGATGAAAACTGACCTTTTCCAATCTTGTGGCCACTGCTGAGTTTTCCAAATTTTCTGGCATATTGAGTGTAGCACTTTCACAGCATCATCATTCAGGACTTGGAATAGCTCCACTGGAATTCCATCAGCTCCACTAGCTTTGTTCGTAGTGATGCTTTCTAAGGCCCATTTGACTTCACATTCCAGGATGTCTGGCTCTAGGTCAGTGATCACATCATCATGATTATCTGGGTCTTGAAGCTCTTTTTTGTACAGTTCTTCTGTGTATTCTTGCCACCTCTTCTTAATATCTTCTGCTTCTGTTAGGTCCACACCATCTCTGTCCTTTATTGTGCCCATCTTTGCATGAAATGTTCCTTTGGTATCTCTGATTTTCTTGAAGAGATCCCTAGTCTTTCCCATTCTGTTGTTTTCCTCTATTTCTTTGCATTGATCACTGAAGAAGGCTTTCTTATCTCTTCTTGCTATTCTTTGGAACTCTGCATTTAGATGTTTATATCTTTCCTGCTTTTCGGACCCATTATTTCTCTCCCTCCTCTTTTTATCATATCTTACTAACACTCCAAAGAAAAATATCCTGGTGACAATACAGTGGTATATCGCTGACTCATAAAATCTCAGGGTAGGAAAAGAATTTTGTGTAACCCAACCACTGTTCTAATTACCAGCATCATTGAACACTGGTTCTAAGGCAAGGTCTGACTGTCAGCATCCACAGAGAAGTCAAAGCTGTTTCCTTCTAGCTTTTCACTTAGGTTCCTCCTGAGGTATCTTCTGAAGCAATGCCGAATGTATTTACTTTTCCTGTCTGCTCCTCTTTAAGTATTCCAGGACAGTTGTCATCTTCCTGAATCTTTCATTTGGTGTAGGGACGGGGAAGCCTGGTGGGCTGCCGTCTATGCGGTCGCACAGAGTCGGACACGACTGAAGCGACTTAGCAGCAGCAGCAGCAGTGAAGGAATGCACTGTGGGGCCAGATTCCTTCTTTTCTAAACCCTGGCTGTCACCCTTGAGCGGCATGACTTTAAAAACATAACCTCTTAGTGCTTCAGTCTTCATCTATAAAATGGGGATAATATAAGTACTGAACCCCCCAGGTTAGTAAGGAATTAATAAATTAATTTGCATTAAATATTTAGACTAGTTTCCAGAATTAGCAAGCATTGTGTTCCGTGTCGGTGATCGTAATCTAATTATCATTAGTTCCTTCCTTCAACCATTTCCTCTGTTGTGGTTTCAAGCATCTTTGCAATTCAAGCCACTGTTCTTTAAATAAGGTCCTAACTTGCTGGAACTACAGCTGACTGTGGAGCTTCAGGAATGGACTGGGGAGTGCAGAGTACAGGGGCACGTGCACATACGCCTACCCCATGGCTGGAAGAGGAATGGAGGAGACAAGACAGACATGTAGAGTGGACCTGCTCAATTTCCCAGGGGAGAGAAGAAACTCTATCTGCTGGAAATGTGACAGAACTGTCAGAAATACAGGAAATCAGCTAAATTTTGAAACATGAGTTAGCAGTTATTTTATTTTTCATTGTGCCAAGGATCTCATTTTAAAAATCCATATAGAAAATAGAAACAATAACAATGAAATGCAATGAGTACATCAGTCATCTTGTAGAATGATCTACTACCATGGCATCAGAATAATCATGGAAGTCATCTGTGATATTTCCCTATCCCCAGACTCCTACTTTCCTCTGCCCCCACACTTACTCTAGTCACCATAGTAGTTTATCCCTAAATGGCATGCTAATTCTTGGCAGTTTGTTGCATGGAGATGGTGAGTTTCCAGAGAAGGAGAAATTCTAGATCTTATAGTGACATAAGAAAAATGATACAGAATACTGTATGTTTTTTGAGTGTGTATCTGAACTACTGGTTCCCAGATATGTCCCAGTGACAAAAAATATTTTAATACCTATGTCTTTCCATTGAATTCATATTCATAGTATGATACCATCATTATATTCCTGCTATTATGAGGGTATATTCCAGATAAGTTATAAATTATCAGACTTGTCAAAAAATTGTGCCATATCCCCTACTAGTTCTGAAAAAAGAACTTCTGATTTGTGATGGGACAAGGCTCTTTCTTATGCTCCATCAGGTGGTATATGGATCAGAAGGTTTGGGAATAGTTATTTTGTTTTACTTAAAAATCAATCAGCTCTCTATTTTGTGCCTTCTAAATTCATGGTAGATGCACAAAGTAGAATGAATGGTTTCAGCCATTTTATGTTAAATTCAATGGCGACATAGTCATCTCAACTCTAGGCAGCTGTGGAATAATCACAGCTTTTGTACTTTTCAGTGGGGAAGGAGTTTGCCTTTAACTGAAAGCCTTAAATAACCAGGGATGTGTAATCCACCTGTCTCTCATCACCTGTCATGAATTGAATGGATAAGGGTTCTTCCCAAGTGCTAAATGAAAATGACAAAGTATGAGAAAAATATCTTTAAAAATTTCTGTGGAACTTGGCTGCTCTCTTAAGGGACAAGAAAGGTTGCTTTTGTAGTTAAGCATTTACTTGAACTGATTTTGGTTTCTTTATTGACAGTGGAATGAAAACCTTGCAGCAGTTGGTTTAAGAGTCTGTGAGTACTGAGTTTGTGGTATTGAATTTGTCACTTAATCTTCCTCAACCTCTTTAAAGCACCTGCCTGCCAATGCAGGAGACATAAGGGATGCGGGTTTGATCCCTGTGTCAGGAAGATCCCCTGGAGTAGGAAAGTGGTAACCGACTCCAGTGTTCTTGCCTGGAGAATTTCATGAACAGAGGAGCCTGGTGCGGCCCCCAGTCCGTGGGGTTGCAAAGAGCTGGAAACAACTGAGCACACACAAGCAAGCAACCTCATTGACATCAAAATACCTTATCATATATGTGGCAACACTTTTCCAAAAAGAAATAACTACTTTTACTCATTTAATTAGAGTCTCCTGGCTCCTGAGTTCTAAAATGAAATTATTTTAAACATATCTAATGTAGAAAATCTTCCAGTAATCTTTATAAATGACTTTGATTTCTCTGAGATGACACAAAAAAAGGTACCATCACAAAATCATGACAACTTATTTAAAAATAAATAATTCTTTACCTTCGTTCACTTATCAGGGGCCAGAATAAAGATCTCGAGTCTTGATCAAAAGGAAGTAAAGACGTCTCTTTGAAATTACATGCTGGTGTCTCTAAATCCTGAGAAGACAGTCCAGCTCTAGACTCTCAGCTTTTTGTCTGCAAGGAGACCTAGGGTATGCTCAGTATTTGGGTAGGCTGAGACATTAAAGATTATAGTGAACAGAGTTTCTTGGGGCTTCATCTATGGTGTTGCTGTTTAGAAACCTCTCTAGTTCTTTAGTAGTTCTATTTTAATTTTTTTCTATTCTTTCTTGTTCTTTGTGAGCTTGTTATACTGAGCTCTTACATAATTTTATATTCCTATTAGGACAGACTTTAAAAAATTAATTCCTGCTGATGCCTTGGTGTGGAATATCTATTATTAATGAATATATATGCATTATAATTTATTAAAACACATCAAATTTTCTCCAGAACTGTCCTTGCAAGGACAAAAAAAGGAGAAAAGATCTGAGGAGATGATCTCTTTGATTAAAAACTCAAGTGTCTATGTTTGTTAATGTGTATCAATAAAACAAATGCATCCTTCTGTTAACCAAGAAAGACTGTGGTTCAAAATATCTTATTACAGGGATGGGTGACAGAACTTCAAACCTGGAAGGAAACTTAGGGTCATTTATTTAGGAAATATTTATTGAGGGACCACTCTGTATCAACACTGTGCTTGAACTAGGTACCCATAGTCTCTGCCCTCAAAGAATTGACTGTCCATTAGGAGAGATGGAATTTTATACTAATAATTATAATATAATCTTCTATAACTGGTTATTGTCTGAGGTGCATTAAAGGGAGGAGTTTATTCTACCCAGGGAAGGGCATGGTTAAGACAAGTTTTCCTAAGGAAGTGATATTAGGGTAAGTTTTATAGACTGGTTGGAATTTGACCAGCTAGTTGTAGTGGTGGTGGTAGATGGGGGAAGTTTGGGAAGAAGCCATATTAGTAGAGACCTATTAGGTAGGCAGCGGGGAAGCATGTATATGGACCCAGAAATAACAGAGCGTGGATTGTTTGGAAAGAACTAACTATAAAAAGTTCATTATGGGTGGAAGTCAACCTGTCTAAAAGGGAGTGGAAAAATAAAGGAATGGAATTTATGCAGGATATAGATCACCAAAGGCCTCATTCAGCACGCTAAGGAAAGCTGTAGGTGGGACATGCATGATCACTTTAAGATTGGAAAGATGGTGGCCATATGAAGGATGGACAGAAAGGGAGTGATCCTAGAGCCATGCTTTTTAAACATTTTGGTTTCAGGATCCCTTAATGCTCTTAAAATTATAGATGACTTCAAAGAGCTTTTGTTTAAGAGGAGACTTATCTATCCATATTTACTGTACTAAAAATTAGAATAGAAAATTTAAAAACATGTCTTGATTAACTTAATATGTTTACATATAAAACAGATTTTTAATGACAATACCTTAAAATACCAATCACGTTTCAAAATGAAAAGAATTGAGCGAGAAGAATGAACTTGTTTTACATTTGGGCAAATCTATTTACTGTCTGACTTAATGGAATATAGCTAGATTCTCATATCTGCTTAAGAATTCAATCTGTGGAGATATGTTGTTTTGATTAAAGTACAAGAAGAAAATCCCCTCACAAATATGTAGTTGGAAAATAGGGAGTATTTCAATTTCTTTATGAAGCAATTGTGAATATTTTTATTTGATAAACATTAAAACTCTACAAATGGTAGCTTCTTAAATTAGTTTTGATGTGGAATCTAAAACTATCAGTGAACTTCTGATTGATCTTGCCCTTTGGATGGATTTTGTACCATCATGCATAGATCATTTGGAAAATATCAGCACATTGCTATGCAGATTTTCCAAATTTTGACAAACTTATTATGTAACAATCAAAAATAGCATTTGTTAATATCACCATTGATCTCTAGAGAAGATCATAATGTATTGGGAGACTGTCAAGCTCCCAGTTCAGTTCAGTTCAGTCAGTCGTGTTTGACTCTTTGCGACCCCATGAACTGCAGCACACTAGGCCTCCCTATCCATCACCAACTCCCAGAGTTTACTCAAACTCATGTCCATTGAGTCGGTGATGCCATTCAACCATCTCATCCTCTATCGTCCCCTTCTCTTTCCCAGCATCAGGGTCTTTTCAAATAAGTCAGTTTTTCCAGAATTCAGGTTTTCCAGAATTCCAATTTCCCCTTGAAAGCTCCAATTTTAACATCGACAACAACCGCTATCATTTGCTTTCCCTGAAATGACAGGTTTTTCCTTTATTCACTTTTGAGAAAATATCTGCCAAATACCCGAGTCTGAATAACCAGAGTTTGTCAGTTCTTTCTGTCAAGTGGAAATGGTGTTCCACGAAAAAGTAATGCGCATTCGGCTCTTGGCTGACATAGTCACACAATTCTTTTCCTTGAGACAGCTTTAGTGCTCAGTCCACAGAGGAAATGCTTTCTGTATTCTTTCCCTATCATCATACAGAATATTAAAAATAAGTGTTCTGTAGGGTCAAGATTTAATAAAAACTAATAATTTTTACTCCCTCATCAAAGATGTTCTTGTGCGAACTGGCATTTTTTTTTTTTTTTTCTTACCAAAAATGGTGAAGAAAAAAAAGACTCCTCCTACAGTTTGGTGCCACTGCCTTGATTCCTGCTCAGACATTAGCAGTTCTACTTCCATGACTTTAGCACTATAGGTGCAAATGTCAGAGCAGTGAAAAAAGGCAAATGACAATTTGGTGTTTTTTAAGAAAATAGTTTAGACCTCATAGACACTCTGAAGCGAACTCAGGAACACCCCCGTGTCTGAAACCACCCTTTGAGAACGGCCTCCCTAAAAGGAAGCAGATGGACACCAGTGGTTTAAAGCAAAGGGCAAGAGAATTTTATGGAAGCTTTACTACTTAAGGGTGTGGACTTGGCGGTCAGGACTGCATTCAAGCCCTGGCTCCATGATGTTCTAGCAATGTGATAAATTTTTTTTTTTTTATTCTTCATACTCACCAGGTTCCCTATGAAGGTAATGATAGCAATGACAGCACATGCTTCATAGAGTTAATGTTAACCTTTAAATGAGAAAATGCACTGAAAGCTGAGCAGGTGCCTGGAGGATAGAAGGTCTTCAATAAGTTAGAGAGAAAACAAACCATGGCTGGAGGTTTATACTGAAGGCACAATTAGGAAGAGAAAACCAATGAGATTTTGTGATGATTTGATACAAAGGGTGAAGAAGAGTAATGGGGTCAAGTTCATCTCCAGATTTCTGATTTAAGCCTCAAGTTTAACCCAACCAAGAAGTAGAGGTTTGTAGGAATAAATTCTGCTTGAGTTTTATTTAGTTTGAGATGCCTGTGAGATAACTGGATGTATATTTATCTGAGACTCAAGAAAGCTGTCTGGGCTGGGTAAATGTTGATTAAGAAGTCACCAGCTAAAGCTGATGGAGAAGGCAATGGCACCCAACTCCAGTACTCTTGCCTGGAAAATCCCATGGATGGAGGAGCCTGGTAGGCTGCAGTCCTTGGGGTTGCTAAGAGTCACAGACGACTGAATGACTTCACTTTCACTTTTCACTTTCATGCACTGGAGAAGGAAATGGCAACCCACTCCAGTGTTCTTGCCTGGAGAATCCCAGGGATGGGGGAGCCTGGTGGGCTGCCGTCTATGGGGTTCCACTGAGTCAGACACAACTGAAGTGACTTAGCAGCAGCAGCAGTTAAAGCTGAAGAATACACAGTACATTATTTAGGAAAAAAATGGAAATATGAAGAAGTAGGACTCTTGTGATTACCATTTTTTAAGGAGAGGGAACACAGAGGATATTAGACAGTGAAATTAGAACAGTTATATAGATGCCAAAAGAAGAATTTCTAAGAAGCTAAATAAAAGGCATGCATTGGATATGACAAAAAGCCCAGCTCCCTGCCTTTAAAATAAATGAGGAACAGGCACAGAGAAGTAATCTTCATTGAAGTGTCTGTCTATTGACAAACACAGATTGTTGCCCTAAAGCGACACATTTTCCGTACATTCTGTTCTTGACTGATTTTTCCTATTATTGTTGACATTTTTATCTTGAATCTTACTATTGTGTGATTTGATATTAAAGATCTAAGCTGTGTGTAAGTACAGAAAAATAGATTTGTGTAACCCAGTTCAGTTTTCCAGGTTCACATATCTGTGTGCTGTGATACTAACATAAGCTGCTGAAAACATGTAAAACCAACAAATACAATGAGTACAAAATTAATAACTGTTAGTGAATCAGAATGTGAGAAAAATGGCACAGTAAATATTTGAGATATGCCGTAGCACTACCGCCGCAGAAACAAAAGTATTTTTTCCATTAGTCATTTAGCCTGTGAAGTCTCATCTTGCCTAATTTTCCAGAACAGAAGACAGTTTGGTGAATTGTATTGGTCTATAGCCTGTTAGTATCAATAGTCTCTCTCTGTAGGGATTTTTATAATTATGTTACAGACAAAATCAATTAGTTCTGGTCTATTTCCATGGAAACTGAATTATGTCAGAGGCTATAAATTTGCCATCTTCAAGGAAGGAAAGTTGTTCTGTGTCATACAACTTGAGAGATCAGGGAAGGAAAAAACAACATCTGACTATGTTTTCATGTTCTTGACGACAAGAGAGAGAGTTGTCAGAGAAAGACTGGTTTCATTAGTGAGAATAGGATGCTGTCTGTGTTTTCTTGGTATCAACAAAAGAAATAGGAAGGGAATAATCTAAAAGATAGAATGGACCAATTAACTATTTTCCTACTAAAGAAAGTTATTATTTTTTCCAAAGGAATTTTCATTTAGGGTTTATAAGTGGCATGTGTGACCAAAAGCATATTTTATCAAAGGCATAAACATAGCATACAACATATTATAATAATAACCACTGGGCACTCACCAAGGCTGAATAAAATATTATTGTCTATGTTTTAAAAGTTTTAAAATTATTGCTTTGTTGGTGTGCCTACCTAACCAAGTGACTTTGAGGATTAAATAATAATAATAGATAAAACTCAATTGAATGATCACTATGTCTCAGATAATTTACGTCATGTAATTTATATACACTAACTTATTTAATTGTCATTTTAACCCTATGAGGGTATTACTATTACTATTTTCCCCATTTTACAGATAGGAAGACCTGGTATAGGTAGGTTGGATAATTTGTCCAAGTTACAAAAGTAATAAGGAGTCAGAATTTGAATACAGATAGTTTAGGATAAAGCCTGGGTCCCAAGCCTGCAAAATGAGCAGAATTTTAGTTCATGTCTTCAGAAATGGAATTACGATGAGTCAGCTACCTTATTAGGAGGTTATTATGTATAGAGGTTGTTATGTATGTATCATGTTAGGAATGGGGTGGTACCATCTAAGAAGCACAGCAATAGAGTCCTCACCTTTGCTTTAAAATACAAAACAAACAGGAATGAATTAATAAACATAAAAGGCACATCTAATAGATACCTGTTCACATGTACGTTAAACATTTTGGAGCTATTTAAAGGCAAATTAAAAGTCTGAGCTTGCTACTTCATCTGTGTAACATATCTCTTGTTCTTAGTGTAATGTCAAGCAATTCAGTATTAACTAATGGTCTGGACAAACCTATTGAAAAAGTAACTTTGTAGTGTGGCTATCACCATACTATGGCCAAATACAAATTAAATCTCGACTTTCTCTACTATTGTTCCCTTCCTGTCAGATAAACACATGATTGTCCACACATAAATATTATTATTGATTTACTATTTAATAAAAGAACTATTTTGGTCTTTTTCTACCTGGACTTAATGTCAGGCATCTGAAAAAAATAGCTGAATGTGAAAGCAGAAGTTCATCTCTGGCTTCAGAACAGTTTTTGTCTTGGAAATAATTATTATCTTTTAGGAGATGATGTTGCCTGTGACTTTATCATTATCAGATAGATATACACTCAGAGAGACAACTGCTAACTAATAATGACAATTAAGCCAATATTGTAATAAACAAATCAGCATCGTTGGTTTTATCAGCTCCTCAGTTTCTCTACTGTGTGTTTTCAAACTGAAGTAAATTTTGTGTTCATCTTCCCAACAGCCATTCCACTTCAATACCTCTTTCAAACCCCTTGCCTATCATTAGTTAAAGATTAGACATTTGGTCCAGTTCTGGCCAATACAAGGTGAGGGCAAGTCTGCCAACTTGGCATCTGTAAAAGTTTTCTTCACTCAAAAAAGACTGAGGGGGAGACAGAATTATCTGTCCCGTGGACATTGTTGCATCAGGGTATGATGGTCCTACTGCAGGCACTTAAAACCAGAAGGCATGCCATTGTGAGGGCAAAGCTGACACGCTGAGGGTGGCAGATCACAGAAACAGATCTGCCCTTGGGCTCTTGATGGATCACTCACCTCCTGGACCCAAGCAGCCTCTTTACTGCTTGTTAGTTCAATAAACATCCTTCTTGACTTAGATAATTTTAGACAGCTTTTTTCATTAGTTGCTGCTGATACACCAAACAAATAAACAGTCCTCGGTAGGTTCAAAAACTTGGCCAGTCCAGGAACCAGCTTACAGTCCAATTCTGACTACATATTTAGATGTTCTTTATCCTATACACATAGATGACCTACAGAACCAATTACCAAATAAATAAGTTCAACTAAATACAATCCTGGATAATTTGCTGAATACACAAGATGAATGTGTCTCTTGAGAGAAAAAGAAATAAAATGCTGGTTTAGTTCCTCTTTACTTACATCAATAGCCTTTGTCATCTTTCCACTCCCTGAGATCATCTCTGCCATGTCTCTTGAGTGTTATTCTCTTTGGGAGGAACAAACTAGCAAGGAGGGAGGAAATCCCTCTTCTGCCTCCTTTTTGTCCTGAAACTGTTGCCATTGTTAGCTTACTAGATTTTAGTTAACTTTGCACAAACACGATTTAGACCCACTAGAAGTTTAGGTACCTTAGATAGTCACAGCACCTTTTTCCGGAAAAAACTCCAGGCCAATTCTGGGAATTATTTCATTTGTTCTTATGCCACCCTTATAAGAGATTCTGTGTTTTTATTCCAGTATGCCACTCTGCCACAGATCCTTGACAGGTATCTCATCCCTGATGAACTCTGATGTGACTTGACATTACCTTCCTTGCTCCATGATCTGTGAAGAAAGAGAACACAGGTGAAGTGAATCCAGCACCTTTGGCATTTGGATTGATATGGGTACTCTGTTTCTGGATCTGGATTTTGTACACACTTTGTTTACTTATAGTCCTAGATCAAGAGATCAGGATTGACACAAAACATGTTGTTTGAGCCTTATGAGCAGCGTACCCTGTGTGCTCAAGGGATGATGGGACCAGGAACCATTGTCAGGATCCTGCAGTGGGCATGGGACTCACCTCCTTCAGTGGCAACCTTGATTTCCAGTCCTTCTGAAGACAGACTGGAGCTCCAGGGCATCTGCCTGTTCTTCACCTCCTACTTCCTTCCCTCCTCTCCTCTCTTTTCTGCCCCTTTGCTTCTTTTCTTCAAATACCAGAAAGATCAAAGAGGTAGACCCTTGGAGTGTATGGTACACATGGAGGTTATGGGTTATTATCCTAATTCCTCTTACTCTCCACCTAAAATCCCATTTTATTTGCTAAGATAAAACCAATAAACTTTATTCAATGGCTTCTAAGAATAAATTTTAGATAAGCAGAGGTGAAAAAAACCAGCATGTTAAACCAAGGCGTAATATATATCAATCTGATGTCATAGTCCTTCCAGCTATAACCATTAGCAATGGCTGCTGCTGCTGCTGCTAAGTCACTTCAGTCGTGTCCGACTCCGCGTGACCCCATAGACGTCAGCCCACCAGGCTCTCCTGCCCCTGGGATTCTCCAGGCAAGAAAACTGGAGTGGGTTGCCATTTCCTTCTCCAATGCATGAAAGCGAAAAAGTGAAAGTGAAGTCGCTCAGTCGTAAGCCTAGTTAAACCAATGATTATTTAAAAGGACAATATATGAAAGTGAAAGTGTTAGTCGCTCAGTTGTGTCTGACTCTTTTCGACCCCATGGACTGTAGCCAACCAGGCTCTTCTGTCCATGGGATTTTCCAGGCAAAAATACTGGAGTGGGTTGCCATTTCCTCCTCCAGGGGATCTTCCCAACACAGGGATCAAACCCAGGTCTCCCACATTTCAGGCAGATTATTTACCATCTGAGCCACCAGGGATACCCAATCAGTATCCCAGATTTAAATCAGCAATTAGTATTTTTTAAAATATTTCATTTCACGTATACAAATCTTACATGGCAAACCAGTCTGGATCCTTGTGAATGAATCTCTTTTTACAATTTACTGTGAAAAAAAAAAGTCCCATTAAATGTCACCTTTTTATTTAATACATAGTTGTTGTTTTTTTTTTTAATCTTTATCTCCAGAGGAGAACCCACTCCTAAGCAACCAATCTCTTCTTTAATCTGTCATCAGAGTGATCTTTTAAAAATATGTATCTTATCCTTATTAAACTTTATAAGTGCTTCTCGGTGAGTTATACTTAGGAAAGTATGCTGGTGCCTTTATGATCTGGACTTTGTCTTTCCTCTCTTTCACTTGGTAGCAACACAGACCTGGCTCTGCCATTTGTTAGCTGTTTAACATTGAACATGTTACCTGACCAGTCCAATTTTTAGTTTCCTCTCTGTTAATAGAAACTATAATACCCATGGAAAGAGGGTTGTTGTTAGAATTAAATGATCTTTACATACACACCTGCATGTAGAGTCACTTGTACAATAGCTGGTATAAAGTAGGTTTTCCATAAAAGCTGGAGGTTTTAGTAGTAATAGAAGTAGCAATAATAGGAATAACAGTATTATAGTTATTATTACTTTAATAATACCCATCATCAGATCTTGAAGCATTAAATTGCATTCAAGTATTAAATTCTTAAATTTATAGTCCTTAAATAAATGTTAGTTGCTTCTACTTTATAGTCACAGGCTAATAAACACTACTTCTCTCCTTCACAGCACATAAATAACTGAGTTTTCAATACCTTGATCTCCATCCTGACTTATAATGAGCATGGTATTAAATAACTAAAATATAAAATTTAGATATTCTAAATTATTTGCAGCCTTTTCTCTGGAGACATTTTCAGCCTTTTCTCTGGTGTGGGGATGAAGTTGGGAGGACTAAATATCAAAGAGGAACTAAGAACTTAAGGACGAACAGAAGAGTAGAGTTTGAAAAAGCATGCCAGAAAGTTCTGATGCGCTTGAGTTCTTCTTCTTCACCCTCCCCTTGTGAAAATCACTGATTCACGGATTAGAGAAAATATATCTCACGGCCTGGGCTCCAAATGGGAGAGATTTTTTTCAGTCTCGAGTACACATGGGAAATAGTGATTTCTGCGTATTGTTTCACACTCCAATTTAGGTCCAATACTTTGAGTTGTATTATGTCTTAATAAGATCTCTATCTCACTCATCATTCGAAGTAGACTATGGCTTATACATTAATTGTAAGATAAAATAGGACTACTTGAGTTAAGAAGAGAATGAGGATTCTTTAAATCACTTCTGAACTTCAGTGAGCGTAAGAATCACTTGGACTGCTTATTAAATCTGTAGACTTCTGGGTTCAATCTATGGAGATTCTGAAAAAGTTGGTCTTGGGCAAGACCCAGGGATCTGCATTTTAAAACAGTTCCTTAGATTAATTTGATGGAAATGGCACATAGACTACAGTTTAAGAAGGTTATTCTGAAAGAAAAGAGTAGAGATTACTATGAATATGAGATGGTCACTTTATACAATCAAGGCTGGAATTTAGTGCTAATGTTCGCAATAGATGAGAAAAAGTGGAAGTACACAGAATCATATGTATCTGATTTTATTTTAGGAAACAAAACCAAAAAAAAATTCTTAAACACTGTGTATAAAAAGACAATCTTTCTCTAAGAACCAAACTGAGGGAAGAAGTTTTGCTATCAAGGGACACTACATAACATGCTTAGCAGATATCTTAAATTTAATTTCACAGAAGACCCATACAAGGTTTAATCTAATAAGACTTATACTAATGGTTAAAGTAGTTGAACTCAGTGAATTCCATTAAGATGGTGATGAGATAAGATGATTTAGAAACTATACTTTCAGATTATTTAATATAAGTATTGGACCTACAGATCCCCCCAAAACGGATAGCCTGCCTTTGAAATTATCTTAAAAGAATTTTAGCAGTTCAGAAATTAAGGGAAATTCTTTACACCGTGAATGAGGAAGTTGTTATTCAAAGAGTATGACAGAAACTTTACTCTAAAAAGGGTAGGTGTCACCAGCTGAGGAACTTTGCTTTAATTTTATTTTTCTTAGCTCATTTTTATTTTTACTGTTAATATTATTAATTGTAATATTAATACCAACAGTTGAATTTTCTAGAGATAGGTTTTATATTTCCTTTTGTGTAAGTTTATCCTAACAATTGATTTATCCTTTAATTTCTTCTTGTACAGTGTTTAATTTTTGTCTTGAAATTATCTTAAAAGAATTTTAGCAGTTCAGAAATTACGGGGAATTCTTTATACCATGAATGAGGAAGTTGTTATTCAAAGAGTATGACAGAAAATTTACTCTAAAAAAGGTAGGTGTCCATTGTTTTTAACTTTTATTTTGCCTCTTTAGTTTATCCTTTAACTATTTGCAAAAATACACAGAAGAACTGTACAAAAAAGATCTTCACGACCCAGACAATCATAATGGTGTGATCACTCACCTAGAGCCAGACATCCTGGAATGTGAAATCAAGTGGGCCTTAGAAAGCATCACTACGAACAAAGCTAGTGGAGGTGATAGAATTCCAGTTGAGCTGGAATCCTGAAAGATGATGCTGTGAAAGTGCTGTACTCAATATGCCAGCAAATTTGGAAAACTCAGCAATGGCCACAGGACTGGAAAAGGTCAGTTTTCATTCCAATACCAAAGAAAGGCAATGCCAAAAAATGCTCAAACTACCACACAATTGCACTCATCTCACACTAGTAAAGTAATGCTCAAAATTCTCCAAGGCAGGCTTCAGCAATATGTGAACCGTGAACTTCCTGATGTTCAAGCTGGTTTTCGAAAAGGCAGAGGAACCAGAGATCAAATTGCCAACATCCGCTGGATCATGGAAAAAGCAAGAGAGTTCCCGAAAAACATCTATTTCTGCTTTGTTGACTATGCCAAAGCCTTTGACTGTGTAGATTACAATAAACTGTGGAAAATTCTGAAAGAGATGGGAATACCAGACCACCTGATCTACCTCTTGAGAAATTTGCATGCAGGTCAGGAAGCAACAGGTAGAACTGGACATGGAACAACAGACTGGTTCCAAATAGGAAAAGGAGTACGTCAAGGCTGTATATTGTCACCATGTTTATTTAACTCATATGCAGAGTACATCCTGAGAAACGCTGGGCTGGAAGAAACACAAGCTGGAATCAAGATTGCCGGGAGAAATATCAATAACCTCAGATATGCAGATGACATCACCCTTATGGCAGAAAGTGAAGAGGAACTAAAAAGCCTCTTGATGAAAGTGAAAGTGGAGAGTGAAAAAGTTGGCTTAAAGCTCAACATTCAGAAAACAAAGATCATGGCATCTGGTCCCATCACTGCAGGGGAAATAGATGGAGAAACAGTGGAAACAGTGGCAGACTTTATTTTGGGGGCTCCAAAATCACTGCAGATGGTGACTGCAGCCATGAAATTAAAAGACGCTTACTCCTTGGAAGGAAAGTTATGACCAACCTAGACAGCATATTGAAAAGCAGAGACATTACTTTGCCAACAAAGGTCCGTCTAGTCAAGGCTATGGTTTTTCCTGTGGTCATGTATGGATGTGAGGGTTGGACTGTGAAGAAGGCTGAGCACCGAAGAATTGATGCTTTTGAGCTGTGGTGTTGGAGAAGACTGTTGAGAGTCCCTTGGACTGCAAGGAGATCCAACCAGTCCATTCTGAAGATCAGCCCTGGGATTTCTTTGGAAGGAATGATGCTAAAGCTGAAACTCCAGTACTGTGGCCACTTCATGGGAAGAGTTGACTCATTGGAAAAGACTCTGATGCTGGGAGGGATTGGGAGTAGGAGGAGAAGGGGACGACAGAGGATGAGATGGCTGGATGGCATCACTGACTTGATGGACGTGAGTCTCAGTGACCTCCGGGAGTTGGTGATGGACAGGGAGGCCTGGCGTTTTGCGATTCATGGGGTTGCAAAGAGTCGGACACAACTGAGTGACTGCACTAAACTGAACTTAACTATTTTGGCGGCTTCCTGGTAACTCACGCGACAGTAAAGAATCTGTCTGGCAAGCAGGAGACCCAAGTTCAATCCCTCTCTCAAGAAGATCCCTTGGAGAAGGAAATATCAACCACTCCAGTATTCTTGCCTGGAGAATTCCTTGGACAGAGGAGCTTGGTGACTACAGTCCATGGGGTGCCAAAGAGTTGGACATGACTGACTTTCATTTTCACTTCACTTAGCTATTTTTAGCCATTTATGCAGCTTTCTTTCCTTTCGATCCATTTTATCCTCCTTTATGTTGACATAATGTACCTGCTTCAGAATTTTCCAGATCAAAACCATTTCTGGCAGGCATTCGACTGTAAAACTTTGGGTACTCAGTTAGCTCTTTGTACAGGGGCGGCAGTAAATCCAAAGCCACTCACTGAGGAGTTCACAACTATTGTCATCTGGTCCCTGGCAGTGTTTCCCCATGGGGAGGGGATCTCCTTCCATCTAGATGGGATTGCTGGTTGGCTTTCAGCGTCTGTAATAGCCCTATCCTACCAGCTGCTCCTTTGGTTTTAGGACTTGAAACTGTTATCAGGTAAATAACTTCAAATGGTCAAATCACCAAGATGTTATGAAGTAATATACTGGGAATTTTGTCTAGGAAGGAAAACCACATATCTACTTCTCTGGGTACTTCAGATTCTCCTGGAGAAAATTTGACCATTAGAAGACTAAATGAAGGTCTCAAGTTAATTTAAAATCTTGGATTTCTTTCTTTGAGTTGTATTAAATTCATTTCTGCCTTACTCTAAAAATGTTGAGGCTGAGACTCAGAAGCTAAATGTACATTTTAAAACAGTGACTTCATTAATGCACAATCTTGAACAGGTTTAATCATCTACATTTTCTCCATTTTCATCGTCTTCAACTGCCTGTTGCTCATGGATTTTGAAAAAATAATGTACCATTTTACTTTATTTTTTATAAAGAGATAAAATATAATAAAAACAAAAAGTTGTTGTTGTTCAGTTGCCAAGTTGTGTCTGACTCTTTTGTGATCATATGGACTGCAGCCCACCAGGCTCCTCTGCCCATGGGATTCCCAGGCAAGAATACTGGAATGGGTTTCCATTTCCTTCTCCAAAAATAAAAGTTAAATTTCTCTAAATACATGATTTAAAAGATGTATTGGAACTTGGAAATCCAGTATTCTAAAACTGAAAAGGCTCCTCCTGCCATCTAGTTTCACCATTAGAGTTTTTGTCAGTGGTCCTCAAAATTTAGCATCAGAATCACCTGTAGAACTTTTAGTAAAATACAGCTTGCCAGGTTCCACCCCAGAGTCGCTTGTAGATACAGGTGAAGCCCCAAATTTTGTGTTTCTAATAAGCACACAGAGGATGCTGATGATGTTAGCCCAGGAATCACATTTTGACACATTTTGACTGGCTGATAGAATCCAGAAATTTGTTTGTTTGTTTGTTTGTTTGTTCTGCTTTTCGTTGTTGTTGAACTTAGAAGCATATGTGCCAGTCATACTGCTCTCGTTTTTATGATTTCTCAGAGATAATAGCCATAGCTTCTTCAGTCTCATTATTTGTTTAATGTCCTGTGGTGTAATTCTTCTGAACCTGGAAGCTTAAAATGATTTATGGCAGTATTTCACAGAAGCCTGCAATAGCTTTGTAAGCCTCTCCCTGATTCCGGCCTGACTCCCATGGAGCCTATTTTCACCCAGCAGTCAGAGTGATTTGGGGAAAAGAGAAAACAAATCAAGTTATTTCTCTGTGCAGGAGCCTACAGGAGCTACCCAGAGAAAAGGCCAAACTTTATAATTGCCTCTAAGACCTTATGAATGGCTTTCCAGTTACCTTGCTGAACTCATCCTGAACTCATTGCTCTCCTTTTTTCTCACTCCTCTCTAGTCACACTGGCTGCTGGCTGTCCTCTGCACCTGCCAAACACAGATATACTGCTCACTCTCCTAGGAGTGGTCTTTCCTCTAGATAACCTAGCTTTCTCATCTGCAAGTCTTGGTCAAAACTTTACCTTTTCAAAGAGACCTTCTGTGCTTCCCCTCCATCTCCTTACCCCATTTTATTGTTTCCAAAGCATTTATCATCTTATTATGTACTATATAATTAACTGATTTATAATGTCTATTATTCACTTTCTATATTTCCTGGGTAGAACATAAGACTTATAGGGGCTGGAATATTCCTTTCTTGGTCTCTTTTGTTTACCAGTGAATCCCAAGTGCTTAGAACAGCGTATGGCACATAGTGGGTGCTCAACAGATATTTTTTGAATAAATGAATTATTTAATGTTAGTTTCTTATAAAGATTTAAACTTTTTACCTTAGATTTGCTATTTCAAATTCAGCCTACAACTACTCTCTAGAAAGTCTTGTATTCTATTTAATGTAGCATATTTTATAATAGCAAAGTCTAGAAAAAAACTGAAATATCCACTCAGATGGGATTGGTTAGGTAAATAAAGTAACTTAGTTTCGTGTCATATAGCCATGAAGATGGTAAAACATAGGAAAGCAACAAAAGCCAAATACTCTATAGGCACAATATTTGCTAATTATGTAGTTGTATTTCTTCTAGATCACATACATACATTCAAAACCTGTTTACCTCAAAGATTATTGACTAAGTATGCTGAGTTTGGGCTTCCCTGGTGGCTCGGGGTAAAGAATCTGCTGCCAATGCAGGAGACCTGGGTTCAATCCATCCCTGGGTCAGGAAGATTTTCTGGAGAAGGAAATGGCAACACTCCAGTATTCTTGCCTGGGAAATCTTCATGGACAGAGAAGCCTGGGCTACAGTCTATGGGGTCTCAAAGAGTCGGACACAACTCAGCGACTAAACAACAACATGCTAAGTTTATCAGACCCTCTTTAATACAAAGCAAAGTGAGGAATGAATATTTTACTCAAGGAATTCCACACTTCAAAATATCTTAGAGAAGGAATAGTAAGGATAATAGAGGACACTGACTTGCTCTGTGCCAGGCACTGATTAGCTCATTTGCATCTTGTCAGTAACTCTATGAGATAAAGGTGATTATTGTCCTCCTTTTGCAGATAAGGAAACAATAGGATTCAGAGAGGATAAGTAACACATCCAAAGTCACATGGCTAGTAATCATGCCACCAAATCCAGTGTCTTTTTTTTTTCTTCAGTTCAGTTCAGTTCAGTTGCTCAGTCCTGTCCAACTCTATGTGACTCCATGAATCACAGCACGCCAGGCCTCCCTGTCTATCACCAACTCCAGGAGTTCACCCAAATCCACGTCCATTGAGTCGGTGATGCCATCCAGCCATCTCATCCTCTGTCATCCCCTTTTCCTCCTGCCCCCAATCCCTCCCAGCATCAGAGTCTTTTTCAATGAGTCACCTCTTCCCATGAGGTGGCCAAAGTACTGGAATTTCAGCTTTAGCATCATTCCTTCCAAAGAAATCCCAGGGTTGATCTCCTTCAGAATGGACTGGCTGGATCTCCTTGCAGTCCAGGGGACTCTCAAGAGTCTTCTCCAACACCACAGTTCAAAAGCATCAATTCTTCAGTGCTCAGCTTTCTTCACAGTCCAACTCTCACATGCATACATGACTACTGGAAAAACCATAGCCTTGATTAGACGGACCTTTGTTGGCAAAGTAATGTCTCTGCTTTTCAATCTGCTATATAGGTTGGTCATAACTTTCCTTGCAAAGAGTAAGCGTCTTTTAATTTCATGGCTGCAATCATCATCTGCAGTGATTTTGGAGCCCCAAATAATAAAGTCTGCTACTGTTTCCACTGTTTCCCCATCTATTTGCCATGGAGTGATGGGACCAGATGCCATGATCTTAGTTTTCTGAATGTTGAGCTTTAAGCCAACTTTTTCACTCTCCACTTCCACTTTCATCAAGAGGCCTTTTAGTTCCTCTTCACTTTCTGCCATAAGGGTGGTGTCATCTGCATATCTGAGGTTCTTGATATTTCTCCCGGCAATCTTGATTCCAGCTTGTGCTTCTTCCAGCCCAGCGTTTCTCATTCTCATATGTACTCTGCATATAAGTTAAATAAGCAGAGTGACAACATACAGCCTTGACGTACTCCTTTTCCTATTTGGAACCAGTCTGTTGTTCCATGTCCAGTTCTAACTGTTGCTTCCTGACCTGCATATAGGTTTCTCAAGAAAAAGTAAAATCAGAGGCTCTCCCTAAAAAATAATTTACTGATTTGTTTCTCCAGCTTCATCTTACATGCTCTCCTACACATGTGCTCCTCCCTAGTCAAATGTATCTGTTTGCCATTCCCCGAAAGTCTCGTTTCTGGCCTCTGACTTTCAGAAACCTTCCCTCTGCCTGAACTCTCACTCACCACCAATTACTGCCTGTTAAAATCCTACCTATACTCCAAGGCTCATCATACCTAAATTCTGAGTCAGAAGTTGTTTTGCCTTCCTCTGAACTCCAACAGCTTACACATATTGTCTTTAAAATTCATATAATAATTATAATACTCTGGCTTCTGCTTTTATTAAGGATGTGCCTTATTTCTTCTACATCTTAAATTTCTTTAAGATAAAGATTTTTATTGCTTATCTACCACAGTCAGCAGGATATTATTAGATATCTTCTGAATATAATTACCTAAAACAAATTCTGCTAATGCCCTATCGAATGTGTTAGTTCTGGTCATATGTAGGAATTGAACACTTAAATTATAGCTAGTGCCAAATCTGAAATGATAATATTTTTGGATATTGGCTTAAATTAAAAAAAAAATCAGCATTAGTAACCTTAATTTCACTTGTTTGTTTTGTCTGTTTTTAATGTTAGCATCTAGAAATTTTCAAAGTACATATGTTCATCTCATATCTTAGTGATGAGTGCTGGTTCAGTATATACCTTTCCCCTATTCTTTTTCCATCCACCAAATGATCAAACCTACTAACAAAATAATTAAGAAAGCAGGCAATCCCCTGTTCTGAGATGCTCTAAAAGGGAAAGGCACACTATCTCTGTATCATTTTTCTGTTTTACTTGGTTGCTGCTGCTAAGTCGCTTCAGTCGTGTCCGACTCTGTACGACCCCAAAGACGGCAGCCCACCAGGCTCCCCTGTCCCTGGGATTCTCCAGGCAAGAACACTGGAGTGGGTTGCCATTTCCTTCTCCAATGCATGCAAATGAAAAGTGAAAATGAAGTTGCTCAGTCATGTCCGACTCTTAGCGACCCCATGGACTGGAGCCTACCAGGCTCCTCCATCCATGGGATTTTTCCAGGCAAAAGTACTGGGGTGTTTACTTGGTTAGATTGTTGTTTTTGCCTTTAATTCCTAGGATTTTGGACCAAGAAACAAAAGTGAACATTGTGTGTTTGTGCATGTGTGTGTGTGTGTGTGTAAGAGACAGAGACACATGGAAGGTAACATTTAAACACATTTAAACATCTAAATCAGAATATAACCAGAATTATAGAAAGCTTTCTATTTTGAAGTAAACTGGCATCAAGGAAAATAGAAAGCAAATAAAGTTCTCAGCCCAGTAAACAGCCCTTGATCCATTTCTATCGTAATGTCAGTTTTGCCTCAGCCATAATAGAGAGCCCTACAAGTTGCCCCCAGTCACGTCTTTCCTACTGCTTGCTGGTGCCTTGTGCTTTAGGCAGTTTCTTTCCAGGCAACCACAGACTGTTTACTGACTGTAATCAAAATGACAGCACACTGTTTTCACAACCCAGGGTTGAGTCGATTGCCTTTTTCACTTGGCAACCTAAGGGAGCTTGAGGTACAACTTGCATCACTTCAAGATGGTGGTGCTTACTTCATATGTAACCTGCATCCCCTGAGGCTTAAACTACAGAGGAAGTGAGAGTTATCTAGCATGCAGCAGGGAGGCTGTAAAATCTGCCTTCAGATTAGTGCTAGTGGTAAACTGCACCGGAGCACACTTATTTAGGTGTGGCTGCAGTTCTGCTGTGGTTCCTCCCCAGCCAGAACCCAGCCGCCTGAGCAGCTTCTCTTTTAAGCATCCCCACCCCACCCCCGCCCCATCCCAGCTAGATGGTTATAATGTTGTGGAGTCTGATCACCTTGAAGATGGAGAGGAGATGCAGAGGAGAGTGTAATACAATAGAAAACATGCCCTGCTCCTGAGAGAGACAGAAGAAAACAGAATGAGGGGAATGTAACCTGTGATTCAAATAATCTTTAAATTCTAGGCTTGTCTTTGACGTCACTTGCTGTGACATGTTAAATGCTCAGTGTTTTTGGTATTGAGTGTCCACATCTGTTATGGAGAAGGAAGGGGAGGAAGTGACTAGTTCATATGTAGCACCTCTTTTATCTCTAAAGCACTGGAACTCTGTTCTTGGTGTATTCCAACATTCATCCCTTCTGAGAGACAGTGATCTGAGGGTGCAGCAGTTACCTTATACTCTGAACTCAAAGGGTCATTGAATATTGGACTAATGATGTAACTGGGGTTGGCTGTGTTATACCTTTTAGAGTCTGTCTTCATATTCAGAATACTTTATGGGCTATGTGTTTGTTCAAATTGGAGCTATGTTTTTTTGATGAATCAATATTATGAATACCTTGAGAAGAGTATAGCTGGAGGGTTGGCTGCTGAAGAGAACTGTCCCTCACATCTTTTCTATTTAGATACCCAATTCTGTACACATAATTTCTTCCTAAATTGGTGATACAAAAATCTTCCATATAAATAACAATTAAAAAAAAACTAACAAAACCTCGAGTCTAGGTTTCAGTGAAATACGATCAGTCATTGAAGAAAATGTGAAAACACAGAGAGTGTATATTTTTCCTTCAGCCACTTAGCACATTACTGGTACCAAAATAGAGCAAAGACCTCCCTGCACTGCCTGAGTTAGGTGTAGATGTTACCACTTATTTGGGTTTCCCTGTTGGTCAGAGGTAAAGAATCCCCCTGTAAAGCAGGAGACATTCGATACCTGCGCTGGAAACATTCCCTGGAGGAAGGCTTGGCAACCTACTCCAGTACTCTTGCCTGGAGAATCCCAGGGACTGAAGAGGCTGGCAGGCTTTAATCCATAGAGTTGCAAAGAGTTGGACATGACTGAAGTGACTTAGCATGCACCCACATTATCACTGAATTGCAGCAGGATCACACAGTGGAGGGTCTCTGCATGTAAACACAGGAGGGATAATGTTTAGAGCTCAATTCTTTGGGGGCTAAAGGAAGCCAGAATGCCACAGGCAAGAGAAAATTAAATTTGATGCAAAATTTTCTTTAGAGATTGCAGCAACCAATATGCTAATTAGAGTCAAGAAGCTATTTAGAGTCAAGACAGGCATAGCCTGCCTGGCCTTTCCCAGGATGCAGGATCCAGCAAGACTCTGGCTAGTGAAGGCAGCAATCATAAGTAGAAACAAAAGCATTGAACAGAGGAGATGCTAGAAAGGACAGAGCTGGAATTTGTGGCATTTTTACAGTGTTCTTGAACCAAGAACTTCTTCAAGTATGGAACTTGAACTAACTACTCAAGGACATGGATAATTTAGGATACTGATAAAATTGCCTGTGCAAAGTTGGGCATTGAATTCATTTATTCTTCAAATGTCTTTCTCCTTTTAAAAAAAATAATAGACTTTATTTTTTTAGGGCAGCTCTAGGTTACCAGAAACTTGAATAGACAGTTCACAGACACAGAAAACACACTTATGTTTACCAAAAGGGAAAGAGGGAGGGGAGGGATAAATTTAGGAGTTTGCAGATACAAACTACTATATATAAAAGAGACAATAAAGGCCTACTGTATAGCATAGGGAACTATATTCAGTATCTTATAATAATCTATAATGAAAAAGAAAAAAAATGCATATATATATGAATTAGTTTACACCAGAAACTAACATGACTTTGTATGTCAACTATACTTCAATTTTTAAAAAAATCCAAGAAAACATAAAATATCTATCAAATTTTGAAAAAAAAAAGTCAAAGAGTTTCCAAATCAAGTGTGCCTTTTTATGTCTTAAATATTTAGTTTTCAAATGTTTTATTCAGGAAGAAATTGAGAATAAATAGAAAGTATTTTGTTAGGCATAAAATTTCCCAAATTTAGCTTTCCTGAGGGATTTGGATTATTGGAGAAAGTGAGTATTATTTTATGGTTACATCTGTCTCACAGAGTGTTGTTTCAAACGTAATACAGTTATAGTACATTTAATGGATATTTAAAAGAAATGTGTCTTAATGATGACTCAGGATAATTTTGAGACACAGAGTAAACAAGTTTAACAAATGTATGAGAGAGCTTACTACTGCAGTTTCCAGGGCATATTTTAACTCGTGCTAATTTGCATAGAGATCTGCATCCTGATTTGGATGTGCTCTGCCACTTTTCATTTACTCCTGAGCATTACCCTTCCCCTTTTCAAAATATACTTAATGCTTTTGAATAACAAATTGGAATTCTTTTCCCCAAAGAATTAACTTATTTCTCACAGTTGTCACTGTGTTGGTAGAGGAAATGGTCGTATCAACCATAAATTTTTTGCTCTCTACACTGACTAATTTAAAGTGTCCTTACCTTTCATTAAAAAACATTTCTTTTTGGTTTGGGCTTTCATTCTTTTTAATGTTTTACTGGTTTTTTATTTATTTTTTTATTGTAGACTACCTAAGTACTTTGAATATAAAGGTAGGATGTCATTTTTTAAAAAAATCAGTGATCTAATCCCACTTTGAGAACCCAAGCATCATTTCATCAACGTCTATCATAAACTGAGCCCAGATATAATATAGTGTTGCTTCTGTTCACCATGCAACCACTAGCCTCCTATTTCAAAATACATGTATTCTCATCCTGAGATTTAACAGATCTTTCATATTGGATGATAATTTTCATGACCTGGTGAAAAAATGGTAGAAATCATGAAGAAATCATAGTTAAGTAGAAATATTAAAGGATGTTTCTCCAGAGGAAAGACTTTAGGATATAACCTGCTCTGAAGGATGGAGAGGATTGCTTTTATAGAGGCTACCACAGACTCTTCCTAGTTGTGGAAAGGATTGTGGGAAATCAACATGGAAAAGCAACTGTGATGTTAACCCAGAAAATGTTGAAATGGCTGACTCACCTTCATAATGGAATTCGTTTTAGGAAAATCAATTCATTATTAATTCCACTTAACTATTAGGTTAATTCACTTTTTCCTCAGAAATGCCACTTTCTGACAATACATTTTTAAGTGACTTTTGGCTTTAAATAATTTATTGGTTTACAGATCTGCTTTACCTCAAAATCTGCCACAATTGAAGTTTCAATAATTGGAAATCAATGCTTTGTTTCCAACTGAATGAACTGGCTATTTGAAGAATTATCTTTCAATGACCACTCTTATTTGATTTTAAGACTTAATTTTCAAAGGAACAATTTATAAGGTACAGAATAAAAAGAGGGCAAATCTCTGGTTGTACAAATTGAACTTCATGGATGCTTATGTCTAAGTGTGCATAATTGTTTGTATTGTTAGTTTGAAAAATATATCACAACCAGCAGCTGGGTCAACTTTCTAATAGAGGTAAGGGTAGGAAATTACCAATTTGAAATATAAAACTGCTTAAACATATAGAATAAATACCAGCCTTTTCAACTGAAGGGGAAATGGACACGAATGTACTTTTTGTTATTTTAAGTATTTACATAGTCTTTTAACTTAACACATGCCCACTTGCTAGAATTTTTAAATTATTCTAAAAGCCATTTCTCAGTTATCTTTCACTTGTCTAGCCAAACTTTCACTAGCTTTTCTTGTTTTTCTTCATCTTCCTTTAGTCAATTGCTTTTCAAACCTGACTGCATATTTGAACTATGCTTGCAGAGCTTTTAAACACTGATGCCCAGGCTCAGCCCAGTGCATTTAATTGAATTGGCCTAAGGTGGAGCAAGCTTTACTCTTTTTTTTTTAGCTTTGCTCTTTTTGAAGCTTCCCAGATGATTCCAGTGTGTAGCCAGAGCTGTGCCCCACTCTCTGAATAAGCTCATCATGTTTTATCTGTTTCCATTTTTCTCTCAGATGTTTGCATCTCTATTTCCTTTAAACTGTTTTTTTCCCCCTCCTTTTATTATTATTAGTGAGGTTTAAAAAATCTGACTTTTTTTTTTTCAGTTTTCATTTTTCTTTTTCTTTCTAATTTTCCATGTACTGGTGAAGAAGTTCTCATTCCAGAACTTGTATTTGATTTTTATTCTTATCTAATACCACCAAGTTTTATATCAATGAAAAAGAATGCAATATATCTGTGTATTATATATTTGCCTGTTATTTCAATGCTAATATAATGATGTACTTTAATTTTTGGAATTGATATATTAAGATTGATAGTAGAGCCTGATAAAATTGTTGAAAACTAATATGAAGAATGGATTTACTTGAGTTGTAATCATTAATGGCTATGATTAAAGATACTTTAATAAGATATTTTAGAACTTTGAGACCATGTTAACTCAAGGACATGTAAATATTCTATTAATGATATCTTTTATCTTTTCTCAGCTAAAGGACAAGTTTTTCCTACAAATTTCAATAATTTCAGAACAGTGTACAAGTGAGAATATTACATACTTCATTAAGTAGCATAGCCGTAACAAGATATCCATAGCAAGAGAAGTATTAATAGCAATAAAAAAAAGGGGGAGTAAAAGGATCTAAGTAGATAAAATTCAGTGAAGTAATTAGCAGCAGTAAAAACAGAATTATGGGAGGGAATATGTAGAACATATTCTACATATTCTATATGTAGAACAAGGATTTGAAAGGAAAGAGAAAAATGGTGGGCAGTTAGTTAACCCTGGAGGAGCAGATAGGAAATATGAGTGCCTGTGTGGCACTTCCTTCAAATACAGTCAACCCATTTCTTCTCCCTTAAGCTTATTTACCCTTATTGGTGAAAATACTGATTGGATTGGCAAAAGGAAAAACTACCTGGCCAAAAATCCCTTGGCCTTATCCTGCCTGTAGGTATACTTTGTAGAATCTATCCAATATTGTAAATAATTTGAAATAGATGATGACATTTAACAAGAGGGAAGTTTCTCAGAAAAGAAATCTAGATTTTAAGCTTCTTTGGAAAAATCATTAGATTCAATAGTCTCCTGGCCCTTAGGAGCATTCCCTCTTTAGAAAGTGTGTGGGCTGTGGAGTTTTTTAGTCCCAACCTGACTTGCTTTACTCATTTCTCTCACCTGCATCATGCATGTAGAAATTTGGGCTTATTTCTTGGAGAATTCATTCTTAAGTGTATGTCCATCCATGGTGTAAGTTCCATGAAAAGAAATTGCTCGGAATACTTTGTCTATGGCCCTACCATGCTGAATGTACTCAGTCTCATCAGAATACTTTGCAAAAGCAATTTACATAAAGAAAGATAAATGTTACAAGCAAAAAGAGCAAGGACACAGAGAAGCTAACAAACAGGTGATTGGTTCTCAAATAGAAACTTGAGCCCATTAAATGTGTCCTGTTAATAAGCTCTGTATGAATACTTGGGATTTGGTTCAGAAGTGCAATGTCACTTAATAACAGGAGCTGGGATTTAGTGAATTATTCCAGTTCAAGCTCTTGGAAAAAGAAAAAGACAAAATGTTCTGTACGGCCAAAGTAAGAATAGAGTATCTTCTGAATATTAGGAGATTAAAATTCCCAAAAGTGAGCTTCTTGGCAGAAAATGGCCAAGGTTATTTAAGGAGTGACTTCCCATCTTTGAAATCACCCATTGAATAAAACAATATTAAGATACTGTTTAAAAATTTAAAGACCATCATTTCTTTCTCTTTCCTCCAGCTCAGAGCTTAATCACATGCAGGGCTCCCTATATGCAGTCTGCAAAAGCATGAAAACCTAATTCAACTATTACAGAAATAACTCCAAACTTTTAAAAGGTTTCTCTGAATTAATACAACCCCTGAGAATTCCCTAATACAGCTGCCACCTAGCATATGTTTATATGCACTGTATTTGTGTTTAATAGGTAGATTTACTTTGTAAGCATGCTTATAAGTTACTTTGCAGTTACTCTCTATTCATTTATCTTGAGCAGAAGTTTCTTTAAAGTTCTTTCTATAAAGTCCTTTTTTACTTCAAAGCCTGGAAAAAAGAGGTGGAGTATTATAAGAATCACTCAATAAATAGGAGGCATATTAAAACTTCTGTTATGCAGTTGAGTAGGTATTCATATAAAATTTAAAGAATTCTTCTATTGTGGCTAATTAGATGTCTAACATAGATTCAGATATCTACAGAGCTGGTGCCCATCAGACAGGTCAGCAAGCACATCTTTGCTTAGCAAGAGAGCAAGATTTTATTTATTAACTTACTTTCAGGTAAAATTAACAGAAAATTAACACTATTCTGCTCTTAACTCTGCACATAAACCCATTAAAATGTATGCAAAGAATATGTTAACTTTACCCCAGTGTGAAAAATATTATCAGGTAAAGCTGAACTAAAGTGGTAGCTTTCTAAACAAAGATATATATATGAACTTGCAACCCAAGAGGCTATACAACTGGCTTTTATCCTTTCCCGATTTTATAACTACCTTAAGAACAACCTACCTCAAGAACTTGTAGTTTGGATACCAGGTTATACATTGGATTGCCATTAAAGGTGTTTATAGTGTAAAATTCAAGTGGAAGTAAAGATAATTTAGGATTAAAGTTAATAAAAATTTAAAATAGATCCCTAGTACAGAAGTATACTGTTAATATCCTAAATTATATTTCAGGAGTTATGTGTGTGTGTTAGTCACTCAGTCATGTCTGACTCTGTGACCCCACGGGTTGTAACTCACCAGGCTTCTGTGTCCATGGGATTCTCCAGGCAAGAATACTGGAGTGTATTGCATTCCCTTCTCCAGAGGATCTTCCCCACCCAGGGATCGAACCCTGGTCTCCTGCATTGCAGGCAGATTCTTTACCATTTGAGCTATAGGGAAGTCCTTATTTCAGGAGTAAGTGGATAAATTAATCCTCAAATTTTAGAAAACTGGTAAAACAATCATCAATATTAAGGTAGAATGAATAATATATTTTAGATGACAAGGTAAACATTATTCCCAACCTTCAGTGAGTTCACAGTGTTCCTATATATGAATGATAATGAGAAAGAAAGCAATCTGCACAGCCGCTCTTGCAAAGACATTTCACCATCTAGTCACATTTCATTCCTCAGTGGAAAAAAAGTGGTTTTTTTTTTTTTGTATGCTTACACTTATGGGTGCTTTCATTTAACTCCTAAAAATAAGGATTCAGAAGAGCTGGGAATGAGCTGGAGTCAGGAAGATGGACTAAAGCAGGGCACTGTCTAATTGAGAAACTTTCCCCTCGTGTCTTGAAGACTCTCAAACTCAAGGCCATCTCAGATCTGTCTAATCATAAGCCCATTAAGTCGTCTTGGCTGCCATGAAAATGAAACTGACATCACAGTTATTTGAGTCAGTTTAAAGAGGCCTAGGGTGGTTGAAGGGAAGGATTGGGAGGCCTGGGGTGCTGAAAAGACCTCCCAGCTTTAGCTCCCTAAAATCCCAGTAGCACACAGCTGTCAAGAACATGAAGCTGGGTTTGTAGAAAAAATCCTTTGTAGGGAAGCAGAGATTTTGCTATATGTCAACAGTTTCGTCCGGCACAGTTTGACTTTCCACCTTTTATTGCACCATCAATTCTATTTAAGCAGTAGATAGTTTGAGTTGATCACATAGTCCACACATGCAGTCATTTCTGGGATTTAGGTTCTTTAACTTGATGGTCATAGTGAAATTAATTCTTGGTGAAACCTAGGTTTTTTTTCTGACTTCACAGAGGCCTTCTGTCTAATAGTTGTATTGATTAAAGCACAAGTGAAATAAAGCCTTTTGCCCCTATTTTGTTAAAAAGAAAAAAGACTTAGAAGTGGGGTCCATGATAATGTATCATTGGCAAAAGAGTGGTCTTCTAGAAGGTATGAAAGTTCTATGAGGAAATGGCTAGGATGTTAACACTAATTGATATTATTATAGAGAACACATTTTGTTATTGTTTCAGCAAGGGCATGCTTCCAGGATAAGAACTATTCCCTTTTCAACTATGGAATTTCTTGGCAGTTTCACTGTATTCTTCCTGTTGTGGTAGAAGATGCACTACCATCACCAGCATTAAAAAATAATACCTGTTCCTTTTGGCAAGCGTTGGTGAACAGAGGAGGAGGGATGGGTTGGCACTTAATTGTGCCCCAGGATATGTAATAAACACTGGACAGACAGTATTTATTTACACAGTCCTGCAATGTCAGCATCATCATTCCTGTTTATACAGGTGATATAATAGAGGCTCATAAGGTTGAAATCTTTGTTAGTTAATAGTGGACCTAGGATTCATTTGGGGCTTCCCAGGTGGCTCAGTGGAAGGAATCCACCTGCCAACACAGGAGACGCAAGAAACACAAATTCGATCCCTGGGTCAGGAAGATCCCTGAAGTAGGAAATGGCAACCCATTCCAGTATTCTTGCCTGAAAAATTCCATGGACAGAGGAGCCTGGTGGGCTGCAGTCCATGGGATTGCAGAGAGTTGGACATGACAGAAGCAACTAAGCACACACAATCACGTATATGAATCAAGCGTGTACACACACACACACACACACACACACAAGATTCATTCCACTAGCCATTGCTCTTAACCGCTTCTCCAGGTTGCTTTCCGGTTGTTCCCACCATAGAAGGAACTGGCTAAGGACCTTTAAACATTTCTATTTCTCTATCCTCATGTTTAGCACAAGATTAATGGTAATATAAAACTCAGTGAAAATCAGAGATATATCAGATTACAGTTAAGCTGAGAAATCAACTGGTGAAAATCCAGATAAATTAGGAACAATGAATGAAAAGTGTCCTTATATATCCTTGATTCCCATTTCCGTATTTTACAAGTGTCCCTTCTGGGGCAACAAAACTCATTAGTAGCAGAATTTGAATCAGAAATCAAGACTTCCAGCTCAGTGCCCAACCTGTTTTTCTCTACCACACCAGTACATTACAGTATTATTTTTGACCTAACAAATGAAGTCACTACTAGTTCTTTTTAAGAATAAGATACCAAACGTATTTGATATATCATTTAATTGAAAAATGTTTGATTTCTAACAATTTTCAAAGAGCACATTTGGTGAATAACTGTGTATGCATTTGCTCTTCACATGGTTACTACATATATAGAAAGAATTAAGAGATTCTTGCAACTATACTGCTAAAAATATTACTAATAGTCAGGAACAAAATATAAGCATCCATTCATAAATGTAAAACAGTTTAGAAAGACCAGCTCTGGTGTTTACACAGAACAAAGTTACATTCAGTCACCTGTAGTGAAGCTTGGAGTGTACAATATGCTCAAGCCAATTAGCATCCTTTTCTGGGAACCCTTTTCAAAGAAACAGTTTTCTTTATAGCCAATGGTAGGAGCTCAAAAATATACAAGACCCACGGATTTTCTCTGAGGCAACCACTATTTTGTAATTTTTTAGGGGGAGTATTATTGCTAGCCAAGGTAAAACCTTGGATGAGAAATCAGTATCTTTCCATATCATTAGAGATTATAGTTGTTTTTAAAGCAGAGGCCGCAAGTTCTATTTTTAGGCTGGTTTGACCAGTACTGACTAGAAACCCATGTTGAAATCAGAGGTCTTTATTCCACACAGGGCACTCACTGCTTGGACTGATTGTGATGAAATGTTTTCATGCATAATCTTCTAAGCATATACACTTTTATCTTTGTCTCCATATGTTACATTACACCACCTGTTGTATTTTTTAAGAACCTCTATGATTTTTAAAACTCATCATTAAATGAATACTTATAGATTTTTCTGCCAATAATTTTCTGTTCTATGTGACTGCTAATTGAATGCAATCTTTATGATTATTCTATACAATATTTTAAAGAAACTGCAGAAAATATAGATTATAAAATAAATAATTGGTTTTTGTCCAAGTAGCTCTCCTTGATAATTTGTAATAATAATGATAATAATAACCAGTTATTAAAATATACACAGAAAAAATACAGAAATATATGAAGCTTATAACTCATCAAGAGGGTACAATACCCTTTAAATCAATAAATAAAGTGGTAAATAATGTAAAATGAATATGTTAAAATAAAAAATAACACATAATGGAGTACTTAGGGATAGTTTTATTACTAGAAGATTAAATCTCATTTTAATGGGTTAGTATTGGTGAGAATAGATTATTTTACAGACCAATGGTAATGTTTTTCAAACAGCTATACACCTCTGTATTGTTATCATTCCCTATACGCATGGCCTCCCAAAGCTGTTACAAAAAGACTAAAGCACGAGAATGATAGTTCCAATGTCACTATACATTTATGTTCAAAAAATACTAGGCACACTGGACATTTAAATAGAGAAAGTATAGCCACAAAATCAATTAGGTTAGCTGTGTGTAATAAAAAATATTTTCTCTTGACTACAGTGAATCATAAGCATCTGCATGTTTCAAAAATACAAGCTCAGTAATGCCTAGTCTGTACCATAAGTCACCATTTCTAGACAGAGGCTCTTCCTTTGAGATAAAGGAATAGTAAGCAGTTTACACATGGATGCCTTTGGTCCTTGTAATTGACATTAAAACAACATTAGGTTAAAAATAGCAGCATAAAGATGATTTAAAATAAGAAAAATGATCTGGTTGTTAAATTCTATGTTTCAGATAATTGAATGTTTTGCCAGCTTACCTGATGAAACAGAGCCTTATGGATCACAGCATAACAAAGCCCGCATCCAAGATGGTTAGAGTATAAAGAGCCTTCCCCTGCAGTTGTTCAAATTTTTGGCCACAGAGGTTTACATATTAACTACAATGCTTCTCCCCAACCCCCCCATTTGCTTTCTCTCTGAACAATAAAACAAAGAAACCTTTCCAGAATCCTCTCTGCTTATGCCTCCGCTTCCTGTTCTGAGATTCACTCTATGGTACCCAACATATATCAGAAAACAGCTTTGAGGGAAAAAAAAAAAAAAAAAAAAAAAAAAAAGCTGACAGCACTCGACATGGTACTGCCATCTACTGGCAGACGCACAAAATTGAACAAAAGGATGAACATCCCCGTTATTCTGTATCATACCTATGCCCTACACATGAATATGTAAAAAATATTCTTTTGCATACTAAATTGTTGGAATATGCACGGTTTTCTGATATTATATATTTTTCTAAATTTTATAAGTTTACAACGTTGATTCAACCATAAATTAATACAATTAAAAACCCTCCAAATTTCTGTTTGAAAATCAGGTTTATGGACTACATGTAGAGTTTTGCAAAATCTCTCTTGTGGCCTGCTCTAGTCTTCTGAAAACTTTATCTTCCCACTGGATGAATTCTTTCTGAGTGAATAATCTGTATCCTTAAAGAAGAAGGTAATAGTCATTCACTGGCAGTCATTTTGTGTTGCTTTTTTGTAAAATATTTGTAAATAGTAATATCTGGGAAAGTATTTTTAACTTCAGTGAGGCTTATGTAATTTAGATCTATGGATTATGTGTTCTATGTATATGACAGGAGGAACAGGTGAAATTCATCTTACATATGATAATATAATCAAAGGTTATATATTGTTATATCTATGTCTTTAAAATATTGTAGTTAAGAAAACATGGCTTATAAGGATATTGAAACACACAATACATAAGCAAAATGACTTTATCAGTTTATTAAGAGATTTCTTAACTAATCAAAGTGCATTTCATTTGACTTTTCAATTTAATTTAGAAAAAGCAGCTATAATTTTATTAGTTTTTCATTAATTAAATATGTTCATATTAGGGAACACCTTAATATACGTCAGGCTCTATGTTAGCTTTGAAAAGACAAAGATGAAAACACAGTGGCTTGCCATCAAGGAACTTATGTATAATGAAGAGAGAAATATAACGGATGCCATTTTTTTTTACTATGTGCTCGAGGAGTACTTAGTTTTTTAATTCTAGCCCCTATTTGCCTAATGGCAGAAAAATAAATCCTGTCAGTTTGAGGTGGACTGAGTCACTTGGTGATTTTTCTAGTGATTTCAGGTTTACAATCTTCTCACGGGGACTGATCTCAGTCTGGAATATATTTAAGGAAAGCAGAATATGGTCCCCAGCCTCCCACTTCTCTTTGTGGCCGTTTAGTGGGTTGTGCGTGCTGTAGTCCATGGGGTGGCAAAGAGTTGGACACAACTGAGTGACTGGATTGAGAATCTTGTATGATTCTGGAACATCATCAACCCTTCACTCAGACATCTACCAATGTGCCTATATTCCTGTTGGGCCCCAGAAGCGCCACTGATTCAGTTTTGCATGGCAGCATCCCCTCTTCATGACCATTAGTTACCTCAGGTTTTGTCAGCTCTTTCTCTCGGGTAACTTTTGCTCCTGTACTTAGGGGAGGAGGGAAGAAAAACAAGTAGCAACTTCCCAGGGTCACTTTGGGCTATAATTAGCTGACGTAAGTCCCACGTCCCAGGCACCCCACACAGCCATCTCTCTTCTCCTGTTTCCATCCCATGTAGCGTAATATGCTCTGTGGGCTTCAGAAAAATGAGGCGCAGTCCCTGCTGTATTAGAAAATTTCAGCTTCTTATCTTTCTGCTTTTTAGCTACTCCTGGGGAAGGCAAGCTATGTAGGAGGTCCTTAACAGACACCCCAGTTGGTTTGGGTCTTTCTTCCTCACAGACTTCTTTTCCAGCCCCCAAAGAGTATAGCTTGAATCTCTTCCTTCTGTGCCAGTAGTAAACTGGATCCAAAAGTTTTCCTCGGGAAACTTTTTTATCTGTCTTATACATAATGTGATAGTTTGCTGCTACAGCAAAGGATCGCACTGGTTAGCGCAGACCCACAGACGTTTATTATCTCACAGTTCTGGAGGTTTGAAGTCCTAAGTGAAGGTGTCAGTGGAATCGTGCATCTTCTGAAAAATAGCATCCTCCCTGTGTCTTTCCGCTTTTGGTAGCCCAGATATCCCTTGGTGTGTGACACTAACTCTAGTCCTTGTCTCCATGTTTCTGTAGTGTTCTCCCTGCATCTCTTTGTATCGTCTTCCCTATGTGCTGTCTCCGTGTCCAAATTTCTCCTTTTTATAATGTGACAAGTCATTTTGCATTAGGGTCAACCGTAATGATTTCATTTTAATTTGCTTATCTCTGTAAAGACCTTGGGCCTCCTGCTGGCTCGGATAGTAAAGAATCCACCGGCAGTGCAGGAGACCCAAGTGTGATCCCTGGCTTGGAAAGATCCCCTGAAGAAGGAAATGGCAACCTACTCCAGTATTCTTGCCTGGAGAATCCCATGAATGTAGCCTGGTGGGCTACAGTCGCAAAGAATCAGACACAAATGAATGACTAACACTTTACTTTCTTTTTCAGAAAGACCTTATTTCCAAATAGGGGCATATTTTGAGCCCCTTGAGATTAGGATTTCAAAGTCTTTTTTTTTTTTTTTTCTTTTTCTGAGGATATGTGGATGCAGTTCAACTCATACACTTAAATTAACACCTTTTAAATTTAAAACACAAGAATCTGATGATTCTTTTTTCTGTTTCCCATGACAGTTCTTCATAGGGAATGATAGTTTAGATATCTGTCCAGAATGTTAGGCAGTGGCTGGGGGAAGAGCCTCGGGTAATAGTGAAGAAGTTAAATAATAACAGTAACAAAACCCAAAATTTATTCAATACTTTGTGCCAGATGTTGTTCTATACATTTTGCATATATTCATTTAACCCACTCCTAGAAGGTATTATTACATACATCTTACAGATGAAATAGTGAAATGTGGAAGAAAGTAAAAGCATATCAGTTAGCACTTTGCATATCTTACCATACAGGCAATTGTAATCTAGTAAAATAACTGTTATGATACAAATATGTACCAAGTGCTGGAGGAGCAGAAAGGAAATGAACTTCCGCTAATTTAGACCGCTGCTACTCATACATTCAGGGAAAATTCAAAACAATTTACCATTTTGTCATATACATTTTCTGTCATGAGATATTTCTCTTTTTGAGGAACTTTTATTTTTTTCTCTTGTCACAGACAAATTTATCCCTTCACTGCATGCTAAGTTGCTTCAGCCATGTCCGACTCTTTGCAACCCTGTGGACTGTAGCCTGCCAGGCTTCTTTGTCCGTGGGATTCTCCAGGCCAGAATACTGGAGTGGTTGTCATGCCCTCCTCCAAAGGGCTCTTCCCAACCCAGGGGTTGAACCCACATCTGTTATGTCTCCTGCATTGGCAGGCAGGCTCCTTATCACTAGTGCCAACTGGTAATGTTTATTAACTGCCAGTCCCTAGTGTGCCATACTAATTTCTCCACTAATAATGTTACTTAGAAGTATGTTCATTCTGATGTCTACTTTTGGGTATTCATTTGCTCAGGAGAGTTCCTGGTAGTGTTTTCTGGAGAATTGATTTTTATTTTAGATGATTCTAGGCTGTGTGTGTGTATGTGTGTGTGTGTGCATGTACACACATTAAAGTATAAACCTTATTCTTAGGGGGAATTATCATGGGATAAAATTTAGGGGAAGAAAAAGAAAAGCAATGAAGTTCTATAAAAAATCAACAGACAGAATTATAATTATAGTAAGAATTATATAATTCTTACTGAATATAAATTATATTGGATGAATATAAATTATACCAGATTTTATAGACAGAATTCATACATCATCATGAAATTATTTGCCTTATCTGATTCACATAGTCATTGCTGTTGGGAGCCGCATTAGGCATTACTGACAAAGTGGAGGCACGGCCCCAATTCCCTCTCCTCATCTCGCAGGCATGGCCCTGGGATGAAGGAGTTAGGCTTTGTGATTCTGACTTGTTCTTTCCTTTCTTCCATTGAGTTGGCTGGAAAGAATGTTAAGGTGCTTGAGAGAAGCATGAGAAGGCACAAAGCCTTCTGCAGTTGTGCTCAGAAAATAATCTATAAAGTAACATTGACATTTGTTCAAGGATCTTTACAAAGAATGTCCCAGGATGAGCATGTAGGACGCAGCTTGAGGTGATGGGAAGGATTGTTTTCTGAGACCTATTTGTGAGGGAAATATTTATGGCAAAAGAAGTTTGCTGAGTTTAGGGTTTAGGAATAATTAAGAAAACAGAGACGTTTCTTTGCCAACAAAGGTCCGGCTAGTCAAGGCTATGGTTTTTCCAGTGGTCATGTATGGATGTGAGAGTTGGACTGTGAAGAAAGCTGAGCGCCAAAGAATTGATGCTTTTGAACTGTGGTGTTGGAGAAGACTCTTGAGAGTCCCTTGGACTGCAAGGAGATCCAACTAGTCCATTCTAAAGGAGATCAGCTCTGGGTGTTCTTTGGTAGGAATGATGCTAAAGCTGAAACTCCAGTACTTTGGCCACTTCATGTGAAGAGTTGACTCACTGGAAAAGACTCTGATGCTGGGAGGGATTGGGGGCAGGAGGAAAAGGGGATGACAAAGGATGAGATGGCTGGATGGCATCACTGACTCAATGGACATGAGTTTGAGTGAACTCCCGGAGATGGTGATGGACAGGGAGGCCTGGTGTGTCGCAAAGGGTCGGACATGACTGAGCGACTGAATTGAACTGAAGAATAGCTATAAGCCTTTTTAGGAGATAGTGATCTTAAGATGCTATGGGCAAACAGTATTTAGAAAGATAGGAAATAAACTGAGGAATGTAACATGAGTTACAATGTAATCACAAGTTAAATATAGGACACATAAGAGAAAGTAGAATAGATAGTAAAGCCGATTCAGGAACTCTGTTTGAAGGAAACAATGATTTCTGGAGACAATAAATCTGGGTGGGGAAAACTGAAAATGTCAAACCTCTGACCTAATGCTTTTGTCAAAGTATAAAAGAGAACCTGAAGCTTGAAATAAACCTATAGTTCCGTACTATGGGTCAGAGGCTACGTTATCGTCTGCCAACACCGCTCACCTCTTCAGGCTGATTCCCTGGCTGCAGGAGCTGGACTCCGGCACATTGCTAATTTTTTAATTGCTCCACTAGGTCTGTCAATGAGTAACAATTATTTTCTGTACATACAAGCCTGATTTAGCATTTTTCTTTTAAATTTTCCTAGATATCTCCCTTTCGTTGCCTTCCTCCTCTACCTTAAAATTGGAATGGTGGTTCCCTGGGCCTGGACCAAACAAAAATCTTGTAAATCTGAAAAATTCAGGACACTACATGAAGCTAAGATAAATATATAAAGAATATATTTAATATCCTGATGCATCTATGAAGTGAGAGTAGGATACCTTGGGGGAATAATATAATAAAAAGTGCTCATAAATTATATAATAGATAAAGCAAGGGAAAATCATTAGACAGTTTGAAAGAAAATAAAGACATATTTTAGAAAGTTGAACAGGAACAAAGATATAAAAATGTAGTGGGGGATAAAAAGCACCAATCCCTAAAGTAAAATACCAAATACATACAGTACAAGACAAATTTCAAGGGTTTGACAGCTGTCGTTTTTAGGGGAGGAAGGGAATGAAGGGTAAATGTATGGAAATTTCAGGATTTGCCATGTATATTTCTTTCCTGTCTGAAACATGTACAATTACATAAGTGTGCATTATCAGTGCAATTAAAAATATATTTAAAATACTAAAAATACACTAAATATGTACTTTCATATTTATTTTTCCCTCAGTTGTTCCCTTTTAGTTGGATTTAGAATAGATCCCTTCTGCTATTCAAAGAGATCCTGGAATATGTCTTCTTTGAGAAGAAGACATCCTCATTCACGATGATGCTCAACTTCCATGCTTCTATCTTTAGTCACCTTAATAGTATAGTTACCTACCACTCTGCTTGCATTTATTTTTATTAATTGCTATTTCATTTTTCTGGGCTCCAAAATCACTGCAGATGGTGACTGCAGCCATGAAATTAAAAGATGCTTACTCCTTGGAAGGAAAGTTATGACCGACCTAGATAGCATATTCAAAAGCAGAGACATTACTTTGCCAACAAATGTTCGTCTAGTCAAGGCTATGGTTTTTCCTGTGGTCATGTATGGATGTGAGAGCTGGACTGTGAAGAAGGCTGAGCGTCGAAGAATTGATGCTTTTGAACTGTGGTGCTGGAGAAGACTCTTGAGAGTCCCTTGGACTGCAAGGAGATCCAACCAGTCCATTCTGAAGGAGATCAGCCCTGGGATTTCTTTGGAAGGAATGATGCTAAAGCTGAAACTCCAGTATTTTGGCCACCTCATGCGAAGAGTTGACTCATTGGAGAAGACTCTGATGCTGGGAGGGATTGGGGGCAAGAGGAGAAGGGGATGACAGAGGATGAGGTGGCTGGATGGCATCACTGACTCGATGGATGTGAGTCTCAGTGACCTCTGGGAGTTGGTGATGGACACGGAGGCCTGGCATGTTGTGATTCATGGGATCACAAAGAGTCGGACACGATTGAGTGACTGATCTGATCTGATCTGATTTTATGAAAACTTAGACTAATTTACATTATATTTTCTGTCCTTTTATATTTCTGTAGTCCATTTTAGATGAGAATCTCCTGGTGGTAAATATTGACACGAGCACACTTTGCCCAGTGCTTAATATACAAGATGTTGTAAATTACAGCATGAAATAATTCGTTCTGAAAGAAAACAATGAAATATTTTTACATTTATTACATCTTTTTTTCTTTATAACACCTCTAGAAGTTGAGAAGTGTAGTTTTTTTTCACATTTGTTAGCTGAGAAAAATTGGTACAGAAAAGCAAAAATTACATGGTGGTAAAGTCGATCTGAAAAACAGGATAATTGTCAGTTTCAAGTCTATTCAGTAGACAAGATGATTTTATCTCATGGGCTCAAATATTCCAGATGCAACAACTGTCAAAATATTACTTAAGTGTGCTTCAGTGCAGTAATATTAAAATATTTTTATCGTTATTATAAAAGAATAATGCAGTAAGAAATTCTCTGCTTCCAGGTGATCCCCATATACAGATTACCTCCATGTTGTAGCTATCCAGGAGATCAACCCTGGGATTTCTTTGGAAGGAATGATGCTAAAGCTGAAACTCCAGTATTTTGGCCACTTCATGCGAAGAGTTGACTCATCGGAGAAGACTGATGCTGGGAGGGATTGGGGGCAAGAGGAGAAGGGGACGACAGAGGATGAGATGGCTGGATGGCATCACTGACTCGATGAATGTGAGTCTGAGTGACCTCCGGGAGTTGGTGATGGACAGGGAGGCCTGGCGTGCTGCGGTTCATGGGGTTGCAAAGAGTCGGACATGACTGAGCGACTGATCTGATCTGATCTGAAGCTATATTGGGCCATGATGCCTTTTTAATTGCTATTCTCTCAGTTTGAAGTTAGGTTTTATCGTTGCCTTTTTTCATCCCCATTTCCCTTCTTACACCTGGACAATTGCTGTTTATTCTTGGAGACTCAGGAAAATAAACCTGATATCCTGTCCTGCTCTCCTCATAAATGAATTATATACCCTCTCCTGCTTTTCCCAGATTACGGGTAGCATTGTATTACATGGTTGTACTTTATTATTTCATACTCTTTGATAGTATCTTTCATACTGCCCTATAGATGGTGGCTTAGCTGTGGTGTGTCATCCTCTTCAAACCTCTCCTACACGGACTATGAGTTCCTTGAGAACAAGAACTCTACTTCTTTATATCCTTGTCTTCGTTACTTAACACAATGCTTGGCAGGGAGTAGGTATTCAATAATTACCTGTTTTTCACAGGATGGTATTTTGTCACGGTGTATAAAGTGGCATATTGTTTACCTCTTTCATTTAGAAAGCCAGTAATGAGAAAAGCTTTGCCATCTAATGTTAAGAATCTACTCTATTTTTAGAAAGTAAGCAAATGTACTTCACCTTTCCCGGTAATAACTTGTGGGGACCTATATTTAAATGCAAGGCATTAACTTCAGTATAACCTTTCAATGTTACCTTTCATACTAGCATACACATTGTCAGAAGTGAGAATGTGTCATCCATTCAGATGACTCAATATTCTTAGACTCCTGTAAATGTCCATTATTTACCAGGAGATTTCACTTGGAAAGGACAGATGCAAAGCAGATAAGGTCAGGTCTTGGAGATACGCTCTGCTTCTCTCAGCAAAGATCGCTGGATAATGTGTTTACCCATATGCACACATGCTTTTCTGCTCTGTGGCTTTGTGACTCAGCAACAGACCTTTTTTTTCCCTACACAAACTTTTTTAGTGTGACATTGTCACATTGTGGATTCAGCTAAGCTAGAGGGAAAAATACAGTATTATTTTTTCCATGAGACTGTAGTGTCTATTGCTAATTATAAGCAAGCTCTTAGACAATTCACTTATACAATTCCTCATTCTACCTTCTGAAATTAGTGCAGGCAAGTAACTACACGCCAATCTATGCAGGATTAGATCAATAGGAAAAGAATTAAATTTTTTAATTTAATATACTATTTTAAAAAATATTTACTTGAACTTACATTTTTGCTGTTTTTCACTAGCATTGTTTAATGCTAACAATAAGATTGTGAAGTATTTGTAGACTATATGTCTAAATAGAGGGTTTTAGTCCTTTGAAAAGCTTGTTTATGTAAGATGTATTTTTATTTAGTTTATTGATTTTAAGAGGTGAATTTAGCTGATAAAAAAAGTCCATTGCAGTTTGAAAGTTCACATAATTAGTGGAGAAAAGAAATGAGAATTGTTTCCGGTTGAAATTACTGTGTTTATACTTCAGAAAATAATTACCTTAAGTTTGCAAAGATAAATATGTTAATGAAATTTTGCAAAGTGCTTTGGGCAGAAAAGAAGGGTCATTGAAAACAATGGAAGGTCAAGGAGTGTGGGAGAAACTGGGAGATGCAGATGAAGGAGAAGCTAGAAAGAAAACAAGGGGCTGCTTTTTCAGGCCAAGAGGAAAGTCAGGGAGAAACATGATGTGTTATTGTTGTAAACCTGAGAGAAAGATGATGATCTACATAAGTTGATGGAAATGGACATAGAGACAGGGAAGCCTGGCATGTTGCAGTCCATGGGGTCGCAAAGAATCAACATGACTGAGCGACTGAACTGAACTGACTGATACAGATTTGAAATATATTATAAAATTTACGTTGTATATATGATTTTTGTCTATATCCAAGTATATGAAAAATTACAGGTTGATAACTTCAACTGAATAATCACTAGAGCACCTCCACCCATCATATCAAAGTTCTAGACTCTTGTGTAGAATCGGTGCAGAAGGTAGAAGTGAACAGCTCAAAAATTCATTTATTCAACAAATATTATTGAGGATCTATTATTTGCCAGGAAATGTTCTTCATGCTTAAAACATCAATCAGGAAGCAAAATGAAGATCTCTACTTTCATGAGGCTTATGTTTTGGGGATGGAGAAGATATAGGCAATAAACAATAATCATAACAAGTTAGTAAATTATAACATATCAGAAGATGATCACTGCTATGTAAAGAAGTTAAAATTAAAACTTAGCAGATGGGATTAAAATGTTGTTGGGGTATTTGCAGTTTTGAGTTGAGTGATCATATAGAAAGATTTATTAAGTAATAATATTTAAGCAATGAGTCATGTCTTTGGCAAATTTGTCAGAATCTTTTATGAGGCTGGGGATCTTGATTGGGTTCACATCTTTTGGCTGTAAAATTCAGCTTTCCTTTTTTTTTTTTTTTTTTGAGGGTGGGAGGGAAATGGGAAGAAAGAAGGGGAGTGATGGTGGGGAGGAGTATATGTAATTTCTTAACCAATGGCTTTCTGTTTTTAATCACAAAGAACACTTTAAAAAAATCATGTTGAATTCATCCTATATTAGAAGGTTTGATCTGGAAATGAAAAGTTCAGGAAACAAAAAGTCCAGTTTGGGTGTCCTCATCTTAGGCACATCTTGGTATTTTGTATTGGTAGGTCTATCTTTACCACAATATATTATTTAGGACAGGATCACATTTGTCACTTCTTCCTCCCTACTACCCAAAGTGGTAGCAGACCCATAAAATAGTCAATAAACCTTTACAGAGTGAACAAATAAGTCTATTTTTTTTTTAACTCTCCTGAGTGAACTGAATTTTTTGAGGCTCATAAGTGAATATGTTTTCCTCTTTACTTTGTCTATTACAGCCAGATTGTATGAGTGGGGTATTAAAGTCTCCCACTATTATTGTATTGTTGCATATTTCTTCTATCATACTAATTAATGTTTGTCTTAGATATATCAATGCTCCAATGTTGGGTGCATATATATTTATAATTGTTATAACTTCTTTTTGGATTGTTCCTTTAAGTCGTTATGTATAACCTTGATTGTCTCCTTTTCAGGATCTTTAAAGTCAATTTTATCTGATATGCGTATTGCTACTCCTGTTTTATTTTGGTCCATAATTGCATAGAAAATCTTTTTCCAGCCCTTCATTTTCAGTCAGTATATATCCCCTATTTTAAGGTGGTTCTCTTGTAGACAACATATATAGGGGTCTAGTTTTTGTATCCATTTGACCCATTTTAGTCTTTTGGTGGTCTCTTGTAGACAAGGTATGTAGGGGTCTTGTTTTTGTATCTATTCGGCCAGTCTTTGTTGATTAGGGCATTCAGCCCATTAACATTTAAAGCAATTATTGATAAATAGGATTTACTTTATTGTTTTGGGTTCAAATTTATACACCCTTTTAGTGATTCCTAGCTAGAGAATGTCCTTTAGTTTTTGTTGGAGAAATGGTTTAGTGGTGCTAAATTCTCTCAACTTTTGCTTATCTGTGAAGCTTTTGATTTCTCCTTCATATTTGAATGAGATCCTTGCTGGATACAATAATCTAGGCTGTAAGTTATTTTCTTTCATCACTTGAATTATGTCTTGCCATTCCCTCCTGGCTTGGAGAGTTTCTATTGAAAGATCAGCTGTTATCCTTATGGGAATTCCCTTGTGAGTTATTTGATGTTTTTCCCTTGCTGCTTTTAATATTTGTTCTTTATATTTAATCTTTGTTAATTTGATTAATATGTGTCTTGGGGTGTTTCGCCTTGGGTTTATCCTGTTAGGGACTCTCTGGATTTCTTGAACTTGAGTGGTAATTTCCTTCTCCATTTTAGGGAAGTTTTCAACTATTATCTCCTCAAGTATTTCCTCATGGTCATTCTTTTTATCTTCTTTTTCTGGAACTCCTATGATTTGAATGTTGTAGCGTTTAATGTTATCCTGGAGGTCTCTGAGATTGTCCTCATTTCTTTTGATTCATTTTTCTTTTTTCTCCTCTGATTCATTTATTTCTAGGATTCTATCTTCTAATTCACTAATCCTATCTTCTGCCTCTGTTATTCTACTATTTGTTGCCTCCAGGGTGTTTTGGATCTCATTTATTGCATTATTCATTATGTGTTGACTCGTTTTTATTCTAGGTCCTTGTTAAACCTTTCTTGCATCTTCTCAATCCTTGTCTCCAGACTCTTTAACTGTGATTCCATTTTGATTTCGAGATTTTGGATTAATTTCACTATCATTATTCGGAATTCTTTATCAGGTAGATTCCCTATCTCTTCCTCTTTGGATTGGTTTGGTGGGCATCTATCCTGTTCCTTTAGCTGCTGGGTATTCTTTTGTCTCTTCATTTTGTTAAAATTGCCAAGTTTAGAGTGTCCTTACTATATTCTGGTAGTTTGTTGAATTCTCTTTATTGAGGTGGCTTACTGGTCTTTTCAATATCTGATCTCTGCCCTATTACAGAGGGGGTGGAGATGAACACCCAAATCTAAGCCGGCCAGGTTCAGGCACTCGGATAATCCTCAGAAGCACAGACTCGGTTGAGTCTGCGTTTTATGCCCTTCCCAGATCTGAGTAGCACAGGTGATGAAGTGTTTAGTGAGCGCAGCTGCTGCGACTTATCACCTCCCCGCCGCTCAGTTTTCTGGGTATACAACTGGCGCACTTTCTCAGGCAGATGTTGACCATGCAGAGCCCCAAGAAGCGTGAGTCAGCACAGAAACCTACTCACAGTTCCGTAGAGAGTGTCTCTCTAGGGCTGTGATTGCCTGCCTCCGGCCCTGGCTGCCTGTCACTGGAGTGGGACGGCCTGCAGCCGCCCATCTCTGTGCAGTCCTCTGTTCCATATGTAGTCTGGTGGTGTCTTAAGTTAGGGCTGGCTTTTGATGTAGTAGATAACCGACAGTCTGGTTATTTCACTCAGATAGCGCTCGAGATAGCCAGGCCAAATCCTTTCTCAAAGCGATGCAGGCCTCACCACTCCTCCTAGCCCAGCCCCCACTTGCCAATAGCAAATGCTGGTGTCCGCGCCACTTCTCCGCAAAAGGAGTTGCCGCAGGGCTCGTTTTCTCCTTTTGAAGACAATGAATTGTCTTTCTAAGTGCCTGATGTCCTCTGCCGGCATTCAGAAGTTGTTTTGTAGAATTTATTTAGCATTCAAATGTTCTTTAATGGATTTGTGGAGGAGAAAGTATTCTTCCCCGTCCTACTCGTCCGCCACCTTAGCTCCTCCCCCTAAAATTCAGCATTCCTTTGTAAGGTTTTGGTCCCTTTAGCTACTAGAGAAGAGAACTCAGATTCCTGCTTCAATCTGTGTACCAATTTAAGGAGTTACTACAGAAATCTCTCAGTGTTTCTTGCTTAACTTTCTCTTCATTCTTTCAAACCCTTACTTGTTTCTTCACACCATACTTCTATAACCCACTATTTTCTATTCAGTTTTCCAGCTTCAGTAGTTGGGACAAGTTTGGGGATCCATTTGCTATCAATCTTGTGCATTTTCTCAGAGTCCCATGCACATCCCTTTCTTTCTCTTGCCTGATGTTTACCTGGATCAGATTTCCCTTCTCTGAACTCAGAAACAAACAGCACATATATTCAAGGTGTGGGAATCTACTTTTCTGAGTGGCTGCTGAGTGGCCACACCATGCATCTCAGAAGTGCAGGGAGTTAGCTCTGCATGGAATCAGCCTTGACTATATGAGTAAGTCTAAATTGCAAGTCCACAACCTAGGCATTTAGGAAATGCCACATTTCCTTATGTTCTACAAACCTGTTTGGATTTTGGTGCTCCACCCAACTGAAATGGCAGGAAATTCAGATGGTCATTTTCAGGACCTATTTCCTCCCTTCCCCATCACCAGAAGTGACATTTCCAGGGTCTTACCCAACATCATTAGTCTCCTATCTGAACAATTTACATCTTAATTTTTCATTGGTTTGTCTCTCTGTCCTTTCACCTCTCTGATATTTTGGTATACAAATATATAACCATAAAAATGGAATGGCTTACATTTAGTGGGCACAGTCATTGGTACTGTATTATGCCTCATATGGATTTTTTGTTTGTTTTTATTTCTTTTTGAATTTTTTTTTCATTTGATTCTCACAACTCTTAAGTGCTGGTATTGTCTTCATTTTAAAGATATAGAAATTGAGGTTTTAAGAGGTCAAAGAATGTGACCAAGATCATACATGTGGTGAATTTGCAATGAGAATGTTTGTGGTTCCTGAGCTTTTTTTCTTACAGTAAAGGATTTAGTGGAAAAGCTGGTTTGCTCTCTTAGTGTTTGTTATGTGTAGACATGTAGCATAATTGTTAAATATCTTACTTAGACCACCTAGTAGGTTGTAGGTTTCATCAATGCTTAAATAGTTTGCTTATCCTTATAATTCTAAATCTTCTGATATGGTCTCTTGTACACAGTAGTTTGTGTATTAAATAATTATGAAAACAAATTGGACAAAACCATGTAATAAACCGCAATAAAATATCTCTGAGAGAAATGATTATTTCTTTGATAACAAAAGAGGCAATCTTTTTTATAATGCTGCAGCATTTCTAATCTGAAACCTAATTAAGCAACTTGGAAAAAAAATGCTAAAATTAAGAACCACAGACAGCAGGAGTCTCACATCAGAAATCTTTCACTGCCAAGTGTAAGACAAATAACAAAAATGCAGGATACAGGACTTATGAATAATGATTCTCAAAACTGACCCAAATGATAAAGGGAGCAGTGGTACAGTTGGTGAGAGTACAAATTCCATTGTTGTTTAGTCACTAGGTTGTGTCTGTCTGACTCTTTGCAACCCCGTGGACTATGCTAATGCTATGCTAAGTCACTTCAGTTGTGTCCGACTCTGTGCGACCCCATAGACGGCAGCCACCGGGCTCCCCCGTCCTTGGGATTCTCCAGGCAAGAACACTGGAGTGGGTTGCCATTTCCTTCTCCAATGCATGAAAGTGAAAAGTGAAAGTGAAGTCGCTCAGTCGTGTCCGACTCTCCGCGACCCCATGGATTGCAGCCTAACAGGCTTCTCCGTCCATGGGATTTTCCAAGCAAGAGTACTGAAGTGGGGTGCCATTGCCTTCTCCTCCGTGGACTATAGGGAAGTGTTAATTGTGTTACAGTGTTTAAGCCTAAGAAATGGAAAAACAGAGCAGTGATTTTAAGTATACAAAATTTGGCTCTGTGGAGGAAAACTGTAATTTACTATAGATCTAACTCAGTTGTATGGATGTAGCTAAGCAATTTTTATCATATTTACTTACAATAAGTAACAGTAAGTATCCTTTTTAAAACAATTTTTATTGAAGTATAGTTGATACATATTATATGTTTCAAGTGTACGACATAGTGATTCACAATTTTAAAGGTTATATTCCATTTATAGTTATTTAAAATTTTTGCCTATATTCCCTGTGTTGTACAACATATCCTTATAGCTTAATTTATACGCAGTAATTGTAAATAACTGTAATCCCTCACCCCTGTTCTGCCCCTTTCCCCAAGTTTGTCTGTATATCTGTGTTTGTTTCTTTTTGTTATATCCACTAGTTTTATTTTTTAGATTCCACATATAAATGATATCCTTCTCTGACTTACTTCATTTAATGTAATATCTTTCATGTCCATTCATGTTTTTGCAAATGGCAAAATTCCACTCTTTTTTATGGCTGAGTAGTGTCCCATTGTATATATTGTGTGTATATATATGTCTATATATATCTGTAGCTTTCCAGGTGGCTCAGTAGTAAAGGATCCACTTGCCAATGCAAGAGATGCAGGAGATGTGGGTTTGATCCCTAGGTAAGGAAAATCTCCTGGAGGAGGAAACGACAACCCACTGCAGTATTCTTGCCTAGAAATTCCCATGGATAGTGGAGCCTGGTGGGCTGCAGTCCATGGGGCCGCGAGGAGTCAGACTGAGGGACTGAGCACATTCTGACGGGCGTGTAGTGATATCTCATTGTGATTTTGATTTGTGTTTTTCTGATGATTAATTATGTTGAGCATCTTTTCATGTGCCTGTTGGCCTTCTATGTGTCTTCATTGGAAAAATGTTTTTCAGGTCTTCTGAACACTTTTTATTTGGGTTGTTGGGGGTTTTTTGCTGTCAAGTTGTATGAGCTATTTAAATATTTTGTATATTAACCCCTTATTAGTTACATTATTTGCAAACATTTTCTCCCGTTCAGTAGGTTGCTTTATTTTGTTGATGGTTTCCTTTCTTCAATTTTTTTTTTTTTTTTGTGTGCTTCAGTCATATCTTTCAACCCTATGCACTGTAGCCCACCAGGCTCCTCTGTCCATGGGATTCTCCAGCTAATACTGGAGTAGGTTGCCATGCCCTCCTCCAGGGGCTCTTTCCAGCACAGGGATCGAACCTGTGTCTCATATGTCCCCTGCATTGGCAAGTGGGTTCTTTCCCACTAGCGCTACCTGGAAAACTGCAAGTTTAATTAGATCCCATTTATTTATTATTGCTTTTGTTTGCTTTAGGAGACAAATCCAAAAAATGTTGCTACAATTTATGTCAAAGAGTGTTCTGCATATGTTTTCTTTTAGGAGTTTTATTGTTTCTGGTCTTACATTTAGGTCTCTAATCCATTCTGAGTTTATTTTTTGTATGGTAGATAACTAGAGCTAAGTATCTTTTAAAGTCTTTCACAGGGCAACTGCATCCATATTTTTCTTGCAAAAAGGTACTTCTAGCAACACAAGTTTTTGTCATTGTGTATATCTCTCTCTGGAAAAGAATATTACCTTTACTTCCCTTGGCAAAATATTCTTCCATCTAGAGATATTAATTTGCCCCAAACTGGCAATGTGTAGTCTTCTAGAAAAATCTTTCCCTCTGCTACCCAGCAGGCAGGTGGCCCTGGCTTTGGTCCCTGTTGCTATGGATCACTGCACACCTGGATCCATTTGTTCAGCTTCAAGTGGAGCAGGTGTGATGAAGGTGGGCTGTCCTATTGGACAAAAGGACTTCACACAGTGCTTTGCTCCTGCGCCAGGCAGCCTCACTGAGTGAGTGGGCTAGAATGTGCTATGGTAGGCTTGGGAGGCAGTCAAATAGAAGGGCTGATAATGCAAACACAGACTTTAGAATCTAAAATAATTCCTAGCAGTAAGTAGAGCCTGGCAGCCACTCGCCCAGTAGTTAAATGCTGGTTAACACCAAGGCAGGTGCTCTGCATGAGCTAGATAATTGTAAGCACTTAGATAAATATTGGTTGGTGATTTATTCTCACTGTTTTGAGAGTGTCAGTTTTCCAGCCTTCAGGTAGATAGTACTAATTTACTTCCTCTAGCCCCTTATTTATTTATTTATATTTAAGAGCACAGCAAATGAAGTCACAGTCATATTAAAGCAAGGCCGCAGGTCCCTTGATCTGGGTATGTTCGGGAATGCAAATAAAAGTGTGCAGCCTGATTAGCTCTATCTCTTAGGGGCAGAAGCTTCAAGGTGAGAATTTTGTTATTCATCTGTGCTCACTGATTATTATGATAGATTAGGGACATGCTCAGTGTGTTGTTGTTTTTTTTTTTTTTAATTAACCATATGTCTTATGTTGTTTATTAGATGGATAAAAACATGAGGAGTTGGTTGAAGTTTTGATTTGAGATCATTTGTAGATGTTAATTTGCCCTTTTTAAGGCCACTAATTCTCATAATAGAGCATTGCTGATAGTTTGATACTTTTTTTTTTTTTTGCAGTTGGAAACTGTCTATTTCTCTTTTTTTTTTTAATCAAGAATCTCTTTTATTGATTATCAGAAACAGTACAAACATCTAGTATGAATAAATTGTAACATGATAGTGTTTAGTTTGAACAATTAATACATTTCAGATATAATATTATACATATTTCAATGCTATTCTCCCCAATCATCCCACCCTCTCCCGGTCCCAGAGTCCAAAAGTCTGGTCTATACATCAGTGTCTCTTTTGTTGTCTCGTAAATAGGGTTATTTTTTACCATCTTTCTAAATTCCATATATATGCGTTAATATACTGTATTTGTGTTTTTGTTTCTGGCTTACTTCACTCTGTATAATAGGCTCCAGTTCCATCCACCTCCTTAGAACTGATTCAAATGTATTCTTTTTAATGGCTGAGTAATACTCCATTGTGTATATGTACCACAGCTTGCTTATCCATTCATCTGTGGATGGACATCTAGGTTGCTTCCACGTTCTGGCTATTGCAAACAGTGCTGCTATCAACATTGGGGTACAGGTGTCTCTTTCAATTCTGGTTTTCTCAGTGTATATGCCCAGCAGTGGGATTGCTGGATCGTAAGGCAGTTCTATTCCCAGTTTTTTGAGGAATCTCCATACTGTTCTCCATAGTGGCTGTACTAGTTTGCATTCCCACCAACAGTGCAAGAGGGTTCCCTTCTCTCCGCACCCTCTCCAGCATTTATTGCTTGTGGACTTTTGGATAGCAGCCATTCTGATTGGCGTGAAATGGTATCTCATAGTGGTTTTGATTTGCATTTCTCTGATAATGAGTGATGTTGAGCATCTTGTCATGTGTTTGTTAGCCATCTGTATGTCTTCTTTGGAGAAATGTCTATTGAGTTCTTTGGCCCATTTTTTGATTGGGTCATTTATTTTTCTGGAATTGAGCTGTAGAAGTTGCTTGTATATTTTTGAGATTAGTTGTTTGTCAGTTGCTTCATTTGCTATTATTTTCTCCCATTCTGAAGGCTGTCTTTTCACCTTGCTTATAGTTTCCTTTGTTGTGCAGAAGCTTTTAAGTTTGATTAGGTCCCATTTGTTCATTTTTGATTTTATTTCCAATATTCTGGGTGGTGGGTCATAGAGGATCCTGCTGTGATGTAAGTCAAAGAGTGTTTTGCCTATGTTTTCCTCTAGGAGTGTTATGGTTTTTGGTCTTACATTTAGCTCTTTAATCCATTTTGAGTTTATTTTTGTGTATGGTGTTAGAAAGTGTTCTAGTTTCATTCTTTTACAAGTGTTTGACCAGTTTTCCCAGCACCACTTGTTAAAGAGATTGTCTTTAATCCATTGTATATTCTTGCCTCCTTTGTCAAAGATAAGGTGACCATATGTGCATGGATTTATCTCTGGGCTTTCTATTTTGTTCCATTGATCTATATTTCTGTCCTTGTGCCAGTACCATACTGTCTTGATGACTGTGGCTTTGTAGTAGAGCCTGAAGTCAGGCAGGTTGATTCCTCCAGTTCCGTTCTTCTTTCTCAAGATAGCTTTGGCTATTCGAGGTTTTTTGTATTTCCATACAAATTGAGAAATTATTTGTTCTAGCTCTGTGAAGAATACCGTTGGTAGCTTGATGGGGATTGCATTGAATCTATAAATTGCTTTGGGTAGTATATTCATTTTCACTATATTGATTCTACCAATCCATGAACATGGTATATTTCTCCATCTATTAGTGTCCTCTTTGATTTCTTTCACCAGTGTTTTATAGTTTTCTATATATAGGTCTTTAGATTCTTTAGGAAGATATATTCCTAAGTATTTTATTGTTTTCATTGCAATGGTGAATGGAATTGTTTCCTTAATTTCTCTTTCTATTTTCTCGTTATTAGTGTACAGGAATGCAAGGGATTTCTGTGTGTTAATTTTATATCCTGCAACTTTACTATATTCATTGATCAGTTCTAGTAATTTTCTGGTGGAATCTTTAGGGTTTTCTACGTAGAGGATCATGTCATCTGCAAATAGTGAGAGTTTTACTTCTTCTTTTCCAATTTGGATTCCTTTTATTTCTTTTTCTGCTCTGATTGCTGTGGCCAAAACTTCCAAAACTATGTTGAATAGTAATGGTGAAAGTGGGCATCCTTGTCTTGTTCCTGACTTTAGAGGAAATGCTTTCGATTTTTCACCATTGAGGATAATGTTTGCTGTGGGCTTGTCATATATAGCTTTTATTATGTTGAGGTATGTTCCTTCTATTCCTGCTTTCTGGAGAGTTTTTATCATAAATGGATGTTGAACTTTGTCAAAGGCTTTCTCTGCATCTATTGAGATAATCATATGGTTTTTATTCTTCAGTTTGTTAATGTGGTGTATTACGTTGATTGATTTGCGGATATTGAAGAATCCTTGCATTCCTGGGATAAAGCCCACTTGGTCATGGTGTATGATCTTTTTAATGTGTTGTTGGATTCTGATTGCTAGAATTTTGTTAAGGATTTTTGCATCTATGTTCATCAGTGATATTGGCCTGTAGTTTTCTTTTTTTGTGGGATCTTTGTCAGGTTTTGGTATTAGGGTGATGGTGGCCTCATAGAATGAGTTTGGAAGTTTGCCTTCTTCTGCAATTTTCTGGAACAGTTTGAGTAGGATAGGTGTTAGCTCTTCTCTAAATTTTTGGTAGAATTCAGCTGTGAAGCCGTCTGGACCTGGGCTTTTGTTTGCTGGAAGATTTCTGATTACAGTTTCAATTTCCGTGCTTGTGATGGGTCTGTTAAGATTTTCTATTTCTTCCTGATCCAGTTTTGGGAAGTTGTACTTTTCTAAGAATTTGTCCATTTCTTCCAGGTTGTCCATTTTATTGCCATATAATTGCTGATAGTAGTCTCTTATGATCCTTTGTATTTCTGTGCTGTCTGTTGTGATCTCTCCATTTTCATTTCTAATTTTATTGATTTGATTTTTCTCCCTTTGTTTCTTGATGAGTCTGGCTAGTGGTTTGTCAATTTTATTTACCCTTTCAAAGAACCAGCTTTTGGCTTTGTTGATTTTTGCTATGGTTTCTTTTGTTTCTTTTGCATTTATTTCTGCCCTAATTTTTAGGATTTCTTTCCTTCTACTAACCTTGGGGTGCTTCATTTCTTCCTTTTCCAGTGGTTTTAGGTGTAGAGTTAGGTTATTTATTTGGCTTTTTTCTTGTTTCTTGAGGTATGCCTGTATTGCTATGAACTTTCCCCTTAGGACTGCTTTTACAGTGTCCCACAGGTTTTTGGTTGTAGTGTTTTCATTTTCATTCATTTCTATGCCGAATTTGATTTCTTTTTGATTTCTTCTGTGATTTGTTGGTTATTCAGGAGTGTGTTGTTCAGCCTCCATATGTTGGACTTTTTAATAGATTTTCTCCTGTTATTGAGATTTACTCTTACTGCATTGTGGTCAGAAAAAATGCTTGGAATGATTTCAATTTTTCTGAACTTACCAAGGCTAGATTTATGGCCCAGGATGTGGTCTATCCTGGAGAAGGTTCCGTGTGCGCTTGAGAAAAAGGTGAAATTCATTGTTTTGGGATGAAATGTCTTATAGATATCAATTAGTTCTAACTGGTCTATTGTATCGTTTAAAGTTTGTGTTTCCTTGTTAATTTTCTGTTTAGTTGATCTATCCATTGGTGTGAGTGGGGTATTAAAGTCTCCCACTATTATTGTGTTATTGTTGATTTCTCCTTTCATACTTGTTAGTATTTGTCTTATATATTGGGGTGCTCCTAAGTTGGGTGCATATATATTTATAATTGTTATATCTTCTTCTTGGATTGATCCTTTGATCATTAGGTAGTGACCTTCTTTGTCTCTTTTCACATCCTTTGTTTTAAAGTCTATTTTATCTGATATGAGTATTGCTACTCCTGCTTTCTTTTGGTCTCTATTTGCATGGAAAATCTTTTTCCAGCCCTTGACTTTCAGTCTGTATGTGTCCCCTGTTTTGAGGTGGATTTCTTGTAGACAGCATATGGAGGGGTCTTGTTTTTGTATCCATTCAGCCAGTCTCTGTCTTTTGGTTGGGGCATTCAACCCATTTACATTTAAGGTAATTAATGATAAATATGATCCCGTTGCCATTTACTTTGTTGTTTTGGGTTTGAATTTATATATCCTTTTTGTGTTTCCTGTCTAGAGAATGTCCTTTAGTATTTGTTGGAGAGCTGGTTTGGTGGTGCTGAATTCTCTCAGCTTTTGCTTGTCTGTAAAGGTTTTGATTTCTCCTTCATATTTGAATGAGATCCTTGCTGGGTACAATAATCTGGGCTGTAGGTTCTTTTCTTTCATCACTTTAAGTATGTCTTGCCATTCCCTCCTGGCTTGGAGAGTTTCTATTGAAAGATCAGCTGTTATCCTTATGGGAATTCCCTTGTGTGTTATTTGTTGTTTTTCCCTTGCTTCTTTTAAGATTTGTTCTTTGTGTTTGATCTTTGTTAATTTGATTAATATGTGTCTTGGGGTGTTTCGTCTTGGGTTTATTCTATTTGGGACTCTCTGGGTTTCTTGGACTTGAGTGATTATTTCCTTCCCCATTTTAGGGAAGTTTTCAACTATTATCTCCTCTAGTATCTTCTCATGGTCTTTCTTTTTGTCTTCTTCTTGTGGGACTCCTATGATTCAAATATTGTAACGTTTAAAATTGTCCTGGAGGTCTCTGAGATTGTCCTCATTTCTTTTAATTCGTTTTTCTTTTTTCTCCTCTGATTCCTTTAATTCTGCCATTCTATCTTCTAATTCGCTAATTCTATCTTCTGCCTCTGTTATTCTACTATTTGTTGCCTCCAGAGTGTTTTGGATCTCATTTATTGCATTATTCATTATATATTGACTCTTTTTTATTTCTTCTAGGTCCTTGTTAAATCTTTCTTGTATCTTCTCAATGCTTTTCTCCAGGCTATTTATCCATGATTCCATTTTGCTTTCCAGATTTTGGATTAATTTCACTATCATTATTCGGAATTCTTTATCAGGTAGGTTCGCTATTTCTTCCTCTTTTGTTTGGTTTGGTGGGCAATTATCCTGTTCCTTTACCTGCTGGGAATTCTTCTGTCTCTTCATCTTATTTAAATTGCTAAGTTTGGGGTGTCCTTACTGTATTCTGGCAATCTGTGGAGTTCTCTTTATTGTGGCGTTTCTGCACTATATGTGGGTTTGTACCGGTGGCTTGTCGAGGTTTCTTGTTTATGGAAGCTTGTATCGGTGTTCTGGTGGGTGGAGCTGGATTTCTTTTCTCTGGGGTGCAGTGGAGTGTCTAGTAGTGAGTTATGAGATGTCTATGATTTTGGGGTCGCTTTGTGTAGCCTGTGTATTGGAGCTCAGGCTGTGTTCTTGTTTTTCTGAAGAATTTGCTTGGTATGTCTTGTTGTGGAACTTGCTGGTCTTTGTGTGATGCTTGGTTTCAGAGTAGGTATGGAGGCTTTTAATGCGCTCCTGTCAATTAATGTTTCGTGGGATCAGGGTATGGACTTAAGCCTCCTGGTTCCAGTTATTGGTCTTATTTTTACAGTAGTCTCAAAAACTTCTTCTTCTATAATGCATTCCACAACTGGACCGCTCAGAGATGTTCACGGAATTATACAGAGAAGGAAAAAGGGAGGAAGGAGACAGAGGTGGTCAGGAGGATAAAAGGAGGGAGTGTGAAGGAGAGAGACAGATCTAGTCAGTAATCAGTAAAGAAAAGAAAAAAGGAAAGGAAAAAAGCAAAGGACAAAAAGAAAAAAAGAAAAAACAAAAAAAAACAAAACAGGGTCGCAAAAGTTATATCTAAACATGGAGATTAAAGAAGTACTAGAGGATAAAAAAAAAAATAAAAGAAACCAAACAAAACAAACAACAACAACAACAACAAAAAAAAAATTAAAAGGAAAAAAAAATTTTTGTTTTCCTTTTTCCAATTAAAAAATAATAAAAATTTATAAAATATATATATATTAAAAAAAGAAAAGAAAAAAAAAGGAAATAATGATGGTAAAAATAGTAACAACATATATAAGAGTTTCTCTATTATTGTTGTGGGTTCAGTTCATTTTCGGCTAGTTCCTTGTGCCGGCTTAAATTTCTCAAGATCTATAGGCCCCTTTCTCTGTAGTTGGTCTGTATAGTCCTTTGTTCTGTGCACGGTTCGGCGGTGTTCTGGGCCAAGGCCGGCCACTCGTGTGGTCGGCGCTGCACAATCTGGATTGCCGGCCCCAACTACTCCAGTTAGGCAGCACTCCAGACAATCAGGCGAACGCAGTCTGCGCTGAGGCCCGCAGAGGGGGAGGGGCCGGTGACGGGAATGGCGGGCGGGTGGGGGAGGGGGTGGGGTGGCCCTCGTGGGAGCCGCCGGCACAGCGGGCGGGGCGGCGGGGACACGCCTGCGGGGGAGTGGCCAGTGGGGGGAGCGTCCAGTGGGGGAGAGTCCCGGGGGGCGCGGTGGGGGAGCGTCCCTCGTGGGAACGGCCAAGGCGTCTCCCTGCCCAGCCCCGGCTCCCCAATGGCAGATGCGGGCATTTGCAGTGGTGCTTCTCCGCTGCGGAAGTTACCGCAGGGCCCGCAGTCTGTGGGTTCTAATTGCTCAACTGTTCTCCTCCCTTTTATGATAGTCTCCGTGTTTCCCAGGTTTGGCGCAGATTCCGCAGGCAGAGTGTTTCCTGGTGTTTGGAAACTTCTCTTTTTAAAACTCCCTTCCCCGGACAGAGGTCCGCCCCTCCCTCTTTGTCTCTCTCTGGCTTCTATATTCTTTCCTACCTCCTTTAGAAGGCAGTGAGTTGCTTTTCTGGGTGTCCGACGTCCTCCGCCAGCACTCCAAAGCTGTTTGTGGAATTTACTCGGCGCCCAGATGTCCCTTTGATGAATTTGTGGAGGAGAAAGTGTATTCCCCGTCCTAATCCTCCGCCATCTTAACCGGAAGTCCTCAGTGTGTTTTATGTGAAAAATCATGTAGTAACACTGTTAAAGAATGCCTTGAGACAGGGAATCTCTGGAACTGTGACAGTAATTTTGATGATTTTAAATGTTGAAGTTTGAATTAGTCATTTTCTTAACAAGTATTCATTGAAAACTGCATGGTGGTGTTGGGAGCCAGTTTGGATTAGCACTCTGCCCATGACAAGGGTCATGAGGAAGTAGGCTTGGTAATAACGCAAGAGCAATCCAGCCTCAGGAGCCCCCTGGAGGTTCTTGAGCATCTACTCCCCAAAAAGCCGGAGTCTGCCTACTTTCTGCTTTGCGTTCTCACCTACACCTCTGACTTTACAGGGGGCTGTCCCCCACTACTTCTCTCTGAAAAAAGAGCTAACTTACAGCTCCTGTTAAAAATTCCTGAGTGTGACAGTGTTTCAGCCTACAAACTCCTTTTGGAAATCCTCTAGCCTGCCTGAATAGGTTTTTCCTGCCACATGTGATTGTTTAGAGCCTCCCAACTGTGAGAGGCACGAGATGTTCTAAACTTTCTAAACACAGATTCCTTTGAGCAGTTAAAAGATTGATTAGAAATTGTATTGGTGAAGGGTTTTTCACTTGTTGGGCCAATGTTTGCTGCTAAGTCTCCGTATCCCTTACCTACAGTGTCCTTGGCAGTGTATTGAAATGTAAGTAGTAGCCTTAATGTTTGTAACCTGGGACCCTTGAGTTAATCTGTGTTACAACCCACCACAACTTTGCCCTATAGATATGCAATGCCAATGCTTTTGGAGGGTGGCACCTGACTTTAAAATAATCACCTTTAGAGAAAATAAGTTCCTTAAAATGTTAATAGGCCTCTGGGCCAGAAGATGATGTAACTCACCTAAACTTTTGCGTGTGATAGGTTTGGAAGCCTGGCTCAGGGACTGCTGTCCCTGCGTGACTCCACCCCTTCCCCCATTATCCTCTATGCATAACTTAAGGGATAAAAACTACTTTGAAAAATAAAGTGCGGGGCCTTGTTCACCAAAACTTGGTCTCCCCATGTCGTTCTTTCTCTTACCTTCTGGCTGAATTATTCAGCCTCTTCTCTCCACAAAATGTTCTCACTGAATTTCCTTCTCACTGAGCTATCATTTCATCTGCTTTTCTTCACTGAATTTCCTCCTCACTGAGCTATCTTCATTTTCATCACCCTTTATATCTTTAATTAATATTTTAATAAGCAATTATTTCCTGATCGCCTATGCCATCTCCCCTTCGAAATCCCTGGATCCTCCGGGGCTGGACCCCGGCATGGTGGGAATGAGTAAGAATAAAACACAGTCCCTGGACTAAAGGAGTTTATGGACTAAGGAGGGAAACTGACGACACAGCTATTTCAACACGATGCACAACTGCAGATGAAAGTACACACAGGTGCTGCAGGACACCTGACTGAAACTTTCCCTCAGAGAAAAAGTATTCCTCACTTTTTATATGAAATAGAAAAAAAAAAAAAAAAAACAGCTTCAAAAATGGGATAGCTGGCTTTACAGTGTGTAAGTGTCCCGAAGTCACTCAGTTCACACAGAATGGTCTCTGTGAAGTACATTAACAAGTACTCCTAGAAAACTACTGCAGAGGAAATCATATGACTCTGTTGACACCATGTGCATTCTGGAGCTCGCTGGATTGTAAGTGACAGAATCCTGAATTGAAAGGACTCGAGACAAAAGGTGCAGTTGTTGTTGTTTAGTTGCTAAGTTGTGTCCGACTCCTTGGCTTCAGCAATATGTGAACCGTGAACTTCCTGATGTTCAAGCTGGTTTTAGAAAAGGCAGAGGAACTAGAGATCAAATTGCCAACATCCACTGGATCATGGAAAAAGCAAGAGAGTTCCAGAAAAACATCTATTTCTGCTTTATTGACTATGCCAAAGCCTTTGACTGTGTAGATCACAATAAACTGTGGAAAATTCTGAAAGAGATGGGAATACCAGACCACCTGACCTGCCTCTTGAGAAATCTGTATGCAGGTCAGGAAGCAACAGTTAGAACTGGACATGGAACAACAGACTGGTTCCAAATAGGAAAAGGAGTATGTCAAGGCTGTATACTGTCACCCTGTTTATTTAACTTCTATGCAGAGTACATCATGAGAAACGCTGGGCTGGAAGAAACACAAGGTAGAATCAAGATTGCTGGGAGAAATATCAATAACCTCAGATATGCAGATGACACCACCCGTATGGCAGAAAGTGAAAAGGAACTCAAAAGCCTCTTGATGAAAGTGAAAGTGGAGAGTGAAAAAGTTGGCTTAAAGCTCAACATTCAGAAAACGAAGATCATGGCATTCGGTCCCATCACTTCATGGGAAATAGATGGGGAAACAGTGGGAACAGTGTCAGAATTTATTTTTCTGGGCTCCAAAATCACTGCAGATGGTGACTGCAGCCATGAAATTAAAAGACGCTTACTCCTTGGAAGGAAAGTTATGACCAACCTAGATAGCATATTGAAAAGCAGAGACATTACTTTGCCAAGAAAGGTCCGTCTAGTCAAGGCTATGGTTTTTCCTGTGGCCATGTATGGATGTGTGAGTTGGACTGTGAAGAAAGCTGAGCACCGAAGAATTGATGCTTTTGAAGTGTGGTGTTGGAGAAGACTCTTGAGAGTCCCTTGGACTGCAAGGAGATCCAACCAGTCCATTCTGAAGGAGATCAGTCCTGGGATTTCTTTGGAAGGAATGATTCTAAAGCTGAAACTCCAGTATTTTGGCCACCTCATGCGAAGAGTTGACTCATTGGAGAAGACTGTGATGCTGGGAGGGATTGAGGGCAAGAGGAGAAGGAGACGACAGAGGATGAGATGGCTGGATGGCATCACTGACTTGATGGACATGAGTCTTAGTGACCTCCGGGAGTTGGTGATGGACAGGGAGGCCTGGCATGCTGTGATTCATGGGGTCAAAAAGAATCGGACATGACTGAGCTACTGATCTGATCTGATCTGATGAACTGTAGCCCCGGAGGCTCCTCTCTTCGTGTGATTCCCCCACGTCTCCTACATTGCAGGTGGACTGTTTACTACCGAGCCACTGGGGAAGCCCAAAAAAGAGCAATAATAGGCTCCTAGAGTAAAAATTGTGGGAGTTAGAGGAGCTTTGAGCACATCTGGATTCAAGTCCTGAAGTATGATTCTGGAACCTTTCCTTCTATCATTGGCTGAGTTTTCTTCTGCACTGGCTTTCTTCTTATTCAGGCTGTCTGCACATGGGGGCTCCTGCAGGTCCTGGCTTTCATCCCCCAGGTTCAGGAAGAGTGAGAATGAGTATACTTCATCACCAAGGGCACCAGCAAAACCCCCAGGATTAGCTCTGATGACCTTTGATTGGGTCAAGTGCCCAACCCTGACCAGTCACAGAGACCAAGAGGATAAGTTGCTTCAAAAGATCAAACTTGCCACCTTTAGAGAAAAGAACTTGGGCTAGGTGCCACCTTTAGAGAAGGGGAGGGAGTCAACTCACCCAAATCAGGTGGACTGAGGCAGTTAGTTACCTGTGGGAAATTGGGGAAGTTCTCTTATTGGAAATGAGAGTGGTTGCTGGGCAAATCATCCACCAAAACCCCATGGATTTCTGTTTAATTAAACTTTTTATTTCCAGGACAGTTGTAGACCCATGTGTTTTTAAGCGTCAAATATTATTTACAGACAAAATAATTCGTGTGTATTTACTCAAGCTTCATAATCTACTCTCTCAAAACAAAACAAAACAAAAAGCCCTTTGTTTTAATGCTATTAAAGAAATTTTCCATTGAAAATTTACATTGAAATCAACATGTCTTTTAGAAAACAGGAAGAGCCCTAGGTTCCAGTCCTAATGAAATAAAAATCTGTGTGGTATTAGGCAAAATAATTGAACTTTTTCAGGCTCAGTGTTCTCAACTGTAAATGTGTAAATTTTATGGCCTCACTTCCCTCCCAGGATTGTTGACAAGATAAAGAAAATGGAAATATGGTTTTCAAACTATAAAATACTACATTTATTCACAAGGCTTATTTTTGAGACACATATTTTTACTTGACTTTGTATAAAGATTTCTTTCCACTCTATTATTTTTATCTCCTACACACACACACTCTCTCTCAATTAACATCTAACTTGATAATTTAGCCTCCTATTTTTTTCCAGAAAATGAAAACTTGAATTTTTCATCCTTCTCTAGACTCTTCCAAAGGCTTTTCATTGCTTGTTTGTTAGTTATCTCTAAGTTATCCAGACTTATTTGACAGTTTGGAAGCCTTTGTAATAAGATAGTCATTCTGTTTGTAGCTAAATGGCTACTAAAATGCCTGAACAGATTACATGCAAAAACTCTCATTTGGGAGCTCTAGGAATAAATATCCTCATAGGCACTGTGACCATGCAAATACTGGGTCATCAATTGTGTACAGACTATTCATAGTCAAATAACACACTGAGCAGTCCAGGGCTCACGAAGTACGATATCAAAGAAAATTCTGTTTTTATTGCCACTGTTTTCAAAAAGGAATACAGTGGAAGAATTTCTTATCATGCTTATAGTTAAAATCTTGAACATGCCCAGTAGTTTTTCTTGTCACTCTTCAATAATACAAAGGCCTATAGTCTCATTTTGTTGTAAACTTGATCTCAACTTATTATTAATAGCTATATAAATAACCCATTCGGAGAAGGCGATAGCATCCCACTCCAGTACTCTTGCCTGGCAAATCCCATGGATGGAGGAGCCTGGTGGGCTGCAGTCCTTGGGGTCTTGAAGAGTCGAACACGACTGAGCGACTTCACTTTCACTTTTCACTTTCATGCATTAGAGAAGGAAATGGCAACCCACTCCAGTGTTCTTGCCTGGAGAATCCCAGGGACAGGGGAGCCTGGTGGGCTGCCATCTCTGTGGTCGCACAGAGTCGAACACGACTGAAGCGACTTAGCAGCAGCAGCAGCAGCAAATAACCCATTTAGAAAATAACATTTTGAACTTGATTTAAACTTAAAATTTTATTTTTCTGATGGAAATAAAAACATGGTTATTTCTCTCTCCTCCTCAAAACTCTACCTCTCCTCTCCCAGCATACCACTTTTGCTTGGATCCTGAGCTTGCAGGATTAAAGATGGGAGGAGATGGCTAGTGAAGAGGGAAAATTCTTACTTGACTGGTAAGTCTGTAAGACAGCTTCATCATCTTGACGTCTTAGGGATTGCCAAATGCTAAGGGGCAATTCTTCTTTCAAGACTGATATTTAGAAGGAGTATTTGAGAATTTTTGATTATTCTTCCTCTCACAAGGTCAATGTGTTTTTATTCCTCCTAGAAAATACTCCTCCCTGAGTTCATAGTTTTCTGAAGACCCACTTCATCCAAGTTATTTGTCCACCTCTCTGCTTTTTCAGATAGACAATTGAAAAGCTTTAAAAATGGTTCAAAATTGACTCTAAATGTGGAAAATTTTGTGTTTTTTTGCCTAACAGTTTATGGAGATGAACTCCGATCCCAATACAGAAACCACCTCTCTTTTGCTTTACAAAAGCAGCATGTTAGATTTTCCTGTTTCCTATGCCTGAAATATTCAGTTCATTTCAGTTGATCTGTCGTGTCTGACCCTTTGCGACCCCATGAATTGCAGCACGCCAGGCCTCCCTGTCCATCACCAACTCCCGGAGTTCACTGAGACTCACGTCCATCGAGTCAGTGATGCCATCCAGCCATCTCATCCTCTGTCGTCCCCTTCTCCTCCTGCCCCCAATCCCTCCCAGTATCAGAGTCTTTTCCAATGAGTCAACTCCTCGCATGAGGTGGCCAAACTACTGGAGTTTCAGCTTTAGCATCATTCCCTCCAAAGAAATCCCAGGGCTGATCTCCTTTAGAATGGACTTGTTGGATCTCCTTGCAGTCAAATATTTTAATATTACTGAACTGAAGCACACTTAAGTAATATTTTGACAGTTGTTGCATCTGGAATATTTGAGCCCATGAGATAAAATCATCTTGTCTACTGAATAGACTTGAAACTGACAATTATCCTGTTTTTCAGATCGACTTTACCACCATGTAATTTTTGCTTTTCTGTACCAATTTTTCTCAGCTAACAAATGTGAAAAAAAATCTACACTTCTCAACTTCTAGAGGTGTTATAAAGAAAAAAAGATGTAATAAATGTAAAAATATTTCATTGTTTTCTTTCAGAACGAAGAAATTATTTCATGCTGTAATTTACAACACCTTGTATATTAAGCACTGGGCAAAGTGTGCTTGTGTCAATATTTACCACCAGGAGATTCTGATCTAAAATGGACTACAGAAATATAAAAGGACAGAAAATATAATGTAAATTAGTCTAAGTTTTCATAAAATCAGATCAGATCAGATCAGATCAGTCGCTCAGTCATGTCTGACTCTTTGCGACCCTATGAACCGCAGCACGCCAGGCCTCCGTGTCCATCACCAACTCCCAGAAGTCACTGAGACTCATGTACATCGAGTCAGTGATGCCATCCAGCCATCTCATCCTCTGTCGTCCCCTTCTCCTCCTACCCCCAATCCCTCCCAGCATCAGAGTCTTCTCCAATGAGTCAACTCTTCGCATGAGGTGGCTTCAGCCAGAGTCCATGAGGTGGCCAAAGTACTGGAGTTTCAGCTTTAGCATCATTCCTTCTAAAGAAATCCCAGGGCTGATCTCCTTCAGAATGGACTGGTTGGATCTCCTTGCAGTCCAAGGGACTCTCAAGAGTCTTCTCCAACACCACACTTCAAAAGCATCAATTCTTCAGCACTCAGCTTTCTTCACAGTCCAACTCTCACATCCATACATGACCACAGGAAAAACCATAGCCTTGACTAGATGGACCTTTCTTGGCAAAGTAGTGTCTCTACTTTTCAATGTGCTATCTAGGTTGGTCATAACTTTCCTTCCAAGGAATAGGTGTCTTTTGGTTTCATGGCTGCAGTCACCATCTGCAGTGATTTTGGAGCCCAGAAAAATAAAGTCTGACGCTGTTTCCCCATCTATTTCCCATGAAGTGATGGGACCAAATGCCATGATCTTCGTTTTCTGAATGTTGAGCTTTAAGCCAACTTTTTCACTCTCCACTTTCACTTTCATCAAGAGACTTTTTAGTTCCTTTTCACTTTCTGCCATACGGGTGGTGTCATCTGCATATCTGAGATTATTGATATTTCTCCCAGCAATCTTGATTCCACCTTGTGTTTCTTCCAGTCCAGCGTTTCTCATGATGTACTCTGCATATAACTTGAATAAGCAGGATGACAATATACAGCCTTGACGTACTCCTTTTCCTATTTGGAACCAGTCTGTTGTTCCATGTCCAGTTCTAACTGTTGCTTCCTGGCCTGCATACAGATTTCTCCTGTGGCAGGTCAGGTGGTCTAGTATTCCTATCTCTTTCAGAATTTTCCACAGTTTATTGTGATCCACACAGTCAAAGGCTTTGGCATAGTCAATATGAATCATATTGGGGACATGTATTAAGTCTCATGATTGATGCCTTTGAAAATCCTATTATTATATTTGAGGTGAAGATGGAGATACCTCCACTCTTCTCTCTTGGTAGAAGGTGTTTTGAGGACTAATAGAAGTTTCAGAACAATTCTTTTTCAAAAATCCCCTCTAATTTCTACAGACCAAGTTTGGTTTCCTTGACGTAGGTGCAGGGTTGTGAGAATCGTAAAACTTCGTTCAGATAAGTATGTCTGGAACCGTCTTTTGAATACAGCATTGCATTTATTAGTTCTTCGTTCCTTGGTTGAAATTTCCAATTTAAGTGTTGTGATTTACTTTTAGTTAATCCACATTCATTTCATCGTCTCTCTAAATCCATTGTAGTATCCTGTTGCATCTGTCTAAAGCCCCACTGATTCACTTACTTTTCAACATCTCTGTAGTCTACTGAATTTTCTACTAGCAGAATTGATCAGATACTACAATGATTTTGTTCTTACTGGGTCCCTCTGTTTGAAGAGTGTCCTTGTAGATTAATTGAACTAGCGTTGTCTATATCATCACTGACAAGCAGCATGATGATAACTGTCAGTAATGCAGTTCCAGGTTTGTTTTGATTTGTTTTAACTGAGGGGTATGAACAATTTTTCTTTAGTGTTTAAAAATCTGTTCTACAGATTCCAATACTTTTGATAGTAACTTTAAGAACAACTGAAGGTTAAGGAAGTAGTTTTTATTTTTTAAAGTTGCTAATTATTAGTAATTGAGTCCTTGCCTTGAACAACAAGTAGGTAACTCAGCAAGTAAGAAACAGCCATAACAATAAACCAGAGTTCTCATCCCCTAAAGTATCACACCAAGAATCTAGAGTCTGACATAACTAAAACCACATAATCTACTAAATTTTTGATCACCTTGATGATCTAGATAGAAATGATCTGTCAGAAAAAAATATATATATTCTGATTATGATGGTTTGGTTACATGGAGAAAGATTAATGATTCAAGGTACAAATGGTCCCTGATTAAACACACATACAATTTTAACTAGAGAAGAATACTAAAATAATCTCTAGAAAATTTAGTCCTACAGGGTTTTGCCACGACAAAGTAGCAAGCTATCAGCTAAAGAAGAAGATATTGGAAAACTTACTGATTGTATGGGTCATACGTTTGGAGAAAATGAATGAGGTGACAAAGCAAGGTTGTCTGCCATGTCTCTTTTGCAAGTTGGAAGTCTTTCATTTAGATACCATACCATGTGGGCTTCCCTGGTGGTTCAGACAGTAAAGAATCTGCTTGCATTGTAGGAGACCTGAGTTTGATCCCTGAGTTGGGAAGATCCCTTGGAGAAGGGAATGGCTACCCAATCCAGTATGCTTGCCTGAAGAATTCCATTCTGTTGGACAGTCTTTATGCCATTTTTAATGTGGAGGTCAATTGCAGGAGTCATTGCAGGTATTTTCCTGAGGGTTAAATTCACAGGGTGTGTTCTAAGCATTAGCAAAAGTAAAGCCCAGTGCGTGGTAACAACAAATAGAATGAGATTGCCATTTAATAAACCAGATTTGTAATTGAGCACAAGAATTTCAAGTGCTAGAACTAAAAATGCTTTCTGAGAGCTATCACATATCTGATAATGTTGTCCCTGAGCACTTGCAAATAAAAAAGTTTCTTTAATACAGTGCTATTCCATTTATGTTTTACACAGACTTAGATCAATCACATTAATAGTCAACATCGTTTGGAAAGATGTTTGCTAAGTGGGCCTTAATTTATGATTTAGTATTATGTAGGGGCCGTAGGTGGCTATGGAAAGACTGCTCAGTTTTCCTTTGCCTCCATGAAGCAGGTATTTTAGGAGCAGTGATGTAAAAGTTAATTGGGATTATTTGGCTTCAAGTGACAGAATGCTCACCTATAATTGGCTTAAGTGAAAAGAGAGTTTATTGGCTTATAGAATTGGGAAGTCCAGAATATGAAATGGCTTTGGGCAGGCCTGCACCCCAGAGATCAAATGAAATCATCTGGCCTTAATCTCTCTTCCAGCTGTGGCCTTTTCTTTTCTCACTGTTGGCTTTATTTATAGATATACTCTCCTGTTTTATGCCAAGAGGACCTCCAGGAATTATATGTTTATATCTTCACAGCTCTGGTGCAGTTGTAAAGTTTTGGTATTTTGATCAGTTGGTTCTGATTGAGACTAATATTCAATCTTGAAACAGGCTTGGTGGCCAGAGAAATACATACCTATGACAGAAGCCAAAGGCAAAGACAGTGTTACATGGACTGTCTTAGGCAAGAAAGATCTCTGAGCAGTAAGGAGTAATTGTGCTTAGTTGCTCACTCATTTCTGATTCTTTGTGAACCACGAGGCTCCTCTGTCCATGGAGATTTTCCAGGCAAGAATACTGGAGTGGGTGGCCATGCCCTCCTCCGAGGGATCTTTCCAACCCAGGCATCAAACCCAGGTCTCCAGCATTGCAGGCGGATTCTTGACCAGCTGAGCTACCAAGGAAGCCCTTAATAACATACTGCTGCTGCTGCTGCTGCTAAGTCGCTTCAGTCATGTCTGACTCTGTGCAACCCCATAGAAGGCAGCCCACCAGGCTCCCCCGTCCCTTGGATTCTCCCGGCAAGAACGCTGGAGTCGGTTGCCATTTCCTTCTCCAATGCGTGAAAGTGAAAAGTGAAAGTGAAATCTCTCAGTTGTGTCCAACTTCTAGCGACCCAATGAACTGCAGCCCACCAGGCTCCTCCGTCCATGGGATTTTCCAGGCAAGAGTACTGGAGTGGGAGTGCCATTGCTTTCTGCAAATAACATACTAGTAAATGTCAATTCACACTAATTAGGATTAGTGATAGAAGCTACCCTTTTCATCAGTATTAGAAGTCTTTGAAAATGATGTGGAAAGATTTGTGCCTTTTCTAGCTTGAAGGTCTGTGATACCCTGATGATAATGCTGTTCAGTTCAGTCGCTCAGTCGTGTCTGACTCTTTGTGACCCCATGGACTGCAGCATGCCAGGCTTCCCTATCCATCACCAACTCCCGGAGCTTACTCAAATTCACGTCCATTGAGTTGCTGATGCCATCCAACCATCTCATCATCTGTCGCCCCCTTCTCCTCCTTCTTCTCCAATCTTTCCCAGCATTAGGGTCTTTTCCAATGAGTCAGTTCTTCACATCAGGTGGCCAAAGTATTGGAGTTTCAGCTTCAGCATCAGTCCTTCCAATGAATATTCAGGACTGATCTCCTTTAGGATGGACTGGTTGGATCTCCTTGCAGTCCAAGGGACTCTCAAGAGTCTTCTTCAGCACCACAGTTCAAAAGCATGAATTTTTCGATGCTGACCTTTATAGTCCACCTCTCACATCCATACATGACTACTGGGAAAACCATAGCTTTGACTAGATGGACCTTTGTTGGCAAAGCAATGTCTCTGCTTTTTAATATGCTATCTAGATTGGTCCTAGCTTTTATTCCAAGGAGCAAGCATCTTTTAATTTTATAACGCTTAGGAGAAACAGATATGGAGTTCAAATTTTTCAAACTGCCTTGACTAAAACTATATAAATTAAATGTTTAAAAATAGTCTGCTTGGTTGCATTTCTTCAATGTGGATATTTTACATGGGAAAAAGTGATGCGAGAAAAATATAAACTGCCAGGAGCCAGCATGAAGAACTTCGCCCATGGCAAAGGTCATGAGGAAGGATGCTTGACATATGCAAAGGCCTGATCTAGCATCAGAAGTCCCCCTGGAAATTCTCGAGCATCTACCTCCAAAAACCAGAGCCTGCCTACTTTACTACCTTGTGCTCTCACCTACACCTCTGACTTTATGGGGGGCTGTCCCCCACCACCTCTTTCGGAGAAGGAGTTAACTTAGAGCTCCAGTTAATAATAATTCCTGGGCATGATAGGAGTGTTTCAATCTACAAACTCCTCTGAAGGTTCTCTAGCCTGCCTGACAGACTTGTCCGGCCACATGTGATTGCTCACAGCCTCCCAACCATGAGAGGCACGAGATGCTTTAAACCTTCTAAAAACAGGTTCTTTAAAGAAGTTAGAAAACTATTAGTATAGTGTAGTGGGCTGATTAGAAATTGTATTGGTGAAGGGTTTTTCATTTGTTGAGCCAATGTTTGCTGCTAATTCTCCACATTCCCTGCCCTTATACACATTAATGAAAATATAGAAGAAATAAGTATTAACCTTTGATATTAATCACGTTAGACCTTAGGCTAAGTAAATTCTTTCCTTAATTAAAACCCACTACACCCTCACCTAGCCATGAAATTAAAAGACGCTTACTCCTTGGAAGGAAGGTTATGACCAACCTAGGTAGCATATTCAAAAGCAGAGACATCACTTTGCCAACAAAGGTTCGCCTAGTCAAGGCTATGGTCTTTCCTGTGGTCATGTATGGATGTGAGAGCTGGACTGTGAAGAAAGCTGAGCGCCGAAGAATAGATGCTTTTGAACTATGGTGTTGGAGAAGACTCTTGAGAGTCCCTTGGACTGCAAGGAGATCCAACCAGTCCATTCTGAAGGAGATCAATCCTGGGATTTCTTTGGAAGGAATGATGCTAAAGCTGAAACTCCAGTACTTTGGCCACCTCATGCGAAGAGTTGACTCATTGGAGAAGACTCTGATGCTGGGAGGGATTGAGGGCAGGAGGAGAAGGGGACGACAGAGGATGAGATGGCTGGATGGCATCACTGACTCGATGGATGCGAGTCTGAGTGACCTCCGGGAGCTGGTGATGGACAGGAAGGCCTGGCGTGCTGCGGTTCATGGGGTCGCAAAGAGTCGGACACGACTGAGCGACTGATCTGATCTGATCTGACACCCTCACCCTATAGGAATGTAACTTTATCTGGTCCCTTCGGAAGGTGGCGTCTGTTTTAAGAATAATCACCCCTGGAGAAATAAGTGTTCTGGTTGACTGACTTATGTTACAAGGAGAGGGTCATAAATTGTCAACAGGCCCCCTGGCCAGAAGATGATGTAACACACCTAAGACCTCTGTATACATTTGTATGAAGCACCTGACTTTAATAAAAGTCAGGACTGCTGACCCTGCGTGACTTTTGTATAACATCTCAGTGTATAAAAACAGACTCTGGAAAATAAAAAATGGGATCAGTTCCTCGAAATACTGGTCTCCCCATGTCGTTCTTTCTCTCACCTTCTGGCTGAATCCCCATCTGGAACGTGGAGGCTCGTCAAGCCTACTAATCATGCCTGGGCTTCTAAGATCTGACCCAGGAGGCCTTAGTGTCTCCTCTCCTTCGGGAGAATGGGAGGATGCCTGCGGCCTACGTAGGTGATGTAAATTTCTTGCCTTGGAATTTATTAGCTTTCCACATAAACCAAGTTATTCAGCCTCTTTTCTCCACTGAATTTTCCTACTGAGCTATCCTCATTGTATTACTCTTTATATCTCTAATTAATATTTAATTAAAGCCAGTGTATTTGCCAACGCTGTCTCTCCTTTGAATTTCCCTGGATCCACTGGGACTGGACTCTGGCAATAAACAAATATTAGGTAAAAACTAGACCCTTATGCATGAGTGCTGAGTTGCTTCAGTCATGTCTGACCACATTTAATCAATTAATTTATTTTACAGTTGATAGAATATTTCTTTTGTTTCTACTTATTGACTCTTGAGAAATTTGAATGCAGGTCAGGAAGTAACAGTTAGAACTGAACATAGAACAACAGACTGGTTCCAAATAGGAAAGTGAGTACGTCAAGGCTGTATATTGTCACCCTGTTTATTTAACTTATATGCAGAGTACATCATGACAAACGCTGGACTGGAAGAAATACAAGTTGGAATCAAGATTGCTGGGAGAAATATCAATAACCTCAGATATGCAGATGACACCACCTTTATGGCAGAAAGTGAATAGGAACTCAAAAGCCTCTTGATGAAGGTGAAAGTGGAGAGTGAAAAAGTTGGCTTAAAGCTCAACATTCAGAAAACGAAGATCATGGCATCCAGTCCCATCACGTCATGGGAAATAGATGGGGAAACAGTGGAAACAATGTCAGACTTTATTTTTCTGGGCTCCAAAATCACTGCAGATGGTGACTGCAGCCATGAAATTAAAAGACGCTTACTCCTTGGAAGGAAAGTTATGACCAACCTAGATGGCATATTCAAAAGCAGAGACATTACTTTGCCAACAAAGGTTCACCTAGTCAAGGCTATGGTCTTTCCTGTGGTCATGTATGGATGTGAGAGCTGGACTGTGAAGAAGGCTGAGTGCCGAAGAATTGATGCTTTTGAACTGTGGTGTTGGAGAAGACTCTTGAGAGTCCCTTGGACTGCAAGGAGATCCAACCAGTCCATTCTGAAGGAGATCAGTCCTGGGATTTCTTTGGAAGGAATGATGCTAAAGCTGAAACTCCAGTACTTTGGCCACCTCATGCGAAGAGTTGACTCATTGGAGAAGACTCTGATGCTGGGAGGGATTGAGGGCAAGAGGAGAAGGGGACGACAGAGGATGAGATGGCTGGATGGCATCACTGACTCGATGGATGTGAGTCTGAGTGACCTCCAGGAGTTGGTGATGGACAGGGAGGCCTTCAGTGCTGTGATTCATGGGGTTGCAAAGAGTCGGACACGACTGAGCGACTGATCTGATCTGATTGACTATTCTGAATAATCTTGCTCTGAGCATTCATGTATTCAACACATGGTTTTGTGTGAATGTATTCTTTTTTCTTCTTTTTGATATATATCTAAGATTGAAATTGCTGGATCATATGGTAACTTGAGAGTCCCTTGGACTGCAAGGAGATCCAACCAGTCCATTCTGAAGGAGATCAGCCCTGAGTGTTCTTTGGAAGGAATGATGCTGAAGCTGAAACTCCAGTACTTTGGCCACCTCATGCGAAGAGTTGACTCATTGGAGAAGACTCTGATGCTGGGAGGGATTGGGGGCAAGAGGAGAAGGGGACGACAGAGGATGAGATGGCTGGATGGCATCACTGACTCGATGGACGTGAGTCTGAGTGACCTCCGGGAGTTGGTGATGGACAGTGAGGCCTGGCTGCTGCAATTCATGGGGTCGCAAAGAGTTGGACACAACTCAGCGACTGAACTGAACTGATGGTAACTTTTCTCTTAAACCTTTTAAGGAACTGCCAAATTGTTTTCCAAAATGGCTGAACCATTTTACATTCCCAACAGGGAATGTAGAATTGGAATTTCTCCATATCCTCAACAACACTTGTATTTTTTATCTGCTGCTATTGTTATTTTTGTTATCATTGCCTTCCTAGTGGATGTGAATTTTGGTTTTGATTTGCATTTTCCTAGTGATTAATGATATTCATCATCTTTTCCTATATTTATTGGCCATTGATATATTTCCTTTGAAGAAATATCTGTTGAATTCCTTTGCTGGTTTTTAAATTAGGTTATTTGTTTTTTATTGACTTGATGATTTTCAAAGGTTTCTCCCATTCTGTGGGTTATATTTTCATTTCTTGATGGTAATCTTTGAAGGATCAATGTTTGTAAGTTTTGATAAATTAGAATTTATTTGTATTTCTTTGTCATGTGTTTTTTTGTGTCATATCTAAGAAATTATTGCCTAACTCAATGTAATAAAGATTTACTTCTATGCTGTTTTTATAATTGTAGTTCTTAAATTTAAATTTATAATCCATTTTGACTTAATTCTTCTGTATGGTGTGAGGAAGGGGTCCAATCTCATTCTTTTGTATATGGATATCCAATAGACCCAACATCATGTGTTGAAAAGATTAATGAATTTTCTTGACACCTTTATCTTGTTTTGAAATTTTGTATGTTGTAAGATTTTAATACCTCTTTTCTATTTTCCTTTCCATTCTGTTGCCTCTGCCTTAGTTAGGACCTTATTAGTTCTCATTGGGTCTAGGGAATGTATATAGTTCATGTGTGTTTGTATGTATGTGTATGCAACTTCATCCATAATATATCACCATATTTTGTGTGTGATCCCTTAACTTTTTATTCATGAAACAGACAACCTTATTCCATAAAGATTTACTTGTTAAAAAAGAAGACAATCAAACAGTTCTTCAGTTCACAAACTGCAAGACTGAATTCTTAGAAACCATCTTTTACAATTGTTCTTTAGGAAGCAAGTAAATGATGAGAGAACTGAACAGCTGAAATGAGGAAAGTGATTCTATTAAAGGGAAAAAGAGAGTCGGGAATATAGAAATGAAATTCTCTGAGGCAAGTAAGAGTGAGGATCCTGGCAAACTTGGGTTTTCCTGTACTTTGTTTTGTGTTAAAGCTTTCAATAATCTTTTAAATAAGAGGTGAGAACAGTTGACCTTGAATAGTATGGGGTTGGGGAGGGGTGGTAGGGGTACCGATCCTCCCTGCAGTCAAAAATTCCCACATAACTCTACATTCGGTCCTCCTGCCTTCCATATTCCCAATTTTGCATTTGTGGGTTCAACCAAGCAGGGCCTGTGCAGTCTGCAGTACACATTTGTTGAAAAAAATCCATTTCTAAGCAGACCCTTGTGGTTTAGACCCATGTTGTTCAAGGGTCAACTGTAAATGAATCTGTAATACTTCAAAAGGGCCTTCTTGGGAATATTTAGGATATAGTATTGCTGGAAAACTCAGAAATGAATAATTTTGATTCCCAGTTTTGCTAAAAATATACCTTTTCTAGCCAAAAATAAAGTTAACATGAATAAACCTACTTTATCATGGTCTATGATATCATTTGTATAAATACCACAATAACATTTATAGAATGTCTACACTGTTCTAGGCATACTACTTTTTAAAAAATTTAATACTCACAACCTTACCAAATAGTTACAGATGGATATCACAGAGGAGTTAATTGGTAGTAAAAAGGTTAAGTAAATAGTTGAACTGAGATTTCACCCAATGATGTCTTGCACCAAAGCCCACATTTTTCCTAGCCTAGGCATACATCAAAATATTGACCTTATACTTGTTCTGTTATTGTCAGAGTCAATACAAAAAACTCAGTGTTTACAGAAGAGAGACACTGTGGACCAGGGTAGTCAGGGAAGGTTCAGAAAGAGATGACTCCAGAGTCACCCCTAAGGAGGATGATGGAGAAAATATGAAAAGATGAAAGAGAGATGGTGAAGGTATTCTACCATAAAGAGTAGCATGCTGCTGCTGCTGCTGCTAAGTCGCCTCAGTCGTGTCCAACTCTGTGCGACCCCATAGACGGCAGCCCACCAGGCTCTGCAGTCCCTGGGATTCTCCAGGCAAGAACACTGGAGTGGGTTGCCATTGCCTTCTCCATTGTGTGAAAGTGAAAAGTGAAAGTAAAGTCGCTCAGTCACATCTGACTCGCAGCCAAATAGTCTCTTAAAACATTCGGTCTGAACTTAATAAAAATTCTTTTTTGATTCATCTCTTTGAGACAAATGTTCTTGCCTGATTTAATAGAAATGGTATTTTCTCTGCAGATACCTTTGAGCCATACTCTGAGATGCAGAGATATTTCTTGTTGGAACCAACTCTGCCAGCATGCTTGAATAAGCAGAATTATTCCTCTAAGCTATCTGAAATGGAGCTGAGACACCAATAAGCAAATCATAACACACAATAATGGAAAAGACAAACATTTATTCCATCCAACTAGTGCTTACATTAATCTGATTAATTAAAGCATGAATGAGAACTATTTACTTGTGTTTGTTGTAAAAGAACAGCATTAAATTAGCTCTTTACCCTTGGAGACACACCATGATTGTTGGCTTTCATTGTGTTTTTAGCCTCATTGCTTTCTTCTGTAAAAGCAATGGCTTACTGTTTTCTCACGTTTCCTACTGGTTGAAGCAAGGCTGGTGCATAGCCAAAGAGCTTTTGTTCATTTCTTTTTTATTTATTTTTATTTTTAATTGGAGGATAATTGCTTTACAATGTTGTGTTAGTTTCTGCCATACAGTAATGTGAATCGGCCGTAAATATACATTGTGTCTCCATACATTGTGTCTCCTTCCTCATGAGCCTCCCTCCCACTGCCCACCCCATCCCACCCTCTAGGTTGTCACAGAATACTGGGTTGAGCTCCCTGTGTGATAAGCAACTTCCCACTAGCTATCTCTTTTACATATGGTAATGTATATGTTTCAGTGATACTCTCTGAATTCATCCAAATCTCTCCTTCCCCCACTGTTTCCACAAGTCTGTTCTCTATGTCTGCATCTCTGTTCCTGCCCTGCAGATAGGTTTACTGATGACCAAACTCAAAAGCAGGGTTTTAATATTGAAATTAATCATGAAATTTGTCATCTGACAACCTCATATGCTTGCACGTAAGACAACTACCCAAATGAAAGCAGCAATAACAGGAGGGTCGTCCTATACTTTTTTGAGAATTTTTTTCCCAGAGATTTTCATTTCCATTTGGGTTTTACTAATCAACTTTCCCTTTAAAAATTTCATAGGCGTGAGGTTTATTTCCAACTTCTTATGTTTACCATGGGGTTCAGTGGCTATAAGTCATTCATATTGAATCAATTCTAAAAAAGGATGCTTCAGGTTTCCTCGAAATACATAAGAAGCTTAAGAATCTAGTACAAATTGCTCATAAAATAGCCTTTTACTCAAGGTCTGATCCTGGCTTAGCCTGGCTTTGACCTTGCAATATCTATCTGGAACAGACTTACTAAATTTATGAGTGAGACTTAACATGATCCTCTGTGTTCATAAGAGAGTCTCCAGTCTGTTCAAAGGACTTGAAAGTGTTAATAGTTTTATAGATGCAGTAATGAAAGAAATAGAGTATAGAAATAACTTAAAACTGCTATCAGCTTAAAATGAAATTTAATTTATAAGAAATTGATTATGACACTGAGTGCTATAAAACTGAAAATATTTGGCTAGAAAAAAATTCCTTAGTAAGAAAATAAATATGCAGAATAATAGTTTCATATAACATTAGTTCACATATAACATTAGGTTGGGGCTTCCCTTGTGGCTCAGCTGGTAAAGAATCTGCCTGCAATGTGGGAGACCCTTGGTTTGATCCCAGAGCTGGGAAGATCCCCTGGAGAAGGGAAAAGCCACCGACTCCAATACTCTGACCTGGAGAAGTGCCTGGACTGAGTCCATGGGGTAGCAAAGAGTCAGACATGACTGAGCGACTTTGACTTCACTTCACTTCAACCTTAGGTTTTGCTTAAAGAAAACATCAAGTTTATCTAAAATTCAGACTGGATAGAAGACAAGAGAGGAAAGTGCTTTAACTGTAATTTAAAATGTAGGTTACAAACATTTTTCCAAATTTAGAAGATATTTGACTGAATGGTAAATTCCTAGAACATATGCTCTAAAGGGCTGGGCAGGAAAAAAAAATAGATTTTGATGGGAAGTTGTTTAAGTATACTGGTAAATATATTTTGTTTTTTCACCTGAGAAATCTTTCTTGATCTCTTTTTGCTTCCAACCTGTGAAGATTTATTATCCATGTCATCATGCTTGTCTGCATTATGAAATGTATCCCTCTGTGCAAATTTTGGTTTTGCTTTTCTCCCATAGGTTAGCAGGAGAGCTAGCTACTTGAAGCAGAGGTTTTGCCTTGTTCATTTTTGAGTCCCTAGCATCTAACATCAGGCCTGCTAATAAATGTTTTTCCAACTGAATGGATCTATATAATGGTCTGGATATGCTCAGACATTTGGGATTGCCTTTATTTAAAGAGACAGGGTAGGTCTGAATCTTTTGTCCTATCTTTTTAAGTTCACATGACTAACACCTAGAGGTGACAAACAAGAAGTGGAGGAGAGCCCAAGGAGCTATTTCTAGGAAGAAAGCATTTCTCTGATCCTTTGCTCTGCCCACAGTGTTAATAACACTTTGTTCAGCACCCACACTGTCAATTTCATTCCAGCTGGGACTCTTCTGATTAGCAGTCTGCTTTTTGTGTTCCCAGAGACAGACTAAGAGGAGGGGCTGAAATGACAAAATTAAATAAATAATGATATTACAGTGTGACGGAACCTTACGTCAGTGCCAAGAGGGAGAAAAACAAAGAAGCACAAAGGTTCTCTTGGGATTATTATCCAGCACTGCATAGTGATAATTTCAAAGTAATTTAGTAGCTGTTTATTGTTTCAGAAATAATTTCCCAGCTTCATTTCACGTGATTTAAATTTTTGGGTTGGGGATTAGAGGAATCCCTGGAAGATAAATTCCTTTTTTCTTTTTTTTTTTCTTTTTTTTTTTTCGGGGGGGCCTCCAGCGCTCTTTTTATCCATTTAGGGCAAGGGAAGTAGATTGGTCCTGCTTTTGTAGCTAGAGGAGTTTAATAGGCCAATGTTTCTGGTGGTATGTTCTATAGAATACTATCCCCAGAGGTGTTCCAAGGTAAAATGAGTTTTATAGTCCAATGTTATGGCAAATTCTTATTTTAAAAAATCTCTCTGTTAAAGAATCATAATGCACATTAGTGCTTTATATCTTGAGAAATACTTTAATAAATAAATAATTTGTTAAATATTTTTAGTCCAGGGTGATAAACTACTAGTGCCCCCCCCAACCCAAATATGTTCTTGCCCTTTGCTACAATAATGGAGTTTAACCTGTGAACATGCCCACCTTGTTTTTTTCCCTTGAAATTTTCCCTTGAAATCAGACACTACCAATGTCATTGAGTTCTTGCCAGTGGATTGTAGTATATATGTTCAATTTCTACATTTGCTTGTTCTTTACTTCCTCTCATCTTCCCATGGGCCAGAATGTAGACATGTGTGTCAACCAATCTTAAATATGTAGATGAGAGCAATACCTGAGCAGACAACAGAATGGGTCCCCAGTGACCTTATGAAGTGGAGCCTGCTTTCGTACTCTAGACTGTTGTGGGAGAGAGAATTTTCTGTCCTGTTTGAACCAGGGTATAACTTTGTTTTAATATCTCATTTCAGGAAACACATTTCAGGCAACACTGGAGCATGCCTGAACCAACACTAGACTTTGATTCTGATTTCTTAGTCAGTACCACATGCTTTGAGGCATGTCTTGCTCTATGATTTTCCTCACCATTCTCTATTTCCTGATTGGTGCTACTCTAATTGATGACCCAAGGCCCAATTCCATCTACCGAATGGCTCTTCAGAATCCCCCAGTGGGTCCTCTGGACCTGGCCAGGATACAAGGAATAGAAGAGTTTGTCAAGGATCACATGACAAGATTGAGGGGCCAGCCCTGCAAGAGATAGCATCACTCTTGCTTCACTTTGTTTGGGTTAATCACATCATACTGTTCACTTCCAGAGAACTGAGGATTGTAGCTTAGTTGTGTGTTAAAGAAGAAAATGAAATGATTTGATTAACACAGAGAATTGTTTCTGCTACCCTGGAGCCTGAAAAATGTCAGACACTTATTTTCTAAATGCAGCTCTTCCTAGTTGCATTCTCTTTTGGAAATACAGGAATGCTTCCACCTGGAGCAGGGAAAAGAAATGAGACTTCTCTTTCTACAATTCCTATGAGGAACCGCACATGCTTTCCATAGTGAGTGACTACTGGTTTAGGGAAAAGGAAACTGGTTGAGAGATGAGGTAGGTGGGAGGACTTCTAGTTTTCTCTTGAAGTGATGTCTTTGTTTAGTCATCTACCTTTTCTGAGATATAAATCTGAGATATAAATTGATTTCCCAATTTCTCAAACAAGAAAGGTATTTAGATATTTGTCCTGGTAACAGTATTTTGTTATTTAAGAGCCAGAGTGGGTCATAAGCAACAGCTCTTTTCACAATCAGTACAGAAATCCATATGACAGCATTTTTGATAAATGTTCAAACTCTGTGATATTCAGAGAAATTCCTGTCTCAAAGCAGCTCTTTCTTTATCATGTAGCTATCATTACATTCTATATTATATTGACCAAAAGCATAATGATAAAAGCAGATGGAACTTAGAGATTTGAGTCCTTCCTCTTCACCTGAGTTACTTGTGAATCTATTGACAATTCCTCTGCATTGTTTACACCTTCTTTATTATAATTGTTTAAATACTATGTATTATCATTAAACTTTCTCATCTTCAAGTGTTTGTTCCTCTTTTGGTCCACTCCTCCAATAACTGCCCACCAGTCCTGGGGAACATAAAGCATCTGAGCGTTTGATATCTAAGCTTTATCTTACCTTCCTTACATATAGATTCACTTTGTATCTCAAGATTCATATCTTTTACTTTTGGTTCACCATTCCCAACTGCTCCCTTTGTTCATGCTAATGTGAATTTTATCTCTGTTATACAAATGGTTTAATATGCTGTATCTGACAATTTTGCCTCTTTCTGTTCCATAGCCATATATGGAAACTCTCCACCCTGCTCAGTCCTTATTTTCCCTCATAGCTTAGTTGGTAAAGATTCTACCTGCAATGCAGGAGACCTGGGTTTGATTCCTGGATCAGGAAGGTCCCCTGGAGAAGGAAATGACAAGCCACTCCAGTATTCTTGCCTGGAGAATCCCATGGACAGAGGATCCTGGCAGGCTGCAGTCCATGGGATCACAAAGAGTCAGATGCGACTGAAGTCGGACACGACTTAGTGACTAAACCACCAACACTAAGAGGGAGAAGGAGAAGGGTTAAATGTCTCTGAATATACAGATATTTTTCTCCCAAGTCTTCTTACAAACCTCAATGGGTGAAAAGGTAATAATTAAGATGAAAACTTTTATGCCACTTCTAGCAGTATGGTGGGACCCTCTTGTGTACAGACCACAAAACATGGACTAAGACTAGATTAAGTATTTGCTTTGAGAGATCCTAGTTTGGTCGATGCATCCTGGTCATTTCTAGGGTTTCCTAATTACGGGCTAACTGCTAATTTTCCCACTGTTTGTCACAATTACTGATCTCAAGAAGTCAGAGATTCATATAATCTTTGACTAGAACCTAAGATTCCTTACCCAAATATCCTCTTGACGTCTGCTCTACAACCTGGCTTAGAAGTTCTGATGACTCCATTATAACTTAGAGGATTTTACTCCCCCAGAAAAAAAATTCTTTCCCATTTATATTTTTCCAGGTAACTGGTCCTGCTCAAGCAGTGAGATCAACTAACCAATGAAATCATCTTTGAGGCCTGAGCACTTTCTTTTGAGATCATTTTCTTGAACACAGCCTGTCACTGCTGCTGCTGCTGCTAAGTTGCTTCAGTCGTGTCTGACTCTGTGCGACCCCATAGACTGTGACCTACCAGGCTCCTCCATCCATGGGATTTTCCAGGCAAGAGTACTGGAGTGGGTTGCCATTTCCTTCTCTGCAGCCTGTCACTAACTGACCCTAACTGGTTTGAAGAACAATTATGATATGACACCCACACAGTTATTGAGCACCTGACCAGCCTATTCAAGGGTCTCTATACCCCTTCCTCAAAAACTGACCTCACACTTTAATACTGGATAGTTATAATTTTGGTGGTGGTGTTTGACTCCTTCAAAGGACATACTTAAACTGCTACTCTGATTTTAATACTCCCCTCTCCTTTAGCATCTTAGTGACTGACAACATGTCTAAAACAATGTTTGTCTTCCCAGATAATTCTATTTCCAATAATGTTTAGGATAAGGAGACACTCACTATAGCTGTCTAGTCTCTAAGGAAACTACATGCTGGCTCTCTACTGGGTTTGTGTGCATTGTCCAGTGGGGCAGGATGCTGGAGAAACACCATTTGGTGCCTAGTGGGCAAAGTTTTAAAAGCTGTGGCATTTAATTTCTAGGTGTTCTTTCTATTCCTGACATGTCTTATCTTCTGTGAGTCAGTGATTTGCCTGACTCAAGAAGGCACCTTCCTAAGTGAACTACAATGTCATAGAGGTAACTTTAGAAGTAACTGGTACGTTGTGATGAGCATGGGTCAAGGACAAGGATATGCAGTACCATCTCTCTTACCTCTAGAAACTTACATGCAAGTACTTATCCTCACCAAAAGTGAACCTGGAGAAACTCAGAAATTTTAACAGATGACATTGTCCTCTGCCCACTCCGTCCATAAAATGATTAGCATCTTTTAGGCCACAGAGGAGCCTGGCAGGCTTCAGCCCATCGCATCACGTAGAGTCGGACATAACCAAAGTGACTTAGCATGCATGCCTCATCACTCTGAGCTCACTCTTATTTTCAAGGCTAGAATTTTCTCACTCAGGCTCTGGTCCTTGTAACTTGTTACAATGTAGCAAGCTCAGTAAAAGAGAGGGCTGCTTCTAGTAATTAAAACTTTTCTTGCCTGCCCTCCCCTAGTTCAGCCTTCATGTTTTATATAGATGAAACCCCAGAATTTTAATCACCTCTGGTCTCTCCTTTCTGTCCCATCATCTCAGTAAGTTCTTGCTAAAATTCTTTATTGGATTCAATTAACTGTCGTTCTCTACCTTGTGTTATTTGCCCCACTGAGAGGTGAATTTGTCAGAAAATAAAAATAAGAATGTATCAAATGCAGTTTTTAATGAAAATTTTAAGCTGATAATTACCATTATCAGTGATAATAATAATGATAAGCTTGAGGGGAGGGGGAAGGACCGTTGAACTGTTACCACAAGAACCACAAAGAAGGATTTGGAGTTTATGATCAGTCTTCTGCCCATTAGGAGATTTTTGTAGACACCAAGTGACTGTACTTTGGCTTAGGGTTTGGAGAATGTCATCATGTCTAAATGGTTCTTCATTGTATTGGGGTTTCTTTGCTTCAGGAAAAAAACCTGCCTCCCAATTAAGGATGTCAGGATAACCTGATTATACCTTCCTTATTGTCAGCAGGGGCCACCAACAGGCATTTATGTATTTCTGGTGTCAGTAACAGAATCATGCAAGGCTTTTTGCATAAATGAAAACTTCTCATTCAGTGAATCATAGACAGAGTCACTCTTTTAGAGAACTATCTTCTGGGAAAAGACATTTCTTCAGCAAAGTCCCAAGGGGCCTGTGCTCTTCTTTTGCCCTTTTCTCCAGCTCATTAAGCTTTTGGTGATTTATTTCCTTTAATCACTCTAACCCCATTTCTCTTCCTGTCTTTCTATGTTAGTCCTTCCATCTATGTACAGTCCTTCCATTGTAAACCCATTGCATGCATAGTTGAGTCCATCATGTCCGACTCTTTGTGACCCCATAGACTGTAGCCCACCACGCTCCTCTGTCCTTGGGATTTCCGAGACCAGAACACAGGAGTGGGTTGCCATTTCCTGACTCAAAAATGCCCCAGTGAGGAGAAGCACACCTGAAGTTTTTCCTTTCTCCCACTCCCATTCTTGCTCTTCATGCTCACATCACTGATGAGACCTGGCGCTGGAACAAAAAGCACACACATTCTAAAGGTCACTGGAATAGTTTCCTTGGAATTCCTATCTCCTGAGTCTCAAAGGATTCAAATGGAGCCCAAACATTGAAAATTGAGGTCTGAGTTGGAGTTCAAGAAACATCTTTTGCCAGCTGAGAGATTTTTAGGCTTATTTTCTCCATCTTTATTAGGGGAGAAAATATTAAAATCTAGTTTATAGGCCTGCTGTGGGAATTTAATGAGACAATCTATGCAAAGTGCTTGGCACATAAACAGTACTCAGTAAACATTAACTATTGCTGAAATTATTTGTCACACCTCCTCTTTCAAAAGTTTATGGCAAATACTCTATCAAATTTTGTTTGTGGAAATTATATGCTTTTGCTAGCCTAATTTTTATTTTCCTTTTATTTTTTCATCCATCGTTTAATAACATACCATGCTGTACTGTGCTGTGTTTAGTTGCTCAGTCATGTCTGACTCTCTGTAACTCCATGGACGTTAGCCCACGAGGCTCCTCTGTTCATGGGGTTCTCCAAGCCAGAATACTGGAGTAGGTTGCTGTGCCTTCCTCTAGGGGATCTTCCCAACTTGCATCTCTTATGTCTCCTACATTGGCACTTGGGTTTTTCATCTTCCTTTATTTCTTGAATTACACAGAAGTTTTAAAAAGTTGAGTGAGAAGTGGTAAAGAGTTACAAAATTAAGTCTCAATCAATATCTACAACTTAATGGAGGTGAAATAATGCTTGCCTACTATATTGGGGTTCTTCAGAGAAACAGAGCATGCATGTGTATATCTGTACTGTTATGATAATAATATTATATGTAGGATCTATATAATGTATCATCTATAATACATACAATAATATAATATAAACAATATAAAAATATTTTATATCCAATTTATTATATATGTAAGTATATAATATATAAATAGAGGAAATAGAGGAATATATTTATAATATATAAATAGAGAAATAGAGGAAAACAACAGAATGGGAAAGACTAAGGATCTATTCAAGAAAATCAGAGATACCAAAGGAACATTTCATGCAAAAATGGGCTCGATAAAGGACAGAAATGGTATGGACCTAACGGAAGCAGAAGATATTAAGAAGAGGTGGCAAGAATACACAGAAGAACTGTACAAAAAAGAGCTTCACAACCCAGATAATCATGATGGTGTGATCACTGACCTAGAGCCAGACATCCTGGAATGTGAAGTCAAGTGGGCCTTAGAAAGCATCACTACGAACAAAGCTAGTGGAGGTGATGGAATTCCAGTGGAGCTATTCCAAATCCTGAAAGATGATGCTGTGAAAGTGCTGCACTCAATATGCCAGCACATTTGGAAAACTCAGCAGTGGCCACAAGATTGGAAAAGGTCAGTTTTCATCCCAATCCCAAAGAAAGGCAATGCCAAAGAGTGCTCAAACTACCGAACAATTGCACTCATCTCACACGCTAGTAAAGTAATGCTCAAAATTCTCCAAGCCAGGCTTCAGCAATATGTGAACTGTGAACTTCCTGATGTTCAAGCTGGATTTAGAAAAGGCAGAGGAACCAGAGATCAAATTGCCAACATTCGCTGGATCATGGAAAAAGCAAGAGAGTTCCAGAAAAATATCTATTTCTGCTTTATTGACTATGCCAAAGCCTTTGACTGTGTAGATCACAATAAACTGTGGAAAATTCTGAGAGAGATGGGAATACCAGACAACCTGATTTGCCTCTTGAGAAATCTGTATGCAGGTCAGGAAGCAACAGTTAGAACTGGTCATGGAACAACAGACTGGTTCCAAATAGGAAAAGGAGTACGTCAAGGCTGTATATTGTCACCATGTTTATTTAACTTATATGCAGAGTCCATCATGAGAAATGCTAGACTGGAAGAAACACAAGCTGGAATCAAGATTGCTGGGAGAAATATCAATAACCTCAGATATGCAGATGATACCACCCTTATGGCAGAAAGTGAAGAGGAACTCAAAAGCCTCTTGATGAAAGTGAAAGTGGAGAGTGAAAAGGTTGACTTAAAGCTCAACATTCAGAAAACGAAGATCATGGCATCTGGTCCCATCACTACATGGGAAATAGATGGGGAAACAGTGGAAACAGTGTCAGACTTTATTTTTCTGGGCTCCAAAATCACTGCAGATGGTGACTGCAGCCATGAAATTAAAAGACGCTTACTCCTTGGAAGGAAAGTTATGACCAACCTAGATAGCATATTCAAAAGCAGAGACATCACTTCACCAACAAAGGTTCGCCTAGTCAAGGCTATGGTCTTTCCTGTGGTCATGTATGGATGTGAGAACTGGACTGGGAAGAAGGCTGAGCACCAAAGAATGGATGCTTTTGAACTGTGGTGTTGGAGAAGACTCTTGAGAGTCCCTTGGACTGCAAGGAGATCCAACCGGTCCATTCTGAAGGAGATCAGCCCTGGGATTTCTTTGGAAGGAATGATGCTAAAGCTGAAACTCCAGTATTTTGGCCACCTCATGCGAAGAGTTGACTCATTGGAGACGACTCTGATGCTGGGAGGGATTGAGGGCAGGAGGAGAAGGGGACGCCAGAGGATGAGATGGCTGGATGGCATCACTGACTCGATGAATGTGAGTCTGAGTGACCTCCGAGAGCTGGTGATGGATAGGGAGGCCTGGCGTGCTGCAGTTCATGGGGTCACAAAGAGTCAGACACGACTGAGCGACTGATCTGATCTGATCTGATATAATATATAAAGTAAACAATATTATACACAGATATAAAGCTGGAAACCCAGAAAAACTAGTGAAATACTTCAGTCTGAGTCCTAAGGCTTAAGAACCAGAGGAGCCCAAAGTGCAAATCTCAGTTGAGAGCAGAAAAACATGAGACAAGCCCTTAGCATAAGCAGGGAGGCTTTTTTTTTTTTTTTTTTAAAGGAGAAATGCTTTCTTTCCTCACTTTTTGTTCTATTTAGATTCTCAGTAGACTGAATGTTGCCCACCCACTCTGAGGTGGACAGTCTACTTTCTTGAGTCCACCAATTCAAGTGCTAATTTCATCCAGAACCCTAACTGATACACCCATAAATAATGTTCAATCTGGGTTCCTCTTGACCAGTTAAACTGGTACATAAAATTAACCTCTACACTTGCTTTTATCCCTAAAATTTAAAGTAATTTTGAAAATTGACCTGCCAAAATACAACTGTAGATTTTATGATTAAAATAGTGCCAGAGAGATAAATCATTAAGAAATTATGTGTCGTTGGCTTGTTGTTTTAGCCAAATGAATGTCAACTCAAGTTTTATGAGTATATATATTGTATATATATATTGATGTATATATATTCTCTCAGATAAATATCGATACACACACATCATGGGAAGCATTGCTAATAATTTTATAATTATTTTTAAGCAGTTAAAACTATTCTCAGTTCAGTTCAGTCGCTCAGTCATGTCCTACTCTTTGTGACCCCATGAACCACAGCACACCAGGCCTCCCTGTCCATCACCAACTCCCAGAGTTCACCATGTCCATTGAGTCGGTGATGCCATCCAACCATCTCATCCTCTGTTGTCTCCTTCTCCTCCTGCGCTCATGAAAATAAACACTTTTTAACAAAATACAATTATAATGGTCTTTTCAAAATCTATTCAAAGTCTCCTTCAAAGTTTGGTAAAGCTCTCCTGGTGGCTCAGCTGATAAACAATCTGCCTGCAATGTGGGAGACCCAGGTTCGATCCCTGGGTTGGAAAGATCCCCTGGAGAAGGGAATGGCTACCCACTCCAGTGTTCTGGCCTGGAGAATCCATGGACTGTATGGTCCATGGGGTTGCAAAGAGTCAGACACGACTGAGCAACTTCCACTGTCACTTTCAAAGCATGTTAATATGAAAGGAATTGTTCAGTGATATTTTAGCAAAATTTTTTCAGAGTGTCATTGAAAATAACTCAATCTAATTTCAAAATTTATGTAATTAGCTCAATGTATTTATTGAATACCCACACTACATCAAACTTTCTGTTTAGATCTAGGATGATTGTTTAATTAAAGACCATGCTATTACCTCATTTTTCACACTCTGTGACAGACATATTCATAATAACATATGAATTCACACATAAATATAATAACATTTCCATGATGTGTTAATAAAAATGCATATTTTGTATCTAAGACATTCATTCATTATTTGGGCAGTTTTTAAATATGCCCCAGATACTGTTTTATGAACCAGGTTTATAGTAGTGAATGAAACCAACAACTCTGCCTTCATGGAGTTTATGTTTTCCTTAGAAAAGCAACAGTAAATAAAATGTATGGTCTATCAGCTACAGGGGAAAATAAAAACAGAAGAGGGGCGTTAGGGCGTAGTGTTCAGGGTCAAAGCTAGACTCACTGAGGAAGTGGCTCTGAGCCATGACCCAGAATGACAGAAGAAGTAAGATATGAGGAGCCCAGGTAAGAATATTACAGACAAGGAGATCAAAAGTTGGGAATTTCCCAAAGAAGGAGAATTGCTGCCATGTTTGAGTAACTGCAACAAGACCGGAAAGGATGGAGTAGAGTGACCTATGTGACCTATGAACTGTGGCCCACCAGGCTCCTCTGTCCATGAAATTCTCCAGGCAAGAATATTGGAGTGGGTAGCCATTCTCTTCTCCAGGGATTTTTCCCAACACAGGGATCAAACCCAGGTCTCCCACATTGCAGGCAAATTCTTTAACATCTGAGCTACCAGAGAAGCCTTAAAGTAGAGTGAGTAAAGGCAAAGGTAACTAGAAAAGAGAAGTAAAGTGCATTAGACAGGCCTTGGCTTTAATCTGAGGCAGAATTGTTTCCACTAGAAAATTTTGAGATAAGTACATTATAAGATTTATAGTTTAATAGGATTACCTAGTTCCTGTGTTAAGAATATAACAAAGGCAAAAGAAGTAGAAAAAGACATCAGTTAAGAAGAATTGCCTAAATACAAAATAGAAATAAAACTAGCTTATGGCAACATAAACTAGTGCAGTAGTGAGTTAGATTCTGGATACATTTTGAAGTTAACAGTACTCAAAAACTAATATTAATAACATGTGAAACATGAAAGGAATCATCAAAGGTGATACAAACTTTTGGTCTAAGTAATTGGAACAATGGAACTGTTAGTAACTGAAGATGACAGAAATGGTATGGACCTAAGAGAAGCAGAAGATATTAAGAGAAGATGACAAGAATACACAAAAGAACTGTACAAAAAAGATCTTCATGACCTAGATAATCACGATGGTGTGACTGACCTAGAACCAGACATCCTGGAATGTGAAGTCAAGTGGACCTTAGAAAGCATCACTACGAACAAAGCTAGTGGAGGTGATGGAATTCCAGCTGAGCTATTTCAAATCCTGAAAGATGATGCTGTGAAAGTGCTGCACTCAATATGCCAGCAAATGTGGAAAACTCAGCAGTGGCCACAGGACTGGAAAAGGTCAGTTTTCATTCCAATTCCAAAGAAAGGCAATGCCAAAGAATGCTTAAACTACTGCACAATTGCACTCATCTCACACACTAGTAAAGTAATGCTCAGAATTCTCCAAGCCAGGCTTCAGCAGTACATGAACCGTGAACTTCCAGATGTTCAAGCTGGTTTTAGAAAAGGCAGAGGAACCAGAGATCAAATTGCCAACATCCGCTGGATCATGGAAAAAGCAAGAGAGTTCCAGAAAAACATCTATTTCTGCTTTATTGACTATGCCAAAACCTTTGACTGTGTGGATCACAATAAACTGTGGAAAATTCTGAAAGACATGGGAATACCAGACCACCTGACCTGCCTCTTGAGAAATCTGTATGCAGGTCAGGAAGCAACAGTTAGAACTGGACATGGACCAACAGACTGGTTCCAAAGAGGAAAAGGAATGCATCAAGGCTGTATATTGTCACCCTGCTTATTTAACTTATATGCAGAGTACATCATGAGAAATGCTGGGCTGGAAGAAACACAAGGTGGAATCAGGATTGCTGGGAGAAATATCAATAACCTCAGATATGCAGATGACACCACCCTTATGGCAGAAAGTGAAGAGGAAATAAAAAGCCTCTTGATGAAGGTGAAAGTGGAGAATGAAAAAGTTGGCTTAAAGCTCAACATTCAGAAAACGAAGATCATGGAATCTGGTCCCATCACTTCATGGGAAATAGATGGGGAAAGAGTGGAAAACAATGTCAGACTTTATTTTTGGGGGCTCCAAAATCGCTACAGATGGTGACTGAAGCCATGAAATTAAAAGACGCTTACTCCTTGGAAGGAAAGTTATGACCGACCTAGATAGCATATTCAAAAGCAGAGACATTACTTTGCCAACAAAGGTCCTGTCTAGTCAAGGCTATGGTCTTTCCTGTGGTCATGTATGGATGTGAGAGTTGGACTGTGAAGAAGGCTGAGCACCGAAGAATTGATGCTTTTGAACTGTGGCGTTGGAGAAGGCTCTTGAGAGTCCCTTGGACTGCAAGGAGATCCAACCAGTCCATTGTGAAGGAGATCAGCCCTGGGATTTCTTTGGAAGGAATGATGCTAAAGCTGAAACTGCAGTGCTTTGGCCACCTCATGTGAAGAGTTGACTCATTGGAAAAGACTCTGATGCTGGGAAGGATTGAGGGCAGGAGGAGAAGGGGACGACAGAGGATGAGATGGCTGGATGGCATCACTGACTCGATGGACGTGAGTCTGAGTGAACTCCAGGAGTTGGAGATAGACAGGGAGTCCTGGCATGCTGTGATTCATGGGGTCGCAAAGAGTTGAACACGACTGAGTGACTGAACTGAACTGAAGATGGAGAACCTCACTTTTGACATATTAATAGGGCGTCAAAATGATGAATGCCATTTGAATATACTAAGTCTGGAGTTTAGGAGACAGGTCCAAGCTAGAACAGTAACTAATTTGAGAGTTGTGAAAGATTGCTTTCTGGATCCTGTCAATATTCAAGCTAGGGAAATGGAGGAGGAGATCAGTAAACGACAATGAGAAGCAGCAGCCATGTGTAGACGAACTACCTTATAGAATGGTGCCAAGCAAAAACAAAGGTAGAAAGTATTTCAAAAAGAAAGGAATAAGCAAATTTTTCAAGTGCTTTTTAATATTATGATCACACATTTACCATGGGATTGAACGTGAAGAAATTGGATCTAATGCAAACAAACGTTTAGTTAATTCATAATTTTTTGTTTCGGTTGATCCTAGCTAGACTCAGCTAATTTTAGGATGGATTTGCTCACTCACTTGCATCACAGCTGCCAGGTCAGCTTAGGACTAGCTGTTCTTAGAAATTCACAGCCAGGAAATGGTCTCTGCGCCATGTGGTCTCATGTCCTCCACTAGGCAGGCCCAGACTTGTTCATGTGGTGGTCAGAGAGAGCTCACAGAGAGAAAACAGAAGTATGTAAGAAATTTTGAGGACTAATCTGAAACAATGTCACTTTCATTACATTTTATTGCCAAATCATGAGTTCAGCCCAGATAAAAGATGAAAAAATAGTTTCCCATCTCTTAATGCCACTCACATTGCAAAAGACATGAATATGAAGAGGAAAAAAGGATTGTGACAACACTTACACTGTGACTTTTACAGAGCATGCTAAAAATGAAGAATGCAAATATATTTTATGAGGAATCACTTATTCATACTGGACTCCTACTTTTGTGATTAGTCAAAATAGAAGTTATATGCTTGAAAGGAATACATGAAAAAAGGTTTCAAGTAATTACCTATTGGCTGAAGTAAAGTGACTTTATGTCACATAATTTCATGGTTTTCAAACTGGGATGTTATGATCCCAGGAGCCTATGGTGGCATACCTGGAGGTCTGTAAAATCCCAAGATAAGTTAAATATACCTTCCTAAAGGGTAAATTTTACATTAAAAATAGTAGGAAAATAATTAATGTTTTAAGAGAAGTATTTAAATGTTATATAAATTATTATAAAGTTTCCATGATTTTGAAGATCACATGAAGCTTCACTGATATTTCATGTTTGTGACATATCGGGTTCTAATCTTATGAGTTCAATATTTTTGGCCATTAGGAGTGCTTTGCTGAAAAATTACCATAGTTTATGTGCTCTGAGCAGCACTTGCACTTGGCTGGAGCAGCCATGGATAGATATCCCATGTCCAAGGTCAGAGAAACCCCAGTAAGATGGTAGGCACTGGAGCAGCTGTGAGGAGATACCCCATGTCCAAGGGCAAAGGAGAAGTCCCAGCAAGATGGTAGGATGGGTGAATTTGCGTTTAGGATCAAACCCCATTCCTGCCAGAGATGCTCAGAGGGCTCAAACAAACCTTGTGCACAGTAGGACCCAGGGACCCCACAGAGACAGAGACAGAACTGTGTTTGAGGGTCAGGTATGAGTCGACAGTGATATGCTGCAGGGACAGGGGCTCTGGGGGTGGGTATGGCATAAGTCCTCTTGGAAGGGGTCACCATTAACCCCACCATAGAGCTGCCAGAACTTACATAGGACTGGGAAATAGACTCTTGGAGGGCACAACAGAACCTTGTGCACCAGGACCCTGGAAAAAGAAACAATGACCCCACAGGAGTCTTGCCTGTGGGTGTCTGGGAGTCTCCGGTGGGTGTCTTTTTGCTTTGGCAAAAACTACACCCAGTTGTGTGTGTGACTTGTGATGGAAGCAAGGCCCGATGCTGTAAAGAGCAATATTGCATAATAACCTGGAATGTTAGGTCCATAAATCAAGGCAAATTGGAAGTGATCAAACAGGAGATGGTAAGAGTAAACATAGACATTTTAGGCGTGTGTTGGTGGTGGCCTGCTGCAGGATTGGGGGCACTGACTGTAGCAGTACATGCCTGGGATCACCATTATCTTCATTACCTCCACAATAGTTTGGCCCCAGATAAATAGCAGGGAGGGAACACAGCTCCACCCATCAACAGAAAATTGTATTAAGGATTTACTGAGCGTGGCCCCACCCATCAGAACAAGGCCAAGTATCCCCCTCAGTCAGTCTATCTCATCAGGAAGCTTTCATAAGCCTCTTATCCTTCTCCATCAATAGGGCAGAAACTGAAAACCAGTCACAAAAACTAACCAATCTAATCACATGGACCACAGCCTTGTCTAACTCAATGAAACTATAAGCCATGTTTTGTAGGGCCATCCAAGACAGACAGGTCATGATGGAGAGTTCTGACAAAATGTGGTCCACTGGAGAAGGGAATGGCAAGAATACTGAATACCATTTCAGTATTCTTGCCTTGAGAACCCCATGAACAGTATGAAAAGGCAAAAAGATAAGACACTGAAAGATGAACTCCCGAGGTTGGTAGGTGCCCAATATGCTACTGGAGATCTGTGGAGAAATAACTCCAGAAAGAATGAAGAGATGGAGCCAAAGCAAAAACTACACCCGGTTGTGGATGTGACTGGTGATGGAAGCAAGGCCTGATGCTGTAAAGAGCAATATTGCGTAAGAACCTGGAATGTTAGGTCCATGAGTCAAGGCAAATTGGAAGTGATCAAACAAGAGATGGCAAGAGTGAACGTCGACGTTTTAGGAATCAGCGAACTAAAATGGACTGGAATGGGTGAATTTAACTCAGATGACCATTATATCTACTACTGTGGGCAAGAATCCCTTAGAAGAAATGGAATAGCCATCATAGTCAACGAAAAAGTCCAAAATGCAGTATTTGGATGCAGTCTCAAAAATGACAGAATGATCTCTGTTCATTTCCAAGGCAAATCATTCAATATCACGGTAATCCAAGTCTATGCCCCAACCAGTAATGCTAAAGAAGCTGAAGTCGAACAGTGCTATGAAGACCTACAAGACCTTCAAGAATTAACACCAAAAAAAGTTGTCCTTTTCATTATAGAGCCCTGGAGTGCAAAAGTAGGAAGTCAGAAACACCTGGATAAACTGGCAATTTTGGCCTTCGAGTACAGAATGAAGCAGGGCAAAGGCTAATAGAGTTTTGCCAGAGGTCCCACTGGTCATAGCAAACACCCTCTTCCAACAACGCAAGAGAAGAGTCTACACATGGACATCACCAGATGGCCAACAACGAAATCAGATTGATTATATTCTTTGCAGCCAAAGATGGAGAAGCTCTATACAGTCAGAAAAAACAGAACTGGGAGCTAACTGTGGCTCAGATCGTGAACTCCTTATTGCCAAATTCAGACTTAAATTGAAGAAAGTGGGAAAAACCACTAGACCATTCAGGTAAGACCTAAATCAAATCCCTAATGATTGTACAATGGAAGTGAGAAATAGATTTAAGGGACTAGATCCGATAGACAGAATGCCTGATGAACTATGGATGGAGATTTGTGACATTGTACAGGAGACAGGGATCAAGACCATCCCCAAGAAAAATAAATGCAAAAAAACAAAATAGCTGTCTGAGGATGCCTTACAAATAGCTGTGAAAAGAAGAGAAGCCAAAAGCAAAGGAGAAGAGGAAAGATATACCCATTTGAATGCAGAGTTCCAAAGAATAGCAAGGAGAGATAAAAAAGCCTTCCTCAGTGATCAATGCAAAGAAATAGAGGAAAACAATAGATTGGGAAAGACTAGTGATCTCTTCAAGAAAATTAGAGATACCAAGGCAACATTTCATGTAAACATGGACTCAATAAAAGACAGAAATGGTATGGACCTAACAGAAGCAGAAAATATAAGACGAGGTGGCAAGAATACACAGAAGAACTGTACAGAAAAGATCTTCACAACCAAGATAATCACAATGGTGTGATCACTCACCTAGAGCCAGATATCCTGGAATGCAAAGTCAAGTGGGCCTTAGGAAGCATCACTATGAACAAAACTAGTGGAGGTGATGGAATTCCAGCTGAGCTATTTCAAATCCTAAAAAATGATGCTATGAAATTGCTGCACTCAATATATCAGCAAATTTGGAAAGCTCAGCAGTGGCCACAGGACTGGAAAAAGTCTTTTCATTCCAATTCCCTAAGAAAGGCAATGCCAAAGAATGCTCAAATGACTGCAAAATTGCACTCATCTCACATGCTAGCAAAGTGATCTTCAAAATTCTCCAAGCCAGGCTTCAGCGGTACATGAGCCATGAACTTCCAGATGTTCAAGCTGGTTTTAGAAAAGGTAGAGGAACCAGAGATCAAATTGCCAACATCTGTTGGATCATGGAAAAAGCAAGAGAGTTCCAGAAAAACATCTATTTCTGCTTTATTGACTATGCCAAAGCCTTTGACTGTGTGGATCACAATAAACTGTGGAAAATTCTGAAAGAGATGGGAATACCAGACCACCTGACCTGCCTCTTGAGAAACCTATATGCAGGTCAGGAAGCAACAGTTAGAACTGGACGTGGAACAACAGACTGGTTCCAAATAGGAAAAGGAATACGTCAAGGCTGTATATTGTCACCCTGCTTATTTAACTTAAAGGCAGAGTACATCATGAGAAACGCTGGGCTGGAAGAAACAAGCTGGAATCAAGATTGCTGGGAGAAATATCAATAACCTCAGATATGCAGACGACATTACCCTTATGGCAGAAAGTGAGAATAACTAAAGAGCCTCTTGATGAAAGTGAAAGTGGAGAGTGAAAAAGTTGGCTTAAAGCTCAACATTGATAAAACGAAGATCATGGCATCTGGTCCCATCACTTCATGGGAAATAGATGGGAAAACAGTGGAAACAGTGTCAGACTTTATTTTTCTGGGCTCCAAAATCACTGCAGATGGTGACTGCAGCCATGAAATTAAAAGACGCTTACTCCTTGGAAGGAAAGTTATGACCAGCCTAGATAGCATACTGAAAAATAGAGACATTACTTTGTCAACAAAGGTCCGTCTACTGACCTAGTCAAGGCTATGGTTTTTCCTGTGGTCATGTATGGATGTGAGAGTTGGACTGTGAAGAAGGCTGAGCGCCGAAGAATTGATGCTTTTGAACTGTGGTGTTGGAGAAGACTCTTGAGAGTCCCTTGGACTGCAAGGAGATCCAGCAAGTCAGTCCTAAAGGAGATCAGTCCTGGGTGTTCTTGGAGGGACTGATCCTGAAGCTGAAACTGCAATACTTTGGCCACCTGATGGGAAGAGCTGACTCATTTGAAAAGACTCTGATTCTAGAAAAGATTTAAGGCAGGAGGAGAAGGCGATGACAGAGGATGAGATGGTTGGTTGGCATCAGCGACTCAATGGACATGAGTTTGAGCAAGTTCCAGGAGTTGGTGATGGACATGGAAGCCTGGCGTGCTGCAGTCCATGGGGTCGCAAAGAATCAGACATGACTAAGCGACTGAACTGAATTGAACTGATGTGGCCTGAGGGTTTATAACAGTATCCTATTTTTGCCCGAAGCTTACGCAAGGAAAGAGTTTGAGTGTGCATATTTAAATAATTTGATCTGCCAAGTCATTTAAATTGTTTATTTTTGCAATGTTATTATGTATTTTAAAAACCATACAAGTATATCTGAATGATATTGTAGAAACAGAAGTAAGGTAAAGTTTAGACAAACAGATTTGTTCTTCTGACTTGCTTATTGACTTGACTCTGAATTTACTGAAGAGCAGGCTTAAGTACCTTCATCTGTTCAGTGTGGGAACTAATGTTGGAACAGTCTGTATAATATAAGTTCATCAAGTATAAAATGAAATATTATATAGAGGATCCAAAGAAGCATGTCTTATATTTTTATTGTATGTATTTATCTTAATCATGGCTTCTGGTCAGTATGTATACTATATATTCTGTGGATAAAATATTAATTATTTTTATCTTAGATACTGTAAATTATTCTTGATTATATAGCACTTTTAAACATAAAATTTACATGAAATATTACAAAGACAACATTTCAGACCAATTTAAAACCTAGAGGGCTTCCCTGATAGCTCAGTTGGTAAATAATCCACCTGCAATGCAGGCGACCCTGGTTCGATTCCTGGGTTGGGAAGATCCACTGGAGAAGGGAAAGGCTACCCAGTCCAGTACTCTGACCTGGAGAATTCCATGGACTGTATAGTCCATGGGGTCGCAAAGAGTCAGACACCGCTGAGAGACTTTCACTTCATTAAAATCTAGACCCTTTGAGTTCGGAAATTGATTTTCAGTACCATGGACAGCGTCACATTGTTTTCTGCAGTAGCTGGAAAGACAAACTGTGGAATATCAAAATAATAGTAGGAAGGACTTCGGAGAAGGCAATGGCACCCCACTCCAGTGCTATTGCCTGGAGAAGAGTCGGACACGACTGAGCGACTTCACTTTCACTTCTCACTTTCATGCATTGGAGAAGGAAATGGCAACCCACTCCAGTGTACTTGCCTGGAGAATCCCAGGGACGGGGGAGCCTGGTGGGCTGCCGTCTGTGGGGTCGCACAGAGTCGGACACGACTGAAGTGACTTAGCAGCAGCAGTAGGGAGGACTTAAGTGCATACATCGGTCTGTCTGCAGATTTACATGGTATTGTGAAAATGTTGAATAAGGACAATCCATATGCTTATTAAAGTGGGGGGGGGGGGGGGGGGGGGGTGGGGGGGGGGGGAGGGGTGGGGGGTGTTGTTAAAATAAAAATTAAAAAAAAAAAAAAAAAAAAAAAAATAAAACTTTAACAATTAAGAAGAACTTCACAGTTAAGCATAGAAAAAATAAATACATATTGAACATGTAATATGCTCAGTATGCTGCTGCTGCTGCTAAGTTACTTCAGTCGTGTCTGACTCTGTGCGACCCCATGGACTGCAGCCCACCAGGCTCCTCCATCCATGGAATTTTCCAGGCAAGAGTACTGGAGTGGGGTGCCATTGCCTTCTCCATGCTCAGTATAACTGGTGTTATTTACTAAATGCATTATCATAATAATATAATTTTTCTCTTATCCTTCTAATAAGATATAACTACACACTATAGGATACCACAATTCTTAAGTTCATGTAGCATATAATTTTATATTTGTAAAATTTGAAATATCTTTAAAAGCTTAAGTTGACTAAAGACTTTCTAGTTTGTTGTTTATTAATTTCCTTGTCCTACATGTTCATTGGCATGCTCAGTCACTCAGTCATGTATGACTCTTTGCTACCCTATGGGCTGCAGCACCCCAGGCTCCTCTGTCCATGGAATTTTCCAGGGAGTGGGTTTCCTTCTCTAGGGGACCTTCCTGATCCAGAGACCAAACCTGTGCCCCTTGCATCTTCTGCATTGGCAGGCAGATTCTTTACCACCGAGCCACCTGGGAAGCCATTGCTCTTCATTAACTTTCACTTTAATCTTTAACATCTTCTAAATAACATTAACAAAATAACGTAATGCACAATTTCTCTAGTAGCAAAAACTTATACGACATCTCCCCAAAGAAGTGTTCAATAAAAATCAATTTGACATCTAAGATTATTTTGTAGGAGATACACATTATTTTTGCTATGGCAAGTAAAGTTAAGGTAAGCAGTAAAATTTTAATAATGCTATGACAAGGTTTCAGTTAGTTTAAATACAATGTAAGAAAATTGAGCTAAATCCCAAAGTGAACCAAAAATTTTAAAAATTCATACTCTAATGCTTCTTAAATGTTTACTTTGCAATTAATTAAGGTAGTCAACTTCAAATACAGTGGAATTATGGGCTATACACCACATCAAACTTGCTAGATGTGGTATTGCCAAGGGATCTTTAATGAAAATGATTCCCCTTTTGGCCAGGAGATGGAGCTGACATGTAAGATGCAGCCTTACATTTATTTATTTATTTTTTCAGTTTAGCATGCTGCTTTCTTACAGACAGTAGGTACCATCGAGTATATGTCAGAACAGAAAGCTAAGGCAGAAACAGAGAGGATGCTGCAGTCGTCCTTTTTGTTTTTTCTTCTTCAGTGAGGATGGAGCACGTGTGAGATTTTAGTTTCTACTGTAGCCGAAATTCTGAATAACTGCATTGGAGAATATTATATTTAACACATATGTGGATTCTGAGCTATGACTTACAGTTCCCTTTATTTCAGGTAAGCCAGCATGATTCTATCTTTGACGTACCAATGGATTGTTATTTATGTTAATGGTAACATTTAAAATGTGTGCTTTGTGAGCTTGGATTTTGATCTAGGAGATTCAAAAGCTGTAATTCTAGCTATTCTGTATCTTTAAATCTTCCTAGCCTGAAATGAGCTCTGACTTCAGCATGCTGTATTTTAGTATTTATTTGGCTTTCTGATCTATTTCTGTGGCTATGTTTGTGTACCTTTTGATGGTAAAGCTTTCAAAGTGAAGGATGGATCTTCCTTTCAGGAGGGAAATACTGTTCCTTAATGTGGTGAACAAATTGTAGAAATGTAATGAAGCAGATTAACATGGCAGCAGGCTTTTCCAAAGCCCAGGGCTGAGCCTTTTGATAGCAGCCTCCGAGGCACGTCCACATCCTGAGCCCAAAGGCCTTCTGAGCAGTTCTTGCCAGTAAGGATGATACGGGTTATTTATGCTTTTTTTCTTCTCACTTAGGAAAAATATGTAAGTCATTTCTCCCACATGAGTGGAAGATTTATGTAATGTGTTTAGTAGACTTGAAATGATGGTACAGACCCTGCCCCTCCTCCAGGGTGGATGTGAGGAGGACACGGAAAAGACATTAATTACTGAGAAAATGAATTTTTCTTAGATTGTGGTAGATTTGTGAGGATAGGACTGTGGCCATTTAAAATAGTTGATGTTGTATAAGATGCTCACATTTAAAATTATTTTTCGTCATGTGACATTAGCTGTGCTAAAGAGTGGAATGACTCAGGAGCTAGAAATTGCATGCCACAGCCTTGCTTTTCTGCTGCTTCTCATGCTTTCCCCTAAATTCTCTTGTTATTATTATCAAATTAACAGGAATAAAACAATGTAAAAGTCCCAGTCATCATTTAGGTGAATTTATAATGGAATTTTAATATATTTAAAAATTATTTTTGTAAGATCATTTTTAAATATCTGACTCCTTCCTCTTTTGAAAGTACAGTGTATTTGTATGTACGTGTGTCATGCTGGTGGTGGAGGTGGCAGGTGCATCAGGATGTTTCTATCTTATGCATCATTTTTTCTTTTTTTTTGGTAAAGTGGTGGTTGTGCTATGTCAGAGGTTGTGAAAGCTATGGGGAATGATCTTACAGAACGGTTCGAACCACTAAGAAAAAAATTCATTCTTTTCACATGTGGAATCTAGAAAGAGATTTAAGTTCCATACAATTCTAGTTACATGAAAATTTTTAGGAACTCAGATTTTTAGCATTTACCTATCTCATTATTTAAAGAAAAACAGTTGTGGCTGAGAGATTAAGTAAAATTTCCCAGAGCCACATAATTAGAATAAGAGGCAAGACTAGAATACTGACTGACAGGGTTCAGTCTTTCATAGCAGTAACACAGTTTGCCTCTAATGTGAACATATCCAAATGGCATGTACCAGGTATATTGATGTTGACTCTGTGTGTGTGTGTGTGTGTGTGTGTGTGTGTGTGTGTGTGTGTGCAGGGGGGTAAATTTTGTGAAGTATTTTCTTTTAGTGTTCATGTTACAGTGGCATATCATATAGAGTGTTCAGTTTTCTCAGAGGTCTTGACAAAGCACCCAAGAAAACTAATAAAAGAACTATGGAGATGCTCTGTTTCTTAGTATTCTCCTTTCACCCTTTGATGAGGTATGTTATTCTACTATCTGCCCATGAATGATATGGATGGTCACATACTACCTTGCAACTCCATTCCTCCTAGCTAATAAAACAAACTATACATGTGGTCTGTTGACCCTTATTAGAGCATCACTTCATGCCCTGGCCTTCCTTTTTTGCACCTCCTGGGCACAGGATGCATCCTACTATTTCAATATCTTGAGGGGAAAAAAAGAGACCTGGATTCAACCCTTGGGTTGGGAAGAGCCCCTTGAGGAGTGCATGGCAAGCCACTCCAGTATTCTTGCCTGGAAAATCCCCATGGACAGGAGAGCCTGGCAGGTTAGAGTCCATGGAGTCACAAAGACTCTGACACCAGAGTGACTGAGCACAGCACACACCTGCCAAGAACAGTCCACGGAAGGGATCGAGATGGAAACAAAGGCATATAGTTTATACCTCATGGAAGGCAGCACGGAAATGTGCTTGTACTCAAAATATCATAAACATCAAAGTGAAAAATGAAGAAAGGTGGGAAAGTGAATGGGACAGGTATATGAGTACCAATCTAGTGCGAGGTGCTGTGTTACAACCCGAGATTCACAATAAGCCAAAAGTCACAATTTCTGTCCATGAAGAACTCAGAACCAAGAGAAAATGATTTTAAGGGGATATGAGAGTTAAATTATTTCTTTAAGAGTGATCTAGGTATAAATAAATAAAAATATAAAGTTGTTTATTCTAAGCACAAAGGTTAGGCATGCAAATATTACTAAGACATAGTGAAGACATTATATAGGGAAATTAAAGAGAATGGTAAATAATCCAACCTGATTGAAACATGAGGGTGTTGTATTTATTTCCCCCGTGGCAGAAAAAGTAAGGATAATGAATTTGGGTTTTGATGTTATGCATTGACATACTAATTTGTACTACCACACAGAGATGATCTGGAAGATGGTGAAAATTTTACATCCAAATATCAGTTTAGAAGGTAAAGCTGAATATGTGGATGTGTATGAAGCTGTGGCAAGAATTAGGTCACACATAAATGAACATCAGTAGGGAATAAAAGTGGAATGGAGTGGTAAAATAAAAGTGGCTGGAGTGGTGGAATAACACAAGTTTAGAAAGGATATTAATTGATTGTAGGAAAGTAATGGGATAAATTAGTTAGTTTAATAATAGGGTCATAGGAGATAAAGCAGGTAAATTGACTACCAAGAGCAAACCCATAAAGTGGTTAATAAGAGAACAGGGTAGGAGCTGACCTGTTATTAGGTCATGGATAGATTTTAAGAGAAGTTTAGTAGATCTACAGAGACATGAGCTTTAATTGAGGACTAAATGGAAAAAAGAGAAAGCTGAAGAGTAATTTTAGATTTTAAGGTATTTATCAGTGAAGGTAAAGAGAGATAACATGTTTTTATCTTGAAGGGTAAGGTACTGTTAAGGGTAATTCGATTTAAGCTAGGATTAGAGAAACCTCAACACCTTCATCCAGTAAGGATATAAAGTCAGTAGAGAGAAAGTGAAGAAAGAAAAAATTATAAAATAAATTGAAGTCCTACAAGAGACAAAAGAGAGAATGTTTGAGAATGGTTTTTTTTTTTTTTTCCTTTGAGACCAGAGGAGATGATATAAAAGAAAGCTAATATAATCACTTTAGGTGCCCTGTTCTTGGAAATGAAATCCTTGTCTGTGAGATAAAATATCTCTTCTATTTAAATCAGTTGGTTCCTCAGAAAATGCTATTTATGGCATATGGGCTTTCTGGAAGAAATAATTCATCCTCAGTATCAAAACACTTTCCAGCAGAGCATATTTTAATCATATTAATTCTTGATTTGGAAACTAATAACACTGTTTCACATTAAACTTATTGTATCTACTTTGGTTATCTATTTCTTATTCAGAATGACCTGTTTGAAAACAGATTCTATTTTAAACTTGAATAAGATTAGACCAACACACACACACACACACACACACACACACATACATCTAGTTTGATTAGTAAGGACTGGTTTGCCAGCATCTGAATTAAATATTCAAGCTCTTGCCTTTTCCTTACTCGGTTTTATTAGCACTTTCACAGGGCTGTGTGTAAAGAAAAAAGAAAGTCAGTTTAATTACAAATGTCCTTCCCTTAGGGTGAACTAACCTCCTTTATAAAGCTCCCTTTCTCCCTTTCTATCGACAGTTCCAGAATCCTCTTACGTCTTTCCTAGAGCGCATCTCTTCTAGGCATTCCCTTGCACTCACTCACTAGCCATGGGACAGGAATGTGAAGCCTTGAGAAGGCACAGGCATGATGAGAGTCCCATCCTTTACAATGAAGCCTCTGAAATAGCTGCTTTCTCGGGTAACATTAACTGACTTCAGTTTAGAATTGCCTGAATAGGATATTACTTCCTTCTTTCAAGACCTGGCTGGGGTTGTACTATGAGCCTGACAGGCCATGGAACAGAAGCAGGCATTTAGGTGGCAGTATTGTCACCATGTTTATTTAACTTATATGCAGAGTACATCATGAGAAATGCTGGACTGGAAGAAACACAAGTTGGAATCAAGATTGCTGGGAGAAATATCAATAACCTCAGATATGCAGATGACACCACTCTTATGGCAGAAAGTGAAGAGGAACTCAAAAGCCTCTTGATGAAAGTGAAAGTGGAGAGTGAAAAGGTTGGCTTAAAGCTCAACATTCAGAAAACGAAGATCATGGCATCTGGTCCCATCACTGCATGGGAAATAGATGGGGAAACAGTGGAAACAGTGTCAGACTTTGTTTTTCTGGGCTCCAAAATCACTGCAGATGGTGACTGCAGCCATGAAATTAAAAGACGCTTGCTCCTTGGAAGGAAAGTTATGACCAGCCTAGATAGCATATTCAAAAGCAGAGACATTACTTTACCAACAAAGGTTCGCCTAGTCAAGGCTATGGTCTTTCCTGTGGTCATGTATGGATGTGAGACCTGGACTGTGAAGAAGGCTGAGCGCCGAAGAATTGATGCTTTTGAACTGTGGTGTTGGAGAAGACTCTTGAGAGTCCCTTGGACTGCAAGAAGGTCCAACCAGTCCATTCTGAAAGAGATCAATCCTGGAATTTCTTTAGAAGGAATGATGCTAAAGCTGAAACTCCAGTATTTTGGCCACCTCATGTGAAGAGTTGACTCATTGGAGAAGACTCTGATGCTGAGAGGGATTGAGGGCAGGAGGAGAAGGGGACGACAGAGGATGAGATGGCTGGATGGCATCACTGACTCGATGGATGCGAGTCTGAGTGACCTCCGGGAGCTGGTGATGGACAGGGAGGCCTGGCGTGCTGCGGTTCATGGGGTCGCAAAGAGTCGGACACGACTGAGCGACTGATCTGATCTGATCTGAAACTACCGCACAGTTGCACTCATCACACACGCTAGTAAAGTAATGCTCAAAATTCTCCAAGCCAGGCTTCAGAAACACGTGAACCGTGAACTTCCAGATGTTCAAGCTGGTTTAGAAAAGGCAGAGGAAACAGAGATCAAATTGCCAACATCCACTGGATCATCGAAAAAGCAAGAGAGTTCCAGAAAAACATCTATTTCTGCTTCATTGACTATGCCAAAGCCTTTGACTGTGTGGATTAGAATAAACTTTGGAAAATTCTGAAAGAGATGGGAATACCAGACCACCTGACCTGCCTCTTGAGAAACCTATATGCAGGTCAGGAAGCAACAGTTAGAACTGGACATGGAACAACAGACTGGTTCCAAATAGGAAAAGGAGTACGTCAAGGCTGTATATTGTCACCCTGTTTATTTAACTTATATGCAGAGTACATCATGAGAAACACTGGGCTGGAGGAAGCACAAGGCAGAATCAAGATTGCTGGGAGAAATATCAATAACCTCAGATATGCAGATGACAGCACCCTTATGGCAGAAAGTGAAGAGGAACTAAAGAGCCTCTTGATGAAAGTGAAAGAGTAAAAAAGTTGGCTTAAAGCTCAGCATTCAGAAAACTAAATCATGGCATCCAGTCCTACCACTTCATGGCTGATAGATGGGGAAACAGTGGAAACAGTGTCAGACTTTATTTTTTGGGGCTCCAAAATCACTGCAGATGGTGATTGTAGCCATGAAATTAAAAGATGCTTACTCCTTGGAAGGAAAGTTATGACCAGCCTAGATAGCATATTCAAAAGCAGAGACATTACTTTGCCAACAAAGGTCCATCTAGTCAAGGCTATGGTTTTTCCAGTGGTCATGTATGGATGTGAGAGTTGGACTATGAAGAAAGCTGAGTGCTGAAGAATTGATGCTTTTGAATTGTGGTGTTGGAGAAGACTCTCGAGAGTCCCTTGGACTGCAAGGAGATCCAACCAGTCCATTCTAAAGGAGATCAGTCCTGGGTGCTCTTTGGAAGGAATGATGCTAAAGCTGAAAGTCCAGTACTTTGGCCACCTCATGTGAAGAGTTGACTCATTGGAAAAGAGCATGATGCTGGGAGGGATTGAGGGCAGGAGGAGAAGGGGACAACAGAGGATGTAATGGCTGAATGGCATCACCGACTCAATGGACGTGGGTTTGGGTGAACTCTAGGGGTTGGTGATGGACAGGGAGGCCTGCTGCTGCTGCCGCTGCTGCTGCTGCTAAGTCGCATTAGTTGTGTCCAACTCTGTGCGACCCCAGAGACGGCAGCCCACCAGGCTCCGCTGTCTCTGGGATTCTCCAGGCAAGAACAATGGAGTGGGTTGCCATTTCCTTCTCCAATGCATGAAAGTGAAAAGGGAAAGTGAAGTCCCTCAGTCACGTCTGACTCTTAGCGACCCCATGGACTGCAGCCTACTGGGCTCCTCTGTCCATGGGATTTTCCAGGCAAGAGTACTGGAGTGGGGTGCCATTGCCTTCTCCACAGGGAGGCCTGGCGTGCTGCAATTCATGGGGTCGCGAAGAGTCGGACACGACTGAGCAATTGAACTGAACTAAAATGAACTGAGACAGAGATGGAGCTTCCCAGGTGGCTCAGTGGTAAAGAATCCACTTGCAAAGTAGAAATCTTGAGAGATACGGGTTTGATCCCTGGGTCAGGAAGACCCCCCAGAAAAGAAAATGGCATCCCACTCCAGGAATCTTGCCTGGAGAATCCCATGGACAAAGGAGCCTGGTGGGCTACAGACCGTGGGGTCACAAAGAGTCGGACACTACTGAGTACAACATAGCACAGACACAGATGACTCCCCTTAGGGCTGACCTTGGACAACCCTATAAAGCAAATTTCACCCCTGCCTCATGGGAGTCACATATAGATAGTCTCATAGCTATCACATAGGCTTCTAAGCTTTATATATGAGAGTATCATTATCTAGCCTCAAATCTGCAGTTATTAAAATATTAAGGTAGAATTTAGATTTTATTTGTGTTTATTCTTTTGTTATTAAAAAATTTTGGATTATTATTGCTACCTGTGGAACTCTTAACCTTTATCCATCCATTTCAGAACCTGATGTTTATTTGTCTCCATCTTTTCCTGACCAGCAGCATGGGCACTTTGAGGGCATACTTGGGATAATTGATGATTTGAATTGAAACAGTAATTCAAGTTCGGTTCCACTAACACTCATTGTCGTGGGCAGTGCTTGGCACTAGATGTTCTAACTGAAAACTGGAAAATGCTAACTGTACAGTGGCAAACCCAGTGTTACCAAATTTAGCTTCAAGAATCCAACACTGAGACACAAGTGTCGGGTAAAAGGAAAGATAACTATTGAGGAAACTGTCAATCCTGTGGAGAAGGTGGACTCTTAAACCTTATCCGTTTCAGAACTTGATGTTTATTTGTCTCCATCTTTTCCTAAATAACTCTTGTTGCAAAAAACCAACTCCCCATCTCCCCAGGTTTTGCTCAGAGATTATAAAGGGAAAAAAGAAAAGGTTACCTGTTAGGGACGGGGTAATCTTCTATTTTCAGAGATGATTGTCTTGATCACATGGTTCAAAGTAGCCATCATGTCTCTCTGTGACCTGAGGCATAAATCTTTGGTCGACTAGTCTTTCTGGTTCCAACTCACTTGGGCTCTATACACTTGTGGTCAGTATACAGTCAGCATTTTCCACCTGGTGGGGCTTTCAGTATCTGCAAAATATCTCAAAGGGTAGGGCTCAGAAAATTGTCCATAGCACTTGAGAAGGATCTAAAGATCCTTCCTTGACTTTGTTTAATGGCTAAAGTGTTATTACTTTGTCTTTCTTTGGCTGTTTTCCTTTCTTTCTGCATTTTCTTACTTCTCTAATTAAATTTATTCTTTGGTTGGAGTTTTTCCACAGACAGGAGGCAGGTGAAGGACATGGGGTGGGAGAGGACTGTCTTGGAAGGCCCAAGGGCTCTGCCCAGTTACATATGTGCCATCACTTCTCAGCTCAGGGTACTTTCAAGGGATTATATTCTGTCTGGTTTTAAGTATTTCCCTTTGAGAAATACTTACTTTATAATGTAATTTTCTAGTAAGTCATAGGAAGCACAAGGTAAGGCTTAGAATATTTTTCAGATTCCTGCTCTAAGCAAATATGCTAGAAGGTACACATCAAGGTCTTCTAAAACTTCTGTTAAAAAAAACACAAAACCCAAACTTTTCTAACAAAATTCACACATACCTTTAATATCAACTCCAGATCACTTTCAGATGCTTCCAGTGGTTAAAAAAGCACTACTTTCCCTACTTGTATAACTGCTTGCTCTATTAATCATTAATGCATTTTGCTCAGTGTGCTATAAATACTGATCATGGTTGCAAACAAGTAGAAAATAATTCAAAAGGTTTTAACATATATTTTGTATTTTAAAATGGTGTGGATTTGTAGTTTTGCCTGTACCTACTTCACATGTCTCTTATGTCTAGAATAGAAGTTTACTATGATCTTCTCTAGTGTTTAATTTGGAGAGGGCGATGGCACCCCACTCCAGTACTCTTGCCTGGAAAAATCCCATGGACAGAGGAGCCTGGTAGGCTGCAGTCCATGGGGTTTCTAAGGGTCGGACAAGACTGAGCAACTTCACTTTCCCTTTTCACTTTCATGCATTGGAGAAGGAAATGGCAACCCACTCCAGTGTTCTTGCCTAGAGAATCCCAGGGACGGGGGAGCCTGGTGGGCTGCTGTCTCTGGGGTCGCACAGAGTCGGACACGACTAAAGCAACTTAGCGGCAGCAGCAGCGGCAGCAGTGTTTAATTATAGCAAAAGTAAGATTTATGAAAAATTATTTGCTATGTTGGAAAAGGCCTTGCTTTAGGATTCACACAAGAAGAAAGATCATCATTCCAATGAAGGCAAATAAGCTTCTAATCATCAAAATGTAATTTCATATTATATTGATTTTAAGAGCATTAAAAATGTATATACATTTCATGATAAATACCATTGGTTATGCCTACTGAAGTATTATTTCTAAGTAGGAAAAGATGGCTTGCATCAAGAACATGAAGTGAAGTCATATTAAAATTCAAAAGTAAAAGCTATTCACTTATCTCCCTATCAGATCAGATCAGATCAGTCGCTCAGTCGTGTTCGACTCTTTGTGACCCCATGAATCGCAGCACGCCAGGCCTCCCTGTCCATCACCAACTCCCGGAGTTCACTGAGACACATCCATTGAGTCAGTGATGCCATCCAGCCATCTCATCCTCTGTCGTCCCCTTCTCCTCCTGCCCCCAATCCCTCTGTAATCTCCACCTTACTGTATTGGGATTAGAGAAATTTGAGGTGGGTGAAAGCAGAGATGGAGGTGGACTTGGCAAATCAAAAATGTAAATTTTTACCAGTGATACGACATTAAATTTTTAAATCAAGGCTTTTATTTGGAAGAAAATATAGTTACTAACTACATTAATAATCTAGAAAGAAAACATGTCTATTATATAAGGACCTTTGTTATTTGTAGGAATTTTCAGAAAAATGGTTTAAGAATCCAAGGTCAATTTAAATACATTTTACCTATTAGAATATATTAAAGATTTTTGAGGTTAACTAAACATAATTTTTGTTATCGTTTTGTGTCTACTTGCTAAAAAATAATTTTGTACTAGAATAAAGTGGTCTTAGGAATCAACCTCCCTCAAGAAGTGCTTTGAATTGTTTGAATTATATTTATAGTTTTGAATGACTAAGTCTTATATTGATATCTAGGATCAGTTGGGATTATAAAATGCTTCCAGCATGAGCATGTCTTGGTAGTATTAGCAAATAATTATGCAATTATGTGATGGCATAATTATACTGTGCTATATCTTGTGTTCGATGATATTTATGGGAAAGTGATAAGTGAACAACACCTCCTATTCGGCTTGCAGGAAGGATAGTAGATTGGTTAGAATATCATGAAAAAATAGAGTTTATGATAAGAGATCATTTAAAAAATGATCCAAATTCCTGTGCATGCATGAGGCTGCAGTCTTGACCTTTGTAATATGGAGAGTTGAAATTCAGAATCCCTGTGTACAGCATAGAGCCTTAAGGAGTTGTACCCTTACTGAAATGAGAATTAGAGGATGTAATCTGCTGATATAGAAATTCAAAGAAACTTGTTTCTGTCCTGTCTTTTAAGGGGAGGAAAGAGTCTTTTAGAAAGAATTAACTCTAGGACTGTGTGTGACTAGTAAATCAAGTCACTTTAGCTTCTAGATATATAACATTCTATGGGAAGAAATTCCTCATTGTATAAATTAACACAGAGATCAGTATCAGGTCAGTGACATCTCAAGTGCTTGGCAGATGAAATTATAAAATTGCTAAATCACTATAAACCTAAATCATTGTAAATGTTTGTAAAATCATTTTCTCAAATTTTAAATATGTAAGGAAAAGAATCTTAAGATAAACTCATAAAAAAAAATTGTAAACTACATGAGAGACAAACCACCATAAGGGATATTCACCAGACATAACAAAAAATATGTAGAACTAACATCTCAGGAATTTGGGATAATAAAATAATCAGTAATAAAATATAAATGAACATATTTAAAATTATAAACTGTTAAGGAATAAAAATGACACTATGTAAAATAGGTATATTTTGAAAGAAACCAAATAGAAATTTATAAATGAAAATTATAAGAACTAGCATTTTAAACTTCAGTAAATGGATTTAGTAGAATAGATTCAGCTGAAATAGGAGTTAAAATTTTGTAGATGGATATAAGGATTTACCTGCTGCTGCTGCTGCTGCTGCTAAGTCGCTTCAGTCGTGTCCGACTCTATGTGACCCCATAGACGGCAGCCCACCAGGCTCCCCCGTCCCTGTGATTCTCCAGGCAAGAACACTGGAGTGGGTTGCCATTTCCTTCTCCAATGCATGAAAGTGAAAAGTCAAAGTGAAGTCGCTCAGTCGTGTCCGACTCTTAGCGGCCCCATGGACTGCAGCCTACCAGGCTCCTCTGTCCATGGGATTTTCCAGGCAAGAGTGCTGGAGTGGGGTGCCATTGCCTTCTCCAAGGATTTACCTAGTATGTATCAATTGCATTCTTGATGTTAAAAAAGCAAGATAAGCAGATTTAAAAGCTTCAGCAACAATAAACATATATTTGAGAAAGAGATAATTGAGATAATGCGGGAGAATTAAATAGAAGAGAAAATTCCAGTATTGATCAAGATATGTTTCTTTGGATAGAACCCCAGCTTGAACAGTATTTTAACCCAACTAAACCCCAACTCATTGGTCTTATCACACTTTCACTGTTCTTAATGTCCTCTTTTCTTTTATTAAATAAATTCTCTGGTCACTCCTTACATACACACCTAACAAACTCTCTCTCTCTCTTTTTCAATTTTCTGGTGAAATCCCCTCCGAGTTATATCCAGCTCTCCCCTTACTCCATGTGTGCACCCATGTAGCTGGTCACAAGCACAAAACCCAAGTGGGCCCTTGATGCTGCCCAGCAATCATACCACTGTTCCCCAGACCACTCATACCCCAGTTTCCTGGACTTGGATTTCATGCCCTTTCTTTTCTTCTCAAACCACCAATACTTCCTACTTCATGTTCACTCTTAGTCGACAACGTTGTTTGCTGAGAAAATTGAACCAATCAGAAGATATTTTTTCCTTCAAGACTTTCCTCACGAAGTGCATTTCTCCACCAAGTTGTACACCCACATATTCTGACTTCCCACCTGTTACCTTAAATCAGCTCCCTCTGCTTCTACCTAAAACAGTCCATGCATCTGTGTCCTAGACCCTATTCCTTCTTACCTACACAAGACTCCACTTCAGCAATTTTTTTCTCTCTCTCCTACACCAGTAATTTTAGCTTCTTACTGTATGATCATGCAAACATTTTATTATTGCTCATATGTTAAATCTTTTTTCTCCCTTCAGCAACTACTTCTCCATTTCAGTCCTCCCCTTTTCAAAATTACTTATCAAGAGTGTTTGTTATATTCTATGTCCATTTTTCTCCACCCATTCTCTTTTAGTCAAGTTTTCACTCTCACCGTTTTACCAATTCTTGATAGGAATACAGGAAGCACCACATTGTCCAGTGGTCCATTCTGTCTTCGTCTTAGCTGAGCATATTGCAGTATTGGACGCAGTGCACCACCGCATTTCCCTTGATATACTTCCTTCTCTTGGATTCCTGGACAGGACATGATCTTGGTTCTTCTTCTGTTCACTCTTCCACATCACTTTTCTCTTTACTCTGCCTTTCCAAAGTTCATTACTTATGAGTGTCCTTGATCCAGTCCCTGATTCTCTTTTTTCCCTAAATCTTCATCACCTTCTTGTGATACATTGAGTCCCGTGGCTTTAAATGCCATGTAAATAGTCATAATTCCCAAAAGACTTATGTGTCCCACTGCTTATTTGACATGTTGCCTTTGATATCTCAAGGAGAACTCAAAGTTAACATGCCCTAAGCTACATTTCTGAATTTTCCTCTCCCTGACCAATCTGGTCCACCCCCTGCCTTCCCCATTAAACTTCTTAGGGGATAACTCTAGTCTTACTTATCCTCAGGCTAAAAGCTTTAGAATCACTTTTGAGTATTCTCTTTCTCTCATATCCTATATCCATTTCCTATGGAATTCCTGTTGATTTCATCTTCAGAATTCATCCAGGATCTGACTACATCCTGGCATCTTGACTGCTACTTCCCTGGTCCAAGCCATTACCATATTTCTCCTGGATTTATGCCTTGGTTTCTTAAAACTGGACTTTATTCATCTACTTCTTATCCTTCTACTCTTAGCAGATGGGAGTAAGATTGTGCCACATCTCTTCTCAAAATCCTCTAAGTGTGCCTATTGCTCTCAGAGTAAAAACAATGTTACAGTTTCCGATAAGATTCAGTTGAATCTGCTCTCCATCATATTATTTCTCTGACATCATCTCCAATTTCTCTTTCCCCTATTCACTTTTACTATTTCTTGAATGTTCCAGGAACACTCACGTCTTTAGGGAGGTTCATCTTCCTGGAAAGCTTCTGCCTCAGATATTTGCATAAGTAATTCCTTCACCTGCTTCAAGTCTGTGTTCAAATGGCATTTCTAAATGATGCCTATTCTGACTATGCAATTAAAAGTTTCAGCTCCCTTCCCCTACTCCATTCTTTTGATTCCCCCATACTCTGCTGCACTTTCTTTTTTACTTTTTGCTTTACTCTTTGTTCCTTTCATTTCCTTTTTTTCATTCCTTTCCCTTCTTAAAACTTACAACTTCCAGCACACTGTGTAATTTATATCTGCTCTGTCAATAATGTAAACTCCAAATGGACAGAGATTATTATCTTTTTGGTGCACTAATTTATCACAAGTGCTCAGAATGGTTTCTGACATATAGAAGTAACTAAAATTGTATTTGTTGAGTAAATGAATGAACCAGGTTAAATTGTATTCCTTTAAGCATGCTTAGTGGTACTCTCAAGCACCTAGTCCACTGCCTGGCACATAAGAAATTTTCAAAACATGCTAGATTAATCATAGACTGAAAATAATGAAAATTGAATATTGATCTAGTGTATACTATGTGTCCTGAACTTTCTCCATGCAGATTCCTTTAATTCTTGCAACAACCCTGAGGAGAAAAGTGTAAGTTTCATTTTTACAGATGTGATAAAGTTTTCATTTTTACAGCCTTTTGGCCCAGGACTCTATTCTTTCTCAACTATTTCTGTATCCTCACTGTGTTATCTTCAGAGACTGTATCATAGAAAGTTAAATCTATTTCCTTGTTTAGAGATGACTAGAAGTAATAGTTACAGTGTCAAGTGTATTGGGAATGTTCTGTTTTTGTTTTCAGTTGGAAGCAAATCTTTAGCGTTGTGAATAATAGATAATTTTCTTTTGTTGTCTTAATAAGTTAGGAAAATTGACTTTATATTTTGTCCTTTTAACTCTGTAACTCTTATAAAATTATTTACTATTTAATATACATCAACCACCAGGATTTTTTCCTATTTTATTGTGATATAATTGATATATAACATTGTGTAACTTTAAGGTATACAACATGTTGATCTGATACACATATGTTGGCAAAATATTACTAATGTAATGTTAACTAACACCTCCATAATATCACATAATTATTGTTCCTTTTTCTGTAGTGAGAATTTTTAAGATCTACTCTCTTAAATTTTTGACTATGTAATACATTATTGTTAATAATAATTTAAACAATAATTATAACACTGTACATTAGATCCCAGAACTTGTTCATCTTCCAAGTTTATATGACCAGTATCTCTCCATTTTCTTTACTACCCCAGGCCTTGAGAACCATCATTCTCCTTTTTTAAGAGTTTGGCTTTTTTAGATTCCACATATAAATCATATCATACGGTATTTGTCTTTCTCTGACTGACTTCACTTAACCAAATCCCCCAAGCCATTCATATTGTCACAAATGGCTGAATTTTTCTTCCTCCTGGATGAATAATATTCAGTTGTAGATAGAATATGATATATGCCACATCTCCTTTATCCATTCATTCACTGATCGACACTTAGGTTATTTCTGTGTCCTGGTGATTGTGAGCAACACTGCAATAAGCAAGGGAATGAAGCTATCCCTAAAATATTTTGGTTCATGTCCTTGGATATAGGTCAAAAACAGGATTGCTAGGTTATATGGTGGTTTTATTTTTAGTTATTTGAGGAACTGCTATACTGTTTTCTGTTGTGGTTGTACCAATTTACATTCCCATGGCTGATGCACAAGGGTTCCCTTTCTCTGCATCCTCACCTTTACTTGTTATCTCTCGTCTTTTTGATGATAGCTATTCTAATAGATGTCAGTGATATCCCATTGTGTTTTTGACTTACTTTTCCATGATGTGATGATCAGTGATGCCAAGCACCTTTTCATGTATCTGTTGCCCATTTGAATATCTTCCTTGGAAAAATTTCTATTCATGTCCTTTGGCATTTTAAAATAGGCTGTGTTTTTCCTATTGAGCTGTATATGTTCTTTATATTACTTTGGATATTAGCCTCGTATCCAGTATGTGGTTTACAAATACTTTCTCCCATTCTTAATGTTGCTGTTTCATTTTGTTGATTGTTTCTCTTGCTGTGCAGAAGCCTTTTAGTTTGGTGTAGTCCTCTTATTAAGTTTTGCTTTTGTTGCTCGTGCTTTTGGTGTCATATTCCTCCCCCCAACAAAAGCTGTTGCCAGACCAGTGTCAAAAAATTTCCTAATTTTTTCTAGTAAATTACAGTTTCAGATATTATGTTGTAACTCTTCAACTCATTTCAAGTTAATTTGTATATGTGGTGTAAGATAGGGGTTCGGTATCATTCTTTTGCATGCGATTTTCCAGTTTTCCCAGCACCATTGATTGAAGAGGCTGTCCTTTCCCCACTGGGTGTTCTTGGTTTCTTTGTCAAATATTAGTTGGCCTCATATGTGAGGGTTTATTTCTGGGCTCTCAGTTCTATTACAGTGGTCTATGTGTGTGTTTTTATGCCAGTGTCTTTCTGTCTTGACCTTTATACCTTTGTAGTAGAGTTTGAAATCAGGTGATGCAATTCTTCCAGCTTTATTCTTCTTTCTCAGTGTTGCTTTAGCTATTTCAGGTCTTTGGCAAATAGTGCTCTCACAGAAGTAGTTTTGCTTGTGGATAGATGCCAATTTTTTGTTGTTGTGTAGGAAGAGAAATACAAGGGACATCTTATGATGACGTGTCATTAAACCACTATAGTTTAATTGAAATTACCCAGTTTATCTGTCCAAGAGTCTTCATTGATGTCTTCTATATTTCAGCTTAGACATTTGTCTTTTTTAAAGGCCTATATAAGTTTTTATTACTTTATTTGTAGAAAATTCTGTCTATAAAACATATAGTCTATAAAATATATGTCTGAAATATATGTCTATAAAATATATAGTCATATAGAAAATATATGACTTTCTACTTAATCATACTGAAAGATATATCCACTGAATATATTTCTGTCTTCAATAGATTCCAGGGTTCCAATGAAAAAAATTTTTTATAATATTCCATGCTTCAGAATACATATGTGAACTTTTGTCCTCATTAAATCTAACTCAAATGTCACTTCCTTTATAATGCTGTCTCTGATGTTTTCACATGCAATGTCACATTTTCCTCTGTACTTCCATTGCATCCTGCAGCTCTCTCTACGCTTGTCATAATGTGGACTAGCCAGATTTACGAGCACCTGGGTCATCTATCACGTAAAATTGTTTTACCACATAAGAACAGACGTGTGTCTTATCAGCCTACCAATCTATCCAGTAACCACACATATTGTCTTCCATAGAAGGTGATCAGTACATTTGCTGAGCTGTGGTCATTTAAAACGGTGATGAAGGTACTATTTGAAATGTCTTACTCTCACAGCATAACTATGTTCTACTTTAAGTGAATCATTAAAATAGTTTTTAATCGTTTGTTTTAATGTAATTGGCTTAAATGGCTTTTATATTTTGTGTTTTAATAGACTACCTGGTGATGTGTAAAAGAATATGGATGCAGAATATATTTTAAAATTTCAGAGAATAGTAATAAGTATAGTTGTAGGGGTCTCTCTCTTTCTGTCTCTCTCTCACACACACAGTCTCTATTTCAAGATATCATTCATAAGGAATTCTCTTACTCCATGACTGAATAAGGCTTGTAATCAATAGCAGAATTAATCATTGATAGTCCCACAAACACAAATGCATACACACAAATATCTATGGTCTTTCCCTCTATTATTATTAAAATGTTAGAATCATTATTATCAAACTTAAAAATGCAACCTAAAAAGTAAATTGACCAAACATCTGGAGGAAGTAATAAAGTGTAGATTGCAGTACTATTCTGGCATCACAATAGTGAGGGATGTGTATCTTGTAGAATGCATCAATTCCTTAATTGCAGAATTGTTTAAGACAACACTTTTTACTCAACCAATACAGTATTTTAATGTTTTTGAAGGTCTTATTTTGGGTTAATTTTAGGTTTGAAAAAGATTTGCAAAGATAGTGCAGAGAATTACCCCACATATCTGTCACCCAGCTTCCCCTAATGGAGACCTTTTATAAAATCATGGGACATTTATTAAAACAAAGAAATGAGCACTGCACTGTACTGTTAACTGACTATAGGTGTAAGACTGCTCTGTTCTGGGTCAGATCCAGAACAAAGCATAGCATTTAGCCTCCCTGCCCCTTTGACCCCTCCAACCTGTGACAGCCTCACAATCTTTCTTTGTCTCTCTTGACCTCAAAACTGCTGAGTAGTGGTCAGATATTTCCTAGAATATTCCTCATTTGAGTTTTGTCTGATGTTTTCTCATGTTCACACTCAGATTATGGATGTGGGAGAAGAGGACCCCAGAGTTGGGTGTTTTTTCCTCATGCCATGAGGGGTGCCTGCTATCAGCATGATTTGTCACTGATGATGGAAACCTTGGTCACTTGGATAAGATTCAGCCAATAAATTTAATCTCTGGTTCTATGTCATTCATCATTTTTCCGTGAGCTTATGGTTTCTCAAATTCCTGACCTAGTGATATAATTGTATTGATGTAATTTTGATTTGAAACAGACATTAACAAGAAGGTTTCTTTTGTTTCTCTGACAAAAAGAATATATGATAATTTATGAGTAAATATGAGACATTAAATGTCATTTTAGCATCTGGATATAGTTCATATTCTTTATTGATTCACTGACATAATACATTTCATGAATACATTTTCTAATACTGTATTATTTTTTCATGGCTATTTTGGATGTTGCTTTTCAGTGTGCTATTAAATAACCAACAGATTTTATTGAAGATTTTTGTATCTGTTTTCACTAGTGGTGTTGGTTGTAGATTCCATTTCTGGTAAGGTTTTACTATGAAATTTGTATTTGTTTCTTAACTCTTGGATAATTTGTTTACCTCTGCTTCGAGTCAGTTTAAAAATGTGGAAACAAAGTGCTTCTGTGGAATATCAATATTTATTTTCTAGAAGATATCAATAAGTTCTGTAAAGCAACACTTTGTTGTTATTATAACTTAGTTTTATGTATTTTTTCAATTAGTTGCCTTATAATTTGTCTGATCAAGTTTTCTACTTCTTATATGATATTGAAAGTTTCATTTTCATGTATGTTATACATTTCATAGAGAATGTTAAACATTTATGAATTTCAAAATAAGTTTTATAATGTATTGTAATCAAGGAATGTGGGCTAGGTCTGAAAATTCTACCTTTTAGAGTTTATTAAGTTAGGATATTTTATTTGTTTAGTTGTTTGTTGCTTTGTTGCTATGCAATTGATCAGTTTTAGAAATTATAAAAGAAAATTTCTCCGTGCAATAGGTTTTGTACCTAGTTATTAAAACAACAGTAACAATTATTTTATTCATATCTGCAATGCTACTATCTTACTTTTATATTTGATCTCCCAAAAACTGAGAGAAATGAATTGATGTCTTCAACAGTTGTGTTGATTTATGTTGAATTTCTAAGTTTTGCATAACAATGTACTACTATTCACTTTACAAACTAGTGACTAGTATAACTTTATACTACTACTTTATCTACTACTGTGGGCAGGAATCCCTCAGAAGAAATGGAGTGGCCATCATGGTCAACAAAAGAGTCCGAAATGCAGTACTTGGATGCAATCTCAAAAACGACAGAATGATCTCTGTTCGTTTCCAAGGCAAACCATTCAATGTCACAGTAATCCAAGTCTATGCCCCAACCAGTAACGCCGAAGAAGCTGAAGTTGAACGGTTCTATGAAGACCTACAAGACCTTTTAGAACTAACACCCAAAAAGGATGTCCTTTTCATTATAGGGGACTGGAATGCAAAAGTAGGAAGTCAAGAAGCACCTGGAGTAACACGCAAATTTGGCCTTGGTATACGGAATGAAGCAGGGCAAAGACTAATAGAGTTTTGCCAAGAAAATGCACTGGTCATAGCAAATACCCTCTTCCAACAACACAAGAGAAGACTCTATACATGGACGTCACCAGATGGTCAACACCGAAATCAGATCAATTATATTCTTTGCAGCCAAAGATGGAGAAGCTCTATACAATCAGCAAAAACAAGACCAGGAGCTGACTGTGGCTCAGACCATGAACTCCTTATTGCCAAATTCAGACTGAAATTGAAGAAAGTAGGGAAAACCACTAGACCATTCAGGTATGACCTAAATCAAAACCCTTATGATTATACAGTGGAAGTGAGAAATAGATTTAAGGGCCTAGATCTGATAGATAGAGTGCCTGATGAACTATGGAATGAGGTTCGTGACATTGTACAGGAGACAGGGATCAAGACCATCCCCGTGGAAAAGAAATGCAAAAAAGCAAAATGGCTGTCTGGGGAGGCCTTACAAATAGCTGTGAAAAGAAGAGAAGCAAAAAGCAAAAGAGAAAAGGAAAGATATAAACACCTGAATGCAGAGTTCCAAAGAATAGCAAGAAGAGATAAGAAAGCCTTCTTCAGTGATCAATGCAAAGAAATAGAGGAAAAGAACAGAATGGGAAAGACTAGGGATCTCTTCAAGAAAATCAGAGATACCAAAGGAACATTTCATGCAAAGATGGGCTCGATAAAGGACAGAAATGGTATGGACCTAACGGAAGCAGAAGATATTAAGAAGAGGTGGCAAGAATACACAGAAGAACTGTACAAAAAAGATCTTAACAACCCAGACAATCATGATGGTGTGATCACTGACCTAGAGCCAGACATCCTGGAATGTGAAGTCAAGTGGGCCTTAGAAAGCATCACTACGAACAAAGCTAGTGGAGGTGATGGAATTCCAGTGGAGCTATTCCAAATCCTGAAAGATGATGCTGCGAAAGTGCTGCACTCAATATGCCAGCAAATCTGGAAAACTCAGCAGTGGCCACAAGATTGGAAAAGGTCAGTTTTCATCCCAATCCCAAAGAAAGGCAATGCCAAAGAATGCTAAAACTACCGAACAATTGCACTCATCTCACACGCTAGTAAAGTAATGCTCAAAATTCTCCAAGCCAGGCTTCAGCAATATGTGAACCGTGAACTTCCTGATGTTCAAGCTGGTTTTAGGAAAGGCAGAGGAACCAGAGATCAAATTGCCAACATCCGCTGGATCATGGAAAAAGCAAGAGAGTTCCAGAAAAACATCTATTTCTGCTTTATTGACTATGCCAAAGCCTTTGACTGTGTGGATCACAATAAACTGTGGAAAATTCTGAAGAGATGGGAATACCAGACCACCTGATCTGTCTCTTGAGAAATTTGTATGCAGGTCAGGAAGCAACAGTTAGAACTGCACATGGAACAACAGACTGGTTTCAAATAGGAAAAGGAGTACGGCAAGGCTGTATATTGTCACCCTGTTTATTTAACCTATATGCAGAGTACATCATGAGAAACGCTGGACTGGAAGAAACACAAGCTGGAATCAAGATTGCTGGGAGAAATATCAATAACCTCAGATACGCAGATGACACCACCCTTATGGCAGAAAGTGAAGAGGAACTACAAAGCCTCTTGATGAAAGTGAAAGTGGAGAGTGAAAAGGTTGGCTTAAAGCTCAACATTCAGAAAACGAAGATCATGCCATCCGGTCCCATCACTTCATGGGAAATAGATGGGGAAACAGTGGAAACAGTGTCAGACTTTATTTTTCTGGGCTCCAAAATCACTGCAGATGGTGGCTGCAGCCATGAAATTAAAAGACGCTTACTCCTTGGAAGGAAAGTTATGACTAACCTAGATAGCATATTCAAAAGCAGAGACATTACTTTGCCAACAAAGGTCTGTCTAGTCAAGGCTATGGTCTTTCCTGTGGTCATGTATGGATGTGAGAGCTGGACTGTGAAGAAGGCTGAGCGCTGAAGAATTGATGCTTTTGAACTGTGATGTTGGAGAAGACTCTTGAGAGTCCCTTGGACTGCAAGAAGATCCAACCAGTCCATTCTGAAGGAGATCAGCCCTGGGATTTCTTTGAAGGAATGATGCTAAAGCTGAAACTCCAGTACTTTGTCCATCTCATGCGAAGAGTTGACTCATTGGAGAAGACTCTGATGCTGGGAGGGATTGAGGGCAGGAGGAGAAGGGGACGACAGAGGATGAGATGGCTGGATGGCATCACTGACTCGATGGATGTGAGTCTGAGTGCACTTGGGAGTTGGTGATGGACAGGGAGGCCTGGCGTGCTGTGATTCATGGGGTCGCAAAGAGTCGGACACGACTGAGCGACTGATCTGATCTGATAACTTTATTGGAAGATTCACCTTTATAAATATAAAATTACATTATTTATCCATTTATTATTTTTGCCTTGACATATAGTCTCTAGTAACATTGTAAAAATCTAAATTTTTGTTTGTATTTGCTTGATATATTTTTGCCCATTTTTTATTTTTAATTTTGGCAATTTTTTCTATGCTTCTTTTAAATAAACAACATTTTTCAGCTTTTACTTTGTGATCTAATTTGGTATTTTTTATTTAATGTGAATAAACCTAATCACAGTTTATTACCATAAATTTTAGGTATATTTGGCCTTTCTGTTTTTTCTGATAACTTGTCATTTCTACTTTTATTCTTAGTGCCTTTCCTGATTTTTCCTGGACTATATCAACTATCATTTTTTTACTTTTTTTCTTGCACTATTTTTTCTAGTTTTTGGAATACATTTATAGCCTCATTTTATTCCATAATTTTAAAAGAAATTGTCACCATCATAAATGAAACAGTTGCTGCTAAGTCACTTCAGTCGTGTCCGACTCTGTGCGACCCCCTAGACGGCAGCCCACCAGGATCCCCCGTCCCTGGGATTCTCCAGGCAAGAACACTGGAGTGGGTTGCCATTTCCTTCTCCAATGCATAAAAGTGAAAAGTGAAAGTGAGGTCGCTCAGTCTTGTCCGACCTTTAGCAACCCCATGGACTGCAGCCTACCAGGCTCCCCCATCCATGTGATTTTCCAGGCAAGATGCAGCTGCTGCTGCCTCAGTCGTGTCCAACTCTGTGCGACCCCATAGACAGCAGCCCACCAGGCTCCCCTGTCCCTGGGATTCTCCAGGCAAGAACACTGGAGTGGGTTGCCATTTCCTTCTCCAATGCATGAAAGTGAAAGTGAAGTCATTCAGTCGTGTCCGATTCTTAGCAAACCCATGAACTGCAGCCTACCAGGCTCCTCTGTCCATCGGATTTTCCAGGCAAGAGTACTGGAGAGGGTTGCCATTGCCTTCTCCAAAATGAAACATTATCTATTAGCTATTCCCTTATAAGATAAAAATATTAATTTTTTATTCGCTTTCCAACTATTCCCTAGTGTTTTGAAAGGTAATCTGGTATTTTATACAAATTTATATAAATGTTCTTAATAAGTCTATTGTTTTATAACCATTGTGACAACAGTGATTTACATATTGCTCTATGGTTTAACTGTACGTTCTGAGAGTTCTTTTATATACAGTTTCACCATTTTTTCCTCATCATGTTCTGTAGAGCCAAAGTACATCTTAAAATAATTTTTTTATGAAGGATACATTGCTGATATATATTTTCTTACCTCTTGTTGTATGAGACTGTTTCTCCAATGCCTTCATAGGGGAATAACACTTTCATTTGGTATACAACTATTTTTCTTGGAAATGAATCATTTTTTCATACCATATACTTAAAAGAGTTATAGCTTCATCTTTTCCCCTCTCTAGCCTAACAGAATATGTCTGAGTTTCAGTTTGTTTTCATTGATGTGGGCTTCCCTGATAGCTCAGTTGGTAAAGAATCCTCCTGCCATGCAGGAGACTCCCGTTCGATTCCTGGGTCGGGAAGATCCGCTGGAGAAGGGATAGGCTCCCTGGTGGCTCAGCTGGTAAAGAATCTGTCTGCAATGTGAGAGACCTGGGTTCGATCCCTAGGTTGGGAAGATCCCCTGAAGAAGGGAAAGTCTACCCAGTCCAGTATTCTGGCCTGGAGAATTTCAGGGACTGTATAGTCCATGGGGTCACAAAGAGTCAGACACAAGTGAGCAACTTTTCACTTTACTTTGCTGGTCCCTTTTGATGTACAGAGTCTTTTGATACAAAGATTTCATTCTTTCTTGAGATTAGAAATTGTTGAAACTACCATGTTTGCTTTAGTTTTCCTTCTGAATTGCTAGTTTTAACTATACTATCTTCTTGGCTTTTGCCTCATACATTTTTTATATTTTTAATAAGCATTTCTATCTCATTTCTCTTCCCTTTTTAATCTCCAGAAAGAGATTGTCTTTTCCAGATTGTCTTGAGTTTGTCTTCTGTTTTATTTAGTGTATTTAACTTCCAGCATTTTCACATCTACTGTTTACTGTTTGTATTGTACTTATGAACTTAGCTGTTTTTGGAACTATCCTTTGGGCTTCCCAGGTGGCTAGTGGGTAAAGAATCCACCTACAGTGCAGGAGGCGAAGGAGATATGGGTTTGATCCCTGTGCTGGGAAGATCTTCGAAAAGAGGGCAGGCAACCCACTCCAGTATTTTTGCCTGGAGAATCCTATGGACAGAGGAGCTTGGCAGGTTACAGTTTATAGGGTCGCAGAGTTGGACATGACTGAAGTTTCTGAGCACACTTGCACAGAACTATCCTTGCAGTCTCCAGTTGGACTCTCTTGCTGTCAGCTTTTCTTTCATATTTAAGCTGTCCTCTTAATTAGAGTATATTTCAACATTAGCTTGTCTTGTTTTGTAGTAATTTTGTTTCATAAGGAGGCATCTGAGTCAATTATTACAAACATACACCTTATTTTGAACAATCATATATCTTGTCATTTTTTTCTGTTCATTCATCCTTCCAGAAAAAATTCTGTGCTGTAAATAATGGATTTGTGATGATTCGGTCAAGTATGGTTGATTTCCTATAATTGTCTAGAGATCTTTTAGGCAGAAGAGAAAGCTTTAAATTCCTAGTTGTTATAAATTTGCCATTTGAAAGGTCCAGTGCCAAAGGAAAATATGAGCTAATCACAGCAGGGACTGGTAGGTTTGGCAGCCAGGATCAAATCTTGGGAAGTAAGGCATTTCCTGAATTCAGTTGTCTTCATGGAGAGCAGTATTCCTGTTCTTTACTTGACATGGCTGTCTGCACATATTATAAGCTACACACGGACTTTGCCATCTAGTGAACATCTTAGAAATATTGGTGAAATCTGTAGTGTTCTATGATTGCTGCAAAACACACTCGTCTTCCAACATTTGTCACAGGCTCCAGCAGTGATTATGCTATTCAACGGGCACATCTTTCATTTATTTCTGAGTAAAAACCGATCTTCCTTATGCCCACAGTTTTGCATATGTTTGGCTTTCTTGCAGTCTGCTGCTGCTGATCTATATCTAGAAAGACACTTACAGCATGTGCAGATCTGTCTTCCTAGTTTCCAGCAATGATACACATTCTCCCTCCCCAACTAATTTCAGAATGTGCAGTGCTCTTTTCACTTGCATCTGGCAGTTGAGAGGGTGGTGCATTGAAAGGAGAGGAATTAGATGTCTGTGACTAAGAGACTATTTCACCCAAAAGTGAATGCCTTCAAATCCTAAGATTATCCATGAATAAAGGAAAGAGATTTAACAGAAGTATTAACTGACTCGAATAAATAGGTAGCTTTGTTTACTTAATAGATAATAAAGTCCCATTTTTATTTTCAGCTCAAATAACTATTGTTTCTCTCTCTCTCTCTCTCTCTTTTTTTAATCTCACAGTTTCTTTAGAGATAACAAATCATTACTAGTGAAAAGAGGACTGGACTGGGAGTTAGAAAAATAGAATTCTGATCACAGATCTGATACTATCTATACTCTTAAATTTGACTAATATAAGCTTCAATTTTATTACCATTAAAATGAAAGAAAATGGCCTACATCTCTGCAAAGCTGCATAATTTTTCTAGTTCACATTATTAGAACCATTGATGATGATATATTTAAAAAATTAGAGCTAGAGGTTGACAAGACTATTTCCTTCTTTAGAAAACAAGAAGTTCCTCTCACTCTAGGTCTGAAATAGTAGGAAGACATAATTTATGTAGTAGGTAGACAATGTGCTGTAAATGACTTATCCTTGACTTTGTCTTACTAACTTCTTCTGTCCTATTGATTTTGTACCATTTCCCAAAATAAAATATGCTGAATTACCTCAAGTAGGGGTACATTTATGAGGTGAGAGTGATTTGGAGCATGTTCATACAGACCTTTTTTTTTTTTTTTTTTTGCTGCAAATTATCCTTAATAGAGAATATTACTGTGTTCTAGTACCTCCTTGCATACCTTCCTCACATGCTTGATTATTTTATCACTTTATCATTCTACAACACTACATACGATGTTGAATGTTTGAATTGTTTGAAGAATATAAAGGGGCTGATCTTTCTGTCTCATTCAAGTGTTGATTTGTAATAAATAGTCATTTACTATTACTATTTCTATGTGGTCCATGGGGTCGCTAAGAGTTGGACACAACTGAGCGACTTCACTTTCACTTTTCACTTTTATGCATTGGAGAAGGAAATGGCAACCCACTCCAGTGTTCTTGCCTGGAGAATCCCAGGGGCAGGGGGATCCTGGTGGGCTGACGTCTATGGGATTGCACAGAGTCGGACACAACTGAAGTGACTTAGCAGCATGAGTGTTGTTTAATCTGTACAATGAAAAGTACTATAGTTATCTCTCAAAAGGAATGGCCTCTATTTTTTAACTGATAATTAATGAAAAATATTGCAAGTGAAAAAAACTGTAATATATTATTACTCTTGCAAACAACTGAAAATCTGCTTCTTATCAGTGATAATTAATTATATGACCTATTATTCTTTCCTATGTCCATAGGCATTCAGGTACTCTATCAGATCTAATCCCTTAAATCTATTTGTCACTTCCCCTGTGTAATCATCAGGGATTTGATTAGGATCATACTTGAAGGGCTTCCCTGGTGGCTCAGACAGTAAAGTGTTTGCCTGCAATGCGGGAGACCCGTGTTCGATTCCTGGGTCAGGAAGACCCCCTGGAGAAGGAAATGGCAATCCACTCCAGCACTCTTGCCTGGAAAATCCCATGGACGGAGGAGCTTGACAGGCTACAGTCCATGGGGTCGCAAAGAGTCAGACACGACTGAACGACTTCACTTTTGACTTCACTTTCATACCTGAATGGCCTAGTGATTTCCCCTACTTTCTTCAATTTAAGTCTGAATTTTGCGGTAAGGAGTTCATGAAGAACCTAGACAGCATATTAAAAAGCAGAGACATTACTTTACTGATACAGGGCCATCTAGTTAAAGCTATGGTTTTTCCAGTAATCATGTATGGATGTGAGAGTTGGACTATAGAGAAATCTGAGTGCTGAAGAATTGATGCTTTTGAACTGTGGTGTTGGAGAAGTCTCTTGAGAGTCCCTTGGACTGCAAGGAGATCCAACCAGTCCATCCTAAAGGAAATCAGTCCTGAATATTCATTGGAAGTACTGATGTTGAAGCTGAAACTCCAACACTTTGGCCACGTGATGCAAAGAGCCATCTCATTAGAAAAGACCCTGATGCTGGGAAAGATTGAAGGCAGGAGAAGGAGACAAAAGAGGATGAGTTGGTTGGATGGCATCACTGACTCAATGGAAATGGATTTGAGCAAGCTCCAGGAGATGGTGAAGACAGGGAAGCCTGGTGTGCTGCAGTCCATGGGGTCACAAAGAGTAGGGCACAACTGAGCAACTGAACAACAAAATTATTCTTTCCTGAATTTTCCAATCCAAATTTTTTCTTCTTTTTCTTTAAGATCAGTATCTGCATAGGACTTTATTCAAAAGATTAAGGTTATCAGATGAATTTGATCTTCTCCATTGTTAACCTTAATTTAATCATATTTCTACCCATTTACTCTGATTTTGTCCCATACTTAATGTTATTTTTATTGATTTCAAAGCTTAATGACTTCTTCTTTGTTCTTGACCCTGTTCTACCTCATATTCCAAGAGAAATTCCCCATAAGCAAGTACTCTCTCAATATCTTTACTTTCCTATTCTTTGGAAGGAATGATGCTAAAGCTGAAACTCCAGTATTTTGGCCACCTCATGTGAAGAGTTGACACATTGGAGAAGACTCTGATGCTGGGAGGGATTGGGGGCAGGAGGAGAAGGGGACGACAGAGGATGAGATGGCTGGATGGCATCACTGACTCGATGGATGTGAGTCTGAGTGACCTCCGGGAGTTGGTGATGGACAGGGAGGCCTGGCGTGTTGCGGTTCATGGAGTCGCAAAGAGTCGGACACGACTGAGCGACTGATCTGATCTGATCTGATTCTTCATTAACTCCTTTTGTTCTGCCTTTGAGCAAGTATAGCTCTTTCTTACACTGAAAAATGGGCTCTTTGGTTCAGTTTTTCTTCCCTTGAAAGTGAATTTCTTAAACAAGTTTTGTGTACCAAATTTCTTTATTTCTTTATAACATGTGCATGCATGCTTGGTATCTCAGATCAGATCAGATCAGTTGCTCAGTTGTGTCCGACTCTTTGCGACCCCATGAACCGCAGCACGCCAGGCCTCCCTGTCCATCACCAGCTCTCGGAGGTCACTCAGACTCACATCCATTGAGTCAGTGATGCCATCCAGCCATCTCATCCTCTGTCATCCCCTTCTCCTCCTGCCCCCAATCCCTCCCAGCATCAGAGTCTTCTCCAATGAGTCAACTCTTCGCATGAGGTGGCCAAAATACTGGAGTTTCAGCTTTAGTATCATTCCTTCCAAAGAAATCCCAGGGCTGATCTCTTTCAGAATGGACTGGTTGGATCTCCTTGCAGTCCAAGGGACTCTTAAGAGTCTTCTCCAACACCACAGTTCAAAAGCATCAATTCTTCGGTGCTCAGCCTTCTTCACAGTCCAGCTGTCACATCCATACATGACCACAGGAAAGACCATAGCCTTGACTAGGCGAACCTTTGTTGGCAAAGTGATGTCTCTGCTTTTGAATATGCTATCTAGGTTGGTCATAACTTTCCTTCCAAGGAGTAAGCGTCTTTTAATTTCATGGCTGCAGTCACCATCTGCAGTGATTTTGGAGCCCAGAAAAAGAAAGTCTGACACTGTTTCCACTGTTTCTCCATCTATTTCCCATGTAGGGATGGGACCAGATGCCATGATCTTCGTTTTCTGAATGTTGAGCTTTAAGCCAACCTTTTCACTCTCCACTTTCACTTTCATCAAGAGGCTTTTTAGTTCCTCTTCACTTTCTGCCATAAGGGTGCAGTTATGTCCAATTCTTTGCAACCCCATGGGTTGTAGCTCACCAAGCTCCTTTGTCTGGAATTTTCCAAGCAAGAATGCTGGAGTGGGGAGCCTTTCCTCCTCCAAGGGATCTTCCCAAGGCAGTTATTAAACTTGCATCTCCTGCATTGGCATGCAGATTCTTTACCACTGAGCCACCTGGTAAACTCATCTTTATAACCTAATTGTTGCTTATCCACTCTCACTACTGTACTAAAATTGTAATCTTAAATATGTACTAATATTTTACAATATTTAAGATATTTTATAATAGACACCTTTTCCCTTAATATTTAATTTTCCTTCTTAATGGCTTCAGCCAATTGCACTGACTTTTGGCATTTTTTAAATTTAATTTTATTTTTAATTGGAGAATAATTACAATATTGTGATGGTTTCTGCCGTACATCACTGTGAATCAGCCAAAGATATACGTACATATATATGTACGTATATATGTACATATGTATATATATACCTAAACCACCCTACCACCTCCCTACCCATCCCAACACTTTAGTTGTCAAGGAGCACCAAGTTTGTGTTCCCTGCATCATACAGCAAATTCCCACCAGCTATCTATTTTACGTATGGTAATGTATATGTTTTAATACTACTCTCTCAAGTTATCCCACTCTCTTCCTCCCCCACTCTGCCCATAAGTCTGTTCTTTATTTTGTGTCTCCTTTGCTGCTCTGAAATAGGATCATCAGTACTATCTTTCTAGATTCCATATATATGGGTTAATGTACAATATTTGTCTTTCTCTTTCTGACTTACTTTACTCTGTATAATAGTCTCTAGGTCCATCTACCTCATTAGAACTGATTCAAATGAATTCCGTTTTATAGCTGAATAATGTTCCGTTGTGTATATGTACCACAGTTTCTTTATCCATTCATCTGTCAATGGGCATCTAGGACGCTTCCATGTCCTAGCAATTATAAATAGTGCTGCTATGAACATTGGGGTACATGTATGTATTTTTTTATTATGGATTCCTGGGGGTGTATGCCCAGTAGTAGGATTACTGGGTTATATGATAACTTTATTCCTAGTTTTTTTTCCTAGATAACTTTTTCTAGGAATAACTTTATTCCTAGATTTCCAAGGAATCTCCATACTGCTATCCATAGTAGCTGTGTCAGTTTCCTTTCCTACCAACCATGCAAGATGGTTCCCTTTTCTCTACACCCTCTCCAGCATTTATTGTTTGTAGACTTTTTGACAGTGGCATTCTGACCAGTGTGAAATGCTACCTCATTGTTGTTTTGATTTGAAATTCTCTAATAATGAGTACTTTGGCCACCTCATGCAAAGAGTTCTCGTTGGAAAAGACTCTGATGCTGGGAGGGATTGGGGGCAGGAGGAAAAGGGGACGACAGAGGATGAGATGACTGGATGGCATCACCGACTCGATGGACATGAGTTTGAATGAACTCTGGGAGTTGGTGTTGGACAGGGAGACCTGGCATGCTCTGATTCATGGGTTGCAAAGACTCAGACAAGACTGAGCAACTAAACTGAACTGAACTGAGTAATGAGTGATGTTAAACATCTTTCCTTGTGTTTATTACCCATCTTTATGTCATCTTTGGAGAAATGTCTGTTTAGTTCTTCTGCCCACTTTTTGATTAAGTTATTTGTTTTTCAGGTATTGAGCTGTATGAGCTGCTTGTATATTTTGGAGATTAATCCTTTGTCAGTTGTTTCATTTGCTATTATTTTCTCTCATTCTGAGGGCTATCTTTTTACCTTGCTTAGTTTCCTTTGTTGTGCAAAAGTTTTTAAGCTTAATTAGGTCCCATTAGGTTTATTTCCATTAATCTAGGAGGTGGATCACAGAGGATCTTGCTGTAATTTGTGTCAGAGTGTTCTACCTGTTTTTTCCTCTAAAATTTTTATAGTTTCTGGACTTACAAGTACGTCTTTAATCCATTTTGAGTTTATTTTTGTGTAAGGCGTTAGGAAGTGTTCTAACCTCATTCTTTTACATGTAGCTGCCCAATTTTACCAGCACCACCTGTTGAAGAGGTTGTCTTTTCTCCATTGTGTATTTTTGCCCCCTTTGTCAAAGACAAGGTGCCTATAGGTGCATGGATTTATTTCCAGGCTTTCTATCTTGTTCCATTGGTATATATTTCTGTTTTTGTGCCAGTCTACACTGTCTTGATGACTACAGCTTTGTATTATAGTCTGAAGTCAGGAGGGTTAATTCCTCCAGCTCCATTCTTTTTTCTCAAGATGGCTTTGGCTATCCAAGGTCTTTTGTGTTTCCATACAAATAGTGAAATTATTTATTCTAGTTCTGTGAAAAATACCATTGGTAGTTTGATAGGGATTTCATTGAAGCTATAGATTGCTTTGGGCAATATAGTCATTTTCATAATATTGATTTTTCCAATCCAGCAACATAGTATATCCTTCATCTGTTTGTGTTGTGTTTAATGTTTTTCATCAATATCTTATAGTTTTATGCATACAGGTCTTTTGTCTCTTTAGGTAAATTTATTCCTAAGTATTTTATTCTTTTTGTTGCAATGGTGAATGGGATTGTTTCCTTAGTTTCTCTTTCTGATTTTTCATTGTTAGTGTATAGGAATGCAAGGGATTTCTGTGTATTAATTTTGTATCATGCAACTTTACTGTATTCATTGATTAGTACTAGTAATTTTCTGGTGGCATCTTTTGAGTTATCTATGTAAAGAATAGAGTCATCTACAAACAGAGTTTCTTCTTTTCCAATCTGGATTTCTTTTATTTCTCTTTCTTCTCTTATTTCGGTGGCTAAGACTTCCAAAACTGTTGAATAATAGTGGTAAGACTGGGCACCCTTGTCTTGTTCCTGATTTTAGAAGAAATGCCTTCAGTTTTTCACCACTGAGAATAATATTTGCTGTGGCTTTGTTATATATGGCCTCTATTATGTCGAGGCACGTATGATCTTTTTAATGTGTTGTTGGATTCTGTTTGGTAGAATTTTGTTGAAGATTCTTGTATTTATTCATCAGTGAAACTGGCCTGTAATTTTCTTTTTTTGTGACATCTTTGTCTAGTTTGGGTATTAGAGTGATTCTTGGCCTCATAGAATGAGTTTTGGAGTTTTCCTTCTGCTGCAGTTTTCTGGAAAAGCTTCAGTAGGATAGGTGTGAGCTCTCTGAAATTTTGGTAGAATTCACCTGTGAAGGCTTCTGGCCCTGGCTTTTGTTTGTAAGAAGAATTTTTGATTAAAATTTTCAATTTCTGTGCTTGTGATTGATCTGTTCATATTTTCTGTTTCTTCCTGGTTCAGTTTTGGAAGGCTGTACTTTTCTAAGAGTTTGTCCTTTTATTCCAAGTTGTTCATTTTATTGGTATATAGTTGCTCATAGTAGCCTCTCATGATCCTCTGTATTTCTGTGTTCTCTATTGTAACTTCTCCCTTTTCATTTCTAATTTTATTGATTTGAGTCTTCTCCCTTTTTTTCTTGATGATTCTGGCTAACAGTTTAGAGTATTGTCTATCTTCTCAACAAACCAACGTTTAGTTTTATTTATCTTTCCTGTAGTTTCTGTCATTCTTTTTAATTTATTTCTGCTATGATCTTAATGATTTCTTTCCTTCTATAACTCTGGGATGTTTTTATTCTTCATTTTCTAGTTGCTTTAGGTAGAAGGTTAGGTTGTTTATTTTATATCTCTCTTGTTTTTTGAGGTAGGCTTGCATAGCATATTCAAAAGCAGAGACATCACTTTGCCAACAAAGGTTCGCCTAGTCAAGGCTATGGTCTTTCCTGTGGTCATGTATGGATGTGAGAGCTGGACTGTGAAGAAGGCTGAGCGCCAAAGAATTGATGCTTTTGAACTGTGGTGTTGGAGAAGACTCTTGAGAGTCCCTTGGACTGCAAGGAGATCCAACCAGTCCATTCTGAAGGAGATCAGCCCTGGGATTTCTTTGGAAGGAATGATGCTAAAGCTGAAACTCCAGTATTTTGGCCACCTCATGCGAAGAGTTGACTCATTGGAGAAGACTCTGATGCTGGGAGGGATTGGGGGCAGGAGGAGAAGGGGACGACAGAGGATGAGATGGCTGGATGGCATCACTGACTCGATGGATGTGAGTCTGAGTGACCTCCGGGAGTTGGTAATGGACAGGGAGGCCTGGCGTGCTGCAGTTCATGGGGTCGCAAAGAGTCGGACACGACTGAGCGACTGATCTGATCTGATCTGATCTACATAGCTATAAACTTCCCTCTTAGCACTGCTTTTACTGCATCCTAGGGTCTGGGTTGTCGGGTTTTCATTGTCATTTATTTCTAGGCATTTTTTAATTTCTTCAGTAATCTGTTGGTTATTCAGAAGTGTATTGTTTAGCCTCCATGTATATGTGTTATTTATAGTTTTTTTCCCCCTATAGTATATATCTAATCTTACAGCATTGTGGTCAGAAAAGATACTTTAAATGATATCAATTTTTAAAAAATTTACCAAGGCCTGATTTATGACCCAAAATGTGATCTATCCTGGAGAATATTTCATGTGCACTTGAGAAAAAAGTGAAATCTACTGTTTTTGGATGAAATTCCCTGTAGGCATCAATTAGGTCCAACTGGTCCAATGTATCATAAAGCTTGTGTCTCCTTATTAATTTTCTGTCTGAATGATCTGTCCATTGGTGTATTAAAGCCCCCCCCCCCCCCCCCACCCGACTAACACTGTGTTACTGTCAACTTCCCCTTTCATCAGGTCAGTTCAGTTCAGTCACTCAGGTGTGTCCAACTCTTTTCGACCCCATGAACTGCAGCATGCCAGGACTTCCTGTCCATCACCAATTCCTGGAGTCTACACAAACTCATGTCCATTGAGTCAGTGATGCAATCCATCCATCCATCACAACTTCTGTTGTCCCCTACTCCTCCTGCCCTCAATCTGTCCCAGCATCAGGGTCTTTTCCAACCAGATAGCTCTTCACATCACGTGGCCAAAGTATTGGAGTTTCAGCTTCAACATCAGTCCTTCCAAAGAAATCCCAGGGCTGATCTCCTTTAGAATGGACTGGTTGGATCTCCTTGCTGTCCAAGGGACTCTCAAGAGTCTTCTCCAACACCACAGTTCAAAAGCATCAATTCTTCAGCACTCAGATATCTCTATAGTCCAACTCTCACATCCATACATGACCACTGGAAAAACCATAGCCTTGACTAGATAGACCTTTGTTGGCAAAGTAATTGTCTGTGCTTTTTAATATGCTGTCTAGGTTGATCATAACTTTCCTTCCAAGGGGTAAGCATCTTTTAATTTCATGGCTACAGTCACCACCTGCAGTGAATTTGGAGCCCAAAAAAATATAGTCTGTCACCGTTTCCACTGTTTCTCCATCTATTTCCCATGAAGTGATGGGACCGGATGCCATGATCTTAGTTTTCTGATGTTGAGTTTTAAGCCAACTTTCTCACTCTCCTCTTTCACTTTCATTAAGAGGCTCTTTAGTTCTTCTTTACTTTTTGCCATAAGGGTGGTGTCATCTGCATATCTGAGGTTATTGATATTTCTCCCAGCAATCTTGATTCCAGTTTGTGCTTCATCCAGCCCAGTGTTTCTCATGATGTATTCTGCATATAAGTTAAATAAGCATGTTGACAATATACAGCCTTGACGTACTCCTTTTCCTGAATGGAACCAGTCTGTTGTTCCATGTCCAGTTCTAACTGTTGCTTCCTGACCTGCATATAGGTTTCTCAAGAGGCAGGTCAGGTGGTCTGGTATTCCCATCTCTTTCAGAATTTTCCACAGTTTATTGTGATCCACACAGTCAAAGGTTTTGGCATAGTCAATAAAGCAGAAATAGATGTTTTTCTGAAACACTTTTGATTTTTTGATGATTCAGCAGATGTTGGCAATTTGATCTCTGGTTCCTCTGCCTTGTCTAAAACCAGCTTGAATATCTGGAAGTTCACAGTTCATGTATTGTTGAAGGCTGGCTTGGAGAATTTTAAGCGTTACTTACTAGCATGTGAGATGAGTCCAAATGTGCGGTAGTTTGAGCATTCTTTGGCATTGCCTTTCTTTGGGATTGGGATGAAAACTGACCTTTTCCAGTCCTGTGGCCACTGCTGAGCTTTCCAAATTTGCTGGCATATTGAGTGCAGCACTTTCACAGCATCATCTTTTAGGATTTGAAATAGCTCAGCTGGAATTCTATCACCTCCACTAGCTTTGTTCGTAGTGATACTTCCTAAGGCCCACTTGACTTCACATTCCAGGATGTCTGGCTCTAGGTGAGTGATCATACCATCATGATTATCTGGGTCATGAAGATCATTTTTGTATAGTTCTGTGTATTTTTGCCATCTCTTCTTAATATCTTCTGCTTTTGTTAGATCCCTACCATTTCTGTCCTTTATTGAGTCCATCTTTGCATGAAATGTTCCCTTGACATCTCTGATTTTCTTGAAGCAATCCCTAGTCTTTCCCATTCTATTGTTTTCCTCTATTTCTTTGCACTGATCACTGAGAAAGGCTTTTTTATCTCTCCTTGCTATTCTTTGGAACTCTGCATTCAAATGGGTATATCTTTCCTTTTCTCCTTTGCTTTTTGGTTCTCTTCTTTTCAAAGCTATTTGTAAGGCCTCCTCAGACAGCCATTTTACTCTTTTGCATTTCTTTTTCTTAGGGATGGTCTTGATCCTTGTCTCCTGTACAATATCACGAACCTCTGTCCATAGTTCATCAGTCACTCTGTCTCTCAGATCTAGTCCCTTAAACCTATTTCTCACTTCCACTGTATATCATAGGGGATTTGATTTAGGTCATACTTGAGTGGTCTAGTGGTTTTCCCTACTTTCTTCAATTTAAGTCTGAATTTGGCGATAAGGTGCTCATGATCTGAGCCCCGGTCAGCTCCTGGTCTTGTTTTTGCTGACTATATAAAGCTTCTCCATCTTTGGCTGCAAAGAATATACTCAATCTGATTTTGGTGTTGGCCATCTGGTGATGTCCATGTATAGAGTCTTCTCTTGTGTTGTTGGAAGAGGGTGTTTGCTATGACCAGTGCGTTCTCCTAGCAAACCTCTATTTGCCTTTGCCTTGCTTCATTCTATACTCCAAGGCCAAATTAGCCTGTTACTCCAGGTGTTTCTTGACTTCCTACTTTTGCATTCCAGTCCCCTATAATGAAAAGGACATCTTTTTTGGATGTTAGTTCTAAAAGGTCTTATAGGTCTTCCCAGAACTGTTCAACTTCAGCTTCTTCAGTGTTACTGGTAGGGGCATAAACTTGGATTACCATGATATTGAATGGTTTGCCTTGGAAATGAACAGAGATCATTCTGTCATTTTTGAGATTCTATCCAAGTACTGCATTTCGGACTCTTTTGTTGACTATGATGGCTACTCCATTTCTTCCTGCCCATAGTAGTAATTCCTGCCCATCTGAATTAAATTCACCCATTCCAGTCCATTTTAGTTCGCTGATTCCTAAAATGTCGACGTTCACTCTTGATATCTCCTGTTTGACCCCTTTCAATTTGCATTGATTCATGGACCTAACATTCCAGGTTCCTATGCAATATTGCTCTTTACAGCATTGGACCTTGCTTCTATCACCAGTCACATCCACAGCTGGGTGTTGTTTTGGCTTTGGCTCCATCCCTTCATTCTTTCTGGAGTTATTTCTCCACTGATCTCCACTAGCATATTAGGGACCTACCAACCTCGGGATTTCATCTTTCAGTATTCTATCTTTTTGCCTTTTCATACTCCTCATGGGGTTCTCAAGGCAAGAATACTGAAGTGGTGTTCATTATTCTTGCTATTCCCTTCTCCAGTGGACCACATTTTGTCAGAACTCTCCACCATGACCCATCCGTCTTGGGTGGCCCCACATAGCAGGCTGTTTCATTGAGTTAGATGAGGCTGTGGTTCATGTGATCAGATTGGCTAGTTTTCTGTGATTGTGGTTTCAGTCTGTCTGCCCTCTGATGCCCTCTCTCAGTGCCTACCATCTTACTGAGGTTTCTCTTACCTTGGACATGGGGTATCTCTTAATGGCTGCTCCAGCAAAGCTCGTGCTGGAGCAGCAGCTGCACTCATGTGCTGGAGCGGCCGAGATTAGATACCCCATGTTAGATCAGGAGCTGCAGCCAAGAGTATATACCCCACGTCCAAGGTCAGGAGCTGCGGCCGGGAGGAGATACCCTTTAATAGTTGTTAGCAATTGCTTTATGTATGGAGGTGCTACTATGTTCGGGGAAGGCAATGGCACCCCACTCCAGCACTCTCGCCTGGAAAATCCCATGGATGGAGGACCCTGGTGGGCCGCAGTCCATGGGGTCGCTAAGAGTCGGACACGACTGAGCAACTTCACTTTCACTTTTCACTTTTATGCATTGGAGAAGGAAATGGCAACCCACTCCAGTGTTCTTGCCTGGAGAATCCCAGGGACGGGGGAGCCTGGTGGGCTGCCGTCTATGGGGTCGCACAGAGCTGGACACGACTGAAGCGACTTAGCAGCAGCAGCAGCAGCAGCTACTATGTTGGGTGCATATATATTTTTATTGTTATATTTTCTTTTTGGTTGATCCCATGATCATTATGTACTGTCCTTTCTCTCTTGTAAGTATCTTTATTTTAAAGTCTATTTTATCTTTTATGACTACTGCTACTCCTGCTTTCTTTTGATTTCCATTTGCATGGAATATCTTTTTCCAGACCCTCACTTTCAGTCTGTTTGTGTCCCTGAGGTCTGAGGTGGGTCTCTTGTAGATAGCATATATAGAGGACTTGGTTTTGTATCCACTCAACCACTCTGTGTCTTTTGGTTGGAGCAGTTAGCTCATTTACAGATAAGGTAATTATTGATAAGTATGATCCTGTTACGATTTACTTTATTGTTTGGGCTAAGTTTTATAGGCCTTTTAGTTTTGTGTGTCCTGTCTGGAGAATTTCCTTCAGCATTTGTTGAAGAGCTGGTTTGGTGGTGCTGAATTCTCTTAACTTTTGCTTGTCTGTAAAACTTTTGATTTCTCCTTTGAATCTGAATGAAATCCTTGATGGATAGCATAATCTTGGTTGTGGGCTTTTCTCTTTTATCAGTTTAAGTATATCCTGCCATTCCTTTCTCTCCTGCAGAATTTCTGTTGAAAGATCAGATGTTAGTCTTATGGGATCCCCTTGTATATTATTTGTTGCCTTTCCCTTGCTGCTTTTAATATTTGTTCTTTGTGTTTAATTTTTATTAGTTTGAATAAATATGTACCTTGATGTGTTTCTCTTTGGATTTATCCTGTTTTAGACTCTCTTGATCTCATGGACTTTTAGCTATTTGCTTTCCCATTTTAGGGACTGTAATCTCTTCAAATATTTTATCATACCCTTTCCTTTTGTCTTCTTCTTCTGGGACAAATGAATAAAATGTTGGGGCATTTAATATTGTCCCAAAGGTCCCAAAGGTTCATTTCTTTTTCTTCTTTTTCTTTATTCCACTCTGCTTCAATTATTTCCATCACTCTATCTTTCAGCTCACTTATCCGTTCTTCTGCATCAGTTACCCTACTGTTTATTCCCTCCAGTGTATTTTTAATCTCAGTTATTTCATTGTTTGTTGTTGATTGTTTATTCTTTAATTCTTTTAAGTCCCTGTTAAACATTTTTTGCATCTTTTCATTCTGTGCCCCCGATCTATTTATCCATGCCTCTATTTTGTTTTCAAGATTTTGGATCATCTTTACTATCATTACTCTGAACTCTGTTTCAGTTAGACAACTATTTCCTTCTCATTTGTTCGGTCTTGTGGGTTTTTACCATGTTCTTTCATCTCTTGCATATTTCTCTGTCTTTTCACTTTATTTAATTTACTGACTTTGGGGTCTCCTTTCTGTAAGTAGGTGATTGTTCCTCTTAATTGTGGAGTCTGCATACCGTGGGTGGGGGTAGACCAGTGCCTTGTGAAGATTTCCGGGTTGACGGGGGAGGGTACTTGTGCCTGTGTTCTGGTGGATGGAGCTGAATCTAGTCTCTCTGGAGGGCAGTGCTGTGTCTAGCAGTGTGTTTGGGGGTATCTATGGGTTTGGTATGGCTTTGAGGTGCTGCCTGTTAATGTGCAGGGTTGTGCTCCTGTTTTGTGAAGGATTGGTGTGGGATGTCCTGCACTGGTAGTATTAGTGGTAAAGATCCACCTGCCAGTGCAGGAGACATAAGAGTTGTGGGTGGACAACTCCAAGGAGTTGTCCTTGGAGAAGGAAATGGCAAACACTCCGGTATTCATGCCTGGAGAATCCCATTTACAGAGGAGCTTGACAGACTGTAGTCCATGGGGTCAGAAAGAGTCGGACACAACTGAAGCAACTTAGCATGCAACCATGCATGCCTGTCCTGCACTGTAGCTTGCTGGCTCTTGGGTAGAGCTTGGTCTCAGTATTAAGATGGAGGCCTTTGGGCATGTTCACGTCTGTTAATGTTCGGTGGGGTCGGAAGTTCTCTAATGGTCCAAAGTCCTGGGGTTGAGTCTCCTGCCTCTGGGGTTCAGGCCTGACTTCTTACAGTAGCACCAAGACTTCCCATAGATGGAGGAGCCTGGCAGGCCACAGTCCATGGGGTCGCAAAGAGTTGGACATGACTGAGCAACTGAACACACACACAGAAAAGCAGGTTATAAAAATAGGAGTGAAAGGAATAATAAAGAACCATATTAGGACCATATGAGAGTAAAAGGGGAAAAAAATAGGGGAGGGGACGAGAAATATATAGAGAATGATAGTGAAAAGAAAGACCTAGTGATCCCTCCATCTTCCTGCTCCTGTCAATTTGTGTACTTAGAGTCCTGCAGTATATGTAGGAAGATCTTTGGGCCTGTTGTGGGCACAGTGGAGTCAGTTCAGACTGCGATCTTTCCTTGTTCCATTTTGTACTTGCTCTTGCAGTCTGCTCTTTTCCATAAGGCACACAGTCTCAGGTTAATTGCAGAAACTTAAACTGTGCACCTGTAACCCTTTCCTTTGTTCATGCTTTTACTTTGGTTTTGGTCCTACCTCTGCATGTAGGTCTCTCTCCAGTGTCTGATCTCTGCCCTGACATGGGGGAGGGAAAGTGGCTGCTTATTCATTCTCACTTGCTCAGCTGTGCTGTGGAGAGGAAGGGATACTGCACATGCCAGCGGGGTGTGTGGGAATGCTGACCCTGACTAGGCCACAGAGAGGTTCCCACAGCCTGAAGCAGGTTGTGCATGTCCCCAGGGGAGTTGAACCCGGGCTGTGACACCTTTGGCCGAGCTGCTCAGGATCCCAGGAAGATATGGGTAGCCATTCGCAGCCACTCACAGCTTGGTGGAATTTGCCATGTCTGGTACAGTAGACAGCAACTGAATTGCCCACTTCGATATATGCTAGGGCATGGTCCTTTGTCCTGTGAATGCCTGGAGTTAGCGCAAGGAGTTAGAGCCTTCCAGCAGGACTACTGTTGTTTCTCTGGTGGTCCTAGGATTTTCCCTGTTCTGTCTCTGCTGTGTTACTTTAGCCCCCTCAGGGTATCTTCACAGCAGTTAGCCCCAGTCCTCTCCCTGAGGACTGGGCCCCAAAGCCTGAGTCTCTGCACCCAGGCCTCACTTACTACAGGTGAACACAAGCCTGTGAGCCACTTCTTAGCTGGAAATTGCTATTTGGCCTGATCTCTGTAGTGAATTTTCTCTGTTTTGCCTTGTTGTGCTTCTTTCTGAGGATCCAAAGCTCCCCCCTTACCTCACCTGTAACAGGGTTTCCTATTGTGTGGAAACTTCTCCTTCAGGACTCCCTCCCTGGGACAGGAGTACCCATCATAAAATGCTTTGTCTCCATTTTTGTCTTTATCTTTTGCTGTACCTCATTCTGAGGAGATTAATTTGCCTTTCTGGATGTCTGGGTCCTCTGCCAGTGTTCAGTGGGAAATTATTCCACATACAGATGATTTTTTGATATTTTTGTAGGGGAGAAGGTGGTCTCAGTTTTATTCCTTCACCATCTTGAAGCCACCTCTTGACCTTGGTATTCTTTGTGACACTTTCCCCATTCTCACCTCTATTATCCTTCCGTGATTAGATGTGCAATTTGCTCTAGGCAAGAACATCCACTCTAGTCCAATTGGATCTTTTCATTTGCTCTTTCTCCAATCTGCCTTGTTCTCTCTTGTAGGTTAGAGCCAGACTCTACTTAGGGCTGGGCCTTTGATTATGCTTTCCCTTCCAATAGGAATGTCCTCTCCTTCTGGTATAACCTTTAAAGCTTAGCCTAAGTTCTACCTCATCTAAGAAGCTTTTGTTTATCTTCAGCAGTCAATGACTCTAACCTTTTTTTAAATAACAAGGGACATAAAATAAATTCTTGTGGTGGGAGGTAAAGTCAAAATATGCAAGTTGCACTCTTGCATCTGTTATGTATATGCTGTGACCAGTAACATAGGCTGACTAAAAGCTTAGTTTCTTCATCTATAAGATGAAGCTATTCATACCTCCCTGAGCTACCGCCTGCGGTTGTTGTAAGTGATAAATATGGCATATATAAAAACATTTTGTAAAACTTTAAAAAAATTTATCGCAAACAAATCAACTTGTTAGTTGTATTGTTTTTGTATGTTGCTGTCTTGTGCTGCTACTGGTCTCAATGCTGTGATTTAAATTTCCATGTGTTTATTTGGAATACTTAATTAGGCATTGAATTCTCTAGGGGACAAGGAATATTGATAGTGATATGATCAAAGGCGAAAAAGAGCCAACTCCCAATTATCATAGAACTAATTATCTTAGATACATAATTGGCTCATACTGCCCTTTAAAGTGTGAATCCGTAGCAAGGGAGCTTATACTCTTATCTTGACCACATAGAGAGAGTAAATTGAAGGTACCTGATGGGAACACTCTATCAGGTGAAAGAGGGTCAACAAGAGAGTGAACAAAGATGGGTAGCCTGTCTCAGCTTACTGAAATCTACTTCACGTAATCACAGACTTACTGGAAAACAGGAAGTAGGAGAAAGGCAGTAGAGCTTGGGCTTATCATGTTTTCTTGAAAGTATAATTTGCATAAAATGAAATATAATTAGGTTGAGTCTTGACAAATGTATTTCCTGAGTAACCACCATCTTGATCAAGATGTAGAACATCTCTATATCCCCAGTGTCCTTTCCTGCTAAATTCCTTCTGCCCCAGAGACAACTGCTGTTCTGACTTCTATCACCATATTTTAGTTTTGCCTGTTCAAAAACTTTACATAAGTGCAACCATAAAGTATGGAGTGTTTTTTTCCTTGGGTTCTTCCACTCAACACAGTGTTTTGTTTTTAGATTCAACCATTTTATTGTATGTGTAAGTAGTACATAACAATTTCATTGTCAAGTAATACTCCATTGTATAAATACATCTTTATTTTTCATTCTCCTATTGATGGACATTTGAGTTGTTTCTGAGTTTCAACTATTATGAAAAAGGTGCTATGCTGCTGCTAAGTCGCTTCAGTCGTGTCCGACTCTGTGCGACCCCATAGACAGCAGCCCACCAGGCTCCTCCGTCCCTGGGATTCTCCAGGCAAGAAAACTGGAGTGGGTTGCCATTTCCTTCTCCAATGCATGAAAGTGAAAAGTGAAAGTGAAGTTGCTCAGTTGTGTCCAACTCTTAGCGACCCCATGAACTGTAGCCTACCAGGCTCCTCCGTCCATGGGATTTTCAAAGGTGCTATGAGCATTCTTATATAGGTCTTTTTCACTACACTTGAGATTCTCAGCAGACTGTATAAAACACAAGATCCAATGATATGCTGTTTATAAGAGACACATTTTAAATATAATAATGCAGGTGGATTGAAAGTAAAAGAATGACAAAAGGTATAGCATGTAAACACTTAGCAAAGAAAGGTGAAATGTCGATATTAATACCAAATAAAGTAGACTTCAAGACAAGAAATATTAATACAGATAAAAATGGTCATTTCATTGGAATGAAAGCTCAGATTTGTAACAAGACATAACAGTCTTAAATGTGCATGACAAAATTATGACAAAATGTGTATGACAAATATTCCAAAACAGAATAAGAAAAAATTGACAGAATTAAAGTGAGAAATACACAAATAGATGCAAAATTATTTTTAGAGACTTTAACAATCTTTTTTCAGTAGTTGATAAAACCAGTACAAAGAAAATCGGTAAGGATATAGGAGATGAATAGGTATTCTCAGTAATGAAACATGAGGCTCTAATTTACTTATCAGATCAGTCGCTCAGTCATGTCCAACTCTTTGCGACCCCATGAACTGCAGCACGCCAGGCCTCCCTATCCATCACCAGCTCTCGGAGGTCACTCAGACTCACATCCATCGAGTCAGTGATGCCATCCAGCCATCTCATCCTCTGTCATCCCCTTCTCCTCCTGCCCTCAATCCCTCCCAGCATCAGAGTCTTCTCCAATGAGTCAACTCTTCGCATGAGGTGGCCAAAATACTGGAGTTTCAGCTTTAGCATCATTCCTTCCAAAGAAATCCCAGGGCTGATCTCCTTCAGAATGGACTGGTTGGATCTCCTTGCAGTCCAAGGGACTCTCAAGAGTCTTCTCCAACACCACAGTTCAAAAGCATCAATTCTTTGGCGCTCAGCCTTCTTCACAGTCCAGCTCTCACATCCATACATGATCACAGGAAAGACCATAGCCTTGACTAGGCGAACCTTTGTTGGCAAAGTGATGTCTCTGCTTTTGAATATGCTATCTAGGTTGGTCATAACTTTCCTTCCAAGGAGCAAGTGTCTTTTAATTTCACGGCTGCAGTCACCATCTGCAGTGATTTTGAGCCCAGAAAAATAAAGTCTGACACTGTTTCCACTGTTTCCCCATCTATTTCCCATGTAGTGATGGGACCAGATGCCATGATCTTCGTTTTCTGAATGTTGAGCTTTAAGCCAACCTTTTCACTCTCCACTTTCACTTTCATCAAGAGGCTTTTTGAGTTCCTCTTCACTTTCTGCCATAAGGGTGGTATCATCTGCATATCTGAGGTTATTGATATTTCTCCCAGCAATCTTGATTCCAGCTTGTGTTTCTTCCAGTCTAGCATTTCTCATGATGTACTCTGCATATAAGTTAAATAAACATGGTGACAATATACAGCCTTCATGTACTCCTTTTCCTATTTGGAACCAGTCTGTTGTTCCATGACTAGTTCTAACTGTTGCTTCCTGACCTGCATACAGATTTCTTAAGAGGCAGATCAGGTGGTCTGGTATTCCCATCTCTCTCAGAATTTTCCACAGTTTATTGTGATCTACACAGTCAAAGGCTTTGGCATAGTCAATAAAGCAGAAATAGATGTTTTTCTGGAACTCTCTTGGTTTTTCCATGATCCAGCGGATGTTGGCAATTTGATCTCTGGTTCCTCTGCCTTTTCTAAAACCAGCTTGAACATCAGGAAGTTCACGGTTCACATATTGCTGAAGCCTGGCTTGGAGAATTTTGAGCATTACTTTACTAGCGTGTGAGATGAGTGCAATTGTGCGGTAGTTTGAGCACTCTTTGGCATTGCCTTTCTTTGGGATTGGGATGAAAACTGACCTTTTCCAATCTTGTGGCCACTGCTGAGTTTTCCAAATTTTCTGGCATATTGAGTGCAGCACTTTCACAGCATCATCTTTCAGGATTTGGAATAGCTCCACTGGAATTCCATCACCTCCACTAGCTTTGTTCGTAGTGATGCTTTCTAAGGCCCACTTGACTTCACATTCCAGGATGTCTGGCTCTAGGTCAGTGATCACACCATCATGATTATCTGGGTCGTGAAGCTCTTTTTTGTACAGTTCTTCTGTGTATTCTTGCCACCTCTTCTTAATATCTTCTCCTTCTGTTAGGTCCATACCATTTCTGCCCTTTATCGAGCCCATCTTTGCATGAAATGTTCCTTTGGTATCTCTGATTTTCTTGAAGAGATCCCTAGTCTTTCCCATTCTGTTGTTTTCCTCTATTTCTTTGCATTGATCGCTGAAGAAGGCTTTCTTATCTCTTCTTGCTATTCTTTGGAACTCTGCATTCAGATGTTTATATCTTTCCTTTTCTCCTTTGCTTTTTGCTTCTCTTCTTTTCACAGCTATTTGTAAGGCCTCCCCAGACAGCCATTTTGCTTTTTTGCATTTCTTTTCCACGGGGATGGTCTTGATCCCTGTCTCCTGTACAATGTCACGAACCTCATTCCATAGTTCATCAGGCACTCTATCTATCAGATCTAGGCCCTTAAATCTATTTCTCACTTCCACTGTATAATCATAAGGGATTTGATTTAGGTCATACCTGAATGGTCTAGTAGTTTTCCCTACTTTCTTCAATTTCAGTCTGAATTTGGCAATAAGGAGTTCATGGTCTGAGCCACAGTCAGCTCCTGGTCTTGTTTTTGCTGATTGTATAGAGCTTCTCCATCTTTGGCTGCAAAGAATATAATCGATCTGATTTCGGTGTTGACCATCTGGTGACGTCCATGTATAGAGTCTTCTCTTGTGTTGTTGGAAGAGGGTATTTGCTATGACCAGTGCATTTTCTTGGCAAAACTCTGTTAGTCTTTGCCCTGCTTCATTCCGTGTTCCAAGGCCAAATTTGCCTGTTACTCCAGGTGTTTCTTGACTTCCTACTTTTGCATTCCAGTCCCCTATAATGAAAAGGACATCCTTTTTGGGTGTTAGTTCTAAAAGGTCTTGTAGGTCTTCATAGAACTGTTCAGCTTCTTTGGCGTTACTGGTTGGGGCATAGATTTGGATTACTGTGACATTGATTGGTTTGCCTTGGAAACAAACAGAGATCATTCTGTCGTTTTTGAGATTTCATCCAAGTACTGCACTTCATGCGAAGAGTTGACTCATTGGAGAAGACTCTGATGCTGGGAGGGATTGAGGGCAGGAGGAGAAGGGGACGACAGAGGATGAGATGGCTGGATGGCATCACTGACTTGATGGGTGTGAGTCTGAGTGACCTCCGGGAGCTGGTGATGGACAGGGAGGCCTGGCGTGCTGCAGTTCATGGGGTCGCAAAGAGTCGGACACGACTGAGCGACTGATCTGATCTGACTGCATTTCGGACTCTTTTGTTGACCATGATGGCCACTCCATTTCTTCTGAGGGATTCCTGCCCACAGTAGTAGATATAATGGTCATCTGAGTTAAATTCACCCATTCCAGTCCATTTTAGTTCGCTAATTCCTAGAATGTCGACATTCACTCTTGCCATCTCTTGTTTGACCACTTCCAATTTGCCTTGACTCATGGACCTGACATTCCAGTTTCCTAGGCAATATTGCTCTTTGCAGCATCGGATTTTGCTTCTATCACCAGACACATCCACAGCTGGGTATTCTTTGCTTTGCTTTCGCTCCATCCCTTCATTCTTTCTGGAGTTATTTCTCCACTGATCTCCAGTAGCATATTGGGCCCCTACTGACCTGGGGAGTTTCTCTTTCAGTGTCCTATCATTTTGTCTTTTCATACTGTTCATTGGGTTCTCAAGTCAAGAATACTGAAGTGGTTTGCCATTCCCTTCTCCAGCGGACACACCCTGTCAGATATCTCCACCATGACCCGCCCATCCCGGGTTAATTTCACTGAGTTAGACAAGGGTGTGGTCCTGGTGTGATTAGATTGACTAGTTTTCTGTGAGAATGGTTTCAGTGTATTTGCCCTCTGATGCCCTCTTTCAAGACCTACTGTCTTACTTGGATTTCTCTTACCTTGGGCGTGGGGTATCTCGTCCCGGCGAAGCACAGCCATCACGCCTTACCTTGGACGAGGGGTCTTTCCTCACCGCCGCCCTTCCTGACCTCGGTCGTGGGGTAGCTCTTCTTGGCCGTGCTTAGTGCGCTGGCCCTCACCGCGGTCCTTCCTCGGTCATGGGGTAGCTCCTCTCGGCCGCGCTGCGGGGCGCTCTTAGGGCGGGGCGCTCTTGGTGCGCGGCGCAGCGGCGGGGCGCTCTTAGTGGGCTGTGCTCTTGGTCCAACTCTTAGTGACCCCTAAGAGTTGCTAGTTAAGAGTTAGCTAGAGTTAACAGAGTTAGGTCTTAGTCCAACTCTTAGCGACCCCTTGAACTGCGGCCCACCAGGCTCCTCCATCCATGGGATTTTCCAGCCAGGAGTGCTACCATATGTCCTAACAATTGCATATACTTTGAGGAAAGCATAATTGAAAAAAACACACGCACCCCAGTGTTCACTGCAGCACTGTTTACAATTGCTCAGACATTGAAGCAGCCTAGCTGTCCATCAACAGATGAATGGATAAAGAAGCTGTGGTGTATATATGCAATGGAACACTGCTGCTGCTGCCTCTGATAAGTCACTTCAGTTATGTCCAACTCTATGTGACCCCATAGATGGCAGCCCACCAGGCTCCCCCGTCCCTGGGAGTATCCAGGCAAGAACACTGGAGTGGGTTGCCATTTCCTTTTCCAATGCATGAAAGTGAAAAGTGAAAGTGAAGTCGCTCAGTTGTGTCCGACTCTTTGCGACCCCGTGGACTGCAGCCCACCAGGCTCCTCCTTCCATGGAATTCTCCAGGCAAGAGTCCTGGAGTGGGGTGCCATTGTCTTCTCCGGCAATGGAACACTACTCAGCTGTAAAAAGGAATGCATTTGAGTCAGTTCTAATGAGGTAGATGAACCTAGAGCCCATTATACAGAGTGAAGTAAGTTAGAAAGAAAGAAACAAATATTGTATTTTAATGCATAATTTATGCAATCTTGGAGAAGGAAATGACAACCCACTCCACTGTTCTTGCCTGGAGAATCCCAGGGCTGGGGGAACCTGGTGGGCTGCTGTCTATGGGGTCGCACAGAGTCAGACATGACTGAAGTGACTTAGCTAGCATATGGAATCTAGAAAGATGGTGCTGATGATCCTATTTTCAGAGTAACCATGGAGAGACAGACTTGTGGACATGGCAGAGAGGAAGGAGAGGGTGGGATGAATGGAGAGAGTAGCATGGAAGCAAACACACCGCCATATATAGAATAGATAACCAGTGGCAATTGGCTCTATGACTCAGGGAGCTCAGACCAGGGCACTGTGACAACTGGAGGAGTGAAGTGGGGTAGGAGGTTCAAGAGGGAGGGGACATATTTATACCTATGGTTGATTCATGTTGATCTATGGCAGAAACCAACACAATAGTGTAAAGCAAGTATCCTTCAATTAAAAATAAATTAATTAAAACTACAAAAAAAAAAAAAAGCCTGTTTGTTTATGGCATTTAACTACAATGTTGTCTCAAGAGCTGATTAATCAAGTTAACATTACATTTTCTTCAGAAGAACTTGGGGAAGAGAATGGGCAGAAAAGCAGTGTCAACTGAAAAAAATGATGCACAACATGAGTTGCAAGTTAGATGTTATTGGGGCAAAATGAGAAAGAAAAGCATCTCCAATAGTTCTGAGAACCTGCTTCAAAGAGATAGTTGGGGAAGGTCAATATATGTAGTTTTGGTGAAAGAGGAGTTCACACAATCAACACTTCTTTTACAAAAGGTTTTCTGCTAGTCAGAGGAGCTGATGTCAAAGAGGAGATGGGAGGATTGGGATCATAATATCAGTTCTTGAAATTATCTATCTAAAGACCTATTCTGCCAGTTTTCCCGGAGCACAAAGTGCTTCATTCTCCACGCTGAAAGCCCTTCAGGGCTTTTTGAAGGTCAACAGCTACAGCAGCACAGGATTCAATCTTTCAAGTGGCATGTGGCAAAATGCCCTTGGCAAGTGACAATTTGTAGTTACCAGCAGACTACAGAGAGAAGAAGAAGAAGGCAATGGCACCCCACTCCAGTACTCTTGCCTGGAAAATCCCATGGACAGAGGAGCCTGGTAGGCTGCAGTCCATGGGGTCGCTGAGTCAGACACGACTGAGCGACTTCACTTTCACTTTTCACTTTCACGCATTGGAGAAGGAAATGGTAATCTACTCCAGTGTTCTTGCCTGGAGAATCCCAGGGACGGGGGAGCCTGGTGGGCTGCCATCTATGTGGTCGCACAGAGTCGGACACAACTGAAGTGACTTAGCAGCAGCAGCAGACTTCAGGCTTAGAATTATAAGGGTCATGCCTACTATTAGCTGGCTAATGTTTTTATTTTACTACAGTTCTTATTGAGTCACTGTATCTTGGTTGAACGAAAGGTAATATCCTTTCAATGTTAATAAACAGAATGCTAAGTAAATGTTTTGGCAATTTTACCTTGATAAATCTCGTACAGGGGTGTATATGGTGCTTCTCTTTCCATACAATGAAACACTGACAGAAATAGTCTGGAGAGTGTTAATAGTAACAGAGGTTATAACTAAAGAGTAAGTTAGATGGTGATTAAAGAGTTGAATAGACAACCAAGGAAAGTTGTGAAATCTCTGTTCCGAGATCTGAGACAAAGCCATCTGTCTCTGATTTTAGTTCAATCCTCAATGAATAGAAGTAGTCTGACTACATGATCTCTTTGGAGGCCCCCTTCCAAACACAAAACCTATGATTTTAATTAGCATTGGTTATAGTGCCGATACAAGGGGAAATTTTTTTCTCAGTGCCATAAAGAAAGTAGAGGTTTAATTCTGAATATAAATCATGTCTTCTAATTTACAAATTCTTTTATTTGGATGAAATTTTCTTTGTTTTAACAGAACTCAAGCCATTCTTGTCTCTCTCTCTCTCTCTGTCTCTCTGTTTTTTTTTTTTTAAACAAGAAACCAAAGGAAATTTCAGTTTGCAATTTGTGATCAAGATTTGAACTTTTAAAAAAAGTGTGAGTCATTTCTTGCCCTTTGATAATTTCCAAGCGATGACACTGCTTTTACAGATCAGTCCTTACTTTGAATGATTTCATTATATTTTGTCTGATTGGAAGTGAGAAAAGCAAATGGGAAATGTCATTCATGAATATGAGCCTGGAAATGAATATGTAGAAGGCAAATGGTCACTTTACTGGGGGAGGTGGTATGTTTTCCTCACTTTGCCCTTTTCCCTTCTCAGACCTGCTGTTTTTCCTGCTTTAGTTTTCAGGTGAAACTGCTACAGTAGTATGGTGGGATGGAAATCATGTGACCTGTCATGTGTGGGCTTGTGCTTCTATGTGCATGGATAGAGAACTCTTTAAAATCTAACCATCTTATAGGTTCTAACCATACCTTTATAAATCACATACATGGAGTTATATAAGGAAACTTTCAAATATAGAATGCAAGAGGTCATTTCATTTAAAAAACTCTTTCTTCATTCATTTCTACTGGCAAATTACATTTTAATAATATTAAGAAAAAGGATAAACAATGTTATAATGCTTTAAAGTTTAAAAAATGGTTTACTGTAAATAATCAGAATTCATCCCAACTGCAACATTTATGATTTTGATCAGGATGGAAGTTATCCTTGTTTTAAAGGTTGGGGTGGAGGCAGGGGAAGAAAGAAGAAATAGAGAGAGAAGGGAGGGAGGGAAAAGATAAGGAGCGAGCCCCTAAGACCTAAGGGCAGAGTGGCTAATTCTCTATTTGCTCTCTCTAAAATGTATTAGGAGTGGTTAGAAGCCAGGGTATATGCTAGTGAAGATAGCTGCCAACATACTGAATAGACAAATGTAATACCAGCACATTTTCACACATAAAAATGAAAAATTTTGTAGCAGTATCTATTTCATAGTTTTAATTTAAATTGGTGTTATACCGTTTAACTGGTCTATTTTAAAACTGCATCCTGGTCCACAAAAAATATTCCATTTCTAATCTTTTAAAATTGCAGCAAATATATCTAGGCATCAAGGATAGGCAACATTTTGCTTTGACTGCTTTACTGACGTTGAGCTGTTTCTAGCTGCTAAATTTGGCGCCGTACTCCCCATAGCTATCCATAACACGGTTCTCGGGTCCCACCCTGCAGATGGCCATCCAGGCTTAGATTTTTCTGAGCTGTCAGGAATGGCTATCCTGCTTTCAACATCCCTTTTTGTGCTCAGCTAAAGGCATTGAGTGGCAGCGAGCTTTTCTTTCTATCTGTTATGATTGCTGCTTCTCAGGGTCTGGCTTGGGCTCTGATCTTGACATTTATGTCACAGGTGTCCCTGGTGAAACTGCTGGGCAACCAGATGGCAGCCCTAACTGAGGTTGGCAGCATCTGCTGGTGTACTCACTGTCCCCGCTACCTGCTCCAGTTTCTTCTTCCTGTTCACATGGTGGTGTTTTTGTATGGTCATTTCACTCTTTCAATGTTACTTACCTTGCTATGTTGCTGCTGCTGCTAAGTCGCTTCAGTCGTGTCCGACTCTGTGCGACCCCATAGATGGCAGCCCACCAGGCTTCCCCATCCCTGGGATTCTCCTGGCAAGAACACTGAAGTGGGTTGCCATTTCCTTCTCCAATGCGTGAAAGTGAAAAGTGAAAGTGAAGTCACTCAGTTGTGTCTGACTCCTAGCGACCCCATGGACTGCAGCCTACCAGGCTCCTCTGTCCATGGGATTTTCCAGGCAAGAGTACTGAAATGGGGTGTCATTGCCTTCTCCGTACCTTGCTATAGGCCTCTCCAAACATGAGTACCTTCCTGTAACTCTGCAATGCATTGGCTCTGCTTGGAATCCCATCATCCTGGAAGGCTTATGACATGGCTGTCTTCCGTGAATCCTTCAGGGCTTTGGCTTAAATGTTACTTCCTCAGCAAGACTTTCCTTGACCGCTCTATTTGAAGTTACCACATAACCTTCTTCTCCCTCAATCTCTATACTGGTTTATTTATTTTTTTTCCTCTCTCTTTCTTTTTTCATAGCATGTACCTCTTGCCTTCTATATTCTATATTGTAATTTTCTTATACATAATCTGTGTTATTAGGATACATAAAATATAAGCTCCATGAAGGCAGGTTGTCCAGAAGCATCTGGACAATACTGGCCTTTAGTGAGCACTTAAAAATTTTGTTTGTAAAATGATGGGCTGGCTTGTAAATTGCAAAAGATTGGACTTCAAGCTTTATATGTAGGCTTATTTATTCTGCTTCATACAGTATTATTTGGAAGAACTTGAAGGGTGTAGGGAAAAAGTGGGATAAGTAACACCCTGTGTGTGTGCTGGGTAATTTACTTATTTCTTTATTTCTCACTATAATCTAAGTACTTTGCTCGAAGAACCATAGCTGGAAAGTAGCAGAGTAAAGATGCAAACTAGTTCTGGCTCCAAAGTCATTGCCTTTTCTTCAGAAGCCTGGTTTTCACCAAATAACAGTAAGTCAGTAAGAGTACCTCAAAATGAGTGATGTTGCATAAATCAAGTGTAACTAGAAGTTGAGTGCCAAAGGAGTTTCGTGGAAAAAAAGAACTCTAAATCATCTTCCTAGAAAATAAGCAACAATTCCAAAAGAAAAAAATCCAAAATTGTTTACAGCCATAGCCCTCTTGGCTTAAGTGCCTGGACCACCAATATAACTAATTTTAAAAAAGAATACATGTATCTGGACATATATTTTCATATTTTTGCTGAAAATATATTGTTTACAATGTGAACTCAACAAAGATAAATAGATTCATTCTTGATCCTAAAAAGAGGCAAAAAGAACTTCTTAGCATTGCTTTTCAGTGTTTTCTTATTGCAGTCTAAAAAGCAGTAATTGATCGTATTTTTAAAGCAAGTCAGCTTTTATTGTTAAGATCCTTTTTTTACTGTGTCCTCTTTCTGACCTTTTTTGGTCTAGTTATGCAAATGCAAATTAAGTCTCATTTTTAATTCAGCTCCACGTATTTATGGGGAAACCACATGATACAATGAGAAATGGAGAAGGAGGTGGTTAGCAGTTCCAGACGAGCTCTCTGCCCTCATACTGCTCATCACCCCGGCAGCAGTAATCACTGATCAGGGGGGCAACGTGTCTTCTCACTGACTTCTGGATGTCGAGTGATCTCTAATCCAGAATTTATGTAAAAAAAACATAATAATTCATTTAATTCTGCCTTCATTTTTCTCACTTTAGTAAAAGATAATTAGGTGCTCTGCTTTTTTAGGCAATCATACAATCTGGAGGTTGAAAATATGTTTGGAATTATGTATTCCAATTATTTGCCCAGACAAGCATCCTTTCTACAGTACTGGCTTGAGTATCTCCAGTAACTGAGAATTACTTCTTATTAAAGAGTAGTTGTTTAGATTTATGCAGGTCTAATAATTTGAACATTATGATTTATAGTGAATCAATTTTTTCCTATGACATATTCAGATTTTGGAATCTTAGATCTGTAAACCTCTCGAGTCACAAGAGTCTATTTTACATCCAGGGCCCCTTCAACATCACATACTAAGTCGGTTTAGCTGTGTCTGATTCTTTGCAACCCTATCGGCTGTAACCCTCCACGCTTCTCTGTCCACGGGATTCTCAAGGACACGAATACTGGAGTCGGTTGTCATGCCGTTCTCCAGGGGCTCTTCCCAACCCAGGATTGAACCCATGTCTCTTACATCTCCTGCATTGGCAGGCGGGTTTTTTAACACTACCGCCACAGGTTATTCAATACCGCCTTTTGGAAATATTCTGTTATTTAGTTCTTTTGTCTACTTTGTACAAGGTATTGCTTTATGAACTTTTAGAGTTACCAAGAGGAGGGCTTCATAGACTTATTTCAAAGCAGTCACATTAATACATCAAATAGTGTGTAAAAAACAAAAGTGAAAGGACATATTCAGATGGAAGGATGTGGAAGTACTTATGGAAAATGTAGTACTTGAGATTTAAAACTGCTATTGTTTTATCCGGTTGAATTGGTAATATAGTGAATTTCAGGTCATGAAAACAGCATAAACATTAGCTTGGAAGTGAAAATACAGAGACCATGATGCAAGTTTAGGAAAACTTGAACAAATTACTGTGTCTTTACAACAGGGTACTAATAAGGGTTGACAGGAGAAAAGACTGGAAAGGACATTTGGAATGTTCTTTAAATATCAGGCAGGAAAATTTGTGCTTTATAATATAGAGTGATAACGAAGAATCAGTTGATAATAATTGGATGAAAGTGACAGATGTCAGGCTATCAGATCAGATCAGATCAGTCACTCAGTCATGTCCTACTCTTTGCGACCCCATGAATCGCAGCACGCCAGGCCTCCCTGTCCATCACCAACTCCCGGAGGTCACTCGGACTCGTGTCCATCGAGTCAGTGATGCCATCCAGCCATCTCATCCTCTGTCGTCCCCTTCTCCTCTTGCCCCCAATCCCTCCCAGCATCAGAGTCTTCTCCAATGAGTCAACTCTTCGCATGAGGTGGCCAAAGTACTGCAGTTTCAGCTTTAGCATCATTCCTTCCAAAGAAATCCCAGAGCTGATCTCCTTCAGAATGGACTGGTTGGATCTCCTTGCAGTCCAAGGGACTCTCAAGAGCCTTCTCCAACGCCACAGTTCAAAAGCATCAATTCTTTGGCGCTCAGCCTTCTTCACAGTCCAACTCTCACATCCATACATGACCACAGGAAAAATCATAGCCTTGACTAGGCGAACCTTTGTTGGCAAAGTAATGTCACTGCTTTTGAATATGCTATCTAGGTTGGTCACAACTTTCCTTCCAAGGAGTGAGCATCTTTTAATTTCATGGCTGCAGTCACCATCTGCAGTGATTTTGGAGCCCCAAAAAATAAAGTCTGACACTGTTTCCACTGTTTCCCCATCTATTTCCCATGAAGTGATGGGACTGGATGCCATGATCTTTGTTTTCTGAATGTTGAGCTTTAAGCCAACTTTTTCAGTCTCCACTTTCACTTTCATCAAGAGGCTTTTTAGTTCCTCTTCACTTTCTGCCATAAGGGTGCTGTCATCTGCATATCTGAGGTTATTGATATTTCTCCCAGCAATCTTGATTCCAGCTTGTGTTTCTTCCAGTCCAGCATTTCTTATGATGTACTCTGCATAGAAGTTAAATAAACAGGGTGACAATATACAGCCTTGACGAACTCCTTTTCCTATTTGGAACCAGTCTGTTGTTCCATGTCCAGTTCTAACTGTTGCTTCCTGACCTGCATACAAATTTCTCAAGAGGCAGATCAGGTGGTCTGGTATTCCCATCTCTTTCAGAATTTTCCACAGTTTATTGTGATGTCAGGCTATACTTTCATTAAAACTGACTAAGAAGTAGTTTTAGGGACAGATTAAGGCAAAAAAAATATATATATGTTAACGTATGCATTAAGAGGTTAATGCTATGATATTTTTCTTCTTTAAATATTGATATAATGGAAATTCAGAAGAAGAAGAAAGATTTCCAGAACGATGGCTTGTGATGAATTGATAAGATTGTGAAAGGTAGATACATGAATGTTGAACTTTCTGGGCTGCTGAAACAAGCTAGAGAAGCAGAAACAAACATATCTATATATGTGTGCATGTGTGTGTGTGTGCGTGTGCATGTGTGTGGTATGTGAGTGCACATGGGTTGGACGGAGAGGGGAGACAGTGAAGACAGTAGTTGACTTTAGGTTAAGGGCATGGATTAGGTAAAGTAAGCCCAGTATATGGAGGTGCCATAGATGTAAGAAGTCACTTGTAAAGTCCTATATAACTGAAACAACAACAACACAATCAGAAATCTAAAATTAGTTGGTGTCATGACACAAAAATTATCCTGGAAAGAAAACAAAGACCAAGAAACCTCCTGAATAAATATGGAGTTACAACTGTTAATTCATCGATGATTTACTGAACACTTTATCTCAGATGAGTACTATGCTAGACCCTGGAAACCACAAAAGATGGGATAAAATAAGGAAGATGGGACAATGGAGATAGGCATTACTGAAATGACAAGCAACAGCACTAAGGTGTCTGAAAAAAGGAAAAAAAAAAACACAGCATTTACTAAGCACTATGTCTCAATCATAGTGCTTAGTTTATTCTTTAAAATTTGTTTCATAAAACTCAAAATGAGCTTTCATTTCCACTGATGCAAAATCTGAAGTTAAGAGAGTTTAAATCTTATTCCAGCAAAAAGTCAAGCTAGCCTCGCAATAGCAAGATTATGAAGGGGAAACAGTAATTCCTGGTAGGCCACCAGTTTGTTTAATAGTAGTGGGTCTAGGGTGGGCTTCCCAGGTGATGCTAGTGGTAAAGAATCCACCTGATAATGCAGGAGATGCAGGATATGCGGGTTCAGTCATTGGGTCAGGAAGTTCCCCTGGAGAAGAAAGTGGCAACCCACTCCAGTATTCTTGCCTGGAAAATTCCATGGACAGAGGAGCCTGGGGGTGCTACAGTCTATGGGGTCCCAAAGGGTCTGAAACAACTGAGCTCCCATGCAGGCATTCACACACACACGGGCGTACAGTATCCTATGAATATCTGAGCTATAGATGGGGAGCCAGTGACTTAAAAAATCAGATGTATTTCACAATACCCTTCTCAATTTGTGAATCAGTGGTACATTTCTCACTCTTGATGGAAAATGGGACAACGAAGTTTATTTAGAATTTGACATCAGACACTGCTGCTGCTGCTAAGTCGCCTCAGTCGTGTCCAACTCTATGCGACCCATAGACGGCAGCCCACAAGGCTCCCCCATCCCTGGGATTCTCCAGGCAAGAACACTGGCGTGGGTTGCCATTTCCTTCTCCAATGCATGAAAGTGAGAAGGGAAAGTGAAGTCACTCAGTCATGTCTGACTCTTAGCGACCTCATGGACTGCAGACTACCAGGCTCCTCCATCTATGGGATTTTCCAGGCAAGAGTACTGGAGGGGGTGCCATTGCCTTCTCCACACATGTGAGTTTAAATGCTGACTCCGTGTGACCATGCCAGGTTACACAGCCTACCATAAGCCTGTATCACACCACACATTAGGAAAGTGACAATAATACTACTTCTTTCACAAAATATTACAAGAATAAAGTGTGGTAACTAGTAGAACCAGAATTTAGATCATGTTAACACGACATGAAGAAACAAATCTGTGGTCCCCTCAGGCATTCATTCTCATCTCTAGATCTTTGTCTCTCTGAGGCACACACATGGGCACACACACACACGCGCACACACACACACACAGTGGCATGCACAAGTTTTGTATCTAGGACACTCTGGAATGTACCTATTTTTTGAGAGCACTGTTTTTCATTCCAAAGACCTTCTGCTCTTGGCTCTGCTTGCTTGTTCTTTCCTGGGGAAGATGCCCCAACATTCAGATCTACTATCCCACTTAAAAGTTGAGAAGGCACTTTTTTCTCTCCTTTTAAAAAGGATGGAGGCTGAGGGGGACAGTTTTGGGTAGCAGTACTCAGTGACACAGAAGGACTGAAGAAAACTGAGCTAGAAATGTTAAAGAATTTGGAACACATGGAAATGTCTCATTCTCATAGGGAGGATCATACCTTAGGAAATTTTCTTCCTTGCTTGACTATTAATATCCAGAAGTAGAATTCTATAATTCCAGTATGATCAATCCATCCATCAAAAAGCAAACTGATATGTGATCAGATTAGAGGTGGACTTCCAGCTGATAAGTCATTTAGGCAGAGTTGAAGTAGTTCACAGATGTAAATCTCTGTTTAATACATCTGAGAATTAAGAAAGGATGTAGAGACAAGTTGCCACTCTACTTTCAATAAAATAATACTTGTATAAAAATAGAGGCATATCTCAAATATAATGTTTTTTTTCCAGGAATTTTTTTGAAAGTGATTATTGTTACATTGAATGATATTTCCCAGGGATCACGATAACATCAGAGTACATTTCTGTTAAAGAAAAACAAAAATGTATTTAAAGCATAACCGTCATTTAAAGGAATACTGAACAGTACATACTGAGCCTATGTACTTTTTATTTTCTGTTATGTTCTTCCTCTAATCTGTAGTGAGGCAACATATAAGTCTAGTTATTCAGATCTCTCTCGCTCTTATGAAAATTGTTAGTTACAGAATTGAGCTAGTAGATCAAGGTTAAAAAGCAAGTGACAATCAAAGAGTTTGTGAGAAAATAGACTCAAACCTGTGGAATAAAGAAACTAGAAAATACAGAAAATAAATCTTCAGGTAATATTTAGCATATCTTTCCTTGGCTTGTAATAGCATTTCTTTCCTTGGCTTGTTACTGGTATTAATGTGCTGAAGAAAACTCAAAATAACAGTTGTAAAATAGAATTAAAAGATCACTTTGAGAAAAAGAGATCCCTTAGTCTTTCTCAGCTTTCTTAACTCTTGGGTTCTAAATCCTTTAAGTTTTTTAAACACTATCCACAGTCAGTAATTATGATATAAACTTTTATAATTATTTATCTATGAAATGTAATAAACCAATAATTTTCTTCATACAAATTTAACTTTAGAGTACTTACTTATATAAATATAGATCTTCATGGAAAGGAATTAAAGTCATATACTATTTATTACTTCTTTGTTTTGTTATTGCCCTTTCATATAAATGTAATATTATTTTATAGATATCATTATGTGTAATAATGTGGCTTAATTTTTCTTTTATATCTCAATTTAGAAAATTAATGTTCCTCTTTTATAAGTGAGACAAATTTAAAAAGAAGGAATTGAAAAGGAAACATAGAAATGTCATCAGAATCTAGAAATCCAATTCTAACTATTTTCCCAACTACTTAAAATGACATTGCTTGACTTTCCCATTATTTATAGGTCTTCCCAAATATAGCCTCTGGCCTTAAAAGTTGTAATACAAAATCCTCTGCCTGTAAACTAGTACAACTAATGAAATTTAAAATCTATGTAACATATATCATTTAGCATTCTTATAAAATGTCAGTATGATGTTAACCAAGGGCAGAGCAAATGCAAGAAAAACTAATGTGCATGACTTCCGAAAATCTCATCCTAGAAAATCAGCAACAAGAGACTATGATTCCTATCTATATTTTACAAAAGTCAATTTGAAATGGAAAAATATTTAGATGTTGTTCATCATATGTCTTGGATGTTTTGGTAAAATATCGTTGGTTTATCCTTTTAAATATCCTATGAAGAAACACAAGTTGGAATCAAGATTGCTGGGAGAAATATCAATAACCTCAGATATGCAGATGACACCACCCTTATGGCAGAAAGTGAAGAGGAACTAAAAAGCCTCTTGATGAAAGTGAAAGTGGAGAGTGAAAAGGTTGGCTTAAAGCTCAACATTCAGAAAACGAAGATCATGGCATCTGGTCCCATCACTACATGGGAAATAGATGGGGAAACAGTGGAAACAGTGTCAGACTTTTTATTTTTCTGGGCTCCAAAATCACTGCAGATGGTGACTGCAGCCATGAAATTAAAAGACACTTACTCCTTGGAAGGAAAGTTATGACCAACCTAGATAGCATATTCAAAAGCAGAGACATTACTTTGCCAACAAAGGTTCGCCTAGTCAAGGCTATGGTTTTTCCTGTGGTCATGTATGGATGTGAGAGCTGGAATGTGAAGAAGGCTGAGCGCCAAAGAATTGATGCTTTTGAACTGTGGTGTTGGAGAAGACTCTTGAGAGTCCATTGGACTGCAAGAAGATCCAACCAGTCCATTCTGAAGGAGATCAGCCCTGGGATTTCTTTGGAAGGAATGATGCTAAAGCTGAAACTCCAGTATTTTGGCCACCTCATGTGAAGAGTTGACTCATTGGAGAAAACTCTTATGCTGGGGGGGATTGGGGGCAAGAGGAGAAGGGGACGACAGAGGATGAGATGGCTGATGGCATCACTGACTCGATGGACGTGAGTCTGAGTGACCTCCAGGAGTTGGTGATGGACAGGGAGACCTGGCGTGCTGCGATTCATGGGGTTGCAAAGAGTCGGACATGACTGAGCGACTGATCTGATCTGATCTGATCTGATGACACATTCACTGACTAGGAGTAATGGGAGAGAAAGGGGTGACTGTACAACAAATGTAAATTCACATATCTTGGAGTGTTCATGAAAGTGAATAATTCTGGAAAATGACTTAAGAAGCAGCACATGATGGTTAGAACCTAGATTCTGTAGCCTGGGAGCATGGGTTCAAATCCTGACTACACTTCTAACTGTGAGAATTTATAGATGTTGCAAATTATTTAACTTCTTGGTACCCCAGTTTCCTCTTGTTATAAGTGAGGATGATCACAATATCTACTTTATCAGATAGTTATAAAAATTAAATGGTCCAATATTCTTGCCCGGAGAATTCCATGAACAGAGGAGCCTGGCAAGCTATACAGTCCATGTGGTCTCAAAGAGTCACACACTTCTGAGAGGCTAACACTTTCACTTGGGCTTCTCTGGTGGTTCAGATGGTAAAGAATCCACCTGCAATGCAGGAGACCCAGGTTCAATCCCTGGGTCAGGAAGATCCCCTGGAGAAGGGCATGGCAACCCACTCCAGTATTCTTGCCTGGAGAATTCCATGGACAGAAGAACCGGACAGGCTACCAGTCCATGGGTTTGCAAAGAGTCAGGCACAACCGAGTAACACACTTCAACAACACAACAACATAGTTCTTAAAAGAATGCCTGGCAAAAAATAAGCACTATCTATGTTGTTCACTGCCCCCCAAATATTTGGCAAAACAGTTTGTAAATTTTTTGCTTCTTAGTTTACTTTTTGAATTATTAATAGAATCTTTTGTATAACAAGTTCGTCTATTGTTGAGCACATCTGTAAAATAAGACTAGAATATTCAGATACAGGCATATCTTGTTTATCTTTTAATTGCACTTTGCTTTATTGTGTTTTTTACAAATTAAAAGTTTTCAGCAACCATTTGCTGAGCAAGTCTATCATCATCATTTTTACAGTCTTTACTCACTTCCTGTCTCTGTGTCATACTTTGGTAATTTTCAAAATATTTCAAACATTTTATTATTATTATATTTGTTATGGTGATCAATGATCAGTGGTCTTTGGTGTTACTGTTACAAAAAGATTATGACTCACTGAAGGCTCAGATGATTAGAATTTTTAGTAATTTTTAGCAATAAATTAAGTTACAATTAAGGTCTATACCTTTTAAGACATAAAGTTATTGCACACTTACACTATAGTGTAAATATAACTTGTATATGCACTGGGAATCCAAAAAATTCCAGTGACTGACTTTATTGTAATATTCACTTTATCGCAGTGGTCTAGGACCAAACCTGAACTCTCTCTGGAGTATGCTTGTGTTCATTTGATAAATGAAGTTAGTGCTCATCATAGAGAATTGTAAAATTTCTTATTGTGGTAGGACAAGTTACTCTGAGAAAGTAATCTAAATTTCTTGCCTGGTTTCTAAGTTTTTAAAATGATATACATGGAAGGCAATGAAGCTTTTCCTAATGAAAATGATGAAGCTAGAAAATGATATATATGTATAAACATACCCTTTATGCTCTCCACATACACGTGTATATACACCTACACAAACACACACAGAGTTACTCTCTTGAGTATTCAGACCCTGCAAATATGACCACTCTGTGACCAGTGTGCATATTGTTTGCTTGTTTGTTTTTGTTGGCCAGAATCAACCCCCTTTTATTCCAGTAATTGTACACAAGCTCTGCATTTCAGGAATGTTGCTGTGCCACCACCACAATCCTCACTGTTCATAGGTTTCAAGTAGAACTTCCTCCTAGTTCCAGGATGAGGCATTGGCTTAGGAGAAGCCAATCAAAGCACAAAGCATGGCATCTCCCTGGACAGAGTGATTGCTTCAGGGATAAGCATGTGACCCAGCTGAAGCTAATGAGATGCAATGAGATTTTTTCTGGGTCTTTGTCCCTATTGGATTTAAATCTGGGTTATTGAGAAGCCAGAGATGCTATGGCATCTACTATAGTAAGGAACGAAAAGCTATCACCATAGAAGTTAGAGCCAAAGCATCAGCATCACTAGATTCTGGTAACATCAGTTGGGCTTCCAAAGCATTTATCCCTATAGCTAGCCTTAGACAACAAACCTTGACAATGAATCCCCATGTTCCTTTTCCTTTCTTTTCTTCTTTTTTCTCTCCTCCCTGTCTCCCTCCCCACTTTCCTCCCCATCTCTCCTCCTAATCTTTTCTTCTTTTTTTTTTTTTTTCTCTCCTTTCTTTCTTTCTCTTACCTAAGCCATTTTGGGTCATTCTTTTGCTTCTATTACCAAAAGAGACTTGCTAGAATGAATTGCAGAATTATTTTTTGGCAATATCTGCTTCTTGCCCATCTTAAACAGTTTTTCTAATGATACAAATGAACTTACCTGAGGAAGTAAAAGACTCATAGACTTAGAAAATACACTTTTGGTTGCCAGCGGAAGGGATAGTTAAGGAGTTTAGGAAGGTCATGTACACAACACTGTGTTCAAAGTGGATAATCAACCTATTGTGTAGCATATGTCTGCTGCTGCTGCTGCGTCGCTTCAGTCGTGTCCAACTCTGTGCGACCCCAAAGACGGCCTCCTACCAGGCTCCCCCGTCCCTGGGATTCTCCAGGCAAGAACACTGGAGTGGGTTGCCATTTCCTTCTCCAATGCCTGAAAGTGAAAAGTGAAAGTGAAGTCGCTCAGTCGTGTCCGACTCCTAGCGACCCCATGAACTGCAGCCCACCAGGCTCCTCCGTCCATGGGATTTTCCAGGCAAGAGTAGCATATGGAACTCTGCTCAGTGTTATGTCCCAGCTTGGATGGGAGGGAGGCTTGGGGGAGAGTGGATATGTGTGTGTGGGTGAATCCCTCTGCTGTGAACCTGAAGCTATCACAACATTGTTGGATGAGCTATATACCTCAATACAAAGTGAAAAGTTTAAAGTTTGAAAAAAGAAAATCACAGGTCAAACACTTAAAAAAAAAAAATACCCTTTCTAATGAAAATGGTGAAGCCAGAAAATATGCAAAAAAATGTAGATGTGGTCAGTTGCTCAGTTGTGTATGACTCTCTGAAACTCTATGGGCTGTAGCCCACCAGGCCCCTCTGTCCATGGAATTTTCCAAGCAAGAATACTGGAGTGTATTGCCATTTTCTACTCCAGGGGATCTTCTAGACCCAGGGATTGAACACTAGTCTCCTGTGTCTCCTACATTGGCAGGCAAGTTCTTTACCATTAGCACTACAATTATGACTGTTTCTGATTATAATTGTTTCCTCTTACTGGTTTTATTTAATCTTTATTTTATTTACTTACATAAGCAGGTGTTTCGGGTTTTGTGTTGTTTATAATTGAATAAAGCTCACAGATTTTGAGTCTGAATCCTGACTGTGTGATTTGAGGTAACTTCCTAACCTCAATGTATTTCCTCTCTTAGATTTTCAAATAAAGATCATGAAAGCCTTTATCTGATGGAATTGTGGGGAGATGGAATGATACAGTATATGCAGACTCAGCCCAGTCAGTGGCTGGCACATATTAGTCCTCAAATCTTAACTATGTTATTAATCTAAGTATTGGAATTTAGTCTCCTTTTGGCTTTCAAGTTTTTCTAGTTGCTTTTCAGCCACTTAAATTAGAGATAAAAAAAGATTGGTGTCCTATTAGTTTAATTTTATTTCTAGGGAAAGTTAGTTTGGCTAGCTCTTTGTTGAACTAGCAAAGGCCTTTATTGGATTTCAGAGACTCTGGGGCTGAGGTTAATGTTAAATTCCATGTATGTAAGACTTTCATTAATATAATTGCTGTTTTATAAGTTTTTTACTTTTAGCCCTTTATTTTACCTTCTTTTTTACTTTGAATTATTTTTATCCATTCAGTGACTTTTGGCTTAGCGAATAAAAAGCATGAACAGAAGCATTATTTATTAACAAAATTAGTGATTGAAACCGGCTAAGTCTTAAGGTTGTAAGAAAAGCCTTTAGAAGATCAGAGCTCCATTACTGAGAGCTTTGAGCTGCTTCAAACACGCTTCTGTGTGTACATTGAGGGTTTTCTCTTCACAGCTCTTCTGCCCTCTAGTGGTAGCTATAATAATGCCATTTTGTAGTCCCCACACAGGAAATGCCTGGTCTTACTTCAGTTACCAGAATCCTTTCACAGGAAGTTAGGTGTGGTCTTTGAAGGAGAATTTTTTTTAAAAAATGAAAAAAAAAAAAAAAAAAAAAAAGCATGATGGAATTTTAGCTGCAGTCTTCTTGGTGCCAGCTTATCAGTCCTAAACTCTGGGTGTAAAAGACTCTGCAGGGGTAATGTTTTAATATTCTTATTATGCTTATTTTGTGTGATGCTTCTCTACCTTTAGAATCCTGGGGGAATCTGCAGAGGACCACTTTCATTTTGAAGCTGCTGGCTGCATGTTTTAGCATGTCTCTTCTATTAGAGCACCCAGGCATGGCAGTTTCCTCCCTGAAGTGTGCCGGGACCTTCCTCATTCCTGTGCCTGTCGCTAGGCATAAGGGTCTCTGGGGATGGATGAGGAAAATGAGGGATGTTTTAGAGGCACTGGGATTCTAAGAGGGGCAGTCTGCTAGCTGAAAGGTCCTGGTCTACTTCAAAAAAAAATTGTGGAAATGATGCAGTAATTATCTTATTTTAGATTTCCCTATTTGATCTGACATATGCTGCAGGAGTGACCTGGATATGAATGAATTTTACTCTTAGATCATGCACCTCATATAATTAAATGGTAATGCTCATTCTTGTAGGGTAAGGGTTAAAATGGACTGATATTTTACAAAGAAGGAAAATAGATAAGTGATTGTATATAGGCGGCATTCAGGCATCAAGATTTTGGTTATATTATTTCAGAAAGCACAGAAACTCTTGCCACTGATTCAGAGATAACGTTTGAAATGATTGGCGTGCTCACTTAAGTTATATATGCTAGCCCAGTAAAATATGGTTAGAATACAGTAAAACCACATTTATGTTACCACAAAAACCAAAATAAATGGAGCTCATGTTAAAGATAAACTATCTTAAACATTATTTTTTCAAGTCCAAATCTGCTATGTGGATTTTTAAGAAATGGGCATCATTTGAGAAAATGAGCTATCTCTACAGCATTTCCTAAGGTACTGCAAATTTGTTAATTTAAGAAGCAATTACACTAGCTAGCAGCAGGTGCTCAACCAGGGGGTCCAAGCTCCAGACCTCTGACGTGGGTGACTTCCTGCCTGGTTTGGCAGGAGCCAGGTCCCTTCCTGTGTAGCTTCCGAGCAATTCCAAATACAACCGGGCATCCCCTGCTCCTTCCCGCTCCTTGCTTTCAAGCAGAATCTACCTAGGTTTCCACAGCCTGGCATTTCAGGATTTCCAGAGCTCTTTACCAGGTGCATTGATTTTCAAATCAGCTCTTTAACATGGAGAGTGGGCCAAAAGGAACATGGAAAAAAAATATATGGAGAGATACATGCAAGATCTTCACACACCCCAGTTCTACAATTTTGAGTGATTATTCATCTCTTGTTATGAATCTCTGATATATTTTTTTTTTTTCAGAAAGGATGCTGAAAAAGATGGCTGCCAAAATAATTCACACAAGTGAAGCAGCAAGCACAAACCACTATCCTCCATTTCTGAGCTCCGAGTTAGATATTTTCACTTAAAACATTTTGGGAGTGGGAGATTAGATTACCTCATAGACACCTACTGAATGTGAAAGATAGATCTCCATGCAAGCAGAGAATGCATGCAGGCGAATCTCCTGAATGCCAAGTGCAGCTTCCTTAGTAAAATATTACAGATAGCTTCGTTTGTATGTATGATATCTCAATATCATGTCATTGCCCTTTTATCCTAATGACCATTGCTTTTTTTTTTTTCCTCTCTTTTTCTCTCTCTCTCTCTGTTGTTTCCATAGCACTTTCTTATGCAAGGAGCTAAACAGTGATTAAAGAAGCAGGATGAAAAGATGGCACAGTCAGTGCTGGTACCGCCAGGACCTGACAGCTTCCGCTTCTTTACCAGGGAGTCCCTTGCTGCTATTGAACAACGCATTGCAGAAGAGAAAGCTAAGAGACCCAAACAAGAGCGCAAGGATGAGGATGATGAAAGTGGCCCGAAGCCAAATAGTGACTTGGAAGCAGGAAAATCCCTTCCATTTATTTATGGAGACATTCCTCCAGAGATGGTGTCAGAGCCGCTGGAGGATCTGGATCCCTATTATATCAATAAGAAAGTGAGTTCTTAGTCAAGTTGCCTTTATTTCCTCTACTTCCTAATTGCTTCTGGACTAGTGCCAGGCATGTTAGGTGAAGAATGCTGTGCCACCTCCCCTCTGTCTGAAGTATCACTATGGTAGTAATGGGCTTGACCATGCCATGGCCCCGTTGTCCTAGAGTCTTTGGGAAGCACTTATTTGAACCCATGGGCAGGACAGGCAGAGAGCTGAAAGAGCATCTTGCTGTGGGGAAATGAGGAAGGGCAAAAAGCCTGCTGACATTACAGTGTGGTGAAGCAGAAAGTAAAAACAAGGAGTTTATTTTTTATGCATTAAAAACAATATCTCTAGGAGTAGTATGCAAGTCCTCTTTACAATATCTAGCTCTACATAAGGTACTTTGATCTTCAGCACGTTTATTCCTTCACATCATAAATTTAGCCCATTCCATGGTTTCCTCAAGAAGAAATAAAAGCAGGTGACTTGTAAGTGCCCCCTAAAAGCATTTGATCAAATAGCACCTCCAAAAAACACTGAAGTTCCTGTGAGAAGGCTTTTATCAAATTGAAAAAGTAATCAAAGCCTGATTCTTGAGCTCTTTGTGAATTATAAATACAGTTTCAAAATACTGATATTGAAACTTGATGGTGATGTTAAGTATTCCTATGGTAATGACTATACATTTTCTTTATGTTCTTTAAATCCTCATATCTCTCACCAAATTAGGGGAGTTTATAGCATTCAGAAAGAAAATACATAGCATCATGTCATATGTTGGTAGTTAGTATATTATTATTTTATAAAATCATATTTCTAAAAAAATTGTATCACTTTTTTCTCAGATTGTTCTTAGTTTTAATATTGCATTTCTAACTTCTGTTTTATGTGTTTGTTTTCTTTTTCAGACATTTATAGTATTGAATAAAGGGAAAGCAATCTCTCGATTCAGTGCCACCCCTGCCCTGTACATTTTAACTCCCTTCAACCCTATTAGAAAATTAGCTATTAAGATTTTGGTACATTCATATCCTTTTTTCAAATAGTTGCTTATATGATTTTGCTCTTTGACTAACTTGTTGAGTTGGGAATTTTTCAAAAATGTGTGTGGTTGGCAACATTATGTGCTCTTTCTTTCTTTTCCCTCTTCCTCAACAGTTTAGCATTATTGCCAAATGGGATCATAGGTAAGTGAACCACTTTTCCCCATCTTCTAAGTATTTCTCCTCTCCTTGACTCACTACTTATTTCTTTCTTCCTCTGCTCCCTTCTGAATTGCCTACTACATCCAAGACTTCTTCATTAACTTTGACAGTGTTACCAGGCTCTCCTTTTATAGGTCTTCAGATTTTACAAGGTTATATAATGGGTAAACTCTGTGAACTAATTTTCTTTACTACTTTTACATTTGGAATATATCTGCATAATCTGAATTATACAATTTTATTTCTTTTTGATCTTAATTTTGACTACTTTCTGCTTTTCACTTTAGTATTTGAAAGCTTTGAGTTACAAATGTTTGTAATTGTGATATGACTGTATAAGCATTAGTCTTTCAATTATTTCTTCCAATTCTTTTCCCAAGTGTCATTTGCATTGATTTTCTATTTTATTTTTCTTTCTTTTTTTGGTCACTTGTTTCTGTGTTTTATTCAACTCACGGGTCCTGCGGCAGTTATCTCTTCCCACATACATTCTCATTTCATGCTTTATTCTCTTTATGAAGTATCTACTTCCTAGAAATGAAATTAATGACACCTTGGTGGGAGATAGTGATTTGATTTAAGTTAAATAGAGTAGTTGTAAATGAGAAGTTTTCTTCCAGACCAGGGACAGTGGTCTGACTGACAGCCAGGCCTGGAAAAAGGAGGCGAAGCTTTGGAAGACTGGGGCTATGTTAGTCAGGGACATTTACAGGAAGAACACAGAAGCCTTGGGATAAAGGCTTTCTTTATGAACGGATACACGTCAGGAACCAGAGGTAAGGAAGGGGAAACTGAAACTTAAGCAAAGTCTCAGATAAGACAACTTTCAATTTTGTTTCCTAATTAGAAAGAGTCATTGCCTTTGATTTACAACATGGTCAGTCCAGGGCCTGCTTCAAGGCTTACAGTGTAAAAGCTTACTTTCCCTAGCAGGCCTAGAAAATAATTCATTTTGATATAGTAGGGAATTAGATAAGATAAGGAATTCAGGAGATAGAATAAACTTGATACAGGGAACTCATCTCAGTTCTGGGTGTTGGGCTGTAAAGCATGTCCCCAGACTTGCCTGCAATGTGGCAAGTGATGTCTATAGAAGCATGGAGATCTGGAATTCAATTTCCTTTTAACCTCTAGGTCATTCCTCTCCATTACCCCCAGGTTTTGCATAGACATATTTTAATTTCATATTTATGTTTTAAGATTTAATAATTTTCTTGTGTTTTTTTAAGCAATAATGATTCCTTACTTCTGCTATTCAAATAAAAGAAACATTTTACAGAAAAAAAATGTCTTTGAATGAATAATAAGCTTTAGGAATGAATAATAAAGTTGAGATTTAGATTTGAGTCTCATGAACTATAAGTTATGGTCCATTATGATGTTTGAGTAGTTAAAATCTTTACTCTGAATAAATCTTTCCATAAATTATTTATTGTATCTAAAAATAATTGTTCATCCCTTTGTAATCACAATTTATACATGAAATCATGTCAAAAAATTCAGACTTAGCCCATTGCTCTGTTTATAGTAAATGCTGAGAGAATATGAATTGAAGAAGTGACAAATGAGTCAAGAAGTTAAATGATTAGATGCAAAACAAGTGACAAAATGGAAGTTTTGAAGAGGTCAGAAAAATCTATTTGCCTTCAATATGAATGAAGAAATAACATTAAGAAAGCTCAATATTAAAGAAAAAAGACAGGACTGTTGTTGTTGCTGTTGTTGTTTTAAAACTTTTGTGGGGAGATAGCATATTTTTTTGAAAACTTCATGAAAGCTATTATATCATCGCCACTCCAAAAAATTCTAGGAGGTTAGAAGACCCAGGAATCTTAACATAAAGCCTTCTGGGGAAAGAGACTTCCAGTGGTAGAGGATGAGAGTAGTTTCAGAAGTTCTGATCGGAGACTCTGGGCATTGAATCAGACCAAGTTTATGGTGGGCTGTCTTTAGGAATCAAGATACGATTTGAATTTGAAGAATTTGAAAGATTGCACTTACTTCCCAGAACAAAGAAAACCTTCAAGGGGCACAGTTGTCAGGAGGTCTGCAGTGGTGTAAGTTGAAATGTGAAGGCAGCCAGATAAATCTAAGGTTTGCTGAACTGAATGTTTGACTCTCCTAGAACCTTACAAGTGGCATGGAGCTACACATTTATTCTAATGCAGAAAACGTAGATTTTTTTTTAAATCTCTAATTGCCCCAATTAAACTATTCTATCTCAGCTATCTTACCTTGGAGTAGAGATAGAAGATAGAAACATTCTTTGGTCTTTTGGTGATAATGCACATTTGACTGTATGTCCTAGTAAACTTTGCTGTAAATAATACTGTACAGTGGCAGGTAACTTTCTCAGTGACTTTGTCTTATTCCTCACAATGCACATCTAAGCTCAAATCTTGGTTTTCTAATTTTAAGTGCCTTTTGCTGCAAGATAAAAATGCTTGAGGTTGCTATCTACATTTTAGGCACAGTTAAGAGGGCATTGTGTACTTATTATCATTAGTTTATAATCCATAAAATGGTCATTCACAGATAAAAAAAAAAAAAAATGGCATTTTAAACCTAGACTGGTATCTCTATTTCCAATGAAAACCTTGACTTATTTCTTCAGGAGCTATTATCTTCATTAGGCATTCTCGCATATCAAATTAGCTTTGTGTCTTGATTTTGGCAGAAAAATCTTATGCTTACTCTATTTTTGCCAGAGTATATTTTGAAAACTGAAAATGCTTTTGATGTGCCTATTATCTTGTTTTGATAGTTAAATAAAATATGGTTATGTTTTCTGGACAGTAAACAAGTAAAAATTTATCCATATTCCTAAAATTTCCTATCAGAATTTTCAGTGTGTTGCATGTCAATTTTTTATTATTTTAGCTTAATATGCACACTCTCCTTCACTTTGCATTTGTTATTCATTTCTTCATTCACAAATATTTACTAAGTACTAGTAAATGTCCTTCTAGACACTGTGATGCAACATAGGACCTGCTAGTCCCTGCTGTTAAGTAGCTGTATTCGTGTGTATATGTGTGTTTGAGAGGAGAGAGATAATACAAACAATTCAGCTTGTGTAGGCTAGTGATAAATGCTATCAAGAAAAATAAACCTGTATAAAAAGAGAAGAGTGGCGAGGTACTGTTTTAAATCATATTATCAGGGAAGTCCTCTCTGAAAAGATAGTATCTGAGTTAAGATCCAAAGGAAGTGAGGAAGTGCAATGTGGAAATCTAAGGAGAAAGGTGAATAGCAAATATGAAAGCAAAGGATGAACGTAGAAGTGTACCTGGTGTATTCGAGAGTCAACCAGGAGCCCAGAGTGCCCGGAGGAGAGTGAGAAAGGTAGAGAGTGGAAGGGGATGAGGTCATTGAGAGTGGAGGTCAGGGCTGACATTGTAGGTGGTTGGTAAGACACCCAGTTTACCCTGAATGAGATGGAGAGAGAAGACCAGAGGGTTTTCAGCAAAAGAATGTCATCACCTGAGTCAGATTTGAAAAAGAGCACTCTGGCTGCTGTGTAAAGAACAGATTGCCGTTTAATATCATATATGAAACGAGTCACCAGTCCAGATTCGAAGCATAATACTGGATGCTTGGGGCTGGTGCACTGGGACAACCCAGAAGGATGGTATGGGGAGGGAGGTGGGAGGAGGGTTCAGGATGGGGAACACATGTATACCTGTGGCGGATTCATTTTGATATATGGCAAAACCAATAAAATATTGTAAAGTTAAAAAATAAAATTTAAAAAAAAAAAAAAGAACAGATTGCCTGAGGGGAAAGGGTAGAAGTGAGAAAGTAGATTGGGGGTTTACTGCCTTTATGAAGGCAGAGAATGCTGGTGGCTTTGGTGGAAACGATGAGGGTAGCAAATATCATCAAATTCAGTTGTGTTTTTCAGAAAAGCTGAAAGGTTATACTGATCAGTTGGATGTGGAGTTTGAGGGAATGAGCGGAACTAAGGAGGACTCTAGGTGTTTAGTATGGTCAAGAAAGAAAAGTGTAGCTCCTTGAGCTTGGGACAGACAACATTAGGTGGAAAGATATGCTGGGTAAAATCAAGAGCTTGAATTTGAACATTTGTTTGTTTATTTGTTTTTGAGAAGCCTGATAGACACTCAGTGGAGGAGCTGAGGTGTTAAATGGAATGCAGGTCTGGAATTCAGGAAAGGGTTGGGCTGGAGGTAAAACTTTGAGAGTAGTCATCATTATGTCGCTGTACAGATGGTATTTAAAGTGATGACAAAGACCTAAAACACTCCAAATCACACAGTAATGCAGAACTGCGCATCATTCATACAGGTTAGGACAATAAAAAACAGATTTTGGAATCAGAAAACCTGGATTCAAACCCTGCCTCTGAGATTTACTTATGGGCTCTATGACCTTGGTCCGAGTTACTCCAGATATTTGAATCTCACTTTGTCCATCTATATTTTGCGATCATAATTTAAGCATTAATAATAATAACTATATAAGTACCTGACACTGTGACTAGCACTTGGTTGTTGTGAGTCTCTCAGTCTTGTCTGACCCTTTGCAACTCTATGGGCTGCCTGTCCTTCACTATCTCCCTGAGTTTGCTGAAACTTATGTCCATTGAGTTGATGATGCCATCCAACCACCTCATCCTTTGTCGCCCCCTTTTCCTCCTGCCCTCAATCTTTCCCAGCAGCAGGGTCTTTTTCCAATGAGTTGTCTCTTCATATCTGGTGACCAAAACATTGGAGCTTCAGCTTCAGCATCAGTCCTTCAGAGAATAATCAGGGTTGATACAGCACTTGGTTGGAACTTGATAACTTGTAGCTAAGACAGCTATTCGGCAACGTATAGAATATTACTGAATAATATGCTCTCTTTGAGAAACTAAAATAAAGATCTAAATAAAATACAAAAAAAAAAAAAAAGACAGCTATTCTTGGTAGTACTAGCTACAATTCTAGGAGCAAGTGCTGCAAGATTAGCAAAGAAACAGTCTCATATTATTTAAGGAATTCACAAACAAATTCTGTACAAATCTCTAGTCTCTTGAGGCTTGATTTTGCAAACAGAATGTTTATACAGTACCAGAGTTAGAAGCTGTTGAGTGACGGAAACATAATGTGGTCAGTCCCAACCACAATCTCACTTTGCAGATGAGTTCATTGAGGCCCAGACATGTTTAGTCACTGTTTTATAAGACTACATTTTATGTAAGTGGCAAGGCCAAAACTTTAGACTGTCTTTGATTATCAGCCCAGTATGCTTTGTAGTTTTTATCTAACAGAAACTGCAGTTTCTATCTATCTTTGCTGTTTCTAACAGATTTCTAAACCCTCAGGTATAAATTATGTATTAGGGGTACATAATTTATCTACCTGTGCTTCTGTGTATCTCAAAGATTGTTTTCATTGGCTCCAACTTACTAATTCATGAAATAGGAAGTGAGCTTTTTAGCTCATCCCAAAATTATATGGTATCTATTAGAAATCAAAAACAACATGGTTTTCCATACAAATATTATAGAGGTCTGTGGGAAAGGCGGGTGAACAACTTACTGTTTCTGTTTTTCCTGCTTTCATTGCTCAAAAGTTACCACATGTCATCACATAGTTAGGAATTTGTTGATAACAAAATTAAACAACTCAAGGGTTAACAGTATATATGTGACATTTAGTTGACATTTCTGCTGCCCTCCAAATATGTATGACTAGGTAGAAAGAGACCTATCTTACTTTGCTTAAATTCTCTATGTTAGAAATCTCTTAGATAAAACTATCTTCTGCCTCTAGTTCATATACATTTTAAGTAAAAAATGCCTCTGCAACTTCTCTGGATATTATGTATTATTACAAAATCCCTGAACAGAACAATGTCTTTCCCTTCCTTAAGAAAACAAAGAAATGCCCTGTTTTTATATTTAATAAGCAAGTGATTAATAGTAATAAAGATAACTATTCACCAAGAAAAGTATTGGTATCATTATCTGTATTTGCATAAGAAAACTGAGCCTTAAATACTTAACTTGCCGAAGCCCATGTGATTGATAAAGGATGCATCTGATCCACAGTTTATTGCTTTAAGACTCATGCTGCTGCATCCTACCCACGTGGATATAGGGGTAGGCATGCCAGTACTTTAATCATCTAGTTCCCAGGTCAGAGGTTATGTAAAACATTTTCAATATGAATATGAAGAAGTCTTTCCTCATCATACACACAGGAAATATTTTAGACTTGCCAACTGACAGGTTACTACCAATCAAAATGTTAACACATTTTTATGAATACCTGTATAGAGAAATTAACAGATTTTAAAAACCCTTTTTTTCTTGATATTATATGAAGTTACCCTGCCTCTATTTTTATTTATATACAAAGTCTCATAAGGAAATACTATTCTACGATTCATTGTTCTTCGGAAAAAATGTACTTTATGTGCTATATATTTAGAAAATAAATCCATGCATTTTGGGCTTCCCTGGTGGCTCAGTAGTAAAGAACCCACCTGCCAATGTAAGAGACAAGGGTTTAATCTCTGAGTCAGGAAGATTCCCCGGTGAAGGAAATGGTACCCTACTCTAGTATTCTTGCCTGGGAAATTCGGTGGACAGAAGAGCGTGGTGGGCTACAGTCCATGGGTTTGCAAAAGAGTTGGACACAACTTAATGACTAAACAACAACAACATATGCATTTTGTTACCAGTTCTGGCCCCTTGAAATCTGCCTCGATGTGGAATTTCTATATTTTTTCAGTGTTTGGTATCACAATACCACATCTATACTTTTTTTTTCATATATGTATATTTGTTATCACTATCTGAAATCTTACTATTTCAATCACTCACCAGACTCCAGGTATCTTAAAGGTATGAGACTCCAGGTATGAGAGTGATAAAATAAATTTATAGTGATTTTAAAAAGTAATGGATTTTGAAACTCTCTATTTGGAGATTATCTATTAAACTAAAAGCATAAAAAACTGACCCTAGTTATCTCTTATTTTATTTAAAAAAAATAGTTTTATTTGGTTTCCTTTTTGATCATTTGTCAGGATCATTAAGTTAAATGTATTTTTTTAATTAAAAATAGTCATTCATTGATAGTCACTCAATGTGAAAAACACTAATTTGAGTGTAACGATTTATTCATTTTGACTTACTGGGTAATATTTACTCTTTCTATTTATTAAAGTTTAAATATATATTTTATTATATATGCTTAAATTTTATCATTATAAGGAGTAAATTTTTTAAGGGACATAAAACCATGGCTCAGTCTATTATGTGACATAAATCTCATGAGCCTTTTAATTTCCACTTTGTATTTATCCAGTGTTCTCTCTTTCAAAAAATGTAGAAACCTGTGCACTTGATATATGTGGAAACAAATTTCATGCTGTATTTTTGATCCATATTTATAAATATATCACTAAAAAGGAAAAAGAGTAGTAAACAGGGTTCCGAACTAACATCATTCTAGTCAACTGACCCTACAAAATGGCAAGGGTGTATGGTGGTGAACAGAATAGACATGGCCCTCATGAAGTTGACCATCTAGTGGAAAAAAAATCAGTTAGGCTTTGGAAGAATAGCATCTGGTGTTACAAGGATATATTACTGATAGACCTAATCAGGAAAGGTGCTATTGTGCACAGGTTTTACTGAAAATAACTTCTAATCTGAGTGCTGGAGGAAAAGTTTGAGTTGGCTAACGTGAGATAAAGAGCATATTCAGGGGAAAGAGGTAACATTTGTTAAGATCCTGACTTGAAAAAGAGCTTGCTTCATTCCATGACCTAAAACAATTGCAATAATATCAGACTTAGGCAAGTGAAATGAGGACAAAGGAAGCTGAACTTAGGGTGGACAAGAATTAGACCTCCTAGACTCTTCACTGTTTGTTTGTTAATATATTTGATCATCTTCCTAAGGTAGTGGAAAGCTATTGAAATGATCCAAATTAGATTTACTAAGGTCATTTTGGTACAGGGTGCAGAAAGAATTGAATAGCGTCAAGCATGGGTTCAGAAAGAACAGCTTGGGTGAAATTATAGTAATTTACATTAGATTCAATGGATACCTAGACTAAGTAGTGTTATGAGGATTGTGGGGAAAGTGCACTGAATCCAGGCATAGCAGGTAGAATTAACAATATATGGTGTTAAGTTGAATGCGGAGGTTCAGGGAAGAGAAAAATGCAAGATGGCTCCTAGGTTCCTGGCTGAGTCAGTCAGTGAGTTCAGTCTCTCAGTCATGTCCTCCTCTTTGCAACCCCATGGCTGCAGTACGCCGGGCTTCCCTGTCCATCACCAACTCCTGAAGCTTGCTCAAACTCATGTCCATCAAGTCGGTGATGCCATCCAGCCATCTCATCCTCTGTCATCCCCTTCTCCTCCTGCCTTCAGTCTTCCCCAGCATCAGGGTCTTTTCCAGTGAGTCAGTTCTTCACATCATGTGACCAAATGTCACATTAATCCTGGCTAAATCATGAGACATTGTGATACAGAGATGTCAAAGGAGCAGTATTTGAGAAGAGATGAGGGATAGGATTAAAACATGTTTAGTTTAGTTTTAGAACTCAAAAAAATTTGAAGTGTCAATGAAATAAGTGCATGTAGGTGCAGATGTAATATGGAATTGGGTAATATGGATTACTGAGTTCAGAAGAGAGGGCCCTGAACTGTAGCCTACCAGGCTCCTCCATGGGATTTTTCAGACAAGAGTGCTAGAGTGGGTTGCCATTTCCTCCTCCAGGGGATCTTCCTGATCCAGGGATCGAACCCAGGTCTCCCGCATTGCGGGCAGATGCTTTACCATCTGAGCCACCAGGGAAGCCCATACATAGTTCCCTGAGCTAGAGAGGGCTAGTCCGGAGAAAAATACTTGAGATCGGTGGGTATGTATATGTATTTGGAGCTATGTGTGTTAATGAGCTGTACTAGGATAAATATCGGAGAAGGCAATGGCACCCCACTCCAGTACTCTTGCCTGGAAAATCCAATGGATGGAGAAGTCTGGTGGGCTGCAGTCCATGGAGTCGCTAAGAGTCGGACATGACTGAACAACTGCACTTTCACATTTCACTTTCATGTATTTGGAGAAGGAATGGCAACCCACTCCAGTGCTCTTGCCTGGAGAATCCCAGGGACGGCAGAGCCTGGTGGGCTGCCGTCTCTGGGGTCGCACAGAGTCGGACACGACTGAAGCGACTTAGCAGCAGCAGCAGCAGGATAAATAAAGCAAGAGAGGGAAAATAACTTGGATATCCTCTGTCCTTCTCTTTAAAAAAGGAAATATAACATTTCAAAGGATATTAAAAAATTGTTGCCCATGAAGCATAAAAAATCAAAGGATTGGGGTCTCATGAAAGCAAAAGTAAGAGAACATAGTTAAAAGGGGAGGAATTAGGCTGGTCAAACTCTATTGAGAGAACAAGTCAGATAAGAACTCAAAATTATCCTTTTGTTTTCAGTTACACAACATGAAGATGTTTGTCATATTTGGGAAGAAAACTGGTAGGCTGAGGATGTGGTAGATAAATGAAAGAAAGTAAACATCTCTTCTAAGAAGGTTGGCTGTGAAATTGGAAAAGAGAAGTCTATAAGTGGTTAGAAGATTGTGGGCTATAGGACAGTATTCTCTTTTATACCAAAAAGATAAGAGAGAATTTAGCAAGTTTGTGTTGATTGTAAGAATAGATAGAGTTACTAATGGAGATATTAAAGATAAAAGAAGAAAGTGATAAGAGATTGCTGAAGTGTTCTGGAAACATGGAAGGTGTCCAGAATTTGGGTAGAGGGGTTGACAACTCCCTCCATTGACATGGGAAGGAGGAAAGACTCTCAATACAGAGAGTTTGTCAATTTGGGGTTAGGAAGTAAAGATATGACCTTCTGATGCTATCTTTTCTCTCAGTAAAATAGGAAATCAGGTCATGAGTTTGAAATGGGTACCGAAGGAAGAAGATTGGAGATCAAAGAAGAGTGGAGGATATTTGGAATTATCTTTGCAGAGCAGTGGGGACAGTGAAGTGAAGAAATATTAAGACTGTGTTGAGCATGTTTGAGGCTGGAAACTATGTATTTTGAATGATGCCAATCTGCCAAGGGGTTTTCTACAGTAGGTTGTCATTGTTCAGTCACTAAGTCATGTCCGGCTCTTTGTGACCTCATGGGACTGTAGCCTTCCAGGCTCCTCTGCCATCCACTATCTCCTGGAATTTGCTCAAATTCGTGTGCGTTGAGTTAGTGGTGCTATCCAGCCATCTCATCCTCTTCCGCCCCCTTCAGTAGGGCCAGCAACCTAACAGACACAGAATCCGCTAGTTTTATATACTATGATGATCAGATCAGATCAGTCGCTCAGTCGTGTCCGACTCTTTGTGACCCCATGAATCGCAGCACGCCAGGCCTCCCTGTCCATCACCAACTCCTGGAGCTCACTGAGACTCACATCCATTGAGTCAGTGATGCCATCCAGCCATCTCATCCTCTGTCGTCCCCTTCTCCTCTTGCACCCAATCCCTCCCAGCATCAGAGTCTTCTCCAATGAGTCAACTCTTTGCGTGAGGTGGCCAAAATACTGGAGTTTCAGCTTTAGCATCATTCCTTCCAAAGAAATCCCAGGGCTGATCTCCTTCAGAATGGACTGGTTGGATCTCCTTGCAGTCCAAGGGACTCTCAAGAGTCTTCTCCAACACCACAGTTCAAAAGCATCAATTCTTTGGCGCTCAGCCTTCTTCACAGTCCAGCTCTCACATCCATATGTGACCACAGGAAAAACCATAGCCTTGACTAGACGAACCTTTGTTGGCAAAGTAATGTCTCTGCTTTTGAATTTGCTATCTAGGTTGGTCATAACCTTCCTTCCAAGGAGCCAGAGTCTTATAATTTCATGGCTGCAGTCACCATCTGCAGTGATTTTGGAGCCCAGAAAAATAAAGTCTGACACTGTTTCCACTGTTTCTCCATCTATTTCCCATGTAGTGATGGGGCCAGATGCCATGATCTTCGTTTTCTGAATGTTGAGCTTTAAGCCAACCTTTTCACTCTCCACTTTCACTTTCATCAAGAGGCTTTTAGCCCCTCTTCACTTTCTGCCATAAGAGTCATGTCATCTGCATATCTGAGGTTATTGATATTTCTCCCAGCAATCTTGATTCCAACTTGTGTTTCTTCCAGCCCAGCGTTTCTCATGATGTACTCTGCATAGAAGTTAAATAAACAGGGTGACAATATACAGCCTTGATGTACTCCTTTTCCTATTTGGAACCAGTCTGTTGTTCCATGTCCAGTTCTAACTGTTGCTTCCTGACCTGCATACAGATTTCTCAAGAGGCAGATCAGGTGGTCTGGTATTCCCATCTCTTTCAGAATTTTCCACAGTTTATTGTGATCCACACAAAGGCTTTGGCATAGTCAATAAAGCAGAAATAGATGTTTTTCTGGAACCCTCTTGCTTTTTCCATGATCCAGCGGATGTTGGCAATTTGATCTCTGGTTCCTCTGCCTTTTCTAAAACCAGCTTGAACATCAGGAAGTTTATGGTTCACATATTGCTGAAGCCTGGCCTGGAGAATTTTGAGCATTACTTAACTAGCGTGTGAGATGAGTGCAATTGTGCAGTAGTTTAAGCATTCTTTAGCATTGCCTTTCTTGGGGATTGGAATGAAAACTGACCTTTTCCAGTCCTGTGGCCACTGTTGAGTTTTCCAAATTTGCTGGCATTATGAGTGCAGCACTTTCACAGCATCATCTTTCAGGATTTGGAATAGCTCCACTGGAATTCCATCACCTCTACTAGCTTTGTTCGTAGTGATGCTTTCTAAGGCCCACTTGACTTCACATTCCAGGATGTCTGGCTCTAGTTCAGTGATCACACCATCGTGATTATCTGGGTCGTGAAGCTCTTTTTTGTACAGTTCTTCTGTGTATTCTTGCCACCTCTTCTTAATATCTTCTCCTTCTGTTAGGTCCATACCATTTCTGCCCTTTATCGAGCCCATCTTTGCATGAAATGTTCCTTTGGTATCTCTGATTTTCTTGAAGAGATTCCTAGTCTTTCCCATTCTGTTGTTTTCCTCTATTTCTTTGCACTGATTGCTGAAGAAGGCTTTCTTATCTCTTCTTGCTATTCTTTGGAACTCTGCATTCAGATGTTTATATCTTTCCTTTTCTCCTTTGCTTTTCGCTTCTCTTCTTTTCACAGCTATTTGTAAGGCCTCCCCAGACAGCCATTTTGCTTTTTTGCATTTCTTTTCCATGGGAATGGTCTTGGTCCCTGTCTCCTGTACAATGTCATGAACCTCATTCCATAGTTCATCAGGCACTCTATCTATCAGATCTAGGCCCTTAAATCTATTTCTCACTTCCACTGTATAATCATAAGGGATTTGATTTAGGTCATACCTGAATGGTCTAGTGGTTTTACCTACTTTCTTCAATTTAAGTCTGAATTTGGCAATAAGGAGTTCATGGTGAAGTCATCTTTAAATTTATCTTATTTTTTTGTTTCTTTTTAGCAAGAATGGAAAAATATTTCTTCTTTGAACTGGTGTTTTCCTGTGTTCTCTAGGTTGTAGTGCCCTCACGTGGCTGATCTACGTCATTCACTTGTGAGTGGTTTCATGTGAACGCACTTGAACAAGCGGAGAATTAAGCATGTGCCCTGTATCATTGCCAGTCAAAATGAAAAATCAGTGACTGCTTTGACTAAAGTCAGTTGAAGGTGCAAAGAAACTTGTTTTATAGATTAACACAATACATAACACAACACATTGGCAACACAACGCTTGAACTTAAAATCGTGCTGATATTTTGCTATGTGTAAGTAACATGAACATTTATGATTAAAAGTAAAGTGAGAAGGGACATTAATAGCATTTATTCATTCTGGAATTCTTATCCGTTTTCTAAATGTACCTTGATAAAGTTCTTGTTTTACAAAACTACAACTTAATCCCTCTTGTGCTCTTTATTAACTATGAAAAAAAGTTATTTCAAATATTTGACTACTGAATGTTTTCTTTAAGAATTTTTTTGTTGCTGTTTTTCAACACAAAGGAGGGTGAAGGGCATTGGCTATCTCTACACACATGGGCAAAGTGGGGTAGAATGAGAAAAAACAGATATTTGTCGTAAGTAGTGTTCTCTATGATTTAGGAAATTAGGAAAGTGATTTATTGATTATCTACTATATAAGGCACATTAAGTTGCAAGAGATTTAATATATTTTAACTAATTTGATCCTGACAGCAATCCTATGAAATGCTTTTTCTTTTTCCGTAGTGTAGCAAAATGAACCAAGGCTTAGGGAACAAAATTAGTAATTTGGCCACAGTTGCAAACCCACGAAATGCCAGTACTAACACCAGTCATCTTTTTTTTACTATCTGGAATTTAATGATCAATCACTGTGTATTGTATACTCCACCTAGAATTTTATTAAAAATATTCCAACCAGGTTATCCTTAGGATGGATTCTAATACATTCAGTTACAGTTGGCCGTCCCCATCTGCAGGTTTTGTATCTGTGGGTTCTATATCTACAGATTTAATCAATAGTAGATGGTGTACAGTGTTCAAGATCCATGGTTTGAATTTGAGGATACAGAACCCATGGAGACAGAGGGGCCTAATGAGACCTGAGCGTCCTTGGATTCTGGTATCTGCTGTGGGTCCTGGAATTAATCCCCCACAGATAACAAGGAACGACTGTTACTTGAAATCTTTTGAATTTTTGTCAGAGTCTTCATATGTGCTGAGCTTGCACTTTAGTTGTTGAGTCTTTAAAGAAAAACAAATTGATGAATTATTTACCAGTGCACTAATTTTTTTGTGTTTAATCTTTTTCAATACCAAAATGACATAAATAGCCTCAAAATAGTTAATGGCTTGGCCTGACATGACTTGAGTATGGAGTTGCTTAAATTACAGAAATGGAAAAAGCAACCTCAATAATACAATCATAAGGTCACAAAAGTTCTAAACTTCACAATGCTAAAAGACATAATGGTATATGCAAGTGAAAGTTTACATTGACTTTTGTCTTCCTTGACGGTATTCTTCTACTTTATTCAATGTGCTCATTATGTGCACTATTCTTACCAACTGTGTATTTATGACCATGAGTAACCCTCCAGACTGGACAAAGAATGTGGAGTAAGTAGAAGATTTTTTAAAAATCTTGCAATATGGTTGTCCGTTTATGTTTTGAATTGTGCTTCTATCATCTTGACACCTCATCAGTTTCTTCAGCAAATTGTACTGGCTACTCCAAACCAGTTACACGATGACTCGAGTTTATTTCAACCACTGATTTTCTGTAGTACAAAGCTTGCCCTGGCTCATTCAGTTACTCAGATTACTGCACTGATTTGACTGCCAATATGTATAGCCCTTTATCTTCCTCGTGAGTCTCACACTCTTTTCAAGATCATCAGTGATTACTCGTATCTGATGATAAATTTATATTTGTATGTTCTTTTCCTCATAGCTATCAGTTTTCTATGATTTATTAGTTTATATTTCATGGCTCTTAATGATTACACACTTTATAAAACAAAAAATTCTTCATTTATTTTTGTATTAATAACAACTTGCTTAAATTAGACCAAAACCAGTGTATTTCATTTAATATGTATAGAAATTTGGGCCTTCAAATTAATTAATGTAAGCAAGTACAATACTCATATGTAGTCAATGAGAATGTTTTTCAGTATGTAATGTTTCTTTTTTTCCCTTAAACCCTACCTATGGTCTAAATCATGGGAAGACCAATATAGACCTATATAGAACCCTCTAACTTTTATTTGTTGTTTTTCTCCTTTAATATACTTACCTGTAAATTACCTTCAGGATCTTTAATGTGGGCTTGGCTATTTTCTCTCAGGTACACCTTTACAGGAATTTATACTTTTGAATCACTTATAAAAATACTTGCAAGGGGCTTTTGTTTAGAAGATTTCACATTTCTACGGGACCCATGGAATTGGTTGGATTTCACAGTCATTACTTTTGCGTAAGTACCATAATACATTGCCTGTCCAGGAAGACTAAATCATTAGTGGAAGCCTATACTGTATTTCTCCTTGGTGGCTTCCCTTAACAGATCAAGCATGTTTCTTGGTTATCCTGTGAATTTAGGATATTTTTTCTTCCAATCAAATTATGCACTTTGGAGAAGTTAGGGACTATCATAGTAAATTACATGGCTTTGATTTCAATTAGTGCCATAAAGCAATAAAATGTTTCCCAAGTAATAGAGATTATGATCAACAGCAATGCCATTTTCCTCTTAATTGGGAAATATGGCAACACTCATTGAAGTTGAAAAGGTCTTGTTGAAAGACCAACTTAGATTTCCCTAAATTCTGAATAACTCTGGTTTAATTCTACAGGTATGTAACAGAATTTGTAAACCTAGGCAATGTTTCAGCTCTTCGAACTTTCAGAGTCTTGAGAGCTTTGAAAACTATTTCTGTAATTCCAGGTAAGAAGAAACTGGTATAAGGTGGTAGGCCCCTTATATCTCCAACTGTTTCTTGTGTTCTGTTATTGTGTTTGTGTGTGAACTCCCTATTACAGATATGTGACAGAGTTTGTGGACCTGGGCAATGTCTCAGCGTTGAGAACCTTCAGAGTTCTCCGAGCTTTGAAAACAATTTCAGTCATTCCAGGTGAGAGCTAGGTTAAACACCGAGGCTGACTTCAGCAGCATTAGTGGTACAATCACAGCTTTTGTGCGTAAGCCTTGCTGCTTTTCACTTATTGCAAATGTTTGTAAAAAAAAGCAAGAATCAATACGCCATGTTTTGGATGGATTTGATTCTTTGCTTTTACTAGTTGTTTTCTTTAAAATGATCAGTTCCAAATCAGCCTTTGAGTTTAACAAGTTTTTGCATGAGGCATTTGCAGTAACAGGCTACATGGTTTGCGTCCTGTAACATCAAGCTTTCCGCATAGAAGCTAAACTATGAGGCGTTCGAACTGATGCAAATTGACCAGTTAGGTCTAAAATTGGTAATTATGTTAACTTCAAATAAATAAAAGAGCGAGAGATAGCATGAGTGCTGCATGGGACTCAGTTTTCAGATGTCTTCCTTTTTTAACCCATTCTCAAGCTGATAGAATTCACTAATATATAACCTCATAATTCAGTGACTTAAAGATTTCTTACTATATTATTCATACAGATTTTTCTAAAACCAGTGAGAGGTTAGGGAGTAAGACATCTGCAAATAAAAGCAAAGTCTTTATACAAAGTTGATGTTTAAGCATGAATATCAAAACCATTTCTTTTGCTCTGAGGAGTATTTGGAAATACACTTTTGGTTTGTTTCCATTCACAGTTTTCTAATGAAAATACAAATTCTGCTTTCATTCATTTTCACCAGCTAGCGGGCTTTTCATAAAAGTGTTTATTCAGTCACAAACATTAAACTAATATTGTTGGCATTCTGCATGACATCTTTATTTTCCAGGACAAGCTCCTGATGTTTTTCTCTGTAACATAGCTGTTGAATAGTATACTTAAATTCCTCCCTTTGATTTTATTTGTAGGCCTGAAGACCATCGTGGGGGCCCTAATCCAGTCGGTGAAGAAGCTCTCAGATGTAATGATCCTGACTGTGTTCTGCCTGAGCGTGTTTGCACTAATAGGATTACAGCTGTTTATGGGCAACCTGCGAAACAAATGTTTGCAATGGCCCCCAGATAATTCTTCATTTGAACTAAACATCACTTCCTTCTTTAATAACTCATTGGATGGGAATGGTACCACTTTCAATAGGACAGTGAGCATGTTTAATTGGGATGACTATATTGAAGATAAAAGTAAGATATACTCTTTTAACCATTAAGCTATTTAGTCCTTTAAATATTAAAAAAAAAAAAAGTATATATAGTGAAAATTGTCTCAATTTTGATGTGAACCAAATTAGTTAGACCAGTTTAAGATAACTTAATATATGTGATGGGAAGTCCTCTGGTGGCTCAGTGGTGGAGAATCCGCCTACAATGCAGGAGACATGGGTTTGATTCCTGGGTTGGGAAGATCCCCTGGAGGAGAGCATGGCAACCCACTCTAGAATTCTTGCCTGGAGAATCCCATGGACAGAGGAGCCTGGTGGGCTACAGTCCACAGGGTTGCAAAGAGTCAGACATGACTGAGGCAACTGAGTACACATACATGCAATATATGTGATATAGAAATCCAATGATACCTTACTCCTTTTTCCTAATCTTTTTATCAACATGATAAAAGTTACCATTTGAAGACATATTCTTTTCCCCAATGAGTCTTGAAAGCAATACAATATAATGCTGTATAAGCAAAAATATTTATTTGAAAGACATTGATCAAGAGTTTTTAGTCATCTTAATAAATAAATCAGTAATTTTAAATATTCAGTGTACTTTACTGAAATGGATTGCTAAGAAGACTGAGGAATTTGACTCAATATATGTACTGAGTACTTATGATGTATCTGGGAGTAGAAAAATCAAGATGAAATCTGAATTTGTGTACTTATGAGAAAGTTAAGTTAAGCAGCCTTAGTCCAGCATCACTTATTAATGAGAAAGTGTAAACTCAAAACCTACCTTTATAATATTTTCATTCCAGCTTATCTCTTTGGTATCAATCATTGTATTAGAATTGTTTGATTTTATTTTAGAGATGGACTTAAAAACATAGTAATGATATACTTCAGTATAGGGCTTCCCTGGTAGTTTAGCGGTAAAGAATCTCCCTTCCAATGAAGGAGATGTGAGTTTGATCCCTGGGTTGGGAAGGTCCTCTGTAGAAGAAAATGGCAACCCACTCCAGTATTCTTGCCTGGGAAATCCCATGGACAGAGGAGCCTGGCAGGCTACAGTCCATGGAGTCTACAGTCAGACATGACTTAGCAACTAAACACACACACATACTTCAGTATAATTTCTTATTGAATGCAGCCCCTCAGTCACTGGAATGTCCAAATTCCTCATTCTTTGTGTACAATTAACTAGCCAACTTCCATTGGTCTCTTGATTATCAGTATTCCACAGGGATGCTTAGTCTGAGGTATCTTTCATGACTTTTAGAACTACATGAAAATTTATCATTTCCCACATTATATTAATGTTTTAAGAGTTAGTATTGGTATGAAGATTTATACTGGAGAGATTAAGGTTCACTGGCTAAGTGAATAAATAAAACAAATAATTTCATTATTTATGGGCTTTCCTATTTATTAATATTATAATAGCAGCATAGCGACAATCTTTGCACATAAATTTTTCATGTATTTCTGATTGTTTCTTTTAGATAGATTTATACTAATAGAATTTTGGAATGTTAAAGAGTTTGACCATATTAAGGCTTAGTTCAGTTCAGTTCAGTCACTCAGTGGTGGTCCGATGCATTGTGACCACATGGACTGCAGCATGCCTGGCTTCCCTGTCCATCACCAGCTCCTGCAGCTTGCTCAAACTCATGTCCATCGAGTAGGTAATGCAATCCAACCATCTCATCCTCTGTCGTCCCCTTCTCCTCATGCCTTCAATCTTTCCCAGCATCAGGATCTATTCCAACGAGTCAGCTCTTCACATTGGGTGGCCAAAGTATTGGAGTTTCAGCTTCACATCAGTCCTTCCAATGAATATTCAGGACTGATTTTCTTTAGGATGGACTCATTGGATCTCCTTGCAGTCCAAGGGACTCCCAAGAGTCTTCTTCAACACCACAGTTCAAAAGCATCAATTTGTCAGTGCTCAGCTTTCTTTATAGTATGACTCTCACATCCATAAATGACTACTGGAAAAACCATAGGTTTGACCAGATGGACCTTTGCTGGCAAAGTAATGTCTCTGTTTTTTAATATGCTGTCTAGTTTGCTCATAACTTTTCTTCCAAGGAGCAAGAGTCTTTTAATTTCATGGCTGCAGTCACCATCTACAGTGATTCTGGAGCCCCCAAAAATAAAGTCTGTCACTGTTTCCCCCATTTCCCCATCTATTGCCATGAAGTGATGGGACCGGATGCCATGATCTTCATTTTCCGAATGTTGAATTTTAAAGCCACCTTTTTCACTCTCCTCTTTCCCTTTCATCAAGAGGATCTTTAGTTCTTGTCTTTCTGCCATAAGGGTGGTGTCATCTGCATATCTAAGGTTACTGATGTTTCTCCTGGCAGTCTTAATTCCAGGTTGTGCTTCATCCAGCCTGTCATTTTGCATGATGTACTCTGCATTAAGTTAAATAAGCAGGGTGACAATATGTAGTATTGACATACTCCTTTCCCAACAACAACCAGTCTGTAGTTTCATGTTCAGTTCTAACTCTTGCTTCCTGACCTGCATACAGATTTCTCAGGAAGCAGGTCAGGTGGTCTGGTATTCCCATCTCTTTAAAAATTTTCCAGTTTGCTGTGATTCACACAGTCAAAAGCTTTGGCATAGTCAATAAAGCAGAAGTAAATGTTTTTCTGGTATTCTCTTGATTTTTCAGTGATCCAACGGATGTTGGCAATTTGATCTCTGGTTCCTCTGCCTTTTCTAAAACCAGCTTGAAAATCTGGAAGTTCACGATTCACATACTGTTGAAGCCTGGCTTAGAGAATTTTGAGCATTACGTTGTTAGCGTGTGTGATAAGTGCAATTGTGTGGTAGTTTGAACAATCTTTGGCATTGCCTTTCTTTGGGATTGGGATGAAAACTGACCACTTCCAGTCCTGTAGCCACTGCAGAGTTTTCCAAATTTGCTGGCATGTTGAGTGCAGCACTTTAATAGCATCATCTTTAGGATTTGAAATAGTTCACCACTAGCTTTGTTTGTAGTGGTGCTTCCTAAGGTCCACTTGACTTCACATTCCAGGATGTCTGGCTCTAGATGAGTGATCTCACCATCATGCTTATCTGGTCATGAAGACCTTTTTTTTGTATAGTTCTTCAGTGTATTGTTGCCACCTCTTCCTAATATTTTCTGCTTCTGTTAGGTCCATACCATTTCTGTCTTTTATGTGCCCATCTTTGCATGAAAGATGGGTAGAGTGGCATAGTCTCAAATTCCGCTATAGAGAGATCAAACTATATAACTCCTATAGCAGTGTCTATGTTACTGAATTCCCATTAATATTAACTGTTAACTGTATGGTAAAGAGAAAAGTATATCCTCTTTGTAATTATTAATGTGGTAGAATTTATAATATGTTTATCAGTAGCATTAGCAATTAATATATTTTATATAATATGAATTATCTGTTGGTATTTTTACTCATTATTCTATGAAATGATAGTATATTTTGGGAAATTCATAAGAATTCTATAATTTATCAAGTATATTGACCTTTGTTTTTTTTTTTTTTTTTTTTGCAAATGTATTCTCTAGCTTGTTTTTCTTCTCATTGTTTTTGATGCCTAAATGACTTTGATTTTTAGGCAATCAAGTCATCAAATTTGTGGGGGGTTTTTTCTCCATATTTAAGTTTATAAATGCCTCTGGATTCAGAGATAATACAAATTTTCACCTATATATTCTACATATAAAACAGCCTCATATATTCTACATTATAGAAAGTCTTCATATTTTTACATTAATGGACTTGTTTCTAAATCTTTAGAATTATTTTCTGATATATGTTATGAGGTAGTGATCTAATTTTTTTCATAAAACTATGACTCAGATTGACCTATGTAATAAATTAAGATATTCTTTGAATATAGACTCTAAGTATTTCTGAAAACTAAAAAAAAAATTTGTGAGGGATATGTGTGTGTGTTTAAATGTGTTTATGTCTGTGTGTTTTTGTATGTGAATATGTAAATATGTATGTTTACGCATTTGTCTGTTTCCTGAGATGTTCTTTGCAATTTATTAGCATCATGTATAAGGTATTCATTAAGAATAAAAACTAGGTATACTTAGAAAATCTTTATCTCCAAAGGGACAAGTTTATCTTGAAAGACAATAATCAAGCCAAAACTCAACACAAAACACTTATTTATAGTATCATGGAAAAGGCAAACAACTAAGCCCACTTTTCACAAGAACCTAAGTTAAAAGTGGTGGGAAAAACATGTCTGAATCCATTTTGACAAAATATATTTGTAGAGTAAAATGTTATTTCATGACAGCATTTAGAAACAACAAGGCTTTTCTTTCTCTCACTTTCTGTGCCAAGTAAAAGATATCAGTTTGACAACTATTTTTTAATTATCTCACCTGGGTTCGATCACTGGGTTAGAAAGATCCGCTGGAGAAAGGAATAGCACTCCAGTATTCCTGCATGGAAAATTCCATGGACAGAGGAACCTGGCAGGCCACAGTCCATGGGGTCTCAAAGAGTTGGACATGACCAACACTTACTTAAGCCATTTGAGTTTATATTTGTAATAAATACTGATAAGGAATGCTACAATAGTTACATCTTACAAAATTTTCTTTTTAAACAGATTTTCTAAACATTTGTGTATTCAAAAATGTTTGTGATATTTGTATAGTATCAGTTATTATTTTCATTTAGCCATACACATATTTGGGCTTCCCTGGTGGCTCAGCTGATAAAGAATCCTCCTGCAGTGAGGGAGACCTGGGTTAGATCCCTGGGTTGGGAAGATCCCCTGGAGAAGGGAAAGGCTACCCACTCCAGTATTCTGACCTGGAGGATTCCATGGACTGTATAGTCCATGGGGTCACGAAGAGTCAGACACGAGTGACTTTCACTTCATTTCACTTCATACACATATTTATTATTTTATCAGTTTTATTATGCTTTTAAAAAAATGTAAGCTTTATTACCCAGACACAGTGGCTGAAGTGTTTTGAAGGTTCTTCAAAATGATTCTTTCTATTCTTTGCTCTTTTAAATAGGTCACTTTTATTTTTTGGAAGGGCAAAATGATGCTCTGCTTTGTGGCAACAGCTCTGATGCAGGGTAAGTGCTGTTTTGTGTCGAGCCTCAGTCCACACTGCTCCATAGGCCTTAACCTGCCACTTCCCGCCCACCCTGCCCCCACTTGCTCCTCATTCAAAGCCCTCCATAAATCCCACTTCACGCTGACTCAAAATAGCTGGGATAAGTGTGGATTCTCACCTCCTTCACACACTCATGCAGCAATTATTTTTCCATACTAGGTCACAGCTAATCTTCCAAATTAGTTCAATGGAAAATAGAAAGAAAAACAATACATATACATAAAAAGCTCAAGTTAATAGAATTCATAACCATGTTCTTTTGTAAGTGTGATATTCTATATATACTAATGTGGTCTCCATGGCATAAAATATATCTGAAGATAATGTCAGTATCTGATCTGTGGTGAGTACACGTTTAGCATATTTTAGCAAAGTGGTTAAAAGCATAGACCAGAGAGTTTACACAAATTCATACCCGAACTTCACCATATAATGTCACCTTTCCTTGCCCTGATTTCCCCATGGGATAAGTGGGAATAAATTATAAGGTGGCTGTGAGAATTAAATGGATTAATGAATGCATAGCTATTACAGCATTCAATAAGTACTTTTAATTATCATAACTGGCATTATGTGAATGCTTGTTTTTAAGAAGCATTTTCCCTGGAGCTAAAGCTAGGAGGAAAATTCAGAGAAATAGTTCTTTCTGTATTTACGAGACTTTAGAATCGTAAATGGAAGGCTGATGTTCTTTCTGAGGAAGGTGCTATTGTGGACATTAGTAACTAGTACCTGTAGCAGAATCCCTAACCGTAACAAGCTTTGCATTTGGCTCATATGATATTGTGCTGCGTTTATCTCCAGATCTTAATTGATAAGTCAGTGATTGTAAGTTTGGAGGCAGGTTCTGTTATTAGCCTTTTCTTACATGCAAGGTGTTCCAAACCAGCAACTTGCCCAAAATCACACAGCCCAGAGTGTCAAGCACAATTCCAGGTCAGCTTAATCCTTGAGGTCATACTGTGAAATGTTCACTCTGCAGAATCATTCACTCCTCTTGGTATGCACCCCCCCATCTTTTTCTTACCCTGCTTTCCTACCTTCACACTCAACACACTTCTGCCTTTAGGTATCTTCAGTGAAAATCAAATTTTTCCCTGCAGACTTATTTTTCTGTTCATCTTCACAAATATCAGAAGATAGTAATCATAATTTGATTGCTCTTATAGGGAGGCATGATAAATATAATAATGGCAATCTTGAATCCCAGAGAAATCCATAAATAGACTTAGCAGATCCTGTTGTTATGTAAATCAGTCCCCTTAGTCCTGGACTCAGCACTAAGTAACGTGAGAAAAATCTGCTTTTTCTTGTGTTGCATACAATAGACATCAGAGTCTATAAAAACAGGAAAGCCAGCCATCCAACTTTCAGTGACTGATGTCCCCTCTTTCTTTTCACCTAATCACAGTCAGTGTCCAGAAGGATACATCTGTGTGAAGGCTGGTCGAAACCCCAACTATGGTTACACAAGCTTCGACACCTTTAGCTGGGCTTTCCTGTCCTTATTTCGTCTCATGACTCAAGACTTCTGGGAAAACCTTTATCAGCTGGTGAGAACAGATAAAATGATTCTTCTGGGAAGCATGAACTCGTGAGATCAAGAGAACTGCTCTAAAATACTTTATTACTGAGAGTACGTGCTTGTAACATTCTGTATAAAATTTAATAAAATATCTCTTCCATTTTTACAGACACTACGTGCTGCTGGGAAAACATACATGATATTTTTTGTGCTGGTCATTTTCTTGGGCTCCTTCTATCTAATAAATTTGATCCTGGCTGTGGTGGCCATGGCCTATGAAGAACAGAATCAGGCAACGCTGGAAGAGGCGGAACAGAAAGAGGCTGAATTTCAGCAGATGCTTGAGCAGCTTAAAAAGCAACAAGAAGAAGCTCAGGTATAGTAACAAACATCGAGCCTTTTTGTGTTTATCTCCATCCTCTGACCATACTGTCAAGATCAGAGACATTTAAACACACAAAATCAGCAGTGATAACTGATATTAGAAACATGCCATACGTGTTTAATAAGTGTTAGGGGCCTATTTGGTAATCAGAGACTTATTCTTTTATTTTGATGATTACTTGAGCTTCCCTGGTGGCTCAGACTGTAAAGAATCCACCTGCAATGCCAGAGACATGGATTTGATCCCTGGGTTGGGAAGATAATGCTGAAGAAGGGAATGGCTACCCACTCCTGTCTTCTTGCCTGGAGAATCCCACGGATAGAAGAGCCTGGCAGCCTACAATGCATGGAGTTGCAGAGTCAGACATGACTGAGCCACTAACATGATCACTTAACTATAGTAATGACATCCAAACATGGCAAATTATAATGAGTTTATTGGCATTTTTTTCTCCCTTGTGACCCTTCATTCACTCAAGCTCACAAAGTAGTTATACCTACATGCCTTCAACTGAACTATTTTCTTAATCTTCTGGGGAAGCAGAATTCAGTTCTGGTTGCTTCTTCCTTAGCGTCACTAGAGATGGGAAAGGTCAGAAAACCCAGGTCAAACTGAGAAGATTATTTTATAGAGTCTGGAAAAAAAGACAAAGACCTATTTAATATTTATTTTCTATTTGAAGAATTCAAATGCAAGTTTGTGGATTGCGTAAAGAAAACACTGGTACATAAACATGCTAAATCATTACATTCTGTGCCCACTACCCTGTAAATCTTATAATTCGGACTTGATGAAGTTTCAAAATAGTTTCTCTAGTTACATGTGCTTGCCTTAATGTTGCTAACCCAATCGCCTATATTCGTTTTTATTCAATGTACAATTCCCTTTTAACACTGAGTATCCTAAGATGTAATAAAGATCAGATAAATAAAATTATACTGGAATAGCAGCAACAATATTGAGCACCCAGCTTTCCAATAATTGTACTGCTGTAATTTATAAATTCACTCAGATGCCATGATCAGAGGTTTTCTTACATACAGTCTCTAATTTGTTTTCATTGTGCATTTCTTAGTGAAATAATCATTTTAAGTCAAAGAGGAAAAAAAGGTTTATTAAGACAAAATACTTGACTGAATTAAATTTAAATATTTATACTGGCAATAAAAGTCATTGTCAAGTGGAAGTGTGCTAGATCAGGTTAAAATAGGAAACCTTTAGTTCTTAAATTATTTGCTTCTTATGACATTGTTTAAATAATAGAAAAAATCTTTATGATATTTGAGTGTCTTATGCATTTTATTAGATAATTAGAATGCATAGTGTTCTTCCTTGAAGTCATATGTGTCATCTTTCACTTTTCTCTTAAGTTTAATCCTTTAATTGGTTTAATGATAATGTATGTGTGTGCTAAGTCACTTCAGTCATGTCTATTTCTTTGTGACTCTATGGACTGTAGCCTGCCAGGCTCCTCTGTCCATAGGATTCTCCAGGCAACAATGCTGAAGGGGTTGCCATGCTCTCCTCCAGGGGATCTTCCCAACCCAGGGATTGAACCTCTGTGTCTCTTACATTGGTAGGTGGGAATTTTACCACTAGCACTACCTGGGAAGCCCAACAATGACAATACATGAGCTGTTTCCAAAATACATACTAGAATGGAGAATCATTTTTTAAAATCACATATTCATGACACCAAAGATAAGTGAAGCAGTAACATGGATAGAGTTTTTCAAAGTTCATATGCCACTGCCATTTCCCTTGGACCCTTCTAGGCAGCAGCTGCAGCAGCTTCGGCTGGATCAAGAGAGTTCAGCGGTGCTGGTGGGATCGGGGTTTTCTCAGAGAGTTCTTCGGTAGCATCAAAGTTGAGCTCCAAGAGTGAAAAAGAGCTGAAAAACAGAAGGAAGAAGAAGAAACAGAAAGAACAGTCTGGAGAAGAAGAAAAGGAAGATGGGGTCCGCAAATCTGAATCTGAAGACAGCATAAGAAGAAAAGGTTTCCGGTTTTCCTTGGAAGGAAGCAGGCTGACATATGAAAAGAGGTTTTCCTCTCCACATCAGGTAAACATATTATATTATATAAATTGCATTTGTTATAGCACACGCATGTATTTAAAATATGCCAGAATTTGGTTAGAGATAAAACTGCCTTCCTCCTTGATGACACGATACTTTCAGATTGGTAATGACTGATGAATAAGTTTTGGTTATCACCTCATGGAATTTGTGAGTTTTACAACTTTTTGGAATTCCAGGAAAGCATTTTTAGAGCATAGATCCACTGCACTTGGGAAGGCTTGTGATTTTTAGATTTCCATAAAGACTGGTAAGCATCTCAGGGCAGTTTTCCACCTGAGGAATAATCAGCAGATGGTTCCCGTCCCTTCTTAGCTGTGGTGCCTGGACCCAGTGAACTGCCGGTTTTCTGAGTGGCAGCTTCCTAGAACTGAAGAGTGGATTCTCTCCGACCATCTGTGCAGTTGTTCCCATCCACCTGCCAACTTCATATGAGGAATGTATTCTTTGTGTTCTTGTTTCAAGGGAAACTGGAGCGTCATTTTTCTAAAAGTGTCATCAAAAATTTTAGGTAGATGCACACTGAGGAAGGTCTATGATACTAAATAAACAGTTGTGTTTAATTGCACTTGATTACCTGTGTCTCATGTTTAAGGAGACTTGAGTGAAAATAATATGTTGGCTTATATAGTGCAGAAAATGTTATCTAGATGCTTCTGGCTTATCTACCAACACCAGCTGCTGTAACTTTGAAATTTAGGATCATTAATTGTTTTTAAAATTATCAAAAGAATTACAGGTTTTCGGTATTGAAAAACTTCATGTCCATACAATTAACAGTAACAATTTGAACACCAACAGCAATGATAACGGCTAACACTTACATGGTGCGTGGCTTCTTACAGTATAAACTTACTGAGGCCGCTCACTACGGCCCTCGGGGTCATCCTCGTTCCCAGTCTGCAAATGTGAAGACAAGGGGAGGGGTGGTATTCTTTGTTGAGTGCCTGTTTTGTGTTTGGCATTCTTCTTCTGTAATTAATGTTAACAACCCTGAATATGACTGTTTTCACTACTTTTTAGGCTTGTGAAGTTAAATAATTGCCCAATGTCATATAATTATTAAACTATATGTCATATAGTTATTAAAGATTGAAGTGGCATTCACAGTTGGCCTGACACTGAAACCCTTGAACTTTCTACTGTATTAGAATTCTTAAGAAACTGATGAGAGAATTTACAATTTGATTTCATTTAAAAGATATGTATATTTAGGATATGTTCTTTGTATCCACAGTCTCACATAACCTTATGTTTAATATGTATATGATTTTTATAGGTCAGCCCGATTCACTCTAAGTCTAGGTAACATTATGAGATATGCTAAATGTAAGGATTAGTGCAGTTGAATTCAAATTTGAAGTAGAATCTGTTTTAAAATAAGTACCGGCATTTACTCACGCTTGTTCATGTTGTCATAATCATTGATTCCATTAGGAGAGACATGAATCTCAATAAATGTGAATGTAAAGAAAATCAAATCTCCCTTTTAGAGTATTGTTTGTTTTGAAGGAAGGGAAGAGGGAAAGGAGAGAGGGGTAAAAGAAGGGAAATTAGTTATCTGGGGAAAAACTACCAAAATTTGAAACTGCAAACCAGATACCAGATACCACAAAGAGTCACCCCAGTATGCTTTGAGTCCAACAGAACTAATTCTAGGCAGAATAGTAAAGTCTGAAAATGTTAGGTTCTAGCCCACCTTTTTCTGTACGTGTTGTCCAAAGATGTAACATTTTCCCCATATCGTCTTCTTAAAACTTCTGCTCCCTAACTAGCTGGGTATCATAGGTGATGACTGACTTATACAACATATATTATCTGGCTCAAATGGATATCTGTTTCTGAAGTGGTATTTGTATAAAAATAGAACTGAAGATTTTTATCTGATAAATAAGTAATCAAGCAACTAATTAAGAACATGGAGAGGGCAATGAAGATACAAAGAGAGAGAGAGAGAGAAAAGGAGGGGGAAAAAGGGAGGGATGCTAAAGTCATACTTATTTCACTTTGCAAGACCCTATAAGTAATACTGAAAATAGTGAGCCTGGGTACAGTGGTGAAGGGTCCATAGCTTTTGCTAGGTTTTGCAAGGGCACAAGGCCCAAATGTATTTAAAAAATCTATTGTTTTATAGGGACATGATAGGCAATTGTATTGGTAACCATCGATATTTTCATATTGAAAAAATATATACTTTACCACTGGATTATAATTTCCTCAGAGTAGGTGGATTGTATGAAATACTTTTTAGACTTCTTAAGACTTTTATTGTGGAATAGGGAAAAGAAGGAAGTCAAGAGTGCAGTTTCTAACCACGGCCCAAGACAATCTGGATATTTTATTTTTAAAGCCTTTATAAGATACTGTTGGGCTTCTAAAATTATTATTTCCCTCTGTATTTGTGATAAACCAAAGATCCACTTATTATGGCAGATTGTTTTCTTACTGTCCATCCATCCTCTATTTATAACAGGACATTTGATTCAGTTCAGTTCAGTCAGTCAGTCGTGTCCAACTCTTTGCGACCCCATGAATCGCAGCACACCAGGCCTCCGGGTCCATCACCAACTCCCAGAGTTTGCCCAAACTCATGCCCATCGAGTCGGTGATGCCATCCAGCCATCTCATTCTCTGTCGTCCCCTTTTCCTCCTGCCCCCAATCCCTCCCAGCATCAGGGTCATTTCCAATGAGTCAGCTCTTCACATGAGGTGACCAAAGTATTGGAATTTCAGCTTCAGCATCAGTCCTTCCAATGAACACCCAGGACTGATCTCCTTTAGGATGGACTGGATAGATCTCCTTGCAGTCCAATGGACTCTCAAGAGTCTTCTCCAACACCACAGTTCAAAAGCATCAATTCTTCGGTGCTCAGCTTTCTTCACAGTCCAACTCTCACATCCATACATGACCACAGGAAAAACCATAGCCTTGACTAGACGAACCTTTGTTGGCAAGGTAATGTCTCTGCTTCTCAATATGCTATCTAGGTTGGTCATAACTGTCCTTCCAAGGAGTAAGCATCTTTTAATTTCATGGCTGCAGTCACCATCTGCAGTGATTTTGGAGCCCAGAAAAATAAAGTCTGACACTGTTTCCACTGTTTCCCCATCTATTTGCCATGAAGTGATGGGACCAGATGCCATGATCTTCGTTTTCCGAATGTTGAGCTTTGAGCCATCTTTTTCACTCTCCACTTTCATTTTCATCAAGAGGCTCTTTAGTTTCTCTTCACTTTCTGCCATAAGGGTGGTGTCATCTGCATATCTGAGGTTATTGATATTTCTCCCGGCAATCTTGATTCCAGCTTGTGCTTCCTCCAGCCCAGCATTTCTCATGATGTACTCTGCATAGAAGTTAAATAAGCAGGTTGACAATATACAGCCTTGACGTATTCCTTTTCCTATTTGGAACCAGTCTGTTGTTCCATGACCAGTTCTAACTGTTGCTTCCTGACCTGCATATTGATTGCTATAGATTTATGTAATTAATATAAGCAGTGGGGGTTGAGGCTAACACATGGAGAACAATCATTTTTCATATAGTTGCCACATACATGTTTGAACTTTGAGAAACATCGTGTTTAATTTTATAACTTACTTGTCTCCAAACCATCTGCGGGCACTAATTGAGGGCAGTACTTGTACTATAAAAATATAAACTGTTACTAAGAGTAGTACATATACGTAATTTCTACTTTATTTCCTACTGTCAAGCATTTATTGTCTAGCTTTCTTTCTGAGGAAATGATAACCAGTAGGTCACAAATTCTGTAGATATTGTGTCTTTATATCTAATTCAAAGTCCCTTGTGAATAGAGAAAGGAGACATGATAGAAACTGGGTAGTGTAGGAGAGGTTTTAAAAATATTCATATGGAAATAATAAAGGAAATGAATTACCTTACTAATGAAGTTGATAATAGGATGAAAAAGCATGAGTACAGGAAAAGAATAAATAAGTTCTTCTGGGAGAGTAGATCAATATTCTTAGATATGTTTCTTTCTGAATAATGACTAAGATCATTTAATGTAAGATAATATGTAAAGATTACAGACATTTTATAGATGTTCATAGGTGTCTCTGAGAAAATCATTCTTTAGCTGAAAATAAAATTAAATGAATACTTATTAGTCAGGTAATATAAAATATATATAGGTGCAAAATAATAATTTTAGTTAGCTTTAAATCCTTTGGAGATAAAAAGATGAAACTAGTAATGTTTAAATGATGAGTTGATATTCTATTAATAATCATAGAAATCCAACTTAAGCCAGCTTAAGCAAAAAAGAGAAGTAGATCCTGAAAATAATATCGATGAGTAGCTTTAGGCACAGCTGGACTCAAGGGCTCAAAACATGTTACTAGGGCGAAGTATCTCTCCACATCTACAGATTCCTCCAATATGGTGATAAGATGCCCACCATGGCTCCGAACTTGTAGTCAGTGGTTTTAGGCAACCTCAATAAAAAATGCACCCCTTTCAGTTGCAAAAGAAATTGGTGACTGTCAGTGGACCATGCAGAGTCCCCTACCTATTTTTAAACCAGTCTCCATGGCCAGAGGCATGGATACACTCATTGGCTAGACCTGGATCATGGTCTTGCCAGAGAGCATTTCTTGAATATAATCAGGGTACTGTCAACAGACAAAGGACAAATGGATATTGGAGAAGCAGAAACAAGTGCTCCCTAGAGTGAAGTTGCAGCAGCAGTAGTAAACAGCATATGATTCATTGTGCTCAATGCTACTGTGCTTGAGAATCAAAGTAAAATGAATGACACCAGTGACATTGTAGCCATCTAGAAACTTGTTAAATGACTGTGACCAGGCACTTAGTGAAAACCAGGTTTTTGTAAATATGGTGCTCTTCAGATTTCTTGAGACAGACAAAAGAATGAAAATCAGGGAATGAATCAGTCTTTCAGTTTGGTCTTTCAGTTTGATTTGTTCAAATTATTTATGAGAACTGTTATAAAATATGCAGGGGGAAGGGGAGAAATTGCTCCTTGTTACTATAATTAAACAGACCTACTAGCAAGATTGATTTCATTTTTCTCTGTGGTGAGATCTGCATTGGGGTGTGGTCATGTGGTCACTAGTGCACTCTTACTGGCATAGTTTTGACTTCAAAGGAACTAAATGTAGTTGTGTACTTGATTGCCCTCCATTGGATTGTTAAATAAGAATAGTTTCTAGAGAAGAGTTTAGTAAAGATTTCAGTTCTGAGTGCCAGAAATGAAACTAAATAGTCCTTAGGGATACTTCTGATTCTCTGAAGTCATGGGTAAAGTAGAAGAAAATGACAGAAAATCAGAGCTCAGAAGATGTAAACGAAGGAAGGAAGAAGCAGGGAAAGCAAAGTAAAAGAGCTGAACCCCGGACAAAATTCCAGAATGCCACCAGCAGTTATCATATAAGCCCTTGATCACACCCATCCAGTGCCTTTCTTAGGTAAGTCAGCACTATGAAATGATGAGTCCTGGCTCATATTTTCCGGAACACTTAATTCTGTTCATCTGTTTTTGTATCCTTCCTTGTTGTTGATAGTCTTTACTGAGCATCCGTGGCTCCCTGTTCTCTCCAAGACGCAACAGTAGGGCGAGCCTTTTCAGCTTCAGAGGCCGAGCCAAGGATATTGGCTCTGAGAATGATTTTGCAGATGACGAGCACAGCACCTTTGAGGACAATGACAGCAGAAGAGACTCTCTGTTTGTGCCGCACAGACATGGGGAGCGGCGCCACAGCAATGTCAGCCAGGCCAGCCGTGCCTCCAGGGTGCTCCCCATCCTGCCCATGAACGGGAAGATGCACAGCGCTGTGGACTGCAACGGAGTGGTCTCCCTGGTCGGGGGCCCTTCTGCCCTCACATCTCCCGCTGGGCAGCTCCTACCAGAGGTGAGACCTGTGAAACCTGCAGTTGTTGGGAAGGGAGGTGTGGCTGGTGCAGGCAGGAATGGTTTTCTGTTTCCACCTGTATGCATTTTATGGGTCTACTCTTCAAAGAAGGGCCAGTTCAGTCAAGTTATGAACTTACTTTGTCAAATTGTTCCTTTCAGACTTTTCTACAAGTGAATTAAAAAATAGGTTGGATCTCATAGACTACAATGAGAAGTTCTCCATCATTATCACCACAGTATCAAACTTGCCAAAAATATAGCAACAATTTATCATGCATTATTTGTAATTAATATAAGCAAAGCAAGAAATGATATAAATACCCATCTTAAGCATCTTGTTATTTATAATCCTTTAAAAGGAGAACTTGATACTTACACTTGAAGTAGATAGTATTACTAAATGCATCTAAATTCTGCAACACAACGTTCTTCCTCTTGGCAAGTCAAGGTGCTATAACATTCTAGCACCCAATTGAATGACCATCGTACATTTATATGGTAAAGGAGCCACTCAAAGTACCTGGTAAAGTAATGTGTTATAACTGTTGGAGCAGATTTCAATTTTTATATTACTGTCCTAAGTTTTTTAATAAACATAATGGCCATAAATCATGCATACGGAACTTAGTGGAATTTAGTTTCAGCTAAATACAAGATACTGGGATATATTATTGACATTTCCTTTGGAAAACATAAGTGCTTTTTAACTTTGGTATTAAATAAGATTTAAGATTTTATTTGCCAGTATAAAAAATTCTAGCAATTTGGCTGTACTTTATAGTTTACCAGATCATATTAAAGTCTTCTTTGTATGATTTTTTTTTTCAAAATTTTATTCATTATAGTTGGATGAGCTCTGTCAGTCACATTAAAATCATATGGAGTCAACTTTCAATCATCTAATAGAAGAACTTCTTATGTTTGATTATAGAAACAGCCATTGATCATCTTTACTTTTTTTGACTGGCCTCTCCCCACCACTTTTCCCAGAGAGATATTCAAGTATCCTAGAATTAGATCAAATCATGAATAAAAATAGAACTTTATTGTGAAAAAATCTGGAAAAATGCAAAAGGAATATCAACTTCTCTTAAAAAATAATCATGCCTAAATATGTACCAGACAGTGTCCAGAACACTTTACTTGCATTAATTCATTTAGTCCTCACAATAATGCTTTATCATAGTTATTAATATTATCTCCATTTTACAGAGAGGAAACTGAGGCCTGTGCATGATGGAGCTAGGATTTGACCCTATATATGCTGGCTACTGAACCTACATTCTATCCATATTGCAATATTACCTCTCATTAATTTTGTTTAAATTTTCTTAAATGGGAAAGAAGAGATGGTTAAGGAAACAAACACTTTCATTTTTACCCAGTGTTTCTCAATATATATTTCATAATCAGACTACTTGCCTCAGAATTTCCTGGGATACTTTTTAAAACGGAGATTCTTCATTTCCCCCTCGCTCCACCCCTGGTGGCTCAGACAGTAAAGCATCTGCCTGCAATGCAGGAGACCCGGGTTCGATTCCTGGGTCGGGAAGATCCCCTGGAGAAGGAAACGGCAATCCACTCCAGCACTCTTGCCTGGAAAATCCCATGGACGGAGGAGCCTGATAGGCTACAGTCCATGGGGTCGCAATGAGTCGGACACGACTGAGTGACTTCACTTTCCACCCCTGGCAGCCACCATTCTCTGCTTCTGTGAGTTTGATAACCAAAGGGTCCAGCGTTTCAGTTATGCAAGATAAATAAGTTCTGGAGATCTACTGTATGGCATAGTGCCTAGAGCTATGAATACTGAATTGTAAACTTAAAATTTGCTAAGAAGATAGATCTTCTGCTGCGTTCTCAACCCAAATAGCAACAGCAACAATGATAAAGCAGTGAAAGGAAACTGGAAGGTGATAGAAATGTTTATGAACTGATAATGGTGATGGTTCACAGGTATATACTTATCCTTAAACTCATCAAGTTCTAGCGTGAAGTATACATAGCTATTTACGTGTTGATAATACTTCACAAAAGTGGTTTAAAGAAAGAAGTGAAGACTTCTGGGCCCACTCAGATTTACTCAGACCCAGACCAAAAGGCCAGGAATCAGTGATTTCTTCTTTTTTGACAAGCATCGCACATGGTTCTTACACATAATGAAGTATGAGTATTTCTGCTCTTGATAAATGCTAATTGGGAACACAAAAATAAATCTACAACTTCTTTACATAAATGCAAGAGAATTTCAGTCCATCAGAAAATATTTAGTGTTTTATCAGTAATTATCACTCCGTCCTATCACAGAGGGTGGAATAAATCTCTGAAGGTAAATTCGGGCAGTTTAAACAAAGTCTAGCATAGTATCTGTTTCCTGCTGCTTGGTGTCCATCCTTCAGTGTTGCAATCAAGTGCTGTGAGGCAGGGCACTGCAGCATGGTATAGCAGGAGCTGCAGAGGCAGACCAAAGATGTGGCTTTGCAAGACTTCAGAGAAAAAGAAGAACAGAAAATTAACAGCTGTGGACAAATGCTACCTTCCAGAGCACACAATATCCTGCATTTTCACATTAATTCAATTGAAGCAATTTAATTTAAGAAAGAATTTCCTTGGTAATATCATTAGAGAGTTTGAAATCTAGCACTAAAAATTAGACAAATATCAGATAACATACATGATTTTGTATAGAGCAGAAGGGACCAGATGGCCTTTAAGTGACCCCATTTTTTTTCCTCCAAACTTTGACCTTCTCTGATGAGGCAAAATATTTTCAGTTCTGATGCAACATTAATAGGATGTTGCATTCTTAATAATTAACTAAATAATAATTAAACTAAATTTTATAACTTTATCTTACACTTACAAGAGAACCCATCCTTGGCATTGAAACTCTAAGGCAAGATATCATAATGGGGAATCTTTGATTTTTAGCTATGATATAATGAATTGATTCTTTTCTATTCCAAAAAAACTCACCAGAATTTCAATATGGGCAGAAATTTATTCCTACTTCAAGAGTTCAAACAATGAAGTTCGTGATCACAGGAGAAAAAAAAGGGCAAGACAAGCATTTCTAATGCAAGTCTGAGTGCTAATAATAAAGAAGTCACTTTTATTTCACTAAGGATTTTCCTTATTTATAAAACAGCAATATGAGTCCTGTTCACCTACTTTATTGTGCTATCAGTAATTAACATTATATTGTTAACCTGTGTACCTCTAATGCATACATAGTCAAAAGCAGAGTTTCCACTCAATTGATAGTGAAGTTAACAATCACAGGAGAAAAAAGGGGCAACACTGAAGCATTTCTAATGCAAGTCTGAGTGCTAATAATAAAGAAGTCACTTTTATTCCTCTGAGGATTTTCCTTATTTATATAGCAATACGAGTCCTGTTCACCTACTTTATTGTGCTATCAGTAATTAACATTATTTTATTAACCTTATTACCTCTAATACATACATAGTCAAAAGCAGAATTTCCACTCCATTTTAGGATTGTCATTAATGAGGATGAACATTCATTTAGGTCACCCTAAAATCTATTTTACTATGAAAGAAAAGTAAAATTCATGAGAAAAAAAATAACCCCTCTCTGAAACAAAGCTTTTTAAATAAAAAAGTTGTCTCTTAGAATTGAAAATATTTAGCCTCATCAGGAAAAGGCAAAGTGTGAAGGTAAAAAAATGGGGTTGCTTAAAGGTCATCTCGTCCCATCTGCTCTGTACAAAATCATATGTGCAGTCCTGTATCTGTACCTGTCTATAATGAACAGAAGCATTTTAATATGGAATTCTCACTTTAGGAGAGGTACTACTGATGCATATTAGGGAAACCTGTAAAGTTCTTTTCATTCATTAAACCACGTGAATATATATAAAGATCTAATAACATGTGAGTAAATCAAGGAGTAATATGTTTCAGTTTGAAGCTCTAGATAGGATTGACTGAAATGCTAAAAGGTTCTATCCCATAAGAAGCAAGATCCCTCCAGCCCAAAGCTCCAAGATGGAAGAATTAGAAAAGTCCATCTTGATCGCAAACCCAGGCATCCCTGAATTCTGATGGACTTTCAAACCCTTCCCAAGAACGATGATTCTAGCAATGTCTTCGTGAGCTGTTTACATCTGACAAAGCATAGTGAATATTTAGCCAAATAACACCTATTGCAGGAACACTGGGTTTTTGCTGCCCTTTAAAAATAATAGCTATTTCATATGAAATTTTATTTTTAGGGCACAACTACTGAAACAGAAATAAGAAAGAGACGGTCCAGTTCTTATCATGTTTCCATGGATCTTTTGGAAGATCCTACAGCAAGGCAAAGAGCAATGAGTATGGCTAGCATTTTGACGAACACCATGGAAGGTATGTCAGAAGTCTTACAGCACAGTTACTTGGTGGTGCTTTGGTAATGGTGATAAAAAAAAAACTTTCATAAGTTGTAAGAGTTAAATTCTTCCTGAATTGATACCACAATATTATTATTTCTTTTATTAAATAAGAGTAAAATCTACATGCAATACATGGATTCTGTTGTCTCATATAGATTTTTACATTTAGCCTCCAGGAAGCTACTGCAAACTCAAGGTATACCTGGAATATAACCTTGGTAGATTAAGTTCCCAAACTGTTGACGTTTGTCATGTGCATCTAAAGGAATGTAATGATAAATGTTTATTTTTATAGTGATGCTAACACAGTTGAATTGTATTAACTGCTTGAGACTCTAGCTATAAGCTCGTTTGATTTAACCAGAAGTATAAATGAAAAAAAAAATGGAAATTAGGGTTTAATATTAACCACTTTGAAGCCAAGTTTTCAAAATTTTGTGAAACTGCTTTTGCCTCTCTCTCTCTGATCAGAGTTTAATAATATCTCAGCTTTCTCTTTAGTTCCTGATAATATATGAGTAATTAATATATTGTTAAGAGGTCTGGATGTTATAATTCCAAAATAAAGAATTTGGGGACAGCTTGATTTGTGATCAGTTATTGGTTCTGTGTCTATATGTGGCTCTGTAGTCGTTTCTTCATCAGTAAAGTATTGACAATGATGTTTAGAATAACACTATTGTAAAGACTAAATAAGACCTCATCCATAAAACACCTATGTTCCTGGCATGTAGAAGGCAGTCAAGACTAGTATTATTGGTTGCTTTATCATTGTTTTGTTAATGCACATGTTTATGCCTTTCTGTGCTGTTAATGAATTCAAACATCAGCTATCAATTTCACCTTGGAAAATACTTTCATATAAAATGTATTCTATCATCCTCCCTGCTCTCCTTTGCCCTTCTCTCCCTTTCACTTTATAACCCTCCCTTTCCTTCCCCTCCCAAGTGTGTGTGTGTGTGTGTGTGTGTGTGCGTGTGTGTGTATAGATGTGTGGAAGGAAAAAGAAAGATGGAGAACGAGAAAGAGAGAACACAAGCATGTGTGCGTGTTTCTCTGTTAGTTCCAGTTTCTCTTAATACTGTATAGCTTCTTGGAATAATTATTTTCCAGTCTGAATGCAAAGATCCCGTGATATTTAATGTCAGTACCCAAAACCTGAGACTCATAGCCAGGAAAACCTCACAATATAGATGGCCATATATATCACAGCCAAGTCAGTTACTACGGTCCCAACGTTCGTAATGTCCTAATGCAGTATCAGAAATCTTTTCACTGATTCCTATGGGATATTAAACTCAGTCCGTTCTTCCCCAACCTCGCCTGCGTTAGCTTGCACTCCCTCTTCCCCCCCAGCTGCCAGTAGCTTGCTCCTCCCTGTCCCTCCAGGTAAATCTTTTGAAGATTCTCTGGTCTTCTGCTCCTTGCCATAGCAAAACCACTGAGAGGAAGCTGCCAGTGGTTCTGCTACCGATGTCAGCAGCATGTCTGCTCCCTAAAGCAAGAAGTAGAGAAGGAGACAGGGTAAGTCTTAATTAACACTAATTTGCACTACTGATGGCATTAAGTTTGAATTAACCTAAGAAGTTACTTAAAAACATCAAGCCACCACCACAAAATTGAATTTATCCACTAAGATACGGAGTTAAAAATGAATGCACGCATTCCCATATCGCCCTCCATGAATATGTGTCTCATGGAATTGCTTAGAGTGAAACGATGTCCTAGAGATAAGAGTAATTTAGGAAGCAGGAGACTGAGTGTTTGGCTTTAATACCTGCAGAGCTTTTAGCTTGATATTTTTGCGAGGAACATGGCTGAGTTTTCATTCTATTTTTCACTGGTTGTGTAGAATGCAAAGCATACTTTTCTTTATTCAGTTATATCTAAACACGTTGAATCTGGCATTAATCAAGGCTGGTTGTTAGCTACATAACGCACACAGGCAACTAGAACTGTCTTTAATATAGTCCTTTTTGGTTCCTGATAATGGTGGAAAAGTGTCTTAGGTTGACATAATCTGTTTATTTGGGGATCCTTTCTTCTACACCTAATCGTGTTTTAGTTCACCTTTGCTTTTTTCAGCCAGGCTTGTTGACCCACGCTGACAACTTCTGTTTTCCTTCTTTTGAACTACAGCTCAGTTTCCATTGTCCAGGGTAATGAATAGCCTCCTCCTCAATGACACTGTAGGAGAAACGCATTGTTTCCTTTTCAGGTTTTTAAAATGCAAAACCCACATGGAAATATTTCCTGGTCACATCTTTGGGAGGACCAGTGGGAGGTGAGGAGGAAGCACTGGGGAATTGAGGGAAGCCAGTGTGGATAACCCACCCAGGAATAATGGAGATGTGGCTGTAGTTCTCTCCTGAATGCTTTGTTTTGTTTCAAAGTGTGATAATTCTTTTTTCTTTTTGGCATGAGTAATTGAACGTTTTTATTTTAGAACTTAACAACTCGGCTCCACTTTTTCCTGGTGTCAAGATGAGCAACACTGGCTGTGTTTTCCCTTTTGAACTTTTCTCTTATTTTTTTTCCACACAGTTTCCGTTTGCTTCTCTTTATCTACTAAGTTGCAAGTAGCATTTTAAAAAATACTTATGCTGACTGTACATAAGCAAAGAGATTTTTTTCAGTTCTCTTTAGTTATTTACTGTAAATGATATTGTCCTTTTATCTTCAGTATAAATATGAGTTTATTTGGGAGTCTTAAAAGCATCTATAAAACAGCACATAAAAACTATGTTTTTCTTCTGATTTACAACTATTCTTTATTGTTTACAAAATTACATATTAAGAGAAATGGAAATAAATTGGGTACTTAAAGTATTTCAGTATCTAAGGACACAATTGAAGAATCTGCTTCTAATGGAATTCTGTGAAAAAGAATCAGGAAATTAATTTACTTTAGTGAAGTAACAAACTTTATAAAATTAGTAGTAAATGTTTATCAGCAAAGCAAAAATCACTACCTATAGTGTTTGTGCATTCTATGAATTCCGTTAAAGAGTTTAATTCCTAGTAAACTGTCCCAGATTTGGAGAGATATTCCAGTTGCCATAGTAGGAATACTAAATTGACCAACCAGAGTCAGTTATGCTATTGATGAACAAAGAATTTTTTCCTCAATTTTAGCCCTCATCAGTGCTAATCAGGTCTCATATTTGGCTGAGCAAGTGATAGAGTGATATTGGCAGAAAACAACTGCATCCTTTTCTCACTCAATAACTGATTGAGATAAATACACCAAAGAAAAATAGTAGATAATTTCCCACTTTCTACTTCTCCCACATTCTTTGCAAATATTTACTTTTTAGGTATTTTGAGCATCAGCTTAAAAATCTGTGCATTTCTGTCTTTTCTCTCCTATTATTTAGTTGAAATTCTTTTTTGAAATCGTTATACTATTTTCTTAAGTAAATGTGTTTTTATATGAAATCTTTTATCATGTTTGGTGTGATTGTTATTTTAACACATTAAAATAAATGCATTTCATGAAAATTTATTGATTATACGTATGTTCCATCTAAGATCCTCTTGCATTTTACCAGTAGTGCCTAAGTCACATTTTGTGAAACAGCGAGGATCTCACTTTCTTAGGGTGGATACTTCCTCTTCTTTTGTGTCGTCTAGTTAAATCAAGAAATGTGGGGGGAAAAAAAGAGTCTTGCTAGTTTAATATATAATACTATATCTAATTAGGTTTAACCAGAAACTTTTAAGATTGGTGATACTGACAAAACTCTTTCATTAAAATACCAAAAAAAATAATATCTAATCCAGGAAACTGAAATTCATCATGACTAATAAAGGTTTTAAAGACTTCTCCTGAGATACAATCTTTCATAATATAAGTGCTCTATCTGGAACATAGATGACATTTAAGTATACTCAACACAAGTCCTACCCATTAATTTATGATAGCCTTGAAGATAATTATCAGATAGTTTAATGTTATAGATAGAATCTTGGAAACCATGTTTAACTAATATACATTTGTAAAGTTTACTAGCCCTTCCACGTTTTTTATGACAGCTAGTCTATCAGTGCTTTCCTGCTCAACCATCAAATTAAACTATAATGCCTTTTAACAACTTCAGAATTTTTTGAGTCACTTTCAATTTAAACCAAAGGCTTCTTAAAAGGGAGGAAGCAGTTTTCATAAATATTCTGTTTTCTTCCAGAACTTGAAGAATCCAGACAGAAATGCCCACCGTGCTGGTATAAATTTGCTAACATGTGTTTGATTTGGGACTGCTGTAAGCCATGGTTAAAGGTGAAACATGTTGTCAACCTGGTTGTGATGGACCCTTTTGTTGACCTGGCCATCACCATCTGCATTGTCTTAAATACCCTCTTCATGGCCATGGAGCACTATCCCATGACGGAGCAGTTTAGCAGTGTGCTGTCAGTTGGGAACCTGGTAAGACTCACTGAGGGTTACTCTGCTCATTGAAAGAGGCTATGGTTACTTTAATGAATTTCACATATCACTCTCAAATTAAATATGAATTAATTGGCCATATTTACTTGGGCAACAAAAGTTCAGCATTACTTTTTTTATAACAAATTATATTGCTTTAGTTAAGCAGTAGAAAAGAGTCAAAGATTTTATTTATAGTTTGACTTAGAATTAAATATAAATTGCCCGTTCATTAAAAAGATCATTGTGAATTACAGGGGACATAGATCTGTGGTAAATGCTGATGTGCTCCTCAGGTATTTAGAATAGACTCTTTCAGACATGTTTACATTTGTCAAACAAATTAAGTCAGATAATTTTGAAATATCTGTTCATATCTGAAGATGGATTTTTAAGGGAAGAAACATCATATAGAGGTTATTATTTCTGTTTGAATTTGTCCTATACATTTAGGAATTTATAAATGATTCAGTTCAGTTCAGTTCAGTCGCTCAGTCGTGTCCGACTCTTTGCGACCCCATGAATCGCAGCACGCCAGGCCTCCCTGTCCATCACCAACCTCCAGAGTTCACTCAAACTCATGTCCATCAAGTCAGTGATGCTATCCAGCCATCTCATCCTCTGTCGTCCCCTTCTCCTCCTGCCCTCAATCCCTCCCAGCATCAGAGTCTTTTCCAATGAGTCAACTCTTCACATGAGGTGGCCAAAGTACTACAGTTTCAGCTTCAGCATCAGTCCTTCCAAAGAACACCCAGGGCTGATCTCCTTCAGAATGGACTGGTTGGATCTCCTTGCAGTCCAAGGGACTCTCAAGAGTCTTCTCCAACACCACAGTTCAAAAGCATCAATTCTTTGGCACTCAGCCTTCTTCACAGTCCAACTCTCACATCCATACATGACCACAGGAAAAACCATAGCCTTGACTAGATGGACCTTTGTTGGTAAAGTAATGTCTCTGCTTTTGAATATGTGATCTAGGTTGGTCATAACTTTTCTTCCAAGGAGTAAACATCTTTTAATCTCATGGCTGCAGTCACCATCTGAAGTGATATTGGTGCCCCCCCAAATAAAGTCTGACACTGTTTCCACTGTTTCCCCATTTATTTCCCATGTAGTGATGTGACCGGATGCCATGATCTTCGTTTTCTGAATGTTGAGCTTTAAGCCAACCTTTTCACTTTCCTCTTTCATTTTCATCAAGAGGGTCTTTATTTCCTCTTCACTTTCTGCCATAAGGGTGGTATCATCTGCATATCTGAGGTTATTAAGTTTTGCATATTTTTTAACTTAAAATTCTATACTAACATTCGTGGCTACATGGTAGAGTGATAGAAATGAAAGTCAAAATGAATAAATTCAGGTAACAAAAATATATTGATATCAATGTAAGAGGTTTATTAAGTTCTCATGAACCGCCCACTTTTATAAATGAACATATAGACAGGTTCTATATAGATAGTAAATGATATATTCTGAAGGATGATGCACAATATTTTTAGACTCTGAAGTAACCATTATTCTGGTTCTATTATAACCAGATAGGTCTTAACTGATAAAGTTACAATATATATGCTGACCACTTATTTTGTACCAGGCATTGTGCTAAATAGTTTACATAATATCCCTCTTTCTAAGTACCTACAAAGTCAGTCCTCAGGTAGATATTATGAATGTCTGCATTTTACAGTGAGGTGATCTATACCCATGAGAAATTGACAGAGCAATGAAAGCTCTAAATACTGTATCAGAGACTCTAAAAGATATTTCAGAGACTGTTTTAAGCTGTGCCCCAAAATCTCAGAACTTTAGGAAAGGACAATAATGTTACCTAGTCCAAATTTTTTCACATATGTAGGAATCACCTCAACATTATCTATAAAAAAGTGAGCAAGGGATAAAATAAGCTTTATGGAGATGAGTATTAGGAAACAGCTCAAATGGGCTTAAGCAAAAATAAGCAAAATAAATTTAAAAAAATAATTCATTACTTCAATAACTAAAGTCTATTTGGGCATAGCTCCAGGTTTTAATCTGTCTAGATTCAAGTTCTCAATCAATGTCATTGGGAGTTAGCTTCTTGCCAGCTTTTTCCCAGTATGTTTCTTTCATCTCTGGCTGGATATTCTATTGATGGCAGTGTTCCACCAGCTTCTATCCTATTGACACAGCTCATTAAGCAGAAGGAGTATGCCTCTTAATTAGTATTTCTAACACAAGCCCAAGTAGTGAATACCATCAGTCTGGTTGGAGTTACAGAACTATTTCTAAGCCAGTCAACCTGGTTCTAGAGTTAGAATGCCCAAATAAGTAATCATTTGGTGAGTTTTTGGAAAGCTAAGGAGATCAGAGCAAAGTCTCGATGTTGACCACAATGAGTTACCTGAACCTTTCACTTAAGAATATAAAAGTGAGAATATTAGTTTTATTGTCCTAATTCTTATATTCTTCATCACTTGATAAACCTTAACTATAGTAAACAATTAAATATCAACTTGAATACAAACCATTTGAGGATACTAATTTCCTGGGTCTAAAACAGTTTTTAAAACTCAGAACTAAATTGTGATTTGTGGGGAATAAATTAAATTGCTTAATAGTTATTTATGCTTTCAAGAGTCTTTACTCATGTAATAAACATTTCTCACTTAGGTCTTCACTGGGATCTTCACAGCAGAAATGTTTCTCAAGATAATTGCCATGGATCCATATTATTACTTTCAAGAAGGCTGGAATATTTTTGATGGTTTAATTGTGAGCCTTAGTTTAATGGAACTTGGTTTGGCAAATGTGGAAGGACTGTCAGTTCTCCGATCATTTCGACTGGTAAATTAACTGAGAGTAACCATAATATTTTTATAAATAATTTAATTAGTAGTCACTCTTTTCTTGTAAAAATGGAAAGATTTCCCATAGCTTTAATTTTGTTTGAATGTATTTCTAACAAAGCAGATGGTAGTTTCTTCTTCATTACAGTTTTAATGCACGGATTAAGTTTAATTCAAATGAACAGCCAATAATTCTCTCCTTAGTAATTGAATGTCAAGGCTAATGGGAAGAGAGAAAATGTAGGTCATACATAATCCCAAATCAAATTAAAAAGCACAATACATACCTCTCAGGTATATGGGGTTTGCTTAAACATAATAAGGGGCTTGACTGAGGCTTTGGATGGGCTCTAGTTTCTACCAGAGGCTAAGAGATTATGGAGTTGCCCACTTTGCCCCCATACAAGACTCAGGACTGGGTAGAGTGCACAGAGAAGAAGAGAGAGCTCCTATTCATCTGTGCCTTTAGCCAGGTCAGGAAGTCACCAAATCCACTCTCTAAGAAAAGTTGCCTGTATAATATTTTAATTTTAAGGAAAGGCTCTTTCATTGTTCTTTATATTTAATAAGTTTAGGCCTCTTTTTAAACTAAGAGACAAAATATCACTTGACCCATTTCCATTTAAAATTTGATATGTTTTATTGTGCTGTTTATTTGAGTTGGCTCCAACTTTTTGTGATTTATTTTCAAACAACAGACATTGTATATAGGTGGTAAAGATAGATTCCTATAGGCAACCTACCTTAATGTGATTAGTTTCAAGAATTTGTGATCAAGTCTGTTTAGAAATTTCCTTACTACTTTCAAATATGTTAAGATCCTTAGAGCTGTAATTTCCTTTCCTAGTCTTTATCTATGGATCTAATTTGAAGCTAGAAGGATAAAAAAAAAAAATTAGCAGTGATCATATAACAAGTAAATATGGGCAACTACTTTTAAAAAGCTTAGTAGGTCTTTATGATAATGTGATGCAGTTTAGGAAGGTATAAAGCATAATATCGCTAATGTCTTGCTTAGTATATCAGGCTCTTTTGCATTAATTATTCTCTGGGAATAAATTAAAATTTTTCGTTCTTATCGTTGCTCCTTTGGGTCACTTAGTTGCCATTAAATAATGCACTACTCTTAGCCTGACATTTACTGAAGCATCAGAAATAAAATGCTGATGCTGTTTAATGGTAAATAGTACTCTAGAGACTTCTGAGCTAATATAACCAATGTATCAGGCATAGTGGTGGCAAGCCATTTACACACTATAATGAGTTGATTAATAAAATCACTAAAGACATAAAAGTTGACAAAATACAGCTTTTTATTCAAGTCCAAGTATTTCTTATTTGAATATAATAAATCTCTTTTAAAATATAGCCTAATATTACAACACGCTAAAGATCAAAGCAGTCTAAGATTTAAAGAAATTAGTTGGTTTTCCCTTGTATCTTACCTAATTTAAGTGTTAATGTTGTTTACACTTGTGCATTTCAGCATGATATTTCAAGTACACTGAAAAATATATCCACTTTGGGCTTTTAAATAATGAGAGCCTCTACTAGAGCCTCTACTTCTCTGAAGCAGTTTCTGCTAATTAATCACCATCAATTTTAGGTATTTCAGCTCCTTACAGAAAAATAAAAAGAATAGTATAAATGCTAATATAAGATTATGGAATTTAAATGCCAATTAAAAAAACTGTATTCTTATTTTATTTACAATATATACTATTTCAGAATGACAAATATAGACAATAGTTTGGCACACAAACAACCCATCACGTAAAACTGAGACACTGTAGATTTTCCCTATAAACAAATACACAGATTCTTCCAAATGCAGAGCAGTAATGACTTTGTTTCTGTTTTCAGCTTAGAGTTTTCAAGTTGGCAAAATCCTGGCCCACTCTGAATATGCTAATTAAAATCATCGGCAATTCTGTAGGGGCTCTGGGTAACCTCACCCTGGTGTTGGCCATCATCGTCTTCATTTTTGCCGTGGTCGGCATGCAGCTCTTTGGTAAGAGCTACAAAGAATGTGTCTGCAAGATTTCCAATGATTGTGAACTCCCTCGCTGGCACATGCATGACTTCTTCCACTCCTTCCTGATTGTGTTCCGGGTGCTGTGTGGAGAGTGGATAGAGACCATGTGGGACTGCATGGAGGTCGCCGGTCAAACCATGTGCCTTACTGTCTTCATGATGGTCATGGTCATTGGAAACCTGGTGGTATGTGGTAAAACATTTTTCTCATTTTCAGTAAAAGATAATGTAACCATCAGGAATGTTTTGTATATATTTTTAATCAAGTTTCAATTCTTCATGATGGCAGGAGTCAGTTTTAGATCAGACTATAGAAATCTACATGAGCTCTTTTTAATCTTTTGACATTATTTTAAATTTTTTCCCTTTATATTGAACTGTAATTGACATGTAACACAAGCTCTTAAAATATCTTTTGAACCAAAGTTGTTCTTCATCTCTGTACCTCTTACTGTTCCATGGAGAGGGCCATTTTTGGCTTTTATCTTTCAATGCTTGTGCTAAAGCATGGCAGTGCTATTAGACAGTCATTCCTTTTATTTATAAATACTAACAATATTGTCACTTGAAAATGTTTCACATTTGGGTTCTCTGCAAGTTAGAGTTAAAAAAAATAGTGATCGTCTCAGTCCATTAAAAGCACATCAGTATTTGTTGCATAGAAATGACAGTATGAACAAGTAACACTGGCTCAAGAATCATTTGTTATCATTTCTGTGTAAAATGAACTATGCCCAACACACCTCTACTGAGTCCTGGAGGCCTAGGAACAATGGTAGGACGATATATATGGCACAGTGATAGGACATTTACTCAAACAGGAATAAAAAGAGTAAGTGAAAAAAATGTGAAAGCAAAGTGTTATATGTAAAGTTCACAAGATGGAAATGTTGCTTTGCGATGGCAAGTATCATCACAGAAGGCTTTGTCAAAGAGTTAAGACCTGCAAATATCTTTAATTGAGATGTGAGAAGAAAGTAGACCCTCCCAAGCCAGGAAATAGTGGACCCAGTGGTTGGAGAAGAAAGGACAATAGATTTATTTGAGAGGGATCAGCCTCTCATATGTTAAATTTATTATACTAAGTTGCTTGATCAGGCCCCAACTCAGTGGAATAGAACAAGGACTATCGTAACCAATATTTTAAAGTCTGCAATTTATAGACTTCATTTTCTATCACATTAAAAGTAATCTCCAATCCCCCAGTAAGTTCACTTCAATGGCTCAGTCGTGTCCAACTGTTTGCACCTCCATGGACTGCAGCACGCCAGACCTCCCTGTCCATCATCAACTCCCAGAGGTTACTCAAACTCATGTCCATCAAGTTGGTGATGCCATCCAACCATCTCATCCTCTGTCATCCCCTTCTCCTCCTGCCTTCAGTCTTTCCCAGCATCAGGATCTTTTCAAATGAGTCAATTCTTTGCATCAGGTGGCCAAATTATTGGAGTTTCAGCTTCAGTATCAGTCCTTCCAATGAATATTCAGGACTGATTTCCTTTAGGGTAGACTGATTGGCTCAGTCCCCCAGAGGAAGAGAAAAGGGAAAGGGAAAAAAAAATTATTTGTTTCTATTTTTTGCAATATTTCAGTCTTCTCAGTATCCTGTTGTTAATTCTGACCTGTTCTTAAAATAACAAGAAACATGAATAGTGTACAATCCAGAAATGTGAACAGTGGCTTATAATAATACACATTTATTAATTATCTCATAATTTCTGTAGGTCAGAAATTTGGGAACCACTTATCTGGTTCTGGCCCTGGGTTAGTTAAACGATTTCTATCAGGATGTTGATGGGAGACAGTTATCTTGACTAAGATTGAAGAATTGACTTCTAATAAGGCTCACTCTCATGGCGGTTGCTGAGAGGTCCCAGTTCAGCCTTACTGGATGTTGGTAGAAGGCTTCAGTTTCTCTCCACATGGATCTTGCCATAGAGTTGATTATCTCCATGACACGGCAGTTGGCTTTTTCTTCCAGAGCACAAGACACAAAGCAAAGGGCAAGGAGAAAGCTCTTTTTATGTTCTAATCTTGAAGTCACATTCTGTCGCTTCTGCAATATTCTATTGACTAGTCATTAAAAAGATCTCACATTTAAGAAAAAGGGATTAGACTTTAACTTTTGAAGGGATGAGTATCAAATAATTTTAAAACCACTACAATTCCAGATATAACTTGCTTGCTTTCAGAAGATGCAAGAATGCATGGAACAGGAAGAAACAATCAGAGGGCTACATAGAAGAAAAACAGAGGAAGTGTCGTTGGTTTGTATTTTAGATTTGGTTTGATTTCACTTATATATCTGGCATACATTGGAAGAAGAGAATAGAAGGCAGAGAACAGAATCCTTTATGACAACAATGAGTGAGAAGACTGGATGCAAGCAATGAAAATTCATAGTGGGGTAGCAGAAAGTGTTTGAGGCCAGACTGTGTAGAGTTTAATTTATGAAAAGACTGATTATGCATTACCAAATTGAATATTTTTTCCTGTAGACAGTTGAACGCTACAGATGTCTTTTTATCAGGAAAGTGGCAATGAGCAGGTGGAATTGGGTAGAATTTATGGACCCAGAAAACACAGTGAATTTAAAGAAACTCTACATACCACATGATCTTTAGTTTACCGAAATAGGACACATTTCTCTAACTGTACAAAGGATTTCAAGTTGAGAAGAGAATTTCAGGAAGTATTCATACCTATGGATGTCATTTATATTAATTTGGATTGCTACATATACATAAAATGGTATAACAGATAAAATAATAATTTCCATCTATTGGCATATATTTAAATTCTGTACCTTTTTTTAAAAAATTAAAGAATCTCCTTATTTACTATAAGTTAAAAAGTATTCCTCCTTTTGGGATATCTTGTATATTTTTTCTAGAGTAACTAAGGTGGTAAAAATATCTGTCATGTTTATCACTATTAAGGAAATATGTGCATATCACATTTCCTTAAATAAGGTTGACTGAACCCGGTGCACTACTTCTTACAATTCTTCCTTATCATCCTCACCAAAAAGGTTAATGTCCCCCAAAGACAAGCTGACATAACCTCCTGTAAACACACATAAACTCCCATGGAATGCTTGAGCACCAGAGGTGTAAGTAATCACTGCCTAGTCCACAGACAAGAGAGAGGTGGGGCTATAGATTGCTTTTTCTAGGCCATCATCTTGGTTTGCTAACACTGTGGCCAGAAATCCTCTTACAGGTTCAAGACAGATGCTGCAGAAAAAGAATCTTTTTTTTTTTTTTTTTCTGAAGATTACCACATCTAGAAGTAGCCACCTCTATCTCTAAGTGGGGCATTAGCACACAAGAGGGATGTGAAAGTGAGTTTTTCTCACCAATTAAAAATCAGGCTAGAAAAAGTACTGATACTGACAATATGTTTGAATCTTGAATCCCAAATGGAAATTACTATTCCAAGAGAATAATCTGGGGACACATGAAAGAAACAGTTTGACTCAGTGAGCTATCAAGTCTGTCCATGACCATGTGTGAAACAGGATCCCAGGTTTCAGTTCCTGAGTAAACTTGTTGAACTGAATTTCTTTAAATTGCCTTTGGTTACACCCACCACCTGGGTCAGCTGTTACACTGATCACTACCCTTTGGTAATAAAGGAGGTCTAGAAAAAGAGATTAGATTGAAAACAAAAAAAGGTAAATTGAAAGATAGTATAACAGAGAGTAGGTTGGATCATAGTAACAGTGATATAACAACTAAACTTTCTCAAGTGTTTACCATGTGCCAGTAGCTTTGTGAGGGCCACATGGATCCCTTAACTGAATCCTTAGAACAATCTTGTAAGCTTAGCACTGAGAAAATAAACTTGATTCTTACCCAGTGCTTTAATTCTAATGTGAAAAGGGAATGGATGTATGATAAGATATAACAGTAAATGACATAATAGATACCTGCTCCAAAGCTTTGAGAGGAACTATAGTTGGATCTCACTCTGGGAAGGTTGACTAATATTTGTCAAGAAAACGTTCATAATAGACAAAGTTCATTAATGAACCTTAATAAATCGAATCTAGAAAAAATTATGGTACCAAAATTCAGTTTTATTAGGGATAAAACCCAAAATGTAGCATTTAATTTTTTTCTCTTTCATCTATTTTTATCCAAAGAATACATTCAAGGCAAATCACAATAAAATATAATTTCATTGGTAAATTTCAGATGTGAAGGATCAGTCTTAGTACGAATACGAGCAACCATGGTATAACAGCCGAAAGATGTCAGTATAGACTCACAGAATTATGTGCAGTCCTTCTTGGATCTTATAGGTTTTTGCCTTTCTTAACACCATTGGTTAGACTGACATAACTGGTTAAACAAAGGAACTCTGAGTCTCATTAGCCTATTAGAAAGAAGGAATAGAGCAAGAATGCAGCATCCTTTTCATTGGAGTTCTACTTAAAACCTTTCCTAGGATGCCTCTTCTGTACTATTTACTTTTTGTCCTTGGTCCCCTTCAGGACCATATCCTTTTTAGTCATTGTTCTGTCTGTTTGAATGATCAAGGACTCATATACTTGGTCTTCTGCCCACGAGAGTATTCTGTTTCTTAGTAAATTACCTCTTTTTGAGTGTACATAGCAGATTTACGGTCACTAATCTTTTTGCTAACCCATATCAGTGGGTCCTATTTTTGGAGACTCAAGTTGTTAATCAGTGGTCTGCAACCATTTCTTTATACTATTTGCAACTACTGTATAAATCTAGTGGCCATGATTTTCTGAACCAAAAACTGAGATTTTTGATTTAGTGGTAGGTATATATTTTTTTCTAAATTGATGTTATCTAAAGTGCAAGAATACATACAAACATAAAAATAAAATAATATTTAAATATAGTGGAATCACCTTTGGTTCAGGAATAAAAGTATGATAAATTATCAGTGTCCTGGAAAACCCAGGTTACATGGGGAAAATACTTAACATCCCAAACAAAACTTTTTTTTCCCTTTTTCATTGTATAGTTATATAGATAGCAAAAATTTTTCATTTGGAAATGAACTTAATATAGAAGTTTTACATAGCAGTGGTTTTAGTAATTTTGCAATGACTAAAATGTAAATAGTGTTCATGTAGTATTATTGGCTGGGTATTTTTTTTTCCAGGATAGTTTATCATAAATTAGAAAGAATATCTATTAGCAAAAAGTGAGGTGTAAGAACAACTTTGGAAAATTTGTAGTTCAGAGCAATAGAAACAATGGAATGTTTTGATCACCAGCTTTCCTATTGTGTTTTAGGTTCTGAACCTCTTCCTGGCCTTACTCTTGAGTTCATTCAGTTCTGACAATCTTGCCGCCACTGATGATGATAATGAAATGAATAATCTCCAGATTGCTGTGGGAAGGATGCAGAAAGGAATCGATTTTGTTAAAAGAAAAATACGTGAATTTATTCAGAAAGCCTTTGTTAGAAAGCAGAAAGCTTTAGATGAAATTAAACCTCTTGAAGATCTAAATAACAAAAAAGACAGCTGTATTTCCAACCATACCACTATAGAAATAGGCAAAGACCTCAATTATCTCAAAGATGGCAATGGAACTACCAGTGGCATAGGCAGCAGTGTAGAAAAATATGTCGTGGATGAAAGTGATTACATGTCCTTCATAAACAACCCCAGCCTCACTGTGACTGTACCAATTGCTGTCGGAGAGTCTGACTTTGAAAATTTAAATACTGAAGAATTCAGCAGCGAGTCAGATATGGAAGAAAGCAAAGAGGTAGGAATTTCTACATAAGAAGATATTTTGGTATTATGTTTGCTTTAAACCATCCAGACTTTTAAAAATTATTTTCTTTCTATAAGAAAATAGGAAAGAGCGACTGATCTGATCTGATCTGATCTGATTGATACAATTTCTGTGGCAAAATTGGTGATAGATTAATTGACAATATAAAAGTATATAGCTAAACAAAATATAGTTAACTCATTCTTTCAAGTAGTCACCATTTTGAGTTGCTGATAATATTAATATTCAGGTTAATATGAATTTTTTTAAAAGATTTTAAATAATTTTTGATTTGTGAAAAATGCCTCAGTTTATCCACTTTCTTCCTTATAATTTTCCCACAATGGTATTTTATTGCATATACTAGAAAAATGCTTGGTGAGGGGCAGTTCCAATCCTCATTTTGCTACATTCTTTGCTCTTATGGAATAACAAAAAATGTAATTTTATCTAGTTTTCACAGGCATGCATTTAATGGAAATATCATTGGGATCTTGGCTTGATATTTACATGTAGTTTCATGTTTCCCGAAGTAAACAGTGTTTTGAAGGAAGTGAAGGTAGTGATGATGAATCAGCTTGAAAATATTTTTAATCCTACTGAACACAGTGCATGCTGTCTAAATGTAAAATTCTGAATTTTCCAACTACAGTAAGACTCTTGGTAATTTAAAGAATTCTTTGATTTACTAGAAGAGTATAAATACCAGGGTATATTCTTGGTTTATTTATAGATTACTAAGCACAGAGTTGGGAATAAAGAGAAGGAATTTAAACACTTAATGTTTGTTTACACAAAAATGAAGCCAGAATTCCCAGCAATTAACACTTGCATAAACAAATAAAAATAACAACCAAAAATAAAGATTAATTCTTTGTTGTTGTTTGAATTGATTGGCAGGAAACAGAAAGACCTCTATTATTATTCTCATCCTAAGAATGATGATTTGGGAGAGTTGGAGACACTGAAGGATGTAATTTAAGTAGTGAAACAGTGTCACAAAAATTAGGGATCAATTAATAAAATTAAGAGCAAAAATATATTTCTAAGAAAGGAACCTTAGATTTTTTAAATCAGTTTCACTGTATTTATCCTATATAATTATGGAAAAAGATGCTATTTCTGTCTGTTCTTTTTTGTAAGATAGTATTGCTAATTCAATGATTAGGTGGAAGTAGGTATTAAACATTAACTTCCAAGAAAGTTTAAATATAGTTACGAAAACTAACATTTAGGTAGCAAGACGATAGGTACTAGTTTCACAAAATAACAATGAGATTCAAGGGGGGATTTTAAAAACCTTATAGCCTGGAGCAAATAATTGCTGTAATTAGTTGAACTCAAATGTACACTAATAAGCTGAATAATATCTTAATATCTAGTTAATTAAATTTTGGATAAGTGTGTTTGGCTGGGCTATGCTGAAATGGTGGGGCCTAATTTCTTGTATTGTAAGTTTCTAGAAACTAAGGGTTAGTCACTCAGTGTCTGACTCTGTGTGACCCCATGGACTTGCCTGCCAGGCTCCTCTGTCCATGAAATTCTCCAGGCAAGAATACTGTAGTGGGTAGCCATTCCCTTCTCCAGGAGATCTTCCCCACCCAGGGGTGCAACCCAGGACTCCTGCATTGCATGCAGATTCTGTACCATCTGAGCCATGAGCGAAGCCCAGACACCAAAGTCAGCATTTAGAAAATAGAATTGGGTCATTAAATTTTAATATGTCGTCCCCTCTCATCATTTTACCTAATAGTAAATATCTCCTTTAGAGTAAGGGAGGTCAATTTTTATTTTTATGTATGTTTAATTAGCTCAGCTGGCAAAGAATCCACCTGCAATGCAGGAGACCCCAGTTCAATTCCTGGGTCAGGAAGATCCCCTGGAGAAGGGATAGGCTACCCACTCCAGTATTCTTGGGCTTCCCTGGTGGCTTCCCTGGTGGTTCAGATGATAAAGAATCCACCTGGGATTCTTTTCCATCTGGGAGACCTGGATTCAATCCCTGGGTTGGGAAGATCCCCTGGAGGAGGGCATGGCAACCCACTCCAGTATTCTTGCCTGAAGAATCCCCATGGACAGAGGAGCCTGGTGGTCTATAGTCCATGGGGCCACAGAGTTGGATATGACTGAGCAACTAGGCACAGCACAGCACATGTTTAATTTATGGTGTTAACTAAAAATTAATTATGAAGAATCAAATGTTGGCGTCACCAGTCCATTTAAACCTTTGGCTAAGTTTGAGTATCTTTTGGTGTAGGATAACTTGACATTCACTATTCTTAATTTTCAGAAATTTTAAAACCTCAAACTTCTCCAAAAGAGCGTGTATTTTGCCTCATCTCAAACCATTGTGTTTCACATTAGAGAAATATCTAGTAAGGTGGGGCTTATAGTAGGAAAAATCAAAACTCTCTTCTCAATTTCTCTTGTAAACATTAGACTTTTTCATGTGTTTACCATTTGAGTTAGGTATTCCAAAATAACACATGTGAAATCACTACTTTGGAATTGGAGGCAGAGAGCTGATCTGCCAGTTGAAAGTAGAATTATTTTGTTGTTTTAGCTGTGGAGTCCTATCAGTACTTGTGTAGAGATTGCTACTCATGTTTTAAAATTTATTATTTGGTAAAATTTTCAATTATGGCTTCATTTAAACTTCTTAAATATAAACTCATAAACAAAGGATTAGAGCAATAGTCTAGGAAGGGCCTATGTTCAAATTACAATCTTCTGGCATTTTGGTAACTCTACACTAGAAAACAAAAGAGAACTGAAATAAGTATTATTCAGAACTGAATTCTGAATATTCTTATTCAGAACTGAATAAGAATTACAAGTATTCCCACCTGAGATATCTTTTTAGGGTTCTGCCTTCAAGTTAGTTTTGTCTGGTCATTTTCTTAATTAGTAGGGTTGGATTTTGGTATTAAATATCACATGTGAAGTATTAACAAATGGAATAAGATATTCATACTAAATGATATTCTTTCTGACTGACTTGAAATATTAAAGGAAAAAAATGGAGCACCTTTTAATTTTTGGAATGCCTATAATGAATCCCTTCTTATAAGGCAGACTAACCAAGTGGACACAGAGGTTATTTAGGTGTTTGAACTAAATCCTCTTCTGTTTTATCTTTGCCAAATTTGTGTGATTCTTTGACTGCTTTCTGTAGATTCTCTAGAGTATATCATTTTAAATTCATATGGTAATTGTATGCTTTAACTCAAGTTATTTTGACCGTATGTAATGTCATTCCTTTCATACTTTTGATTTCCAATGCTTGATTTCTTTTATAGAGTTTTAATAATTTAAGCCATGCTTGAATGATTATTTTTCAAGGTAAAATTTACTAGTGCAATATGGTGACCTTCACTGCTTACCGTTCTTACTTCTCACAGGGGTAAAAGCAAGCTGGAGCCATCAAGAATGCAGCTCTGGTGTTTTTTAACCAGCCAGAGACTCCTGCCACCACTTTTACCCAGGTTACCTAAGCAAATTGTACATATATAAATATGATGAGTTTCTAAATGAATTTTGACTGGCCTGCATGTTACTCAGCTACATTCCTTGCCCATCCATTGGCAGTAAAATAAAAACATGCACAGCTGCTCTTATGCTGAGTCATAAAGCATGGTCAGGCAAGTCTGGCAACCCTAACTTTTTAAAAACTGAGGTAGCTGCTAATTTTCTTACATAGATTTTTATAGAAATTACATTCAGTGAAAAATAAAAGTGCATGCGTTTATAGATTATTTAATTCCATTTAACATTACAGAGTTTTGAACAAGCTAAGGGTCTAAAGGAGAAATATAAGGTACTCTTTGAAAAGCTCTTGCAGGACGCTTTCACTCCTCTGCCCTTGTCTTAAGTAAATGAAGCCCTCATGAGTGTACTTTGTTGGTAATTTGTTGTTTGGTGTCATATTAAATTTTCATGAAGGGTAATCTGCAAGTTAGAGCAATCCCTTATTCATGTGCAAACTTCTAAAGGATGTTTTAATCTGATAATAATATAAATGGAATGTTACGTTTTTGCTGCCAGCAGCACTGGTACAATTTTTATCTGCTTCATTTCAGAGAAAATGGTATCACTCTATTTAGCACTTGACCAAGAGTATTTTGCCTTTAGAATGCAATTCTCCTGGAGAATCTGTTGATATTTACCCCTAAAACTCCTGAGAATGAAAGAAAAGGAAATGAATTTCTTTTGTACACCAAAAAGGAAAGATAGGAAGGAAAGAAGGAAGGAAGAAAAAGAAACAAACAGAAATGTTATAGATGGTATATTCATTCTGAAAAAAGATCTGAAATCTACTTTCTTCATTGTATTGCTCCTCTATACTTTGTGTTGTTGTCTCTCTTTTATTTCATCTAGAACTTCTGGGAAATTTTCTCTTAAAGAATATTATTTAAATATATCATGCAACGCAAACTCACATAGAAAGAAAACCAATGTGAACTCTACTCCTTTCATATTTATTAAATGAAGGGACCTTCTAGTCATTCAGCTAAGGCAGTGAGTGTAACACCATTCTCTAGGCTCCACTTAGCAGAACTTTCATTTCCTGATGTTTAAATCACAGTTTTCTCCTAAAATATGTTAACCAAATTGTTCAAGCCAATTTAATTTCTTTCAAGAAGTGTTAATTAAATGCTTTGTAATTTAGATGCAGTTTCCTCTCCTTCTGCCATTAAAAGCATAAAACAACCCTAACATAAGCACATTTGGCTCTTTGGGTGGAGCAACGATCATGGATTTGGGGGAGCATTTTTTAAATATTTTGAAACAAAATATTCAGCCACTGGCACTCTACATTAATGAAAGATAATGCCCAATATCCTGGAGGAATGAGACCAATATCATTAATCATATAAATTAAGACTCCAAATAAAATAGATACCCATATACACAGTAACTAGAGAGAATTATTTTTTCCTGTTATGCATTAATTCTTCAGAAAAGTATGAAATTTGACTCCTTAAGATAATAGCTTCTTTTTCCTAGTTTCTTAGAAAGAGGTAAGATTAGTTTTCTGATTCTCAGAGTTATTGTTGTTGTTTAGTTGCTAAGTTATGTACAACTCTTTTGTGACCCCACGGAATGTAGCCCACCAGGCTTTTCTGTCCATGGGATTTCCCAGGCTAGAATACTGGAGTGTGTTGCCATTTTCTTCTCCAGGGTATCTTCCCAACCCTAGTCTCCTGCACTGGTGGGCAGATTCTTTACCACTGGGCCACCAGAGAAGGCCTAATAGAGCAGTATACTGAACTCTAGTACAAGGAGTAGGAAAGGAGAGAAGGCTGTGTAGAGAAGGTTTGGGTAAGCAGTGGTAGAATGGTTTCAGTAAAAACTCATCTATAATTTTATCCTGGAGAATGTATAAATCTTCAAGGGAAAGTTTTCCAGTGGGATAGTGATTAAAGGATTTTTTGCTGTTGCTAAGTTGCTAAGTCGCTTCAGTCGTGTCCAACTCTGTGCGACCCCGGAGACGGCAGCCCACCAGGCTCCTCTGTCCATGGGATTCTCCAGGAAAGAACATTGGAGTGGGCTGCCATTTCCTCCTCTGATGCATGAAAGTGAAATGTCAAAGTGAAGTCGCTCAGTCATGTCCGACTCTTAGCAACCCCATAGACTGCAGCCCACCAGGGTCCTCCGTCCATGAGATTTTCCAGGCAAGAGTACTGGAGTGGGGTGCCATTGCCTTCTCCGAAAGGATTTTTAAAAAGCTCTAAATATCCTTAATGTAAGCAAACAAAAAAAATTGACCAAACATGAGTCTTTGGGACTGAAGGGTTATTTTTGCCATCCCAAGAAAGATATTTAAAACTTTGCTATTTATGGATTACAGAATTTTGTAACATGTCTGTTATAAAGACAAAAATGATTATTTGAATAATGTAAAATGATGATAATAACAGTTTTGATTTTGCTTTTCCTTACTAAGAAGAATAATTCCTTTCTATTATTAATGTGTCACTTTGGCCTGTCCCATAGGAACCATAACCATCACTTTCATTACTTTGATATTAAGATTTTTCACATAAAATGACCTAGAATTCCTTAAGTATGGGCTACAATTAGGATCCACATGGATCAAAGAATTGTCATTCTTGGTGACCAAAATAGATATGGAATACTTGATTTAATCTATATTTTAATTATCTCTCTTTTTAAAAAAAAAAAAATCCCAATTTCTTTTATTGACTAGGATTAGCATATACCTTTTGTCCAAATTATATACTTTATTTATTGATTACATTTTCTTAAAAATATCTTAACTTCATAATAAGAAAAAAAGTGTACCTTTGAAAAACTTAATAGAAAATGATGTTTTCTGTCCCTTTTCTGTGTTATGTTTTAAAAAATGCTTCTGCTTTCTGAGAGAAGGACTATGAGTTTGGCAGATGTCTGATAATAGTTTGTCAATTATGTGGAAAGTAAAAGTTGGAAGTATAGTGTTTAAAAATAAGAAATGAAATATTGTATCTTGATATTGATTTATTAGATCATTAAGCCGGGGGGAGTCGACAGAAAATACAATTCTGCCCTGCTTAACTCCTATGATTATGGTGACCCAGCACTTTGAGGAACCTAGCAGACTTTCAATAGTAAGAACCCTGTAACATGAAGTTTTCACTTAAAAAAAAATGTTCAGCGAATATTTCACCTGAAAATAAATGATTGCCAATGCCAGGCAGAGCAAATAATTCTCTATGCATGTTTAATTTCTTGACTATCCTGACATTGGGGGAAATCCGTGTTTTAAGGTTTGAGTAGGGAAGGGCTGTACTAACAGTATCATTCAGTTCACTTGTCTTCCAATAAATAAGCAAGATTATAATAAGGGAACCTAAACATCTAAATTTTACCAAAGCAAAGAACTGGTTTTATTTCTAACTGGTTAATTTTTTGCTCTCTTACTCACATGGCATTTTGCAGTGAACTATGCCTACATTGGAAAATTTACAGAGAAGCTTTATTTGAAAGTTATTCTTTTAAGTATATGAATACTAATAATTCCATATAAATGATGTTCATTTGACAGTTCTAATTGGTGAATTTGTATTGTAGTTAGAATTAATTGTGATTATGACCTTATCTGAAGCTGAAAAGTTTTATATTCTTAATTTGACTCATTTGGATTTTATAGACTCTTTATGCATTTTAACTGTTTTAGTGAACACATTTTATAATATTATGATATTTGCCTCATGTGATTTTAAGAAAGTCATTGAATTGATATTGTCAGGAAAGGTTTTATAAATCAGAATTTCTTGCCTACATCTCAAGATTGTTATTTAAAGTAAGCTTTTTAATGAAATGTCCCAATGTATATTTAACTTTATATTAATACATATAAGAATATGACTATAACAAACTAATACTGAGTTCATGGTCATGACGCCTGAGAATCAACAGTATTCCAAGCACTATCGTGAACCTACAATGTTTAGTTACATATCACATCTACTAAATGTTTTAAGTTGATAAAGATTGGCTTAACTCGTGAATCACCAAATAGTTTTCTAGGGAATCCTAACAAAGTGGGATACAGAAGACCTTGAATCCAGCTAATAACTCAGAATGCCTTTTGACAAGATAATTAAAGCCACATTTCTTTCTCTAAGTAGACACTGGATTGGTTGGTGTTGAGGATTAATGTGTACCCTAGCTTTTTAATTTTAGACCAAGTAAAGGTATTCAAGTAATACGTGTAACAGGTAGTTCCTGTGCTGTTCCACTTGAGGAGGAAGATGGAGAAGGATAAGATTTCCTTAGAGAGACTCCATTCACTGCTGGGGTTGTAGATCCATGTACATAGAGTAGAAAGAGGAAAAATATTGACAAAATGAGTTAGTGTTAGTTTTTCTGACTTCAGAATTAAAGTACAGTTTACTTATTTCATAGTTTATTTTATAGTTCATCTTGCTGCTGCTGCTGCTAAGTCGCTTCAGTCGTGTCCGACTCTGTGCGACCCCACAGACCACAGCCCATCAGGCTCCCCCGTCCCTGGGATTCTCCAGGCAAGAACACTGGAGTGGGTTGCCATTTCCTTCTCCAATTCATGAAAGTGAAAAGTGAAAGTGAAGTCGCTCAGTTGTTACTGACTGGTAGCGACCCCATGGACTGGAGCCTACCAGGCTCCTCTGTCCATGGAATTTTCCAGGCAAAAGTACTGGGGTGGGATGCCATTGCCTTCCCCGATAGTTCATCTTGGGTCTTATTAATTGGAAGCCTGATGTTTAGACAGCACTTCATTATTTATGCAAGTTAGAATCTGGAAGAGATTTGTGTTTCTCTGTACTAACGTGAGAATATTATGTGTATTCCCTTGAATGTGAATATAAAAGATAGGTGTTAGAAGTACTTAGTGGTAGAATAAAAGAGTTCCTGAATTGGGCATTCATTCATATATTCAATAAACATCTATTAAACATTAGTGATAGTTCCTAGGGATGCAGAGATGGCAAAAGCATGATCTTTTCTACAGAGGGTTAAGTCTGGTGAGATACATATTCTAGAAACACAAAACTTTTATGTTGCACCTTTAAAAAATAATCTGACCTCTAACAATACAAATATCTGACTTCAATTAGAAAAATATCTATTAATTCAGTGTCGGTACTAAGACACCACACTAAATGAAAGGTATTGTAGTTGATGCTACAGAGATCATCTGGAAACTTTTGAATATTTTAAACCAAAATTCTATGGAATGTTCTCTGGTGACTTCTGCTAGTCACTATCAAGGACTAGCCTTCATTCTGTTTGAAGAAGCTCATTCATTCATTCATTTTTAATTATTTAAATTAATTTTAATTGGAAAATAATTACAATATTGTGATGATTTTTGCCATACATCAACATGAGTCAGCCACTGGTATACCTTTTTCCTGCTATCCTGACCCTCCCTCCCACCTTCCCTAAAGAATATTTATAGAGTACCTGAGCTATATATACCTAGCACTGCTGCAAGTTCTGATGCAGCCATTCACCAGTATGGAGCACCCTGAAAATGGATCATCAAAGAAGTTCTCTAGGGAATCCTGGCAAAGTGGGATACAGTAAACCTAGAATCATCCCCTAATCCCTAACCAACCCATAATTGAAGTGTGATCCTTTTTCCTAAAAAGAATGTTTTCCATTTCTTGTTTGGGCTGTTTGTAGTTAGATTAGATGTAACTAAGCTTCACTTATTCTGATTACCTATGTCATGTTTCAATATCCAGTAAATAATATGATCAATATTTCAGGTCCCAAATACTATAACATCTTCATGTAAGTAAGAGTGACAGATAATTTAACTATAAAGGATAGGAAATTATAAAAAGTCATGTAATATTTCTTCTTAGAATACTGTACATTCAAATCAAAAAAAAAAAGATATTATAATTGAGTATCTGTCCAGTGTTGTGATATAATTGGTAGTAGAAAAAGAAATCAATAAACTTCAAGTGCCTTATAATATGTAATCCTTAATTTTAAATGGTTTGGTTGAATTTAAAAATAACCCTGAACTAGTTTTAATGGAGGAGACATATGATATTTATGCTTCTATCAGTGGTATTGTTAAATTACACACAAAAGTATTTTCTGTTATATCTATAGTGTGTATAAATATGTTTACTTTATCAGTACCACTATGCCAAGGAAATATTTTATATAAAGAAAATTATTTTCAGAAAATAAAGGAACCAGCTTCTTAGGGAAATCCATAGAATCCTTAGCCCAAATATAAATAAAATGTTTCTAGTACTGACTACAACATCTATTTTAGAATGGGTTCAACATACTTCAATGTGCATTTTATCATGTGCTTACCTCATCCCCTTTATAAAGTAGCTCCTATCAGCGCAGCCATTTCCTAATGTTATACACTAATAGTAATAACATTGTAACAGGTCCGAGAATGCTGTGGCCCAAACTACTCTGATTCCATGTGGCACTCATACCTGGCCCTGTGTCGTTCCTGCAGCATTTTAAGACTGGGTTAAAGACTGGATCCCTTCATTTATGCTGATCCCATGAACGACATGACTTGGCTAAAGTTTATTGCATTTCAATATTTAAAACAACTTCTTTCTATTATATTTTTCTTTTGGTGGTATTTGATTTAACTTAAAGGAAAACAAAACAACAACCAAAGATTCATTTCTGCCTTTATTAACTGGAGAGGTAAGAGTGCCAGAGTAACAAGTAGTTTCCAAATGCACAATGAAACACAGGAGTGCATTGGCCAAAGAGAATGCAAATAATCAGCTCTTGCTATAAAGCTAACAATGTGCTGCTCTTTCAGAATTAGAAAATTAGAGAATATGTTTAATAACAACCAGTGGTATATGTTTTCATGTCAATGAAAAGTGGATAAATTTAGACTTTGCTGTTTATGTGCGTTTGATCAAATCTTTTCTGCATTTGACATGAAAATACACTTGTGCGGCTTCTGTTGGTTGGGTCACAATTTTAGAATAAAACCACCTAAACTACTTCCCAAAAGCGAGATCACAGACTACCATATGACTCTGGCAGCTTATGTAAGCTCTGCATGATTTTATTTCAGAATCTCTCTCTATAAAGGAGCTTAATCAAAGATTACTTAAGTTGTCAGCACCACATTTTTAAAGAAAAAAAAATACTGTGGTGCTGTATCTAATCTTGTGACCCCCCACCTCTACCAAAGCAGACTGGCATTATGGTTAAGATATTCTTAAATTACAGATCAAGGAAATGAATACAGAAGACTTAAGGGCACGCCTTTGGAATTTTTATATTATAGATTAAAGAAACTATTTTAAAAGCTTTTCTGTGGAATTGATTTTCAGAAGCTAAATGCAACTAGTTCATCTGAAGGCAGCACAGTTGATATAGGAGCTCCCGCTGAGGGGGAACAACCTGAAGCTGAGCCTGAAGAATCTCTGGAGCCTGAAGCCTGTTTTACGGAAGGTGAGGAACAGAGCATGTACGCTCCTTAGACCTCTCTGATCTAGCCGTCTCTTCCCTCCCTCCCTGGCTCATGCTAATCCTCTATAGGTATCCAGCAACTGTACATTTACTTGTTTGTTGGTTGCTTTTTCTATATCAAAGCATAGATGACTTTTGAAAAATGAAGATTTAATTTATGGCATCAGATCCAGTTTTCTATTTTTGTGAATCCTGTTCTACTCTAAGAAATACTGCTAACTATCTGGGTTTTTTGGTGACCTTGTAGATAGAATCTTTGATAGGCAAGAAAACCAAATCATACATATTTCTCTCTACCTTTAAAAAATAAAAGAAAAAAATTTAAATTGAAGGAGTAATTTATTGTTTACAGTTTTTTCAGGTTATAATGGTATGAATTGACTAATTTACATTTAAAACTGTCCATGAACACTTTGCCATTTGATATTGGAACGCATTCTTAAATAAATGTGGTTATGTTATTAAAAAGGAACTGTCCATGAATAACAATTACCTGTATCTGTCAAGGTCAAATATATATTGTTAGTTCTGAATGATACTAGATAATGAATAATGAAATATCAAAATATTCTGAGTGATACAGTATGGGGCACCATGTCATTGGAGTAATACTAAGAGGATTTGGTGAAGAAAGCTAAAATTATGTTATTTGAGGTGTGGATCAGTTATCTCTGGAACAATAATGTGTACCAAACCACTCAAAACTTATCATATAACAAAAATCGCATCTTTGCTCACAAGCCCATGGCTGGCAAGATGATTTTGCTGATCTTGGTTGGGATTAGTCATAAAGCTGAGGTCTTAGATGAGACAACTGCCTGACTCAGCTCCATCCACACACTGGCCCAGGCTTGTTCTCATGGTGAAAGCAAAGGAGTGAGAGAGGAAGCCTAAATTCCAAGCACTCGTCAATCCTCCACTGACATCAGGTTTTCTCAGTCCTGTTCACCAAAGCAAAAGTGCCGATCCAGATTCAATGCGGGAGTGTACTACAAACAAAGAGGCATAAAATATTAGTGCAATAGCACAGACCATGACTAATCTCTATTGTAGGTACAGAACTGTTTCTCTAAAACCCTAGGAATCACTTCATCCTGAACTCATTTTTTGGTTAATATCTATTTAATAATTCATCCTATGTCTTAGCCCCAAATTCAATATCATATAATACATGCTTAAACAAAAGTTTATTTTAATAATGATGGTAGTAATGCTACTTAATTACAACTAATTCTAGAAGTGTTCCCTTCATTTTCATTTCATTTAAGAACATTAAAGCTGTTTAATTTGAACTTTAAGCTAATTTTAAAAATATGTGATTATGCAAGTGTCAAAATTGATGTCAATACATTTAAGAGTTCTGCAGATGAGTATGTTGCATACACCTATTGCTTTTGGACTTGAATGCATTAGAGAAAACAAATATTTATGTATTCATTGCCAATTTTTAAATTATTTCAGAGGAAGAGATATTTTTTCAGCATGTTATGAGGGAAGCCACTTTTTTCCACTCTTTCCTCCAAAATTCTGCACATATTTCAGTGAAGATAGTTGATTTTGAAAAAAAATTATGACTTCACAAAACATTCAAGAGGTTAGATATATCACAGAAATAATTTATGTAGCATTAGTTGTTATTCTTTCCCAGACAATTAGCTTATTTTTAGGGTCACAATATATTAATAATAATATTTATGGTAATATCAACATTTGTTTTTTGTGAGTTAAAAAACATTTCAGTATGAAGCATAACCAACCATAACATTATAGAACACAATAATAAAAAATACTTAGACACTCACCAACCAACAAGAAGGCAACGGCACCCCAGTCCAGTACTCTTGCCTAGAAAATCCCATGGACGGAGGCACCTGGTAGGCTGCAGTCTTTGGGGTCGCTAAGGGTCGGACACAATTGAGCCACTTCACTTTCACTTTTCACTTTCATACATTGGAGAAGGAAATGGCAACCCACTCCAGTGTTCTTGCCTGGAGAATCCCAGGGATGGGGGAGCCTGGTGGGTTGCCGTCTTTGGGGTTGCAAAGAGTCGGACACGACTGAAGCAACTTAGCAGCACCACTACCACCACCAACCAACTTTAACAGTTTGAATATTTTTGTTGTATTTGTTTCAGGTTTTTTGTTTAAGAATAAATCAGATACAGATTTGACCCCTTTTGGACCCTTTCCTTGGAGAAGGAAATGGCAACCCACTCCAGTGTTCTTGCCTGGGGAATCCCAGGGACAGGGGAGCCTGGTGAGCTTCCATCTATGGGGTCGCACAGAGTCGGACACGACTGAAGCAACTTAGCAGCAGCAGCAGCAGCAGGACCCTTTCCTTATCCCATCCTTTGCTTCCCTCTCAGAAATGAACCAGTGTCCCAAATTTGGCATTTATCCTTCCTGCTAACATTGGTCTTTTATACTGAACAGTATTTTTTCATCTCATATCCTCTTTAGGAGGAAAAAAAATAATTTAAGTTCCACCTAGTTCATTACAAATATTTTCAAGGCATGTTACTCTTCTTAATCCTTTGGGAGACAGAAATGTGAAAAAGATCACCCTCAAAGAAATAAGAAATATATGTTCTTTATTTATTACTTGAAAAGCTAATAATATTTAAGAGGGCTTCATTAAATTTTCATGAAACAAAGTATATGATCTGTCTGACATTATAAAGTAGCATCTGATAAATAACCGTGCGTTAAAATATTATGCTTCTTCAAAATGAGGTTTCCACTTTTCTATTCATTGAACAAGAGCTCTCTGTCAGAGTTAAACCTCTATGTCAGGAATCTTCTCTTGCTCACACCCCAGCGCCCCCATATACATGTGCTGCCAGGTTCTGTTACTTAGTAGACTCTTCTGTCCCTGACCATTGTCACCACCATCACCCTTGTTTTCACTTTCTTTCGTGTTACATTGACTGAATCTTCTAGACTCTTGACTACCTGTCCATCTTTTGTCTTCTAGCCATCCGATGCCTTGTACAGGCATGCTACGCTAAGTCGCTTCAGTCGTGTCCGACTCTGTGCGACCCCATAGACGGCAGCCCACCAGGCTCCGCCGTCTCTGGGATCCTCCAGGCAAGAACCCTGGAGTGGGTTGCCATTTCCTTCTCCAGTGTATGAAAGTGAAAGTTAAGTTGCTCAGTCGTGTCCGACTCCTAGCGACCCCATGGACTGCAGCCTACCAGGCTCCTCTGTCCATGGGATTTTCCAGGCAAGAGTACTGGAGTGGGGTGCCATTGCCTTCTCCGTGTGCAGGCATAGGTCATTCTAAATCAATATTCTTATCAGGTGCATCTTCAGTTCAGTTCAGTCGCTCAGTTGTGTCTGACTCTTTGCTACCCCATGAATCACAGCATGCCAGGCCTCCCTGTCCATCACCATCTCCCAGAGTTCACTTAGACTCATGTCCATCGAGTCAGTGATGCCATCCAGCCATCTCATCCTCTGTCGTCCCCTTCTCCTCCTGTCCCCAATCCCTCCCAGTATCAGTCTTTTCCAATGAGTCAACTCCTCGCATGAGGTGGCCAAAGTACTGGAGTTTCAGCTTCAGCATCATTCCTTCCAAAGAATACCCAGGGCTGATCTCCTTTAGAATGGACTGGTTGGATCTTGCAGTCCAAGGGACTCTCAAGAGTCTTCTCCAACACCACAGTTCAAAAGCATCAATTCTTCAGCGCTCAGCTTTATTCACAGCGATCAATGCAAAGAAATAGAGAATAACAATAGAATGGGAAAGACTAGAGATCTCTTCAAGAAAATTAGAGATACCAAGGGAATATTTCATGCAAAGATGGGCTCAATAAAGGACGGAAATGATATGGTACATCCTTATAATCCCCAAATAAACCCTTCAGTGTTGTCCCCATTAGATAGCACACAAAATCTAAGTTCTCAAACTGAATCTTTCAGGTCTTTTTCAGATTGGCTCTAGCTGTCTTTTCTGGTGGTAATTCCCAATTTTATGCTTCATACAATTTCCAAACTTCTCTGCCACCAAGTTTTATTTCATTGCTTCTCCATTCCTTTGCAGCTCTATGTACTAGACCTGATTCTAACACATCCTTCAAAGTTTAACCCCAAATCGACTTCTGTACAGCTCAATATTAGGAGTTAACCTGCTGGTAAACTCTAACAAGATTTTTCTTTCTATATCTATGATATCTATGGACAAATCTTCCCTACTTGAAATGCACACTGTTTTTAGAGAGACACTGTGTTTTGCATATTCTAGTATTATAATTGACCAATATAATTCCTTGAATAAACAGGTATGCAGTAAATATTTGTTGAGAAGCCTTTGATCTAGTAGACCAGAAAGGTGTTTGTTACATTATTGCTGATAATGGCTGGAGTTGCAGAAACATACATATTCAATAATAGTAGGATCTTTATAGCAATTCTTGTTTATGTCTGGTTATCTTATTTAGAGAAGTATTGTGAAACTTTCTAAAATTCTATTTTCTTGCAACTAAAAGGGAAATGTTTACATTGTATCATTAAGTGAACTAACTAGAAATCACATATAAAGTTCAAATATGAGTGGAATTATAGGATAGGGATAGGATGGAAATACTAACCTTTGGTGATTTCATTTCTTTCTCTTGTTCTGTGCTGTGGTTTTATAATGTAATACATTATACTATATTATTAGACCATTATACTAGCCCCAAAGCACTAAAAAAATAGTTTTTGGATGAATGATTTTAAAATGTATAGATGATTTCTATGTCTTCAAGTGAAAGCCATCTTAAAAAATAAAGTTATTTATAATGTATCAGGTAATAATGTAGGTGAATCTCCAACCCACACAAATATGCATAATCAAAGAGTGATATTTTTTCTTCATTTACTTTGACATATTCTAGACTGTGTGCGGAAGTTTAAGTGTTGTCAGATAAGCATAGAAGAAGGCAAAGGGAAACTCTGGTGGAACTTGAGAAAAACTTGCTATAAGATAGTGGAGCATAACTGGTTCGAGACCTTCATTGTCTTCATGATTCTGGTCAGCAGTGGGGCACTGGTACGTGACATGATTTGCTCCTATACTTTCACCTGAAACCCTTTACCTTTCCCCTCAATCAACCTCCTATTGCACAAGAAGGTGTTTTCACAAGAAAGTGTTTGTAAAGATGAGAGACATTGTATGATATTTTTAGCACAGTATGAGAGGCTTGCTAAGTAGCAATTTTTATTGTTCTGCCGCAGGCCTGAGATTGAATCAAATTTAGATCAGTATGATTTTTTGTGAATATTTAAAGCACAACCCTTCTAACTTTTAGTCATCAGAACCAGTTCCTATTAAGAATCAATATGTAGACAGGGTATGGGATTATCAGCTAAATATCAATCTGCTTAACATAAGCTCCATTGCTCTGTTCATGCCAGTTCACTGGTGCCAACCACATTGAAGGGTAAATAGATTAAATTACCTACAAGTAACAAAGTGAGATTATTACAGACCTATTTTATATCTGATTTCACTCAACAGAATGGTCAAAAAACCAACAAAAATAAAAACCAATTTCTCCTTTCTCCTTGATCCAGATGACCAAGTCCTGATAGTTTTTCCCATCAAGGGATTGAATTATTAATAGACAAATGCTCTTTTCATTCCAGAAGACCCAGGGCCTCCTGCAAATGAGTTCCCTTTCCCTTTCCAAAGAAAGGGCAGAATAGTGCAGAATACTACTATACTGCAGAATAGTGGCAAAGGAAGGTTCCCAACAACTGCATACATGCTCAGATTGAGCTAGAGAGATAGAGAAAGCACAAGACTAATCCCTGCCCCTTCCCCAAGCTAAGGGGACTCCTTGCCTTACATTTTCATCACTAAATGGGTTTAGGGTTACAGTTTTAGGGTTACAGTTAAGCAACTCTGCACTGAGCAAAGCATATATGCTTGCAGATGATATTACAATATTTGTGCCTCCTATTGTAGACAGAAGCAGCTGGCAGTGTCTCAAAAATTTTAAGCTCTGATGGGATATCCAGATACCAAAATTTAAAGATTATTTGAATTAATTTGTTGACTGAAATGCCCAGTTTAGAGTCACCTGCATATAGATAACTATAGAGTGAAATGCAGCTCTGGAAAGCATGAAGTCTTCCAGCCTTAGGTGCCTGAAAAGATGCTTGCAAGCATGAGTTTTTCTAATAAAATACCAATTAGAGACAGTTTATGACAATGAAATTCAATGGAGTTTTTTCATTTACAGGCCTTTGAAGATATATATATTGAACAGCGAAAAACCATTAAGACCATGTTAGAATATGCTGACAAAGTTTTCACTTACATATTCATCCTGGAAATGCTTCTCAAATGGGTTGCATATGGCTTTCAAGTGTACTTTACCAATGCCTGGTGCTGGCTAGATTTCCTGATTGTTGATGTGAGTATTCTGCATGTTATTGTTTCATTTCACTGGCATGTGAATGGTAACTTCTAGTCCTCGCTTGGTATCTGGCACATAGTAGGCACTCAGTACGACTGCAGGACCCCAAATATAAATGATGGGTCCCATCTTCCCAATAAGAAAAGGTTCCAAAACATTTTTTGCCAGAGTTTCACAGACGAAATAGTTAAATTAATATTTAAAATACCAAGTTACACAAAGCAATATATAAATGTAGAAGTTTTGCTTGATCACTCTCACATATAACTGTATTTAAATTCTTCATGGGCATCTTTGATGTTTGCATTTTTGTCATCTCCAAAACCTGTTGCAAAGTGTGTCCCACAGGTGGATTAGTAATCACAAAGGAATATGAAAGTCCAAGTTGCAAGAGACATTTCTTGATTTGTATGATTGTGGAAACAGATTCGGAGAAGGCAATGGCACCCCACTCCAGTACTCTTGCCTGGAAAATCCCATGGACGGAGGAGCCTGGTGGGCTGCAGTCCATGGGGTCGCTAGGAGTCGGACACGACTGAGTGACTTCACTTTCACTTTTCACTTTCATGCATTGGAGGAGGAAATGGCAATCACTCCAGTGTTCTTGCCTGGAGAATCCCAGGGACGGGGGAGCCTGGTGGGCTGCTGTCTATGGGGTTGCGCAGAGTGGGACATGACTGAAGCAACTTAGCAGCAGCAGCAGAAACAGATTAGCTATGGGCCAATTACTTAAGAGTTTTATGAAACACTATATTGGTGTTGAAAATAATATATTAATAAATGCAGTGCCAGGAAGTAAGAGGCCTTAAAAAATATGAATATGAGTTTATTCCCTTACTTCTTAGGGAAATTTTTGAAGAAGATCTTAACCAGACAAAATTTTAAAAATCAATTTTATTTAATTTTGAAGATATACTTCTTAAATGCTTTTAAATTAATACTTAATTTTGTCTAGATATTTAAGGCCTTTTGTCTAGGAAAAAACTAGGAGAGCCAGAGGGAATAAGGGCCAGGAAACCTGGAGGGAGGGGATAGAATGATACTCAGATTAATTAAGAAGAAAGACACTGAAATTTTTAGGAAAGAAAAATGTGTGTTTTAAGTACTTAACTTTAAGATAAATATTCTGTTGATTATAATAACTCCTTGGCAATTAAATAAATATTATGATATATAAAATTTACATATACTAGAAAAAGAGAAAATTGGACTCTTTCATGGAGAAAGTTAGTTTTTATAGTTGTAGGTGAAAAAAATTCAACTTAATTTAGTAGAAGCTTTCTATTCACCAAACAGAATTAAATTTATAAGAAATAAGGAGATTTCTTTGAATTTAAGAGACTAAAATATCTTTTCCTTTTGCTGAATCTGCATAAAGCAAGCTTATTATTTATATTAACATATAAAGCTGCATTCAGAATTATATCAAAAGTTTACTGGCAATAAAATGACACTAATACTTTAAATCACATGTGTTTGAGCACTACGAGCAAAAGAAAAACATACCATGACAATACCCGTTCTTTTATTTGTATAATGAGATTATGGCTGATACTTTATTTTCTGTCTATGGTTATGATACACTGTAAATTTTTAATAAAAATACCTTATGTTTGCTATATCCATGTCATAATAAAGGCATTAAGTCAAAACTACCTAAATATAAAGACAATCTTAAGAGAAATGTGTGAGCTGCTGTTCATGTTACCTAGTGTATTCTGATGTTTACCTTCTTGGATTTAAGAAAATTATTATGATAATACATTAAGCTAGTTAATGCCTTGATTTATGTTAAACATATTTATCAATCATCTATTTTGTATGGAAGAGACAAATATGTATGCCATTTTCTGGGCCTATGGGAGTTTACAGGCAACTAGGGAGGATAGATATATATACAATGAGAAGATGCTGTCTCCATTAGAAGTTTCATCTGCTTCACTGAGGAAGAAGCACAGGCTTCATGAGGGCAGTGCAGTGTGAACTGGCATGTGAAGGATGTCAGTGTCAGCAGGTACAGATGAGGCAAGGACATTAAAGCCTTGAAGACACTGCTACATGCCAAGCAGGGCTTGATCAACCACCAAGTAGTCCTATAGGATAAGCTCTGTGCCACAGGGTGAGGAAAAGTAATTGGTTGATACTTTGTAATTGGTTAATAAGAAACCCAAGTTAGAGAAGAGGTTGAAGTACCTGAGATGCCATTCAAAGAGATTTATTAATAGATCTAGGATTTAGTGATTGAATAAAGCTATTGAAGAGTTCTCAGAGATACTCTTCTGTTGAAAAGTATCTATGGAAAGTGACAAGAAAAGCTCACTCAAGAAATTTGCTGGAGATGTCAGTGATGGAATGGAAGAAAATTACAATTTAGAGGCCAAAAAGAGAAGACCAGGAAGAGAAGGTCTACACGTATCTCCTTTTCATATTCAGCAACGCAAGACACATAAAATTGAGTGTTTACTACTTCTTTAGGCAATAAATACTGTCTCTGTTCACAATTGTTTTCTTATGTCTAACTTTTATTTTTCATTCTTTAATTTATACCTATCTCTTTTTCATTATGTCCTCAGAGAAGATAAAGTACTATAAGTCCTCATGTTTTATACCTAGAAAATCTTCACAATAAATGATAATTCAGTAACTTTATCTTTCATTTGTCTTTGAAGAGATTTGCAAAGCCTAAAAATTTAGATTTTAGGAAAAACATAGAAACTCCTTAAGAAAATTTTATAGATTAAATTTTTCCAAATTTAATGGCTTTTCTATTTCATAGTACATGTGCAAAATTAGTTTGAGTAAGTCAGGTTGTATTGTAAAATATTTTTATATGCCTTATTTACTTCTCTTAAATGTAATACCAGTAACACCATATTCTTAAAAGCTATATTACACATCTGTTTTCATTTTCCTGCTTTTGAAATTCAGGTGCACTTTAGAGAAAATATCTTTTCTCTAAAAAGATACATAGTTATATAGCTTATATAGTTATAAGCTTATATATCTAAAAAGATATATAGATATATAGCTTATATAGTTTCAATGGGTTTTCTATGTATTTTCAAAGGAAATCAGACATTTCTGTGCCACCTGTGGCAGTTATTCTTTTCCTTTTTTGCTGTGATGTTACAACTTATATCAACTACATTAGCCATCAGTATAAGTAACTCAAAGTAGGAAGTCAAGAAACACCTGGAGTAACAGGCAAATTTGGCCTTGGAATACGGAATGAAGCAGGACAAAGACTAATAGAATTTTGCCAAGAAAATGCACTAGTCATAACAAATACCCTCTTCCAACAACACAAGAGAAGACTCTATACATGGACATCACCAGATGGTCAACACCAAAATCAGATCGATTATATTCTTTGCAGCCAAAGATGGAGAAGCTCTATACAGTCAACAAAAACAAGACCAGGAGCTGACTGTGGCTCAGACCATGAACTCCTTATTGCCAAATTCAGACTGAAATTGAAGAAAGTAGGGAAAACCACTTGACCATTCAGGTATGACCTAAATCAAATCCCTTATGATTATACAGTGGAAGTGAGAAATAGATTTAAGGGCCTAGATCTGATAGATAGAGTGCCTGATGAACTATGCAATGAGGCTCGTGACATTGTACAGGAGACAGGGACCAAGACCATCCCCATGGAAAAGAAATGCAAAAAAGCAAAATGGCTGTCTGGGGAGGCCTTACAAATAGCTGTGAAAAGAAGAGAAGCAAAAAGCAGAGGAGAAAAGGAAAGTTATAAGCATCTGAATGCAGAGTTCCAAAGAATAGCAAGAAGAGATAAGAAAGCTTTCTTCAGCGATCAATGCAAAGAAATAGAGGAAAACAACAGAATGGGAAAGACTAGGGATCTCTTCAAGAAAATCAGAGATACCAAGGGAACATTTCATGCAAAAATGGGCTCGATAAAGGACAGAAATGGTATGGACCTAAGAGAAGCAGAAGATATTAAGAAGAGGTGGCAAGAATACACAGAAGAACTGTACAAAAAAGAGCTTCACGACCCAGATAATCATGGTGGTGTGATCAATGACCTAGAGCCAGACATCCTGGAATGTGAAGTCAAGAGGGCCTTAGAAAGCATCACTACAAACAAGGCTAGTGGAGGTGATGGAATTCTAGTGGAGCTATTCCAGATCCTGAAAGATGATGCTGTGAAAGTGCTGCACTCAATATGCCAGCAAATCTGGAAAACTCAGCAGTGGCCACAGGACTGGAAAAGGTCAGTTTTCATTCCAATCCCAAAGAAAGGCAATGCCAAAGAATGCTCAAACTACTGCACAATTGCACTCATCTCACACGCTAGCAAAGTAATGCTCAAAATTCTCCAAGCCAGGCTTCAGCAATATGTGAACCGTGAACTTCCTGATGTTCAAGCTGGTTTTAGAAAAGGCAGAGGAACCAGAGATCAAATTGCCAACATCCGCTGGATCATGGAAAAACCAAGAGAGTTCCAGAAAAACATCTATTTCTGCTTTATTGACTATGCCAAAGCCTTTGACTGTGTGGATCACAATAAACTGTGGAAAATTCTGGGAGAGATGAGAATACCAGACCACCTGATCTGCCTCTTAAGAAATCTGTATGCAGGTCAGGAAGCAACAGTTAGAACTGGACATGGAACAACAGACTGGTTCCAAATAGGAAAAGGAATACGTCAAGGCTGTATATTGTCACCCTGTTTATTTAACTTCTATGCAGAGTACATCATGAGAAATGCTGGACTGGAAGAAACACAAGCTGGAATCAAGATTGCCGGGAGAAATATCAATAACCTCAGATATGCAGATGACACCACCCTTATGGCAGAAAGTGAAGAGGAACTAAAAAGCCTCTTGATGAAAGTGAAAGTGGAGAGTGAAAAAGTTGGCTTAAAGCTCAATATTCAGAAAACAAAGATCATGGTCCCATCACTTCATGGGAAATAGTTGGAGAAACAGTGGAAACAGTGTCAGACTTTATTTTTCTGGGCTCCAAAATCACTACAGATGGTGACTGCAGCCATGAAATTAAAAGACGCTTACTCCTTGGAAGGAAAGTTATGACCAACCTAGACAGCATATTCAAAAGCAGAGACATTACTTTGCCAACAAAGGTCCATCTAGGCAAGGCTATGGGTTTTTCCTGTGGTCATGTATGGATGTGAGAGTTGGGCTGTGAAGAAGGCTGAGCGCCAAAGAATTGATGCTTTTGAACTGTGGTGTTGGAGAAGACTCTTGAGAGTCCCTTGGACTGCAAGGAGATCCAACCAGTCCATTCTGAAGGAGATCAGCACTGGGATCTCTTTGGCAGGAATGATGCTAAAGCTGAAACTGCAGTACTTTGGCCACCTCATGCAAAGAGTTGACTCATTGGAGAAGACTCTGATGCTGGGAGGGACTGGGGGCAAGAGGAGAAGGGGACGACAGAGGATGAGATGGCTGGATGACATCACTGACTCAATGGACGTGAGTCTGAGTGAACTGTGGGAGTTGGTGATGGACAGCAAGGCCTGGCATGCTGTGATTCATGGGATCGCAAAGGGTCGGACACAACTGAGCGACTGAACTGAACTGAACTGAGTGTGTTTATATTCAGAGTCAACTGTATCTTGCATACTTTACTTGCATACTTGCACTAGGTTTTCTTTTCCCTTTCAGGTCTGCTAAATAATAGGAGAAATGATAAACTTTTATAAATCTATAGATGAAAATTTCATTTTGGTGTCATTCTTTTTCTGTCTTTACATTTAATTCTTATAAATTTTTTTGTCAAGAATCTCGATAAAAAGAGCATATATTTTTGCTGCGTTTTCATTAAGTTTATAGCTGCTGCTGCTACTGCTGCTAAGTCGCTTCAGTCGTGTCTGACTCTGTGCAACCCCATAGACGGCAGCTCACCAGGCTCTGCCATCCCTGGGATTCTCCAGGCAAGAACACTGGAGTAGGTTGCCATTTATAGCAGTGGTTCTCAAAGTGTGGTTCACTGGCCAGTCTCATTAAGCTTAAGTGAGAACTTAAGGAAATGCAAATTCTCAGGTCTCATCCGAACCTTGGCCAGCCATCTGTGTTTGCAACAAGTGATTTTGATGTTCACTAAGGTTTTGGAACTGGTTTATTGCATACAGCAAGGCTGAGTTGTGTAAGCTTTTTTGCCTATAAATAAGAAAATTGTGTTGCTTTTTTCTGTATAGGTCTCATTGGTTAGCTTAACTGCAAATGCTTTGGGATACTCAGAACTTGGTGCCATCAAATCCCTCAGAACACTAAGAGCTCTGAGGCCGCTGAGAGCTTTATCCCGGTTTGAAGGAATGAGGGTAAGACCAAATGCTTTAGTATTTGTTGGAATTATAATTGAAAACAGGGTTTCCCTGATGGCTGAGGTGGCAAAGAATCTGCCTGCAATATGGGAGACTCAAGTTCCATCCCTGGGTTAGGAAGATCCCTTGGAGAAGGGAATGGCTACCCACTCCAATATTCTTGCCTGGAGAACTTCATGGACAGAGGAGCCTGGTGGGCTACAGTCCATGGAGTCTCAAAGAGTTGGACACGACTAACACTTTCAGTATAAACTGCTGTTTTGAACCTTAGACGTGACACATCCAGGTTAAATTTGTCTTCTACATTCATATTCATGTAACCAATCAATCAGTAATATTTTTCGGACGTCCATAAACGACGCTGTTGGAGGCACTCACACAACATAATGCCTGAATGATGGCTTCTAATTAGAAGCAATGAAATTGCTTCTACCTAGATTTTTTTACTCTGTGGGAAATTCTAGCATGTTGTGTAGACTTCTGATGTGAGTCAACATTAGTTATGTTAATTCCAGTTTATAAATGTGAAGGAAATCCCTCTCACTGTAATTTGAAACCACCAAATTATTCCTCATCATTTTTCGTCCCTGCTCCATATGATGTCTTCTGAGCCTTTTAAAGTCCAACCCTGGCCTTTTTGCTCTCAAACAAAGGCTGGGCTAGCTAGAAAGTAGGTCAGCGTGGAAATCTAACACTCATTTAGAAAGGTGGTACAAAGGAACCGGGAGGCCTTTGCACTGCCATTTGTCATCCCCTGAGGCATAAAACCCGAGACTACATACCCTCAGCCCTGAGGAAATGATGATGCCCTGTCCAGGTAGGTTTGGCCATTCAAAAAGGAACTTTTAGGTGTTTTGTGATGTTTTAAAATAGTTACTTAGGATTTTCTTTGAATGTTGCAAACACCACCAGAAATGGATGGAGGTATATGTGCTTCTGTATTTGTGTGTGCATGGTATCATAGAAAGGAATGGCTAGCTATTCTTTTCAGTTTACCAATTTAAAAACCTGTTTTACAGTAGCTGTTTTAATTTTTTAAAAAGAGAATCAAGCTTTCAGTACCAAAATGATTTTTACATTTTCTCTGTTGAGTTTTCATGTATAATGACCTACATTTCTAGTTCTTCCATAGATCTGACTCTCTTTTCACATCTCACTGCTGTGCCAGGTCGTTGTCAATGCTCTTTTAGGAGCCATTCCATCCATAATGAATGTACTTCTGGTTTGCCTGATCTTTTGGTTGATATTCAGTATCATGGGAGTGAATCTTTTTGCTGGCAAGTTTTACCACTGTATTAACTACACCACTGGAGAAATGTTTGATGTCAGCGTGGTCAACAACTACAGCGAATGTAAGGCCCTCATAGATAGCAACCAAACTGCCCGGTGGAAGAACGTGAAAGTCAACTTTGATAATGTGGGACTTGGGTATCTTTCTCTGCTTCAAGTAGTAAGTAACCACTTTATTATTCACTGTGATGTGTTACTAAAATGAATATAAAATTCTTCTTACTCACTGTTTGCAATACATATTTCCTTAAGCCCATCTGCCTAGATTCTTCCTTAATCATGGATGAACTGTGTTTTCTGCACCATGTTGGAGACTGGATGGCTGTATAAAGTTTAAAGTCTCCCAGACTATGCCCTAGGTTTCCAGAACAAGTCTCTGTTACTGAAATTTCTACGTAGGTTCCCACTGTCTTCCCCAGTCTGAGCAAAGTAGAGGCATTGGCCCGAGGATGGGATTGGAAAGGTAGGGGAGGGGTGGTAGATTTCTGTCCTTCGCAGATACCAGACAGTATCTAAACCCTTGGCAAGTCTCCACTCACCCAACTTTCACGAACACCATAACCAAATATTCCCCTCACATGGACTCCTACCTTGATTCCCATCTTCCTGCCTGTTGCTTGAATGCTTTAAGATAGGGAGATTGCTCTCTTGCAAATGAAAACCTTCCTATCAAGTCTGTTATGCCCGCTATAATTTCATAAAACTCCATTTAGCTTCTCAATTGACCACTCTTAAGTCATGTTCACACGCTCCCTGAGTTGATCCACTAACAGGATACTCAACACTAGATGAATACTGCAAGGTCCTGTGGCATTAAGGGAGAAGGCAATGGCACCCCACTCCAGTACTCCTGCCTGGAAAATTCCACAGATGCAGGAGCCTGGTAGGCTGCAGTCCATGGGGTCGCTAAGAGTCGGACACGACTGAGCAACTTCACTTTCACTTTTCACTTTCATGCATTGGAGAAGGAAATGGCAACCCACTCCAGTGTTCTTGCCTGGAGAATCCCAGGGACGGGGGAGCCTGGTGGGCTGCTGTCTATGGGGTCACACAGGGTCAGACACGACTGAAGTGACTTAGCAGCAGCAGCAGTGGCATTAAGAAACTGAAAAACAAATGTGCATGACTTGTCTTCAGAATTACTATGTCTCTTCAACCAAAAATTTTAAAAAGTAAATTGCAGTTAGGTATAATAGTTTTTAGATTATAAAGTTTCTTCTTGCAGAATAATTGCCTCAAAATAGTATATTTGGCAATTTCAAGAACAAACCATCATGATTGGTGGTTGATGATAACATAATTTAGAAAAGATAAGCAGAAAAGACAACCTTAAGATCAAATAATGCAACATATTTTTCAGTTTGTCTGAAGGTAATACTATATACGTGAAATTATTTCATGTTACATTCTTGTATATATACATAAGAGTCAAAGGTTGTTGATAATTGATTTTATGATAGCACATTGTTATAATCTATCATGATTTAAGTATAGATGTTAAAGTCATATAGAAAGATGTTATGAAAGAACATGAAGGAAGAGTTTTAAAACTTTGCCAAAAGACTTTAAATATTAATTTCAAAGTATTTTATATACCTGTTTTTGAATAAATATTGGTTAATAAATCTGATATTTAGTCTCTTCTAGAATTATAATTTGCAAGGGGAAAAAAATTCAATGGTATGACTTTTTTTTCAGGCCACATTTAAGGGATGGATGGATATCATGTATGCAGCAGTTGATTCACGAAATGTAAGTCTATTTAGAGGGAAAACTGTTTAATTAGATCTAGTGACTATTTCTACAGTGTTGTAATTTACTGATATTGTCAATAAAATAAAACCATCGATCAATTTATACAGAATATCTACATTAGAAAAATAAAATATTCAACCTTACATTACTTCTTCCAAAATTTGATTTGAATGTATTTCTCTGTTCACTGTGAATGTTCTAACATATCTTTCCTAGTGTCTAGAATAGCAACTGGCACGTAAAAATTTGTAGATTCTATTTGTTCTATTTGTAAATAGAGACATTTTATTTTTGGTTCTAATAGTTCTAGCCATGAATTAAAAGCCCTTACAGGCACTCTCTTCATCTGTCTCAGAATTCTTCCAGCTTTTGATATTTTTCTGTGATAGGAAAGTCTGAATAATGATAAAAGAAAAAAAAAACAAGTATAATCATACTTCTTTTTGGAAATTAAGATTTTATGATAGAAAGGGCTTTCATAATGTATCTTATACACATCAGCACTTTTGAAATTTTTGTGGTAATCTCCATATAATTTCTCACTATTTAACAAAAAGGAAGGAAATCACGTTTTAAAAAAGAGATTGGTTTCTCATATATTGTCAGAGCATAGTAATTAAGCTCAAGAGTTATATCCCTGACACCAAAAACAGGTGGTAACTTAGAGAGAGTTCCGGAATTGTTTTCACCTTATTAAAAAAACAAACTATAAGAGCTTGAGACCCTGCATTTTCTCTCTTTTATTATCAGGAATCCCATTTATAGGCTCTTTTGAATAATATTAATAATTTATAATTTATTACCACTTACTGTGTTAAAGGCTTTCTTACATTATCTCATTTTCTACAGTAGTTTCCTACCTATTAGATTAATTCAAAGTTCTCTCCACCTTTCTAATCAATAACCTACATGACATGCAAATTACTTTCAGTTTCTTCCTTAATAACTTAGCAAACCTACTGTATTTTGTTGTTCAGATGCTCAGTCATGTCTGACTCTTTGCATCCTTAATGGACTACAGCACACCAGGCTTCCCTGTCCTTCACTATCTCCCAGAGTTTGCTCAGACTCGTGTCCATTGAGTCTGTGATGCCATCCAACCATCTCATCTTCTATTGCCCCCTTTCTCTTCTGCCTTCAATCTTTCCCAGCATCAGGGTCTTTTCCAATGAGTCAGCTGTTCGCATCAGGTGGCCAAAGTATTGGAGCTTCAGCTTCAGCATCAGCCCTTCCAATGTTGATTTCCTTTAGGATTGACGGGTTTGATCTCCTTGCAGTCCAAGGGACTCTCAAGAGTCTTCTCCAGCACCACAGTTTGAAAGCATCAGTTCTTCAGAGGTTGTACTAGTATATAATCCCTCAGCATTCAAACACCTTACAAAAGATGAAATTCAATTGGCTTCTAAAAGTATGGAAAGTTATTCACCCTTACTCTTGTTTAGTCAAGAGAGAAGTGCAAATTAAATCAAAATTAAATATTACCTACATACTTTCCTGATTGGCAATATTTAAAAGTCTGACAATATCAAGTACTGCCAAGAACTGCAAGAACTCTGATATGCTGGGTTGGGGTGGGGGAATGGGAAAACGGGTAAATATTCCTTTAAAAGGCTCCCTGGTGACTCAGATGGTAAAGAATGCACCTGCAGTACAGAAGACCTGGGTTCGAACCCAGGGTCGGGAAGATCTCCTGGAGAAAAGAATAGCTACCCACGCCAGTATTTTTGCCTGGAGAATTCCACGGACAGAGGAGCCTGGCAGGCTACAGTCCATGGGATTGCAAAGAATCAGACTAACACTTTCACTTCCATTTCTTTAAAAGAGTTGAACATTATCAACATTATTCATATTTAAAAAAAAAAACAGAACTGTGATAAGAGAGCACATCATTGTTACAGAAACAGTACTTAAGACCTGCTAAGTACAATGAATCAATAGACTCATTTTCAGAATGCAAAGATACTACTGATGTACTTATGTCAACACATATGGTAATAATTCTAGTCTAGCAAGATAAATACATAACAGAAATCAAACCCTTACTCTTACCTATTACTATTGGCCAGGTTCTATTCTAACACTTCTCATATAGTAACTTATTTAGCCTTCTGAACTACCATATTAGAGTTGGTTCTGGGTTTTTTTCCATTTTACAGATGAAGAAACTGAGTCAGAGAGAGTAAAATTTGAAAGTTTTTAACAAAAACTAGTGCAACTGTAGCATCTCTTCTGTAGGAAGAGGAAGTCCTCACCCCGCATGCCCCATTGGGGTCTTAAAAGTGCATTCATATCCTAGGCATTTATTGGATGAAATAAATTTTAATTATTCAGACTTTTCTATGAGTTGTTTCATTTTCTCAAGTCAGTGAAAGAGTTTGGAGACACTTCAATAAGTGTGTTAAACTTGATCTTTCTTAAAATCTGTTTAACTTTTTAAAAATTTCCAGTGATAGAGATATGCTCTGAGAATTGAAAATTCACTGATGTCTTTTCTATGAAACAAGTTTTAGGTCTAATGGTTATCATTTTTTATACTTTGTAGGTAGAATTACAACCCAAGTATGAAGACAATCTGTACATGTATCTGTATTTTGTCATCTTTATTATTTTTGGTTCATTCTTTACTCTAAATCTTTTCATTGGTGTCATCATAGATAACTTCAACCAGCAGAAAAAAAAGATAAGTATACTAAAACTTCATCTTTGCTCTAAAGTGCTAACTAAACATATCACACTGTTTCCTTTTGGCTCTAAGTGCAGTCATCAAAAAGAAAGAATATAAAATCCAGAAATTATTTTGACTTAATCATCTATGAGTTTTTAAATGATTGATAATTCAGATAGCTGAATTACTGTCAGCTATCTGAAAGTACTTATATTTCCAGCACAGAAATCTAATTTACACGTTGAATATATGCATATCTAAAATACATGTTAGTAACTTTAGAATAGAATGTGGAGACATTTTTGACACAATTACTAATATGGATTTTATAGCTAGCAAAGAACATGATTTTTACAAGTTTTCCTTTCATTTCTTTACTTTGGAGGTCAAGACATTTTTATGACAGAAGAACAGAAGAAATACTACAATGCAATGAAAAAATTGGGTTCAAAGAAACCACAAAAACCCATACCTCGACCTGCTGTAAGAATAGCATACTTTCATCATTAATAAAAGCTATTTTATTTACCGCTTTTATAGCCCAAATTGCTAGATACTAATTTTCGTGTATTTGCAAAACAGTTTCTGCCTTAGCAATGCGACCAAATAGCCTCAATAGTCTAAGTATTTGGTATTTTTTAGGTACATAATATGTAGAAATTATGTAATATATTTTATACACAGACATAAAATATATATAAGTAAAAATGTTCAGGCTTATATTCCAATATTGTTCCATAGGATTGATGTCACTGAGGAGCTTCTAATAATGTAGAGAAGAAAACATATTCATATATAATACATAGTGTGGAAATATTGAGTGTTCTCAGAGTGCTGCTGCTGCTGCTGCTAAGTCGCTTCAGTCGTGTCCGACTCTTGTGCGATCCCATAGACAGCAGCCCACCCGGCTCCTCTGTCCCTGGGATTCTCCAGGCAAGAATACTGGAGTGGGTTGCCATTTCCTTCTCCAATGCATGAAAGTGAAAAGTGAAAGTGAAGTCGCTCAGTCGTATCCTACTCTCAGCGTGCAGTGAGGACCAATTGGGATAATTGATACATCTTGGATATGCCCCATATTCTGTCCAGCTCTGCAGATTGAACAGAATCATTAATGAAACAAGTCATAGGTCTTGTTTGCTCCTGGTTTTTAAGAAAAATTTCCTATGTCCTCCAAGCATCTTGCCCTAAATCAGATGACATCATTCTCTATGGCTTTTTATGGTGATTACGACTGTATATTTGCCAGTGGCTACTGGTCTGTGTGGTTGCTGCAAGGAATTGTTGTCAGAAGAGTCCCTGAGTTCTTTCACGTTTCAGAACTCCTCTCTGAAGGTATACATGGTAGAAGGTAACCAAGTCTTCCCCAGGAATCATGACTCTATGCCTCCATTAGTGATGATGTAAAACTAGCTAACTAAAACTGGCCATGGGCCTGTTCTGTTTGTAAGATAGCCAAAAGCCCAAATAAAGTAGATAGCAATATTGGACAAACATAAGGACTGTATAATTTGAGCCTACTTTTTGAGAAATAATACAACTTGAATGGATAAAGGAGAAAAGCAGAGTAATGACTTATGTGAAAAAACAAACACTCCAAAATCATGGAAATAAATATTGCAGTGGAGAATAGCGATATATTTTTTAAATAGTAAGTAGGAAACACAAGGTTTTCTGGGATAAGTGAGTCAAGCCCACTATGAATCCGAATAAATCCATTTTAATTTAGCCAAGTAAAAATACGATATAGTTAAGTGAACAGCATGGTAATGTGAAGAAAAAGAGATTTTTAGAGACTGGTATGGGGGTGCAGGAGAAGGGGACGACAGAGGATGAGATGGCTGGATGGAATCACTGACTCGATGGACGTGAGTCTGAGTGAACTCCCAGGGGGTTGGTGATGGACAGGGAGACATGGCGTGCTGCGATTCATGGGGTTGCAAAGAGTTGGACACGACTGAGTGACTGAACTGAACTGAACTGAACTGATGGGAAAATGTTAGAGACAAAGTAATGCTGGGCCTTAGACAAGAAGATGAACCCTTACATACAAGAAGATGAGTCCACAATATAGGGTCATGCCAATAGGACTGGAAATAAATGAGCCAACAAGAAGGCTCAGTGGGATGAGGAACCTATAAAATATAGGAAAAGAGGGAGATATACAGATAATAAAGAAAGTAAAGCAGTTAATGTTTTGTGAAATTATTGATTCTGTTAATGTAACTGAAAGTCCTGTAAAGGCATTTGGAAAGATGAGGTCTTATGAATATGGGATAAGGATTTTAGAGTTGTCATTGTCATACATAATTCAGTTGAGCTCTAAAGCATAGGTTCATTTTTGAAAGATAATTATAATATACAAAAAAAAAAAAGTGCTGAGTGTGAAGCCTTGTGCACTTCACCATTACAGAAGAGATAAATCAGTGAAAGAGTGAGATTTATTAGTAAGACAGCACATACATGTAGATAATGAGAAAAAAATTTTAATGGCTGTTTAATTACATCAGATAACATGTAGATTTACTTTAGTAGGGGTAGGGATGCACAGGAAATAATTAGTGCATTTAGCTAGAATATTATTGGCAACAATTTGGCAAATTAATTCAGTCATTCATTTACAGTGTATGATGCTAAGCATTTGGAATTAAATACTAAACAGAGAGTCTATTTGGTAATCAAATAGTCACACCGACAAATAGAAATATCCAAGAAGGAAAGAATCCATTTAGCTATGAGAACTGATAAGAAAGAAGGGTCTGATTAATCAGGGAAGGCTTTACTGAGCATGAGCCTAGGCCTGAAGAAGAATGAGGAAGTTTCTATAGGCCAAGGGTAAGAAGAAAAGAGGGACGTATATGTGAAGGTCTTGAGGTAGGAAGGACAGTGAGGCTGCAGTGCAGAGGGAGGGGGTTCATTTGGGACATGGTGAGAATGAATAGGTTAGGATGGTCCAGACTTTTCTGGGCTTCTTAGGACACATTAAGACAAGTCTTTGTCCTTAGAGCAAAGCAAAGCCATTGAGCAGAACCTGGTCAGTTTGGGGGTTGTGACTGTCACTGAACCAGCATTGATAGAGGCAGTGTGTGCAGTATACACTCATCGTGGAACTATTTCAGGGGTGATAGTTAACTTGAACCAGAGTGGTGTGGAGATGAATAAAATGGATTTGTGAGCTATCATAGGAATGAAATTAAAAGGTTTAATAATTGAATATGAGAAGTGAAGAAGGAAGCAGCAAAGATGACTCATGAGTTTCTGCCTTACACGCTGGGTGAAGAGTGCTGTCACACAGAATAAGAAGTAGGGACGTGAATGGAGAAAACAACTGGAGATGCTAGTTTACAGAATTTGAAAACCAAAGGGGACTCTGAAAGAGAATGAATGTTAGAAGTAGTAGTAAAATTTCTAAAGTAGTAAAGTTTCTAAAGATTGAGAGATTAGTTTCAGAGCAAAGCAGCAATCTAGAGAGGAAGAGATTGAAGAGAAAGGGAATAAATATAGAATGAAACTGCACAGGATGTGGCTCAAAAACAGAGTAGATTAGGTTACAGAGGAAAAGGGACTGAGTCCTCAATGATTTTCGAGTAGTAGATAAAAAGATAGGTGTGGAAATCAATACAATATAAAATGACAAAGAGGTAGAGGAATTTATAACAATTGACTTTGGTGTTCTCACAAAAAAAGTAAGATTAGAGGGCAAAGAACAGGAAAATTCTGAGAAGTTTGAAATTATCCTGGGAGCAAGTGAGGGACAAAGGATTGCTAATCATTACGAAGAGCCAAGACAAAGTGAGAGAACATAAGCCTCAGTGAACATGGCTTCCAAGGCTATATAGCTTCCTCCAGCATATTCTGAAATTTAAATTGGAGTCAGTGACTGTGTGGTGGAGTTGTATGTTGATCTAACCCACTGGAAAACTAAATGGGCAAAGAATCTTAAGAGATTTTTACTGAAAATGCTGATATGAACATAAATAGCAAGCTGCTGCTTTTCAGCCATTTTGAATCTGCTTCACTCTAGGTGCTGTATCTGTGGAAGAAAATTGATTTTTTAATTAAATAAAAGCAAACCATTTGCAATAAAATGTCACAAATTTTATGAAAAACGTAAGCACAAAATTGTTTGAGATCACAGAGTGCTTAACACTGAGTTAGGATGCACCAGACTGAGAAGGGGAGTCTAATAATGCCCCGACAGAAGCATTATGACAGAGGAGATGGATAAACAAGATAAAACAGTATGGTACAAGAGTGGTAGCAAGTATCAGAAGGGTAGAAATAAGGGGAACATAACCAGGCTTGGAAAGGTAGACTTCAGTATACAAGAGCTAAGAACAAGGGGCTTAGAACTGGAATTAGATGCATTTAAGCTGAAGGAGGCCCTCGAAGAACAGATCCAGCTAAAACAATGTAAGTCCAGTCCATCGGGCTAAATAAGTATTCAGAGAAAATACATATTTTATTTATGTATTTATTTATGCAAAAATAAAATGTTATTTTTGCAAAATATAATAAACCAGTACGATTTGATATCCCAGAATTCCAGTATGGAGTAATGGATGCCTCTACTAGTTGGGCAGGGGCAGCACAGAGAATCCAGACCAATAAAGGCATCCATCTGGAATGCAGACTATGAGCGTAGATGTATCAGAAGGTCTGTAGTTCTAGTTGAGAAGGTAGAGGACGACCTAGCAGAGGTGAGCCAAGTTCCAAGCTCCAGGATGATGAGTATTGAGCACATAGAGGTGAAAAGAAGAAAAAAACAGGGCCCAGTGAACATAATTGGTTTACAAGATGAGGACTTAACTTCATAAACAAGACTATAAGGCTAGTTAGTGCTTGGAAATTAGGTCCAGATTGAATAGGGCAATGTTTGAACATCTGAATTTTAAGCCATAATTTTTTAAAAGATGATTTTATTCTTGTAGCAGTTACCTCATATAAACTTCACTCTGCTTTCCTTTGTCTTAACATCTTATATAACCATAGATGGGTCAGCAAAACTAAGAAATTTACCCTGGTATGATACTATTAAAGAAAATATAGAATTTAACTGGATTTTACCAACTATTCCACCAATGTCCTTTTTCTTGAACTATAATTTTAAAAGCATCATCTCAGCTGAACCTTAAGGTAGAATTTAAGATGCTGTGGCTTTGCTGCGCATAGTGGGTGGGGAATATAAAGGAAGAAACTAGGGGGAAATGACCCAAAAAAGCTAGAAAAGTATTTATTCATTAGTTCTTCAAAGTTAATTTTGATGCTTACCCCAAACACAGAAGATAACAAAGATTCATTATAGTGACCAAATCTTTGTTATCTTCTGTGTTTGGCAATGGCACCCCACTCCAGTACTCTTGCCTGGAAAATCCCATGGACGGAGGAGCCTGGTAGGCTCCAGTCCACGGGGTCGCTAAGAGTCGGACACGACTGAGCGACTTCACTTTCACTTTTCACTTTCATGCATTGGAGAAGGAAATGGCAACCCACTCCAGTGTTCTTGCCTGGAGAATCCCAGGGACAGGGGAGCCTGGTGGGCTTCCGTCTGTGGGGTCGCACAGAGTCGGACACGACTGAAGCGACTTAGCAGCAGCAGCAGCAGCATACACATGGTTATGTTTTAGGCACTGAGAAACTAAAAGCTGGTTCTTAACATAAAATCAGTTTACAAAATCTGCTATCATATACAGTATAAATAGAACAAACACATTTGAAAATAGCTGGATATTCCAGTATACAAAATTTTCTTCCAAGTGTAAACCAAACATGGAATGTTTTGTAATAAAAGCTGTATTTTCATATTGTTATGTTAAAATCAGATAAGTTGGACTTGATTTTTTTTTCAGTCTCTAAGGGAATTTCACATACTCTTTTTTTTTTTGCAGAACAAATTCCAAGGGATGGTCTTTGATTTCGTAACTAAACAAGTCTTTGATATCAGCATCATGATCCTTATCTGCCTCAACATGGTCACCATGATGGTGGAGACTGACGACCAGAGTCAAGAAATGACCAACATTCTGTACTGGATTAATCTGGTGTTTATCGTTCTGTTCACTGGAGAATGTGTGCTGAAACTGATCTCTCTTCGTTATTACTATTTCACCATCGGATGGAATATTTTTGATTTTGTGGTGGTTATTCTCTCCATTGTAGGTAAGTAGAGGTGCTTTCACTCAAGTGAAGTTTTTAGGAGTAAAAATTTGTGTTTTAAAACACTAAAGTATTTTTCACTAATACTTTCTCATTCATCCCCAAATTTCAAATAAAGTCTAATGAAAAGTCCATTCACAGCTTGTCATTTATCTAACTGTGTGCTGTGCATGAAATTATATGTAAAAAAAGAGAGAGAATTTATATTATTTATATTTTACGTGCAGCTTTCATGTATCATCTTGTCCCATGCCAGAAGAAAATAACTGCAAGTTTGGCATAATAAACAGTCATTCTCCTGTGGTATAGACAAGTATTGCTCTGAATAAACAATTCACACACATGTACGACTTCCCTGGTGGCTCAGACAGTAAAGCCTCTGTCTACGATGCGAGAGACCTGGGTTCATTCCCTGGGTTGGAAAGATCCCTTGGAGGAGGAAATGGCAATCCACTCCAGTACTATTGCCTGGAAAATCCCATGGACGGAGGAGCCTGGTAGGCTACAGTCCATGGGGTCGCAAAGAGTCAGACACAACTGAGTGACTTCACATTCACATTCACACACATGTACACATATTAATCAATAGAAGTAGTCAAATAATTGTCATTGACAATTGGAACAGCATGTTGTGTGCTTATATATATTCACACTCAAACAAGCCTCATGTCATCTTTGGGTTCAGATAATTTTCTACAGTGTGTAATATTCTTTTTTAAAGCAGATTCATTTCATCAATACATATCGCTTGTGTGTAGGATGTTAAATCAGGTGCTGGAAGCAAAGTTCTGCCTGTTTGAGGAAAGAGAACATACACATAGAAAAGAAGTATTACACTGTGTATGTACTTTTGCTGGTTAAATAGAACTTTGAAATAAGGTGTCACTCCATTTGATCCGAGTAATGATGCTATAGGGAAAGAATGTAGTGATTAAGGGAAGAGACTCCTGGTTATACAGACCCGACCTGGTGTATCCATGTTTTCAGTTTTTACCAGTTCTGTGACCTATGGCAAGAGGGATCTCACCTCTCTGATCCCTGTTTCCCAAGAAATATTTTTATAAAGTGGTGGTGTGAGGATTAAATGAGATTATGAAAGTAAATGCACTTAGCACTTATCTATAGCACAAAGAAAAGACAGTAAACATTAAGCCTAACCAGCACCAACAAAACTATTTAATAGTTATTATCACCATTTGGCAATGCATAAAATCATTGCCAGGATTCAGTCCCAAGTATGTCTGTCTGGAAAGCCTGGGTTGTCTCTTCTGCCACCTCCCAAATAAAATTAATCAAACCATCTGAGAAGAATAAGTCTCATATTCCTAATCTAAAATCACATGCTTTATCCATTAGTCCTTATGTAAATACTAGTATAAAACTAGTATTTCAGGAACATAAATCCATTTCTGTACTTCACTACCATATACATTGTGTCTTTTGGTATATGCTTGACTTGAACCAGGAAAAATGACTATTAATACCTTCAGTTAGTATAAAACTGTTAATGTTATAGCACTAAACATACCAGTTTCATCTTGCTAAATGAATATTGCAGATTATGTATATGTAAATATGTGTGTGTGGTGTGTGTACCAAATTCTCATGTCCACATTTTATAAAACTAGTATGTGCCTGTGTATACCTAATTCTCATGTCCACATTTTGTAAAAATAGTGCTTATCTTAGAAATGTACATTTTTGTTTGCTGCCATTACATATAACATTATTTTTATTGTATCTTGGCTTTCCATAGGTATGTTTCTGGCTGAGCTGATAGAGAAATATTTTGTGTCCCCTACCTTGTTCCGAGTGATCCGTCTTGCCAGGATTGGCCGAATCCTGCGTCTGATCAAAGGGGCCAAGGGGATCCGCACGCTGCTCTTTGCTTTGATGATGTCCCTTCCTGCGCTGTTTAACATCGGCCTCCTGCTCTTCCTGGTCATGTTCATCTATGCCATCTTTGGAATGTCCAACTTCGCCTATGTTAAGAGGGAGGTTGGAATTGATGACATGTTTAACTTTGAGACCTTCGGCAACAGCATGATCTGCCTGTTCCAGATTACCACCTCTGCTGGCTGGGATGGATTGCTGGCACCTATCCTCAACAGCGGACCTCCAGACTGTGACCCTGAAAAAGATCACCCTGGCAGCTCAGTGAAGGGAGACTGTGGGAACCCGTCTGTTGGGATTTTCTTCTTCGTCAGTTACATCATCATATCCTTTCTGGTCGTGGTGAACATGTACATTGCTGTCATCCTGGAGAACTTCAGTGTTGCTACTGAAGAAAGCGCAGAGCCCCTGAGTGAGGACGACTTTGAGATGTTCTACGAGGTTTGGGAAAAGTTTGATCCCGATGCCACCCAGTTCATAGAGTTCTCCAAGCTCTCTGATTTTGCAGCGGCCCTGGATCCTCCTCTTCTCATAGCAAAACCAAACAAAGTCCAGCTCATTGCCATGGACCTGCCCATGGTCAGTGGGGACAGGATCCACTGCCTCGACATCTTATTTGCCTTTACAAAGCGTGTTTTGGGTGAGAGTGGAGAGATGGATGCCCTTCGAATCCAGATGGAAGAAAGATTCATGGCATCGAACCCCTCCAAAGTCTCCTATGAGCCCATTACAACCACTCTGAAACGCAAACAAGAGGAGGTGTCTGCTATTGTTATCCAGAGGGCTTATAGACGCTACCTCTTGAAGCAAAAAGTTAAAAAAGTTTCATGTATATATAAGAAAGACAAAGGCAAAGAAGGTGAGGGAACACCCATCAAAGAAGATATCCTCATTGATAAACTACATGAGAATTCAACTCCAGAGAAAACCGACATGACCCCTTCCACCACATCTCCACCTTCCTATGACAGTGTGACCAAACCCGAGAAAGAAAAATTTGAAAAAGACAAATCAGAAAAGGAAGACAAAGGGAAAGATATCAGGGAAAGTAAAAAGTAAAAGGAAACAATATTCCATTTTGTGATCAATTGTTTACAGCCCGTGATGGTGATGTGTTGGTGTCAACAGGACTCCCACAGGAGGTCTATGCCAAACTGACTGTTTTTACAAGTGTATACTTAAGGTCAGTGCCTATAACAAGACAGGGGCCTCTGGTCAGCAAACTGGGACTCAACAAACCAGAGAAACAGCATCGACAGGAGGTTTCTGTGTTCACAACCAGCTGACACTGCTGAAGAGCAGAGAGTAATGGCTACTCAGACTCTAGGAACCAATTTAAAGGGGGGAGGGAAGTGAAATTTTTATGTAAATTCAACATGCGACACTTGATAACAGTAATTGTCACCACTGTTTATGTTCTAACTGCCACACCTGCCATATTTTTACAAAACGTATGCTGTGAATTGGTCACTTTTTTTTTTTTAATTCACAGGTTGTTTACTATTATATGTGACTATTTTTGTAAATGGGTTTGTGTTTGGGGAGAGGGAGTAAAGGTAAGAAATTCTATGTTTCTCTATTGTATAACTGGATATATTTTAAATGAAAGCATGCTGCACTTCTCATTCTCATGTAAAAAAAAAATCACGTCATAAAAGGGAAGAGTTTACTTCTTGTGTCAGGATGTTTTCAGATTTTTGAGGTGCTTAAATAGCTATTCATGTTTTTAAGGTGTTTCATCCAGAAAAATTTTACTGTGCCTGTAAATGTTCCATAGAATCCACAAGCATTAAAAAGTCGTTTTATTTTTACATAATTCATTACATATACATGTATATATGTATATGTGCATGTATATACATATATATGTATATACACACAGACACACACACACACACATACACACACACCATTACATAGTCATTCTGAGTCCTGGCAGCATGACTATAACATTTTTGATAAGTGTCCTTTGGCATAAAATAAAAATATCCTATCAGTCCTTTCTAAAAACCTGAATTGACCAAAAAGCATCCCCCACCACCACTTTATAAAGTTGATTCTGCTTTTTCCTACAGTATTGTTTAGCCATCTTCTGCTCTTGGTAAGGTTGACATAGAATATGTCAATTTCAAAAATAAAAAAGTCTGCTTTGTAAATAGTAATTTTACCCAGTGGTGCATGTTTGAGCAAACAAAAATGACGACTTAAGCACAGTATTTATTGCATCAAATATGTACCACAGAAGTAGAGTTTGCAAGCTTTCCGCAGGTAATATGATGTGATTGGTTCCATTATCGTTTGACGCTGTCACTGCTGCATGTCTCTCTTGCCTCTGCTGCTGCATCTTATTCCTTCGACTGTTCAGAAGTCTAATATGGGAAGCCATATGTCAGTGGTAAAGTGAAGCAAATTGTTCTACCAAGACCTCATTCTTCATGTCATTAAGCAATAGGTTGCAGCAAACAGTGAAGAGCTTCTTGCATTTTATCCTTCCCATCTTAATTGAGTACTCTATGGTAAAAAGCCCCATGTACAAACAGGTTGCAAGCTGCTTAATTCTGTTGAAAATATATGGTTAGAGTTTTCTAAGAAAATATAAATATTGTACAAAGTTCATTTTATTTTCTTTTTCAGCCTTTTTGTACATAAATGAGAAATTAAAAGTATCTTCAGGTTGATGTCACAGTCACTATTGTTAGTTTCTGTTCCTAGCACTTTTAAATTAAAGCACTTCACGAAATAAGAAGCAAAGACTAAAATGCAGTGTAGATTCCTGCTTTTTATTAGTACTGTAAACTTTGCACACATTTCAATGTGAAACGAATCTCAGACTGAGTCCAGCATTTATTAGCTTTCATAGTGATGCCTTATCATCGAAAGAGGCTTAAGGAACAATGAGTTGATATTCTTGGCATTGCTTGAATCCGATGGTTCCACCTAGTCTTTTTATTCAGTAAATCATCAGTCTTTTCCAGTGTTTGTTTACACAGATAGAGCGTATTCTTACCAACCCATATGACATTAGAACTTTATCAGATATGATATGAGATCCAAGCTTTATTCCACAAAAATCATATAAATGAAATTATATTACCAGTCACAGCAAAACATTTTGTGTTTCTTTCACAAGCGACATTAAATGTAGATTCTTTATACTAAAGCTATTGACTTGTAGTGTGTTGGTGAAATGCATGCAGGAAAATGCTATTACCATAAAGAACGGTAAACCACATTACAATCAAGGCAAAGAATAAAGGTTTTGCTTTTGTTTTTGTATTTAATTGTTCTGTCTTTGTTTCTATCTTGGAAATGCCATTTAAAGGTACATTTCTATCATGTAAAATGATCTATCAGAAAAAATGTAAAAAATACACATTAAATATAATAATTCATGGAATTATTTAAATTTTCATGGAATGGAAAGTAATTAAGAAGAGTGTACTGGATATCTAGTTTTAATATTGGCCAAAAACCTAGATACGGTATTGGATAGAGTAGTGGAAAATTACAAAAATTAATAAAAAATTGACTAACATTTTAGCTTGTGCATCCTTTCTCCTTCCTGTCTGCCTGCTGCTTTGTTTTTGTCTTGTTACTCTCTTTTCCCATTTTGGTTCCTTCCCTATGTATCTTTGATCTACTTTTCTATATACTTTTCATCACTTCTTAGGCTCTCACTATTTTTCATTAAGGGTATTCTCTTTGTTTCTTTTCTGCTTGCCAAAACTTCTGTTTATTACTGTCTATAGACAACAGAGTCTCTATACTTAGACTTCTAATAATCTGCCGCAACACAAAAAGTTCATACATCTTCATATCTATAATGTTGGGGGCAAAAGTTCTAAGTGAGCTTGGATCTCACTCTTCACAATATATAAACAAATTCCCCAAATGACACTGATTTAATTATGACACGTTTGGGGAAGATTTCTCAGTTATGATTACCTATTAGAAATACCTGAGAAGCTTTAAAAAATGCCTTTTGGACCAAAGTCAGACCAACTAAATTCATATCTCTGGGGATGAAACTTAAGCATCTAATTTTTTAAGGCTTCCCATTGATGCTGATTTTCCACAGTTTATTGTGATCTACACAGTCAAAGGCTTTGGCATAGTCAATAAAGCAGAAATCGATGTTTTTCTGGAACTCTCTTGCTTTTTCCATGATCCAGCGGATGTTGGCAATTTGATCTCTGGTTCCTCTGCCTTTTCGAAAACCAGCTTGAACATCAGGAAGTTCACGGTTCACATATTGCTGAAGAAAATTCTGAAGGAGATGGGAATACCAGACCACCTGATCTGCCTCTTGAGAAATCTGTATGCAGGTCAGGAAGCAACAGTTAGAACTGGACATGGAACAACAGACTGGTTCCAAATAGGAAAAGGAGTACGTCAAGGCTGTATATTGTCACCATGTTTATTTAACTTATATGCAGAGTACATCATGAGAAATGCTGGACTGGAGGAAACACAAGCTGGAATCAAGATTGCCGGGAGAAATATCAATAACCTCAGATATGCAGATGACACCACCCTGATGGCAGAAAGTGAAGAGGAGCTAAAAAGCCTCTTGAGGAGAGTGAAAGTGGAGAGTGAAAAGGTTGGCTTAAAGCTCAACATTCAGAAAACGAAGATCATGGCATCTGGTCCCATCACTACATGGGAAATAGATGGAGAAACAGTGGAAACAGTGTCAGACTTTATTTTTCTGGGCTCCAAAATCACTGCAGATGGTGACTGCAGCCATGAAATTAAAAGACGCTTGCTCCTTGGAAGGAAAGTTATGACCAACCTAGATAGCATATTCAAAAGCAGAGACATCTCTTTGCCAACAAAGGTTCGCCTAGTCAAGGCTATGGTCTTTCCTGTGGTCATGTATGGATGTGAGAGCTGGACTGTGAAGAAGGCTGAGTGCCGAAGAATTGATGCTTTTGAACTGTGGTGTTGGAGAAGACTCTTGAGAGTCCCTTGGACTGCGGGAAGATCCAACCAGTCCATTCTGAAGGAGATCAACCCTGGAATTTCTTTGGAAGGAATGATGCTGAGGCTGAAGCTCCAGTATTTTGGCCACCTCATGCGAAGAGTTGACTCATTGGAGAAGACTCTGATGCTGGGAGGGATTGGGGGCAGGAGGAGAAGGGGACGACAGAGATGAGATGGCTGGATGGCATCACTGACTCGATGGATGCGAGTCTGAGTGACCTCCGGGAGCTGGTGATGGACAGGGCGGCCTGGCGTGTTGCGGTTCATGGGGTCGCAAAGAGTCGGACACGACTGAGCGACTGATCTGATCTGATTGATGCTGATTCATACTTAGGTTGAGGGCCAAGGAGTTAGAGTATCCTTGCTCAATATGAAAAAAGTGTTCTCTAGAAAATGTCCCTCTCCCTTTCAGGGCTTCATTGTATAAATAATCAGATACAAGTTCCCAATATGATGACACTGGAGGTGCGTATCTTGTAATGAGAGAGGTGTTTATTGTTTTTTAAATTTTACTGAAGTAGAGTAGATTTACGATGTTGTGTTTAATTTCTGCTGTAGAGCAAAGTGACTCAGTTATACATACATATGTATTCTTCTCAGTATTTTTTTGCATTATGGTTTAGCACCAGATACTGAATATCATTCACTGTGCTCTACAAGAGAGAGGTATTTATCTTCAGGTGTGACACTGTCCCATTTATATCAGGGATTCTCTTGTAGGACTATAGTCGGTAGAAAGGATTTTCTATCAGAATAGTTTAGAGAGCTTTTTCAGATTATACATACATACTCACACATGCAAAACTGTACCCCAACCATCCCTAGTGCATACAAGGATGATTAAGGAAAGAGTGTGGACTCGTAGAATAGCTGTCCAGATGCCCTGTTGGATAAGAACCATTAGGTCTGGACCAATGAGAGGCAGCTTCTAGAAAATATTCATTTAATTCGTCATTGTCGATTCACAAATCTAAACAGGAAAGACTTTCTATTTTTGTGGTGGGCACCTCTTACCATCACTCGTTTTCCTAAGCTCGGAATAATATAGATCAACTTACAAAGAGAAGGATGTACAGGGAGAGGAAAAGGAAGAAGGAGGAAGAAAAAAACAGGAAAATTGAGGAAAGGAAGGGAGTATAAGAAACAGAAGGGAATTCTTCATAAGTTATCCTCTGAAAAAATAAAGTCTTTTGTTGGTACCATGCACAGGAATAGAGGGGAAACAGGAGAAGAGGAGCCATGTGGGAAAGAAAGTTTGCCTAGTTGTCAATACATTAGATCCACAGTACAAATGTGCTCCTCCTCTCTGTTTTTTTCCTCAGAGAAAAATATATGTAAAAAAAAGCTGAAAAGGACATTATGCAAGTAAATGTCAAAATGATTGTATGAATCATGATTTTTTTCTTTCATCTGAAATTAGCTTTATGATAGGAGCTAAGAGATCAAAGATGAACTTCACTGTCCAAAGGAACTTTGTAGCTAAAGCTGAAGAACTTAGAAAGTTATGCTAGAGTCTGAAATTTATTCTGTTGGCAGCAGGATGTGATTGATTGCACCTAAGCAATATAGTGATCAGTAAAATCAGATACATCTGTGCCTATTTAAGATGATAGTAATAAGGGTACATTAACTGTTTTTTTGCTAATGTTTTACAGAGATTTTCCCATCTCTTTTATTTAAAGGTATCTGTATTTTTACCTCTTAGCATATCTTTTTAAAAGAACATATTTTTTTAAAAAAGCCAACCTGACATTTTCTATTAATAGCCTATATTAATACAAATGTAAAATCTAAAATCTTATGTTCATTTATGTACAGATGTATTTGATTTTCTTTTTATCACCTTATTTTGTACTTTTGATTTTTTAAGCTTTTTTTCCCTTTTCTTTTCAATTGTCCTCTTTTGCATTAATTTTATCATCATTTCCCCTCCAGCTCTACTGTTGTGAAGATACATACTTCCTTCCTTCCTCCTTCCCCTTTGCTCCTTTTTATATGATTGCTTTAAAATTTTAATATGCATGCTTAAACAGTGAAATACCATCAACAGTTGTACCCTTATCTGGAACAATGACGTTCCTAGCTGATTTCATATCTTGGCTCACTTCTTGTGTTTTTATTGTCTACCATTTTAATACTACCTTGTCTGACACCCAACGAATTAAACAGTATTATTATTGTGGATTTATTTAGGCAGTGCTTATTTAGACTTATTTAAATGTTAATTATAATAATTCCTTTAAATTTGCTTCTGCTTACTTCACTTTGTGCTCTATTTCCTTCTGGAAATACATGAGGAATTCTGTTAGTGACATTTGTGGACAGCAAGCTGACTTAGTTTTTCTTTTTCTGAAAATGTCTTGTCAGCCACATTTTTAATAGATCAGCTTAGTTATAGTTATTTTTAAATTATTTTAGATTTTTTGTGTCATTATAAAATTACTTTTGTTAATCTGACAGAATTTATGCTGATATAATTTGAAGATATTTATCAGTATCTTTAATTAAGAATATTTCAAAAACACTCTAACTTTTAGCATGAGAGATATAGTCTATATAGTTATATTTTTCGTTCTCACCATCTGGAACTTTTGAGAGTTACATGTTGAAATTTCTAAATCTTTCTTTCATGTTTCATAGTGTCTCTCATTTTTAGTGCTCTTTCTGGATAACTTGTCAGGTTTTAGTATCAGGATGCTGTCTTCATAGAACAAATTAGAAAGTATTCATTTCTGAAAGAATTTCTGTAAAAGTGGAATTATTTCTCCATTCCGTATTGGGCTTCCCTGGTGACTCAGAAGGTAAAGAAACTGCTGCAAGAGACCTGGGTTCCATCCCTGGGTCAGGAAACGCCCTTGGATCAGGGAATGGCTACCTACTCCAGTATTCTTGCCTGGAGAATTCCATGGACAGAGGAACTTGTCAGGCTACAGTCCATGGGGTCACAAAGAGTTGGACAGGACTGAGCGACTAACACTTTCACTTTCCATATTGATAAAACTCACTAGTAAAGCCACCTGTAACTTGAGTCTTCCCTGTGCAGAAGTTTTAGACATTAATCTCTTCAACAGATATAAGACTATGGAAATTGTTTCCTACTTTTTTTTCTCTCTTTTAGTTTTAGTAAGCTACATTTTTCTAAGAATTTCCTCTAAGAATTCCTAAGTTATTGCATTTGTTGTATAAATTGTTCAAAGCATCCCCTTTTTATGCTTGTGATGTCTGTGGCCTCTCTAGTCGTATCCCTTTTTTCATTTCTGGTATTGAAAATGTGTAGTTTATCTCTTTCTCATAGTCAGCTTATCTAAGGATTGCCCCAATTTTAGTAATGTATTCAAAAATGCCAACTTGTGATTTACTGATTTTTCTCTACAGTTTTTCAGTTTTCTATTTCACTGATTTCTGCTCTTTTTAGTCCTATTACCATCATTTTCATTTTCTTCTCTTATTGGACTGGGTGGACATCCATTATAACATTTAAGGGGTATGATGATAATGCTTAGCTTGTTTACTTTCCATTTGAGTTTGAGGAATATTTTAATTATTTACTATTAAGTACGCTGTTTGGTATAGGTTATTTATTATTTATTTTTGGCCATGTGGCATGTGGAATCTTAGTTTCATGACCAGGGATGGAACCCAAGACCCCTGCATTGGAAACACGGGGTTTTAACCAGTTGACTCCCAGGGAAGTCCCAGATGTAGGGGTTTCTTTTTTATCATATTAAAGATATCTTTTTTAAAGTTAATTTTTAATTGGAGTGTAATTGCTTTACAATGTTGTATGAGTTTCTGCTGTACATAGTGAATCAGTTATAAGTATACATATATCCCCTCCCTCTTGAATCTCCCTCCTGCACCCCCAAGCCACCCCTCCAGGTCATCGCAAAGCACTGACAGCTCCCTGTGCCACGCAGCAGCTTCCCACCAGCCATCCGCTTTATGCACTGCAGCGTATATATGTCAGTCCTAATCTCCCAGTTCATTCCATCCTCCCCTTCCCACCAGCCATCCGCTTTATGCACTTTATTCACTTTCACTTTTCACTTTCATGCATTGGAGAAGGAAATGATAACCCACTCCAGTGTTCTTGCCTGGAGAATCCCAGGGACGGGGGAGCCTGGTGGGCTTCCGTCGATGGGGTCGCACAGAGTTGGACACGACTGAAACGACTTAGCAGCAGCAGCAGTATATATGTCAGTCCTAATCTCCCAGTTCATTCCATCCTCCCCTTCCCACCAGCCATCCGCTTTATGCACTGCAGCGTATATATGTCAGTCCTAATCTCCCAGTTCATTCCATCCTCCCCTTCCCACCAGCCATCCGCTTTATGCACTGCAGTGTATATATGTCAGTCCTAATCTCCCAGTTCATTCCATCCTCCCATTCCCATCTGTCCATTCTCTCTGTCTGCCTCTCTATTCCTTCCTGCAAAAAGGTTCATCTGTACCATTTTTTTAGACTCCACATATATGTGCTAATACACGATATTTGTTTTTCTCTTTCTGAATTACTTCACTCTGTATGGCAAATGCCAGGTCCATTCACATCTCTACAAATGACCCAATTTCATTGCTTTTATGACTGAGTAGTATCCCACTGTATATATGTATTACATCTTCTTTGTCCATTCATCTATTGATGGAAATTTAGGTTGCTTCCATGTCCTGGCTATTGCAAACAGTGCTGCAGTGAACACTGGGCTACATGTGTCTTTTTGAACCATGGTTTTCTCAGGGTATATGCTCAGTAGTGGGATTACTAGGTCATATGGAAGTTCTGTTTTTAGTTTTTAAGGAACCTCTATATTGTTCTCCATGGTGGCTATATCAATTTACTTGCCAGCTTTCAGCTATGTCCTGAAAAGTGCAGAATATGCCCTCTGCTTGAGAGTCACTTAAATCCATCTTTGAATGATAACCGTCTACCACCACCACTTCTAATACTACTTTTAGCTATGAGCTGGGAGAGAGAATCAGGTCACTAATATCTGATCTCCTTCTCTTATTAATTTTTTCTCTTTTGTTCCACTGACTAGTAACTGGAAATGTTTTCCTTTTCCTGTGAGACAAGAACTTCCCCTATATAATGTACTACTACTCTTCCTATATTAGAACCTATACTTTATTCAACTCTCTGAACTTTGAGTCTTAATATGTAAAAATTCAACATTACTATAAATTTATAAATATCAAGTTTGGAGAGGAGCAATGATTTTTCCCCTCTAAATTGATATAATTGATATGTGAATTTCTGTTATTCGAAAAAAAAATGTCATGTTTTTCAGATGAAAAGGAGTCAAGAAAAAGGAGAAAAACTTATTTAGAAGTCAAAATACAATAGGTCACACAAACATCTTGACATACTAAATAATCATATATATTTTAATTGATAAATCTTATAGCATATCATTGAAGTCAATCTTTATGGGAAAAGGAGGATTATTACCCCATGTTAAATTCTAGAAAGGCTTTCTGTAAAAGACTCGCATTATTAGAGGGAAATATAAGTAACTATGGAGAAGGCAATGGCACCCCACTCCAGTACTCTTGCCTGGAAAATCCCATGGGACGGAGGAGCCTAGTAGGCTGTAGTCCATGGGGTCGCTAAGAGTCGGACACGACTGAGCGGCTTCACTTTCACTTTCATGCATTGGAGAAGGAAATGGCAACCCACTCCAGTGTTCTTGCCTGGAGAGTCCCAGGGATGGGGGAGCCTGGTAGGCTACCATCTATGGGGTCACACAGAGTTGGACACGACTGAAGTGACTTAGCATAACATAGCATAAGTAACTATAACTATTGTCATTATTTTCCCACACGAATAAGCATTCTCTTACAAAACATGACAGTATTTAGGAAAATCATATTCTGATGTGTCTTGGTTGACCCTTTCACGTGTGTGGTTCCTCAAAAAATTAAACAGAGACTTACCACATGACCCATGGATTAAACTGCAAGGTATTTACCCACAAGAAATGGAAACATATATTCACACAGAAACTTGTATACAAATGTTTATAACAGGATTAATCGTAACAGCAAACAGGTAGAAACAACCTAAATTTCAATCAGTGAGTGAACAGATAAGTCAATTGTGGTATATACATACAATGAAATATTCAGTTCAGTTCAGTCACTGACATGAACCTCAAAAATATTATGCAAATGAGAGATGCCAGCCACCAAAAGTCACATTCTGTATGTTTCTTTTAAATGATATATACAGATTAAACAAATCCATAGAGACAGAAAGTAGAGTAGAGCTTGCAAGGGATTGGCAGAACGTTGAATAGGGAGTGGTTAGCTAATAGTTATGAGGTATTTTATGGAATGATTAAAAAGTTTTGAAACTAGAGAGAGCTAGCTGTTTCACAACATTGTTAATACACGAAATACCACTTAATGGTACACTTTAAAATGGTAATATTTTGCGAATTTCTCCTCAAGGGAAATTTGTTTGAAAAAAAGTTTATATTATTACAACTCTATCCACTAGAGGGCGCCACATCCATTGAGAAGCATGGCACTTTTGGCAAAGTTGGAGTTAGCCTTGCAAAAACTTATTTTGCATCTATTTTAGATGAAAAAAAGAAAGACAGCAAATGTACATTTGGAAACATTCCTGGAAAAACAATAGTTTACATTTGAACATACGTCTTCAAGAAAAAAGCAGTTTGCAAAAGGTTTATTAAGATATCGTTTCTTGAGTATAGAAGACCTTTTAGTTCAAAAATTAAACATGACTAAATTATGAAACTAAAAGAAAAAGTGAATGAAAAGCATTTCAGAGACTCATAAAAAGCTTAACGAGCAAAATGTCCAGGTAGTCACATCAACACAAAGTTTCAAATATTTTTTAATTATTACTGTGAGTACTTGAAAGAGTCTTGAAAGCATCTGTATTTTCCTGAGCACAGTAACATTTGATTACCCAACTCACCTAGTGCCTTAACTTCTTTCTATGATTCATGAAACAGATCATCATGTATTAAATTAATAAAGCTACATTGTTGAAGCCTTATCAAAAATAAAATAATTAGATCATAATCTCCCTGAGCTGTTATGGCTAGGGCTTCTTAACAAAGCAACACAAGAAATGTCATTTATCTGCATGTATAGAATATTTTTTCAGATCATCAGATCCAAAACCACACAATAAGTTACTCTTCTTACAAAAGGAAAGTCTTTCTGCTACCATAAACAACAAATCTCAATTGTGGCAAGGAAGAAATAGCTTAAGAAAGTATAATCCACAGAGAAAATATAATCCAAGCATTCTGATTAGTACCATATAATCATAGTATTGTACAACTATTCTTGGGCTAATTTATAGAGTGGTCAGTTACCATGCTAACAGGAAGCAAAGCCTTCCTCAGAAATCTTATAAACACTATAAAGACCATCCTCTGAACACAATCAGAATGATATCACTACTAAGTCCTCTATAAAACAAGAAGCAGGGGTACCAGTACAGTTTGAAATGGCTCAATATGCAACTGGCAAAAAATATCTAGAAACATAAGCTTAATCATAGGCTTTGATTTAGATACATCTGGAAATATACCACAATCTATTTTATAATCAATATATAAATCATATATAGATGTTTTTCTAAAGTGCTTCAATTCAATTGTTCTAAAAACCAACACATGAAATTTATTAGATAGCATATTAGATAGCATATTAGCTTTCAATTGCTGAGTAATAATCACAACAGTGGTTCAAACAACTTATTATCTCAGAGTTTCTATGGATCAGAGGTTGGGGACAGCTTACCTAGGTCCTCTATTCAGGGCATCACAAGGATGTAGTCAAGGTAGTGGCAAGGGCTGAGGTCTCAACAGATAGCTGAGGTCCTCTTTAAAGGTCACGTGGTGATTGGTAGAATTCATTTTTAGCTATAGAACCCATGGTGGCTTGCTCTTCAAAGTCAGCAGAAGAAACTCTTTGCTTTCTTTGCAGTGAAGTCTCAGTGGTCACTGTAATGACACATACATGTCATTTTACATTTGTCCAAACCATGGAACGTACAGTACCAAGGGTGAGCTATAATGTAAGCTATGGGCTGGTGATTATGATATATCAATGTAGGTTCACCAGTTAAAACACAGGTACCAGGCTGGCAGAGGGCACTGATAATGGAGGAGGCTGTGCATGTGTAGGGGCACGGGGCATATGAGAAACTACTGTCTCTTCCTCTCAATTTTTCTGTGAACCTAAAAGTGCTCTAAAAACAATTATGTGTTAAATAAATTTAAACCAATTGGATACCTTCATTACACCCACAAAATATTTTATGACACATATTAAAAGTATGCCCTCACAAAGAAACAAAAAGATTACTGATATCCTAACCACACAGAGAAATCTTTTTTTTTTCTTTTTAAAGACTTTTAAAAATCTTTTCTTTTTTTTTTCTTTTTAAAGTTGTTTTCTTTTTAAAATAGTTGACATACAATATTATATCAGTTTCAGGTGTACAAAGCAGTGATTTGATGTCTACATGTATTCAGAATTGATCAGCATGGTAAGTCTAGTAACCATCCGTCACCATACAAAGTTATTAAAATATTATTGACTATTAAAAATGCATACCCTCATCTGCTTTCAGTATGTATGTGTGTTTAGTCGCTCAGTCGTGTCCAACTTTTTGGGACCCCACAGACTAGCCTGCCAGGCTCCTCTGTCCATGGAATTCTCCAGGTAAGAATACTGGAGTGGGTTGCCATTTCCTTCTCCAGGGGATCTTCCCTACCCAGGGATCAAACCCATGTCTCTTGCCTCTCCTGCATTGGCAGGCAGATTCTTTTTTACCACTGAGTCACCTAAAATTGGATTTATAGTGTATTGCTATTTCTTACTTTTCATTGCTAAAACATATGCCCAAAGAGGATATAGAGAATAATTAAAAACTAGCAATTATATATATTTGTTTGAAGATATTACTGTATTTAGTACTCAAACATTGGAATAGCAACCACTAATATGACAGAGACACATGCCTCCCCCACTTGTGGTGGTGTTGTGGGCCACACGGGCTGCTTCAGTTCCTGTTTTGCTCTCAAGGGTGCAGCAGTGTTGATGGTTATTATTCAGTCTCACTCTACAACTCTTTTCTGACCCCACTGTAACAGAGATGGGCGATTCAAGTTTCCTGTTGTCACTCATTTCTTAACCAAACTCAATAGTGAAAGATGGCAGGATATATATTCACACATAGAAATTGGCAGTGAGCCCAAACGTCAGGGTCTGTGATCATGTCGCCACTGGGGAATCATCTAGGTTCACAGTGATGCTCACTCAACAGATTAGAGGCTGAGTAGGCACAGCCTTGTCGGGGGGCTGGGGAGGTGGCAGTGCAGAGCTTGGCTTTCTCCTCTAAGTGGGTGAGAGTAACTTCTCCAGTTAACTAATAGGAAACATGGAGATAAATTTTTCCTTTGACAATCTGGATCTGACATCATGTTCTCTGAGTAGCCTTCCTGGTGTTTCAGGATTGGAAATCTGACTATCTCTTGGAGGCTGTTTTCTTGTTCTTGGCTGTAGGGTGGCCACAATAGAGTCAGAGAAACCAGAGACTTGCCGCTTGAGAGATATCTTACCTCCAGGTAGATAATGCTATACCTATCAGAGTGACAGTGATGTTCACTATACCCAACAGAGAGCCAGGAAACTTAACAATTAACTAGCACAGAATTGAGCAGCATCAGGTGGGGACTTCCACGTGGAACAGTGGCGGTACCAGTAGAGGTAAATGTGAGTATGCATGTATACTTATACAGAACATATACTTGTAAGCACGTATGAAACTTGGGACCTCCTAGAAATATTTGTGAGGCTAGGGACCATGTGAGGCTAGGGACCATGTTGGAGAAGGCAATGGCACCCCACTCCAGTACTCTTGCCTGGAAAATCCCATGGATGGAGGAGCCTGGTAGGCTCCAGTCCATGGGGTCGCTAAGAGTCAGACATGACTGAGCGACTTCACTTTCTCTTTTCACTTTCATGCATTGGAGAAGGAAATGGCAACCCACTCCAGTGTTCTTGCCTGGAGAATCCCAGGGACGGGGAAGCCTGGTGGGCTGCCGTCTATGGGGTCACACAGAGTCGGACACAACTGAAGTGACTTAGCATAGCATAGCATAGGGACCATGTAGAACAGGAAGAACAAGAACTAGAAATATTTGGGTAGCTAGAGTGACCAATCATCTAGTTTACTTGAGAATTTCCTGGTTTCAGCACTGAAAGTCCCATGTCCTGGGAAATCCCTTCATCCCAGGAAAAAGCTCGGTCACCCTAGTTATAACTCTTCCAGTGTTCCAATCTGTCCTGTGTTCTGATTTGTTGTTCTTTAGTCATTCAGCCATGTCTGATTCTTTTGTGACTCCATGAACTGTAGCACACCTGGATCCTCTTTCCATGTGATTTTCCAGGCAAGAATACTGGAGTGGGTCGCCATTTCCTTCTCCAGGAGATCTTCCCGACCCATGGATCAAACCCACGTCTCCCGCATTGCAAGCAGCTTCTTCACCACTGAGCCTCTGCAGAGCCCCATATTCCAATCAGAGTTGGGGAAATTGGGATCAAACAATTAAATGATTATATGATATATACATTTTATTTGGAAGCTGAAACTCCAATATTTTGGTCACCTGAGGTGAAGGGCTGACTCATTGGAAGAGATCCTGATGCTGAGAAAGACTGAGAGCAAGAGGAGAAGAGGGCAACAGAGGATGAGATGGTTGGATGGCATCACCAACTCAATGGACATGAATATGAGCAAACTCCAGGATATAGTGAAGGGTAAGGAAGCCTGGCATGCTGCAGTTGATGGGGTTGCAGAAAGCTGAACATGACTTAGTGACTAAATAACAAACCATACATTTTATTATTTTCTTAGTCAAAAATTCTACAAGTGAAATTACTGGGTCAAAGATTGCAGTTAATTTTGTCTTTTTTGACACACATTTTCAAGTTGCCATAGAGAAAGAATACACCCCCTACCAAATATTAAGGCATTTTCAAAGCTATGGAAAGTTAAATAACCTGTACTGGCATAGGAATAGATACATTAACACATTTATAGTCATTCAAATCCAGATATAGACTTAAATATGGATAGAGATTTAAGATATGAAAGATGATATGTCTTATCAGTTGGGAAAATTTGGATTATTTATTGTACTTAGGTGGGCAGCTATACAGTCATCTGAAAGAAAGTGAATCCCAATCTTCCCTTTAAAACAAAATTAATTTATCCAAATTTAAATATTAATGTTAAAAGAACATAAAAATATAGAAAAAAATGTCATTTTGGGGGTTAAATGATTTTCCAAGTATACAAAAATCCTCAGAGTCCAAAAGAAATGACTGATTCTTTTAAATGTGTATAAATATTTTTTTTTAAAGAGATGCACATGCAGGATAGCATTCAATAAATAAATCCACAGGAAAAATAACAAAGTGAAACAATATTTTCAACACAAATAACAAAGAATTCTTTTTAGAAAAACAAATACTTCACAGAAAACAAAATTCAAATCACCAATAAATATCTGATGTTTGGCATCACTAGTGCTTAAAAATTCAAATTAAAACAGCACAGTATTTTTAACACATTATATTGGCAAAGATGAAAAGATTTGATAATATCCAGTCTGGCATAGGTGTGGGAAAACAGGCATTTTTAACAAGGTTTCTTGTAAATTGAAATAACATTTTGGGATGGCAATTTCACAATATTTATGACATTTTAAATTAACATATCTCCTTTACTCAGCAAATCCATTCCTAGGTGTTTATCCTTTAATATTCACTCAACTACACAATGATATGAAAAGAAGAATGCTCACTGCTGCATTATTTATAAGAACAAAGAACTGAAAATAGCCTAGATGCTTGACAGTAGAGCTCTAGTTAAATAATGTGACGACTACTTCATATAATACAACACAGCTGTTGACAGAATGAAGCAGATTTGTATTAACGGAAATGGATAGTTGCTGCAAGAAAATAAAGAATAGCATGTTTAGAATGAGTCTACCTGTATAAGAATGTATATATAAGAAGAAATATTCTGGAAGGATAAACATGAAACTGTTACTACTTCTGGAAAGTAGAAATGGGGGCTAGAGGTTGTACTGGAAAGTTTACCTTTTATTTTATACTCATCCAGATGATTTTGTTTTGGCCATAGTCATGGGTTTTTAGTAATAGTCTATTAACAGGTTTTTTAAAGGATGTACAAATCTGTTCTTTCCCTTGTTTGCCTATTTTCATCATATCTTCCAAACAAGAGTGGATATTTCTTGAATGGCTTCATGCAGGTTTATTTCAGTTGCATGTCGGTTAGAAACAGAAACTCAGTTAGACTACCTTACACTGTGTGTGTGTGTGTGCGTGCTAAGCTGCTTCAGCCATGTCCCACTCTGTGTGATCCCATGGACTGTAGCCCATGAGGCCCTCTGTCCATGGAATTCTCCAGGCAAGAATACTGGAGTGGGTTTCCATGCATCTCATATCTCATATGTCATCTCATATCTCCTGCACTGACAGGCAGGTTCTTTACCAGTAGCGCCACCTGGCAATGTACAGAATTAATAAAAGCATACATGTGGAAATCAAGGAGGCAAGAACTGCCCTCCCCTGCATCCCCCACCCGGCTCCCCAGGAAGTCAGGAACAGCTGAATGGTTGAGATGTAGTGAAACCTAACACAGTGGGGCAGAATCATCTACACAGCACTGCTGCTGCTGCCGCTGCCCCTGCTGCTAAGTCACTTCGGTCGTGTCCGACTCTGTGCGACCCCATAGACGGCAGCCCACCAGGCTCCGCCATCCCCGGGATTCTCCAGGCAAGAACACTGGAGTGGGTTGCCATTTCCTTCTCCAATGCATGAAAGTGAAAAGTGAAAGTGAAGTCGCTCAGTCGTGTCCGACTCTTAGCGACCCCATGGACTGTGGCCCACCAGGGTCCTCCATCCATGGGATTTTCCAGGCAAGAGTACTGGGGTGGGGTGCCACTAGGGTTCATTTATTGGATCACCTCATTAACTGAGCACATCCTTCTTGGGCAATTTTGGAGACTTCTCTTTACTTCTACTATTCCTCAACCAGCTTGTCCGTCTTTTTTGTAGCTTCTTCTTTTTCATTTCGTTGTGTCAGTCATGGTTCTCATTGCCCTGACATCTTCTTAGCTTTTGCTCCTACATACTCTGCTCCTGCGGATTCTCTCTTTTCTGGATTAAATTCCAGAGGAAGAATCTAGGTCCATGTGACTTACCTGTCCTTGGAGATTTATATTCCAGGCCACTTTGGATGGCCACTTTGAGAAAAGAATCCATCTTGTGCACTTAAAGGATTGAAGAATATAGAACTGCCTTACTATAGTAATTATTAAGTAGACATTTGTAATAAGGATATGTTTAAAAATTAACTAGTAGTGTTTATATTCAAAAAAGTTTTAAGCTACCCACTCGACTGTCAGCTTTATGAAGTCAGAGCTCCTTTCATATGTCCAGATTTCTCACTTCAGTCAATTCAGTCACTCGTTTGTGTCCGACTCTTTGAAGCCCCACGGTCTGCAGCACACCAGGCTTCCCTGTCCATCACCAGCTCCTGGAGCTTCCTCAAACTCATGTCCATTGAGAAATGGCTCATGTCATTTCTCATTTAGCATCTAGCTTATAACCATGCTGAGAAGCTCTTGTAAGCCAGACCCAATTCTAGTTTATCATATGCCATATATTATATATCATATACTATGCATGTTTTTCAGAAAAGGGTTAAATGTACAGTAAAGTAGTCAATGACTTCAGGAGAATTAGTGCTTGTGGGTATAATGTGACTGAGTAAGAGTGCACATTCTGTACAATGCACAGTGCCATGCCCAAGCAGTGTGCAAGGGTGGAATCCCACCCTGTGACTCAGAGCTGAGAGCCGGAATGGAATGAAGGGCTCTTGTCCAAGAAAAAGGCAAGCACCACAGGAAAGGGATGCAAGGCTAGATTTGGTAGGCAGTTCCCTTTCCTGGCACAGCCACCCTGGTCACAGGGCTGTCTACTTAGGTATCTGGCTGTGATGCCATCACACGAGGGAACATACAGACAAGCTAATGGGTTAGCATGGACATTGATAAGCTGAGGCACAGAAAAAGGTTTCAGGGAAGAGCCAGAAACCTGGAAATCTAGAGAAAAATGAGTCAGGAAACAAAATGGGTAGCTGGCTGACAGAGACCAGAGCAGATAGAGAATTCAAGGAAGAAGCCAAATAGGTACTCTGCTAAATAGCTGCATCAGTTGTTTTGTTAAACTGTGAGTTTCTTAGTGACTTTTTCTTGGTTCATTGGAAACAGTTTATAAGCATGAGGTGGACTTTTAGAAACATGGTCCAGGCCCACTCTCCTTGTTGAAGTCATTTGAGATGCCATGCATGTATGTGTGCTAAGTCAGTTCAGTTGTACCCAACTCTTTGTGACCCTTGGTCTGTAGCCCATCAGGTTCCTCTATCCATGGGATTCTCTAGGCAAGAATACTGGAGTAGGTAGCCATTCCCTGCTCCAGGGGATCTTCCTGACCCAGGGATCAAAACTGCATCTCTTGTGTCTCCTGCATTGGCAGGTGGTTTGTGTGTGTGTGTGTGTGTGTGTGTGTGTGTGTGCACGTGCATGCGTGTGTTTACCACCAGCACCATCTGGGAAGCCCCTTGAGATGCTATAGCTTCACCAAATAGAAGTAATTCAGGTAATGAACATAGTTGGAAATAAATATATATGGTAATAGGAAGAGATAAAATTCTTAGGCTACTTTCAAAGATGCTTCATAAAATGTCCTCAAACTTCTTTCCATGGATTATTACTTATTTTTATGTTTCAAAATACCCTGGAGTCAACCCACACAGACCAGAAGTCTTTACTCATGCAACACACATGTGTTCAGGTCTCTATAGTTCAGTACCTGTGTCTTGGTGTCTGTTATATAGTGAACAATTTAGCTGATTTTTGTCTTCAGTTTGTGGGGAGTAGCCTCTAAATCCTTGGAACTTCCCAAGTGATAAGGGTATTTTTGTTATTCACAGTGATGGTTCCTAATACTTTATACTAGTCAATCTCACTAGTTACCCATGCATAGGGGTATCCTAGAGAGTTTATGCTGAGATGAGTCAGGACCAACCATGTGATTGGAGGATTGGGATTTTGAGCCACATGACAGCAGCCCAATATCTAGGGATGGGGTCTTGTAGATTTAGTTCGATCATGTGGCCCATGACTCACTCACTCACATTTATGTAATGACACTCCTATGCAAATGCTAGACACTGAAGCTTGGGTAACTTCCCCTGGTTGGCAATATTTTGTTGACCTAAAACAAACAAACAATCCCAAAGACCATTTGTTAAACACCTATTCTGTTCCAAGCGCTGTACCAGTTTATTGCAGTGACAAAAGCTGCCACTACCCTCTGCGGAGTGGGCCAGTGGGTTGCTTGTGAAGACTTTGGGGTCCTCTACTGTGAAAGTTGCAAAATTCACAGCTGTTGCCAGGACTATTGAGCTCCTCAGGGACAAAGGCTGCCAGTGTCCTCTAGAGGGCAGGCCAATGGGGATCTTGATGGCACCCACCACGTGGCTGATGCTGTGCGGATTATGACAGCCTCTGACCTTCTTCTTTGTTTCCAGCTTTCTCCAGATCTTTCAGCCAAGCTGGTCTCCCCAGCAATCCTTTCTGTGCCATTATTCTCCTTTTTTTTTTTTTTTTCTCCACTACAGCTGTAGCCTCTTAACTGAACTGTTGAGCCTTCCTAGAGTTATTTTTGTTCGTGAATAGCAGTATGTTTTTTTTATAGGAGGATGAAAACTGACATTTCTTACTCTGCCTTCTTGCTAAAGTCCTAGATCTGCCTTTTTCTAATCACACAAAATACTTAAAAGACATATACTTAAGGGTCAAGATTTAATGCAATTAGTCTTTACTGCTTCATTAAGTGGAGAAGGCAATGGCACCCCACTCCAGTACTCTTGCCTGGAAAATCCCATGGATGGAGGGGCTTGGTGGGCTGCAGTCCATGGGGTTGCTAGGAGTCGGACACGACTGAGTGACTTCACTTTCACTTTTCACTTTCGTGCATTGGAGAAGGAAATGGCAACCCACTCCAGTGTTCTTGCCTGGAGAATCCCAGGGACGGGGGAGCCTGGTGGGCTTCTGACTATGGGGTCACACAGAGTCGGACACGACTTAAGCGACTTAGCAGCAGCAGCTTCATTAAGAGCATCCTTAAGTGAAGCTGTTTTTTTTTCTTTGTCTTCCTCCCACACATTTGCAGCAGTAAGAACAAAGTTGACTAGAAATGGAAACCAGTAGGGTGACACTGATGGTATCTATGCTAAAGCACCAGCAGGTTTACCCATTATTGCTTCTACATCATCTACGCAAATGTCAACAAAGTGGGGAAAAAAGCAAATAACGTCTTATGTTATTATGAAAAGCAGTTTGAGCTCATGGATCCACTAAAAGTACTGGGGACCGCCAAAGGGTCCATGGTACACACTTTGAGAACTGCTGATGAAATCGCACTCCGTGTTGCTTAGTGATGCTTCCACTGAAATAAAAGCTTTCTGGAGTCAGGTTCACTCCTGCCTTGTTTGTCGTCTTAGTCTCAAAGCCAAGAAAGGTGCTCAGAATAAAATAGTGCAAAATAAATATGTATGCAACAAATGAATTTAATGTTAGTTATAGTTGAACCTTGCACTCCACTGTTTTGCTTTCCATGTTCCCCTAATAAATATCTATCGGTTATAAAAGCAGACTCTATAAAATTGATCTCTTAACAGACTTACCCTGCACACGACAATGTTGTCGGGGAAGTTTGTAATTTCCTCGGTTCTGTCTCGCCAAAGCAAAAATTTTAAGCTGTGGACAGACCAATGTTACAGTTCTGTGTTACAGCTCAGTTTTAACTGCAAGCAAAGGAAAATACATCCTTGAGGTGTGAGTGCAAGCTGACCCAAAAGACACAAAGAGAAGCCCAAAACTCCTCTTTTTATGTTTTTTCTCCTCCCCCTGAGCCTGCCCTTTGTAAACTAGACTAACCAGAGGGCTGTTTGTTTTACCTGAGGTCCTCACTCCAGTCCTTCGACCTTCCTTTGTTCTATTTTCACAAATTTTTCCCTTCTTTGTCTTTTAGCCACCAGCATTCTGGACTCCTTTTTCCTATTCTAACTACATAACAATATCTTAAAAATTACGTAGTCAAAATAGATTGTCTCTAATTCTGTGGGGGAACCAGTCTTATCCCTGAAAGCAAGAGAAGTGGTTTCTGGTGCATGCCCTAGTAACTTCCCATTCTCAAGCCCTGCATAAAAGATCAGCTTTTCCCATGACAACCCCTGTAACAAATGGTGCAAAATGCATTCCTTCCTTTTTTAATTTTTTTTCACAAAGCTTCCTTTAAAAAGGCAGTGGGAAGGATGATTATAAAGCATTTAATGTCCATTTGCTTTTCAAGTTTTTTTTTTTTTTTTTTAAGTACCTGTTTATTTCAATTATAAGTTGCTGCAAATAATAGAATATTTCTCACTGTGGGTCTAATTGTATCTGTTCAGTAGTGAACTTGTCTGGGGGAAGCATAACCCCCCATCAAAAGTCATGCTGCAAGGGCAAGGGCCTCCCCATCTTTGCACCTCCTGTTTTCTCTGCAGAGAATGTCCTCTGCCCTTTCTTGACAGGTAAAACTTTACCTGTCACTCAAGCCTCAACTCAAATCTCACATCTTCTCTACAGCCTTATCTTCCCACATGTAAGTTATGTTTTTCTCTGCTTCCCCATGGCATTTATACCACACTGCAGCACTGATCATGATGAATTTTAAATTTTTATCAGCAGGGATGATGTAATCTTCAACTTTGGGTCCTCAGAGGCTAAAACAGAATAAATATTTAGCAAATGATCTTTGAGATTGTTGCTGCTGTGCTTTGTCTTGCTTTTTTAGTAAATATTATTATCATATTGAGAGGATCTCAGCAAATCTCTATCTTCTGATTATCACACAGATATCATGATACCTATTCCATTATGGCATTATCACCTTAGAGAAGTTCAATTCAGTTCAGTCCCTGAGTTGTGTCCAACTCTTTGCAACCCCATGAACCACAGCACACCAGCCTCCCTGTCCATCACAAACTCCCAGAGTTTACCCAAACTCAAGTCCATTGAGTCAGTGATGCTATCCAACCATCTCATCCTCTGTTGTCCCCTTCCTGTCCTGCCCTCAATCTTTCCCAGCATCAGGGTCTTTTCAAATGAGTCAGCTCTTCGCATCAGGTAGCCAAAGTACTGGAGTTTCAGCTTAACATCAGTCCTTTCAATGAACAACCAGGACTGATCTCCTTTAGGATGGACTGGTTGGATCTCCTTGCAGTCCAAGGGACTCTCAAGAGTTTTCTCCAACACCACAGTTCAGAGGCATCAATTCTTCTATGCTCAGGTTTCTTTATAGTCCAACTCTCACATCCATACATGACTACTGGAGAAACCATCACCTTGACTAGACGGACTTTTGTTAACAAAGCAATGTCTCTGCTTTTGAATATGCTACCTAGGTTGGTCATAACTTTCCTTCCAAGGAGTAAGTGTCTTTTAATTTCATGGCTGCAATCACTATCTGCAGTGATTATGGAGCCCCAAAACATAAAGACAGCAACTGTTCCACTGTTTCCCCATCTATTTGTGATGAAGTGATGGGACAGGATGCCATGATCGTTGTTTTCTGAATATTGAGCTTTAGGCCAACTTTTTCACTCTCCACTTTCACTTTCATCAAGAGGCCCTTTAGTTCTTCTTCACTTTCTGCCATAAGGGTGGTGTCATCTGCATATATGAGGTTATTGACATTTCTCCCGTCAATCTTGATTCCAGCTTGTGCTTCCTCCAGTCCAGCGTTTCTCCTGATGTACTCTGCATAGAAGTTAAATAAACAGGGTGACAATATACAGCCTTGACGTACTCCTTTTCCTATTTGGAACCAGTCTGTTGTTCCATGACCAGTTCTAACTGTTGCTTCCTGACCTGCATACAGACTCTCAAGAGGCAGGTCAGGTGGTCTGGTATTCCCATCTCTCTCAGAATTTTCCACAGTTTATTGTGATCCACACAGTCAGAGGCTTTGGCATAGTCAAGAAAGCAGAAATAGATGTTTTTCTGGAACTCTCTTGCTTTTTCAATGATCCAGTGGATGTTGGCGATTTGATCTCTGGTTCCTCTGCCTTTTCTAAAACCAGCTTGAACATCAGGAAGTTCATGGTTCACATATTGCTGAAGCCTGGCTTGGAGAATTTTGAGCATGACTTTACTAGCGTATGAGATGAGTACAATTGTGTGGTAGTTTGAGCATTCTTTGGCATTGCCTTTCTTTGGGATTGGAATGAAAACTGCCCTTTTCCAGTCCTGTGGCCACTGCTGAGTTTTCCAAATTTGCTGGCATATTGAGTGCAGCATTTTCACAGCATCACCTTTTAAGATTTGAAATAGCTCAACTGGAAATCCATCACCTCCACTATCTTTGTTCATAGTGATGCTTCCTAAGGCCCACTTGACTTCACATTCCAGGATGTCTGGCTCTAGGTCAGTGATCACACCATCATGATTATCTGTGTTATGAAGGTCTTTTTTGTACAGTTCTGTGTATTCTTGCCACCTCTTCTCAATATCTTCTGCTTCTGTTAGGTCCATACCATTTCTGTCCTTTATCAAGCCCATCTTTACATGAAATGTTCCTTTGGTATCTCTAATTTTCTTGAAGATATCTCTAGTCTTTCCCATCCTGTTGTTTTTCTCTATTTCTTTGCAGTGATTGCTGAGGAAAGCTTTTTTATCTCTCCTTGCTATTCTTTGGAACTCTGCACTCAGATGCTTATATCTTTGCTTTTCTCCTTTGCTTTTTGCTTCTCTTCTTTTCACAGCTATTTTAAGGCATCCTCAGACAGCCATTTTGCTTTTTTGCAGTTCTTTTTCTTGGGGATGGTTTTGATCCCTATCTCCTGTACAGTGTCACGAACCTCCATCCATAGTTCATCAGGCAGTCTGTCTATCAGATCTAGTCCCTTAAACCTATTTCTCACTTCCACTGTATAATCATAAGGGATTTGATTTAGGTCATATGGTCTAGTGGTTTTGCCCACTTTCTTCAATTTAAATCTGAATTTGGCAATAAGGAGTTCTGGATCTGAGCCACAGTCAGCTCCCAGTCATTTTTGCTGACTGTATAGAACTTCAACATCTTTGGCTGCAAAGAATATAATCAGTCTGATTTCAATGTTGACCATCTGGGGATGATCATGTATAGAGTCTTCTCTTGTGTTGTTAGAAGAAGGTGTTTACTATGACCAGTGCATTCTCTAGGCAAAATTCTATTGGCCTTTGCCCTGCTTCATTCTGTAGTCCAAGGCCAAATTTGCCTGTTACTCCAGGTGTTTCTTGACTTCCTACTTTTTCCAGTCCCCTATAATGAAAAGGACATCTTTTTTGGTGTTAGTTCTAAAAGGTCTTGTAGGTCTTCACAGAAGTGTTCAGCTTCTTCAGCATTACTGGTTGTTACACCTCAGAGAAACCAGACTTCAAAAATGCAGTATAAATCTTGGTACTGAAGAAATAAACTGCATTTTATTATTTTTCTTGCTGCCTTATTATTTCTTCAGTGTTTTCCAGAAGCTTCAAGATAAAGGTGCATCCATAAAGAGGAAGCCCAACTCTTTGACATACCAACAAAGGATGGTCCTTGGACCAGCAGCATTAGTTTCACTGGGAGCTTATTAGAAATGCCAAATCTCAGTTCCAAGCTCCCAAATATCCACTTTAACAAAATTCCCCAGGAGATTTGTATGTTTGTTAATGATTGAAAAGCACTGATCTAACTTAAAAATCACCTTCATCCATTTCTCTCATTTTTCTTGTCTTCAGAGCAGCTGCTCCCATACGTTTGATCCATGAGTGCTTTGTGATGCTAAATTTCTGCCAATGGGTAATAGAAATATTTTTGGAAAGAAAATAAATCCTACCTCATCCCCATCCTTCTGCAGAGGAAGGAAGGGCCATGAAGATAAGAAGAAAATGATCCTAGGAAGATGAGGAAGAATCAAAAGTACAAAGGGAAGATGTTTGCAGGGGTGAGTGGTTAACCTGAGAACATCTACAGTTGAAGAAATTTTACTTTAATCTTTTTAAAAAAGTGTACACTCTGGAAGAAATCTGCTTCCCTATTAGAATCTAGATTACTGTGCTCAGATTCAGCCTTGGGCAAATAATTAAAAACAAAACTACTGAATCACCATTGGTGATAAACTCATGAGTTCAGAAAAACATTCTAAAGTCTCTGATCTTTAAAGGGTATGATATACCACTGATTTACTCTTAATTATTTTTATTTCTGCTCACCTGTTTGTGATCTGTGATTCAGCAATTGAGAAGTGTCTTTAAAAAAAAAAAAATGGTGTTTTGCCTAAGCTTATTAAACTGTTGACTTGTGGTTCTAACACATTTACACTAAACAAAAATATGAACTTCAGTGAGAATCTGATACAATCTAAGAAGGCTTAGATGTCGACTTTTCACAATGAAAGCTTTCTCTCTCTCTCTTTTTTTTTTCATAAATTCATAGCTTGTTGCTTTATAGGGATCCAGAATAAACCACAGTGGTGTAAAAATTTATTTTGATCTGAAGACCTTTGAGATCCTGAAATCCCTTTGCCTAAAAGTAGAGCCTCCATTGTCACAAATCGAAGAACCCCATTGTCACAAATCACCTCCCTAGGAGTTATGCTAATCTCTTTTTGGAGAACAGAAGTCAGTATCACCCCCAAGCAGACACAGTCCTATCGCCCATCTATTATCCTAAAGCCCATTTATCTCTTAAAACTGTTTTTCCTTAAGTGGCCCTTTTAATCCCCTTGGACAGAGGAGCCTGGCAGGCTACAATCCACGGGGGTCACAAAGAGTGACCTGGCAGGACTGAGTGACTTCACTTTTACTTTCAAGGACTCATTTGTTCTCCCAAAAGTGTCACTCTGCCCCACCCAGTCCCCTGTTAAAATGGTATGTAAGCTCCAAACTCCCCTCCTTGAGTCAAATTACTTTGTGAATTTCCTTATGTACATATGTAATTAAGTCTTTTTTTCTTGCTAATTTGTCACTTGTCAGTTTAATTGGAGGCCCCAAACACTTCATTTAAGAGAGTTAAAGGAAAAGATTTTGGTTTGCTGACAATATTTAATCTTATCAAATTTGAGGCACTATAAATTATTAAAAGGGCTTCCCAGGTGGTGTAGTGGTAAAGAATCTACCCCCAGTGCAGGAGACATGTAAGACTCGTGTTCAAACCCTGGGTGGGGAAGATCCCCTGGAGTAGGAAATGGCAACTCACTCCAGTATTCTTGCCTGGAAAATTCCATGAACCTGGTGGGCTACAGTCCACAGGATTGCAGAGTTGGACGTGACTTAGTGACTTAACAACAACATTATATTTCTTTCCTAATGCAAAGCATAATTCCACACCTGATATTTTTGTAGCCACACATTCCAAGAAACAAACTCACTCAGAAGAATAATGCAAATAGTGGAGCACCGTTTATTACAGCAAGACTGAGTCTTCTCTTAGCCAAGGATCCTGACCAGTTTTTGTGAAAACCTTATATATCCTAAGTGTATGTGCCCAAACCCACCTCCCCAAATTCCCTGAACTAGTCTGAACAAAGGAAAAGAAAGATACAATCAAAGTTAACCTGTGATTCATACGCCTTAAGCCTAGGTAGTTATCAGTGGGCAATTATCAATAGACCTGTGGTCATACCCCAGTTACACAGATAATTAGGGTATTCTTTTAGTCAATGGAGAGTCTAGGTATGAGCCCTGGGGCTCTTCTATCTGGGGAGTCTGGTTTTGCGGTTGGTATGTCGTTTCCATAGATACTGGGCATATACCTATATATATGTGTGTGTGTGTGTGGCCCAAGGTGGAGTCCTGCTTTCAAGACAGAGCCTGTCCTGTCTGTTTCCTCTTTGAATATCACTCTAATAATGTTCTTGTTGTTCAGTTGCTCTGTTCTGTCCAACTCTTTTTGAGGTGCCATTGCCTTCTCCGTGAAGTCGCTCAGTAGTGTCCAACTCTTTGCCACCCCATGGACTGCAGCCTACAAGGCTCCTCTGTCCATGGAATTTTCCAGGCAAGAATACTGGAGTGGGTCACCATTTCCTTCTCCAGGGGATCTTCCCAAACCAAGGATGGAACCCATGCCACCTGCATTGCAGGCAGACACTTTACTGTCTGAGCCACCAGGGAAGCCCCTTCACTAACAATGTTCTTGTTGTTCAGTTGCTCAGTTCTGTCCAACTCTTCTGGGACCCCATGGACTGTAGCCTGCCAGGCTCCTCTGTCTATGGGATTCCCCAGGCAAGAATACTGGAGTTGGCTGCTGTTTCCTTTTTCAGGGGATCTTCCTGACCCAGGGATTGAACCCACGTCTTTTGTGTCTCCTGCACCGGCAGGTGGATTCTTTACCGCTGAGCCACCAGGGAAGCCCACCACTAATACTGCATTCTTAATCTTTAATATCTGACAAGTGTATTTGAAAGATGAAGATAGGTTGGAAAGTTAAAGCATCAAGGGATTTGGAAAGTTTTACCATTTGCCATTCATGGCAGAACAATGCAAAGATTATTATTATAATACATTATCATAAAAGATGTGACATTTATATAAATTCAATTACCACTCAAATAACATGGACTTATCATTTGGCAGTTATGCTATATTACGTTAAATCTTATATTTAGCGCATTTTATCATGCACATTTCTACATGATTGCAGAGACTGTCTCTCTAACCATTGTCACACAGGATACTATATCATCTATTAAGTATTTTTTTAATTGTATTTTTAAAAATTGAAGTGTAGTTGATTTACAGTGTTGTACCAATCTCTACTGTATACCAAAGGGACTGTTATATAGACTTTTTTTTTTAATATTCTTTTCCATTATGGCTTATCACAGGATACTGAAGATAATATCCTGTGACATGGGTTTGATCACTAGGTTGGGAAGATCCCTGGAGAAGGAAATGGCAACCCACTCCAGTGTTCTTGCCTGGAGAGTTCCATGGACAGAGGAGCCTAGTGGGCTATAGTCCACAGGGTCACAAAGAGTTGGACTTGACTTTGTGATTAAACAACAAAGAACTCATAAGACTTTGCAGAGAATAGTTTAGAAATGTAATTTTTCTATACCTATATGTCTCTGCCAATGGAAAAAAAGTTTTTTAAATAAAATTTCTTTTCCACAATGTTTTTCATTATAAGAAATTTTATTTTCTATGTCATATCTCAAATTTAACTGAAATTAGTAAACAATGGAGATGATTGTTCCTGGATTTGATCTAATCAAGGTGATCCCTTTAGAGGTGGCCTCTAAGAAAGTCATTCTTCTGACCTTGAAGGATGAGTCACTATGAGTTCTACAAGGAAACAAATTCTACCAAATTGGAAGAAGAGATTTCTGGAACTCAGATGAGACTCCAGCTCTACAGACAGCTTGATTGAGCAGAGAATACAGTAATATAGTGCCAGGACTTTGGACCTATAGCCACTGAGATAATAAGTGGAGTTTGTTTTAAGCTATTAAATCATTGGTAATCTGTTACACAGCAGTAGAAAACAAATAAGCTTATCTAGAGGTGGTGCTAGAGTTCCATTCTTGTCATTATGACGAAAACACTCTCAAAGCATTTCCTTGCTTACCTGTGCTATTATTTGTCCCACTGAAGTGGTGAGAGGGTGCTCAGTGGTAAAGAATCTGCCTGCAGTGCAGGAGACACAGATCTGGATTCAGTCCCTGGGTTGGGAAGATCCCTGGAGGAGGGCATGGCAAGCCGCTCAACTATTCCTGCCTGGAGAATCCCATGGACAGAGGAACATGGAGGGCTACAGTCCATGAGGTTGCCAACAGTCCAACATGACTAAAGCAATTGAGCATGCATGCACAAAGCGGCGAGAACTTTCCTCACTACCCACAGTGCGCACGTGCCGCTAGTGTAGACGGAACTGCTAAAGACCCAGTCGTATGATATTCTTTCCCCTCAAGTAAAAAGATACATGGGGTACACTTTTATGTCTTCTCTCTCCAACTAGATCGTGCATTCCATTTGGGGTGATCACGTGTGTATAATTTTTGTGACCATTTAGAAAGTATTTATAATGTTCATTGCTCTAAGTCTATTCAGTCTATTGTAGAAAAGCAAATGGCATTTGTTTTTCATTGATGAATCTGTCACCAGTTTCCCAAAGATGGTTAATATAATTTAGTTAAAATATTCATTTTATTTCACAAATTTTCAGTTTCAAGATCCTGATGACTATTTACTCAACTGTGATGCCAAAACCTTTCTTTGACACTAAACACTATTTAGCTACAAAAAGAATAATAAATGTCAGCTACTTTGGACCCACTAATTAATAATTGCCAAAGTTTTTAACATCTATAAGAGGTAGCATTAAGACAATGCTTATAATACTCAAATAACTAATATTCACTTTGTTACCAACGATTGGCACATATTTCTAATCCATAGATGAGAAAAGAAAGAATTTCTAATTTCTTAACAGACTTCTAAGAAAAATACTCTCTCTAATCCAGCTTCTGAAAGTCAGTATTTTTAAACAAATATCCTCAGCACATGGATATTTATTTATGCCATAAATAAATTTATTTATATATTCCTTAAATTACAAAGGACGCAATAGAAGTTTTTAAAAATTGAACTGAGAAAACCACAAACATTTTAATAACTATTTTAATATAAAGAATAATGAAACTTTTTTCTTTGAAGATAAACAATATATAGTATGATATGGGGACAAAACTAATATTTCATATGCTTTTTTTATTTATAAAAAATATTTCAGCCTAATGCTTTACAATGTAGGAATTTGCAGGTATGAGTTTAAGTTCAGTTTGCTTAGATATTTGGGTTTAGTGACCCATCTTAGCTGACCAAAAAAAAAAAAAAAGATGCAGATACAAATGGAAAAATTATCCTTTTTTTTTTTTTACTTTGCATATGAAATCATCCTACTCATTTCTCTATATTATCCACTAAAGATTTTTGTTGAAATTCAAGCAAGCTTTAATCTTCCCCTAAAGTCTGTCAGTTTTTCTTATAAACTAATCAAATGTTAATTATATCTTTAAATAATGGTTCAAAACCCACTGAGTCACTTTTGAAGATTTTCAGGGTAGAAAATTCATTTTCCATGTTTTTAAGTATGCAGATTTTTAGCAACAAAATTATGTAATGATAGAAACATCCATTTTCAAAATGCTCTTTCCACAGCCTGCATTTATTTCAGAAAAGAGTTCTTTTTATTGATCAACTTCTTGGATCTTAGTAGATTATTCCTCTTAATTAGGTTGGGAAATAACTTGCATTAAGAGTAGGAAATGTGTCAGCAATATCATTTTCAGATGACTTACTTGTGGTTGCATTACTGACAATGTCTTTAATCAATCTCAATTCCTTCTAAGCCACTAGTCCATTTTCTGAAGACCTAGGTCAGTGAAAATCAGGGGGAAAAAAATCCATATGTTCACCTAAATGAGTCTCAGTGAACTGCTTTATGTTGTAATAATGTTTGGATGACAATGTTGCTGTCAACCTCTCCATGCTAAAGATCCACTATTCCTTCCACAGTAGGTGACTCATGACTGGCCCTGCTGATGGGTTCATTTTGAGGGCCAGAGTATGAGCAAAACCTACTGCCTTTCTTAGTTTTCACATTAAAATAAAATATTTTTAGTTTCTTCTTTCCCCATCTCAAATAGATGTCTTGAACAGCTCAATTTGAAGAATGATGTTGTTCATCACCTTCACCAAGTCCTGGTGATTCTTGATAAAATCTCAATTCCTGAGTCCCATCCAGACCTACTGGGGCAATGATGGGAGATTTAAAAACAAGCTTTACAGCTATACACTACAAAGTGACAACTTGTCTTGAATCAGTGATTCCCAAGCAAAGCAGAGAAATAGGCGTATATCAGAATTAACTTGGGATGCTTGTTAAAAATATTCAGAAACTGGATTCCATCCAAAAGCAACTAAAATCTCTAGGAATAGGACCAGACTTTAGTATTTTTAAAGCGATTTCTCAGGCAGGAACCGGTATGAAAACCACTGCAGTCTCCATCATTGAAGTGAACTTTTTAAATAAAAACTGACATTTTTCTTATTCTTCACACGATTCCATGGCTAGCAAGGTTTTAAGAATTCTTTGAGATTCTTAGCTTAGATTTATGCTTCTCAAAATCAGGATCTTCGGCCAGCAGCAACAGCATCACTTGGAAACTTTAGAAATACAGGTTCTCAGATCCCACCCCACTCACTGAATCAGAAACTTTGGGATGGGGCTGAGCACTTTGTGCTATAAGGAGACCTGAAAATAATTCTGATGCATACTTATGTTGAATGCTGCTGGTTGAGGTCAAATCATGAAAATTACCTGTCCCATTTTTGTGGGGAGAAAAGGTTTTTTAATAATTTCATATTTAAAAACTAACTTAATTTTTTTTTAAGTTGTGCTGTTGACAATGAAAAAAAAACTTCTGTGTTTCCTTTAAGTTATGTGCTGCAGATATTGGCAAGGTTAGAACCTTTTAAAATATTTGTATTGGGGGAATCTGAGATCAGAATTGAGGAAATATTTTAAGGTTAAATTCTCACAGATACTTCCTCCCAAAGACCTTGTGCCAGTCCGTCTGTGATTTCCCAGCAGATGTTTTCCATTATACTGTTACTGGGTCATGACAGACGCTGCACAGTTTGCAGTTGCCATGACAACCACAGTTTTCTGTCTGCAGAGAATAGTATACAGCTCAGAGGTATACCTTTTTTCTCAGTAATGGAAATGTTGATCCACCAAAGGAATTGAATAAGTTGACAACTGTAGTTTGATAAATCAGCAGTAAATTTGCAGGATCACATTTATTAAACATGCTTTATCCAGTGGACAGTATGCTATTTCCACTAAATTTTCTAGACAAATAGAGATCCTGTGGTAAGGATATGAGTCTTCAAAACTATAAAAAAAGCTGGGGAAAATGTTTTATTATTCTTATAAACCATATTTTTCATGGAGGAGAACAGGGAAAAACAGCCACAAATTTTGGTGATTCATAGTCATGGTTTTGCACTCATTTTGAACCTATTTTCCCCTTGGTCACTTTACAAAATGAAAACAAGTATTAATTTGCAAAACAATGATAATTTAATAATACTGTAGACTTGAAAGCAATGTATGTAACATCTAATTGTTGGTAATTTTATTTGGAAACTTGTTATCCAGGGCATCATTAGGTTTTACATACACAAAAATGCTATGGCAAAATGTTTTCAGAATTAAGGTGCTTTGAAAAATGAACCAATTATCATTTTTAAATTAAACCAGGAACAAGTTTGTTTTTTTTTTCCCTACCAGTGTATGTCAGGGCATGACCATTTTTCTTACTCATAACATACTGAAATCATATTCTGTTTAATTTATGACCTAGATGAGAAGGGAAATCTTTCAAAAGAGGTATTCTAAATTATTACTTTCAGTTCTAGGTCCCATGAAGTCAGGGTCAAAGTAAAATGTTCATCTAGGAAGCTGTAAAATCTAACGGCATTTCTTCTACTACAAAAGCAATTAGAGAGGAACTCCATTTTCTACTTGTTTTTGCAATATTTTAAATTTATTGCCTTGGAATAGTTTTAATTAAATATGATCAGGTATATGCATCCTGGGGCTTCGCTGGTGGCTCAGGAGTAAAGAATCTGCCTGCCAATTCAGGAGCTTCAGGTTCAGTCTCTGCATTGGGAAGAAGCAATGGAGAAGGAAATGGCAATTCACTGGCAATTCACTTCAGCATTCTTTCCTGGGAAATCCCATGGGCAAAGGAGGCTGGTGAGCTATAGTCCACGGAGTCCCAAAGAATTGGACATGACTTAGTGACTAAACAACAAATATGCATCACATTGATATGCAATTGTTCCATTTTAATTGATTGTTTTTTAATTTGCTATAACTCAATGAAAATTCAAAGATATTTTCATTTTTCTTTCTCCAAGAAAATAAAAATTCTTTATATTCTTTCATTGCAACTTTCGCTGAATTATACACCTTGAATTAATTATATTTGGTATTTTCCTTTTACCAGTTGCATCTTATTGTACTGCATAAGTGGCATATGTACTTTTATTGTTTCTTACTTGTAGATTATATGCTACCTAAAGCTCAATATTATTTCTTTGGTTTGTCTTTGTATCCCTTGTAATGCCTAACATAAACATAGGTGCACAACAAATTCTTGATTAATCAATTGAAATAAAATATTTTATCTTCCTGTATATTTCAATTGAGCAAATACTAATCATGTATTGCTTTCTACATTTCTGAATTTTCCAGATTCTAAAGTTAATACATTTTTGTAATATGAAAAAAAAAACTAATCTACATTTTAAAATAAAGCAAAAGTGAAATTCAGTAGTTACCTTTCTGCCTTGACATTTCTCTCAGCTCTGCATCATTGGGTAAATACAACAGTGATATTCCTAGGTTTTTCTCATCTTCCAGTGCCTCTGAAATTATTATTTAAAATTTTGAAATGTGGGGGCGATCCTAAGATGGAGGAGGAATAGGACAGGGAGACCACTTTCTCCCTCACAAATTCATCAAAAGAACCCTTGAACACTGAGCAAATTCCACAAAACAACTTCTGAACGCTGGCAGAGGACACCAGGCACCCAGAAAGGCAGCCCATTGTCTTCAAAAGGAGATAGGACAAAATATAAAAGGTAAAAAAAGAGACAAAAGAGTTAGGGATGGAGACCCATCCTGGGAGGGAGTACTAAAAGAGAAGTTTCCAAATACCAGGAAGTCCTCTCACCAGCGGGTCTGTGGGGAGTTTTGGAATCTCAGAGGGCAACATAACCAGGAGGAAAAATAAATAAATAAATGAAACCCACAGATAACGTGCCTAACAGCAACTTCCAGCAGAGAAATAGCCCAGACGCTGGAGGCACGGGCTGCATTGCACAGGATAAGGACCAGGCCTGAGTGACCTGAGGGCAATCTGAGGGCGCTAGCAACCCAAACTGTGGGATAGCCAGAGAGAGAGAGAGAGAGAGAGAGAAAGGAAGAGAGAGAGAGAGAAAGGGAGAGAGAAATTTCCCGTGAAAAGCCCTAACCTAAGGCACTGCCAGCCTGTTCACAGAAAAAAGGACTGAACAAATATCAGAGGAGAGCCAGCCAGCAGCAGACTGGCCCACCTCCCGCCAGAGGCAGGGAGGCAGGTGGGCAACAGCCAGAGCCTTAAAGGGGCAATCTTGGCCCCAGAGACGGCATCCACTACCAAACTGCGAGCAGGCTCCTAGTTGCTAACCAGATCTTCCTGGGATCCCGGACGGTTAACATCCACTGGGAGGGTCGCAGCCAGAGATCAACTCCCCAGAAGAGACATATGGCACACCTGAAAGGGTGCTCCCGCTGAGCACCCAGGAAACCGAGCAGCTGGGACTGGGAAGGTGATAAGACGCACGGCACCTGGGGAGTGTGCACTCACCAAGCACCTGGTCTCCTGAGCTGTTCAGACCTGGGAAGGGCAAAAAACGCAGGCAAAACTGAGTCTGTGCCTTTGTGGAGTACCCGAGAACCTGAATCTGAGCGGCTTAGACCTGGGAAGTACAGGCAACCCAGGGCCCGCTTTAGACAGTTCCTCTGCAGGGCAACCTGGAGAGCCTGAGCAGTGTACACAGGGAAAGCACACATGCAGTGAGCGGGGGCAAACCCAGTGTGGCTGAGACACTGCGAGCACTCCCCACACATGCCAGTGATATTTGTTTGCAGTGTTCCCTCCTCCTGTTCAAGTCGTGTTCCTTGCACGACTGAACAAGCAAGCCTAAATAAGTGACCACCTTTGCCCCCTTGTGTCAGGGAAGAAATTAGACACTGAAGAGACTTGCAAACAGAAGAAGCCAAAATAAACAGAGGGAACCACTTTGGAAGTGAGAGGTGCAACAGATTAAAACCCTATAGCTAGCACCGACTACATTGGAAGGGGCCTATGGATCTTGAGAAGTATAAGCTGGAACAAGGAACTATCTGCAACTGAACTGACCCCACACTGCCTGCAACAGCACCAGAGAAATTCCTAGATATATTTTACTAGGAATTTAAATATAAATATTATATATTTACTATAAATATATTTAATATTTATCATTTTTAATTTTTTAAAAAATTTTAAGTCCTCTATTACTCCTTTAATTTTCACTTTGAGAGAGATGGGAATACCAGACCACCTGATCTGCCTCTTGAGAAATCTGTATGCAGGTCAGGAAGCAACAGTTAGAACTGGTCATGGAACAACAGACTGGTTCCAAATAGGAAAAGGAGTACGTCAAGGCTGTATATTGTCACCATGTTTATTTAACTTATATGCAGAGTACATCATGAGAAATGCTGGACTGGAGGAAACACAAGCTGGAATCAAGATTGCTGGGAGAAATATCAATAACCTCAGATATGCAGATGACACCACCCTTATGGCAGAAAGTGAAGAGGAACTCAAAAGCCTCTTGATGAAAGTGAAAGTGGAGAGTGAAAAGGTTGGCTTAAAGCTCAACATTCAGAAAACGAAGATCATGGCATCTGGTCCCATCACTACATGGGAAATAGATGGAGAAACAGTGGAAACAGTGTCAGACTTTATTTTTCTGGGCTCCAAAATCACTGCAGATGGTGACTGCAGCCATGAAATTAAAAGACGCTTACTCCTTGGAAGGAAGGTTATGGCCAACCTAGATAGCATAGTCAAAAGCAGAGACATCACTTTGCCAACAAAGGTTTGCCTAGTCAAGGCTATGGTCTTTCCTATGGTCATGTATGGATGTGAGAGCTGGACTGTGAAGAAGGCTGAGTGCCGAAGAATTGATGCTTTTGAACTGTGGTGTTGGAGAAGACTCTTGAGAGTCCCTTGGACTGCAAGGAGATCCAACCGGTCCATTCTGAAGGAGATCAGACCTGGGATTTCTTTGGAAGGAATGATGCTCAAGCTGAAACTCCAGTATTTTGGCCACCTCATGCGAAGAGTTGACTCATTGGAGAAGACCCTGATGCTGGGAGGGACTGAGGGCAGGAGGAGAAGGGGACGACAGAGGATGAGATGGCTGGATGGCATCACTGACTCGATGGATGCGAATCTGGGTGACCTCCGGGAGCTGGTGATGGACAGGGAGGCCTGGCGTGCTGCGGTTCATGGGGTCGCAAAGAGTCGGACACGACTGAGCGACTGATCTGATCTGATCTGAAGCAACTTAGCAGCAGAAGCAGCATTACCTTTACAAAAAAATAAAAGACCCTATTTTTAAAGCAAACTTCATATATATTTTTATAACTTTTGTGATTTTGTTTTGTTTTTTTAATATTGTATTTTTGAGAGTCTAACCAGAAGAGATAAGAAAGCCTTCTTCAGCGATCAATGCAAAGAAATAGAGGAAAACAACAGAATGGGAAAGACTAGGGATCTCTTCGGGAAAATCAGAGATACCAAAGGAACATGTCATGCAAAGATGGGCTCGATGAAGGACAGAAATGGTATGGACCTAACAGAAGCAGAAGATATTAAGTAGAGGTGGCAAAATACACAGAAGAACTGTACAAAAAAGATCTTCACAACCCAGATAATCACGATGGTGTGATCACTGACTTAGAGCCAGACATCCTGGAATGTGAAGTCAAGTGAGCCTTAGAAAGTATCACTAAGAACAAAGCTAGTGGAGGTGATGGAATTCGAGTTGAGCTATTCCAAATCCTGAAAGGTGATGCTGTGAAAGTGCTGCACTCAATATACCAGCACATTTGGAAAACTCAGCAGTGGCCACAGGACTGGAAAAGGTCAGTTTTCATTCCAATCCCAAAGAAAGGCAATGGCAAAGAATGCTCAAACTACCGCACGATTGCACTCATCTCACACACTAGTAAAGTAATGCTCAAAATTCTCCAAGCCAGGCTTCAGCAATATGTGAACCGTGAACTTCCTGATGTTCAAGCTGGTTTTAGAAAAGGCAGAGGAACCAGAGATCAAATTGCCAACATCTGCTGGATCATTGAAAAAGCAAGAGAGTTCCAGAAAAATATCTATTTCTGCTTTATTGACTATGCCAAAACCTTTGACTGTGTGGATCACAATAAACTGTGGACAATTCTGAAAGAGATGGGAATACCAGACCACCTGATCTGCCTCTTGAGAAATTTGTATGCAGGTGAGGAAGCAACAGTTAGAACTGAACATGGAACAACAGACTGGTTCCAAATAGGAAAAGGAGTACATCAAGGCTGTATATTGTCACCCTGTTTATTTAACTTCTATGCAGAGTACATCATGAGAAACGCTGGACTGGAAGATACACAAGTTGGAATCAAGATTGCCGGGAGAAATATCAATAACCTCAGATATGCAGATGACACCACCCTTATGGCAGAAAGTGAAGAGGAACTCAAAAGCCTCTTGATGGAAGTGAAAGTGGAGAGTGAAAAGGTTGGCTTAAAGCTCAACAGTCAGAAAATGAAGATCATGGCATCTGGTCCCATCACTTCATGGGAAATAGATGAGGAAACAGTGGAAACAGTGTCAGACTTTATTTTGGGGGGCTCCAAAATCACTGGAGATGGTGACTGCAGCCATGAAATTAAAAGATGCTTACTCCTTGGAAGGAAAATTATGACCAACCTAGATCACATATTCAAAAGCAGAAATATTACTTTGCCAACAAAGATTCGCCTAGTCAAGGCTATGGTTTTTCCTGTGGTCATGTATGGATGTGAGAGCTGGACTGTGAAGAAGGCTGAGTGCCGAAGAATTGATGCTTTTGAACTGTGGTGTTGGAGAAGACTCTTGAGAGTCCCTTGGACTGCAAGGAGATCCAACCAGTCCATTCTGAAGGAGATCAGCCCTGGAATTTCTTTGGAGGGAATGATGCTAAAGCTGAAACTGCAGTACTTTGGCCACCTCATGCAAAGAGTTGACTCATTGGAAAAGACTCTGACGCTGGGAGGGATTGGGGGCAGGAGGAGAAGGGGACGACAGAGGATGAGATGGCTGGATGGCATCACTGACTCGATGGATGTGAGTCTGAGTGACCTCCGGGAGTTGGTGATGGACAGGGAGGCCTGGCATGCTGCGATTCGTGGGGTTGCAAAGTCAGACACGACTGAGCGACTGATCTGATCTGAAACTCTACTCTAGATTTTTAATCTTGCTTTTTGGTATTTGTTATCAATTTTGTACCTTTAAGAATCCAATCTTCAGTACCCATTTTTACTTAGGAGTATGATTACTGGCTTGATTGCTCTCTCCTCCTTTTGACTCTCCTTTTTCTCCCTTAGGTCACCTCTATCTCCTCCCTCCCCCTCTCTTCTCTATCCAACTCTGTGTATCTCTTTGTGTATTCCATACTGTGGAGAACACTTAGGGAACTGATTACTGCCTAGATCTGTCTCTCTCCTTTTGACTCCCTCACTTCTTCTCCTGGTCACTTCTATCTCCTTCCTCCCTCTTCTCTTCTCTATGTAACTCCGTGAACCTCTCTGGGTGTTCCAGGCTGTGGAGAGTACATAGGGATTCAATTACTGGCTAGATTGCTCTCTCCCCTTTTGATTCACCCTCTTCTCCTGCTGGTCACCTCTATCTCCCTCCTCCCTCTTCTCTTCTCCATGTAACTCAGCGAACCTTTCTGGATGTCCCTCATTGTAGAGAATCTTTTCTCCATTAACCTAGATGTTTTATCATTCGTGCTGTATTGATGGAGAAGTCTTGAGGCTACTGTAAGGATAAGACTGAAAACCAGAGGCAGGAGGCTTAAGTCCCAAACCTGAGAACACCAGAGAACTCTTGACTCCAGGGAACATTAATCGATAAGAGCTCATCCAAAAGCCTCTATACCTACACTAAAACCAAGCACAACCCAAGAACCAACAAGTTCCAGAGCAAGTCATACCATGCAAATTCTCCAGCAACACAGGAACTTAACGCTGAGCTTTAATATACAGGCTGGCCAAAGTCACACCAAACCCACAGACACCTCAAAACTCACTACTGGACACCTCATTGCACTTCAGAGAGAAGAAATCCAGCTCCACACACCAGAACACCGACACAAGCTTCCATAACCAGGAAACCTTGACAAGCCACTTGTCCAACCCCACCCACAGGGAGGAACCTCCACAATAAACAGGAACCACAAACTGCCAGAATACAGAAAAGCCATCCCAAACACAGCAATCTAAACAAGATGAAAAGTCAGAGAAATACTCAGTAGGTAAAGGAACATGATAAATGCCCACCAAACCAAACAAAAGAGGAGGAGATAGGGAGTCTACCTGAGAAAGAATTCAGAATAATGATAGTAAAAATGATCCAAAATCTTGAAAACAAAATGGAGTTACAGATAGCCTGGAGACAAGGATTGAGAAGACACAACAAAAGTTTAACAAGGGTTTACAAGAAACAAAAAAGAGTCAATCAATAATGAATAATGCAATAAATGAGATAAAAAACGCTCTGGAGGGGACCAACAGTAGAATAACTGATGCAGAAGATAGGATAAGTGAGGTAGAAGATAGAATGGTGGAAATAAATGAAGCAGAGAGGAAAAAAGAAAAAAGAATTAAAAGAAATGAGAACCACCTCAGAGACCACTGGGACAATGTCAAACGCCCCAACATTTGAATCATAGGAGTCCCAGAAGAAAAAGACAAATAGAAAGGCCATGAGATAATACTTGAGGAGATAATAGTTGAAAACTTCCCTAAAATGGGGAAAAAAATAGTCAACCAAGTCCAAGAAAGCCAGAGTACCAAACAGGATAAACCCACGGTGAAACACCCCAAGACACATATTAATCAAATTAACAAAGATCAAACACAAAGAACAAATATTTAAAGCAGCAAGGGAAAAACAACAAATAACCCACAAGGGGATCCCCATAATGATAACAGCTGATCTTTGAATAGAAACTCTTCAGGCCAGAAGGGAATGGCAGGACATACTTAAAGTGATGAAAGAGAAAAACCTACAGCTCAGATTACTGTACCCAGCAAGGATCTCATTCAAATATGAAGGAGAAAGCAAAAGCTTTACAGACAAGCAAAAGCTGAGAGAATTCAGCACCACTGAACCGGCTCTTCAACAATTGCTAAAGGATCTTCTCTAGAAAGGAAACACAGAAAAGGTATATAAACTTGAACCCAAAACAACAAAGTTAATGGCAACGGGATCATATTAATCAATCATTACCTTAAATGTAAATGAGTTGAATGCCCCAACAAAAAGACAAAGACTGGCTGGATGGATTCAAAAACAAGATCCCTATATATGCTGTCTACAAGAGACCTACCTCAAAACAAAGGACACATACAGACTGAAAGTGAAGGGCTGGAAAAAGATATTTCACACAAATTTAGACCGAAAGAAAGCAGGAATATCAATACTCATATCAGATAAAACAGACTTTGAAATAAAGGCAGTGGAAAGAGACAAATAAGGACACTACATAATGATCAAAGGATCAATCCAAGAAGAAGATATAACAATTATAAATATATATGCACCCAACATAGGAACATGACAGTATGTAAGGCAAATGCTAACAAATATGAAAGGGGATATTAACAATAACACAATAATAGTGGGAGACTTTAATACCCTACTCACACCTATGGAAAGATCAAATAAACAGAAAATTAGCAAGGAAACACAAACTTTAAATGATACAATGGATCAGTTAGACCAAATTGATATCTATAGGACATTTCACCCCAAAACAATAAATTTCACCTTTTTCTCAAGTGCACACAGGGCCTTCTCCAGGATTGATCACATTGTGGGCCATAAATCTAGCCTTGGTAAATTAAAAAAAAATTGAAATCATTCCAAGCATCTTTTCTGACCACAATGCAGCAAGATTAGATGTCAACTACAGGAAAAAAAAAAAAAAAAAAAAAAAACTATTAAAAATTCCAACATATGGAGGCTAAACAGCATGTTTCTGAATAACCAACAAATCACAAAAGAAATCAAAAAAGAAATAAAAATATGCATAGAAATGAATGAAAATGAAAACACAACAACCCAAAGCCTATGGGACACTGTAAAAGCAGTGCTAAGGGGAAGGTTCATAGCAGTACAGGCTTACCTCAAGAAACAAGAAAAAAGTCAAATAAATAACCTAACTCCACACCTAAAGAAACTAGAAAAGGAAGAAATGAAGAGCCCCAGGGTTATTAGAAAGAAAGAAATCCTAAAAATTAGGGCAGAAATAAATGCAAAAGAAACAAAAGAGACCATGGCAAAAATCAACAAAGCTAAAATCTGGTTCTTTGAGAAGATAAACAAAATAGACAAACAATTAGCCAGACTCAGCAAGAAACAAAGGGAGAAGAATCAAATCAACAAAATTAGAAATGAAAATGGAGAAATCACAACAGACAACACAGAAATACAAAGGATCATAAGAGACTACTATCAGCAACTATATGCCAATAAAATGTACAACTTGGAAGAAATCGACAAATTCTTAGAAAAGCATAACTTTTCAAAACTGAACCAGGAAGAAATAGAAAATCTTAAGAGATCCATGACAAGCATGGAAATTGAAACTGTAATCAGAAATCTTCCAGCAAACAAAAGCCTAGCACCAGACGGCTTCACAGCTGAATTCTACCAAAAATTTAGAGAAGAGCTAACACCTATCCAACTCAATCTTCCTCAAACTCTTCCAGAAAATTGCAGTGGAAGGTAAACTTCCAAACTCATTCTATGAGGCCACCATCACCCTAAACCAAAACCAGACAAAGATGCCACCAAAAAAAAAAAAAGAAAGAAAGAAAACTACAGGCCAATATCACTGATGAACATAGATGTAAAAATCCTTAACAAAATCCTAGTAAACAGAATCCAACAACATATTAAAAAGATCATACATCATGACCAAGAAGGCTTTATCCCAGGGATGCAAGGATTTTTTAATATCCAAAAATCAATCAATGTAATACATAACATTAACAGATTGAAAGATAAAAACCATATGATTATTTCAATAGTTGCAGAGAAAACCTTTCACAAAATTTAACATCCATTTATGATTAAAAAAAACCCTCCAGAAAGCAGGCGTAGAAGGAACATAACCTCAATATAATAAAAGCTATATATGACAAACCCACAGCAAACATTATCCCCAATGGTGAAAAATTGAAAGCATTTCACCTAAAGTCAGGAACAAGTCAAGGGTGCCCACTCTCACCACTGCTATTCAACATAGTTTTGGAAGTATTAGCCACAGCAATCAGAGAAGAAAAAGAAATAAAAGGAATCCAGATTGGAAAAGAAGTAAAACTCTCACTGTTTGCAAATGACATGATCCTCTACATAGAAAACCCTAAAGACTCCATCAGAAAATTACTAAAGATAATCAATGAATATAGTAGGGTTGCAGAATATAAAATTAACACAGAGAAATCCCTTGCATTCTTATACACTAACAATGAAAAAACAGAAAGAGAAATTAAGGAAACAATTCCATTCACCATTGCAACAAAAAGAACAAAATACTAGGAATAAATCTACCTAAAGAAACAAAAGACCAATATATAGAAAACTATAAAACACTGATTAAAGGAATCAAAGATGACACAAATAGATGGAGAAATATACCATGTTCATGGATTGAAAGAATCAATATAGTGAAAATGAGTATACTACCCAAAGCAATCTATAGATTCAATGCAATCTCTATCAAGCTACCAACGGCTTTTTCACAGAAGTAAAACAAATAATTTCACAATTTATATGGAAACACAAAAAAACCTCGAATAGCCAAAGCAATCTTAGAAAGAAGATTGGAAGTGGAGGAATCAACCTTCCTGACTTCAGGCTATACTACAAAGATACAGTCATCAAGACAGTATGGTACTGGCACAAAGACAGAAATATAGATCAATGGAACAAAATAGAAAGCCCAGAGATAAATCCACTCACCTATGGACACCTTATCTTTGACAAAGAAGGCAATAATATACAATGGGGAAAAAAAATCTCTTTAACAAGTGGTGCTGGGAAAACTGGTCAACCACTCATAAAAGAATGAAACTAGAACACTTTCTAACACCATACACAGAAATAAACTCAAAATGTATTAAAGATCTAAACATAAGACAAGAAACTATAAAACTCCTAGAGGAAAACATAGGCAAAATATTCTCTGACATAAATCACAGCAGGATCCTCTATGACCCACCTTCCAGAGTAATGGAAATAAAAACAGAAATAAAGAAATGGGACCTAATTAAACTTAAAAGCTTTTGCACAATGAAGGAAACTATAATCAAGGTGAAAAGACAGCCTTCAGAATGGGAGAAAATAATAGCAAATGAAGCAACTGACAAAGAATTAATCTCAAAAATATATAAGCAACTCCTGTGGCTCAATTCCAGAAAAATAAACAAAATCAAAAAATGAGCCAAAGAACTAAACAGACATTTTTCCAAAGAAGACATACAGATGGCTAACAAACACATGAAAAGATGCTCAACATCATCATTATCAGAGAAATGCAAATCAAAACCACTATGAGGTACCATCTCATGCCAGTCAGAATGTCTTCCATCCAAAAGTCTACAAGCAATAATCATTGAAGAGGATGTGGAGAAAAGGGAATCTTCTTACACTGTTGGTGGGAATGCAAACTAGTACAGCCACTATGGAGAACAGTGTGGGAGATTCTTTAAACAACTGGAAATAGAACTACCATATGACCCATCAATCCCACTGGTGGGTATACACACTGAGGAAACCAGAATTGAAAGAGACATGTGTACCCCAATGTTCATCGCAGCAGTGTTTATAATATTCAGGACATGGAAGCAACCTAGATGTCCATCTGCAGATGAATGGATAAGAAAGTTGTGGTACATATATACAATGGAGTATTACTCAGCCATTAAAAAGAATACATTTGAATCAGTTCTAATGTGGTAGATGAAACTGGAGCCTATTATACAAAGTGAAGTAAACCAGAAAGAAAAACAGCAATACAGTATACTAATGTATATATATGGAATTTAGAAATGTGGTAACACTGACCCTATATGTGAGACAGCAAAAGAGACACTGATGTATAGAACAGTCTTTTGGACTCTGTGGGAGAAGGCAAGGGTGGGATTATTTGAGAGAATAGCATTGAAACATGTATATTATCATATGTGAAACAGATCGCTAGTCCAAGTTCAATGCATGAGACAGGGTACTCATGGCTGGTGCACTGGGATGACCCTGAGGGATGGGATGGGGAGGGAGGTGGGAGTAGGGGTTCAGGACAGGGAACACATGTACACCCAGGGTTGATTCATGTCAATGTATTGCAAAAACCACTACAATATTGTAATGTAATTAGCCTCCAATTAAAATAAAAAGAAAAATAAATAAATAAATAAAATTTTTGGATACAGCAAAAAAATAAATGAATAAATAAAATAAAATTTTGAAGTGATGAAGTCTACTTATCCAAGAGAATTTTATATCAATACTCAATCAGGAATTGGATTGCATCCTCTTTCTTCTCACTCTGTTCTATATCTTTTCATCCTTCTCTCATTGTCTCCTGCTCTATGTGTTGGTTTTTTAGGAAAAGGAGAATCATAGGATTTCAGAGCTGAAAGGGACCTAAGAGACTATGAGGTTACCATCTCCAGTGCCCCTGGATCTGGGTAGTGGGTGAAGTGGGCAGGCTGAGGACTGTGAGATCTTGAAGAGCACGAGCCCCACCTGAAGGAGGCAGTGCAGACTCAGCTGCAGGTAGTTATTGCAAAGGGTGCATGTAGGCCAGCTCTGCCAGTTCCTTCATGAAAATTCACAACTGGATTTTTACATAAACACACCAATTTTAATTTTTTAAACTTAAAATAATTGAAGTTATGCTGACCTACAAGATTATATTAGTTTCAGGGGTACATCGTAGTGGTTTGATACTTCTGTAGATTATATACCACACGAGGTTTTTATAAAATATTGACTATAATCCTGAACCATATATTATGTCCCAGTTGCTTATTTATTTTATAATTGAGTCTTCGTACCCCTTAATCCCCTTCATATATTTTGTCCCTCCCCCACCCCTTTCCCCTATGATCAGAGATCAGATCAGATCAGTCCCTCAGTCGTGTCCGACTCTTTGCGACCCCATGAACCGCAGCACGCCAGGCCTCCCTATCCATCACCAGCTCTCGGAGGTCACTCAGACCCACATTCATCGAGTCAGTGATGCCATCCAGCCATCTCATCCTCTGTCGTCCCCTTCTCCTCCTGCCCCCAATCCCTACCAGCGTCAGAGTCTTTTCCAATGAGTCAACTCTTCGCATGAGGTGGCCAAAATACTGGAGTTTCAGCTTGAGCATCATTCCTTCCAAAGAAATTCCAGGGTTGATCTCCTTCAGAATGGACCGGTTGGATCTCCTTGCAGTCCAAGGGACTCTCAAGAGTCTTCTCCAACACCACAGTTCAAAAGCATCAATTCTTCAGTGCTCAGCCTTCTTCACAGTCCAGCTCTCACATCCATACATGACCACAGGAAAGACCATAGCCTTGACTAGGCGAACCTTTGTTGGCAAAGTGATGTCTCTGCTTTTGACTATGCTATCTAGGTTGGTCATAACTTTCCTTCCAAGGAGTAAGCATCTTTTAATTTCATGGCTGCAGTCACCATCTGCAGTGATTTTGGAGCCCAGAAAAATAAAGTCTGACACTGTTTCCCCTGTTTCTCCATCTATTTCCCATGAAGTGATGGGACCAGATGCCATGATCTTTGTTTTCTGAATGTTGAGCTTTAAGCCAACCTTTTCACTCTCCACTTTCACTTTCATCAAGAGGCTTTTGAGTTCCTCTTCACTTTCTGCCATAAGGGTGGTATCATCTGCATATCTGAGGTTATTGATATTTCTCCCGGCAATCTTGATTCCAGCTTGTGTTTCCTCCAGTCCAGCATTTCTCATGATGTACTCTGCATATAAGTTAAATAAACATGGTGACAATATACAGCCTTGACGTACTCCTTGTCCTATTTGGAACCAGTCTGTTGTTCCATGACCAGTTCTAACTGTTGCTCCCTGACCTGCATACAGATTTCTCAAGAGGCAGATCAGGTGGTCTGGTATTCCCATCTCTCTCAGAATTTTCCACAGTTTATTGTGATCCACACAGTCAAAGGTTTTGGCATAGTCAATAAAGCAGAAATAGATGTTTTTCTGGAACTCTCTTGCTTTTTCGATGATCCAGCGGATGTTGGCAATTTGATCTCTGCTTCCTCTGCCTTTTTGAAAACCAGCTTGAACATCAGGAAGTTCACGGTTCACATATTGCTGAAGCCTGGCTTGGAGAATTTTGAGCATTACTTTACTAGCATGTGAGATGAGTGCAACTGTGCGGTAGTTTGAGCACTCTTTGGCATTGCCTTTCTTTGGGATTGGGATGAAAACTGACCTTTTCCAATCTTGTGGCCACTGCTGAGTTTTCCAAATTTGCTGGCATATTGAGTGCAGCACTTTCACAGCATCATCTTTCAGGATTTGGAACAGCTCCACTGGAATTCCATCACCTCCACTAGCTTTGTTCCTAGTGATGCTTTCTAAGGCCCACTTGACTTCACATTCCAGGATGTCTGGCTCTAGGTCAGTGATCACACCATCATGATTATCTGGGTCGTGAAGCTCTTTTTTGTACAGTTCTTCTGTGTATTCTTGCCACCTCTTCTTAATATCTTCTGCTTCTCTTAGGTCCATACCATTTCTGTCCTTTATCGAGCCCATATTTGCATGAAATGTTCCTTTGGTATCTCTGATTTTCTTGAATAGATCCTTAGTCTTTCCCATTCTGTTGTTTTCCTCTATTTCTTTGCACTGATCGCTGAAGAAGGCTTTCTTATCTCTTCTTGCTATTCTTTGGAACTCTGCATTCAGATGTTTATATCTTTCCTTTTCTCCTTTGCTTTTCACTTCTCTTCTTTTCGCAGCTATTTGCAAGGCCTCCCCAGACAGCCAGTTTGCTTTTTTACATTTCTTTTCCATGGGGATGGTCTTGGTCCCTGTCTCCTGTATAATGTCACGAACCTCATTCCATAGTTCATCAGGCACTCTATCTATCAGATCTAGGCCCTTAAATCTATTTCTCACTTCCACTGTATAATCATAAGGGATTTGATTTAGGTCATACCTGAATGGTCTAGTGGTTTTCCCTACTTTCTTCAATTTCAGTCTGAATTTGGCAATAAGGAGTTCATGGTCCGAGCCACAGTCAGCTCCTGGTCTTGTTTTTGCTGATTGTATAGAGCTTCTCCATCTTTGGCTGCAAAGAATATAATCGATCTGATTTCGGTGTTGACCATCTGGTGATGTCCATGTATAGAGTCTTCTCTTGTGTTGTTGGAAGAGGGTATTTGCTATGACCAGTGCAGTTTCTTGGCAAAACTTCCCCTATGATAACCACTAGTTTATTCCCTGTATCTGTGAGTCTGTTTCTGTTTTGTTATATTTGTTCTTTGTTTTATTTTTCAGATTTCACATATATGTGAAAACATATAGTATTTTTCTTTCTAATTCTGACTTATTTCACTAAGCCTAATACATTCCAGGTCCATCTGTGTGGTCACAAATGGTAAGATTTCATATTTTTTAAGGTGGATTAATATTCTATTCTATATATATATACACATCACATCTTCTTTATCCATTTATTTATTGATGGACACTTAACTTCCTTCCATATTTTGGCTATTATAAATACATTAAATAGCTGATCTTTTAGCAGAAACTCTCCAGGCCAGAAGGGAATGGCACTGAAAGTATTGAAAGAGAATAATCAACAACCAAAATACTCTACCTGGCAAGGATCTCATTCAAAACTGATGGAGAAATAAAAAGCTTTTCAGACAAGCAAAAGTCAAGAGAATTCAGTACCACCAAACCAGTTTTACAACAAATGTTAAAAGGATTTATATAGTCAAGAAATACAAGAGAAGAAAAAATTCCACAAAATCAACCCTAAACAATTAAGAAAATGGCAATAGGAACATATATATCAATAATTACCTTAAATGTAAGTGGTTTAAATAATCTAACCAAAAGACACAGACTGGCTGAATGGATACAAACACAAGACCCATATATATGCTGTCTACACGAAACCCACTTCAGACCTAGAGACACATGTAGACTGAAAGTGAGAGGATGGAAAAATACATTCCATGCAAATGAGAGGCAAAAGAAAGCTGGAGTAGCAATCCTCATATCAGACATTAAAATAAAGATTATAAGAAAAAAGGAAGGACACTACATAATGATTAAGAGTTCAATCCAAGAGGAAAATATAACAACTGTAAATATCTATGCACCCAACAGAGCAGCATCTGAATACATAAGACAAACACCCAGTCAGTTCAGTTCAGTTGCTCAGTCATGTCTGACTCTTTGCTACTCCATGAATCACAGCACACCAGGCCTCCCTGTCCATCACCAACCCATGGAGTTCACCCAAACTCATGTGCATCGAGTCAGTGATGCCGTCAGCCATCTCATCCTCTGTCGTCCCCTTCTCCTCCTGCCCCCAATCCCTCCCAGCATCAGGGTCTTTTCCAGTGAGTCAACTCTTTGCATGAGGTGGCCAAAGTATTGGAGTTTCAGCTTCAGCTGAACACCCAGGACTGATCTCCTTTAGGATGGACTGGTTGGATCTCCTTGCAGTCCAAGGGACTCTCAAGAGTCTTCTCCAACACCACAGTTCAAAAGCATCAATTCTTCGGCGCTCAGCCTTCTTCACAGTCCAGCTCTCACATCCATACATGACCACTGGAAAAACCATAGCCTTGACTAGACGGACCTTTGTTGGCAAAGTAATGTCTCTGCTTTTGAATATGCTATCTAGATTGGTCATAACTTTCCTTCCAAGGAGCAAGTGTCTTTTAATTTCATGGCTGCAGTTATCATCTGCAGTGATTTTGGAGCCCCCCAAAATAAAGTCTGACACTGTTTCCACTGTTTCCCCATCTATTTCCCATGAAGTAATGGGACCAGATGCCATGATCTTAGTTTTCTGAATGTTGAGCTTTAAGCCAACTTTTTCACTCTCCTCTTTCACTTTCACCAAGAGGCTTTTTAGTTCGTCTTCACTTTCTGCCATAAGGGTGGTGTCATCTGCATATCTGAGGTTATTGATATTTCTCCCAACAATCTTGATCCCAGATGGTTCTTTTTTTAGCCCAGTGTTTCTCATGATGCTAAAGCTGAAACTTCAATACTTTGGCCACCCGATGCGAAGAACTGACTCATTGGAAAAGACTCTGATGTTGGGAGGTATTGGGGGCAGGAGGAGAAGGGGACGACAGAGGATGAGATGGCTGTATGGCATCACCAACTCAATGGACATGAGTTTGGGTAAACTCCAGAACTTGGTGATGGACAGGGAGGCCTGGCATGCTGTGATTCATAGGGTCGCAAAGAGTCGGACATGACTGAGCGACTGAACTGAACTGACTGAATGTCTAGTGATATTGAGCATCTCTTCATGTGGCTGTTGGCCATCTGTTTGTCTTCTTTGGAAAAATACTTATTCAGGTCCTCTACTTTTTAATTGGGTATCTTATTGTTTGATATTGAGTTATATGTGTTCTTTATATATATTTTGGATATTAACCCATTATCAGACATATCATTTGTAAATATCTTTTTCCATTGAGTAGAAATGGAGGAAATTCCCTTTCCATTTTGTTGATGGCTTCCTTCACTGTGGAAAAGCTCTGAACTTTAATTTGTTCCCCTTTGTTTATTTTTGCTTTTCTTGCCTTGCAGAGAGAGAGATCCAAAAAAATATTGCTAAAACTGATTACAAAGAGTTTACTGTCTATTTTTTTAATCAGGGTTTTATGTTCCAGGTCTTATATTTAAGTCTTTAGTCTGTTTTGAGTTTGTATTTGTATATGGTATGAGAAAATTTTCTAGTTTCTTTCTTTTACACATAGCTGCCCAGTAACATCCCAACTTTTAAATGCTGGCAACTGATGCACACAAAAAAAGTACTCTTATTCCAAGACTTCCCTGGTGGTCCAGTGGTTAAGACTCTGAGCTTCCACTGAAGGGGCCATAGTTCAGTCCCTGATGGAGAAACTAAGATCTCCCATGCCATGAGGTGTAGCCAAGAAATAAACAAAAAAAGGTACTCTTTGTCCAATAAAACATATCCTCGGGCCAAAATTAGTCCATGAGCTACCAGTTCTCAAAATGTGGTTAGACCAAACTCTCATTTTATAGCTGAGGAAAATAAAATTCAGACAAATATAAAAACTTGCCTAAGACCATCCCAGATCTTAAACAAAAACTCCAGTACATCAACCATAAATGTTGGTGGCTTGACATAAATATTTTCTTAACAAGTCAGGAAGGAAATATGTAAGCATGTACTCTGCAGAGATGAAGTGTCTGGAAACTGTTCTATATCTCTGATGGAAGCAAGAAGTCATTTATTTTGTGATTAGAAAGTGCCAACGAGGCTTTGAGTAGGTAAATAGTGCAACATCTGAGAGGCAAGTAGAGTAATAATGTTTAATTTGTGTTCTCTGAATTTTTTAGTAACTCCAAGTTCTTTTGTGCAGAATACCATAGCACTCTCTGAATTTCAGTTAAAGTTTCAGTAATGCAAGGAAATTGATATCTTTTTTATTACTAGATTATTATTTTGATGGATGCATCAGGATTTAGGATTTGTAATTTAGAGAAAGAAAATTATCTACCGAAATTGCAAGAATAATTCTCTTTCCCTGCATTTACATTATTACATCACATTTTGTTTTCTGCATTTAAAGTATTTTTTCCCTAACAGCTCAAGGAACTTCCAATAGATCATTGGCAAACTCATCCAGATCTTCCTTATGAAAATTAAATTTTCTATTTCCTTAGATAAAATTTTCACCACTGAAAAGATTTTATAATGGCTCATCACACATTGTGTTTGTCTCACAAACCACACAAGACCAGAAATGGCTGAAATCCGAAAGTGAGAGTATGGCTGCAAAGATTAAGAAATGCCTAAATCACCAAATATCTAACAAGGCACACTTGAAATGGGAAATAAAAATGGCCCTCTATATCAGTTGTCCACAGCCCAGATCATCTGAGAAACTTAAAAAACAAACAAACAAACAAAAACCAGCTCCCAACAAAGAATTCTGATTGAATTGATTTGGGAGGTGGGCACACAGATATTCTATCCCAGTCCACTTCTATGTAGTAATACTGAGACATGTTGGAAATAACAAAATGTCCAGAAGTAGGGTGAATACTCCTCTAAGTGCACATAGCAGAGCTTGCCCTGCATCCTCTGACATCCTATATCAGTAACTAGACAGAAGGGATATGTGACTGACATGTGCATCTCAGTCCCATAGTGATGTGCTGGGTACTGAAGAGTGAACCAAGAGCCTTGGTTTAATAATTGCATCATAAGTGCCAAGGCTGATCGGTTCACAATGCCTTATCAGTGTCTATTTCCCTGACCAGCACAACAGTTTTCAGATTAAGTGGCTTTTGTCTTTAAGACTAAAGTCCCTTCACTTCTTTGGGGACCCTAAGCAGTAGAGGAGATTAGCACACTGAAAGAAGGAAGCACCACTTGCTGGGCATGCTTGCAGGGTCATGGTTGCAGTTCAATTCAGTTCAGTCGCTCAGTTGTGTCCGACTCTTTATGACCCCCTGGGCTGTAGCATGCCAGGCTTTCCTGTCTATCATCAACTCCCAGAGCCTACTCAAACTCACGTCCATTGAGTCGATGATGCCATCCAACCATCTCATCTTCTGTCGTCCCCTTCTCCCCCCGCATTCAATGTTTCCCAGCATCAGGTTCTTTTCAAATGAGTCAGTTCTTCGCATCAGGTGGCCAAAGTATTGGAGTTTCAGCTTCAGTGTTAGTCCTTCCAATGAATATGCAGGATTGATTTCCTTTGGGATGGACTGGTTGGATCTCCTTGCAGTCCAAGGGACTCTCAAGAGTCTTCTCCAACACCATGGTTCAAAAGCATCAATTCTTCTACATTCATCTTTCTTTACAGTCCAACTCTCACATCCATACATGACTGCTGGAAAAACCATAGCTTTGACTAGACGGACGTTTGTTAGCAAAGTAATGTCTCTGCTTTTTAATATGCTGTCTAGGTTGATCATAATCTTCTTTCCAAGGAGCAGGTGTCTTTTAATTTCATGGCTGTAGTCACCATCTGCAGTGATTTTGGAGTCCAGAAAAATAAAGTTTGACACTGTTTCCACTGTTTCCCCATCTATTTGCCATGAAGTGATGGGACCGAATGCCATGATCTCAGTTTTCTGAATATTGAGCGTTAAGCCACCTTTTTCACTCTCCTCTTTCACTTTCATCAAGAGGCTCTTTAGTTCTTCACTTTCTGCGATAAGGGTGGTATCATCTGCATATCTGAGGTTATTGATATTTCTCCCCGCAATCTTGATTCCAGCTTGTGCTTCCTCCAACCCAGCATTTCTCATGATGTACTCTGCATGTAAGTTAAATAAGCAGGGTGACAATATACAGCCTTGACGTACTCCTTTCCGTATTTGGAATCAGTCTGTTGTTCCATGTCCAGTTCTAACCATTGCTTCTTGACCTGCATACAGATTTCTTAGGAGGCAAGTTAGGTGGTCTGGTATTTCCATTTCTTGAAGAATTTTCCACAGTTTGTTATGATCCACACAATCAAAGGCTTTGGCATAGTCAATAAAGCAAATGTTTTTCTAAGACTCTCTTGCTTTTTGATGATCCATCAGATGTCGGCAATTTGATCTCTGGTTCCTCTGTCTTTTCTAAATCCAGTTTGAACATCGTGAAGTTCATGGTTCACATACTGTTGAAGCCTAGCTTGGAGAATTTTGAGCATTATGTTGTTAGTGTGTGAGATGAATGCAATTGTGTGGTAGTTTGAACATTTTTGGCATTGCCTTTCTTTGGGATTGGAATGAAAACTGACCTTTTCCAGTCCTGTGGCCACTGCTGAGTTTTCCAAATTTGCTGGCACATTGAGTGCAGCACTTTCACAGCATCATCTTTTAGGATGATGATCACAGTAGAGTCCACCTATTAGAAAATATAAGAGTATTCCATAGATAGCACCAGAGTTGTACATGGGAGGCTGAACTCTACATGGGAGGCTGAACTCTGGCTGGCAGGGAGGAGAATAATCCTTTGAAACCTGTCTTAAAGCTATATTTCCATAACAAAGCACTAGTTTTACCTAGAGCATATGTTTATTTCCAATACAAGAATTTGCAGAGCCATGAAGGGCTGATGGAGATTATGGAATTAACCAAATACCCAAGCCAGACATCTATCTGTGACACCTGTGACGATTTAGTTTAAGAGCTGCCTGATTGTCAAAGCAAATTTTAACATAGGTCAGGTGCAGAGAGGGAGGCTGAATGCTTTAGAATGGCCACTGGCACACAACTTGAAGTGTTGGGTTTGGGGAAAACATCAGCCCTCTCAATCACGCTCAGTGCTGAGAACTTCATTCCTGACTAAACTTGACCTCAGATGGTTACAGCTCTTAGTGTTTGTTTATTTCAATCATCTCCCAAGGTGCTGGGTCAGGTCTGTTTCTGCTATGTGCCACCTTATGGATTCAGAATACTCACCTTCTACTTCTTCCTAAATGTCCATTTGGACAGTTATTAATAATATTTGGACCTGTGGAACATCAAAATTCTTATTATCCTGATCTACAGGATAACCAGGACAAATGGCCATGAACTTGCTTCTTTAAGGGAAACTAACTTCTGGGAGTCTTTGGTAATTTTCTGTGCCAATATTTAGAGTTGCCACTTATCACTTTATGGCAGGAAGAAAATATGGATATATGTTTATTTCCATTGCAGCTCTGAATAATTTCCTAATTTACATTTAATCCTCTGAGAGCTTATAGATAGAGCTTTACACAGTAGAGATAAACTTTTATAAATTTTAATATTTTAAATTTTAATACTTAACTTCAAAAGAATATATCTAGTGAACACAAGACTTTAAATCAGTATTTCCCAAACTGTGTTCTGCAGACCTACAGTTCTATGGTTTATTAGCAGTTGCCCTGTTCACTCATGTATTCATGTAAATACAACCGCACACATACAGACACAGAATTCAAAGGATTAGGAAGTGCTGTTTTAATTAAATGTAAACTGGCTTAACTGCTCTAAAACTTCACAAAATTATGCCAATTAATATCAAGAGGATATATTTTAGCATGTTTTTCCAATGTATTCAGCCATTCAATCTGTCTTGGAGGGTCATGTGATGAGGTTAGTGTGTTTTAAAAAGAACTTCAGGAAATGTGTTCTACATGATACACTGAAAAGCTATGGAATTTGGAATCCCAGACAGAGTTGAAATACCACTTTGTCACTTGTCCATCAGTGTGACTGTGGACAAACTACTCAAATAGATTTCTTGAATAGAAATTATATAAATAATATCTGTGTCATAAGACTGATCTGAGATTAAAATATATGAATTATGTAAATATCTTGGAATTATGGAAATGCAGAAGTCCTCAATATATCAAGAAACCTGAATTCACTCTCTTCTCTCACTTAAGTCTTTTATGATAGCACTTCATACACATTAATTTATGTTTGTATGGTTTTAACAAAACTTTACATGTATATTTTCTTCTTACTTCACTTACTTACTATAAAGATGGGCCTATTTTAAGGTAGTTCATACAGCTTAACAGGCAAGCTATTAATAGTGTTCCATGATATTAAACATTTTCCTTGGACAGTCGCTTATTGTTGGACATTTGAGTTAGTATTTTCAAAGTTTCCTTTTCATAAACTGCTTCATATGAACAACTTGGAACAAATTATTTGTTTTCTTTTAGATTATTTTCTGGGAGTGTATTTCCTAAAGTGCAATTACTAGGTCAAAGAAAAGAAAGTATTGTATAGCTTTTGTCACAAATGGCTCTACAGAAAATCTGAACCAATTTACAATGTCATTTAAAATATATAAGCGTACCCTTTTATACCTTAACCTGTCACTGATGGCTCTTTATTGTTTTTTCTAGTGTAATGGGTACATACTGGTACCTTCAATTTGATTTGGAGCAATTTTATTTAATCTCCAGATTTTTAGTATAATGGTTTACTGCCTTTATTTTTATTCCAATGTGAAAGCTGTTTATTCTACTCTTTTGATATTTATTGACTAGAATCTGAATTTCCAGTGTAATAGAATCTTCAGCCAAACTCATGGCTTTTAAAAAAATTATTTATTTTATTTTTGGCTGAGCTAGGTCATCAATTGCACCACGAGCTTTTTTGTAGTTTCATTGGGGCTGGGGGGTAGGGGAGCTGCTTTCTAGTTGTGATGTGCGGACTTCTCATTGTGGTGGCCTCTCTTGTTGCAGAGCATGGGCGCTAGGGCAAGTGGGTTTCAGTAGTCGCAGCACATGGGCTCAGGCAGTTTTGTCACATGGACTTAGTTACTCTGGGGCATGTGGGATATTACTGGACCAGGGATCAAACCCATGTCTCCCGCATTGGTAGGCAGATATTTTTTTACCACTTATCCACCAGGGAAGCCTCTAACCCCATGTTTTAGGGCAAATATTGATAACATGTGATAATGCTTTTTAAAGATGAGTAGCAAGTTTTGTCATGTGACTCCAACTATTTGCACTTTCATCACTTCCCATCCCTTCTACCCTCTAAATTTTGTAGTTTAGTGGATCTCATTATTTTTTAGTATGAGTATGATGCCACACAATATCCCATGCTTAAATCTCTGCTTATGGTTTAGTTTTCTCTAAAACTCGGAAGAGAGCTATGATCCCAAACTTGCATTTAATAATTTATCCCATGGAAAGTCTTTAAATCAGATCTTGGTAACTTTTAAATTAAGGTGTTAAGTTAGCATACAATTATGTAAGAACATTACAGAAGACTATTTCATATAATACCAAGCTCTGCCTGCAGTATTTTTCCCCATTGCCAAGGCCACTTGGCCACTGTCTACCCAGTTCTTCAGGAGCAATCCTGACTTTATACCACAGTTTCCATTTCACTAATACATAGCTTAGCATCAAGTTACTGGTCATGCTAGGAGAAGGCAATGGCAACCCACTACAGTACTCTTGCCTGGAAAATCCCATGGACGGAGGAGCCTGGTAGGTTGCAGTCCATGGGGTTGCTAGGAGTTGGACACTACTGAGCGACTTCACTTTCACTTTTCACTTTCATGCATTGGAGAAGGAAATGGCAACCCACTCCAGTGTTCTTGCCTGGAGAATCCCAGGGACGGGGGAGCCTGGTGAGCTGCCGTCTATGGGGTCACACAGAGTTGGACACGACTGAAGTGACTTAGCAGTAGCAGCATGCTAGTCCAGTCTTGAGCTTCAGTACTGATCACTAACTTGTCTGTCTTGAACCCAAGGACCAAGGTATTTGATTTTGCCTCCATTGGCCCTCCATAGGGATAGTTGTCTGTTCTCCAAAACTCAAGCTTGTTGGTGGGGGGTGAGTTGGTCTGTGACCTGTTGATTGACTGCAGACACTGGCTTCACTGACTTCCTGCCTATCCTAAGCCTTAGCAAATACGTGTGTGTTCAGTTGCTCTGTCATGTCTGACTCTTTGTGGCCTCATGGACTGTAGACTGCCAGGCTCCTCTGTCCATGCAATTTTCAAAGCAAGAATACTGGAGTGTGGTGCCATTTCCTCCTCCAGGGGATCTTCTTATCCCGCAGATGAAACCTGTGTCTCTTGTGTCTGCTGCATTGGCAGGCATATTCTTTACCACTAGCACCACCTGGGAAGCCTTAGCAAATTAGAGTCATCTTATTAACTACTAACAGATGAAAAGCTAGATATATCATGATCCAAAGTCTGAAGCTCTACCATTGTTTTCCACAGAAAAGAGTGTGTGTTATTTACATGGCAAACTGAACAGCTCTCTCTTGCCAAGTTCCACAAAATGTGGACTCTTTTAAATGCATGACTCTATATTTCCTTCTTTATATTGGGGAAACATGCATGTTTTGTAAAAGAACAATTATTGAGGACTGTGTACTGAAAGAAAGGAGGCAGGAGAGGGAGCCATGAGGACATAACCCAGCAACTGTCTGCAACAACAGTTCACTAGATGTCACCCCACACTTGTGTCAGGATTGATGTTTTTCTTTTTTAACAGAACACACTAGCAGGAAAGTGCCTTCGGTTTCCTGGCAGAAACCTCTTATTTCTCCTCCAACATAATGGGATATCTGTGTGTCAAAAATGACTCCAAGTCATAAAAGGAACTTTTGGCTTTAACCAGAGGATTCTTAATGTCCATGAAGTTTTGACATTTAAGCAATTATGTACTATGCTAATCTATTATGTAATTGTAGATAGTGTGTATTTACTATGTAGAAAATTTTAAATGTAAAAAAGCAAAAGAAAAAGGGGGGAAATCTATGCGACATGACCTTGCCTCCACAAATAAAATTACCAACATTTGATGTTGTTGCTGTTGTTGTTGTTCAGTCACTGAGTTGTGCCTGACTCTTTGCGACCCTATGGACTATAGACTGCCACGCTCCTCTGTCCATGGGATTTTCCAGGCAAGAATACTGGAGTGGGTTACTATTTCCTTCTCCCAGAATCTTCCCAGATGAAGATCAAATCCATGTCTCGTGCATTGGCAGGAGGATTCTCTGTATGCATACACACACACACACACACACACTAAAAAATTGGCTTATAAAGTACATATTATGAATTCTTTTCATATCAATAAATACACTTTTACTATGAATAGTCACTTAAATGACATAATAGTGTTCTATTATTTATTAATAAGTTTTATCAAACATATTATCAAACACTGATACTATGAGGTTGTGATACTAATATGTTGGAAAAAGATATGAGCCTATTATATTTTTCTCATGTTTTATTTTAATGGCTATAACATTATCAAATCTTCCTTAAACAATTTTAACATTTTCCTTTGAAATAATTGTTCAAACTTTGTTGCCAAAATCTTGACTCCCTGTCCACTGATGTTGAACAGACATATGGAGACAGTTTGGAGGAAATAAAGAGTAGCTTTATTATTTTTGCCAAGCAAAAGAGAAACACAGCTGGCAAGCACCTCAAGAACTGTGCCCCTGTCTCTTTGGAGTAGGGGGAGATTTTATATCCTCATGAAGGATTGCATTTTTTTTTCTTCTGCAGTTTCAGAAAAACCACAGCTGGCACCAGGCAACTCAGCAGCAGAGTCTTGTGTCCCTGAAATTATCAGTGACCTTCTTTCTGAAATACAGAATGCTAGGGGGAGAAGAATTAGCTTTGTGAGAGAGAGTAATTAGCTTTGTGAAGGCCTAGTCCAGCTACCCGGGGAAGGCAATGGCACCCCACCCCAGTACTCTTGCCTGGAAAATCCCGTGGACGGAGGACCCTGGTGGGCCGCAGTCCATGGGGTCGCTAGGAGTCGGACAAGACTCAGAGACTTCACTTTCACTTTTCACTTTTATGCATTGGAGAAGGAAATGGCAACCCACTCCAGTGTTCTTGCCTGGAGAATCCCAGGGACGGGGGAGCCTGGTGGGCTGCCGTCTATGGGGTCGCACAGAGTCGGACACGACTGAAGCGACTTAGCAGCAGCAGCAGTCCAGCTACCAGTGTTTGTTAGTATTAATAGTAATGGCTAAAGAATAACCAAGTTGTTTACCTCTTGTAGGCCTGTTTGGCTAGTATGTGCCAAAGGCTGTTCATGCATTTCTGTTTTTGCTGCAACAAATTCCTCACCTCCTCTCATTACTTATTCCCTCCATTTTAATAGAAGAAGGGAAAAAAGAATCATTCTTGCCTGACTGAGGACAAAACTGAAGTTTTGTTCCATTTGACAATCATCATCTGTCCGGCCCAGGGGCCCATCTATCTCCCACTTCAAATTAAATTAAAAAATCTTACAGTAGCTACCTTTAACCAAGTACTTGATATGAATATCTGTGTTTACCACTAAGTTTTCAATTCTAAGGAAGAAAAACTTCCTTAGGAAGAGAAACTTATTGGGAGACTTAGTTCTTTGATGTGAATATTCACGTCTCTGAAGCCTGAAATGGCACAGGTTTCTTATCTGTGATTAAAGCTGGAGGGATTTGTGGACACCTATTGTGTGCAAAATACTGACTGTATGTCATTTACTGATGAGAGACTGTAGAGTTCAAGGTTTTCAAAGATGTTAGTGATACATTCTTAAGACCAGATATTTCTGTTATTATTCCTTACTGGGTTCAGTTCAGTTCAGTTCAGTCGCTCAGTCGTGTCTGATTCTTTGTGACCCCATGAATGGCAGCACACCAGGCCTCCCTGTTCATCACCAACTCCCAGAGTTTACTCAAACTCATGTCCATCAAGTCGGCGATGCCATCCAGCCATCTCATCCTCTGTTGTCCTCTTCTCCTCCTGCCCCCAATCCCTCCCAGCATTAGTCTTTTCCAATGAGTCAACTCTTCACATGAGGTGGCCAAAGTACTGGAGTTTCAGCTTCAGCATCAGTCCTTCCAATGAACACCCAGGACTGATTTCCCTTAGAATGGACTGGTTGGATCTCCTTGCAGTCCAAGGGACTCTCAAGAGTCTTCTCCAACACCACAGTTCAAAAGCATCAATTCTTCGGCCCTCAGCCTTCTTCACAGTCCAACTCTCACATCCATACATGACCACAGGAAAAACCATAGCCTTGACTAGATGGACCTTTGTTGACAGAGTAATGTTTCTGCTTTTGAATATACTATCTAGGTTGGTCATAACTTTCCTTCCAAGGAATAAGTGTCTTTTAATTTCATGGCTGCAATTACCATCTGCATTTTGGAGCCCCCCAAAATAAAGTCTGCCACTGTTTCCACTGTTTTCCCATCTATTTTCCATGAAGTGATGGAACCAGATGCCATGATCTTAGTTTTCTGAATGTTGAGCTTTAAGCCAACTTTTTCACTCTTCTCTTTCACTTTCGTCAAGAGGCTTTTTAGTTCCTTTTCACTTTCTTCAATTTATTTAATTTCTCTGATCTCATTTTTCCACCTGTGACCTAGAGGTCATGATATCTACATTGATGTATCATTGTAATTAAATGAGATCATGCTTTTAAAGTCCCTGGTGCATAAAAGCATGGAGTTTATTTTCTGTTTTATAAATGAAAGTTTCCCCTTTTCAGAAATATAATCCATGATTTTTCAAGTCAGTTGAATGCCTGAGTAAATAATACATGTTTAACTCTGTAAAATGCTTAAACATATTTTATTGAACTGAACAATTATGAGTAAACCATGCTTCCTGCTGTTATTTCCATATGGTTTTTATCAATATGCTTTTCAGTTGTTTATTCTAAGCACTACACATTCTTACAATTTTTGTCTTCCTCTGATTTTGTTCCCTCTCTCTTTAATTCTTTCCTATCTGGCAAACTAACAAAGTCCAAAATGCAATAAATTCTGTTGTGTTATGAATATATCACTTCAGTTTCTGTTGATATTCACCATGTGCTTATAGAATACACTGGCTTTCGAAAGAAAATAATGATATGATACTCTGAGCGTTTACTCTCTACACCCTTTCCATAATAGTTAAGTAATAAAGAAAGTGGTTACTTTTCTTTGACAAAGCTGTTTAGATAGCCTGTTCAAACCTCATAGATTTGTTTGCACCTACAACCTACCCAGCAAGTGAAGGAATAAAGCAAGAAAAATTCTATCCCTTCTCACTAGGATACACACACACACACACAAGGATCTTGTCAAGAAATGCTTTGTCAATCCTTCATATTACCTTTATCAGAAACGGTTTCTTTCTAAGACTTATTACTAAACAGAAAACACCACTGGGGTTTCCCTGGTGGTCCAGGGGTTAAAACTCTGGCCTTCCAATGCAGTGGAGAAGGAAATGGCAACCCACTCCAGTATTCCTGCCGGAATAATCCCAGGCACAGAGGAGCCTGGCGGGCTATAGTCCATGGGATAGCAAAGTTCATGAGATTGGTGGAGTGCTTAAGATGCCCCAGATACTATTTGTGTGACTAAGAGTGCATTTCTGCAAAGAGTCAGACACAACTGAGCGACTAACACTTTCCAATGCAGGAGACATGGGTTTGATTCCTAGTTAGGGACCTGAGATCTCATATGCTGCACAGCGTGGCAAATAAAATAAACTTAAAAGAAAGATCAAACCACTGATCTTGACTCAGCGCAAGAACAAATATATGTGATTGGTGTATGTGTGTGCATGTACATGATTTTTATATATATACAAAATTCATGTCTTTATTTCTCCACTCTATAAAATAATAATAAAAAAAACCCCAGCTAGGTGGGAATTTAGTTAATCTTTATTTGCAAGCCTTGCACTTCTAATACCAGACATTTTATTCCTTTCTTTCTTTTTTTCTTTCCTTTTTCCCTAGGTGGGCTTGTCTGAATATTTTCAGAAGAAGTTAGTAGGCGGCGACTTTCATCTATGCTCTCTGCACTATCGGTGTCTGCTTTTACGTTGGTACTGTGCAAATTGTCGTGCTCATGCTGTTTTACTCTTTAGGGCTGTACTTGCTCAAGCTGTGTTACTGTTTTGCTTCTGCTGCAACATGAAGACCTAAACATTTTAAAAGAGAGGTCAAAATAAACACATTCTGTTCCTTTCCTCAGAGGAGATTCATGGAGTGCTTAATATGCACCAGATACTACTTGTGTGACTAAGAGTAGCATTTCTGCTAATAAATTCTATTAGGAGTGTTTATTCTCACTTTTGGAAAAAGGAAATCTGTATTCAGACTAAGCATTCTATTAAATGTATGCCTTATATTCAGTTTGCTGCCCATTGTGTCTGGCTCATGAGATTTGCTAGTTTCTGCCTTTTTGTGAACTTTGACAGAAAAGAGTGTAAGCATTTAGACTTTATTTCATCATTTCAAAATTTAGGAAGACTTTGTTTTAAAGTTTATTGAAGTAGTAATAAAATAACCCCTTTCACCAACTTATCCTCATTGAACAAATTTCCCATTTCCTATAAATTGAGATAAATTGACAGAAATAACACCATACATTTAGTCTTAGACCCAAATATAAATTGACATGAAGTAGTGTTATTTATCAATTATATTTTGGAACACTTTTTTACACATCTGGCAAGTGCTAAACAGTGAAGACCTAATGATGAATAAAAGTCTCTGACCTTTAAGAAGCTTCCAGAGCTAAGCCCCATACTAATCTGTTTCCTTCCATCTGGTAGAAGAATGATAGAAATGTCCATGGGTTGGATTTCAAACTCTAGATTACCAAGGCTTCCTATAATTAACTATTCATAAACTTAAATCAGCAGTGAAATACTATGTGCTGAACTCTACATCAGTTTTTATTACATATTCTTTTAGCAAATATTTATTTTTAAAATATCTAACATTTACTTACTACTATTAAATACATTATACTAAATACATACTATAATTAGTGTGAAAGTGTTAGTCGCTCAGTTCAGTTCAATTCACTTGGTAGTACCCAACTCTTTGCAACCCCATGGACTGCAGCCCACCAAGCTCCTCTGTCCATGGGATTGTCCAGACAAGGATACTGGAGTGGTTTGCCATTTTCCTTCTCCAGGGAATCTTCCTCCTGCACTGCAGCAGATTCTTTACCGAATGAGCTACCAAGAAAGCTGTTATATAAATATCAGATCAGATCAGTCGCTCAGTCGTGTCCGACTCTTTGCGACTCCATGAACTGCAGCACGCCAGGCCTCCCTGTCCATCACCAGCTCCCGGAGGTCACTCAGACTCACATCCATCGAGTCAGTGATGCCATCCAGCCATCTCATCCTCTGTCGTCCCCTTCTCCTCCTGCCCCCAATCCCTCCCAGCATCAGAGTTTTCTCCAATGAGCCAACTCTTCGCATGAGGTGGCCAAAATACTGGAGTTTCAATTTTAGCATCATTCCTTCCAAAGAAATTCCAGGGCTGATCTCCTTCAGAATGGACCAATTGGATCTCCTTGCAGTCCAAGGGACTCTCAAGAGTCTTCTCCAACACCACAGTTCAAAAGCATCAATTCTTCAGCGCTCAGCCTTCTTCACAGTTCAGCTCTCACATTCATACATGACCACAGGAAAGACCATAGCCTTGACTAAGTGAACCTTTGTTGGCAAAGTAATATCTCTGCTTTTGAATATGCTATCTAGGTTGGTCATAACTTTCCTTCCAAAGAGTAAGCGTCTTTTAATTTCATGGCTGCAGTCACCATCTGCAGTGATTTTGGAGCCCAGAAAAACAAAGTCTGATACTGTTTCCACTGTTTCTCCATCTATTTCGCATGTAGTGATGGGACCAGATGCCATGATCTTTGTTTTCTGAATGTTGAGCTTTAAGGCAACCTTTTCACTCTCCACTTTCACTTTCATCAAGAGGCTTTTGAGTTCCTCTTCACTTTCTGCCATAAGGCTGGTGTCATCTGCTTATCTGAGGTTATTGATATTTCTCCCAGCAATCTTGATTCCAGCTTGTGTTTCTTCCAGTCCAGCATTTCTCATGATGTACTCTGCATATAGGTTAAATAAACATGGTGACAATATACAGCCTTGACGTACTCCTTTTCTTATTTGGAACCAGTCTGTTGTTCCATGACCAGTTTTAACTGTTGCTTCCTGACCTGCAAACAGATTTCTCAAGAGGCAGATCAGGTGGTCTGGTATTCCCATCTCTTTCAGAATTTTCCACAGTATATTGTGATCTACACAGTCAGAGGCTTTGGCATAGTCAATAAAGCAGAAATAGATGTTTTTCTGGAACTCTCTTGCTTTTTCCATGATCCAGCAGATTTTGGCAATTTGATCTCACATGTATATATATTATAAATATAAATATTGTCTCTTTAAACACACACACACAAAAACAACTCCATAAAGAGGGTGTTTTTACTAACTCCGTAATACCGAAGAAGAAACTAAAACTTAGGGAGGTTTTCATTCTAGAGCCAGGACTGGAATCGGGGTTTGGATCTGGATCCCATGCTTTATTAAGTTGTACTGAATGTTGGGGATTGAATGATGAGTACATCAAAAACCTTCCCTCACCTCATGGAGCTTACAATCTAATTGAGGAGACAGATATTAACTAAATCACTACACAAATATGTAAACACAAACAGCAATTAGTACTGAGAAGTGCAAATATGAGACATTAGAACAAAACTACCATGGGAAACAAGACATAAACTGACAGGGTAAGAGAAAACAACTCAAAAAGTTAAAATCATTGAATGGATTCTCAAAGCGCCCAGGAAAAGGACAAGCATTCCTAACATTGCCTATGGTCCACCACAATCTGGTCTCTGATATTTCACAGATTTCATCAAATTTCATGCCCTTTTCTTGGGTGCTTTCTGAAGTATAAACAAGCTTTAAATTGGTGCATGTAATGGAAAAGGGGTTAGAGGTTAAATAAAGTATTCATAGACAGAGGATGAGGCTGTGAGGCAGAGGGAACTAAAGGAAATTCAAATGGCTGAGAACCTCTATTACGGAGAAATTGGCATGAAATTTGATGAAATCTGTGAAGTATCAGAGACCAGATTGTAGTAGACCATAGGCAATGGTAGGAATGCTTGTCCTTTTCCTGGGAGCTTTGAGAATCCATTCAGTGACTTTAAATCTCCCAAAGTTCTATTTACCTCAAAAACCTTGGCAGATTTGCAAATCTACTGCACATAAACACAAAGACATATTTGAAATTTCTTCAATTTTTGCGAAGAATATTTTGTTATGTCTTTGGTCTGAGATTTTTATTTGAAGTTATTTGTTACTTTTGAATTTGAATTACTTTTAGCTTATCTTCATTACATATTTGGAAATGGCAACCCGCTCCAGTGTTCTTGCCTGGAGAATCCCAGGGATGGGGGAGCCTGGTGGTCTGCCGTCTATGGGGTCGCACAGAGTTGGACACGACTGAAGCGACTTAGCAACAGCAGCAGCAGCAGCATTACATATTTAGTGGGTCATAAAAATTTTTGGCTTAACCCCATCCATCTGGAATGTCCAGTGTTTGCATCAGTATTTTTGGTCTATAATTTTTACAATATTACCTGAAGATTAATACAGGTTATAGTTTAAGTATTAGTACATTCAGGCTGGTATAACCGAATACTATACACAGGGTGGCTTATAAACAAAATAAGTTTATCTGTCACAGTTCTAGAGGTTAGGAAGTCGGAGACCAAGGCACAAACAGATTCTGGTTCTGCTGAGCATCTGCTTCCCAGTGGAAGGAACAAGATGCTGTCTGAAGTCTTTAATTAGGGAAATACTCCCATTCATGAAGACTTCACCCTCATGATCTAATCACTCTCCAAAGCCCCCACCTCCTGAATTAAATGGTTAAAATTTCAACATATGAATTTGAGGGAGACACAAAATTTCATACTGTTCATGGACTTCTTGAGGCAAGAATAATGAGGTAGTTTGCCATTCTCTTCTCCAGTGGACCACACACCTTTACCACAACAAGGCTGTGATCCATGTGAATCATTTTGGTTAGTTTTCTGTGATTGTAGTTTTCATTCTGGAGGCCGTGGGATTATAGTTCTTGCTTCCTGACGGGAGGGACTGGCTGTGGGCAAAACTGGGTCTTGTTCTGGTGGGCAGAGCCATGTTCAATAAATCTTTAATCTGATTGTCCGCTCTAGGTAGGTGATGTGAAGAGTAGACTCATTGGAAAAGACCCTGACCCTGGGAAGATTGAGGGCAGGAGGAAAAGGGATAGACAGAGGATGAGATGGTTGGATGACATCATCGACACAATGGACATGAGTTTGAGCAAACTCCAGGAGATGGTGAAGGACAGGGAATCCTGGCATGCTGCAGTCTGTGGGGTCACAAAGAGTAGGACATGACTTAGCAACTGAACAACAACAAACTTTCAGTCCATAACAAAAACAGTGATGCTTATCCACAGAAAATGTGTACATAATTCCATATCCCAAATCTTATAAGGAGGTCCTTTATTGCTGTAATCAGATCAGATCAGATCAGGTACTTTTATTTTCCACATCGGAATTTAGACATAAGTAGAGTTTGCTGCTAAGTCACTTCAGTCGTGTTCGACTTTGTGCTACCTCATAGATGGCAGCTCACCAGGCTCCCCCGTACCTGGGATTCTCCAGGCAAGAACACTGGAGGGGATTGCCATTTCCTTCTCCAATGCATGAAAGTGAAAAGTGAAAGTGAAGTCGCTTAATCGTGTCTGACTTTTAGCAACACCATGGACTGCAGCCCACCAGGCTCCTCTGTCCACGGGATTTTCCAGGCAAGAGTACTGGAGTGGGGTGCCATGTTTTAACAAAAGGTCCCCCCACAAAATGGGTTAAAGTTAAAAAAATATTTGAAAGTCATGTATGCCCACATGCATGAAACAAACCATTATCTCATAATACATGAGTCAGGCGGGAAAGAAACCATTATCACACAATGCACATTTCTATAATGGAGATGATGGGCAAAGGGAAAAAAGACTGCCCCTATCTCCCTGAAAGAAACAGGAAAGGCTGCAGACCAGGCAGTGTCTTGTCTGAGGCTCTACGACTAAGTAGATTATTGCCATGCTTTTCAGTGGAAGAGAGCAGAGGAAATGAAATGTATAAATGCAGGGAAATGAGAGAATATTCCATAATTACAAACTTACAATGAACTTCGAATTTCAGAAATCAAGTGAAAGCCACGGCAAATGATCAGCCAGGATAGATATGCACCTTGTGAGACGTGGAGGTGGAAGTGTCCAGTTTGCCAACTTTGGAGAAGAAATCTGCTTTTCACAGAGGTGGATTTTATGACCTATAACAACAGAGGACCCAAGACCAACAGAGGAACAGGAGTCTGCATTAAAATGGGAGACTATCTCTTGAGACTGCTGAGCTATTTGGCTTTCATGTGAGAAAGTACATAAAAATATTGTGATGGATATTGTTGAAAGGGAACACACATTGTCGAGACTCCTCAAACGTTCTATTTTTATGGAAATTAGTAGTCAGGAAAAATACACCAAAAGGAGATAATCAATATGCATGTACAGAGATTTGGCTTCTGACAAACACCCATATGATAACGTTGGGTCTACTCAGCACATTAATGAAATTTGGCAAGAGTTATGAATTGTCTTAGCAACCTCCCCAGGAAATGAAGTTTGGCTGATGCAATGCCATCTTAGGAAAGGCCAGATCTGCATATCATTAACATTTGTGTTGGTGGGTTCCCAAAAATGGATGTCATTTGACCCAGAATGGGTGTTATATAAAAGCCCTCGCTGTCGACAGGAGTGGGAAACCACGTGAGAAAGTAAAAAATCAGACACTTCCTCAAGCATAAATGGCTGGTGTCAAAACTCATTGCAATCATGCTATGTTCAGCAGCTGCACCTGCTTGGTAACTAGGGAACTATCTGGCTATGCATGTTTGTTTCACACATCAGAATTTAAAGTAGAGGATGGAATACACTGGGCAACATCTCATGAAAATGGAGTTTTTTCCTCCTTCCATAATCTGAGCCTGAGCCTTAAAACGGGAGGAAGTCATGACATAACTGTGTTTTCATCTGCAGAAAAATACATATTTTTCAATGCTAGTAATGGCATTTAAAAGGAAAACATGCCTGTTTGGTCACTGGCCACTCCCACATTATAACTCTCCTGGAATTTCCTTTTTAAGCAATCTTTCCTAGAGACCCAGTATTGGCCTGAGACCAATTTACTCTTTGCCAAAAAAGTAATTTCTCAGGCCCAATTATCTAGGAAGCTCATAAAATGTGTGCCTTGGCAGACTGAGGAAAAAAGATTTTCTTAATCAGGTTTTCCAGAGGAACTCTCAGAATTTCCAATCCAAGATCCTGTTTTGGTTGGAAGAAGGTGCACAGATAGAAACATTAATAAAGAGAAATGAGGAGTATTGTCTCATAAAACTATAGGCAGATTTATAGCATCAGGACCCTCCTGGTGGAAGTGAAGGGAATAGTAAAAGGAAAGAATCTAGAACTAAGGATCTATAAAATGCCCATATTCAATATGCACAGTCATTAGGGTAACCTGAAGGGAGACCTAGAAGTTAAAGAGAGGATAAAGATTTCTTTTCATAGCTGTTTGAACCAGATAGTATGGCAAAACAAAGAGGATTCCAATTTAAAAAATAAAAATAAAACAACTACAAAAAAAGAAAAAGAGGGCCAAGAGGTTTGCCTGGGATCCATGTAGGTAGGGGGCCAGGAGACTTATAAGGACCTAGGACTTTGCTTACATATGCCCTGTTGCCATAATCTTAAGGTGTGTTTTTATCTTCACAATGAGACAACAATTAACCTTTATTCCTGTTTTCTCTACAATTTCACTGGTATATCTAATTCTTTTATCTGAGAAAACGTCAAACATTTTTAACTTCTGTTATTCCTCTTGAAGTGAGTGTATGTGCCTTAATCTAAAAGAATTTTTCCTGAGAAATTCAGAAAACAAAGGTTGGATGCTGAGACATTTTAAAGCTAATTATATATGCCTCTGAATGATCAATTACTATTTGCTTCACTTAGATGAGAAAAATATCATAAAACATTACCTACTCATTTTTATCATTTTCTAAGCTCATGTTTTGATCAGGAAGATCCCCTGGAGAAGGAAATGTCAACCTATTCCAGTATTCTTGCCTGGAAAATCCCAGACAGAGGAGCCTGGCAGGCTACAGTGCATTGGGTCACAAAGAGTGGAATATGACTGAACAACTGAGCGATTGAGCACAAACGCAAGCTTACCTTTATTCTTAAACCTTTGCTTCAAATGAGTTCACAACTGCAGACTGATCTTTATCAATAAATAAAAATAACAACAACAACAATAATATTAATCATGTTATTGGAGGAGAAGGGGGTGCCATCTCAGGAGATTCCCTAGGAGGAGCTGCCAAGTAAGGGTCTCTGGCTTTGTGTAGGAAAGAATTCAACAGCAACCTGTAGTAATGTGAAAGCAATTTTATTTAAGCAGATACACTTTCTGTAGCAGAAGGTGGTCTGTCTTAGAAGGAGAGAGTGCAGAAATTTGAAGTGGTTAGTTTTTATGAGCTAGGTGTTTTCATATGCTAATGAGTGGAAAGAACAGTCTATTTTGGAGGAGTGGGGATTTCCAGGAATTGTTCCACCACTCACTTTTTGGCCTTCTATGGTCAGCCTCTGAACTGTCCCAGTGCCTGTGGGTGTGTCATTTAGATAAGCTGTATTATATTCCAATGAGTGCAGAAGGCTCAAGGTCTTATGGGAAGTTGAGCCTTCCGCCATCTTGAGCCCAGTCAGTTCTAACCTGTTTTTCCCATGTCCTGCTTTTCTCCATGGCTGTGTCATTCTCTTAATGGTTGTGCCCTGCCATTCTCTCCTGTCTCAACATGACAGCATCCTCTTCAGTGAGTGAAAGTGAAAAGTGAAAGTCTTTGTTGCTCAGTCATGTGACCCCATGGACTGTAGCCCATCAGTTTCCTCTGTCTATGGAATTCTCAAGGCAAGAATGCTGGAGTGGGTTGCCATTGCCTTCTCCAGAGGACCTTCCCAACCCAGGGATCAAACCTGGGTCTCTTGTACTGCTGGCAGATTCTTTACCGTCTGAGCCACGATCAGAACTTAAAACCTTGATGCCATTTTTGCTCCCATGGAGACCAGGAGAAAAATTAAGAGAATGAAAACGTTTTAGAACTCTGTGTGAGTGGTAAGTAAATGCAGTGATTTTAGTTGGGTTGGTTTAAAGTGGATGAAAATTTTTAAACTGGATGAAAAAAAGTGGCCCTGGCATTCCATTCTGCTCTGATTGATTGCCCTAAGGAGTCAGTTTAGGGTCCACCGAGTGTTCAGAGCTGCATGGTGGACCAGCTGCTGCTTTGTTTTACTTGAGGGAAGAGGAAACCCAAGAGTTGTTCTTTGAAATTTAAGGAAACAGTGAACTAATCAAGAATACTTTTAAAAACAGCATTAGGATATTAAGGCCATTTTGAGAAACAGAAAGCTCACCTGACAATATTTTACTGACCAAATCTCTCAGAGCACCTGCTACCAATTCAAATATTTGAATTCCATGGGAAACTTTGGCCCAACATCACATTATCATATAACCATGGCAAGATTTTCTTGTTCTTTTTGCTATTTTGCAAATAAAACTCTTCTGTTTGCAATGTGCAGCTGTAGGTACTACACCTTTTCTTCCTGTATGAGGAAAGTGAAAGTTGCTCAATCGTGTCCGACTCTTTGTGACCCTCATGGACTATACAGTCCATGGAATTCTCCAGGCCAGAATACAAGAGTGGGTAGCCTTTCTCTTCTCCAGGAGATCTTCCCAGGTCTTCCACATTGCAGGTGGATTCTTTACCAGCTGAACCACCAGGGAAGCCCAAGAATACTGGAGTGGGTAGCCTATTCCTTCTCCCATGGACCTTATGGACAGAGGACCCTGGTAGGCTGCAGTCCATGGGGTCACTGAGAGTCGGACAGGACTGAGCGACTTCACTTTCACTTTTCACTTTCATGCATTGGAGAAGGAAATGGCAACCCACTCCAGTGTTCTTGCCTGGAGAATCCCATGGACGGGGGAGGCTGGTGGGCTGCCGTCTATGGGGTCGCACAGAGTTGGACACGACTGAAGTGACTTAGCATGGACCTTACTGACCCAGGAATCGAACTGGGGTCTCCTGCATTGCAGGTGATTTCTTTACCAGCTGAGCTACCTGTATGAGAGGGACAAAACAAATATACGTAGTTCATTTATGAAATGTTAGGAATTATTCTGCTATTTGTTTTCTTTTGCTTCCAGGAAATTTATATTTAAATAATACATTTTAAAGAAGACTTTAGCACAGTTAAGTATGGTTAAAATTGTATGTTTTTTATTATGTGATTTTTTTACCATACAAACGTTTTATAAAAGAAACCTTTAAAAGTAATGTGTTGTCTTTTATATAAATAACTCTGATGTGCTACAATTTCTTGCTATGACCATGCCAGATTTGTAATAAATATCTATGTACCGATAAGGAAAGAGTGCCTACCCAAATGCTATCTGGGAGAAATGCCTCCCAGGGGGTTATAACAGAGATCAAGTTGGAGGTGATAAAATGACAAAGCATCTTTCATTTCCATCATTCCCTCTGAGATGACTATGGAAGAACAGGATGCATCATCCTTTAGGACACTTCACTAAGATTTACAGCAATTGTTCCTTTCTTTCAGATTGCTGTTACTTTCGTCAGTGTTACATACTGTCATTAAATTCTCCACCCTCACTATTACAGCTTCCATTACCACCCACATGGCACTACGGCTTTATCCATGGGTGGCAGATGTTATCACCATATGTCATCCGATCAATTTTCCATTCAAGGGTAATGTAATGTTTGGGGGAAAGCCAACTCACACTTTAGTAAAGACTTTCTCTGTAGTTTTCACCAGCCGTAAATGCAAGCATCCTTTCAACTTCTTGGCTCTGATAGCTAACCAAAAAATCAGCAGGGAACTTAAAGATGTATTGCATATTTCCATGTTAGTTGGGCTCTCTCTTACTATTACCTGCCAAATTGCTTCCTATTAAGGAGTTTGCCAATATTTTGCTTTCCTCTACTTTTATTCTTCTGTCCAGAACATCCTGGACAGAGAACCATTAACAAGATGAATTCCAAAGAAGACAGTAGTCTCAGGTCTGGTTCACAAGGTTGCTACTTTTTGTTTATTTCTCGGATCTTTATTTTACCTCCTTATTCTAGAAGTTGGCTTTGCTCACAGAGTTTGAAATTCTTACTCTATATAATTCTAGAGGATAACCAACAATGACAAGATCAATTTATCATCATTTATCATGATTTGCATATGCTGTCTCTCTTTCTCTCATTTCTTTTTGTTTTCTTCTTTTTCTCTCAACATTTTCTCCCAACTTCATTCCTCTCTTGCTATGGATTTATACTTTGTCATGTTATTGAACACATTATTTGCCAATCACTGTGCTATGCTCTGCATATTTAAATTTTAAATAGAATGCACTTCTAATAAATTTTTCAAATCTGTAAATTTAAACCTCAAATTATTTTTTGAAACCAGTCCAGTCTAAATCACTGAATTTCTCATACATGTTGGATAATTAAAATGTGGACTGTCTGGGAGGAGAGCAAGTGGAAACAATTAATTGTTTTTATTGATAATGAAATGATTCCCCTCTCAAGTGTTCTAGATGCCTTATAATTTGGTAAATAAAGTTCTCTTTACATTATCCACAATCATCAATATTTTAAGAACTTGGATAATGTTCTTTTTCCAATCTCATGGTTAAACTCACTTGAAATCTGTTAATTCCAATGATCACTGAACTTGCCTTTCTCCGTATATTTTCTGTTTGTTTCTTTCTTGATATGTGGTAATCAGAAATTACTGTGGCATTTCAAGCATAGATAGAAAAATTGAAATTTTATATGAATACACTTTTCTTTTAAAAATTTCTTATTTATTATACTTCTAGAAAACAGGTAGGTTTGTAGGCATTTTGGGTGACATAAACCAAAATAATATGTCTCCTCCTGAGTTACAGCTGATGTTCAAAAATCATCACATTTAAATTTAAATAACTTTATATTTACCCCTAGTGAAAACCACCCACTACTTTATTATTCATTGATGCTGACCTATAAATTTTTTTAGTTTTGTTTTTAATGGAACTCTCCAGGAAACATAAGTAGAATCAGAACATAAATTATTTTACTGTTTTTCAAAACATTTTATTAATATCAATTGTTGTAAAACTAACAATCCTATTTGTAGTTGTCTGAAGCATAAATTCCTGAGGAAACCATTTTGCCAATTTTATTTTTATCCTGAGCATCTTATCACTCAGCAAATTCCTTATTTTTGATACATCATATTTCACAATCTTCTATATTTTGTGATACATTGGGAAATATTTTTTTTAATTAACACCCATATAAAAAATGTAGACTCTTAAAGCTCTTTAACAAAGAGATCACAAGGCACATTTTTTTCTCACTAAAATATGTTGTCATCTTTGCTCCCATAGTTATTCCAGTTACTGCTATAATCTATGATCTTCCTCTTTGTTATACATTCTCCTGGGATACATCTCAAGGACAGGAGGTACATCTGCTATTTAATTTGGGTCTCTACACATTGCCTAATTCGGCACTCCTGTTCTATAGTGTAGACCATATGTGTATATAGATAAGATTATAATTAACCTCTATTAGCATGGGAACTCCATTAAGTCAGAGATATGACCTTCTTTACTGTAGTATTTTAATACCAACAACAATAATTTTCATATAAAAATCTAAATAAATATTTGTGAATTCACAAATTCATTGTGAATTTGTACTTTCAGAAGTACATTGTTAATATCTCACAAGTAACTAATGAAGCTAGTTTCATCTGTTTTTTTTAATTAAGTATCTTTGAATATCTCTTACTGTTTGATGATTATCATGGTGTTCTCACGTGGGTAGAAGTCACACTGATGGTCTCCTGGCACCAGGGTAATTTATAACAACATGTAAAATACTTTGGCCAGTTGTACCAAATTTTACCCTTAAGTTCTTACAAGCATTTGGGTAGTTGCCAACAAGTCTTGCTGATCCATTCTTTTCTGTGGCTCATCTACCTCTAGAATAGTTTTAGTATTTTTTATTACCTTTTGATGTTTCTGAATCTCAATTTCAAAAGACAATTTAAGAATCCTTTAATGAAGGATTGGAATGAAAAAATGATTTTCTATATTTTTAATCCCTTGGAGAAGAAAATGGTAACCCACTCCAGTTTTCTTGCCTGGAAAATCTCATGGACAAAGAAACCTGGTAGGCTACCGTCCATGGGGTCGCAAAGAGTCGGACACGACTGAGCAACTTCACTTTCACTTTCATGCTTATGAGACCAGAGATATGAAATAGTTCTACTGATCCTTCAGCTTACATTAATACATCAAAAATCCTTTATCTTTGACAATCTGGTTCCTTGGAGGGGTCTTCTTACTTCTAAACTACATAATTGTGGATGAATTTGGACTACCACACCTTAAGAGCCTCACACGCTAGTAAAGTAATGCTCAAAATTCTCCAAGCCAGGCTTCAGCAATATGTGAACCGTGAACATCCAGATATTCAAGCTGGTTTTAGGAAAGGCAGAGGAACCAGAGATCAAATTGCCAACATCCGCTGGATCATCGAAAAAGCAAGAGAGTTCCACAAAAACATCTATTTCTGCTTTATTGACTAGGCCAAAGCCTTTGACTGTGTGGATCACAATAAACTGTGGAAAATTCTGAGAGATGGGAATACCAGACCACCTGACCTGCCTCTTGAGAAACCTATACGCAGGTCAGAAAGCAAAAGTTAGAACTGGACATGGAACAACAGACTGGTTCCAAATAGGGAAAGGAGTACATCAAGGCTGTATTTTGTCACCCTGCTTATTTAACCTCTATGCAGAGTACATCATGAGAAACGCTGGGCTGGAAGAAATACAAGCTGGAATCAAGATTGCTGGGAGAAATATCAATAACCTCAGATATGCAGATGACACCACCCTTATGGCAGAAAGTGAAGAAGAACTAAAAAGCCTCTTGATGAAAGTGAAAGTGGAGAGTGAAAAAGTTGGCTTAAAGCTCAACATTTAGAAGACGAAGATCATGGCATCTGGTCCCATCACTTCATGGGAAATAGATGGGGAAACAGTGGAAACAGTGGCAGATTTTATTTTTCTGGGCTCCAAAATCACTGCAGATGGTGACTGCAGCCATGAAATTAAAAGATGCTTACTCCTTGAAAGGAAAGCTATGACCAACGTAGATGGCATATTCAAAAGCCAGAGACATTACTTTGCCAACAAAGGTCCGTCTAGTCAGGGCTATGGTTTTTCCTGTGGTCATGTATGGATGTGAGAGTTTGATTGTGAAGAAGGCTGAGAGCCGAAGAATTGATGGCTTTGAACTGTGGCATAGGAGAAGACTCTTGAGAGTCCCTTGGACTGCAAGGAGATCTAACCAGTCCATTCTGAAGGAGATCAGCCCTGGGATTACTTTGGCAGGAATAATGCTAAAGCTGAAACTTCAGTATTTTGGCCACCTCATATGAAGTGTTTACTCATTGGAAAAGACTCTAATGCTGAGAGGGATTGGAGGCAGGAGGAGAAGGGGACGACAGAGGATGAGATGGCTGGATGGCATCACTGACTCAATGGATGTTAGTCTGGGTGAACTCCAGGAGTTAGTGATGGACAGGGAGGCCTGGCGTGCTGCAATTCATGGGGTCACAAAGAGTCGGACACAACTGAGCGACTGAGTTGAACTGAACTGAACTGACCTTAAGAGCCTCCCAATTCCATTCACTTCATAAATCCTTCACTTTCAAAATATAAGTTTTATTAAGATAGTCTCTAGTTAAGTATGGTGGTTTTTGTGCTCAATTATGTTTCATTCTTTGTGGCACCATGAACTGTAGCCCACCAGGCTCCTCTGCCCATGGAACTTTTCAGGCAAGAATACTGGAGTGAGGTGCCATCCTACTCCAGGGGATATTCCCAACCCAGGGATTGAATGCCAAGCTCTTACATCTCCTCCATCAGCAGGCAGATTCTTTATCACTAACTCCACCTGGGAAGCCCAGTTCAACATGGTTAATTTTATTTAATTATTTGGTCTATGCCATGCCTCAGCTATTTCCACAGTGTTCATTTGCATGATCTTAAAACCATATCTTACCTCTATTGCTCAACTGAGGAAAACATCACCCAGTTAAGACAAAATATTGAAGTCCTTTCCTATTACAAATTGCTCTAGTTTAGAGACTTCCATAAATTTTCCCAATTGTTTTACTCTTTTGGCTTGTGTTCATTATCCAGGTGTGTTTTTTTTTTTATTTCAAGAGTAAGCATAGTTTATAAGAGCCCAAAATGAAAACAATTTTAATTTCCAGCATCATTTGAATGGGTAAGTAAAAATGGGGTATGGAATAATCAAAATGGAAAAACCAACTACATGAAGCAACATGGATGAATCTACAATGCTGAATGACAGAAACAAGAAAAAATAATATGGATAGTATTTACAAAATGTTCATTTACATAAAGTTCAAATGTAAGCAAAAATAAACTGTATTATTGAGGAAATACCTACGGAGATGGTTTTATTTTTTAATTTTATTTATTTATTTTTTTTTTTTTTTTTTTTGCTTTTTTAAAATTTTATCTTATTTAAGTTTACAATATTGTATTGGTTTTGCCAGGTTTTTAAGAATTCTTAAATTATTTAATAATGGTATTTAACCTTTAGAGTTTTTGTAATTACTTCTCAGGAAAGATTTTTAAAGTCACTCAGACTACCCTCCATTCTGTTATCTCTGCTTCTGACACATGTAACTGAATTCCCATGGTGATCAAGGGTCCCACTGTCACGGTTCCTTAGGAAAACATCTTCTCTATCCCCATCAGCCTTATTATTCTCATCACTTCTGTCTGCCCAGTGGTCTAGGCAGAGACATGCAGTCACGAGGAAGGCCACTTGTTTGTGTTATTGTTGTTCAGTCGCTAATTTATGTCTGACTCTTTGTGACCCAATGGACTTGCAGCATGCCAGACTCCTCTGTCCTCCACTATCCTCTGGAGTGTACTCAGATTCATGTCCATTGAGTTGGTGATTCTACCTAACCATCTCAACCTCTGCTGCCCCCTTCTCCTTTTTGCCTTCAATCTTTCACAGCATCAGGGTCTTATCCAATGAGTCAGCTCTTGCCAACAGGTGGCCAAAGTCTTGGAGCTTCAGCTTCAGCATTAGTCCTTCCAATAAATATTCAGGACTGATTTCCTTTAGGATTGACTGATTTGATCTCCTTACTGTCCAAGGGACTCTCAAGAGTCTTCTCCAGCACTACAATTAGAAAGTATCAATTCTTTGATGCTCAGCATTTTTTATGGTCCAACTCTCACATCCATACATCACTGCTGGTAAAACCATATCTTTGATTATAAGGAATTTTGTTGGCAAAGTGATGTCTCTGCTTTTTAATATGCTGTCTAGGTTTGTAATAGCTTTCCTTCTAAGAATCAAGCATATTTTAATTTCATGGCTTCAGTCACCATCTGCAGTGATTTTGGAGCCCAAGAAAATAAAATCAGTCACTGTTTCCCCTTCTATTTGCCATGAAGTGATGGAACCAGATGCCATGATCTTAGTTTTTTAAATAAAAAATTCAATTCAGTGTCTTTGAATTGAAGAGAGAGCCTGGTGGTCAATATGCTAGAAGATTCTTGCCCTGGGTATGTACAAAGCACAGAATTTGCCTCTGTTTCTTTACTTCCTATTCATTCTTAAAATCACTTTCATTTATCTCTTGACCCAACCACTCCCTTGAAACTGCTCACTTTCAGTTCACCAAGAACTAAAAGTCAAATTTCAATGGAAAAAATTGTTTCTAAAACTTAAGTCAGACAGAAAGACAAGTGCTGCATGATGTTACTTATATGTAGACTTTTAAAAACCCAAACTTGTAAAAACAGAACTGGTGGTTACCAAAGGGTATAGGAGTGGATGAAAGTGAAAGTGGAGAGTGAAAAGTTTGGCTTAAAGCTCAACATTCAGAAAACAAAGATCATGGCATCTGGTCCCATCACTACATGGGAAATAGATGGAGAAACAGTGGAAACAGTGTCAGACTTTATTTTTCTGGGCTCCAAAATCACTGCAGATGGTGACTGTAGCCATGAAATTAAAAGACACTTACTCCTTGGAAGGAAAGTTATGACCAACCTAGATAGCATATTCAAAAGCAGAGACATCACTTTGCCAACAAAGGTTCGCTTAGTCAAGGCTATGGTCTTTCCTGTGGTCATGTATGGATGTGAGAGCTGGACTGTGAAGAAGGCTGAGCACCGAAGAATTGATGCTTTTGAACTGTGGTGTTGGAGAAGACTCTTGAGAGTCCCTTGGACTGCAGGGAGATCCAACCAGTCCATTCTGAAGGAGATCAACCCTGGGATTTCTTTGGAAGGAATGATGCTAAAGTTGAAACTCCAGTATTTTGGCCACCTCATGCGAAGAGTTGACTCATTGGAAAAGACTCTGATGCTGGGAGGGATTGGGGGCAGGAGGAGAAGAGGACTACAGAGGATGAGATGGCTGGATGGCATCACCGACTCGATGGATGTGAGTCTGAGTGACCTCCGAGAGCTGGTGATGGATAGGGAGGCCTGGCGTGCTGCGGTTCATGGGGTCGCAAAGAGTTGGACACGACTGAGCGACTGATCTGATCTGATAGGAGTGGAAGGACAGGAAAGATGTTGTTTAAGTGTAGCAATCTATGATTAGTAAATAAGCCCTATAGCTACGTACAAAGCACAGCAGAGAGAAAATAGACAATATTGTATTATAAACATCAAACTTGCTAAAAGATTACAACTTAATTATTCCAACTCCTAAAATGAAACGATAATTAGAAGTGCTAATTATCTACAATGCCAATCCCATTACAATATATAAGTGTAGCAAATTAACATGTTGTATGCCATAAATTTACACAGTGCTATATGTCACGTATGGATGTGAGAGCTGGACTGTGAAGAAGGCTGAGCGCCGAAGAATTGATGCTTTTGAACTGTGGCGTTGGAGAAGACTCTTGAGAGTCCCTTGGACTGCAAGGAGATCCAACCAGTCCATTCTGAAGGAGATCAGCCCTGGGATTTCTTTGGAAGGAATGATGCTAAAGCTGAAACTCCAGTATTTTGGCCACCTCATGCGAAGAGTTGACTCATTGGAGAAGACTCTGATGCTGGGAGGGATTGGGGGCAGGAGGAGAAGGGGACGACAGAGGATGAGATGGCTGGATGGCATCACCGACTCGATGGACGTGAGTCTGAGTGAACTCCGGGAGTTGGTGATGGACAAGGAGGCCTGGCATGCTGCGATTCATGGGACACGACTGAGCGACTGATCTGATCTGATCTGATATGTCAAAAATATTTTCATGAAAAAAATAGTAAAATTTAAATGTGCATGTTACTCACCTGGGGATCTTGTTAAAATGCAGATTATGATTCAGTTTACTGGGATGGATCTGAGATTCTGCATCATCACAAGATCCAGAGGATGCCTAAGCTGACCTCAGTGGACTGCACTATGTACAGCAAGGAACCAGACTTGGCAGAGCCTTGATAAGACATAATCTTGAAATTCTTTATTCTTTTGGATTTTGCTCCATTATTCTCTTGGTTTCCCTCCAGGATGACTGTTCCTGTTCCCCTTCTCCAAGCATCCTTTCTTCATTCCACTACCTCTGGTTGTTTTTCAATGCCCAGAGTGTCATTCTCAATCTACTTCTCTTTCCAGAGTGAGAGTTTTCAAACTTTAGTATAACAGGAAAGGTAGCTGGGAAATGCATTAAAATGGAGTTTCCTAAGCCCCACTTCAGAGATTCTGATTTAGTAGGTATGGAGTAGTCTCTGTTAATGTGCATTTTTAATTATATTTTTAGAGTTATATGTAGACTCTATATATATAGACATATATATATATGACCTGGTGATTCCACTCCTAGACATGTACCTAAGAGAAATAAAAATATATGTCCATACATAAACTTGTATACAAACTTGTGTATTCATTGTGGCATAATCACAACAACCAGAAATTGAAACAACTCAAATGTCCACCAACTAACAAATGAACAAACAAAATGTGATATAGAATGGTATTTAGCAATAAAAAGGAATGAAGTACTGATACATGCTACAACAGACATTAACTTTGAAAACATTATGCTAAGTGAAAGAAACCAGACACAAAGGCTATATACTGTATGATTTTGTTATATAAAATATCTAAAATAGGCAATTTATATATAGAGAGAAATAGAAAATAAATTAATGGCTACCTAGAACTAGGAGTTGGAAAGTGATGAGAGTAATTGCTAATGAGCATGAGGTTTCTTTTTGAGGGTGATGAAAATGCATAGTTGCTTGTTATAATAGTGGCATAACTCCGATGCATTTTAAATTCTGATAAATGGGTTTCTTGGACCACAGTTCTGAGAAGCACTGTCTAAGGGCACTCATGCACTCTCATTGCTCTAGTTAAACCCTAGATGATGTCTGTATTAAATCTACCCCCCAGACCTCATCATGATTTTAACTGACTACATAATAATTCAACCTGGATTATTAAAAAACTTCAAAATGTCAAAGCTAAATCTGTTATATTTACCTCCAAAACCTCTTTGTAACCCCTCTCTCTGAGATAACAGGGCTATAATCTAACAACAAAAATTGCAGTCAGAGTTTGTTTCAAAAAAAATGCACATCTACTGAATCGATGCCCTACAGCATGGTTGGCATAAATATCACCTGGGAGAACTTGCTAAAAATGCTAGGCCAAAACTCCCCAAATGCTGATTCCTGAAGTCTGGCCTGTGGCTTGAAGATCTGCATTTTTCATAAATGTTCCTGCAATGACTCTCTTGCAGATGGGCCCCAACCTCCAAGTTAAATGCTATCCGAGGGCTTCCTCCAGTTATTCCTACACAGAAGCTCTGAAAGCATCTCTCACAGGAAAGGACTTGGAATGGGAATCAGAAATAATTCAAGCTTCCCTTTATCTCTAACAGAGCCTCCCAAAGCTAACACAAATAACCGTGCACACAGGGTAAAACCAGCGCAATTCTATCTAAAGTTAATTTCAGTGACAGTCACTCCCCACCTAACCAGATTGACACCCCTAAAACCTTCCCATAGTTATATTCTGGACTTCCAGGAATACCAGTGACTTGCTTTCATTCCAGTTGTTCTTGGAGTTAAAAAATATTTTCTTGTCACTTCTCTATTTTTCTCTCTTTGGTCTTATTTCCATGAGGAAAAGACACTCGATGACACACATTACTAATTTAAGAAATTGAATGGCAAAGCCTTTAAATATCTCAGGTAGGAAGTGCACAGCTTTATGGTTGAGATAACATTCATTGTTTAATTTATGTCTCCCCGTGGAAAATTTTCAGACCTTCACTAGTGAAAGCTCAATTAATAGCACTTTTTATCATAAAGAGGCACGATTTGTATGATATTTTGTAAGTTAAGAGTTCAAGCTGTATATAGTTTAAATTCTTTGTCAGTTCTAGACAAACTTCCTTTAAGCTATGGACAAATTTGCTTTATTGCCTTAGAGAAATCTGATGATATTTTCCTCAAATGTCCTTATATACATGTAATGCTTCTTACTTCAGAAGTAAAATGATTTTGCCCAAGGTTAATAGAATAATATTGGAATTCAATTAGTCACTTTGAAACATGGCAACAAAATGGCTGAGTCCTTTTTAATCTTTAACAAGTTCCGTTATTCACCTAGAGAAATTGATGCCAGCATTTAAGAAATATGAAGTAATGCAAACCACATAACTTTGAAATATTTAAATATTCTAATGCTTGGGATTAAACATCTTTTTCATTGTGACTAGGCTCAGAAGCTGTGCCCAACAAAGGTTGAAATGCAGATAGTATTGTACATCAATGCAAAGGGTCTTGATTCATTTTATCTCTTTGCAAACTCAATGTGCGTAATGTTATCTTAATGTTCAGCCTCAACCTCTTCTATCTACATATCAAAATGTACAATGAGAAGATCATTTCCCCCCCCCCCACTGGTGAAAAAAAAAATCAGTGGGAACTGAAAAATAGGCAATGTCCCTAAGCTCTACCATGAGTGTTTCACTTTGATTTCAGATGGGTAAGGCATTGATTAACCAGCCCTATTTTCCTAAAGCCAAAGCAAGACATTTTTACTTCAGTCGAGTTCACCTGCAGATATTTTCCATAGTTTGCAACTATTCTTTGAAATATCTTTCATCTCTTTATTCCTTTCCTCTCCATATTCCTTTTTTCCCACTCCCTGCCTCTCTCCCAGCTGCAAGGATTTGTCCTCTAAAAGAGTCGGGGTGGGAGGGACCAGGGATGAAAGCAGACAGGGAGCATGAGCCGGAGAATGCCAGGATCTGGCCTTTGTTATTGGTTGGCTGCTGCCTGATGGATAGAAGAGGGAGGCGTGAACTCTTCAGTCTGTTCTGACGGAGCCGAAGTACAGAAACCATATTTACAGGTAAGAGCAAAAGAGAAGGGAAAACGTTCTTTTTCTTCAAAAGCGAATGCTTCTCAATTCTTACTGAGACAATTTTATGATCTAGAAATTATTCCGTAGGACATTTCCTTGAAAGTGTGTCCCTCACATTACTTGAGGAAGCTTGCAATGAGCTGTTCTTTCTCCCTATAAAATCCTTAGCTGATAAAAACACCAGAGGCACGTTTTTTCCTGGATAACTTCTTAGCAAGTGTTACTGAAGCAAAATTAATAGATAAAATGAGTCATCGAGTGTCTTTTATGATTCGTTTTTATTCAAGTGTGTGTTATTGTGAATCGAAGGAAGGCTGAGGAAAGCTCGGTAAATTCCACAGGTCCTGAGAAAAATGGAGCTTTCTCTGAATATACAGTATAAAATTTCATGTGGTGTTTAATATTTACAACACAAGAAATGGCTTAGGAAAATAATTTTTGCAGGTTGTAGACTCTTTGAACAATAATTTAGCATGAATGATTTCTATGCATTTTATTTAGCTCACTCCTCTTGATAAAGAACATGTTATTGAGTAGTTATATAATTTTATTTAGTGAATTATAAGCTCACATGATAATTAAATAATTGTCTTTATGCATGTCAACATGCATGGAGCTGTTTTCATTTTCAAAGTCCAGAAACCTGTTTTTGAAGGATTAAACATTGCTGTAAAAAATAGCATCTTATTAGAAAAGTTTCATTGGTAGTTTTATTAATCAAATATATCTATGTAAGAATTCCATCACAGCATTTATATTGTTGGTAATGCCCCTAGGGCAATATTTTTAACAGTTCAAAAATTAAGATTTTACTTTACCGGTTCCTTCTCTCTCTTAATACTGTCTTTTATATACCCTTAGGATAAATGTATAGACTTAAATGACATACTTATAACAGAGACATATGAAAAATAATCTACTCCAAGTACATTTAATTTTATAATGATTTTAATTTGTAAATATAGGTCAATTTAGGTTGGGAAACCTCATTAAAATGGAGTTCCTTTTAAGGTTATTACTGATTTGAACACACTGACCATCAATTAATACTTGTTGATTATATTAATAAAAGTCTTTCAATGATGACTTGTTCATATATTTTAAAAATGCTTCTTTTGAATGATTCACAAACTAATAGCAATGGACATATACAATGTTTTTGGATTTTTTTTTTTGATGTTGTGTTTGCTTTCTGTTTTTGTTGAGAAATGGATTTAACCGTTGAAGGACATACAAAAATATAGCCGTTTTTGCAAAATTGAAAAAAGAGGGGGAGAAAAACTACTGAATGAAATGATTATCTAAATGAATGGAGAACTATCTTTAATTATCTAAATGTGCCAAGCACAGTTAATAATATGTTTACACACTTAAATGTCATATTGACCCAAGCAAATACTCTTGCATAATTTATTTTGAGCTATTTTGGATTTCAAAAATTTAATGATGTTAAAATACTGCCATGTTTCTAATTATTGATGGATTCTTCTGATCTTGTTTTTCAAAACAAAATGATGGTAGAAATTAATACAGCCCTTAGACTGGAATTTAAGGTGATATGTAGCATCAGATATTCATCTCCTGAAATGTGTTAAAGAAAATAAGTTACGGCAGCTACATTTTTTTGAAAATTATAAATTCCAAGTAAATCTACCTCTAAGAATGAAGGGGAATTGATGAAAATTAGAGAGCAGAGTTCCACATGGTTTTAAATTATTCTGTTTCCTTGGAAACCAGCTGCTGCAGATGCATTTTGCTTTCTTTGGCTAAAAATATCATCCTTTTAATAATCGCCAAGGGAAAGGTTCTGAATAAAACCAGAGTATATTGTTGCTGCTTTTTATAATTTGCTTAATGGCTCTCATATTTTGGATGAAAAGTAGTTAAACCCTTTCTCAGTCAGACTTTTCTATCCTCCACGGGCAGCCGTCTGCATGAGATAACTATGGTAGCTTTTCCTGCAGAGACTACGTGAAGAAGAATGTGTGTGTGTGTATGTGTGCGTGTGTGCATGCACACACTGGAGTGGAGGCAAGAGAGAAAAAAAAGTATGAAAGAAAACAGTTAAGAGGTTCCTGTCCAAGTGAAGGATGAAACAAGGCACATGAAACCCATGTAAGGCTGCTGTATGAGAGATGCCAAAGGAAGATCATTTGTTTTTCCTTTAGTGCAAACGTAAAGATTCAAATGTAGGTTTTTAATAGAGACCACTATATCCAACTTTGTCTCCTGGGCAGAATACTTTCTTTCTTTTTTCTCTTTATATTTGTAGCAGTTAGTAGGATACTGAGCAAGACAATAAATTAAGAAGCATTTTTTAATGTATCAGTCATTTCAATCATAAAGAGAGAAAAGCTTGAGATATATGTTCAGTCTATGGATCATGAAAAGGATTAAATACGTATTTTGGCATGAAATTAAAAATGTCTTTTAACTTAATGTCCAGACCATCTTTGATTAATGTAGTCATTTCCTTACCTTTGTAATATATCAACATATATAAAAAATCACATATTTCAACAACCTAATAACTGTTTTTCAATAGTATGAAGGTAATATATTTGAAGTTTAATAGGAATTATTACAAATACACATACTTTTTGTTTTATTTGAAATCTTTTGCTATTTTTTTGGACATGAAATTTTTATGTGGCTTTTCTTTATAAGAAATAAAAATCACAACAATCATCATATTTTACCCTAGGCAATTGTTTAAATTAAAACATTATCATTATGATTTTTTTAATCTTAGCTATTTGGTGAAAGGGAAAATTTGGCATAAAGCTGCTATATATTTCCTGGCTCATTAGAAGCATGTGGGCTCAGTCATGTCTGATTCTTTGGGACCCTATGGAATGTAGCCTGCCAGGCTCCTCTGTCCATGGGATTTCCCAAGCAATAATACTGGAGCAGGTAGCCATTTCCTTCTCCAGGGGATCTTACTGACCCAGGGATCAAACCTGTGCCTCCTGTATATTCTACATTGCAGGAGGATGCATTTTATTATAATTCAGATGAGAGTCCTAATTCTACTTTCCCTTTCACCACTTGTTTAAGTGCTTTTGACATATAATGTCTTATTTTAATAATATTAACCTTAGCCTATTAGATTAATTGTTAGCAATGGAGCAAATAAAGTACTACAAGCTTAAACCATGTTTTAATATATTTAATATGTATGCAATACATTATTTAAAGTTAAATTAATTTGGTATGTCACTATGTTATTTTTCAAAAAGAGTTAGGATAATGGGAAGTACTTAGTTTTTATCAATTAACACACACAGAGCACTTCAATGGCAGCACTCTCATCATAAACACAGATGACATTAAAGAGCATGCTAACAAATCAGATAGACTAGTAAATGAATTATGCAACCTGTGCAAATAGCTCATTTCAGGCACATTCGAAATTATCAAGTATGTTTCAAGTTCCTGAAAAGAATGCATTGCATGGACTTTAGCTACAGATAATTTCTAAGTACAGTTTGTTAATAGTGATTCTTTACTGCTTTATGCTTTTTTATTTGCTTAAAGTAGCTTGCCAGATTCATAGGTGAGTTTACATAGGTCTCTTAAGTCTCAGGAAATGTATTCATAAATATGAAATATTAATAGTTTCCCCTATAATATAGGTAGACAACTTTATATCTATAATGAGAATATGCTGCCTTGGCAAATAACCCTACACTGCTGGAAACGGAAAGGTGGGATTTAGAAGACATGGAAATTCCACTAGGATAAAGGAGCTCGGGTCAGGTTTCACTGTTCAAACTGTGCTAGGTGCTTCAAGTAATTCAAGCAAATAAAAAACCACGTTAGTGTTTGTACTGCGGTAGGCCATGATTCCGGGAAAGGCAATGGCACCCCACCCCAGTACTTTTGCCTGGAAAATCCCATGGACGGAAGATCCTGGTAGGCTCCAGTCCATGGGTTCGCTAAGAGTTGGATGAGACTGAGCGACTTCACTTTCACTTTTCACTTTCATGCATTGGAGAAGGAAATGGCAACCCACTCCAGTATTCTTGCCTGGAGAATCCCAGGGATGGGGGAGCTCTGGTGAGCTTCCATCTATGGGGTCGCACAGAGTTGGACACGACTGAAGCGACGCAGCAGCAGCAGCAGCAGGCCATGATTCGGGCTTCCCTGGGAGCACAACTCTGCAATGCAGGAGCCCCTGGTTCAATTCCTGGGTCAGGAAGATCCCCTGGAGAAGGGATAGGCTACCCACTCCAGTATTCTCAGGCTTCCCTGGTGGCTCAAACAGTAAAGAATCCACACACAATGCATGAGACCTGGGTTTGATCCATGGGTTGGGAAGATCCCCTGGAGGAGGGAATGGCAACCCACTCACTTTTCTTGGGAAAATCCCCATGGACAGAGGAGCCTGGCAGACTACTGTTCATTGGGCTCACAAGGAGTCGAACATGACTGAGTGACTAAGCACAGCACAGCACAGGCCTATCACAAAAATATTCTTGATCAGAATTAATTTTTGACTTGGTATATATCTAATACCTGATAGGATAGTATAAGGTTTATATCAGTATAGAAAGGGTGTTGATTCAAAGCAGCATTATTATTCTTTAATTACCATTTTGTGAATCAAGGAGCAAGGAATGGATTTGCTTATCAAGGTAATGATCACATTTGGATGTTTTACATATCTCAGTGCATCAGTTGGGCAACTCATTCTATTTCTTAGTCAACTGTTTAGATCTCAGTGGATGACAAATAGACTAAATAGTTTGACCTGAAAATCGCTAAATGTACATACTCTGAGAATAGAGATTCAATATAACTTTTTAAGCATTTAATGGAAGATTATGATGACCTTGATAAATGTCAAGGCTAATTCTAAGGATGACACTTCACCAAGAAAATTACTTAGTGGGAGTTCAATTTTACCATTCATTCATTTTAGTCTCAGAGCCAAAAAGATAGATAGTAGACATGTGATTTATTGCTAGAGAGTCTGTGTACTTTAGTTAGATCAAGGGCTTAACACATCATCTTTCAATACAACAAAATCAGTGCACACAACACATTCCTATAGATACGTTTCTCCTGACTCACATGCACATTTGTAACAATATTAGTTCTCATGTAAAATTTTGTATCTTTAAACAATAATGACTACAAAAGTCCTTTGGCAAACACTCATTTAATTTTCATTATTCCCTTTAAATATTTTAGTCTTCCATCATTCTAGAAGTGTGGAGATGGCCTGTAGAGATATTTCCTTCCTGGACTGCTTACTTTGCCTGTGAAGAAAGTAAGGCACAGAGAAGGATTCTCACAATGATATTGTAGTGGGAAACTGAGAACTATGCAAAACAAGAACAGCCAAACACTATGTTTGTATTAAGTATTGGTTACAATGCATTAAATACTGGATGAATGAAAAGAAGAGTTGGGAAGACTTTGGAAGAGGGTGAAGAAACTTGGTGTACCAGATGCTCCCTAATGTGCAAAAACACAGGAATTTTAGAGTTGCATGGAACTCCCCATTTAGACCTGCTTTGAGTTTCCTGTCACCCTGGTCACTTTGACTTATTGTCATAATCTCCTCGACTTTCTGTGAGTTTGCTCTCAGGGTCAAAACTGCATTCTAGTTTTGTTTTCTAGTAAGTGTTGATTCAGTTAGCTGCTGTCATCTGGTGGGTCTATCACAATATATTTCATAAATGAAACAAGCAACTTCTTAAACAGGACTCCTGAATGTATTTACAAAGATTCTCATTTCCTTTTCTATGTTAGGTTAGGCTAGCCATGGAAAATCAATATTTTTCATCAGTCATTACCCAGGTAAAACTGGTTTTGATGCTGTCAGCATATTAAGGCAGAAAGATTGGGAAAGATTCTCAAAAGTCGTTTAAAAAAATTCTTGCTTTGCTGTCTTAAAATTCCTTTCTTCTAGCTCATAAAACTTAAACCTCAGATTGTTTGGCCACTGTGATGTCTGGATCAGTACAGGGCCCTGAGTGGACTCTCCCAACCTGCCCGCTGAGGTTCCCAAGGACTGAGGGTCAAATGGAAAACTGAGTTTAGGGACTACATTATAAGCGTCTGTATTCAGAGATCATCACGCACCACGGGCAGGACCACCTAGAGCAGTCTTAAGACCACCTCAGCCCTGTCTTGTACTCCCTGCCATGGCTTTTTAGTGTGGTCCTTCCAGTCACTTCTCTGACCTCTCTATCTCAGTTATAATTCTGTGGCAGGGGGTTTCCGTTGTCTTATGTCATCAGTATCTATCATAATACCTGATATGTTTGATGTATCAAAATTGTACCAAAATTGTTTTGCTTTCAGAGTAAATACGTGAATGATCTTGTCAAAGGGTCATCTTACCCCTTTCCTTGTACCTTTTCAATGACAGACACTCATCACGTGCCAAGATCATCCCTTTCTTTCATGGGCTTCTTTGTCAGCACCCTTCAGTGTAACAGTGTTTGTTTTATATAAATGTCATTAAGCCACAGAAAAGTTTGTGTCGCAGACTTTTTATTGTGCAAACTCCCTTTGAGCTCTCTCTGACTTTAGCAGGGAATCGCATCTGTGCACAGTCCTCACCATGCCTCTCTGCACCGTGCTGTTCCTCTATACCCACTCTTCTGTTTCTGGAGAGTAGAATACACACACACACACCCCATCGTATATTAAATCAATGGGCAAATTATATATTAATGTAATTAATTATAATTTTATATTAACACGAATCTTAGTGTTTGTGTAAGAAAATACAGTAATATCTATTTTATCAATCTCTAATATATATACTCTAATAAATACTCACTTTCTTGATTTGAAATTATTCAGCAGCACTGATTAAAGGTTAAATTGTTCAGCAGTATTTTTCTTCTGCTTTAGATCCACTTTCTGCCATTTTTCTTGTATTCTGGTGAACAGTTTTAAGTCATCATGCTTGGCAGGTGACAATGCTGAATCAGCTACAGAGAAACCAAGGGGGTGTGCTAAGAGTTCATATACCCATTTTACTGGGGTTTAGTATGTCTCAAGGCAAAGGTAAGCAATAATACAGGACAAGGGAAAGTCCCAGTCTACCATAGCAAGGTAGAATAAAACTTCCAGTTAAAAAAAAAAAATTACACGATGTATTGTCTGGGAAGACTGTAGAGAAAGAAGACTGATAATAGCTAATTTATCTTCAAATATACTCATGTGTGTGGGGACTGTTCTATGGTATACATTGCATTTTTGCATTTGTTGCTAAGTGGCATACGTATATACCCCCTAAATGGAGGATTCAGTCAGTCAGTCAGCACATCTGCTTCTAGAAATGCATCGTCTAGTGCAAATTGGGTATTGTATTGATAACCATGGCTAACCTTTAGTTCTTGAGATAGTATAGCATAATGATTGATGGAATGCATAGTAAACTTTGCCATTATATAGACAATAATTCAGTTCCCAGACATGCTATCTTACTGCCTGTGTAAATGTGGGCAAGTTACTTAAGCTATCTGAGCCTCGGTTTCCCTTTCTGTGAAATTCAGTAATCTACCTGAACGATATTGTAAAGATTGATAGATCCACGTAGTACATTTTTCACCACAGAATTTAAGGCATAATCACGAATGGTATGTAATTCTTTTCTGTTAATAAACTAAGAATGGAAAGGGCAAAGTAATCCCCAGGGTTTTTAATGGCTTCCTAAATACTATTCCTCATTAGGGGATTAAAAAATTCCTTTTTTCTTCCTATTTTTCCATATTAACTGCAATTAACTCATAGGATATCAGCTGGCTAAATTAGTACTGTACGAGATAGTGAAATTGCAAAAACGATTTAAGCAGTAAGATACCATTAAAAATCAAAGAGCATAATGATTAAAATATGACTTCAAGTGCCAAAACACCTGGATTGGAATGCTGCCTGTAAGACTAGTTATGACCTTGGTTCATTATCTAACCTCTTTGTACTTTAGTTTTTAATCTGAAAATGATATTAATAACAATGCTTACCAATAGTAACGCTTACCTCATATGTATACAACAAAGTTTAAAAAGTTAATATATGTTATCTTACTTTTCTATTGCCTTAGAACAAATTACCACAAACTCAACAATTTAAAACAATGCCTGCTTTTAGCATATAGTGCTGTAGATCAGAAGTCTGACAGAGTGTGGCTAAATTCTTAGCCTAATGTCTCATAAGGCTGAACGCAGGGTCAGCTCAGTTGAATTCCTATCTGATCACTCTGGGGGGAAATCTACTTCAAAGCTCATTGGCAGAATTCAGTTCCTGTGCTTATAGGGTCCCGGCTTCCTCCTTTGCTGTGGCTAGAGCCACTCTTAACATCTAGAGGCTGCACATATTTCTTGTCACATGACCCCTTCCATCTTCAAAGTCAATCAGAGAGAATCTCAATTTTATGTGATTAAGTCAGGCCCACGTAGATAATCTACTAGATCACTGATTTGGGACCTCGGTTACATATGCAAATTTACTTTGCCATATGATGTGGACAGAGTGATATTTCACGCTATTCACAACCCTGGAGTTATACAAAGAATGCCCACTAGAGGGTAGGGAATCTTGTCCACCACCTTAGAATCCAGCATTGTTGCTGTTCAGGCACTGAGTCTTGTCCAACTCTGTGATCCAATGAACTGCAGTACCTCAGGCTTCCCTGTCCTTCACCATCTGCTGGAGTTTGCTCAAACTCATGTCCATTGAATCAGGGATGCTATCTAACATCTCATCCTCCATCACCCTCTTCTCCTTCTGCCTTCAATCTTTCCCAGCATCACGGTCTTTTCCAATGAGTTGGCTCTTCGCATCAGGTGGTCAAAGTATTGGAGCTTCAGCTATAATATCAGTCCTTCCAATGAATATTCAGGACTGATTTCCTTTAAAATTGGCTGGTGTGACCTCCTTACTGTCCAAGGGACTCTCAAGAGTCTTCTCCAGCACCACAATTCAAAAGCATCAACTCTCTAGCAGTCAGTCTTCTTTATGGTCCAACTTTCACATTCATACATGATTCCTGGAAAAACCATAGCTCTGACTATATGGACCTTCGTCAGCAAAGTGATGTCTCTGCTTTTTAATACACTATCTAGGAAAAAGTGGAAACAGTGACAAATTTTATTTTCTTGGAATCCAAAATTACTGTGGACAGTGACTGCAGCAATGAAATTAAGACACTTGCTCCTTGGAAGAAAAGCTATGACATACCTAGACAGTGTATTTGAGTGTCTAGTTTTGTATAAAAGCATTCAGCTATTGTTTTGAATATTTTAATTAAAATATGACTCATGTTTGACTGATAAACAAAATTTTAACTGTTTTCATATTAGGAAAAGTATTAAGGAAATTGTTTTATATACCTCTCTAAAAGGAATTGTTGGATATAGGATCCAACAACATTCCTCTAAGTTAGATAAAGAAAACCTAATTTAACTCCTTTTTTTTTTTTTTTTGGACCTAGGACACATATGACCTTGTTAGGGGACCCTGAATTAGAATTCTAAAACCTTTGACTTCTAACAAATATTGTAATTGTTTAGGTGCTAGAAAATATAAATCAAGTCATTCATACTCCTCTCTGTTTGCTAACAGTTTCTTCCAGCCATGTACTCTCAAAAGAGCATTCTGAGTTATAGGGTGACTTAATATTGTTTAGAATTGCTCTCTCTGGGCTATGTGGCTGGGACAAATTCAATCAAGGATATTTATAATAATTCTGTTCTCCCTTCCCACCTATTACTGCAGACATCTGAATGGGGGTAGCATCTTAATTTCTCTCACAATTTAACTTCTCCTGCATGATCTCAGTGTCTGTTGCCATGGAAATAATTGTAACATTGCAATTTTGGTACTACAACTGGAGCACACTGCAGCAGAATCAAATTGGCAAGCACAAAGTAGGATGAATCTCTTTTCTTCTCTTTCTCCAAGTATTTCTTTTGCTTTGAGACATTTTTTCCCACCCTTTCTTTGTATTTACTGAGCTATGTAATTACATGGTTCATTTTCCCCTTAATGACTATTCAACTTTCTTCAAGGTCACTAGAACTAAAAGTAAAAATGTGAGCTGCTGCTGCTGCTGCTAAGTTGCTTCAGTCGTGTCCGACTCTGTGCGACCCCATAGACGGCAGCCCATCAGGCTCCCCCGTCCCTGGGATTCTCCAGGCAAGAACACTGGAGTGGGTTGCCATTTCCTTCTCCAATGCATGAAAGTGAAAAGTGAAAGTGAAGTCGCACAGTCGTGTCCGACTCTTAGCGATGCCATGGACTGGAGCCCCCAGGCTCCTCTGTCCATGGAGTTTTCCAGGCAAAAATGTGAGCAAATTCACACAAATTATTTACGTTGATTTCATACCAATTAAAGAAAAACTTCCAAATAGTTTCCTATAACTAATAAACAGAGTACATCAACATTTTAAAAAATCCATCAATAGCTCTCAGTTTTTAGGAGGTTTTCTGCAGTTCTTTTAAAATCTCCATAATTTGCTTACAGATAAGAGAGATTCTCCAACCAATGGCCTTCAAACAGGGTCAGCTCCAAGCCAGAGTCCTATAACCCTTGTAGTAACAAGTAGTAATTATGAATTTTACTTTGAAAAAATCTTGAATGAGTAACCGTGGGGAAGGTGGTGGATAAAATAGTTATTAACTCTTTGCCTCCATTTTCCCATCAATAGGTAAATCTTTGAGAATAGTCACCTTCCATATAATGCCTCTTCTCTACCAAATTAAAAGTATTCCTTTAGAATAATGAAAGAAAGCTTACATTTTCATTGTTAATTTTATTTGCCAAAGCAGTATCACAAAGTGCTCGGATATATCAAAATTGGTCCTATTTGAAACCTTGTTAGGTTAGGTAAGGTGGCTCCCATTATCGTCAAATATTTGTTAGATTTAGATACCAGAGGTGATTCTAGGTAAAATTAAGTAACTACATTGCTTTGGGAAGCACTTACCTTCCTCACCCTTCTGATCTCTTTCTAAATTCTTTTCCCCCAGAAGAAATCTCTTAAGCCCTCTGACTTAGCAGGTTCAGATTTTAATTATTCATCTGAGCTGCTCAGATCAGATCAGATCAGATCAGATCAGATCAGTCGCTCAGTCGTGTCCGACTCTTTGCGACCCCATGAACCGCAGCACGCCAGGCCTCCCTGTCCATCACCAGCTCCCGGAGGTCATTCAGACTCACATCCATCGAGTCAGTGATGCCATCCAGCCATCTCATCCTCTGTCGTCCCCTTCTCCTCCTGCCCTCAATCCCTCCCAGCATCAGAGTCTTCTCCAATGAGTCAACTCTTCGCATGAGGTGGCCAAAATACTGGAGTTTCAGCTTTAGCATCACTCCTTCTAAAGAAATCCCAGGGCTGATCTCCTTCAGAATGGACTGGTTGGATCTTCTTGCAGTCCAAGGGACTCTCAAGAGTCTTCTCCAACACCACAGTTCAAAAGCATCAATTCTTCAGCGCTCAGCCTTCTTCACAGTCCAGCTCTCACATCCATACATGACCACAGGAAAAACCATAGCCTTGACTAGGCGAACCTTTGTTGGTAAAGTAATGTCTCTGCTTTTGAATATGCTATCTAGGTTGGTCATAACTTTCCTTCCAAGGAGCAAGCGTCTTTTAATTTCATGGCTGCAGTCACCATCTACAGTGATTTTGGAGCCCAGAAAAACAAAGTCTGACACTGTTTCCACTGTTTCCCCATCTATTTCCCATGCAGTGATGGGACCAGATGCCATGATCTTCGTTTTCTGAATGCTGAGCTTTAAGCCAACCTTTTCACTCTCCACTTTCACTTTCATCAAGAGGCTTTTTAGCCCCTCTTCACTTTCTGCCATAAGAGTGGTGTCATCTGCATATCTGAGGTTATTGATATTTCTCCCGGCAATCTTGATTCCAACTTCTGTTTCTTCCAGTCCAGCATTTCTCATGATGTACTCTGCATATAAGTTAAATAAACATGGTGACAATATACAGCCTTGACGTACTCCTTTTCCTATTTGGAACCAGTCTGTTGTTCCATGACCAGTTCTAACTGTTGCTTCCTGACCTGCATACAGATTTCTTAAGAGGCAGATCAGGTGGTCTGGTATTCCCATCTCTTTCAGAATTTTCCATAGTTTATTGTGATCCACACAGTCAAAGGCTTTGGCATAGTCAATAAAGCAGAAATAGATGTTTTTCTGGAACTCTCTTGCTTTTTCCATGATCCAGCGGATGTTGGCAATTTGATCTCTGGTTCCTCTGCCTTTTCTAAAACCAGCTTGAACATCAGGAAGTTCACAGTTCACATATTGCTGAAGCCTGGCTTGGAGAATTTTGAGCATTACTTTACTAGCATGTGAGATGAGTGCAATTGTTCGGTAGTTTGAGCACTCCTTGGCATTGCCTTTCTTTGGGATTGGGATGAAAACTGACCTTTTCCAATCTTGTGGCCACTGCTGAGTTTTCCAAATTTGCTGGCATATTGAGTGTAGCACTTTCACAGCATCATCATTCAGCACTTGGAATAGCTCCACTGGAATTCCATCACCTCCACTAGCTTTGTTCGTAGTGATGCTTTCTAAGGCCCATTTGACTTCACATTCCAAGATGTCTGGCTCTAGGTCAGTGATCACATCATCATGATTATCTAGGTCTTGAAGCTCTTTTTTATACAGTTCTTCTGTGTATTCTTGCCACCTCTTCTTAATATCTTCTGCTTCTGTTAGGTCCACACCATCTCTGTCCTTTATCGTGCCCATCTTTGCATGAAATGTTCCTTTGGTATCTCTGATTTTCTTGAAGAGATCCCTAGTCTTTCCCATTCTGTTGTTTTCCTCTATTTCTTTGCATTGATCACTGAAGAAGGCTTTCTTATCTCTTCTTGCTATTCTTTGGAACTCTGCATTTAGATGTTTATATCTTTCCTTTTCTCCTTTGCTTTTCGCTTCTCTTCTTTTCACAGCTATTTGTAAGGCCTCCCCAGACAGCCATTTTGCTTTTTTGCATTTCTTTTCCATGGGGATGGTCTTGATCCCTGTCTCCTGTACAATGTCACGAACCTCATTCCATACTGAGCTGCTCAGTACTCCTTAATTCTAAACTTTGACATTTCCCCATCAAATCTACCTTTCCTTTATCAGAAGTGAAGTGAAAGTCACTCAGTCATGCCCGACTCTTTGTGACCCCATGGATATACAGTCCATGGAGTTTCTAGGCCAGAATACTGGAGTAGGTAGCCTTTCCCTTCACCAGGGGATCTTCCCAACCCAGGGATTGAACCCAGGTCTCCCACATTGCAGGCAGATTTTTTACCAACTGAGCCACCAAGGAAGCCCCCAAGAATACTGGAGTGTGTAGCCTATCCCTTCTCCAGCGGATCTTCCCCACCCAGGAATTGAACTGGGGTCTCCTGCATTGCAGACGTATTCTTTACCAACTGAGCTACCAGGGAAGCCCACTCCTTTATCATAAGCCCTCTTTTAAAAAAAATGAAATAATAGGCGAATGAGTAGTCCTTTTAAAGTATAAGTGAGATCTTACCACTCCACTACTTAAGCCCTCTAGCCCATGTAGAGTAACGTCCAAAGTTTTGAAAGTCTCTACACAATCTAGCCCCCAACACTTGTCTAAACTCATTGCCTCCTATGCCCAGACCAGGACTTTGGGCACCTGCCTCCTATAACTTGAGCTGTTCTTTCCCCAGATGTCAGACTGACTGGCTCCCTTATTTTCCTTACTGTAACATGAGCTCACCAATTAATTCAAAATGCAGTGTTCTCTAACAGCCAAATTTATGATCGCTCTAACACTTGACCACTTAACTTTCTTCATAGTATTTAACTCCACAGAACACATATCATACTTACTTATCTGTTTGTTTACCATTTCCCCAACAACACTGAGTAGGGGAGCACTGTTAGCGGAATATTTTTTTTTCCTGTGTGGTTACTTTAGCATTCTCTAGCATTAGCAATGGCAACCCACTCCAGTATTCTTGCTTGGAAAATCCCATGGACAGAGGAGCCTGGTAGGCTTCAGTCCATGGGGTCACTAAGAGTCAGACACGACTGAGCGACTTCACTTTTACTTTTCACTTTCATGCATTGGAGAAGGAAATGGCAACCCACTCCAGTGTTCTTGCCTGGAGAGTCCCAGGGACGGCAGAGCCTGGTGGGCTGCCATCTATGGGGTCGCACAGAGTCGGACACGACCGAAGCGACTTAGCAGCAGCAGCAGCATCTAAAATAGTCACTGGTACATGGTAGAAGCTCAAGAGATGTTTATTGAATAAATAATAAATGGCCCCTTGAAGTACAGAAAACAAACACATTTCTTTTCTATTAGAATACATAAACATCTGAATGAATACACTCAGATTCCCTTACTCAACAATCTGAACTGGAATATACTAAAAGAATAAGAGAATTGGTGTTTAGTGTTGAGGTTTTCAAAATAGAAGATGTTATTTCAGAAATAAAACTGTATGCAGTTAAGAATACTAGAAAGCAGAAAATACAGAAACAGAGGAAGCTAGTCAATGGAAGGACTTGGAGCAAATATGCCCCACAGAAGTATAGCTACCAAAACTGACATGAGGTACCACCATTGAGACTCCATGAGGTCACTGAGAGGCAAATGAAAGTAGCCAGACTTTTTAAGAAAGTCACTCTATTTTGATTTGTTCCTTATTACAGATAGGATTGCCATGCTGAGGTCTGATGGCTTGAGATACCACTTCTCCTTGATAACATGTATTGTGCAAGCATCTTTGTAAAATAAGTTTGTTCTCCCAACTTATGTGTCTCTAGCAAAGGCATTTCAGATATTGTGTTGGGCTAGTATGGAAGAGAATGTTTTGAATCCTTATTCTGTTAATCCTTCTAAGCCACAGATCTAAACCATTATTTGTCTATCTTATAGAGCCAATCTAAGACAGGCTTTACATTACAAGGTAACATAAGAATCACTCCTTAATTTTAATTTTATAAACAAAATTAATAAGGAGGTGGGACATCTGAAAGCTAACAGTGTAAAGGATTGCTTCTGAATGTGAATGGGGCATTGGCCAGATTTTAGAGTGGGTTATATTGGGAGAGCATGGAAGTGAAATGACCTGGACCTATGTAGTGGCTTCCCACTTTGGCCTGTGTGTGCATCTCCAGTTTTCCACAGTTTACGCTGTTTACTACCCACGGTCTCTTTGGTTGTGAGATCATTTATTATGGTTCCTATGCTATCATTTTTCTTAGGGTAGAGAAGTATTTCTTGATACCTTTGTTACAAATAACAGGAGAAAAATGAGAGGACTGAGATGATTTTATTATATGTGATCCTCTTTACTCATTGAAATTAACTGCCATTGTAAGAATGTGTGTTTGCAACCACTGATTATCATCAGAGTTACTTTATGGCTGTGAGGAAATTATTACTCTCAGAGGTCTAATGACTCATCTAAATTGATATTAACAATTTTTAAAAAATGTATCAGGCTACCTCAGACTGGCTTTCAGTGACCATGTTGATACAAAGAATGAAGAGGCTCAAATTAATATTTTATCCAGCAAAAAATTTAGGGACTGTGATTTATCGTGTATAAAATTTATTCAGCCAGCCTCCATGGTACAGGATTCCAGAATTCCCTGTAGCTCCGCTGAACTGACTGGAAACACGATAAGGCATCTAAATTCTGTAGGTACAGCCATTCCTAGCAACCAATTTGATTTTTGATGGACAAAGAGCCCCAGGAAAGTAGACGCCTTTGTACCTGAGAAAAAAAGAAATCCCAAGCAAGATAGACATGCCCTAATCAGTATGCTCTGGGTATGACAGCATGCAAGTGAGTGATCTATTTCGTTCTGAACCTTGGCTCTGTCAATGACAGAACATGATTTACTAGAACAAATCAAATAAATGTATTTGACTTCTGTTTTGACGTTTCAAAACGCTGAACCATATTTCCTTATGCAGCCCTCTGATTTCACATTTTTAATTTTGACTTTTTCTTATAAAATACTCTTGTCAAAATGAGAATGCAAATAGCATTGAATCAGGGTAGAAATACTTTCAAACATTATGGAAAGGATTATTTCTGCATGGATGTGATACTCTGGCAGATGTGGTTCAAAAAATTACGGCCCTCCCCACCACCTCCAAAGAACAACTTGGAGACCTAGAGTGTGCAATCAGTGGTCAGATGTTTCAGTACTCTGTCGTTCCCATTCTTGTTACAGTTCCATGTGACAGTGCTGCAGCAATGAGCGGAATTTTCAAGGGAAAGTTGGAAGAAATTGATGGCTCCTTACCCTGCTCCTCTGTGCAGGAATCCGATGATGAAGTTTTTAGCTGTGACAGTGCTCCCAGTGTTGATAGTGTCAATCCATCCACTTCTAACCATTTTGCTGGTGAGTATCTGAGGCTGTATTTCAGATTGCACTCTAAATTGTGCTGTATAGTCGATTCTTGAAATTTTTATCTGTATCCATTGGCTTATATTTGCCCCTCAGCTGTTTATCAAAACAGACTTAATTTGTAAAACATGATACCATTTTGGTTCATTAACTCTCAGTAGTCTACTCCTGTTTATCTCTACAGAGTGAGTATGAGAGGCAGAAATGAGTCCAAACTAAGGTAAGCAAATAGCAAGTGAAAATAATTTCCTGTGGGTCTTCAGCTTTCTGAAGCAGAGCCATCCTTTTGAAATCTAAATCACTTGAGCTCTTTTGAACGTCTAATAGTGGTTAATGAGTTGTGGAATATTTGCAGTACTGAGTACAAAACATTCACTTCCAGGGTGAGAAAATGATGTTTGTTTTTAAAAGAATGCTACTCTGAAATGAAAGCCTAAGATTCTATAGTTGTTTGAACACTGGTAAACCTTAAACCAAAGGTCAGAATCATGCACTACAGTAAATGTAGCTTTCTACACATATATAGGCTTCCCAAGTGGTTCAGCAGTAAAGAATCTGCCTGCCAATGCAGGAGACACAGGAGACATGCATTTGATTCCTGAGTCAGGAAGATCCCCTTGAGGAGGAAATAGCAACCCACTCCAGAATTCTTACCTGGAAAATCCTATGGACAGAGGAGTCTGGCAGGCTACGGTCCATGGGGTTGCAAAGAGTCAGACATGACTGACTCACTGAGCATGCATACATACATATATACTTCTCCTATGCTGTTAATGTGAACAGCATCATTTAATTTAGTGTGATACGTTCAGACTTGAAGTTGCAGCCGTTTTAAGTTGCATTCCTTATGACAGATGCTCATATGAAGACTTTGAAACAGGCAAATCTTTTCTAACGTATCCATGTCCATTCAACACCACGTGATTTTAAAATTATTTTTTTAGAAGAGTTAGTATCATTCAAAGAAAAACTAAAAAAGGTCAGTAAAAACCCCTTAAGTTCACCCTGACTGGTATAAATTTCTTTTTAAAGGTGCATTCCTTAAGTAAAAGTAAAAATTATCCAGTACAAAAGAGAAGTTTTTTCTTTTCCACAGTAGTATTTCCTAGCATTATTTTTGTAGGGCATTTGTGTTTGGGTTTTTTTTTTTTTTTTTTTTTTTTTCAGCTCACCAAAGAAAGAAAGAAAGGGAAGTCACTCGGTCGTGTCCGACTCTTTGCGTCCCCATGGACTGTAGCCCACCAGGCTCCTCTGTCCATGGGATTTTCCAGGCGAGAGAACTGGAGTGGGTTGCCATTTCCTTCTCCATGCACTGACATTTATACAATGTGACCCCTCTAATTCCATCTTTAAACTTCCTCTCCCCAACCTCCAAGAATTCAAAAAATCGTTTGGTTTTCATGAATTCTCCATCATCACTATTAGAAGGATTTAGAATAAAAATAGATAAAACTTTATAATAATGTTTAGCCTCTGTATTATTTATCGCTTGACTAAAGTAGAACTTAGTTTTAATGAACTTGTACAAAGTATAAAATAGTAGGGAGAAGATAAAGGAGCACTCAGGCAAAGGGAGAAAACAATAGCTGTTTGGAGAATAAGATTCTCTGGTTACAAAGGGAAGTTAGATTTATTGGGGGGATACATTTTGTTTGAAATTTATCAATACCTCCCTGTCATCCATGGTGCCTTGAAGAGCACTGAACACTGAATGATGCTTGAAAGTTAAAGTGAAGTCACTCAGTTTTGTCCAATTTGTGACCCCATGGACTGTAGCCTACCAGGCTCCTCCGTGCATGGGATTTTCCAGGCAAGAATACTGGAGGGGGTTACCATTTCCTCTTCCAGGGGATCTTCCCGGCTCAGAGATTGAACCCAGGTCTCCGGCATTGCAGGCAGATTCTTTACCGTCTGAGCCACCAGTGAAGCAAATGATGCTTCGACTCCTATATTGAGTCAACAGATTAATTTTTAGACAATTTTTAGGCTTTCTTGATAAATAAAAATTATATATATTTAATGTGCACAACTGGAGAAGGCAATGGCACCCTACTCCAGTACTCTGCCTGGAAAATCCCATGGACAGAGGAGCCCGGCAGGCTACAGTCCATGGGGTCACAAAGAGTTGGACATGACTGAGCAACTTCACTTTCACTTTTCACTTTTATGCATTGAAGAAGGAAATGGCAACCCACTCCAGTGTTCTTGCTTGGAGAATCCCAGAGACGGAGGAGCTTGGTGGGCTGCCGTCTATAGGGTTGCACAGAATTGGACACGACTGAAGCAACTTAGCAGCAACAGCAGCAATGTGTACAACATGATATTTTAATACACATATGCATTATGAAATGATTACCACAGTCAAACTAATAAACATTTTCATCATCTCACATAATTTTTTTCCTTTTTTGGTGGTAGTGAGAACGTAAGATCTACTCTTTTGGCCAGTTTCAAGAACAAAATACATTATTTTTATAATTTCAGACAAATTTTTTAAAACTGGAGAGAAAGAGTCCACTGGATGCCCTTGTCCTTCAAAAAGCAACAGTATACCTTTAAATTCAAGACCCTCAGAACACTCTATTAAATACCTTCTGTGTGTCCCTTGAGAGCGCTCATTCTGCAAGTCCCAGGGAATGGCAGGCTCTCCTAGTATTTCTCAACTCTTTCCCCTTTAGCCACTCCTGAAAAACACCACCAACCTAGACCCTCTTTCTTTGAGATCCTTCTCCTCTAGTGCAGTGCACCATTTTCCACATAATTTTTTTAAGCCTGCAGCATGCTTAAACCCCCTCCCTGGTGTCTGTGCTTCTCCTAAAGTTACAAATTGACTCTCTCCTGGAAAAATCAATTTCAGGCCTTCTCTATGCAAGGTGCCTATTGATTTCTATAGCTTGTGAGTTCACAAAGTACCTATAATGTTCGTTTAAACACCATCCACTCTTACAATTGCAGTTCAAGATACTTTCCAGATGAAAGTGATGTTCTGGTGGTTTAGAGGGGTTTGAAAAATTATAGGTCAGGCACTAGTTATGAGCACCTGAACAGTTCCCTGGAGGGTAAAAGTTTGAGTGGAGAGTGGTTTTATTTTGATGAAATAAACTATTTGATAACTATTTTGCTATCTGGTCACAACTTTTCTGTTTCATCACCATGGCACAAGTCTGTGGAGAAGGAGACATCTACTGTGTACAGAGACGGCAGGCTAGCAAAGAAAGCAGCTGCGATGTTTGATTAGCTTTTTCAGCATTTTTGTTGCAAATTTTCAAGGGTTTTGAGGGAAATATTTACTGATACTCCTCTTTAAGGAAACAGAGCTAGGCATCATTGAACAACTTGTAATTGAATGTGTGATCAAAACTCTGATTTGGGATAAACAGTGGGGAGGAGGGGCCAAAAAGAATAGATGGAAATGTAACAGTAATGGGGGGATTTCTTGTTTTCTGTGGGTGATTCTCAGCCTGATCTCCAGTACAAAACTGGAGATTATTTTATAAAATTGGACAATTGAGGAAGAAATTCCATTTTAATTTTTTTAGAGGATCCAATGATCTTTTATATGAGTAAGACAAAAAAAAAAATTAGTACTGACAACCCTCATTTTGAATTCAAAGAATTTTAGAACTAGTAGAGCCTGTGAGAACATCTAGATAGACACCCTTATTTTACAGATATGGAGACCACAGCCAAGGGAGGTTAACTTGACAAGAATCCAGATGTGAGATAGTGGCAGAGAACTTTATTGTAGGTCCCTAGAGAGTCGGCCTTTCTCTAGACTGTGCTGCTCTCTAATGGGTCTGTTTCGTCACTATTTAAGTAGAGGACCCAAATCATCAAGTCAAAGACATGCTTTATCTTTGGTGCCATCTCCTCTTAGAAACAGAATGAGCACATCTTTTGGTGAAGGTAATTGGCACCTCATCTTCTGTTGCCTTTTTTTTTTTTTAAGTTGGCCTTTATAGAAAGTATGATTATTTCCTGGCTGTAATACAATACCGGGGATGAGTTTATGAATAAATTCAATGAGCCTAAAGGAATACTGGACAGAGAATTCAATTTGAGTGTGAATAAACAATGCCTCTTCCTCTTTCTGTGACAGGGCAGACTGTTGAGACTTTGTGTGTCCCTGACAATGATGGAAATATCTTACAGCAAACATGTTTTATGTTTACATGAATGAAATTGGTTTGTCTTGATGACATAATGCTACTTGTGATAATGTGAAAATATTATGAAGAAAGTAGGTGAAATGCAGTTTGCAATGTGCATCTTCAACAGCAGCTAACAAATAGAAGTTTCTTTGATTTACTTAGAAATAGAACCCTGTGCATTCCATTTTTGCCAGAAGGGTGAATGGTCATCCTTGATTCCCTGAAGAAAAAAAGATAATGATAGCTTTCCATCCCTTGAACTCCAGGACCCTACATTACTTGTTCAATAATTCAAGACTTCAGAAACCCACTTACCTTGCATTTCAATGAGACTCAGTCACATCTTCTGACTAAATGCAGTAATTATACTCTGTTTTACTGGTTAGGTAAAGAATTGGCTTTCATATTTGCTTGTTTTAAGCCCTGAAAAACTTAAATTTGACTTTAAATATAAAAAACACAATTAGACCAAGTTTCAAATGAAATTTTATATGTCTATATCATAGTCAATCTAGGAAAACAGCACATCACTTGTGGTTTTAACTCTCAGTTAGGTATTATAGAAGCTAATTATAAAGATAGTTCTGGTGGTGTTAATGCACTATTTCTCACGTCATTCAGGGGATAAGACCCTATTAGCATGAAATCCAAAATAAAAAAACAGAAAAATCTTCCATTTTCTCACGTCTCTGTTTTACTCAGGATATCTATAGATGCAATTGATATTGTAGTGGTATTTCATGAACAGTACGAGAATTAGAGTTGAATAAAATAGTAAAGACACTACCTTTACATTACTGATCATAATATTTTTGTCTGACAATATAATTTGTTTACAAATATATCTTACAGTATTAGAGTTTTTAAGCTTCTTGATAAGAATCATACTTTGATTTTGGGGTCATCCAGAGTGATCATGAGCAATAAAGAGATGATTATCGAACTGCAAAATATTGTGACTTGAAAAATGGATCCAAATGAATTTAGGTGATTAAAATTCTACTAATCATTCTATTAACAATGGTTCTACTAACCATTCAAAGTCTTAAGACCTTTTGGCTTTGGTTCTATCACCAGAGGTTGACTGGCATTCTACTTGTTGTTTATGATGGTGATGATAAAATCATAGTGCCTGAAGCAAATGTCCTTGTGTTTCTCAAGAGATTTTAAAATTCATCATGCAAATCAGGCAATCTGATGCTTTCTGACAGCTAGAGGGAAGTATATTTGTGTGCATGTGAATGCAAAAAAGAATTAAACCTGGTTCTGCTAAAAAAAAAAAAAAAAGAGCCAGTTGCTATTTCTGAATTGGCTGCAATATTTAACCATTTCACTCTGAAAAGAACTTGTTTGTACTTTGAAATGTTGCTTCTTTTTTGTCTGAACCATTTGGAAATAAACTGGGAATGTGTTAGGGCCACAGAATTGTTGTACCATATGTTTTATATGTTCAGCTGCAGTGATCTGGCATGAACTATGATAGTTAAATGTATGAAATTTACTGAATTCTATTGAGAGTTAGATTAAGGTTAAAAGTACAGTTTTTAAGCATAATGAAGAAAGAGCAATCATAACAAATATAACAAAACATAAATATTTTATTTTCAACCAAGGATCAATACTTAAAAACTAGAAAGGCATTTTCATTGAATGGTGTTTAATTTTCAGGTAGGGAGATATTTGTAGTGAGATAAAATTGAAATGGATACTCAATATTTTGCATTTGGTTTTATCTCATCTCACAAGTATTATAATAATGGAGTGGTAATAAAGATTTATGTAATTTACAACTCTAGAAATCTGCATGAAATGTTATGAAATTTGATTTATATAATGAACTATTAAATCATTTTAAGATCCTTCATGGATATCTGCAGTGGTCTTAGCATGACAAAAAATAAAAATAAAAACCTAAAAACAAATTCTATTAAAATGATTATCAAAGCACTGTGAAAGCTGGTAAAGACTGCTTCACCAAATACTAAAAACACTAGATATTTTTGGCTGAATTACAAGAGTGGGTCCCACTAACTGTGATGTTTGGAGGCTGAAATGCATTCAGTAGTATATATTTTTATGCTCAATGATAATGTTAGAGAATATAAAAATTGTACATATTTCAGTTTTAAATAATATTAATAAATTACTTTATTCATGAAGAGTACTTAACATTTCATTTTAAAATTTGCACTAATGCCTACAGTTTTCTACATTAAAAAAAAATGTATATATTTTGAATCTTAACAATGCCAGCATTTGGGGTATTTAATTCCATCTTTGAGGAAACTTGTTTGGAAGAAATAAAGACTATTAATTTTAAACACAGTTAATTTTTCTAACTTTTTAGCCTGTTGTATTTCACAATTTCTCCAAAAGTGTTACCCCTTATGTTCTTGCTATGTCAGCTGTGAGTTTTTGCTGTTTGCTGTTTCTATGGCAACCATTATGTTGGCTTAGAGTAGTACATATTTCAGATATATACATTCATAATTCTAGACACACACACACATACACACGTTCACTTTTAGAACTTTTTACTTACTAACAGAATTGATGATTAATCTAACTATTATGATGGTCATTAATCAGTACTAAAATACTATGCTAAGATCATGGCTGCATAAAACATGTATCATGTATTTGGCCTAGATTTAAAAAAATATATATGCATAAAGCTAGAGGAACTGCAAAAGCAAACCAAGGAGTAAACTTAAACAAAAATTTACAGATACTAACAAAGAAGTGTTTGTATTTTAAAAGTCCTCTCAAAATGAGATATTTTGATGATAAATTAAAGAATGAATGAAATTCAGGATAACAACCTAAATAAGAATTGTTATTTTCAGCAGAGCAACTCTTACTTTTTTTAGCATCCATTAGTTTTACAGCTAGAATATGGAAACTGTTGGAATTTATAATTGCAATATTTTAAGTTCCTTGATGTCAAGAACTGTGTCTTTTATTTCCCCCACATTGTTGTTGCTGTTCAGTTGCCCAGTCGTGTCCAGCTCTTTGTGAGCCCACGGACTTCAGCACGCTAGGCTTCCCTGTCCCACACCATCTCCTGGAGTTTGCCCAAGTTCATTCTCATGACATCGGTGATGCCTTCTACCCATGTTATCTTCTGATGCTCTCTACTCCTTCTGCCCCCTATCTTTCCCAGCATCAGGGACTTTTCCAATGAGTCATTTGTTCACATCAGAAGACCTGAATACTGGAGCTTCAACTTCAGTATCAGTCCTTCCAGTGAATATTCAGGGTTTATCTCTCTAAAGATTGACTGGTTTGATCTCCTTGCTGTCCAAGGGACTTTCAGGAGTCTTCTGTAGCACTGCATTACAAGGGCATCAAGTCTTTGGCATTCTACCTTCTTTACAGTCCAGCTCTCACAACCATATATCCCCCACATTACTTAATGTTAATAATCATAATCAGATCAGATCAGATCAGATCAGTTGCTCAGTCGTGTCCGACTCTTTGCGACCCCATGAATCGCAGCACGCCAGGCCTCCCTGTCCATCACCAACTCCCGGAGGTCACTCAGACTCACATCCATGGAGTCAGTGATGCCATCCAGCCATCTCATCCTCTGTCATCCCCTTCTTTTCCTGCCCCCAATCCCTCCCAGCATCAGAGTTTTCTCCAATGAGTCAACTCTTCGGATGAGGTGGCCAAAATACTGGAGTTTCAACTTTAGCATCATTCCTTCCAAAGAAATCCCAGGGCTGATCTCCTTCAGAATGGACTGGTTGGATCTCCTTGCACTCCAAGGGACTCTCAAGAGTCTTCTCCAACACCACAGTTCAAAGGCATCAATTCTTCAGCAAGCTTTATTAAGCACTGTCATTTGCCAAGCATTGTACTAGATGTTTTAAATAATTATTATCATTATTATTATTTGGAGTTTCATTATAGAATTTATTTTCCAGAGGCTCCTTTTTTTTTTTTTTTTGACCACACTCAGTGGTTTATGAGATCTTAACTCTCCAATTAAAGACCAAACCCCTGTCACAGCAGTGAATGCACCACTAGATCACCAAGTAATTCCCCAATTATTTTGATTCTTTTAATACACAGTCCTAAATAAATTTATTTTTGTTTGGTATGTTCATGACTTTTTCTAAAACGTACATGTCTTAATTGATCAAATGATTTCTGTCATCTTAAACGTGAAATGAGTGAACTAAAACAGGCTAACTGTATACAAATTATTGGGTTGGCCAAAAAGTTCGTTCAGGTTATTACATAGATATTATAGGAAAACCCTAGTGACCTTTTAGGCTAACCCAAAGATTGGAGAAGGCAATGGCAACCCACTCCAGTACTCTTGCCTGGAAAATCCCATGGATGGAGGAGCCTGGTAGGCTGCAGTCCATGGGGTCCCTAGGAACTGGACACGACTGAGCGACTTCACTTTCACTTTCATGTATTGGAGAAGGAAATGGCAACCCACTCCAGTGATCTTGCCTGGAGAATCCCAGGGACGGGGGGAGCCTGGTGTGCTGCCGTCGATGGGGTCGCATAGAGTCGGACACGACTGAAACGACTTAGCAGCAGCAGCAGCAATGATTAGGATTGCTGGATACAATTTAGGGTCTTCTTCAATGGGTACAGACCCATATGAAAAATGTTTTTATATCAGATGTTCATGAAGTTTCCAACTATGCATATAATATTGTCAGTACAAATGAAATCACTTTCCAAACTTCCTACATAGTTTTAAATTTATTAATATCAATATCAGAATTCAATATTTTAAGATGAGAACACTGAAATATTTTTAATAAATATATTTAAAGTTTATTACTTAAAAATAAATATTAAAAAATTAAGCTTTAATTTTTGCAATATTTTCCCTACAGTGAAAAATTATAAAGACACTATATACTATGCAATTGTTTAAATAATATATGGAACACCGATACAATAGATTACCATGTGGCCACTAAAAAGAATTGAACAAATGTATCCATTGACATAAAAATATATTCAAATTAATAAATACTTCACATTAATTGCAAAATTATTTTGCAGGTTCATCCCATCTGTAAAGTATTACACATGAGGCATGAAAGCAATAAGATCCAGAAACAGAAAGAGAAACACATATTTTCTATTGTTGCTATTGTTTGGTCACCCAGTCATGTCTGACACTTTGCAATTCCAAGGACTCCAGCACACCAGGCCTTTCTGTCCGTCACCATCTCCCGAAGTTTGCCCAAGTTCATGTCCCTTGTATTTTTCTATAGAAACAGAAAATCTTAAGTTTTCTCTGAATAGTAGCATGGGTAATTTAAATTATCTATATATTTCTCAATATTTCCTGATACCTACATATTTTCTCAATTTATTTAATATATTTTAGTTTAAGACTTAGTGTCTCCATTCATTACAATAGCTTTTTATAATTTTTCACTTATACAATTACTGTTGCTATAACATGCTTAATTTTTTCCCTAAGATAGAAATCATAGTTCAAAGGTATCATTTTAATTGCCCACTAGAAAGCTTTGCCAATTCATGTGCTCACTTCTAGTAACTAAAGTAATTCCCCTAGTTACTTACCAAACCAAATAGGCATTTTTTTCTCTCTCTCTGTGCATATATACCTGGTCAATTTAGTAGGTAAAGACTGATATTTCCTTAATGCTTTCATTTGAACCTCGTGGTCATGTATGGATGTGAGAGCTGGACTGTGAAGAAGGCTGAGCGCCGAAGAATTGATGCTTTTGAACTGTGGTGTTGGAGAAGACTCTTGAGAGTCCCTTGGACTGCAAGGAGATCCAACTAGACCATTCTGAAGGAGATCAGCCCTGGGATTTCTTTGGAAGGATTGATGCTAAAGCTGAAACTCCAGTATTTTGGCCACCTCATGCGAAGAGTTGACTCATTGGAGAAGACTCTGATGCTGGGAGGGATTGGGGGCAGGAGGAGAAGGGGAACGACAGAGGATGAGATGGCTGGATGGCATCACTGACTCGATGGACGTGAGTCTAAGTGACCTCCAGGAGTTGGTGATGGACAGGGAGGCCTGGCGTGCTGCGATTCATGGGGTCGCAAAGAGTCGGACACGACTGAGTGACTGATCTGATCTGATCTGATCTGAATAGTAGAAAGCAAATTATTTACGTATTTATTTACCCTTTTTGTGTGTATAAGTGGTCTACTTTAGTTCTTTTTTTATCATGATTTTCTCTTTCATTATTTTATATTAAGTATTATTGCATTAACATTTATGTGATAAGAGCCTTCCTATTTTATCACTGGTCTTTCAACTCTGTTTATGTTTGCCACAGAACTATGTTATGTGGTCAAATATACTCATGGATTTGGCTTTTAAGAAATGTTTAGGCAGATCTCAGCTCCCAAGCTTAATTGCATACAAATAATCTCCTCTGATAGATAGAGTGCCTGATGAACTATGGAATGAGGTTCGTGACATTGTACAGGAGACAGGGATCAAGACCATCCCCATGGAAAAGAAATGCAAAAAAGCAAAATGGTTGTCTGGGGAGGCCTTACAAATAGCTGTGAAAAGAAGAGAAGTGAAAAGCAAAGGAGAAAAGGAAAGATATAAACATCTAAATGCAGAGTTCCAAAGAATAGCAAGAAGAGATAAGAAAGCCTTCTTCAGTGATCAATGCAAAGAAATAGAGGAAAACAACAGAATGGGAAAGACTAGGGATCTCTTCAAGAAAATCAGAGATACCAAAGGAACATTTCATGCAAAGATGGGCACGATAAAGGACAGAGATGGTGTGGACCTAACAGAAGCAGAAGATATTAAGAAGAGGTGGCAAGAATACACAGAAGAACTGTACAAAAAGAGCTTCAAGACCTAGACAATCATGATGATGTGATCACTGACCTAGAGCCAGACATCTTGGAATGTGAAGTCAAATGGGCCTTAGAAAGCATCACTACGAACAAAGCTAGTGGAGGTGATGGAATTCCAGTGGAGCTATTCCAAGTCCTGAATGATGATGCTGTGAAAGTGCTACACTCAATATGCCAGCAAATTTGGAAAACTCAGCAGTGGCCACAAGATTGGAAAAGGTCAGTTTTCATCCCAATCCCAAAGAAAGGCAATGCCAAGGAGTGCTCAAACTACCGAACAATTGCACTCATCTCACATGCTAGTAAAGTAATGCTCAAAATTCTCCAAGCCAGGCTTCAGCAGTATGTGAACCGTGAACTTCCTGATGTTCAAGCTGGTTTTAGAAAAGGCAGAGGAACCAGAGATCAAATTGCCAACATCCGCTGGATCATGGAAAAAGCAAGCGAGTTCCAGAAAAACATCTATTTCTGCTTTATTGACTATTCCAAAGCCTTTGACTGTGTGGATCACAATAAACTGTGGAAAATTCTGAAAGAGATGGGAATACCAGACCACCTGATCTGCCTCTTAAGAAATCTGTATGCAGGTCAGGAAGCAACAGTTAGAACTGGTCATGGAACAACAGACTGGTTCCAAATAGGAAAAGGAGTACATCAAGGCTGCATATTGTCACCATGTTTATTTAACTTATATGCAGAGTACATCATGAGAAATGCTGGACTGGAAGAAACAGAAGTTGGAATCAAGATTGCCGGGAGAAATATCAATAACCTCAGATATGCAGATGACACCACTCTTATGGCAGAAAGTGAAGAGGGGCTAAAAGCCTCTTGATGAAAGTGAAAGTGGAGAGTGAAAAGGTTGGCTTAAAGCTCAACATTCAGAAAACGAAGATCATGGCATCTGGTCCCATCACTGCATGGGAAATAGATGGGGAAACAGTGGAAACAGTGTCAGACTTTGTTTTTCTGGGCTCCAAAATCACTGCAGATGGTTACTGCAGCCATGAAATTCAAAGACGCTTGCTCCTTGGAAGGAAAGTTATGACCAACCTAGATAGCATATTCAAAAGCAGAGACATTACTTTACCAACAAAGGTTCGCCTAGTCAAGGCTATGGTCTTTCCTGTGGTCATGTATGGATGTGAGAGCTGGACTGTGAAGAAGGCTGAGCGCCGAAGAATTGATGCTTTTGAACTGTGGTGTTGGAGAAGACTCTTGAGAGTCCCTTGGACTGCAAGAAGATCCAACCAGTCCATTCTGAAGGAGATCAATCCTGGAATTTCTTTAGAAGGAATGATGCTAAAGCTGAAACTCCAGTATTTTGGCCACCTCATGCGAAGAGTTGACTCATTGGAGAAGACTCTGATGCTGGGAGGGATTGAGGGCAGGAGGAGAAGGGGACGACAGAGGATGAGATGGCTGGATGGCATCACTGACTCGATGGATGCGAGTCTGGGTGACCTCCGGGAGCTGGTGATGGACAGGGAGGCCTGGCGTGCTGCGATTCATGGGGTCGCAAAGAGTCGGACACGACTGAGCGACTGATCTGATCTGATCTGATCTGAATCTCCTCTAAAACTTTTATAAATTTCTATTAAAAATTTAGATCATTGGATCAATTGAAAATTGTGATGGCATACTGTGTAAAATAGACAATTTTTTTCAGGTTTTCTAAAATCATATATTGAGTAATATAATATTTGCTCTTTGAAGGTCTGTCCTCCTCTTGAACCAAATTCTAATATATAGTAGAGTCAGTGTTTGTAATTTTCCATTTCATCATCTAGATGGCTATGCCTAAACCAACAATACTGACTCTGTAGTAAGTTTTATCTCACGTAAGAGTTCCCAATTTTCCATAACTCACTACTATAAATAGAACACAGTATATTATTATACTCTTTAAGAACTTTATTAGTTCAGTTCAGTTCAGTCACTCAGTCACGTCCAACTCTTTGCAACTCAGTGGACTGCAGCACGCCAGGCCTCCCTGTCTGTCAACAACTCCCAGAGTTTACTTAGACTCGTGTTCATTGAGTCAGTGGTGCCATCCAACCATCTCACCCTCTTTCATCCCCTTCTTGTCCTATATCAAGTGGCCAAAGTATTGGAGTTTCAGCTTCAGCATCAGTCCTTCCAGTGTATTCAGGACTGATTTCCTTTAGGATGGACTGTTGGGTCTCTTGCAGTCCAAGGGACTCTCAAGAGTCTTCTCCAATATCACAGTTCAAAAGCATCAATTCTTCGGTGCTCAGCTTTCTTTATAGTCCAACTCTCACATCCATACATGACCACTGGAAAAACCATAGCTTTGAAGAGATGGACTTTTGTTGGCAAAGTAATGTCTTTGTTTTTTAATATGCTGTCTAGCTTTGTCATAACTTTTCTTCCAAGGAGTGAGCATCTTTTAATTTCATGGCTGCAGACACCATCTGCAGTGATTTTGGAGCCCCCAAAAATAAAGTCAGCCACTCTTTCCACTGTTTCCCCATCTAGTTGCCATGAAGTGATGGGACTGGATGCCATGATCTTAGTTTTCTGAATGTTGAGTTTTAAGCCAACTTTTTCACTCTCTCCTTTCACTTGTATCAAGAGGCTCTTTAGTTCTTCACTTTCTGCCGTAAGTGTGGTGTCATCTGCATATCTGAGGTTATTGATATTTCTTCCGTCAGTCTTGATTCCAACTTGTGCTTCATCCAGTCCAGCATTTCTCATGATATACTCTGCATATTAGTTACTCTCACATAATTATTATTTGAATTTTATAAGAATATTGTCAAACTACGAAACAAACCATGGCATTGGAGTTACATTATATGCTATGCCATTGGAGTTACATTACATTTATAGGTTAATTTGAGCCACAAGGCAAATTGACATCTTTACAATTCCATTCCAGGAATACCAGATATCTTTCCATATTTAACTGTCATTCTACCCACAGAAGAGTTTTGTGCATTTCTTCTTGCAGTGCATTTTTTTTTGCTGAGTCCCTAAGTTTTTAAAATATTTTTATACCTATTAAAGACTTTTAAAATAATCCTATTTTATTAAAACTTCTAATATGATGAGCTGAAAAATATTTTTCTTAATATTAAAATCATTGTTGCCTTGTGTATGAAAGTGAAAGTCACTTAGTGGTGTCCGACTCTTTGTTACCCCAAGGACTATACAGTCCATGGAATTCTCTAGGTCAGAATACTGGAGTAGGTAGCTTTTCCCTTCTCCAGAGGATCTTCCCAAACCAGGGATCAAACCCAAGTCTCCCACATTACAGGCAGATTCTTTACCAGCTGAGCCACAAAGGAAGCCCAAGAAAAATGGAGTGGGTAGCCTATCCCTTCTCCAGCAGATCTTCCCAACCTAAAAATCAAACCAGAGTCTCCTGCATTGTAGGCAGATTCTTTACCAACTGAGCTATCAGGGAAGCCTGCCTTTGAGTCTACTTTAAATAAAATGTGCTTCCCAGGAGGGGCTAGTGGTAATGAATCCAGCTGTGAGTGCGGAGGACATGGCAACCCACTTCAGTATTCTTGCCTGAAGAACCCTGTGGACAGAAGAGCCTGGTGAGCTACAGTCCGTGCAGTCGCAAAGAGTCAGACATGACTGAAGCAACTTAACGTGCATGAACACAAGAGGTTCTTAAAAATGTTCAAGGTTATTTTAAAAATCCACTTTAAAATGTTCCATTGAAAGAAAACAAAGCTGAAAGCATTACTTTTCCTGATTTCAAACTATATTACAAAACCATACTAGTTAAAGCACTATGATACTAGGATAAAAACACAGAACAATGGAACAGATTAAACACCCCTAAGATAAACTTTTCCTGGAAAATCCCATGGACGGAAGAGCCTGGTGGGCTGCAGTCCATGGGGTCGCTAAGAGTCGGACACGACTGAGCAAGTTCACTTTCACATTTCACTTTCATGCATTGGAGGAGGAAATGGCAACCCACTCCAGTGTTCTTGCCTGGAGAATCCCAAGGACGGGGGATCCTGGTGGGCTGCCGTCTATGGGGTCGCACAGAGTCAGACATGACTGAAGTGACTTAGCAGCAGCAGCAAGATAAACTCAGGCATGTTTGGCCAACTAATATTTTACAAGGGAGTCAAAAACACTCAATTAAGAAAGGATAGTCTTTTAAATAAATGATACTGAAAAAACTGTATATTCACATAACAATAAAGATAATGGACCCCTGTCATATACCACTCACAAAAGTTATCTTGAAATGGATCTAAGGTTTAAATGTAAGGTGAAACTGTAAAACTCCTAAAGGAAAGCATATGGGAAAATCTCTCTGATGTTCGTTTTGGCAATGAATTTTTTGAATTTGACACTAAAAGCACAGGCAACATAAATAAAAATCAACAAGTAATACTATACCAAACTAAAAAACTCTGCACAGCAAATAAAATGATCAACAAAATGAAAAGTAATCTATCGAATGGAGAAAGTATTTGCAAATAATATATCTGATAAGGAGTTAATATCCAAAATATATAAGAAACTCATGAAACTGAATAATAAATGATCCATTAAAAAATTGGGCATAGGATGGAATAGAATTTTTCTAGTCATATAAGGACCAACAAGTTCATGAAAAGATGCTCAATTTCAGTAATCATCAAGGAAACGCAAATCAAAATGACAATGAGAAATCCCCTCACACTTGTTAGAATAGCTGATATCAAAAAGACAAGAGATATAAAATGTTGGGGAGAATGTGGAGAAAAGAAACCCTTGTACACTACTGGTAGGAATGTAAATTGGTACAGTCTAATGTAATTTACATTACATTGGAATGTAAATTGGTACAGTCCAATGTAGTTTACATTACATTGGAATGTAAATTGGTACGTTTAGGAACGTAAATTGTTTTCCATAGGTTTCCGGGAACCTATGGAAAACAATATGAGGTTCCTCAAAAAATTAAAACCATATTGCCACTTCTGGGTAAATGCCCAAAGGAAATAAAGTCATATCTTAAAAAGAGATATTACACCCTTTATGTTCACTGCACATTATTTGCAATAGTCAACCTGTGTCCATTAATGGATGAATGCATAAAGAAGCTATGGTGTATGTATATATATATGTGCATGTGTGTGTGTGTGTGTGTGTGTGTGTGTACAGTGGAATATTATTAATCCATACGAAGTAGAAAATCCTGCCACTTGTGACAACATGGATGGAATTTGGGGCATTAATGCTAGGTCAAATAAGTCAGGTAGAGAAAGACAAATACGGTATGATCTCACTTATATGTGATATTTAAAAAACAGAAAACTCATAGAAACAGAATAGGGTTATGGTTACCAGAGCTGGAAGATGGAGGAAACAGGGAGATGTTGGTCAAGGCTAAAAAAATAAATAAAATATTTCAAAAATACATTTGAAATTTACACATACACAGATGGTAATAATACAAAAATGGTGCAAAAAAGCCCTATGCTATTTTCCACTTAGGGCTTCCCTGGTGGCTCACCTGGTAAAGAATCTGCCTGCAATGTGGGAGACCTAGCTTTGATCCCTGGGTTAGGAAGATCCCCTGGAGAAGGGAAAGGCTACCCACTCCAGTATTCTGGCCTGGAGAATTCCATGGACTCTATAGTCAATGAGGTCGCAGAGTCGGACACGACTGACTGACTTTCACTTTCATGAGGACAAAGTGATTAAATCAGTTAAATCAGGGGAGTAGTAAAAAGATAAAGTATAGATATTGCTTAATGTGAAAGAAGGAAAAGCTAGAAATATTAGTTTTTAATACAAATAAATATATATAATGGTTTGTTGAGTCTCCTTTATCTGTTCTGCAAATGAGTTAAAGGATGAATCATCCACTTTATTTAAAAAGTCTTCAACATTGGGGTACGATAAAAGGAAATAAAACTGTTCTGTTTAGAAGCCCACATATTGTAGCTGCAGATTAATTTTAAATACATTTTTGTCTCTTTGTGGCCATTTCTTGTTTTGATAGCCTCCATCTGGTATTGATCTGCATTTTTTTGTAGTCTGCTTACCAGGCACAAATCAAAGAAATCAACTAGTTCTTCTATCTTAAAAAGCTGGAAGAAATTTCCTTTTTAGATTTCTTTCCTTCTTTTTTTATTTTGGTATTTAAATTCTCTAATTTAAGATATGATGTTCACTGAGGACCTATCAACACAATCACTTTCACTTAATTTCTCTTACTGGTAATAAATAACTATATCCGTTTTTTAAAATTGCATTTCTTACTGGTAATACTTGGCATTTGTCCTAGCACTTCTTTAAAATATTCAGTTAATAGTCATGGTTATGTTAGTTGGGACTTTTTATTGCTTGTAAAAAAAGCTCTATGCAATCTGGCTTAAACAAAAAAGAGATATCTTAGTTCATGTAACCGAGAGAGACATGGGTGAGATCATATCCGGCAAAAATGGTTCTAGGGCTCAAATAACAGCGTCACTGCACCCTCCCACCCCCAGGACTTGGCTCTGTTCTCACTATAGGAGGGCCTTACTTCCTCCCACTGCATATGGGGTTATGGGTTTCCCTTAAGATCTTTGAAAGGTATCTGCCTACATGTAGACATACACAGCTTCCTAGCTTTATATTCTTGAAGACAAGAAGCTATCCCTTCCACCCCTGGCTCCAATAGTTTAGGTGAAAAAGCTCATGTCTTCAGAGTGTCAGCTAGGTACTCGTTTGTATTCATTCTCTGTCCTTTCTCTGAAAATTGCATTTCCTGACTGCTTGTCTACTGACTTCCCTGAGTGTGTGCATGCGTGCTAAGTCGCTTCAGTCTTTGCAACCCTGTTGGAATGTAGCCTTCCAGGCTCCTCTATCCATGGGATTCTCCAGGCAAGAATATTGGAGTGGGTTGCCATGCCCTCCTCCAGGGAATCTTGCTGACCTTGGGATCGAACCCACATCTCTTACATTTCCTGCACTGGCAGGTAGGTTCTTTAATACGAGTGCCACCTGAGACCACTGATTTCCCTACAAGATGCAAAATTGAAGTTCATATGCCCATTTAATAGATGAAGAAACTGATGTTAAGTAAACTGATGTGCCCAAAGTCACAGAAGTAAGAAAGATGAAAACATAAAAATGACGGCAACCTCTGTTTTTTTGGTACTCTAGAACCTAAGCACTTTTTCTAACAATGTCATGCCACTAATACTTTTCTTGAACGGCACTGAATCTTCATTTGTCTACTCTTATTAATAAATATCTCCACTCAAGTTTCATTCATTGTTCACTTTATGGTAAAATCACTTTATTATTAAGTCATCTATCATGAAGTCTATCAACAGTTAGATCTGTAACAAAATTTTCTCATATGATATCTAGACTGCATCCCTCTTTTATTCATCCTCACATTATACCTGACATTAGCAGGATGTGCTCCTTCGTGTTACAAGCAGACCGATTTGGGGCAGATTAATTACATAATTATATATCCCCCATATCTGTCTGCCACTACATGCATTGCTTCTGAAATGTGGGAAAAGTATGTAAAAACATTAAGTACTAACTAGGTTCGGGGCACTTTCTACAGGGAAATATTGGTGAGGCTTCTTACATTCTATAGTGGCAGAGAAGATAAGGACACATTCTTATGTAACAAATTGGTGTGTTTTTTTTTTTTTTTTCTCGTTTCTTTTGAGAGAATGGAAGTCATCAGGGCAGTGCGAGCAAGCCTTCGAGACTTTATTTTGGCATTCCTACCCTGCAGAATAGTAACCCTGCGTGGTTTCCATGAGAAAGAATCTAAATAATTAACGTAGATACTGTAGACTGCTTCATTAACTGAAAGTGGAGGGAACAAATGCTGTAAAGATCTTCCTCTTTCATTCCTGTCAGTGGATGCTGCTTTTTCTTTTTTTAGGTTTGATTTCTATTTTCTGCAACTGAGCATGAAAGTACACTGACTAACACAGTCTGTAATTTAACTGTGTTCCTAGGACCATCTGTAAGAATTTAAGCACTTCCTGGGAATCTGATCAATTCTAGCAGCCTTTCTCTATTTTCTCTGTAAATTTAAGAGCCCTTCAATTAATTTTATATTTAAAAGTTGGTTTCTGCTTGAAAAAAAAAATGTGGACCCAATATCTAAAAACCGTTCTGTGCTTCAAAATTGGTTTTGTTGAATGATTTTCTATTATGCAGACACATATGCATTTTTATGTGAAGTCATAAATATCATATCACAGAATTTGTTTAATGTAAAGAAGATTTGTTCCTTCTCCCCATTCATTGATTCAGTCATTTATTTATATCAGTATTGACTCATAGATATTTATTTTATTCTTTGGGTTATAATCTAATACTGTCATTAATTTTTCTTGCTTAAATTATTCCAACGTTGACCACTCTGAGTTCTTTTGGGTCAGTTCTTATGTCCTTCTGACATGATTGTGCCTCTTTTTTCTTCCCTTTCTTACTTTTCATCACTGTAAGATCCTTCAGGTTCATCTGATATTTACCTGCCCCAATCCTAAAATTAGCTGTTTCTCAAAGAGGTTTTTTTAATACTAGTCATTGGGTAAATGGTGATGCAACTTAGTGAAATGGGAAAGACTGGAGGAAGGGGAGGAAGCCTGGAGTATGTTACCTTCCTTCTCAATTTCCTTCCTTCCTCACTTCCTTCCTTCCTTCTTTCTTTTGTTATTATTACTATTTTTAATACGTTAAATTTGAAAAGCCTATTAGCCATGTAAGTGGACCCATAGAGTAGACAGTGAGTATAAGAATCTAAAGCTCAGAGAAGAGTTCAGGCTACATATCTACATTTGGGATTCACAAAGAAATGGTAGCATTTAAAGACACAGGACCAGGTCTGCTTTGCTATGAGTCACATAGAAAAGTCTCAAAGTTCAATCCACAAGAGGCTTTAGAGGTTAGGTATAATGGAAGAAATCAGAGAAGTTAAGAAAGGGCAGCAAATGAGGAGAAAATCCTACCTTATGTGTGGTATCCTACAAACCAGGTAAAGGAAGAGTTCAAGACAGGAAATCTGAGTCAAGCTCTCTTGAGATATTAAGGAAAAAAATGACTGAAAATTTACCATTAGATTTGGTAATATTCAAGCTCACTGATAACCTTTATAAATGTTATTTCAGTGGAACTGTGAAAATGAAGCCTAATTTGGGGGAGTTTAATGTAAAATTACATCTGACAACCAGGAAATACCTTCCTTTGGGAAGTTGCTACAAATGGAGTAGAGAAATAGGTAATAGTGAGATGGGGAAACTGATGGAAAGGGACTTTATTTTTAAGTTTGGAGACATTACAGCATATTCATAGACAAATGGGAATAATCCAGTAAAAAGAGGGGGAAATGATGATGCAGAAGAGAAAGGGGATTATTAAAGTGGCAAAGACCTAGCATTGGTGATAGGAAATGGAATCCAAAGCTTAAGAGAGGGAAATCACCTTAGGTGGGAGAAAGAACAGTTTCTCCATCATAACAGGATTGAAGGTTGACTCGGTGTGTACAAGTGTTAGGAGTATACACAATATTGTGGGAAGAAGAGGAAATTGAATAGGGTTTTTTTTTTTTCAATTTTCTTAGAAGCAATATCATAAACTGAGTTGGAAAAGAAGGGAAGAAATGTTGGACTGTTGAACAGAAGTAAAGTTGCCTTTTGTGGTATAGAGTTGAAGCATCAGTTAATAAGGGAAATGTAACAAGATTGTCAGACACTGCTACTGGGGACCCACTTGCAAGAGCCTACATTTTCTCTAGTCATTATCATCTGTTCAGCTATGAGAGGCTGAAACTATGTTCATAGTAGGAAGAGAGATGAGTTTAACTAGCCGTTTTTGTCACATTTATTTGAAGAAGAGAGGAAAAAGACCATCATGGTGAGTGTATATGTGAGGGAGAGACCACAATGATGAATAATGGACCCTAAATTCACTAAGTGGGGAAATGTGAATGTGAGTGGGATGAGAAAAAAATATGTAGAGGTCAAGAAACTTTCTTGTTGATGAAGTGTATGATTTATTGGAGACTTTTACTGTAAAGATTCTTTAAGGCTTCCCTGCACCCTATTGATGCTATCTGCTCTTGCGATGGTAGAATCTGAAAAATATTTTCAATCTCTTTTATGCTAATCTGTCAAGTCAAGTTTACACCTGTTCTTGGGTCAGTCTTGCTAATTTACAATTTTCTTGGAATTTATCTACTTCTTTGGTTTTTTTAAATTTTTACCTAAATTTTCACCCAAATTTTATTTTAGCTCTTGCAAATTCCTAGTAATTATACTTATGTCTTTCCCCATGTCTTTAAATAGAGATCTATCTGAACTATTTCAGAGATTTGTTTTGTACACTTGAGAGCACAGCTGATTGAGTGGAAGAATCCCATGGTGAACCTGATATATAAATATCCTAACTAGGACTGATTTAATTTGTTTCAGTAACTCTTGCCCACTTTTACTGAAATAGAATGACTAAGTACTATTACAATCTTAGAAAGTTCTTTGGTCATATGATACTGTTCACTATAGTTCAGCACATGTTAGGAGAAATGGATTAAGGGCTACATGTATTTTGATAATTGCATTTTATCAGGTGTATGTAGGTACAAAATTGAAGTGGTATTGTTACTTAAAAAATAAATCTAAATAGAATCAATGTGATTTTCAGTGTGTTTTATTGTCTTTAAAAAAAGGGGCAACTGACATGACAGGATTCCTTTCTCCTAGCTGTGATTTTCAGTGGTGTTTTATTGTCTGTTAAATACACAATACTGTGTTTTGAGATGCAGTTGCATCCAAACTGTTACACCAAGTGACAGGTTGGTATTATCACCTTAGAAGCACAGAATAGACATTCACATTTCTTCACTTGTGTTCATAGAATATTTCCTTTTGACAAATTGAAACTGTGATTACTTCTGTCAGGAGAGTGTCCTTCAGAGTGAAAAATTGCAAAAAATAAAATTTTAGGATGGGCAGTTAAAAGAGTGTTGTAAACAGTTATAGCTCATCTATCTAACCACTGAATACAAATACCACACTTTGCGCCCATTCAATACCTCAGTGAAGTTAGTGCTATTGATTAAAACATGCCATCAAGAGCTTGGTGCATCATCTGTAAAGGTACCATTTAGGGAAAATGTTGAAAAACGGGAGAGTTCTTTGCCCCCCCCTGCCACTCCGAATGGCTTCTGGGATCTTAGGCTGATTTACAGTAATGTGTATGGGCACCCAAGAAGACACAGGGCCTAGAACTAGAAGAGGTGGTATTCACCTTCTGCCTGCAATATTGCAAAACTTTCTGTAAATAAAAAACGGTTCTCAGGGAATTTCTCAATTGAACCCCAGGTATGAGGAAAGACCAGATGTGAACTGTAAGTATTAGGTGCACGTTTTAAAATAATAATGTAGGTTTATGTCAGTTTGTTTTTCATGGAACTCATAAGCAGAAACTGAGGTTCTTTAGATGAACACAACAAAAGATTTGTAAGGGCAAACGATATTACATTTACATTAGTATACATGTTCCATTCCATCAATGCCACCCTCCTTGAATATTTTTCATAGTTCCTGAGATAGTTATATGTATCCACAAATCAGTCCCAGATGTCACCTGTCATTGTTAAGGCTGCCCATGGGATTGCAATCTCATTCACAAAAAGTATAACAGGCTACGTTAGGGGGGAATCCTACTTAAGGCATGATCACATCATAGACATAGGATTTCAGGAAAGTGGCAGTTCCCATAGATGTGGGAATGTAGATGTGCCCACAGGGCTTCCAAAGGAAGACCAGCAGCCTCTGCATCTTCCTGGGTTATATCATCTAGGTGGTATTCCTCTATACATTGCCTGGGTCTCAAGTGAGTGCTATTGATTGATGGATCCTGGCTCCACCCTTCTTGACATTCTTTCTCACTAGGTGGTATTCCTCTACACATTGCCTGGGTCTCAAGTGAATGCTATTGATTGATGGATCCTAGCTCCACCCCTCTTGACATTCTTTCTCACTTGTGGACACACGCTTCTTCACACAGTCTCACGCAGCCAGTGTCTCCGACTCACATCCAGAGAGCCAAGGTGCTAAACTGGAATTGTTTCCAGATTCAGCCACTGCACACTGTGCCCAGAACTGGTGTTGATTCTCATATCTCCAGGTCTTGGAACATAGCATTGAATATGACTTATTCTTCTAAAATTATTTTACTTTTGTGATGACTTCCTCTCAGGAACTTGACTGACCTGAGTTAGGATCAATCCTGCCCATCAAATTTACTTTTACATCCTTAACCTTCAAACAGATCAGAGTCTGAGTCCATTTTTTTTTTTTTTTTCATCACGAAGGGTTCCTTAGCCTCAGTCTGAATTATAAGTTAATTATAGGTATGTAATTTTCACTTTGGTTCAGTTCAGTCACTCAGTCGTGTCCGACTCTTTGCAACTCCCATGGACAGCAGCATGCCAGGCCTCGCTGGCCATCACCAACTCCTGGAGTTGACTCAAACCCATGTCCAATGAGTCAGTGATGCCATCCAACCATTCCATCCTCTGTTGTCCCCTTTTCTTCCCACCTTCAATCTTTCCCAACATCAGGGTCTTTTCAAATGAGTCAGTTCTTCGCGTCAGGTGGCCAAAGTATTGAAGCTTCAGCTTCAACATATGTCCTTCCAATGAACACTCAGGACTGATCTCCATTAGGATGGACTGGTTGGATTTCCTTGAAATCCAAGGGACTCTCTAGAGTCTTCTCCAACACCACTGTTTAAAAGCATTAATTCTTTGGTGCTCAGCTTTCTTTATAGTTCAACTCTCACATCCATGCATGACCACTGGAAAAACCATAGTTTTGACTTGATGGACTTTTGTTGGCAGAGTAATGTCTCTGCTTTTCAATATGCTATCTAGGTTGGTCATAACTTTCCTTCCAAGAAGTAAGCATCTTTTAATTTCATGGCTGCAGTTACCATCTGCAGTGATTTTGGAGCTCCCCAAAATAAAGTCTGACACTGTTTCCATTGTTTCCCCATCTATTTCCCATGAAGTGATGGGACCAGATTCCATGATCTTCGTTTTCTGAATGTTGAGCTTTAAGTCAACTTTTTCACTCTCCGCTTTCACTTTCATCGAGTGGCTCTTTAGTTCTTCTTCACTTTCTGCCATAAGGGTGGTGTCATCTGCATATCTGAGGTTATTGATATTTCTCCTGGCAGTCTTGTATCCAGCTTGTATTTCATCCAGCCCAGCATTTCTCATGATGTACTCTGCACCAATATTTTTGCTTTACTCTATAGACTACCTTAAATGACTACAGAAAGTCTTTTATTTATTTGGTTGTAAAATGCAATTATGCTTTAAATTTCAATTTTTCCAACTGGTAGTCAAAGAATACAGTCTTTTCCTTTAGAGTTAGCTACACATCACAAATATATGGTAGCCTTCCTATTTGTACAATAGGGAGAACTGAACTAGATAGCAGTTTCTCCACTTTTTTTTCCCTCTTAATTTGTTTTTATATTTAAGTTTCCCCACTTTTTTATAGAAGCAAAAATTTATTTTATTTTTAGGATAAAATCTTAATGATACCTCAATACATAAAAATGACATTTAAATAATATGGGATTCATTTTCATTAACAAGAAAATTAGAGTTGAGATTATAAATGACATTTATAGACAGATTCATTTCAGCATCTAATTTATTTTTAGTATTTGATTTTAATTTCAGGTAAGTTTTTAAAGTCTGTATTCAATGGACACATTACAAACAGGTAGAGATCTGTTGGCATGCTTGCTCATTGGTTCTTAGTTGCTTGACATGCAATCTAGGATACGTATCATAACAGAGAAGACAGTTATTTTCTGAAATATTCCTCAAAATAAGTGCAAAGGTGATGTAAATTATTGCTTTAGTGGTCTTCAGTATGTCATCATGTTATGCATAATTTTCTTAACATTTAAATGTCTTAAAATTGAATTTCGAATCTATCTTTCCAAAATTTCTCATTCTTCTGCTGAATCTGGGCTTTCTCAGAAGCAAACTGAACTCAATTATCTCTATTAACTCTGTAATTCTAACCACAATTTGATAACACTATGCAACTGTTGTGTGTGTTCTAAAGCTATTTAAAATGTATATCCATGAAGATACACATAAAGTTTAAACAGAGAAAGAGGCTCCTAGAGACATAATTTTCCTAAGACAGCTTTTTTCTCAAAGATTTTTGCAGTTTTAGGCTTGTTTGAATGACATCAGCATAAGTTGTTTGCTCAGTCTGCTTCTTCATTCAATAATCCATTCGTAGCTACTGTTATTTACATTAGCTACTGTTATTGGCTATGATCAGTGATAGTTCATTTCTGGCTGTTGTGCAAACACAACAATGAACCACAGTTCACAAGTTTCTCTATGTTGTGTTTAAGGAAAAAGTTTACATTTGTATATGGACTTAATGATTTCTCTTATTAGAATGGAAAGTTTGTTAGTTCTTTAGAAAAAGTGATTATATATGATACATTTTAGCCTGGAAAAATAAAAGCCTTTAATTACTGCCAGGATTTTATCATCTCTTTAAATTATTTCACTAATTCTAATAAATATTTATTGTGAGTTTCATCAACTATCTAGCTACAATTTTTTGGTTGGTTTTCTTGTTTATTTTTGTTTCTTGAAGATATGAATCTCTGGAGACTAGAAAGTTATTTAAGTTTAGTGTGATGTTGATTGCTAAGATAAAGTGCCTTTAATTTTTTTGTCCCTAGTAACACTTGTTGATTGAATAACAGGTAAACAAATAAATGAAAGCATAGGAATGATTAGAAATGTCCTGCATTCTTTTGAGGTGGATATTCTTTCTGCACTAATTTATATACAGTATGATCATTCAGTTCTAAATTTAATGCCTTATTTTTATATTCCAAGAATCCTATTGATTTTGCTCTGTGTCATATTATATTTACACCTTGTTGTCAACTTTACTTCTTAAAAATATAACCTTATATAACATATTGAGGCATATTTTCTGTTTTAAGGAAAAAATAAGGAGATATCAACAGACTGAAAATATGTTTTCAGAGGCATAGCGTCTTCAGGAAGATACTGGCATTCATGAGATCTCAAGGTTAGTATACATTATCCTTTTCATAGTTATACAGATCTGGGATGTAACTGTACCACTGTCCCCCATGCTGTTACTGCTAATGTGTAATTGGATAATAAGGAAAAATGCTCTTATATAAAATACATATATTTAAATGATCTCTTTAAGATTTCAGGAAATTCATTTATACTAAAAACATATCATTTTATTCAATTGGGGATAATTACAAGAATTTTTTTTTTTAGTATAGAATTCATTTTTTATTAAAGTTTTCTTCACTTTTTTAAAGGGTAACACTGTTAGGATAAAAATAAACATTATGCATTCCTATACACTTTTATTTTGAATTTGTTAAGGAATGTATACCTATTTAGCAAATTTTAAAATTTCTTTTGTATCTTATGTTACAGCATACACACATATACACACATTGTTTAGGACCGCTAAAGAGCAATCCTTCTAAAATTCTTAGAACCTCATTCCCTGACTTTCCCAAGTACAGTAAAAAAATTTACTTTCGTGCACTGGGACGACCCAGAGGGATGGTACGGGGAGGGAGGAGGGAGAAGGGTTCAGGATGGGGAACACGTGTATACCTGTGGCGGATTCATGTTGATATATGGCAAAACCAATATAATATTGTAAAGTTAAAAAATAAAAAAAAATTTTAAAAAGTAATAAGAATAGTATACTATCTTAACCTAGAAAAAAAAAATTTACTTTCGTCAAAAAGTGTGACCTCAATAAGATGACAGTTGGTATGAATGAGCAAAAAGATATGTGAGGAATTTTCCAAGTTGTTTAGAGTCATAAATCTAGAAAAGCAATGCAAAATAAGCCTGCTCTTATTAAATAGCTTCAGTTCAGTTCAGTTACTCAGTCATGTCCCACTCTTTGCGACCCCGTGGACTGCAGCACGTCAGGCCTCCCTATCCATCACCAACTTCCAGAGTTGACTCAAACTCATGTCCACTGATTTGGTGATGCCATCCAACCATCTCATCCTCTGTCATCTCCTTCTCTTCCTGCCTTCAATCTTTCCCAGCATCAGGGTCTTTTCAAATGAGTCAGTTCTTCTCATCAGCTGGCTAAAGTATTGGAGTTTCAGCTTCAGCATCAGTCCTTCCAGTGAATATTCAGGACTGATTTCCTTTAGGATGGACTGGTTGGATCTCCTTGCTGTCCAAAGGACTCTCAAGAGTCTTCTCCAACGCCAAGTTCAACACCACAATTCAATAATAAACAGATTATAGTAATAAATGAACATAAAATATTCATTTGGAAATTTGAGTTACAATGTAGATTTAAAGTGGTTCATTCTGATGGGATAACTTGAGAAAGTGGATCATTTCTGACTACTTTGTATTGTGGGGACCCAGTGTCAAATATTAATAATTTTAAATGAAATATATTAATGATTCTCATTTATTTTTATTTGTGTGTTTATTGAGGTAACATTGATTTATAACATTATATAAGTTGTATATGTACATTATATTTCTGCTTCTATATACAACATAGCATGCTCGCTGTATAAAATTTAATTTCTATCTGTAATCATACAGTTGACCCTCCTTACCCATCCCCTACCTGCTCACTGCCTCCCAGCCCCTTCCTTTCTGGTAACAACTACTCTGTTCTTTCTAATTATCTTTTATTTTGATTGCCTTGATCATGTTTGCCTTCAGAATCTTCTTTTCTTCACTCATCCAAGAATACATCATTCAAAATTTATTTAGGACTTACCATATGCAAGAGAATGGGCTGAGTAAAGCTTTGATTGTTTCAAAATGAGTAAGATATGGTTCTTGTTCTCAAGAATTGTGCAACGGATGTGTTACTGGGAAATTAATTTTATTATTAATGCAAGCAACACATATTTAAAAAGACAGGCTAGATTTAAAAGGGCAAATAATGAATCCTAAAGCACAGGGGGAATTATTTGGAGATTGTTCATACGTTCACATTATGGCTTTTATTAGCCAATGATACTGAGTGTTTATACCAATGGGAGTGATGCTCCATTACAACCCACATTCAAATGACCTTTTATTAAAGCTCTTCAAGTACAAGTAATATGAGATTCTAAGAGAGAAAAGTCTCTTTTTTGCTACAACTGCAAATTTAATGTTGTAGAAAATAGTTATGCAAACACATGAAAAGAACAAAGGTGAGCATTGCCTACTTAGTTTTTCTTATTCCTGTACAGGCAACTTCTTTATTAAGCTAACCAGAGAACTAAATCATTTCCCCAAAGACCTAGAAAGGCATGTAGATTTTCAATGCTTGTAATGTAGGTTTGAATGCTATAAACACCTAAGGAATCCATATGCAAATAGCTGGGTAAGTAAAGAGATTTGCAGTGGAGTGGGAGTCTAAACTCCGCTGGAGACGGATTGCACAGCACTATGCTTCTCACAAAATGCTTTTAAAAAGGTGATGTCTTAAGGTGCAGCATTTCCAGCATTAGCCACAAGTAGGATTCCACCCCTCAAGCCATGAAAACGAAAAATGTCTCCAGACGTTGCCCAATAACCCCTTGGGAAAAATTATCCTAACATGAGAATCACTGATCACATCCTAACCTCCACAACCTCTATAAACATCCACCCCATATCAACAAAAATCCTTCCAACCACCAACAACATCTTATTCTCAATCAAAGCTCAACTGAGACACTTTAAATTCCAGCCACCATTGTTAAAGTGAAACTCACTTCTAACCATCTGTATATGTTTTTAGTTTCCTTTCATTTGCTTTCATCTGTCCTTGTATCTAAAATGTGTCTAATAGAATAATGAGTGAATATGAAATAAGTTAGAAATTAGGGGAAAGGAAAAAATAAGGTTAAAACATAAGTTTTTATTGGGAGTCACAGAAGGAAATGGCAAACTACTCCAGTATTCTTGCCTAGAAAATCCCGTGGACAGAGGAGCGTGGTGGGCTGCTGTCCATAGGGTCGCACAGAGTCGGACACGACTGAAGTGACTTAGCAGCAGCAGCACATAGGTCTTAAGTAGCAGCAGCAGCACATAGGTCTTAAGCTACAAATGAATAAATCTTTTTTCTCTCACTCTTGTTTTTCTTGAATCCATGGCTCTTTCCATTTTCCCAAGCCTTTCTTGGACTTTGGCTTGGACACCAGGAGCTTACTCTCCACATTTCTACAGCCTGTCCTTTGTACACTGTACACACAAACCTGAATTCATATGAGAAGTCTCTTTTCTTAAATTCAGGCCCATGAGTGCTATAGGAGTGAACTATACCACCACTCTGCAGATAGATGGTTTTCTAATCTGAATTAGCCACTCAGTAGCATTCACTAATCCTCTCACTCTAACTGTTGTCAGCCACCATTTCAAGTTTATCACCCAACTTAAGCCATACAATCCCTGCCCTTCACTCCCAGTCAATTTCCTATTTTGACAAGAAAGTTGAGGTCATTGTACAGAAGCTCCTTGTGCATCCTTGTGATTCCCTCCAGCACCAAACAGCAACATCTATCATCGTTCTTTCTTTCCTCCAATCTTAAGGGATCAGGAGTCCTTCCTGCTATTCAAGGCAAAGCCTGGATTTGATTTTATTCCCTATCACTGATGCTAAAGCTTTTACCATTAATTTCTTTTATATCCTTTACCTTCAATATTTTCTTCTTTGCTGACCCCTTTTCTTCAACCTATACATGCTCTTTGAACTTCTATCCAAAAAAGTAAGTCAACAAACAAAAGCAAACTGACCTCTCCCTTCAGTTGATTTCACCGCCGCTCCCATCCAATTTCTCTGCTCCCCAGCTCATTCAGGCTCTCCATAGCAGCGGTCTACATTCATTATCTCCAGTGTCCGAGATTCAGTCCCCGCTCAGCACAGTGCAATCTGATATCTAACCCCATTTAACAGAGCATGCTCTCTCTAAAGGCTCAGATGACCCGCTGCCCTTATCTTGACTGGCTCTCTCAGGGGTATTTGACACTTTTAACTTCATTTTTCTTCCTTCATTTCCTGGGCTGTTGTGACACCCCTCCCTCTTGGTCTACCTTATCCCTTGGAGACCTTTTCACAAACTCCCCTTTCATGAGCTCTTCTTTCTGTATTCTTTCCCAAAGTCAGAACCATAACTCAAATACCAATAGGCTGCTGCTGCTGCTAAGTCACTTCAGTCGTGTCCAACTCTGCGTGACCCCATAGACGTCAGCCCACCAGGCTCTCCTGCCCCTGGGATTCTCCAGGCAAGAAAACTGGAGTGGGTTGCCATTTCCTTCTCCAATGCATGAAAGCGAAAAAGTGAAAGTGAAGTCGTTCAGTCGTGTCCGACTCTTAGCGACCCCATGGACTGCAGCCCACCAGGCTCCTCCATCCATGGGATTTTCCAGGCAAGAGTACTGGAGTGGGGTGCCATTGCCTTCTCCGACCAATAGGCAGCCAGAAGTAATATAAATGAGTGAAATCAACTCATTGAAAACAATAAATATTGTAGAAACCAAACAACATGCCTGCAACAGGTCTTGGTATTTTACTCCTGCTCAGAGGATAGTGCTCCCTAGAGACCCACCCTCAGCTTCCTGCTCCTCCACCCTCCTGGCCATCTATGATCAAGCAAAGCCACACTTCTAATGACATAAGTGGCAGTGACTCCAACCGTATTCTTTGATTTAATTACAGAATTGCATATCACACACACACACGTCTACAGAATATCAATGCCTGGTAAGGACAGACACAAAGATAAATCATCAGAGCAATGGAAATACAAAGTTCAAAAACAGACACTATATACATATGATCATAAAATGCAACAAAGAAACAATCATCTGTCAATGGAGGAGGCCTTCCAATAGAAGTTTATTAGCAACCCCAAGTATACAGTTAGTGTCTGATAAAGAAGGCATTTTGAATGGGGAAAAGCAGAAGGGACAGTGGCTTACTTAGTAGAAGGTACTAGAACAGTTCTTTACTTGGGGAAAAATAAAGTGTGACCTATACATCATATGGGCTTCCCTAGTGGCTCAGCAGTAAAGAATCTGCCTGTGATGCAGGGGACTTGGGTTCAATCCCTGGGTTGAGAAGATCCCCTGGAGGAAGGCATGGCAACCCACTCCAGTACTCTTGCCTAGAGAATTCCATGGACAGAGGAGCCTGCTGGGCTACAGTCCACAGAGTCACACAGAGTCGAATAGGACTGAAGCGACTAAGCAGCAGCAGCATACATCATACCATATTAAACTGCAGATAAAGATTTAAAATATTTTAAATTAGTTTAAATATTTTAAAATTATTATTGAACATTTAGTAAGCTCGATAACTCACAAATATTTATGTGTCTTTGGTTTAGGGAAGCACTTAAGCAATGCAGGAAAGCAAAGAAAAATGAAAAAAACATTTATTCATTTTTATATTTACAAACTTAAATTCACTCTTCTTGATACATAGTTACAGGAGATTTGACAATTGCATAGAGTCATGTAATCTTCCCCACAATCAGGATACAGAATGGTGTCATCACTCCTAAAATTCCCCTGAGCTGCACTTTGTTGGCTCCTCCCCATCCCAATCTCTGGCAACTGATCTGTTTTAGTTCACTATAGTTTAGCTTTTTCCAGAATGTCATATCAATGGAAACATACAGAATGTAGCCTTTTGTAACCAACCTCTTTCCCTTAATTATAATGCATTTGAGATAGATTTATGCTGTTGTATATTTCTATAGTTTGTTCCTTATTATTGCTAAGTAATATTCCATTGTATGGATGTATCATAGTTTGTTTATAACTTAAAGGACATTTGGGTTGTTTGGATTTTGTTGTTTTGAATAAAGCTACTAGAAGAGTTTGTTTAGAATTTTTTGTGAGAACCTAAGTTTTCATTTATCATGGGTAAAGGCTTTAATGGAATTATGTGTGGAAATTATGTGGAATTATATGTCACATGGTAAGTATGTTTATAACTTTCTAAGACACTGCAAAAATGTATCCCAAAATGGTTGATGAGTGCGTGTTAAGCAGCTTCAGTCACATCCAACTCTTTGCAACCCAGTGGACAGTAGCCCTGTAGGCTTCTCTGTCCATGGGATTCTCCAGGCAAGAATGCTGGAGTGGGTTACCATGTCCTCCTCCAGGGGATCTTCCTGACCCAGAGGTCAAACCTGCATCTCTTATGGCGCCTACATTGGCAGGTGGGTTCTTTACCACTAGTGCCACCTGGGAAGCTTTAAATGGTTGGTATCATCTTGCATTTCCATCAGCAATGTAAGAGCATTCATCCTGCTTCACACACTTAGCAGCATTTTGTATTATCAATGTTTATTTATTTTTATTTTAGCCATTCTAATTGTCATTGTGGTTTTTATGAATTTGCATGCCCTTAATAAATAATAATATTGATCATTTTTCTTTGGGCTTGTTCACCATCTATATATACTTTTGTGCAGTGCTTATTCAAATGTTTTGTCCAATTTTTTTAAAAAGACTTAATTATTTAGAACAGTTTTAGGTTTATAGTAAAACTGAGAGGAAAGTACAGAGATGTTCTACATATTTCCCACCTCTATACATGCATGCTGCTAAGTCACTTCAGTCGTGTCTGACTCTGTGCGGCCCCATAGACGGCAGCCCACCAGGCTCCCCTGTCCCTGGGATTCTCCAGGCAAGAACACTGGAGTGGGTTGCCATTTCCTTCTCCAATGCATGAAAATGAAACGTGAAAGTGAAGTTGCTCAGTCATGTCTGACCCTCAGCGACCCCATGGACTGCAGTCTTCCAGGCTCCTCCGTCCATGGGATTTTCCAAGCAAGGGTACTGGAGTGGGGTGCCAGTGCCTTCTCCGCTATACATGCATAGTTTCCCCCATTACCAACATCCCTTAACAGAGTGGTACCTTTGTTGTAACTGATAAATCTGCATTAACATATCAAAATCACTCAAAGTCCATAGTTTACATTAAATTTCATTCTTGGTGCAGTACATTGTATGAGTTTGGATAAATATATAATGACACGTATCCATTATTGTAATACTATACAAAGTATTTTCACTACACCCCTAATCCTTTGTACTCTACCTATTTCTCTTTCCTCCCCACCCTCAGTCCCTGGCAACCACTAATCCTTTTACTGTCTCCATAGTTTTTACCTTTATCATAATGTTATATAGTCCATATATAACATTATAGACTTTAGTCCATAACCTTCTCAGATTGATTTCGTTCTCTTAGTAATATACCCTTAAGTTTCCTCTATGTCTTTTTGTGGCTTAAAAAGCCACATTTATTTTTAGCACTAAAAAATATTTCATTGTCTGGGTGTTTCACAGTTTACCCATTCACCTACTGTTGGACATCTTGGTTGCTTCTAAATTTTGGTAATTATGAATAAAACATCTGCTTCTGCTGCTGCTAAGTCGCTTCAGTCGTGTCCAACTCTGTGCGACCCCATAGACGGCAGACCACCAGGCTCCCCCATCCCTGGGATTCTCCAGGCAAGAACACTGGAGTGGTTGCCATTTCCTTCTCCAATGCATGAAAGTCAAAAGTGAAAGTGAAGTCGCTTAGGCGTGTCCGACTCTTAGCGACCCCATGGACTGCAGCCTACCAGGCTCCTCCGTCCATGAGATTTTCCAGGCAAGAGTACTGGAGTGAGGTGCCATCGCCTTCTCCGGAATAAAACGTCTAGTAACATTCAACAGCAGATTTTTGCATGGACTTAAGTTTCCAAACCTTTTGGATAAACACCAAAAAGTGTATTTGTTAAGTCATGTGGTAAGAGTATGTTTAGTTTTGTGAGAAACCATCAAACTGTCTTTCAAGGCATCTGCACCATTCTGCATTCCCAGCAGCAGTAAAGAATCGCTATTGCTCCACATCTTATTCTGCATTGGGTGTTGTCAGTGTTTTGGATTTTGGGCCGTTTGTGGTATCTCATTTTTAAAATTTACATTTCCCTGATGACATATGATGTGGAACATCTGTTCATATGCTTATTTGCCATCTGTATATCTTTGGTGAGGTGTCTGTTCAGGTCTTTGACTCATTTTCGAATCTTTTCTCTTATTGTTGAGTTTTAAGAGTTCTTTGTATATATTTTTTTGCCTATTTTTTTTAATTGAGTTGTTTTCTGTTGTTTGGTTTTGAGAGTTCTTTATAAATGTTCTGTATAAAAAGCCTTTGGGAGATGTGAAATTTGCATATATTTTCCCCTTTTGTTGCTTTTGTTTTCTTGACTTTGTTTTCAAAGAATAAGAGGTTTTAACTTTGATGAAGTCATATGTATTAATTTTTTTCTTTTCTGAATTACGATTCTGGTGTTGTGTCTAAGAGCTCTTTGCCTATCCCAAGGTCACAAAGATTTTCACTTGTTTTTCTTCAACATGTTTTACAACATCATGTTTTACATTTAGATATATGATCAATTTTGAGTAAATTTTTATATAGGGTAAGAGATTGAGGTTCAATATTTTGCATACAGACATCCAGATGTTTTATTTTTTAAACAGACTCTCTCTTCTCTATTAAATTGCCTCTGCACCTTAGTCAAAATCAGTCACATTTGCGTGGGTCTATTTCTGGCCTCTCATTTCTGTCCCACTGATGGATGTATGCATTTGTAATTTTTCCCATTATCACAATCTTGATTCCTGTACTCTGTGGCAAGTCTTGAGATCAGATAGTGTGTGTCCTCTTCTTTTTCAAAATTTCTTTGCACTGTGCATTTTAAAATCAGTTTGTCAATATCTACAAAAAATTCTGCAGAAATTTTGATTGGAAGCTCATTGGAATGCATTTTTAAATGCTTCAAATTAAATTTAAATTAAAAACACTTGAAAACATATTCACCAAATATATAAGATAAAATAGTCAATATTATTAAAATATAGAGTTATTAGGTATCACTAAGAAAATATAAACCTCATTAAGATAACTTCTAAGGCCTTCTGGGGCTTCCCAGGTTGCTCAGTGGTAAAGAATCTACCTGCGAATGCAGGAGACACAGGTTCAATCCCTGGGTCTGGAAGATTCCCAGAAGAAGGAAATGACAACCCACTCTAATATTTCGCCTGGAAAATCCCGTGGACAGAGGAGCCCGTTGGGTTACAGTCCATAGGGTTACAAAGAGTTGGACACAGCTGGGCAGACTCAACCTGCAGCAAGGCTTTCTGAGAACTTTTTGCAAAAATTGTTCTAGTCACCTCTAAGTTAAAAAATATATGTATTAAAATAATTTAAGGAACCAGAAACATTTGATGTGTAATAATGGTCATCAGATCAGATCAGATCAGTCGCTCAGTCATGTCCGACTCTTTGCGACCCCATGAACCGCAGCACGCCAGGCCTCCCTGACCATCACCAACTCCCGGAGGTCACTCAGACTCACATCCATCAAGTCAGTGATGCCATCCAGCCATCTCATCCTCCGCCATCCCCTTCTCCTCCTGCCCCCAATCCCTCCCAGCATCAGAGTCTTTTCCAATGAGTCAACTCTTCGCATGAGGTGGCCAAAATACTGGAGTTTCAGCTTTAGCATCATTCCTTCCAAAGAAATCCCAGGGCTGATCTCCTTCAGAATGGACCGGTTGGATCTCCTTGCAGTCCAAGGGACTCTCAAGAGTCTTCTCCAACACCACAGTTCAAAAGCATCAATTCTTCAGCGCTCAGCCTTCTTCACAGTCCAGCTCTCACATCCATACATCAGATCAGATCAGATCAGTCGCTCAGTCGTGTCCGACTCTTCACAACCCCATGAACCGCAGCACGCCAGGCCTCCCTGTCCATCACCAGCTCCCGGAGGTCACCCAGACTCACACCCATCAAGTCAGTGATGCCATCTAGCCATCTCATCCTCTGTCGTCCCCTTCTCCTCCTGCCCTCAATCCCTCCCAGCATCAGAGTCTTCTCCAATGAGTCAACTCTTCGCATGAGGTGGCCAAAACACTGGAGTTTCAGCTTTAGCATCATACCTTCCAAAGAAATTCCAGGATTGATCTCCTTCAGAATGGACTGGTTGGATCTTCTTGCAGTCCAAGGGACTCTCAAGAGTCTTCTCCAACACCACAGTTCAAAAGCATCAATTCTTCGGCGCTCAGCCTTCTTCACAGTCCAGCTCTCACATCCATACATGACCACAGGAAAGACCATAGCCTTGACTAGGCGAACCTTTGTTGGTAAAGTAATGTCTCTGCTTTTGAATATGCTATCTAGGTTTGTCATAACTTTCCTTCCAAGGAGTAAGCGTCTTTTAATTTCATGGCTGCAGTCACCATCTGCAGTGATTTTGGAGCCCAGAAAAACAAAGTCTGACACTGTTTCCACTGTTTCTCCATCTATTTCCCATGTAGTGATGGGACCAGATGCCATGATCTTCGTTTTCTGAATGTTGAGCTTTAAGCCAACCTTTTCACTCTCCACTTTCACTTTCATCAAGAGGCTTTTTAGCCCCTCTTCACTTTCTGCCATAAGAGTGGTGTCATCTGCATATCTGAGGTGATTGATATTTCTCCCGGCAATCTTGATTCCAACTTGTGTTTCTTCCAGTCCAGCATTTCTCATGATGTACTCTGCATATAAGTTAAATAAACAGGGTGACAATATGCAGCCTTGACGTACTCCTTTTCCTATTTGGAACCAGTCTGTTGTTCCATGACCAGTTCTAACTGTTGCTTCCTGACCTGCATACAGATTTCTTAAGAGGCAGATCAGGTGGTCTGGTATTCCCATCTCTCTCAGAATTTTCCACAGTTTATTGTGATCCACACAGTCAAAGGCTTTGGCATAGTCAATAAAGCAGAAATAGATGTTTTTCTGGAACTCTCTTGCTTTTTCCATGATCCAGCGGATGTTGGCAATTTGATCTCTGGTTCCTCTGCCTTTTAAAGTATATAAAACTTTTCGAGATAGTATAGCATATGGACAGAGAGCACCAGTTTAAAGGTCAGCCTGAACTTTGAGTTCATTCCTATCTCTGAGGACTTAAGCAAACTGTTTAAATTTTTTAATGTTCAGATATTCTATCAATTAAGTAGATATAAAGTCTGACACATTGTAAATATAGATGTGGATTATTATTGGTGAAGATGTGGAGAATTGGACTGTGTCATAATATAGGAATGGACAAGTAAATTGGTTCAACTTTTCTAGAAGGTAATTTGTCATTATGCATCAGATAATTGTATTCTTTGCATCTTCTTAGGAATTCCATATATCTAAAAACGTTAATGAAATAATCAATTATGAACACAAAACTATGTATACAAAAATGTTTATTAAGATAATGTTTAAAATAATGAAAAGAAGAAACATCTGCAAGTCTGATAATAATGAAATAAATAAATTAATTATTTAATATCCATTTAAAGTAATATCCTGAGATGGTTAAAATAAAGACGTTTGCACAGCATATTTTATTATTGCAGAATTATCTGCAATATACCAATAAGTCAAAAGTAGGCTATAAAACAGTTTTTGCAGTATGATGCCATTTATGCTTTTAAATGATGTATATGCATGGAAGAAATGATGACTAAATAAATGCATGTGTGTATGGGTGTATGCACATACACACACATATAGAAAGTTGGTTTTGTCTGAGTGGCTGGATATAGATTTAATTTATCGCTTTTTTGGTGTTTTTCAGTAGTCTCCAAATTTTCTGAAAATACATCTTATTATTACCCAAAATTGGGTATTTTAAAAATAGAATATGGAGGTGTAGGAAATCATAAACTACATAAAAAGATAAATAGTCAACTACTTAAAACATTATTTCATAGATGACAGTGAAGGTTTAGCTTTATTATTTAGCCATATTATTTAAAGAAATTCACAAATTAATATGAACATCAATAAGATTCCAATAGAAAAATGGGCTAAAAAATGGAAGAACAACATGCATAAAAATGAAATATAAATAGCTGATAAACATATAAAAAATTTCATCTTTAACAATATTCAAAGAAATGAAAATAAAGTGTAATTTTATGTCTATCAAATTAGCACAGATTTTTTATTACCTGTTTCACTGACATATACTGTCGATGGAAATATGTTAGTAGCAAAATATGTTAAAGGTCCGTATGCTTTCTTATGTTAAACAAACAATAAATTTACAGATCATAGCATTATATATAAATATTTGAATCATTGAAAATAATAAACATGTTCTGTAATAGAATTGCTTGAAAAATTGTGGTACATCCAGAAGATAAAATATTATTCGTCTACTGAAATTTCTTTTACAAAAAATTTTATTGACATGAAAAATACTCATAATATGTTCAATGAAAAAAATAGACATGAAAAAGTGGAGATAATATAAATATATAAAAAGAGCATTAAAGTAGATCAATGACAGAGAAGTTAAAATATTTTAAATTATTTTATAATAATTAAATATTATAAATAGTATTTGAAATACAGATTTTTTTCAAAATGGCAAGTGGTTTTGATTTTTTCATTTCTAAATGTTCATAGTTTTTTCTATTGAGATATAGTTATATAATATTATGTAAGATTTGTGTACAATGTAATGATTCACAAATCTTAATGGTATTTTCCAATTTTAATTTTTGTAAAATGTTGGCTATGTTCCCTATACAAATATCCTTGTAGCTTATTTATCTTATGCATAATATTAATACATCTATTCATCCCCATTCCCTATATTTCCATTTCCTCCTTCCCTCTCCCCACAGGTAACTACTAGTTTGCTCTCTATATCTGACTTTGCTTCTTTTTTGTTATATTTACTAGTTTATTTTATTTTTTAGATTCTAAATATAAGTGATATCATACAGTATTAGTCTTTCTTTCATTTATTTCACTCAGGGTAATGCCCTCCAAGTTCATACATGTTGTTGTAAATGACAAAATTTCATTCTTTTTTTGACATCGTATTCCATTGTGTATATATATACCACATCTTTATCTGTTTATCTGTTGATATGTAAATCTTCAGTTCAGTCATTTCAGTCACTCAATTGTGTCCAACTCTTTGCAACTCTATGGACTGCAGCACACCCAGCTTCCCTGTCCATCACCAACTCCTGGAGCTTGCTCAAACTCATGTCCATCGAATCGGTGATGCCATCCAGCCATCTCATCCTCTGTTGTCCCCTTCTCCTCCTGCTTTCTATCTTTCCCAGCTTCAGGATCTTTTAAATAAATCAGTTCTTCACATCAGGTGGCCAAAGTATTGGAGTTTCAGCTTCAGCATCAGTCCTTCCAATGAATATTCAGGACTGATTTCCTTCAGAATCAACTGGTATGATCTCCTTGCAATCCAAGGATCTCTCATTAATATGTAAATCTTAATCTTTAAAAATTTGCTTATCTCCTTTCTGTCTCAAACCTTTTCCTGCTGCTGTATTTACCATCTCATTTAAGAATATGAGATTTCCTCATGAAAATCAGGAAGCTTCTCACTCAACAGTGTTTCCAGAAAATTACAACCAAATTTGACTGAGTCTTTCTGCATGCTCTTCTCATCCCCTCCTGAGAGCTGAGCTGTCACTACCACCACTTCAATTCTGCTGCTTTTCATCTCTCAGCTGGATACAGTGACAGCATAATTGATGAGTTTTCTTGATTCCATTTGTGTCCCTTCAAATCCACTCTCAACACTGCTCCCCAGAGACTCAATCTAAAACAAGTGTCTTCCTTCACCCTCCTACGTTTCTTCAGCAGTGTCTCCTACATTGATGAGATCCAAGTCGCTTGTCTCAAGTACCTGCCTTTTGCATTCTTCTTCAGCATCTTCACTCATCGTGGTCAACCTTGATTCTACATTTCATCATCCTGAACTCTTATACTCACCCCTTTGGTTCTATAACTTTGTGCCTTGATATAGATGCTTGTTCTGATTATAGTACTCTTCTGTTCATCCTCCTCTCTTTTTTTATTGCTTTGCTAACTCCTCTTTATACTGAATGTCTTGGATCTAGTGATTCCTCAAGCAGAAAAGTTTTTTTTCAGAGTTTTTTCCATATTCTAGCTCCTTATGTTTACTATCAGATAATTAACTGCTTTTTTCAAATTATCTTTTTACTGTGTTATCCTCCTCTCAAGACCAGTGAGCTCCAAAGTATAATGAATGTTACCTAGAAATGAACAACAAGGTTTTTTGACAAACAAAAATATTACTGTCTCCATTTATATTTGTTCTTCATTTCTAATTTCTATGTTTAAGTATTCATGTAATTGAGATAATCTTTGTACAATAATACATTGTATTATGTATAAATACATATATATATATACTCATAAGAGTAGAGTTCATGCAGAAACTTTTTTTTCTGCTGGTGGGAATCTGTGGTTTGCCATGCTTGAAGACCATTGTTCTGAAGCTTTGCAAGGACAGGGAATATGCCTTTTTATCCATAGCATATGGCAAAATTTTGGACATAGATACTCTTGACCTTAACTGAAAGTAAAATTTTAGCAAACTCTTACCCACATTTATGAAGGTAGTTGTGAAGTGATTAAAAATTTAAATTAAGGTGGAAAATTCTTTTTTGTTTACTAAACTTGACCTGTATGAGACTTGCAGGAAATCTGAGGCAGAAAAATAGAAAGCAATAGAGGAAATGGATAGGGAGGCCTGGCGTGCTGCAGTTCATGGGGTCGCGAAGAGTCGGACACGACTGAGCGACTGATCTGATCTGATCTGATCTGAATGTTCATCATTGCAAGTGATTTTAAGTCATGAGAAATACAAAGTTTTAACAGATGCATGCTTGTAGTTTCCCAGATACAGTAAAAATGCAACAGGTGGCTCAGACGGTAAAGCGTCTGTCTACGATGCAGGAGACCCAGGTTCGATCCTTGGCTTGGGAAGATCCCTTGGAGAAGGAAATGGCAATCCACTCCAGTACTATTGCCTGGAAAATCCCATGGACAGAGGAGCCTGGTAGGCTACAATCCATGGGGTCGCAAAGAGTCGGACACGACTGAGCGACTTCATGTTCACGTTCACAAGAATTTATAAAAGAGAGTATCCCTTTTCAAAGGAAATTACATTTTAAGGATAGAGTGTTTTGTTGTTCTTGAGTCACTAAGTCGTGTCCAACTCTTTTGTGATCCGCTGGACTATAGCCTGCTAGGCTCCTCTGTCCGTGGAATTTCCCAGACAAGAATACTGGAGTGAGTTGCTATTTTCTTCTCCAGAGGATCTTCCTTACCCAAGGAGCAAACCAGCATCTCCTGTATTGATAGGCAAAATTTTTTTTACCACTGAACCACCAGGGAAGCCCCACTAGAGTGTGTTTGTATGCGCCAATTCTGTAAGTTCAGAATGTGCAAGTCCTTTAAAAACTCCCTTTTCAAGGAGCTACCCAGTTTATATATGCATTGGAATATCTGTCAGTTAGTTTTAATACTGATAGAAGGACCAGAAGTCTAAACCTGAGAGAAAAATTCCATTCAAATGTTTGATTACTTTATAGTGAATTACTCCTGATTTTAATACAATCATAGTTCTAGTTATTTGTAACTTCAGACATAGAATGTAAGGAAAATCTAAGGAAAGTCATCATTATGGATTTGGGAGAATGGCATTGAAATATGTATAATATCATATATGAAACAAGTCACCAGTCCAGGTTCGATGCACGATACTGGATGATACTGGATGCTTGGGGCTGGTGCATTGGGACGACCCAGAGGGATGGTAGGGGGGAGGGAGGAGGGTTCAGGGTGCTGAATACATGTATACCTGTGGCAGATTCATTTTGACATATGGCAAAACCAACACAATATTGTAAAGTTAAATAAAATTTAAAAAAATTAAAAAAAATAAATTAAGATTAAAAAAAAAAGAACAAATGGGTACACAAATGAATGAATAAAATTTACAAGCTGTGTTTTGGTTTTAATTTCAGGATGAATTTAAAGTATATATTTAAATATAATAACAGATGTTAAAAAGGAATTTTTCTCTTCTAATTAGTTTTAAAAAAACTTTATGAATATGATGAATAAAGAGGCCCCTTGGACTTTTTTTTTCTTACAAAATATTATAGCTTTATGTTTTCCTGCCTCTTCTTCATTTTAATTAGAGCCTATCCAATTTAGTTATTTGATTTGTTTTTTTTTTTTTTTTTTTTTTTAAGTTTTAAACATCAAGCCAAACATAAGCATCTAAAAATCTGTGTTACTCTTGGACAATTCTGTCCTACTCTAAGACATACATTCCTGAAACAATGATATTTTTATCGCACTCATGCCACCTTTAAGAATCAAAAGAAAGGAATCTATGGTTTGCAGTATTTCTCTCCTGGCCTCATATATTAAGAAAAAAATAAAAACTAACAGATGGAACTTATTTCAGAACACCTAAAAAAAGCCTTTAGTTTCAAAGTTTTTTATTCTCTGAATTGATTTTTCAAACCAGGATAATATGGTACATTTTGAAGATAAACATTTAGGGATTGTCCTCAACATAGGTTTGATTTCCAGTTGTCAACAGTATGTAACTAATTTCTTTTACATCCAGCAGAGATGGTAAATATAAATGGAAAGTGTTGGGAAAATAGATGCAATTTTATCTCTAGGTATTCTACTTTTCAGATTTCTAAAAAAAGAAATACAGCTTAAATAACAGTCAAAACACACAAGTACAATTATAATAAGAGTATTTCCAAACTCTCCTTTTAATCAGCATCACTCTCATGTGAGACCGACTGGGAAACTCATTCTGCTTTGAAATCCACTTTTTGATGCATCCTGTAACAATGGGAGTCCCTTATTTAGCCACCGCGACTTGACATTCCTGTAAGGTTAAAGGCATTACAAGGTGCTAACAGAGGCCAAGCTGCCTCATGCTCACATTGTGTGCTCTACTGAAACTTCCAGAAGTTTATTGATGCAGTGGAACTAGAAAAATGAAAGCAGAACCAATTTTCTCCCTGGCCTTCACCCTTTCTCACAGACCACAAGATAACCACCATTATCAAAAGGAAACTAAAATTTTCCTCTTCTGCTTTTTATAAAGCTAGAATAATGGGATTTCTTTTTCTTCCCAAGGATGTTTCACTAAATCAAATATAAATCTTAGCAGAACATTGCTTATGTTCAGAACAAGTAGTATATCCACTTCTTTCCCTCTATTACTAATATATGAATATATTAAAATGAACATATTTAAATTTGAAAGCTTTGCACCTAGTTGATAAAAACTTTTACTTGTTTTTATGAATGGGCAAAATATGACTATGTTTTGTATTGTTTTCAATGTATCTGTTATGTATGAAGAAAGAAAACACAATAATGTGTGTGGTTAAATGATCTTATCACAGATTGTATTGCTCTCTTTAGTAAAGAAAGATCTATGCTTTAAAATTAAAGAATTAAAACAAATATATTCCATTAAGACAAAGGCTGAAAATTGGAAGCCTGAAAACCCAAGATACATTTTTTTGGCTATTATAGTTGGCTTTTTAAAAAATTAATTTGCTGAGTATCCACTACTTCCAATTTCCTTATTCTATGCATAAGACATTAACAAGTTTTGTTATCTATATGGCCCTGAAGTCATCTGGATTTGTAACCCCAGCTTCAAAAAAATTTTTATTGCATGGTTTTAAAAACATTAGCAAGTATGTAAAACAGATTCTCTTATTTACTATCAGTAGACATGTCAATTCTTTACAATTTTTTTGAGGGTACTTTGCCAATATTTACTAACACAATAATTCCTTTGACTCTTCCATCTCACTGAAGTTATTCTGCAGAAACACTCATATAAGGGCATAAAAAGATGTTCACTGATAAATTGATGAAGAGTGAAAAATAAGAAACCTTCCAAATAACTGTTAATAATGTATTGGATTAGTAAATTATAGTAAATATATATAATGAAATATTACATAGCTCTTTAATAAAAGAATGAGGTGATTCTAATGCATTTTAATATAAAAATATATTAAGTAAATATTAAGTGAAAAAAGAAAGTGGCAAAATATTTCCATGTTTCTGTGAATAATATTCTCATATTATTAAAATGATAATACATGAGCATTGTGCTAATGTATACCAAACTGGTAATGGTAACTGTCTTTTCTGGGGTGGGATTATGATAGATTTCATGTCTTTTAAACTCATATTCCTATAATATTTAAGTTATTAGAGCAAGCATACACAACTCATAATAAAAAGCTAAACTATAGACATCCAAAACACTGTAATTTTCTATAAAAAAATTAGCTAAGAAACCATTTTCATACATTTATATTCAGAGTGTGTGCTCAGTTGCTCAGTCGTGTCTGACTTTTGGGACTCCATGGACTGCAGCCTGCCAGGCTTCTCGGTCAGTGGAATTTTCCAGGCAAGAATACAGGAGCAGGTTGCTATTTCCTACTCCAGGGGATCTTCCTGACCCAGGGACTGAACTCACATCTGTTGCAGCTCCTGCATTGGCAGGCAGATTCTTTACACTGAGACACCTGGGAAGCCCATGTATATACCTTAGGTATAATTTAAGAATAGAGATATATTATATGGTCCAGATTATAAACATTCATTGGATTATGTTTACCACATTTGTGTTACTTTTTTTTTTTAATTTAAATGAATAAAATGCATTGTTAGAGATATAGGTTAAAAGTGTTAAACTTTAATATATGCTTAGGAAGAAGAAAAACACTTAAATATTTTACATATTTTTCATAGACTAAAGAAGAAAAATTATTTGGAGCTTCATAAATACTTTTATGTTGTGGACCAGGTCTGTTCTCGATGTGTTAGATATTTCTTCGAGTCACATTTTAAAATTCTGTAAAACCCGTTTTGGAAGGAAAATAAAGCATATTCCTCCTGATGTTAAGATGAAAAATTTGTCATCTCAGCCTTAATCATGAACTAGGCAGTGGGTTATAAAATAAACTTGGCAAAATTTAGATGCCCTCCCCTTATAGACCCATTCGGTCTACAAATGAACAGATGATATACAAGATGACCTTCTTGTCATCAAGGATAGGATCAAGAATTGAGGCAAGTTTTCATAAGGGAGAAAGAATTTGTGTGCTAGCCTTGGAAAATTTTATGTCTGATCTGATCACAATGACAGGTTTATGAGAGAGAATTAAAACCTGGCTGGCCTAGAGAGGAACTTGAAAATAGAGAGAGGATCATAGTCTGGAAAATGAGATCATGGCTTGGACTATTGTATCATTATCAATAGCAAACATACTGAGAACTCACTAGGTGAAAGGCATTGAATTAAGTGTGGTGAGGCTGATGTTATAAAACCCACAGGAGAAGCTGACAGAATGATATATATTTATAAAGCTGATTTAATGGTATATTTAGTCATTCTTGACATCACCAGAATTGATAACATGCGAAAGTTTCTGTTTCCTATGAAACTACGACACTTCTCCTCAAAAAAATACACACAAACTTTGCATGTAAAATCAGAAGTTCACTCAGCCATAGGTTCCTGATTTCCCCTTAAAAGGATTTTCTTAGGTTAAACACAAAAGATGGAAAAGATAGTTTAGTTTTTTAACTCCAGGTTAAAAATGCACATGTGTGCAGCAGTAGTACGCTCCTAAAATTCACTTTAATTAAATATGGCAACACAACCTTTCTGTACATTTGTCAGTTTAAGGTGTCAAATATTCTGGTAGCTTTTTGAACAGTAACCAGAACAATAACCAAAACAGTAGTTTTATTGTTGTTACTGCTTTTTAACATCAGTCCAAGACATGCAGACTCAAAGTTTTATAATGTAGATTTATTTGACCTCAAATTACTCTTGGTTATCTCTTTATTATTGATCATGATTAAACAGATTTCTTCAAAGTGAATCTAGGAATTCTTTTTACTTATTCCTTAAGAATCAATTGACTAAGTTTTCTGCAATGTCTCCATAAATTTCAGCTGAACATGATTTCACTTTATTCCCCCATTAATAACATACCAATATCTAATGACCACATGAAACCTATACTTAACTGTTTAAAATATTGGTTCTGTCAGAAGTGAAATAGATAATAACTATCTTTAAAACTCGGAGAAGACAATGGCACCCCACTCCAGTACTCTTGCCTGGAAAATCCCATGGACGGAGGACCCTGTTAGGCTGCAATCCATGGGGTCGCTAAGAGTCGGACACGACTGAGCAACTTCACTTTCACTTTTCACTTTCATGCATTGGAGAAGGAAATGGCAGCCCACTCCAGTGTTCTTGCCTGGAGAATCCCAGGGACGGGGGAGTCTGGTGGGCTGCCGTCTATGGGGTTGCACAGAGTCGGACATGACTGAAGTGACTTAGCATAGCATAGCATCTTTAAAACTGTATTATTCTGCATATTTACTGACCACACCTTTACAAAATTTCCCATAGAATTTATAGAGTGTTTGATGTTAAACATGTGTGCTACTGCTAAGTCACTTCAGTCACGTCCGACTGTGTGATCCCGTAGACGCAGCCCACCAGGCTCTCCCGTCCCTGGGATTCTCCAGGCAAGAGCACTGGAGTGGGTTGCCATTTCCTTCTCCAATATTAATTCACTAAGATCTGTGAAAAGACTGTATGTTGCAGTGGCTATAGCCATTGTTTCCATATTGTATTGAATGCATGGTAGTCTCCAAACTGAAATTGAAAATGTCATCCATAAAACAAACAATCAAGCAGGAAATTCTGCCTTTCCTTTCCTCTATGTCAGTGGATTCTCCAAAAGAACAATCCGCAGCAGTCCTGATTTCTATTTTTCACATCCCTTTATTGTCTCTGCTGCCCAGAAAGTGAAAGTGAAAGTCACTCAGTTGTGTCCTACTCTTTGTGACCCTATGGACTATATGGTCCATGAATTCTCCAGGCCAGAATACTGGAGTGGGTAGCCTTTCCCTTCTCCAGGAATCTTCCCAAACCAGAGATTGAATCTAGGTATCCCATATTGCAGGCAGATTCTTTACCAGGTGAACCACAGAAAAGAAGATGAATCAGTGTCTTCAAATGTCAGGAGAGAAGGATAGTGGATAGCAAACTCTACTGTTACTGACACATTCAGTGCCATCCTGTTTTTTTCATGTTTATGGCAAAGGGACAGACAAGGGGAAGGAGGCAACTTACTGAATGCCAGTGGATGTACAAATCCTGACCTTGTGAATGCTGAGCTTTCAAGATTTGTTTCCACACAGTAAAGATATTCAGAGCCTGAACAACAAGGGGACCCAAAAGCCCTTTACACCAGAAACCTAACCTTAAATTTTCTGAATAACAGTATCACTAAATCCTAGACATAATGAATGATATTTATATGCAATTTCATATCAATGTTATATAAGGGGTAGCTGAGCTTTTGTCATCAATTAATATCTTTTGTCAGTATTATTAGTGTACATAGAAAAAAATTATCATTAATTATACACTCACTTGTTATGAATTATTAGCAGTTTTCAGAATGTAACACCACCTCTCAAAGAGTTCATAGTTTTTTTCAAATTTCATTTATGGTACCTCAAAGAAATATTATGTTACTCACTCTAAACTTCCTTTTCTGTGTCCTCTTAATGTTTCCTTACTTCTTTCTTTTGCTTTTCCTTTTCTCCATCCTCCCCTTTCTGTTTTCTTCTTTTCTTATTGATCTTAGAGTTTCCTTCCCTCACCTTAATTAAATTTATGACCTAGAACTGCTGTTTGCCTTCCATTTTTCTTTCTGATTTGTTCAATTCAGGAAACATTTATTATCTACCGTGTGCACAGGCACTGAGAATCCTAAGTGAAGAAGAAATAGCTTCTGCCTTAAGGAAACTATGGAGTTTATACCTTTGGCTTCTGAGGAGAGTAAGGAAACAAAGCCAGAATGTTTATGCATAAAGTAGGAGGACAAATCCAGTTTTTATCTTTAGCATTATTAGCAAGAACCAGCTCTGCTCCTGCAGGATTCCTCAGCAGTTCGGTAGTGACTACAAGCCTTTAACGGGGCGAAATCTTTCATTCTACACTATTGGAATGTCTATAAATACAAATACCCCTGAGAGAAATCTAGTTAATTAAGCTCTCCCTATTTGAGATTCCTGTGGTGCATTGGTTAATTTCTTTCATTATTGTTATTTTTATTATTATATACTACCCTGCCTCTAACTATGCTGTTTCCCCCAAAACAGTAGGAGAAAAGTGGGACAAGCCATTTTAAGGCTTGAGATTCTAGTTTCCTGCAGCACCTTCATCCCTCTCCCTAGTATTCTTGCTTCTTTGAAGATTGCCTTACCTGTCTCTACTTTCTCCTATCTCCATAAAGTAGTTAGCTCTGTGTTCTACACCACTTACCCACTGCCTGCACTCCCATTCCATCTCTTCCTCCATAACTCGGGATGATGGAAATGTGTCTGGCCTTCCAGGGTTTTCATATGGTCTTAAAGGGCCCTTTCGTGGAATTGTTTTTGAAATGAGTCATTGACATTTTCAGTGACATCCTTAATATTTTGCCTTGATATTTCTCCCATTTTTTAATCATTGTCTCCAGGAATAGAAATAGTCTCTTGCTTCAGTTGATTTGTTCCCCTGCTGCTGCTGCTGCTACTAAGTCACTTCAGTCGTGTCCGACTCTGCGTGACCCCACAGACATCAGCCCACCAGGCTCTCCTGCCTTTGGGATTCTCCAGGCAAGAAAACTGGAGTGGGTTGCCATTTCCTTCTCCAATGCATGAAAGCGAAAAAGTGAAAGTGAGTTGCTCAGTCGTGTACGACTCTTAGCGACCCCATGGACTGCAGCCCACCAGGCTCCTCCATCCATGGGATTTTCCAGGCAAGAGTACTGGAGTGGGGTGCCATTGCCTTCTCCTACCTTTCATTAAAGAATAATGAAATGGCTTCTCTTTCATTGGATCTTGACATATTTTCTGGAATGTGACAATAACATTTGTGAATACTATTTTAGGGACATACACCTCATTTTTGAAGGATTTAGCATCTGTTGCCATTGTTATGTATCTGCCCTAGCCAATTCTCAAATAGCAAAAATTGTTATGTATAAATTTCTATCACTTCTTACTTCAAAATAACCCAAACTATATTTCAAATTTTCCCACATTTGGTGAAGAAATATTCTTAATGATGGATTTTTAAAAAGTATGAACTATCATGGGACATCAGGTTCAGAAGGTGAAGTGATGTTTAAGCAACCAAGACAGGCTTAAACTTTGAATCTTGCCCTTTATCTTTAAAATTCATGCACTCTGTGCATGAAACTCCATGGTGTATTTATGTTTATTATAATGCAATAGGATGTTTTGACTGCTTGCAGCATTTTCTCTAGGTTTCTTCAGTAATATTGACAGATCGGTATGCACTGTTTTTATTCTGTGGTTTCATGTTAGGTCTATCATGTCTCCCTGATAGAGAAACAGGAATAGACAATAATTTGTTTTTTTCTTTCACCCGGCCCAATTAGGACACTGAATTTTTATGGTTAATCAATTTGATTTTCTTCCTTACCATGTACACTTCTAATTTTCCCCTCACTCCTATGTGACATTTCACCTGACATGATATAAAAGCCTCACCAATTTGTCCAATATTTGGTTATTTTCCCCAAATTTATGTGTATTTTTTAACATTTTTACATAGATCCTTTTAGGTGTCTGAAGACTCCAAGAAGACAAAAGTTTTGTTTCTTAGTCTAACTTATAGTGTGACTTGTACAGCAAATGTATAACAAGATATTTAATTACTGCATTTTAATGATAATTTTAAAATTTCTTTTTCCATAGCTTTCTTTGTATAACTTTTTTTCTTGAATGAAAGTGGATTTATATTTGCAATCCAAGTGGTTACCTGTTGGAGATATGGTTAACAATAAGAAAGAAATCAGAAATAACAGTAATGATTACTGATATAGAAATCGCATAAATTTTAAAAATTAATTTAATTCATGCTTGGGTTTTTTGGTTTTTTTCACGTGAGACTGATTCTTGGTTAAGGGTGTCTGTTAATGACTATTCTGCAGTAAATTGTAAGGAAATTTCTTGATTTAAAGTGAGAGGTACTTGGAATTAGAATAAATCCATAGGTGATGCCTAATCCTTAAACTGGAGAGATCTCCAGAGTTGCTGGTAATTTGCCAATAAACCCAAAGGATGAAATGCCAGAAGTAATTGACCTATAGTCCATCCCCAATAAAACAACATGAAATTACAATACTCTCCAACCCAAACCTCTGACCTGTTACTATTCCTGGTGAGCAGAGTGCATTGTCTCACTGAGGCAAGGTGTGGCAGGCAACCAGTTCTCTCTCTCTCTTTTTGCTCTAAAATGCATTGAATAGGCTGTTGAACTTGTTTATATTATTTGCTTCAGTGGCTTGCCTTGGCAAATTACTCCCTGTCTTTATTGTTAAATTCAGTGTACTGGTGGTGGTTTAATTTTAGGTGGTAGCCCAATGCTTAACATTTCCACTAGTGTAAGCAATATTGGATAAATTAATATTTTTTCTGAGAAAGAAGCTTATAAACTGTATCTCATCCTCTATTTGGAATTCTTTTACTCAATACCTAGAAAGTCTTTATTTTTGCTTTTAAAATTTTGTTAATTCTATGGAAAACTTAATTAATACCTATGAACTTGTCCTTTGCTCTACAGCTAGGCAAGGCATTCTCAGTCTGTATCTCCTTCCAGTGCTTAACTGTGCAGTCAGCTTCTCCTTCTCATTCTCTGCTCACTAAGCCCTGGAGACACATGTGGACTTTCCCCTTCTATTCCACAAGGCACCTCATTGATCTTTCCAGTTTTATTGCACCACTTCTTTGTTTTCCACAGGAATCCCTGCTAGCTTGTCCCTACATGATTCTGGCTGAATTCTAAAGTACCTACTTAATCTAAATCTCTAAAGCCTGAACTCTGGTTTCTGGGAGAACTTAGCTGCCTAGCCTGCCTGCCTGGAAAGGACAATCCATTTCTGTGGCTGATAGTGTGGTAGTCATTCTGTATTTATCTTTAACACAGTTGCTGGATAATTTGTATAATTTATGCATCTAGAAATAACATCACAGGAACATTTTGCATATATTTTTAAAAATCCAATATTTCTATATGGCAAGATTTTCTCTGAAAAGCATGCCTTTCCAAAGAAAATGCTGCATTATAACACTTTGTTTTGCTCTGATGTCTTGAATTTGGAGTCTGTATTCTATATTCCATCAATCGATCTTTTTTACTTGATCTTTTTAACTGATATATCTGAAGGATCAGTTAATGTTCAGAGTTCAAATCTTGACTCAATCCCTTTCTAGCACTTCTCTACCTGATTACCTGCTGGGTAATCACATCCTTTCTACCAAATGGATATTTTAGACAATGACAAAGGCTATCAGTTCTTTTACTTATTGTGTAACCTACCTGTTGGAGATTAAAGATGTTCGTAAAGGAAAAGTCCTTTTGCCTTATTCTCAATGTGATGACTTTTCACATAGCTTCTGGAATACAGGCTCTCAGTAACTCATGAGCACTACTAGAGGTTATCCTATAGGACACTGACTATCCTAAGGCCCCTCTCCTCTGTGTTTAACTACTTTAAAATGACTTGAAATTGGAAGTTTGACTGCCAGGTAATGGATGGCATCTCCTATCACAGTGTTCTGAACATTTTATAGTACAAATTCTTCTCCTCACACATCTAGAGCATTGTGGGGTACCCAGCCCAGGGGACACACTCCGTGAGATAGGAAGGTGAATTAGATCATCTGTGCCTATAAAAGCAATCGAATCTAGGTGCAATGCTTGCTGAACACTAATGGTATCCCTGAAGATCTCATACCCTCAGCAACTCTTACTCTAAGTGGGGCACAACCCAAGCAATTGTCTCCATTTCTTCCATTGTGCACTTGATGAGGTCACAACTCCCCAGTTACCCCAGGTTTAAGGGACTTAACTCATACTGGCCAGCATAGTGAGGAAGAGAGTCAATTATTTCCTTCTACAGATTTTATATTTCTAAAAACATTTATTTAGTGTCCTGAAAGCAAGGTCACATAGGGAGATGGCAGAATTGGCTTCTTACCAATGAGGAACCTGAGACTTTGTGTGGTCTATGGTCTAGTGATTTGTCCAAAATCTTGGCCAAGTCTAGAACTTGGAAATCTGTTCACCACTCCGATGTCCTTGCTGGTAGTTTCCAAACATAGTTATTGCAGCCATCGAGCTGTGATTAGAATTTTCAGAGATATTTTCCAAATTGCCTATTCCTTTCTATAACTTTTTATAATTTCATCCTAGCACTCCTGACACTCTACTCCTTCCTCTTGAAAATTAGTTTGCCGAATGCAGAATATCACCAATGGGACTGTTCTGGGAAAGTGAATTGTGTGGAGAAAGTAAAAGTGTTGACTACCAAATCTTTTAAAATTAGATAAAGCTTTCTAGGGGAAAAATAAAAGGCCCATACACACAAATATTTGTATATACTTTCCTAGGACTCACAGATCTCTTAAAACTCACTATTATCATTTGGTGTTGATCCTGTCAATATTAGTGAATGTATGTATACGTAAATATATATATATATATATGTTGTGAAATATATATAGTGAAATGCAAGTAAGTATATACATGTTTACTTAAAAGATTCAAGCATTTCATCGTGTGTGTGTGTGTACACTAAGTCACTTCAGTTGCATCCAATAGGTCATAGTCCACTAGGCTCCTCTGTCCATGGGATTCTCTAGGAAAGAATACTAGAGTGGGTTGCCATTTCCTTCTCCAGGGCATCTTCTCAACCCAGGGACTGAACCTGAAACTCTTACATTTCCTGCATTTGGCAGGTGGGTTCTTTACCACTGGTGCCACCTGGGAAGCCCTCAAGCATTTCATTATGTAATATTAACTTTCTGATGGTTCAGAGGGTGAAGAATCTGCCTGCAATGCAGGAGACCCAGGTTTGATCCCTGGGTCAGGAAGATCCCCTGGAGCAGGGCATGGCAACCCACTCCAGTATTCTTCCCTGGGAAATCCCACGGACAGAGGAGACTGGCAGGCTACAATCCATGGGGTCGTAAAGAGTCAGACACCACTGAGTGACTTTCACTTCACTTCAGTTGTCAATATATTATGAATCTCTTCTCATATCAGCAGATATACATGGCCTCATAATTTTAATGACTGAATAATATTATACTATGGGTATATCAAATTATATGGTAAATCATCTTTTCTAAACAATGAGATTGCTTATATTTTCCTATTATTCATAGTGATCCTTAGAGTTAAATGCTTAAATACATTTATGATAGTTCTTTCTGCAGAAATTCTTGGAAATGAATTTTTTAAGACTTTTGATTAGAAATGACAACTCAGTGGACATTTATCTTGCATATTCTAATTTCAACTGATCATAGTATTCTCTCTTAGTAGTAAAGTTTATGTTGGTATAGTTATGATTATTTAGGAATATTCATAATCTTCAAGATTTCTGGGGACAAGTCTTAATGGAGTATCCAGAAGTAAATCTGAATAATATTCTCTGAATTTATCAAGAATCTGTGCTTTTGTAAGCAGCAGTAGATTCTCATACTCCTCTGAAACAAATCAAGCAATCATTTAGCTCTTACTCAGATCAGATCAGTCGCTCAGTCGTGTCCGACTCTTTGCGACCCCATGAACCGCAGCACGCCAGGCCTCCCTGTCCATCACCAGCTCCCGGAGGTCACTCAGACTCACATCCATCAAGTCAGTGATGCCATCCAGCCATCTCATCCTCTGTCGTCCCCTTCTCCTCCTGCCCTCAATCCCTCCCAGCATCAGAGTCTTCTCCAATGAGTCAACTCTTCGCATGAGGTGGCCAAAATACTGGAGTTTCAGCTTTAGCATCATTCCTTCTAAAGAAATCCCAGGGTTGATCTCCTTCAGAATGGACTGGTTGGATCTTCTTGCAGTCCAAGGGACTCTCAAGAGTCTTCTCCAACACCACAGTTCAAAAGCATCAATTCTTCGGCGCTCAGCCTTCTTCACAGTCCAGCTCTCACATCCATACATGACCACAGGAAAGACCATAGCCTTGACTAGGCAAACCTTTGTTGGCAAAGTAATGTCTCTGCTTTTGAATATGCTATCTAGGTTTGTCATAACTTTCCTTCCAAGGAGTAAGCGTCTTTTAATTTCATGGCTGCAGTCACCATCTGCAGTGATTTTGGAGCCCAGAAAAATAAATTCTGACACTGTTTCCACAGTTTCTCCATCTATTTCCCATGTAGTGATGGAACCAGATGCCATGATCTTCGTTTTCCGAATGTTGAGCTTTAAGCCAACCTTTTCACTCTCCACTTTCACTTTCATCAAGAGGCTTTTTAGCCCCTCTTCACTTTCTGCCGTAAGAGTGGTGTCATCTGCATATCTGAAGTTATTGATATTTCTCTTACTAGTAGTTGAAATATGTTATATGGCTGTGTCCTCTCCTGAACATGCTGAGGAGGACAGTTATCTGGCTTCCTGGATTGGCTGAAATCTCAGCTGACTCATGTTTAATTTGAGGTTTGGGGATTTCCTACATTTACTAGACCAGGTTGTTTCAATCATCTTCCTTAACTATCCCCAACATCTCCCTGGACTACAGAGCTATAGCTGCCCTTGTCTCTAAGGTCTTCCTGGATTCCTATATTTGTTATTCTTTCTACTATTGGAATTTTTATCTAATTGGTCTGCTTTTTTAAAAATAGAAGAAAATATCTGTAGCAAAAAGCTTGCAACTTAAAAGTACATTTAGTAGTAAAGATAGAAATAGAAATTAGTTGAAATGATTTAAGTAAGCGCCTGTGAACATTTAAATTATATTTTAATCAGAATTTGAAACTGGATATGTAACTATTACCACATCTCCATTATCATTTAGTTATAGCTTTAAAAGGTCAGATATGTTATTTTCTATTTTTAAAAAGCTGATTTACTAAAGGGAGAAGGGAATATTTCTCAGTCATCAAACTCAATTATTTTCTTCTTATTCAGGATTGTGTTGGTATTCTAATGAATGCAGAAGTTAATTAAAATAGTAGGACTTAACTTATTTTGAAGCTGCAATAAAATAAATGATTTTAAATAATTCATTCAATAAGTACTGATTAAATTTCTATTTTATGTGCAAGACATTATTTTAGGGCCTTGAACACATCAACAAAGAAAAGAGATGAGTATACCTTCCTTATAAGGATTTACTTCATAGGAAGAGAAGATAAAACAATGAGCAATTAATGTAACATTATGTTCTGTGTATATGTTATATATGTATATCCTATATGCTCTTTATATAGAATACTATAGATTCTGCATATGTAAACTATCCAGAATATCATATAGTAGGTTAAAAAGAGATGAAAGAAAAAGAAAACTGGGAAAGTGAGATCTGAAGTACAGAGTGGTGATGGGGCAGATTGTAGTATTAAATAAGGTAGACACTTTACTGAGAGAAGGAAAGAAGTGAAGGATGTGGAGAAGTGGAGGGGGTAGTCAAGGGCTATCAGGGGCAATTGGCCAGAACTGAGGCCTTCAGCAGGGAATGGCTCCACTTCAAAGACATCAGTGAGGCCATGGATGGCTACGATAATTAAGAAGAATGACTAAGAAAGAGTTGGACAGAGCAATAGCAGTGGAAATGTAAGAAGTGGTCTAATTTTGGATGTGCTGTAGGTATTTCTAGTGGGACCTATTGACAGGTTATTAAGTGCTGGAAAAAGAGAGAGGTCAAACACAACAGAGCAACTGGGATCAAAATATGATGAGTAGAGATGGAGATGGTCACATACGACAGGACTTAGAAGTTCAGGTGAGAACAATAAGTTTAAAATATCCATTATACATCCCAGTGGAGACAGTGAGCATGCAGTTAGGTAGAAGGGCATGGAGTTAGGACCAAATATATAGCTTCAACAGGGAAGTGATGGCTTCCCAGGTGGCACTAGGGGTAAAGAACCTGCCTGCCAATGCAGTTAGATGTAAGAGACAGGGGTTCAATCCCTGGGCTGGGAAAATCCCTGGAGGAGGGCACAGCAACCCACTCCAGTATTCTTGCCTGGAGAATCCCATGGACAGAGGAGCCTGATGGGCTACAGTCATACAGAGTTGGGGTCACACAGAGTTGGGGTCACACAGAGTTGGATTCATCCTAGCAACTTAGCACTCAGCACTCAGTGATGATATGTAAAATCATGAAAGCGAGCATGCGCTCACAAAGGCAGTCAATGTAAACAGAGAAATGATCCAAAAATACAAACCTGAACCTCTCCAGTTTAATTGAGAGGTTGGGGAGAGAGGACTACCAGCAAAGGAGACTGAAAAGGACCAAAAAGTGAAGTAGGAGAAAAGACAAAGGATGTGCCATCAAGGGTCACAAGAATGTGCATCAAAGAGAAGGAAGTGATGGGTTGTGTCAGTTGCTTCTGATGGGCCAAGGAAAGGCAGATGGAGAATTGGCCATTGCATTTAACGACGTGGAGACCACTGATGGCCTTAATAGCTGCTTTTGTGGGCCAGTGGAATTAAAGCCCTATTTAAGTGGATTTAAGAGAAAATGAGTGGAGAAGATTTAGTGTATGTGTACCTAATTATTTCAATGCATTTTGCCACAAAGGAGAATAAAGAAGGAGGGGGCAGTAACTGGATAGAAAATGATGTTGGAAAAAGATTGTCATTTTCTTAACTGGAAGAGACAGCAGCATGTTCATGTGAGAAGGATCCAGTAGACAGTGAAAAATTAATAACAGGAAAAGGAAAGAATTGCTGACACAATGTCCTTGAATAAGCAAGATTTGGTAGGGTCTAGTGCATAAGGAAAGTGAGCATGTTAGGAAAATTCTAATATACTGCTTTGGCACTGTATGACAGTGTCATTATAAATAGTACAAAGAGCCCACGATTCAGAGCAGAGATGGGGGGCATGTGAATAGATATCTGGGCTTATTGTCACTTGTTTCTAAGTCATTAATTTTTAACCAGGAACCATGAGGATAGTAACCATATCTATCTTATTTATTCTATGTTGTGCTTAGTGTCTAGGATGAGTTCTGGCACATTAAAGAGGAGCTTAATAAGTATTTTCTAATTCACTGATTATATGAAGGAGACTGGATTATATGAAGGAGACTGGAATGAGTGAATTTAATTCAGATGACCGTTTCATCTACTACTGTGGGCAGGAATCCCTTAGAAGAAATGGAGTAGCCATCATAGTCAACAAAAAAGTCTGAAATGTAGGACTTGGATGCAGTCTCAAAAATGACAGAATGATCTCTATCCGTTTCCAAGGCAAACCATTCAATATCACAGTAATCCAGGTCTGTGCCCCGACCAGTAATGCTGAAGAAGCTGAAGTTGAACGGCTCTATGAAGACCTACAAGACCTTTTAGAACTAACACCCAAAATAGATGTCCTTTTCAGTATAGGGGACTGGAATGCAAAAGTAGGAAATCAAGAAATACCTGGAGTAACAGGCAAATTTGGCCTTGGAGTACAGAATGAAGCAGGGCAAAGGCCAATAGCGTTTTGCCAAGAGAATGCACTGGTCATAGCAAACACCCTCTTCCAACAACACGAGAGAAGACTCTACACATGGACATCACCAGATGGTCAATACTGAAATCAGATTAATTATATTCTTTGCAGCCAGAGATGGAGAAGTTCTATACAGCCAGCAGAAAAAAAAAGACCGGGAGCTGACTGCAGCACAGACCATGCACTCCTTATTGCCAAATTCAGACTGAAATTGAAGAAAGTGGAGGAAATCACTAGACCATTCAGGTATGACCTACATCAAATCCTTAGGAATATACAGTGGAAGTGAAAAACAGATTCAAGAGGTTAGATCTGATAGAGTGCCTAATGAACTACAGACAGAGGCTCATGACATTGTACAGGGGGCAGTGGTCAAGACCATCCCCAAGGAAAAGACATGCAAAAAGGCAAAATGGTTGTCTGGGAAGGCCTTACAAATAGCTGTGAATAGAGGAGAAACCAAAGGCAAAAGAGAAAAGGAAAGATATACCCATTTGAATAGAGAGCTCCAAAGACTAGCAAGGAGAGATAAGAAAGCCTTCCTCAGTGATCAATGCAAAGAAATAGAGGAAAACAGTAGAATGCGAAAGTCTAGAGATCTCTTCAAGAAAATTAGAGATACCAAGGGAACATTTCATGCATGTCAGAAATGGTACGGACCTAACAGAAGCAGAAGATATTAAGAAGAGGTGGCAAGAATACACAGAAGAGCCGTACAAAAAGATCTTCATGACCCAGATAATCACGATTGTGTGATCACCAACCTAGAGCCAGACATCCTGAAATGCGAAGTCAAGTGGGCCTTAGGAAGCATCACTACGAACAAAGCTAGTGGAGGTAAAAGAATTCCAGTTAAGCTATTTCAAATCCTGAAAGATGGTGCTGTGAAAGTGCTACACTCAACATGCCAGCAAATTTGGAAAACTCAGCAGTGACCACAGGACTGGAAAAGGTCAGTTTTCATTCCATTCCCTAAGAAAGGCAATGCCAAAGATTGCTCAAACTACCGCACAATTGCACTCATCTCACATGCTAGTAAAGTAATGCTCAAAATTCTCCAAGCCTTCAACAGTACATGAGCCATGAACTTCCAGATGTTCAAGCTGGATTTAGAAAAGGCAGAGGAACCAGAGATCAAATTGTCAACATCCATTGGATCATCGAAAAAACAAGAGAGTTCCAGAAAAACATCTACTTCTGCTTTATTGACTAAGCCAAAGCCTTTGACTGTGTGGATCACACTAAACTGTGGAAAATTCTGAAACAAATGGGAATACCAGACGACCTACCTGCCTCCTGAGAAATCTGTATGCAGGTCAAGAAGCAACAGTTAGAAATGGACATGGAACAACAGACTGGTTCCAAATAGGGAAAGGAGTACATTAAGTCTGTATACCTGCTTATACCTCTGTCACCCTGCTCGTTTAACTTGTATGCAGAGTACATCATGAGATATGCTGGGCTGGATAAATCACAACCTGGAATCAAGACTGTCAGGAGAAATATCAATAACCTTAGATATGCAGACAACACCACCCTTATGGCAGAAAGTGAAGAAGAACTAAAGAGCCTCTTGATGAAGGTGAAAGAAGAGAGTGAAAAAGTTAGCTTAAAGCTCAATATTCAGAAAACTAAGATCATGGCATCCTGTCCCATCACTTCATGGCAAATAGATGGGAAAACAGTGGAAATAGTGGCTGACATTATTTTGGGGGGCTCCAAAATCACTGCAGATGGTGATTGCAGCCATGAAATTAAAAGACAATTACTCCTTGGAAGGAAAGTTATGACCAACCTGGACAGCATATTAAAAAGCAGAGACATTACTTTGCCAACAAGGATCTGTCTAGTCAAAGCTATGGTTTTTCCATAGAGTTGGATTATAAAGAAAGCTGAGCACTGAAGAATTGATACTTTTGAACTCTGGTGTTGGAGAAGACTCTTGAGTGTACCTTGGACTGCAAAGAGATCCAACCAGTCCATCCTTAAGGAAATCAGTCCTGAATATTCATTGGAATGACTGATGTTGAAACTGAAACTCCAATACTTTGGTCACCTGATGCGAAGAACTGACTCATTTGAAAAGACCCTGATGCTGGGAAAGATTGAAGGCAGGAAGAGAAGGGGACAACAGAGGATGAGATGGCTGGATGGCATCACCGACTCAATGGGCATGAGTTTGAGTAAACTCCGGGAGTTGGCCAGGGAGGCCTGGCATGCTGCAATCCATAGGGTTGCAGAGTTGGACACAACTGAGTGACTGAACTGACTGATGGAGACATTTTATTTTCTGTATTTATTACACTTAGTGTAATTTACCCTTACTACTTTTTTTTTTTCCAGTTTTATTGAGAAAACGTTGACATATAGCACTGTATACTTTTAGGGTGTATACCTTTATTACATTCTAAATTAAAGAGTGAGTATTATTAGTCTTCAAGAAATAAATGGATCCAGGAACCTATAATTGGTGACTTCAAATGAAATCCAGTATTTGAAAAATAGTCTACCTTATGTGATTTGCTAAATACTATGTAATTCTCAACTATTGACTGAAAAAAAAAAAGCACAAAATGAAAGTTTTGAGTTAAGATTTATTTGGGGGCAAAATAAGGACTATAGCTCAGGGGACATCTCAGCTCTGAGAGTCTGCACCAGAGAGGTAGGGTGAAGGTCAGTGTTACACAGCCGGGGGGGATGAGAAGGGGGATACGTGCACTCAGGCCCCCATTTTGGCAGAGGCTTGCTGCTAGTCACGTGGTGCAGATGTCCCCATGAATGATTTTAGTGCTTTTCTAGATATGAGGAAATGCAAGAATTTGGGCTCATAAAATCTTCTCCTGAAAATATCTAACTAAATGAAGGCCTGTTCTGCCAATTTTCCTCAGAGCACAAAGTGCCTCCTTCCTGATCTCTACCCCAAACTCCTTTCAGGGTATATTGGAGTTCAGCAGTTGCAGTGGCTAGTGACTTCATCCTTGTGGAGGCAGATGGTGAGTGCCTTCACAAGGCACTGATTTTTAGATAGCAAAACCAAAATAAAAATAATATATATTGGATGCCAATAATGTGGTAGAGTTTTACACTATGTAGTAAGATATTACACATACTCCCATTTTAGAGACAAGGAACCTGAAGCTGAGAGATGTTAAGTATCTTTCCTGATATCACAAGGTGAAGTGAAAGACATGGGCTCAATCTGGGTCTGTCTGACTTCCTGCTCTTTCTCCTACATAAGTTTGTCCTTTGCAATGACGGTGCTCTGCTTAAAAATATTGCTCCAGAAGATAATGCAACATTTTATTTGAATCAGATTCATCCTAAGCAGTTTTTCACCCCATAAATTCAAAATTGTTTTCTAGCAGTTTTATCTTGTATTAAAGTGTATTTTTTTCTTCATATACTTTATTTTTTTTTTAATTTATTTTAATTGGAGGCTAATTACTTTACAATATTGTGGTAGATTTTGCCATCACTTCAGTTCAGTCGCCCAGTCGTGTCTGACTCTTTGCGACCCCATGAACCGCAGCACGCCAGGCCTCCCTGTCCATCACCAACTCCCAGAGTTTACCAAAACTCATGTCCATTGAGCCGGTGATGCCATCTAACCATATCATCCTCTGTCGTCCCCCTTTGTCGTTCAAAGACGTTTGAAATTCTTTTCAATTTTTCACTGTTACGAATAGTGCTACAGAAAGCACCTGTGTATTTCCAGAGAATATGCTTCTAGACATAGAATTGCTGGTCAAAAGAGTTGGACATTCAAAAATTCTGACAATGCCAAATTACTGAAAAAAAAAAAAAACTGTCTCTGCAATGAAGTGGGCAAAAGCCTGCTGTCACTTCCCTTTGCCAACATAGAATATCATCAGTCTTGAAATCTGCCAATCTAGTGTGTGTGCTTTATTGGTATCTCTGGGTTTTAATTTGCATTTCCCTGATTATTAGGGAGGTTGAGGATCTTTTCATATGTATATTGACAGTTAGTGTTTCTTTTTTCTATTAAGTACCTGCATAGAATTCAAAATACTCCCACTTTCTCAATGATTTTTGCTTTTAGATTTGACTGAAATAGTCCAAAGGGTAGTCAAACTTTACCCAGGAAATAGTACATGCGCAGATAATTTTTTTCAAAATAAAAAGCATGTTTCTTTTTGTGTATTTTTTAACTATAAAAGTAAGTCATGATAATGATAAGAAAAATAAAATCCAGGAAACTATTAAAAAAAAAAACTGTTAATACACTTAAGAAAAATGTTAAAATCTCTTAACAATAGCAATCCAGAGGTACCACTATCAACATTTAGGTGGATATATATACTTTATATTATTTTGTAGCATGCCAGTTTACAAAATTAATAAAAGATATTAGTGCATATTGTTCTTAAACTGCAAGTATTTTAAATTGTAATTTATTTTTATTATGAAACTAATGCACACTCATGGTAGAGCACACAAATGCCTAGAAAAGTATGATACGGAACTCAAAACTTCATGCTCAGCCCTGCTGCTGCACAAGCTAATTTTTTAGTTTGCTAAATCGTTTCCTCAATAATTGCCTTATTATTTTGGTATTCACACCCACAGAGCGTGTACGTGTTAGTCTCTCAGTTGTGTCCAGCTCTTTGTGACCTCATGGACTATAGCCCTCCAAGCTTATCTGTCCATGGAATTTTCCAGGCAAGAACACTGGAGCAGGTTGCCATTTCCTTCTCCAAGAGATCTTCCCAACCAAGGAATCGAACCCAGGTCTCCTGCACTGCAGGCAGGTTATTTCCTCTCTGAGCCACCAGGGAAGCCAATTCAGATCCAAGGAGAAAGCCTACTTAAGCACTAATGAAGTGGAAATTCCTTCAAAGTATGCACTGGGAATAATTAATCACAGAACTTTGCATTTCCTGAAGTATCACAAATAAAACACAGCCTTTGGTTGTGAAGACATGATTAGAGTCCCATTTCTGCTATTTATTAATAGTCTGACATTAAGAACTACTTCTCTCCTTCTCAGATGTAAACTGGGATTAGTAACATAGACCTCTCCATCCAAGATACGCTGAGGATTACATGACATTACTGCCTGACACATGGCAAACTGCCCAATAAATATGCTTGAATTTGAATTATCCAAACTATTCCATATAACTATATTTACCTTATAACTAAACTTACATAAGAAATAATGTTATTTTCACATGCTATAATATATATATATTTAGTCATAAATATATAACCAAAAGTCTTTGTGTATTATCACAAAGACAGCAAACAAGAATAAAACATAAGAGCTTCATATTAAGTCTTAACATTTATTATTTTCAAGGAAAAGGCATCTAAATTGTTTAGAAATTGTTATATATCCTAAAAATTGGGAAGTGTAAATATGAGCAAGGAAATAAAAACTACCAATAGCATCGTTTTTTTAAGTGACATTAAAGTATCATATTTAATCATGGTATCTCAATATTTCTGTGAAGAAGCCATCATGGACAAGATATTCTTTAAATAGAAGATTTAGACAGAATTATGTCAAAAATTAATATAACACATATTCATGGTATTTTTCAAAACTACTTCTTTAGGAATTTCTATTCCATTCTAAATAAATAGAGAATTCCTTTTTTAAAATATTTTCCCATTACTTACATTCCCATCCTTTCAACTTTTTTGGTAATTGTTTTACTGAGGTTATATATATATATATATATATATATATATATATTTTTTTTTTTTTACTGAGGAGATAAATATACACACACATACACATACCCACACTGAATATACATAGACTAGTAAAGAGTTTTATGACTTACTTAAGGGAAACTACTTTTGAATTCTTGAATTCTTTGAATCTGGCTATTTAATCTGCTCTTAGTTATATTGAGATTGCCTGAAGGAACAATTCTGAGCTGGTGTTTCATATTGTGAAGATGATTCTATTTATAATCTGAGCTAATAGAAACTGCATTTTTATGAAGTCTTCATCTCAGAGTCCTATTAAATCTGGGAAGTACCAGAAATACTTCTGAATTTTTCAATGTAAAAATACATAGCTTTTCCAAGGTTTACAACTATAAACTACAGATTTGTTTGGAAGCGTTGAAAGTTAGGGTAATAAATGTACATTTAAACTTAAGGGACCAGTTTGAAAGTTTACACTTATAATCAATTAATCCAAGTTAATAGCAACTGTCTGCTTATGAAACTAGGCTGATATAGAGCTTGGCCTCTGGCATAGAAAGCTCTGGGGTTTCCTATGCTAGAGAGTCAGTTTTTTTGCTTTGCTTAAGAAATACATCCTAGTTACTCAACTGTAATTTAAGTTTAAATATGATAGCTCTCAATTACATGTAATATTATTGTTCTCAGTGAACATTTTCCTTCCATGTTATTCTATTTAAATCTTCACAAAATTGCTGAAAGATACTCTCCTCACCAGCACTCAAACTGGGAAGAATTGAAGGGATGGGAAATGTGACAGAATCTAGCATGACAAGAAGATAGAGACCGTATTTTTTCTACCTATTAAAATCCCCTACAAGGCCACACAGCTCTAGAGTACAATAAAGATTCATTGTTAGGGCTGCCTAAAGAAGCTTTCAGTTTTTCTGAAGTCCATATGCTATAGATGATGTTGTCCTTCCACATTTATATTGACATCTAGAGATAATCATCAAAATGACCTTGGAAATGTACAGAGGAAAATAAATCATTAGTCCAGCTCAAAGGTTTTCCTGCAGTCTGTTGCTCATCACTGAAGAATCATAACATTTTAGAGTGGAAAGCATACCATGTTTTTAAGCAATTTAATTGTCATTATATGCATAGGACCTTGAATATTCTAAGAGCTGGCTAAATAACCCTAGCTTTAGGAAGGAATTAAAGATGTGGTGGTTCTCAAGGCAAGAATACTGAAGTGGTTTGCCATTCCCTTCTCCAGCGGACCACACCCTGTCATATCTCTCCACCATGACCCGCCCATCCCAAGTTGCCCCTCGGGCATGGCTTAATCTCATTGAGTTAGACAAGGGTGTGGTCCTTGTGTGATTAGACTGACTAGTTATCTGTGAGAATGGTTTTAGTGTATTTGCCCTCTGATGCCCTCTTTCAAGACCTACTGTCTTACTCGGGTTTCTCTTACCTTGGGCGTGGGGTATCTCATCCCGGCTGCTCCTGGCTGCTCCCGGCCAGCAAAGCACAGCCATCGCACCTTACCTTGGACGAGGGGGTCTCTCCTCACCGCCGCCCTTCCTGACCTCGGTCGTGGGGTAGCTCTTCTTGGCCGTGCTTAGTGCGCTGGCCCTCACCGCCGTCCTTCCTCGGTCGTGGGGTAGCTCCTCTCCGCCGCGCGCTCTTAGTGCGCGACGCAGCCGGCGGGGCGCTCTTAGTGCGCGACGCAGCCGGCGGGGCGCTCTTAGTGCGCGACGCAGCCGGCGGGGCGCTCTTAGTGCGCGACGCAGCCGGCGGGGCGCTCTTAGTGCGCGACGCAGCCGGCGGGGCGCTCTTAGTGCGCGACGCAGCCGGCGGGGCGCTCTTAGTGCGCGACGCAGCCGGCGGGGCGCTCTTAGTGCGCGACGCAGCCGGCGGGGCGCTCTTAGTGCGCGACGCAGCCGGCGGGGCGCTCTTAGTGCGCGACGCAGCCGGCGGGGCGCTCTTAGTGCGCGACGCAGCCGGCGGGGCGCTCTTAAATGAGAACCCCATGAACAGTATGAAAAGACAAAATGATAGGATACTGAAAGAGAAACTCCCCAGGTCAGTAGGGGCCCAATATGCTACTGGAGATCAGTGGAGAAATAACTCCAGAAAGAATGAAAGGATGGAGCCAAAACAAAAAGAATATCCAGCTGTAGATGTGTCTGGTGATAGAAGCAAAGTCCGATGCTGTAAAGAGCAATATTGCATAGGAACCTGGAATGTCAGGTCCATGAATCAAGGCAAATTGGAAGTGGTCAAACAAGAGATGGCAAGAGTGAATGTTGACATTCTAGGAATTAGCGAACTAAAATGGACTGGAATGGGTGAATTTAACTCGGATGACCATTATATCTACTACTGTGGGCAGGAATCCCTCAGAAGAAATGGAATGGCCATCATGGTCAACAAAAGAGTCCGAAATGCAGTACTTGGATGCAATCTCAAAAACGATAGAATGATTTCTGTTCGTTTCCAAGGCAAACCATTCAATGTCACAGTAATCCAAATCTATGCCCCAACCAGTAACGCCAAAGAAGCTGAAGTTGAAAGGTTCTATGAAGACCTACAAGACCTTTTAGAACTAACACCCAAAAAAGATGTCCTTTTCATTATAGGGGACTGGAATGCAAAAGTAGGAAGTCAAGAAACACCTGGAGTAACAGGCAAATTTGGCCTTGGAATACGGAATGAAGCAGGGCAAAGACTAATAGAGTTTTGCCAAGAAAATGCACTGGTCATAGCAAATACCCTCTTCCAACAACACAAGAGAAGACTCTATACATGGACATCACCAGATGGTCAACACCGAAATCAGATCGATTATATTCTTTGCAGCCAAAGATGGAGAAGCTCTATACAATCAGCAAAAACAAGACCAGGAGCTGACTGTGGCTCGGACCATCAACTCCTTATTGCCAAATTCAGACTGAAATTGAAGAAAGTAGAGAAAACTACTAGACCATTCAGGTATGACCTAAATCAAATCCCTTATGATTATACAGTGGAAGTGAGAAATAGATTTAAGGGCCTAGATCTGATAGATAGAGTGCCTGATGAACTATGGAATGAGGTTCGTGACATTGTACAGGAGACAGGGATCAAGACCATCCCCATGGAAAAGAAATGCAAAAAAGCAAAATGGCTGTCTGGGGAGGCCTTACAAATAGCTGTGAAAAGAAGAGAAGCGAAAAGCAAAGGAGAAAAGGAAAGATATAAACATCTGAATGCAGAGTTCCAAAGAATAGCAAGAAGAGATAAGAAAGCCTTCTTCAGTGATCAATGCAAAGAAATAGAGGAAAACAAAAGAATGGGAAAGCCTAAGGATCTCTTCAAGAAAATCAGAGATACCAAAGGAACATTTCATGCAAAGATGGGCACAATAAAGGACAGAGATGGTGTGGACCTAACAGAAGCAGAAGATATTAAGAAGAGGTGGCAAGAATACACAGAAGAACTGTACAAAAAAGAGCTTCAAGACCCAGATAATCATGATGATGTGATCACTGACCTAGAGCCAGACATCCTGGAATGTGAGGTCAAATGGGCCTTAGAAAGCATCACTACGAACAAAGCTAGTGGAGGTGATGGAATTCCAGTGGAGCTATTCCAAATCCTGAATGATGATGCTGTGAAAGTGCTGCACTCAATATGCCAGCAAATTTGGAAGACTCAGCAGTGGCCACAGGACTGGAAAAGGTCAGTTTTCATCCCAATCCCAAAGAAAGGCAATGCCAAGGAGTGCTCAAACTACCGAACAATTGCACTCATCTCACACGCTAGTAAAGTAATGCTCAAAATTCTCCAAGCCAGGCTTCAGCAATATGTGAACCGTGAACTTCCTGATGTTCAAGCTGGTTTTAGAAAAGGCAGAGGAACCAGAGATCAAATTGCCAACATCCGCTGGATCATGGAAAAAGCAAGAGAGTTCCAGAAAAACATCTATTTCTGCTTTATTGACTATGCCAAAGCCTTTGACTGTGTGGATCACAATAAACTATGGAAAATTCTGAAAGAGATGGGAATACCAGACCACCTGATCTGCCTCTTAAGAAATCTGTATGCAGGTCAGGAAGCAACAGTTAGAACTGGTCATGGAACAACAGACTGATTCCAAATAGGAAAAGGAGTACGTCAAGGCTGTATATTGTCACCATGTTTATTTAACTTATATGCAGAGTACATCATGAGAAATGCTGGACTGGAAGAAACAGAAGTTGGAATCAAGATTGCCGGGAGAAATATCAATAACTTCAGATATGCAGATGACACCACCCTTATGGCAGAAAGTGAAGAGGGGCTAAAAAGCCTCTTGATGAAAGTGAAAGTGGAGAGTGAAAAGGTTGGCTTAAAGCTCAACATTCAGAAAATGAAGATCATGGCATCTGGTCCCATCACTGCATGGGAAATAGATGGGGAAACAGTGGAAACAGTGTCAGACTTTGTTTTTCTGGGCTCCAAAATCACTGCAGATGGTGACTGCAGCCATGAAATTAAAAGATGCTTACTCCTTGGAAGGAAAGTTATGACCAGCCTAGATAGCATATTCAAAAGCAGAGACATTACTTTACCAACAAAGGTTCGCCTAGTCAAGGCTATGGTCTTTCCTGTGGTCATGTATGGATGTGAGAGCTGGACTGTGAAGAAGGCTGAGCGCCGAAGAATTGATGCTTTTGAACTGTGGTGTTGGAGAAGACTCTTGAGAGTCCCTTGGACTGCAAGAAGATCCAACCAGTCCATTCTGAAGGAGATCAATCCTGGGATTTCTTTAGAAGGAATGATGCTAAAGCTGAAACTCCAGTATTTTGGCCACCTCATGCGAAGAGTTGACTCATTGGAGAAGACTCTGATGCTGGGAGGGATTGAGGGCAGGAGGAGAAGGGGACGACAGAGGATGAGATGGCTGGATGGCATCACTGACTCGATGGATGCGAGTCTGAGTGACCTCCGGGAGCTGGTGATGGACAGGGAGGCCTGGCGTGCTGCGGTTCATGGGGTCGCAAAGAGTCGGACACGACTGAGCGACTGATCTGATCTGAAAGATGTGGTAAAATGATAAACGATCTTCCCAGGCCATGGTGATGATTATTACTGATTTGAGGGCAAAAAAAGACATTAATAAAACATCAACAAAATTTTCAAATATCACTGGTGGTGCATGAACAAAATGGAAAAGAGAAAAGAATTGGATGCCTGAAAGAAGGAAAACTGTGATTTTGATGTTGCAGAATATTATTGTAAGTAAGGCCTTATTTTAGAGAGAATGCAATACATCAGTAAGTCTGTGGATGAATTATAATGTGATCCTGTGGGAAAAAGAAAAATCAAGGGGAACAGAGTGGACGATTTATTTTGAATAGAGTAGGAATGGTATTAACAGCTCAATTAAGTGCCAATGGTTTAGAATTCACTGAGAGTCATTGTCTTCCTGGGACAAATAAATTCTAGCTGTTCTAACTTGCTTTATGTTTCACATAAATGTGAACTAAAATGTGCTTACATCTTTCCTGTTGAAAACAAAGCAAGCCAGAAAAGGCTTCATCTGCTAAGGAGAAATGAAGATGCACCCATTCTTGTTTTCTAGAACACTGTCAGGGCACAAATCCCTTTAAGTTTCTATATTTAGGCTAATAGAGATACATTTTCACTGCAAAAATCTGGCCCAGCTCTTCGGAATCTTCCCCATTCCTTGCTGTCCTACTTTCTCTGTCTCCAGCTCACATTCACTAGCTGTGTCTTAAGAGGCCACCATCATTCCATAGGGGGTTAAGGTTTTCTCATCAGTCATTCTGCCTGGATTCAGGCCTCTGACAAGAACAATTATTTGATGAAACAGTTCTGATCAGCTTTTCCTCAAACACAGTTTCTCTGCATTTTTAATTTTATCATATAATCTCACTTTCTCCACCTCACATCCTGAAGACTTTTTTTTTTTTTTTACCTCTGAGGTTGCTCTTTTAGATCCATTTTCCCTCACCCTTTTTCTATGATCTGCTTCCAGAACTACACAGGTTTCACAGTCCCTTCCTGTGCTCTCATTCTTTGATTCCAAATCTGCCTGAGCTTTCAATGCAATTCCAAAGTCATTCTCTTACGGAGTGTTGAAGCTCTTGTTTCACACTGGCTAGATCAGGCTAATATCCCTAGTCATTTCATCTCCACTCAGAACCCTAGGATAGACCCACTGTTATGAGTTCTCCCCACCCTAGTGTGACTACAAAAAGATGTTGAAACAGACATTTTAGAAGTTCCCATTAAGAGAAAATGAAGTATCCTTCACAACTTATTTCCAGAGTGCTTATCTATTTTCCCCAAAATCTTTTAGTCTCCCCCATTACCCAAGTGAATAGTGGGACTCCCATTGTTTGTCTCTCTACCACTCATCTTTCTCTCTGTTGTCCCTGAGTGCTAAATTGCAAATGGAGATAGAGAAATTATACATTAAAAACACTCGTGTGTATCCAGCAATGGCAGAAATCAGTTTCAAAAGCCCCTGCAGATCTGGATAATGATGATTTCTTTCTAATTCTGGTTGTTCGTTGCTAAAATAGAAAGCTGGGAGCAGAACAAAATTGCATTACCAGAGGAATCTAAATGGTAGCATTTCATAACAAAGTAAAAATAATGTTCACTGATTTGCAAGCTCTGTGGATGTGTCATAAAATATTGGGCTATCATTCTGGATCTGGGAGCAAAACAAAAATATGTAGATTACTCTAAAAAAAAGTTCAGAAGTCCAATCAACTTTAGGCTGTAATGTCAACTTGTTCTCAAATGAGACAGATACATGGAAGGAAATCTTCAGAGAGTTTTAAAGAGTTGCCAAAGAAATACAGAAATTCAGTAAATAGAGAAAGTGTGAAAAAACCTTCATATTTATTTTCAATGAAGAATCTAGCCTATTAATTTTCATGATGTGATGATAAACAACAGAAGAGCCTACATCCTTGTTTACGGACATTTTATGAAGAACACTATCCTCCAAAATATTGAGAACTCATGTTGCTGGGAAGGCCAGTGTCCTGACAAAATCTGTGACCCATTCTGTTGCCCTACATTTTCATTTATAAGCATGTTGGGCAGAGTGGCTCAAATGGAAATTTAATTAAAAGAAAAAAAAAGCTATTAGTTTTTATGCAAATAAATTATGACCTCATGGAATTTCTGATTAATATATTACCAAAATCATCACATCACAGGAATTCTACTTCCTGTGCTCTTAAGCCCATTCCCTTCAGACTCCTACAGCTATCTCTTTTAGTTATCTAGAGAGAAAACTAACCATCTGTTTTAGAATAATACTTATCCTCCATCAGCCAGTGGTAAGGTGAGATAGGCTTTGGTGTTGGCAACATAGTTGTCAGCTATGGATTTGATAGGATAATAAAAATCAATATTTTTTGAATTCGCCATGAAATTAGTACTCTGGAAATCACTTTATATGCATATCTTCTTTAATCCTCAGCAACCTAAAAGGTACAAGCTATCAATCTCTCTATATACAGCTATCTACAAACCCCATATCACACCTTCCTTCCCTGAAAATTTTAGTGTCTTATTGTTATACTCCCTAACAGCATACCTTCATAACCTAATTCTTGGTTATATCAATGTCCAGGCAGACAAGCCTTCCAGTGGTAGGTTTCTGACTACCTTCTCCAATAACTTTATGTTTTTCTTTCTTTCTGTGTATATACCATACAGCTTTTCATGTCCAATAATTGTAGCCCTTCCATGATCTCAAGCTCACTGGAACTCTTCTGTGATCAACATTCTCTAACTACCTCCTGTCTTACTTGCTTTCTCCCTCTAGTAATATGAATCCTGTCATTCTTCAACATCTTAGGGACTTACCATGCATGGATCTCACCACCTTTATATTCATGTCTTCCTTTCTTCTCCAAATAAACTAGATTCAGTTCAGTTCAGTCGCTCAGTCGTGTCCGACTCTTTGCGATCCCATGAACAGCAGCAAGACAGGCCTCGCTGTCCATCACCAACTCCTAGAGTTCACCCAAATCCATGTCCATTGAGTCAGTGATGCCATCCAACCATCTCATCCTCTGTCATCCCTTTCTCCTCCTGCCCTCAATCTTTCCTAGCATCAGGGTCTCTTCAAATGAGTCAGCTCTTTGCATCAAGTGGCCAAAGTATTGGAGTTTCAGCTTCAACATCAGTCTTTCCAATGAACACCCAGGACTGATCTCCTTTAGGATGGACTGGTTGGATTTCCTTGCAGTTCAAGGGACTTGCAAGAGTCTTCTCCAACACCACAGTGATAAACTAGGTTACATTGCCCATTATTATAATCACTTCCTTAAATTTATCCTCAACTTTCTTTGCCCATCTCTCTCACTTTATAGTACATTCCTGGCATGATTCGACCCCAGGTTCAACCTAACACTGCCTATTTCAGACCTATTTCCAGTTGAACATGATCGGAGAAAAATGTACAACTGTACTGATTTATTTCTATTTAAACTTATAACCACTAATTTCAACTGAGCTTTGCTGGTAGTCACTAATCCTATCATATTCTCCACGTTCACTAAGTTCCTTCGAGTTTGAAAGACATTCTTTCTCTTCTTACAACAAATTTCTAACACCTCTTCCTGACATCTCTGTGATCAGCTTATGATCTTGTTTACTACTTCACTGAGAAATAGAAGCAGAAGAGAAATGGTGCAGGCTCTCCTCCATAGCTCTACCTTCCGTTACTATTTGTCACTGTGGATGAACTGTTCATGTTGCTATCCAAGGCCAGACACTCAGTGTATACATGAGATTTCATTCTTTGTTGCCTATCCAAAGAAATTACTCTGATATTTACTCTTCTTTCCCATATCATCAATATCTCCTTCTACTATATCAGTTCTATCAGCATGTAAATATACCTTTTTTTTTCCTTTAAAAGTGAAATCTCTTTTCTTTCATATCACCTTCCATCTATGCCTCATTACCATCCACACACTTAGCAAAATTCCTTGAAAGAGTTATTTATGCTCTCTGGTCACGCATTGCCCCTACCACTTCATCAAAGCTGCTTATCAAGGTCACAGTGGCCTTTGAGCTTCTAAATATAATAAAATAAAATTGAGTTCTGTCTTCCACTTACCTGACCCATCAGTAGCTTTGGAGAAAGCTGATCACTTCCTCTCGTGCACTGTCTTATTTTATTTTTTTACTTTCTTTACTTTGCTCCCAGGAAGCTACACTCATAATTTTCTTTTTGACATGTTTGCCGGCTCTTCTCAGTTTCCTTTGCTGCTTATTCCTCATTTCCTCAGTAGCTAAATACTAGGGTGCACAGGACTCAGTTCTCAGACTGCCTCTCTTTTTTTTCTACAATCTAGAGGCTTTCTGTATATAATTTGTTCACTGGAAAATGTTAATCTTGAGCTTAAAGACCTTCCATAAAATTCAGCTCATATATAGACAGAACTATCTATCTGACTTCTTCACTTAAATATATAATAGACAACTCAAAGTTATTTTTATCTAACCTAAACTCCTATTCTTATTTATTCCTTGGGAATTTTTGCAGGATCTCCCAGTAAAAGCACTAACACCCTCTTTGTAATTGCACAGGTGACAATCCTTGGAGTCAAGGTTGTCTCCTCTCTTTCGCACACCCCAAATCCAGTAAGTCTTTTTTTTTACACTACTCCAAAAAATATTCAAAATAAACCGTGTCTTATCACCTTCACTTGATTCAAACCTCCATCATTTTTCATCTGTTTCATTGCTAACAGCCTCCGAAATGGCCCTCTTTCTTGCCTTCCTCTCCCATGATATATTTTCAACACGGCAACCAGAGTCATCTTTAAGCTTATTCAGGTCATCTGCTTTTCTGCTCAAGATCCCCGAGTGACTATTTCACTCAAAGTCCTTACAAGAGGCTACAAATGATAGTACTGTGTGCTCTCTTCTACCGTGACCACCCCCCACAACTTGTCTCCTCCTCTCTCCTTCCCATGCTCACTCTTTTCCAGCATTCTTGCCTCCTTGTTATTTATGGAACATGCCAGATTTTGTGCAGTTGCTATTTCTCTCTCCCTGGAATTCTCTTCACTGTAGATACTCTCACGGCTCACCTCCTTCAGGTCTCTGCTCAAATATCACTTCTCAGTGAGATTTTTCCTAATCACTGCCTGCAGTTTCCCATCTTCCTCCCCCATCCTATCACTTCACTCCCTATGCCCTGTGCACTTTCCATGTGTATAATTTAGTTATTTTCATATTATCTATTTATTTTGTTTCTCCCCTCCTTCTCTTATGTCTACTAAAATGAAAGTTCCTTGAAGATGAGAATTTGTTCTGTGCCTAGAAAAATGCCTGAAACATAATCTGTGTCTCAAAGGTATTTTTTTCATGAATGACTTGAGTTTCCATTTTAAATATGAGGCTTAGAAAGTGTAAACCCCAAACCATAGAGCAATAAGCTGTGATGCTGGGAACAGAACCCAGACACTCTAAATCCTGTGCCTTGCCAAGTAGTCTTCACCTAGACCTGTTTACCAGTTACTGGAGTAGGAGCTCGCGTGACAATGACTATCCATACTTGTTTGGTAATAGTGAAGCTGAGATAGTTAGAGAAAAGAGAAATCATACTTTCAATAGAAACTGAAAAAGAAAATGGAAACAATGAGGAAAGGCTCTTATAGCAGTCTTATGGATTCAGAGGCTGAATAAATAAGTAGGACTATGGCACCCCACCCCAGTACTTTTGCCTGGAAAATCCCATGGACGTAGGAGCCTTGTAGGCTCCAGTCCATGGGGTTGCTGAGAGTCGGACACGACTGAGCGACTTCACTTTCACTTTTCACTTTCATGCATTGGAGAAGGAAATGGCAACCCACTCCGGTGTTCTTCCCTGGAGAATCCCAGGGACGGGGGAGCCTGGTGGGCTGCCGTCTATGGGGTCGCACAGAGTCGGACACGACTGAAGCGACTTAGCAGCAGCAGCAGCAGCAGGCAGAGAGAAAAGAGGAGATATTTTTGATAGGAATAACATGTTGAAAGACATGGAAGTATAGGATTGCATTATATAATAGGGCATTATATATATGTGTGTTATTATTTTTATTAGTTTTTTTCCATCCCCCTATTAGTGGGATGGAAACAAAACATATAGGATTTGATAGAAAGTAAGAGGCCTCCTGAGGCAGGAAGCAGAATCTATATGGTGGAGGGTCTTGGGGCCATGCTAAGTATCCTAATAGTGAGTCACTCAAGAGGTTAGTGGAGAGGGTGGTTTCCTGGATTACATGGTGTTTGAGATGGCCCATCTGATGGCAGGTATAAAAAGGGAGAGCAGGGACTAGACCAGCAGAGTGGTCCAGCTCAGTGAGAAAGCCTGAGCAAAGGCAGCCATAGTTGGGATGTGGCTAGAGGGGCAGAATTAAGAAACATTTGATGGAGAAGTCAGTGCTTAATTAAGTGGAATTAGGTGTAAGGGCAGGAAAGCATTGAGAATGATTCTAAGTTTCTTGGCTTCAGCAACAGGGGTGGCGTTGCTGGACTAAGATATGGAATGTGAGAGAGAAGCATGTCTGGTGGGAATGTCTACAGTTCGTTGTGACACGGTGACTTTGGAGACACCTCAGGGAAATCCAAGTGATGAAATGACTCTGAAGTCTAAAGAGAGGTCAAGGTCAGAGATATAGACATAGAGGTCATCTGCAAAAAAGTGAAAATGAGACCCTAAGAGTGGATCTTAGAAGATCCACACTTCTATCCACACTTCTAAGAGTGGATCTTAGATCATGGCATCCGGTCCCATCACTTCATGGGAAATAGATGGGGAAACAGTGGAAACAGTGTCAGACTTTATTTTTCTGTGCTCCAAAATCACTGCAGATGGTGACTGAAGCCATGAAATTAAAAGACGCTTACTCCTTGGAAGGAAAGTTATGTCCAACCTAGACAGCACATTAAAAAGCAGAGACGTTACTTTGCCAACAAAGGTTTGTCTAGCCAAGGCTATGGTTTTTCCTGTGGTCATGTATGGATGTGAGAGCTGGACTGTGAAGAAGGCTAAGTGCTGAAGAATTGATGCTTTTGAACTGTGGTGTTGGAGAAGACTCTTGAGAGTCCCTTGGACTGCAAGGAGATCCAACCAGTCCATTCTGAAGGAGATCAGCCCTGGGATTTCTTTGGAAGGAATGATGCTAACGCTGAAACTCCAGTACTTTGGCCACCTCATGCGAAGAGTTGACTCATTGGAAAAGACTCCGATGCTGGGAGGGATTGAGGGCAGGAGGAGAAGGGGACGACAGAGGATGAGATGGCTGGATGGCATCACTGACTCGATGGACATGAGTCTGAGTGAACTGTGGGAGTTGGTGATGGACAGGGAGGCCTGGCATGGTGTGATTCATGGGGTCGCAAAAAGTCGGACACAACTGAGTGACTGAACTGAACTGAAGAGTGAATCAGACTGCCAAGGCAAGAACAGGGAACAGGGAGAAGTGGGTGGAGAATGCTGGGGAATACCAGGTGGGAATGGTTGCAGAAAAGAGGGCTGGATAAAGAGGAACCTGCCATGGCAACCAAGAATCAGAAGTTGGGAAAGTAGAAAATGCATAGGGGAATTTACCAGTATTCTTGCCTGGAAAATCCCATGGGCGGAGGAGCCTGGTAGGCTGCAGTCCATGGGGTCGCTAGGAGTCGGACATGACTGAGCGACTTCACTTTCACTTTTCACTTTCATGCATTGGAGAAGAAAATGGCAACCCACTCCAGTGTTCTTGCCTGGAGAATCTCAGGGACGGGGGGAGCCTGGTGGGCTGCCGTCTATGGGGTCACATAGAGTCGGATACGACTGAAGCGACTTAGCAGCAGCAGCAGCAGCAGGGTGGTTTAATGCAAGTGACATAAACTGAACACATAAAAAGTGCTGAAAAATTAAAAAGAGAAAGTTTCTTTTGAAAAAGCCAGTTTTAAAGGAATGATGGAAACAGATGTCTTATTGAAGAATAGATGAGAGATGATAAATTACAATAATTTTCAAAACTATTGAGTATAAAGAGAGTAGACCAATATCAGGATGGCAGTGCAAAATGTGCTTTGTTTCATTTTTCAAATGAAATGAGGTGTGTTCTGGATTGGTATTTGTCCTAAACACATCAGAATTATTCACTAGTTGCTTATGGCTCCTATTAGATATATGAGAGGCAGATTTCCCTATTCTGATTGGTCAGAATCTAGAGTCATCAGTCAGTATCCAGAGTCGTTGCTAATTATTTTTTATATTCTCCTTAGTGTGATTATAAGCTAAAAGGAAGAAAGTAGAAAAGGAATGGTTGAAGATATGGAAGAATGGCCATTATTCATAGCAGAGGTCAGCAAACTATGGTTGAGAGTCAAGTTTGACCTGCTACTTATTGTATTTGCTCATAGAATGTTCTAACATTTTTTAATAATTGGAAAAAAGAAAAATAACATTTCATGACTCATAAAAATTTCAAATTTCAGTGTCCATATGTAAAACTGTATTGGAACACAGACACATTGATTTATCTACATACTGTCTATAGCAGCATTAGCATTGCAACAACAGGGCTGAATAGTTGCAACAAAGACCATATGTCTTAAAAAAGCCTAAAATATTTATTATCTGGACTATTACAGAAAAGCTTGTTGACCACTGATTTATAGCACAATTCCTAAGAAGAGAGAGAGAGGATATGGGATCAAGGGCACATGCAGAGGTATTGGCCAAGGAAAGGAAAAAAGATGCTTCGTCCTATGAAACAGGGAAAGTGTGATAGGACTGTACAAATATAAACAGTTTTGTAGTGGCTGGAGGAGAAAGGGAAGGGAGCTCCCCTCTCCACCACACACCCCCACACTTGAGGTGAAATGTGTTAGCTGCCATTGATCATGACATTCTAGAGGACAAAAACTGTGTCGTATTCATCGTCTTCCACACAGCTTTCAGCACACTACCTTTCTTTCAGCCACTCTCACTAAATATTTAATTGAATCCCAGGTGAAACTCTATTATAAGCACATTCCTAGAAACCTCTGCCCTTAGGGCCTTGCATTTAATTCTCTTACTATCTGAGCCCACATTTATTAAAGTTTGATGTTTTGTTTAGAGGTGTAAAGATAATGGAAGCTGGCTTCTTATTCAGTTAATTTCCAGTTCACTAAATGGAGTCAATGTAGTCAAAGAGAGTTAATGTTCTTATTAAAATTGGCCTGTTTTCCCTTTTCTTTCAGCCTGAATAGTATTGTATATCTCTAAAGGGTTTTAAAAATAAATACTATACAAATATCAGGTGTTAACACAGATTTTTAAAAAGCTACTAACAATGTAAGAGGAAAATAGAAATCATAAGAAAGTTGAAAAGTTAAGGGAGAAAATTAATATCAAGTAGAATATTTGGCAGCTCTTTAGTTATTTTATTTAGCCAGCATGTTAGGTTTTAAGAGTTTGAATTCTAACACCTTTGGGTATATACTACTCATTCACTGCCTCTGTCAGTTTCTACTGCCTTATACCTACTCTTACGAATACACTGTCAGCCAAGACCTTGTCTTTAATTACAAATTAAATTTGTAATTGCTAATGAAGAGTCATCTGAAATCATAAGAACAGTGATTAGCTTAAGGTTTATGTTTATCATGACTTAAATATACTTGCACACATACACATACAAGAATATTTACATAAATATACATCAGATCAGATCAGATCAGATCAGTCGCTCAGTCGTGTCCGACTCTTTGCAACCCCATGACCCCATGAACTGCAGCATGCCAGGCCTCCCTGTCCATCACCAACTCCCGGAGGTCACCCAGACTCATATCCATCCAGTCAGTGATGCCATCTAGCCATCTCATCCTCTGTCATCCCCTTCTCCTCCTGCCCTCAATCCCTCCCAGCATCAGAGTCTTCTCCAATGAGTCAACTCCTCGCATGAGGTGGCCAAAATACTGGAGTTTCAGCTTTAGCATCATTCCTTTCAAAGAAATCCCAGGGCTGATCTCCTTCAGAATGGACTGGTTGGATCTCCTTGCAGTCCAAGGGACTCTCAAGAGTCTTCTCCAACACCACAGTTCAAAAGCATCAATTCTTCGGCGCTCAGCCTTCTTCACAGTCCAGCTCACATCCATACATGACCACAGAAAAGACCATAGCCTTGACTAGACGGACATTTGTTGGCAAAGTAATGTCTCTGCTTTTGAATATGCTGTCTAGGTTGGTCATAAATTTCCTTCCAAGGAGTAAGCGTCTTTTAATTTCATGGCTGCAGTCACCATCTGCAGTGATTTTGGAGCCCAGAAAAATAAAGTCTGACACTGTTTCTCCATCTATTTCCCATGTAGTGATGGGACCAGATGCCATGATCTTCGTTTTCTGAATGTTGAGCTTTAAGCCAACCTTTTCACTCTCCTCTTTCACTTTCATCAAGAGGCTTTTTAGTTCCTCTTCACTTTCTGCCATAAGGGTGGTGTCATCTGCATATCTGAGGTTATTGATATTTCTCCCAGCAATCTTGATTCCAACTTGTGTTTCTTCCAGTCCAGCGTTTCTCATGATGTCAGCTCTCTCTTGTTTACTTAAAAAGTAACAGCATGACAGTGGTAATCATATGGCAATATATAAATATATCCAACCATCATGTTGTACACTTTAAACTTACACAATATTGTGTCAATTATAAGACAACAAATAAATAAGCAAATATAAGTAAGCACCAAAATTTTTAAAAAGTGACAGCATGTATGTGGAAGTGTTAGTGAGTTTACCTATTAATCCATTGTGAATGGGAAGATTGATTTTGCAAGCACTCAGTTATCTAATCTTCTTTAGCCCCCCAATAAATTTTTCCAATCTCCAAAGGGAGCTATACATGTGGCAATATATGATGATAGTTTTCTTGGCATGATCATCCTTATTATTAACCATCTAGTAAGGCATAGATTGCTGAAAATGATACTTTGAATTACTGATGATACCATTATAGTGACCAATGACAGAGAAACATATCTATACATGCAACACAATAGTAACTAGGCACATTTTCACACTCACAGGCTGCTGCCTCTAAACTAGACACTTGTCTAACAGATCTAAAGTAAAGGACAAACGTACAGTAAAATGATATATCAGAAGCTTTGAGGGTGGGAGGCAGAGCAAGAGAGAGAGAGGGCATGTATAAAGAAAAACTCAAAACATTTTGCATATTAATCAATTCATTTGGGGTGTGAGATTTCAAATATGGGAGTTTTCATTTCTTATTTCCAACTGCATTAGTTTTCAAAAAATACCAATTTTTGGTTCTTTGCCATTTTCCTCAAAAAATCACTCTGGTACCAGAAAAAAAAAAAAAAAAAACCCAAAACAAAACAGTGCATAAAGGTGACAGAAACAGCAATAAAAATATTCTGTTAATTGTTGATCTCTACTGATAGAAGTGCACTTTTAAGATCACTTGTTTTAAATGGCATCAAACTCAGCATAGATAAAGACTAGGAGAAGTAGGATATGATTGTCAAGTGAACATGCTTTTTATAAAGTATCTTATTTTAGGCTTTCTGACTGAACAACATTTAAATGCATTAAATCAAGATAAATGTTGGGAAGCTGAGATTTTTTTTTAAAAAAATGAATGAAACATAACCTATTAGCAGACTATTCTCTGAAAGGAGTCCCAGTTATTCACAAGTAAAAAAAAAGGAGTATATAATAGGACTAATAGTTGTACTAATGAACAAAATCAGTTTCTATTGTCACCATTTAGCTTTGACACATTAGAATTTAAGGGAATACAGCTAAGTTAAGAGATCTATAAGAACAAATCAGAAAAATATTACATTTGCATTTTAAATCATCTTTCTAGCCTCCTATTTATCCCATATTATGGAATTACGCTCTGTGATACTTTTCAAAACCAATATCATTTTTAATTCATCCTGTTCCAGGAACAAAAGGTTATATATTAAGTTAGAGTTAAGTCCTATTTCTTGTCTTAGAGAACTCACAGATTATTATCTTATCCGGAAATTTCTACCTTGTTAAATGATGGGATCAATGGACTTCATCCCTAAAAATTCATTTTTAATAGGAATATCAATTTAAAATATTAAACCTATATTCCTAGGGACAGAAGAAGTTGCTTAGTGACTTCTATAAAGATTTTTTTAAAATGCCCCAAGGTACAGGTCTCTGAAATAAGAGAATAAGGTAGTTTGACCCCTTTTTAGCACTCACTTCAAACATAGTTTTCATAACACATGTGACTAATCCTTATGCACTCATCTCTTTTCCTGCATCTTCATCTATCAAGTTATTCCATAGCCAATCCAAGCTCTATACTGTCTTTTCTATCTAACCTAAAGCCATGTGGTTCTCACCAAATGATTCCATTCATGCCCCACAACCTTCCCATCTCTAGTGACAGTATCCACCCAAACAACCAGAAGCCTGGCTCCCCAGTTGAGGTTGAGTTATTCAAATCATTCTGTTTTTGACAAGAAGAAAAGCAATACAGTAATCAGGTGATAAAGTCCTATCTAAACGCAAAGCTCAAAACGTCTGTGTATAATTTGGCTAACTACTTATCAGATGTGAAATTCAGGTCCGTATGGCGAACCAGACATTTTCCCGTTATGTGCTTGGCTTGCAGATCTACTCCATTCGTGATTTGTCTTCAATCTCTAAACTGTTTCACTGGTGTCTATGATATGATTTGGCTCACTGAAGCTTAAACTTTTGAGAAGCAAAAAATGCTATTATTTTTATATTTGGCTATAGCTGTCCACTTTCATACAGTGCATTTAGGAACAGGAAGCATCCCTTTAAACACTATCCATTTGTCTAACATATAAAAAGAAAGACTTTAATTCCTTATATTAGTTACTAAGGACTGTTGCTTTTTAAATACATTTCTGTAGTTAAATAATAAAAAGCCAGAGTGCTTGACTGAAAAGAGCATTAGTCTAAACTAAGAAAATGGCCCCCTGAAATATTTATGTCTTACTTTTCCCATCAGTAAAATGGGATAAAGTTACAAGTGGTGCTTCTTTCTTGCATGGCTACTTAAGGATGAAAGAAATGTTTAAAACATCTCAGGAGAAAATTCAAGTCCATCAAAAGGTTGAATAAATTCAAGTTACCCAGCACAACCCCTCAAAAGGCCATATGAAATTGGAATCAGAAAGGGAGAGTGGTTGAAATATTTTTTCTTCCTCTCCAAGAATGATTTCTTACTTTTGCAATTTAATAATGATATTTCTGTTTATTCTGTGCTCTTGATATTCAGTAAAAAGTCATTTCAATTTTGGCAATATATTCACTGAAACCTTTTGGGTTTTATTCTCTCTGCAAATATTATAAAATTGAATTTTTTTCTATAAATTTAGCAGCAATGTTTACAAAATTGTTACAATACAGGCCACCTTATAATCTCTTTGGTCCTAGGAAATTCTCTACAACTAAACTGAAATCTTACTATTTTCCACAGTACAGCATGTCCCTTGCCTTAAGAGGAAAGAATAGACAGTTGCAATAAACAAAAACGGAGTAAGAAATTTCTACTTTGTAAACCCTTTTTCCTTCTGGTCCATCTGCTGTAGGTTTGATGGGGCAGGGGGTTCTCATCATCAATCAATGTCTCAATAAGCATTTCTTATGTTAATGACCGTTAGAGTCTTGTGAACTTAATGCTGAACGAATATAAATACAAAGCTCTTCTGTATGTACTATTACTGTGTGGACATTTTAGTCTATGTAACATACTTTCATTTAACACATGTCATGAATTGACAGAAAGCTTCTGTTGACAGAAAAAGTGTTCTTGAAATGGTTTACATATTGGCAGACGTGTTGGTCTGAAATGTGACATGTTTGTTAAAGCCCATTAGCAAAGCCTGAATACCTCTTGATGTGCAAGTGTCTGTACTCTGAAAGAAACTGACCTCTGATTTCAAAGAGATCACATTAGGCAAACAAGTACAAGCAAAATCACAGGCCCTGCTCTTGGACATAGCAACAGTTGAAGCATATCTCTTCTGTATTTAGAAGAAAAGGAGGGAAGGGAGAAAAATTGTTGGCAAAGGGGATAGTAATGATGATTGGTACTTGAGGAAAAGGCCCAAGAAGTTTTATCCATTGGAGAAATTTTTAACAAGGCTGAAAATGTGTTATCAGCTGTGGAACAGCTACTAGAAAGAAATTGCAAGATATCCTGTTTGATCCAATTCTCATAACCCTGTTGTGATGGGTGAGAGGAGGAAGTGTGCACAATCTTTCCAACTTTTCATCTGTTTTCTATTGAGACAAGCTCAGAAAACACAAACTGGAAGATGGTATTAAATAATAATTCTGTCCTCTGAATAGCAACCTGTGTGTTACCAGTGTTATCAAATATTCTAAAGACAGCTATCTAAAATCTTGTGTACATTTTATGTCTATATTCTAAAAACACTTTTGCAAGAACTTGTTCAACAGCATTGAGCATCCTCCAGCATGAAAGGCTTATGGGAGGCACCAAAGATATAAATGTGAATAATGTGCAGCCTTTATCTTTGAGATCCCAGTTTATTGGTATCTTTCTAGAAATGCAAACACATTACTACAGTATGATATTGTAAGATGGATAGTAGAGTAATAAGTGAAGACAAGTGAAAGAGGAGAAAGGAATGGCCTTTTCTTTCTGTGCACAAGGGATATGGAGATAGGTTTTAAAGGGAAGGCAATTTTGAGCTAAGTCTTAAAGGGTGAGCAAGAGTTGATTGATGAAGAAAAGAAGAGAGAATAAGGAAGCAGAGAACCATCTCTCAGTTAATACTGGCCTGTGGACTGAGAATGGGCTTCTAGTCCAGAGTCTCCTATTTATCACCAAAGATTTATGGGTCATTGCAGATTAAAGGTGCCCCTCGAATTGTTGCCTGGAAAACTCCCCAACTATGTTATACTTTTCCAGTATATGGTTAACTGTAACAAAACTGACAATGGGATATTAGGTTCATAAGTTCTAGCATCATGTCTCTCTGGGGTAGCAAGAAAACCAGAGTTAAATGGCTGGGCATTTGTTTTCCAGGCACTCTCATGCATAAGGAATATTTTGTATGAATACATTAATATTTTCCCAATTAGATGCTTTTACCCCAGGCTTTCCAATTTTGCTGCTGTTGAGTTTCAACTAGAACTACATAATGCCCAGCTATAGATTTTTTATTTTTAATCCCAACGTTTTCTTCCAATTTAAACATGTATCTCTTACTCTAGGGCCCTTACCTTCTTGTGTATGTGAAACAACAATCATCTCCTCCAGGCAAGTAAAATAATGTATCATAATGTAAGGCTCAGCAGCTCATTCAGAAGTAGGCTTAACACTGAGACCTTCCTGTGGCACCTCTAGTCACCCATTCTGGTCCACTGCCCCTGAGAGAAGGCCTGGGAGTAGACACGTCAACGTTCTTGCAGTACCTCAAAGGTGAATTTAGAAAAACAGCACACACAGTGTGTAGTTGATTTAAGAAAATGTTGAAAAAGAATCTGTTCATCAATGAAAAAAAATCACATCTTTGAAAAACCTGGTAGACCAGATGGCATTGTGTCAAATCTGGCCAAAGGGTGGAGTATGGAGGCAGAGTTCAATTTCCTTGATATCTGAAGGCTTAAAATCACAGCAGTTAAAATTGTTTGAACAATACCCTTAATTTTTAATTTTTCTACAATTAAATTAATTTAACACTATTAATTTTAATATAAAATTATAATATAATTAATTTTTCATTGTATCAGTAACAGGAAACAGAACACTTATAAAATTTAGAAAAAGCCAAAGTCAAACATCAAAATCACCTATTACTTGATGTCCAGGAGATAACTATTTTTTATGATTTTGATTCTACTTTTCTAACTATCCTATGCTTAAAACACTGAACTTGCAGTGTGTATATTATTTTAAACTCATACATAATCCCTAAATTCCTTTAATTCCTCACCAGTCTTCTTTTATAAATTTTAGTTGTAATCATGTTTGTTTATATTTCTGGTAAATTTCTTCACTAATTATTATCTTTAAATAGTCATAATGCTGACTTTAATGGCTATATGATATTCTATGGCATTGATAAATAAGTAATAAGTATTAATATTAATTACATATATGTAATAAGTAATAATGTAATACTTGTAGTTTATTAAGTCTTAAATTTATTGCTTCCACCTGGTTTCAGGGTGGCTATCAGATCAGATCAGTCGCTCAGTCGTGTCCGACTCTCTGCGACCCCATGAACCGCAGCACGCCAGGCCTCCCTGTCCATCACCAGCTCCCGGAGGTCACCCAGACTCACACCCATCAAGTCAGTGATGCCATCCAGCCATCTCATCCTCTGTCATCCCCTTCTCCTCCTGCCCTCAATCCCTCCCAGCATCAGAGTCTTCTCCAATGAGTCAACTCTTCGCATGAGGTGGCCAAAATACTGGAGTTTCAGCTTTAGCATCATTCCTTCCAAAGAAATTCCAGGATTGATCTCCTTCAGAATGGACTGGTTGGATCTTCTTGCAGTCCAAGGGACTCTCAAGAGTCTTCTCCAACACCACAGTTCAAAAGCATCAATTCTTCGGCGCCCAGCCTTCTTCACAGTCCAGCTCTCACATCCATACATGACCACAGGAAAGACCATAGCCTTGACTAGGCGAACCTTTGTTGGTAAAGTAATGTCTCTGCTTTTGAATATGCTATCTAGGTTTGTCATAACTTTCCTTCCAAGGAGTAAGCGTCTTTTAATTTCATGGCTACAGTCACCATCTGCAGGGTGGCTATAATATATAGTAAATTAAAGCAAAGGGAATAAATAAATAAGGGGGAAATGAAAAAATGTAGTCATAGCTTCCTGGGTCAAAGTGATACTGTAGAGACACAATGTAATAAGCATCAGTAGACAACATTAAAGTCACCTCACTGAGCATGGCTGGGAAATGGTAGCAATATAATGCCCGATTTTGTCTCGGTCATCGCAATCCCGTGTTTCATAGATAAATATGGGCTTCCCCCCTAAGTGACTCAGTGGTAAAGAATCCGCCTGCCACTGCAGGAGATGCAGATTCAATCCCTGGTCTAGGGAGATCCCCTGGAGAAGGAAATGGCAACCCACTCCAGTATTTTTGCCTGGGAAATCTCATAGACAGAGGAACCTGGTGGGCTACTGTCCTCAGGGTTGCAAAAAGTGGGACATGACTTTGTGACTGAATAACAGCAGCAACAACAGTCAATAACTATCAGGCTTCCCAGGTGGCTCGGGTGCAAAGAATCCGCCTGCCAATGCAGGTGATGCAGGTTCGATTCCCTGGGTCGGGAAGATACCCTGGAGGTGGGCATGGTAACTCACTCCAGTATTTTTGCCTGGAGAAGCCCATGAACAGAGGAGCCTGGCAGGCTATCGTCTATAGGGTTGCAAAGAGTTAAATACGACTGAAGTGACAGTGTACACGTAGATAACTATCAGCAATTAAAGAGGCAAAGATTAAAATCTTGCTTTAGCTTCAAAAGAGTTGCAATAGCTGTGGTATCCCTGGTTGTCAGCTAAAGTTATCAAGAGTCACCCAGGAATCCCTCAGGAATCACAGTATTCAGATAAAATGTATTTACAGTTCTTTCTATTCTTAATCCAAGGTAAGAAATTCTTAGAATATCTAGACAGAGTTTAAAAGAGACTGTGATCAAAAGTCTTTTTTACTATTTATTTGCAAGACTGATGGCTTTTCTTCAATGGCATGTTGATGTTCCAAATTAAGATAGATGTGAAAGGTTCCTTAGCCTGATAACCCGAATTAAATAACACCACCATCTAATACAAAAGAACACATATACACTCTGATCACATGTGTATATAACAATCGTATGTGTGTGGTGGGGGTGTGTGGCTGTGGGTGTGTTTTTAGTCTCTCAGTCGTGTCCACCTCTTTGCGACCTCATGGACCCGTCAGGCTTCTTTGTCCATGGAATTCTCCAGGCAAGAATACTGGAGTGAGTTGCCATTCCCTTCTCCAGGGGATCTTCCCAACGCAGGGATTGAACCCAGGTCTCCTGCATTGTAGGCAGATTCTTTACTGTCTGAGCCACCAAAGAAGTCAATTATATACCAGTATAATAAGGGTGTATAATTTCCTTTCCTCCAGAGTTAAAAATTAGAGCCAAACATGCTTGGATCATGGTTTCATGTAATAGTGCTCTTTGATAAAAATAGATATGAATAATGAATACTAAACAGAAAGCTGACTATATGAACAGGAAAGAAAATGCATTCCTCATTTCAAAGAAGTCAGTCACTAGCATTAATAGTAAGTCTTGGGATTAAGCTCATTAAAACACCTGCCTAAAGGAGAAATCTAATTTATTTTTTGTATGTCTTCATGTTGTATGATTAATATAAAGCATGGAGGTAGATTTTGTGATCTGGACCATGATCTTAATCTACATAGAACACTTTTATATAGTTTCCTTATATGAGTATCACAGTTAAGTTCAATTAATGGTATTCCAGATTTGAAGTTTGACTGTGAAGTTGATTGTGCTTTCTTTACCTTTAATCAGGCCACTGAGAGAATGGAGAGAAATGTATATCTGGATAATTGATTTTGCCAGGCACTGAACACTCAGGATGGAATCCTTGTGTTCTTAGGGCCTTGTACTTTTTCTGGGTGCATTTTAGGCATTCAATGTTTACCACTGATTGGCTCCATATCTTTAATTAAGTACAAAGACTTTGAGAGTCATGTCATCTAGACATCATTTTATACACTGCTCTGTTTGGCTGCCAATCTCTTGTTTCTCTCCTCAGGAATGCTGAGGCAGATACCCTTTCACAAGGATGAGAGATCCATGTTCTGTTGCCTGTGCCAATAACAAAATTGTTGGAGAGCTGGATGGCAAAGCTGTTGCCATTAGCATCTTTTACAAGAGCTACATCAAAAGAACCAGGATGTCTCTCCCTGTCAGTGATCATAGCAACCCTTCCCAAGTTGGCACCTCCAGTCACTATGCACAGGTTGCCAGTGTTAAATCTGATGAAATCAGTAATATTTCCAGTCTTCAAATCAATTTGAATGATGTCATTCACCTTGATGAGGAATTCAGGGTACAGATGGTGTGAGCATCATGGGTCACCAGATGAGGGATTCCTTTTGTGCCCATGAAGATCTGTCTTACTTTCTACAACTGATACTTGGCCTCCTCAGGTGTAATATGATGAAGAGCAAAGCAATCCCTGATGTCATAGATCAGAGGAAAATTCTCTCCAGTCTTGTCAATGCTGATGACATCCATAAAATCAGCAGGGTAGGTTGTATCAGTGTGGACCTTGCCATCAATCTTAACGAAATTCTGTATGCAGATCTTCTCTACTTCATCCCGTGCTGGAGCATACTTAAGCCTGTTCCTTAGGAAAATAACTTGGGGGAAACATTCCCTCAGCTTCTGGGGACTGGTAGCTGAATAAGGAGCAAACACACCAGTCAGTATATCCAGCATGCCATGATCTGGAGCTGCTACACGTTTCACCACAAGTCATGGCTGCCCTAGGCATGAAAAGATTTCCTCTGTATTTCTAACATTGGTTACTGATATCATCATCCACGCTGTGCCCCAAATAAAAAATCCTGGATTCAGGATTCCCTCTCATTCCCACCTAAGTATCTGCTGACTTACTTCCTTAATATCATTCCTTTCCATAACTAAGGCTGCTATTGCCTTCATTCAGAGCTTTGTAACCTTTTCCTATTGGATATTTCAACTGTCTCATTTGGTGTCCTTTTTTTCCAGACCCTCTCTCCAATTCATCCTCCTGAATCGTCTAATAACAAAACACAGATGTAGTCAAGCAATTTTTACATCCCCTATAAGTACAAACTGATTCTTAGTTGAATTCCAAATAAGCCAGCATTACAAATGTACAACCCCACATCAAGATCAAATAAACTTACCATTTTCACAGTAAAGTTTTTAATTTCTTCCACATATACATTAGTAATGCCTCAGACTCTGTATATATTTTAGCTTTTCTGACTAGAATACTCTTCTCCTTTTCCACAGAACTCTTACTCATCCCTTAAGATTGATCTTTCGTATCACCTGTATATATTTCGTATCACTCTGTATATATTTTAGCTTTTCTGACTAGAATACTCTTCTCCTTTTCCACAGAACTCTTACTCATCCCTTAAGGTGATCTTTCATATCACCTCTTCTATGAAGCCCACTGTGACTATCTCAAGTAACATGATAGCAGTAGAGACACACTGCATCAAAGTTATACTATCTGGGTTTGGATACTGACTCTGTCAGTCACTTAACGGACAAGTCACTTAACAAGTCACTTAACTATCCTATTCCTTAGTTTTCTCATCAATGAAATGGAGATGGCAAAAGTAACTTACCTTATAGGCTTGTTGCAATTGTTATATGAGTCAATTTATATGTGTAAAATAAAACACTTCAGTCTTAGTTAAGTACTTGATAACTATTAGCTATTTTTATATAGCTTATTCACTCCTGTCTTTATGTTCTTATACATTTTTCAATTAGAGGATGTATCCCATTATGTTGTATCTATTTCTTTATATAGGTCCCTCCCTCTAGATGGAAAACCACTTAGCTTGCTTTCTGTGACTTATTCATCTCTTTAACCTGTCAGAGCACTGAATCAGATTCTGAGCATATAGTAATCAGTGAATGTAAAATGAATAGGTGAATGAATGAATGAACTCAGGTAAATAATATGCTAAAACTATTTCTGTATGTCTCATATAAATCAGGGACTTCCCTGGTGGCCCAGACAGTAAATTGTCTGTCTATAATGCAAGAGACCTGAGTTCGATCCCTGGGTTGGGCAGATTCCCTGGAGAAGGAAATGGTAACCCACTCCAGTACTCTTGCCTTGAAAATCCCATAGACAGAGGAGCTTGGTGCAGGCTACTGTCCATGGGGTCGCAAAGAGTCAGACATGACTGAGTGACTTCACTTTCTTTCTTCTTTATTTCATATATATCAGAGTAGATTCAATCTAGTCAAGTACCTATAGACTTGTGTTAGTGAAATAAAACATAAGAAATGCCTTCCTGTGTCTTGAACCCCAAAGCAGTGTCATAGCGCTTTTGTATGCATGCTTAGTTACTTGGTCATGTCTGACTTTGAGACCCTACAGACTGTAGCCTGCCAGGCTCCTCTGTCCATGGAATTTCCCAGGCAAGAATACTGGAGTGGGTTGCCATTTTCTTCTCCAGGGGATCTTTCTAACCCAGGGATTGAACCCCCATGTCCTGCGTCTCCTTGTATTGGCAGGCAGATTCTTTACCACTGATAGTTCTTTCAGTTATGATATAACCTTCCCATTGATATGGAAAAGCCACTGGTCCTATTAAATTATTATTTTTTTCTTTTTCTTTTTTACCTGCCCAGTTCCATATTTTTGGTCCCATGTTAGACATCTAATTCAGCATAAAAAGGAATCTTTATAATCAAAGTTGATGGTCACTAAGAAATAAATGTATCCTTTGTGTTCTCAGAGAGGATGTTTGCTTCATTTACTCTTTTCTCTGGATAAATGCTGTTTTCTAATGCCTTTGTGCTGATAAAGAAAATGAAGGGTAGGGGGAAACCTGGATACTTTCTTCTCTGGGTCACTTTGCATAAAGACTTCTTTGCAGCCGTGTTCAGATGATTTATGTACATATTGTATATGCAGCAGCAGCAATTATAGCAATACCTACCATTTAACTCGCATCATTCTGCATGGCTGTTCACTGGCTGCTTAACCTAACATCTACTACTTTGGTAGTCTAGTATCCAAATAGAATGAAGAATCAGAAAAATAAAGCTCTAGTAGACTTGTATACTTTGATAGGTAATGGTGTATATTTTCGGGGGTGTGGAGGGGAGTATTTTGTCTTAGTTTGCATTATCCAAAAGTATCTACCTTTTTAATCTTTGTAGAATTAAGACATATTTTTATTTTCCCAAGTTAGGAATCAAATAGCAGAAAGAAGTATAAGTGGTCTCCTCTATGTACTCTATTTAAGGAAGATCCTGTTGTTTTATAGTCTTTTATAAGCTCCCAAACACAATGTTAACAAAATTTGATGTAAACCAATTTTCACAATATTTGAAAGTGGACAAACTGAGGCCAATACAAATCAAACTACCCATGAAATTACTGAATCTGTCTAACAAAGCTAGTTAGATGCTCTTTACTGGTCATATATAATTTGTAACTAAATCACAGAACTGTTGAATTTAATGCAATAAATCCGAGAGCTTGGCTTATCCAACCAATGTAAAATTCCTTCTTTCTTTATGATGAATTCCTTTCTCTTCATTCCTCAGTTGCCAGGGTTTCATCATTTCTTCGTATCTTCTCTTCCTCAGACTCCCTGCTGCCTTGCTCCTCTCCTGCCAACGTTGCTTTCCTTATTCATCACTTTGACCATACCTCCTTTTCTATGCCTTGGTCACTTCCCAGTGTCTCCTATGTTGCAAAAATCTCTGCACTTCAAGCTTCATCACACTCCAAGAAGGGGCACCAGACTTCCTTTTTTCTCCTTTAACCTCCCAGCACATGCCTAAATCTCCTGCCACCCAAGCTTCCTCAAAGTTTCTCTTATTATAGTAAAGCTATTGCCCCTGTTTCTGGGTTTTTCCCACAGTAGCATTACTGGGAATTCCCTTTTCTTCTGGCTAGTGAAGCAATCTCTTCTCTGTTAGTTCAGATATCCCATTCCTGCAATACAATCGTCTTAAATAACGCAGTCCTCATGTGCTTGGACACACTCTTTTTTTTTTTTGCTTCTTTCTCCACCCTCCCAAATTGTATTTTCTTTTAATAAATCCATTAAATTCATCCATTTCACTGAATGTTTGTGTGCTAATTCACTTCAGTCGTGTCCAACTCTTTGTAACCCTATAGACTGTAGCCCACCAGGCTCCTCTGTCTATGGGATTCTCCATGCGAGAATAATGGAGTGGGTTGTCATGCCCTCCTTCGGGGGCTCTTCCTAACCCAGGGATCGAACCCCTGTCTCTTAAGTCTCCTGCATTGTAGGTGGATTCTTTACCACTAGCAATCTTTGGGAAACATGTATGTGTATATATATGTATTTGTGTGTATGCGTGTGTGTATATATATATATATTAGATTGCCCTTTCTTGTACTTTTATGTTTATTATGTTCTCTCTGTCCTACACATGTAAATAGGTTCTAGTTATCAATATCTGAGTAACTACCACAACACAGTGCCTAAAACAGCAACCATTTTATTACATCTTTTGAATTATTTAGGACAAGAATTTGAGAAAAACTCAGTTCAGCAATTCTTGCCCCATAGTAACAACTAGGGTAACTTCACGATACACCTTTGGTGGATAGGTAGATTTGGAGGGTCTATGATGGCTTTACATATGGGTTGCTGCTGCTGCTGCTGCTGCTAAGTCGCTTCAGTCGTGTCCGACTCTGTGCGACCCCATAGACGGCAGCCCACCAGGCTCCGCCGTCCCTGGGATTCTCCAGGCAAGAACACTGGAGTGGGTTGCCACTGCCTTCTCCATTGTGTGAAAGTGAAAAGTGAAAGTGAAGTCGCTCAGTCACATCCGACTTGTAGCGACCCCATGGACTGCAGCCCACCAGGCTCCTCCATCCATGGGATTTTCTAGGCAAGAGTACTGGAGTGGCTTGCTATTGGTTAGGCATCAGGAATGGCCAGAATCCTGGGCTAAGTTCAGACCATTTGATCAGAGTGCTACTCTCTGGCTTCTTTGTGACAGTCAAGGCTCCTGGAAGACTCAAGAGACTTCAAGAGGCTGGAGTGGAAGCTTTATAGTTTCTTAGGACCTAACCTTGGAATCTCCAAAACATCACTTTTGCAGCCTCTATTGGTTAAGCAAATCATTAAGGCTAACTTAGAATGAAGACAAGGGAAATTAAATTCAACCTCTTGATGAGAAGGATAGCACAGGAATATGTAGCTATTACATGTTACATATATAGATAAAGACATCTAGATATGACATTTGATAAATGATTTTCTGATTTTATGAAACAATATTGAAAGAAATTATATTCATTGTACCTAAAATACATGTTAATTCAATAAAATAGTCAAACTTTAGAAAACATATCTCTGCTGTACTACTCCTCCCATAACTTGCTGAGCAACTTTTATTTTTTAGCCAGATAGATTATAATCTTCTTGGGTATGGTATATATTTTTCATTTTTATATCCCTAGTAGGCAGTGGCGCCCCACTCCAGTACTCTTGCCTGGAAAATCCCATGGAGGAGCCTAGTGGGCTGCAGTCCATGGAGTCGCTAAGAGTCAGACATGACTGGGCGACTTTACTTTCACTTTTCACTTTCATGCATTGGAGAAGGAAATGGCAATCCACGCCAATGTTCTTGCCTGGAGAATCCCAGGGACGCAGGAGCCTGCAAGCTGCCGTCTATGGGGTCGCACAGAGTCGGACACGACTGAAGTGACTTAGCAGCAGCAGCAGCAGCAACTCTCTCAAGCTTAGTACATAGTAAACTCTCAAATGTTTGTTGAATTGAATTGAGTTAGTCCTGGATTTTGACATTGACGTGGCCAACTTATTGACTTCTTTGAATGTACTATAAAGAAGGGTGAAGGTAACTTGAAAATCCAGGCTTATCAAGGGTACATCTAACATGACATACTGGTATATGCCAGTGTGTGTGTGTGTGTGTGTGTGTGTGTGTGTACATGCCAATTAATATGGTTCTAGTTAATGCCAGTGATGGTATATGTTAATCTTCATTTTTCTTCATGCAGTAGAATTTTCAAGGGACCATTCACTTGGCGTGTCTATATCCAAGTAACTGAATGAATTGGATCGCAAACATTCTGGATTACTTCTGACAAGCTTTAGTTATTTTGCAGAAAAGAGGGGCAAACAAAATGATTCTATTATGCCTCTTTGTCATTAGAGAAAAGTCAGGCTAGTAAGAGTCAATAATAAGAATTGACATATCTTTTTTGAATTCACAGCTTTTCATATACAAAGCAAATTAAAATTTTCTTTTAATCTTGGATGGAATTTCCTTCTTTAAGCTGTGATCTTGTGTTTCTCTGGTAATTTCAAATGTAAAGAACTCTTGGCTGATGAACCTGTTACATAAGCAGAGGCATTGCTGTTCATTGTGTGAGAATCAGAAACTCTGCTGCAATTTCTTGTCATGTCCCTGACCAAGTAACAGAATTTTGATCGGAAGGATGGGTATATTTTGTAATTTGTTTTAATCCTGAGGCAATTTTGAGATTCATTTCAAATTACTTACTAAATTTATTTCTAGTTTATTTTCTGCAGGTATTAGGGAAAAATCACCTCTTGTTTCAGAAAGTCCTATCTACTTACTAGAACTGTTTATCTCTGCTATTAGGATAGTGCATTTAAAAATTCTCTTAACTATTCATTAGAATTTTACATTGTTTCTCCTTATTTTACTAATATTAGTTGACAATGCTTGGTTAAAATTTATTTAGAGAACTGAAGTATAAAAATATTGCTATTTATTTCCATGACATGTTTTCCAAAGATTTTTCTGTTCCTATTTTGCAGACTTGACAAATAAGGCATAAGATGATAGAATAATTCACCAAGGTCATTTAAGACAATAGTAGACCTGGGAAGCTTATTACTGTTTCATGATCATTTTGTTTTTTTCTAGATCTTTCCAACTCTGTTGTCCTTCTTTAAATACCTTTTTCAACATTAATGAATTTAATAAGCTTTTACATTTAGCTTTTACATTTAATACATTGTTTACAGACTATAGTCTTTCCATTGGAGATATTATTTTACTGATAATTTGTTTAAATTTCTTTCTCTATCTATATCCCTTGTATTTATTTACATTTCTTTCTTATTATAAATTATTTCTTTACATACATTCACACAAAATTCATATATATAGATTTTTATTTCTAATTTCACAACCTTTGCCCCTCCCTCTCCCCCAAATTTGAAAGTAACTTAGTTTTCTGCTGATTCTTTTTTTCCATTTGGTGACCATTTTATTTCACTGTTTTTGAAGTGATGCAGTAACAGAAAAATGGCTGCCTTTTGTTTATTTCCTTGTACATTAACATGATGACATCATCAAAGATATTAGCTACAATATGCATATCTTTAAGAACCCAGAATTACACTATAAGCCAGAAACCCTTGTTTTCTTTTTTCTTTTAATGCCCCAAGGTTTTCTAGCTTTAGCGCGTCTCTTGTTTGCAGGGGAAAATGAACATGAGCATTTTGGAACAAATGCATTAAAATGGTGGCATTTGAAACATATCTGAATATTTTTTCAAGGTTAAGAAAAATCCATGAAAAGACATTTATTTAAGTCATGGAACATTCTACATCAAAGTTAACAATACAAAAAATATTATAAAGAACGATGTTAAATTATCATATTTAGAGACTGGCTATTTAGCCACACATGCCTATTTTGGCTTTAAATTATTTTTTAAATTTCAGCTGACACAAAAAAATTTTAAGTTATAATTATTTCCAAAAAATAACTTCTCATTAATGAAAAGTTTAAACAGGTATATAGATTTACTATTTTTAGGATTACTATATTACTTACAGGCAGTATTAAAATGTTCCATATATCTAACTGTACAGAAAAATTTATTTTCTGATATTTATTTATGGTGTTTCTGACTTTTACTTCTTGCTCTTTGTTGCACATTGCATGTATTTGTCCTAAGATTTCCATTGAGATTAACAAGAAACAAGCTTTCAATTACCAATTCAATTTAGATTATTAAAGAGATAAGAAGTTTATTTTTTCATCAACTTCCAATTATTAAATAGCTTTTTCATTTGGAAATCCACTATCCATTTTCAAATTTTGAGAAATAATGTTAGGTAATTATTTTAAAATATACTTTGGAAAGATAATCTGACTATACCTATGTGTATATATGTACATGTATTAATTCAATATTTACATAGGAGAAAAATTACTATAAATGTTGAGTAGTCAGCTTTGAAACTACTTGTTAACACTGAAATCAGATAAGGTAAACCATATGCTTTATAGAGGTAAGCTGTCTAAAATAAGTTACTGCGATCTTAAGAATTAATATGAACCACATGCCCTTTAGATCTTTAAATTGAAATCTTCATTGTTCTTTTAAGTCAGCTCTTCTAGGAATGTGTCATCTTTTGAGAAGATAAATTAATCATCTACCTCACTTATATACATCAATAAAAGACACTCACTCTCTCATCTACTTTGCCAAAAGTAATTAGAACATCTCTATTTTTATTCATATGTCATATCTATTAGTGACTGAGATTTTCATTGAGGTGATTTTGAGGCAAACAGTGACTTATCCTTTAGAAAACAACCAAGAAAAAGAAACACCAGCAATCTAAAGGTTAAACATACTGTCAAATCATTCAGTTCAGCAAGGTTCTTTAATCACATTTGTACAAAAGTACTTTCAGAAAGCAAAAGGTGGGAAACAGCTCTTTCCTTAGTTCCCCTTCCTTAAATTATTTTCCAGCCTCTTATTAAAATGAAATCTAGTGAACTTCTTTTGAATTCCTGCTCAAATATTTTCTATAATAATAATAAAAAAATCTTGTGAAGGGATTTCCATAAGTTGTGCTGCATTAATGACTTAGAGCAGCTTCCTAATCTGTTATTCCTTCCTCCTAGCAGACCTCAGCTGATAAAAATATCCATAGACACAGTGAAGTCAGTGGCATGCCTGGCTTTCTCAGACAAAACTCCCATGTGATCACATATAGGCAGCCTCAGTGAGGCTGATGCCGTGCAGCAAGCAGTAGGTAATGAGTCTTTGTGCAGAGTGAAGCTCTTGTCGCTGAACAATAAAGCATACGGTACCAGCAATAAAACACGGGGCTAGCAAATTTCAGAAGATTCTGCTGAACCAGGAAGAACAGTGCCTTCGGTGATGCTGACACACATTAGAAAATGTTAATCAATTTATTTTGGATTCTAATGAAAAAAGAGTGCAAGGACTGAGACTACAGCTATTTGAACAGGTCAGTGATTTTATAAATTACTCCAACACTTCCTTGTGTCTGATTGGATTTAAATTAGGATGGGCTGATGTGTATTTTGCCTTAAAAACTTTGCAAGATATTTACAGTGTGTAATATGAAGGATGCACTTGAATTGACCCAACTCAATTAAATGGCTGATGTAGTCAGATGTGATAGAGAAATGTTTATATGATTATAGTAAACTGAAAAGTTATTTATCCCATTTAAAAATTTATGGGTTAAAAAAATCATTCAGTAATTTCTAACCTTCTGTAATGCAGAAATAACATATGGCAGAATACTAACAAATAGCTCAAATAAAAATCTTCACATTTATTTTTCCAGGATTAAAAAATTCTGTACTGCAATAGTTTGTGTCTTATGAATTGGATGATATATCATTCAAAATTTATTGATATCTTTTAGTGTACTACAAGAGATTTACATAGTTAATTATTTAAATAACAAATTTTAAAACCAAGAAAATTTTGAAATGTTAATAATGCTATCTCCCAGAACAATGCATTTTATATTTAACTATAAAATAGCATATATCTATATTAATCTGTTGTGTGCCTTTTATTTTTCATGTTATATTTCTTTATTGCATTAAACCTTTTATTTCATAAATATTATTCACTCATTAAAGGAGAAAACAAATTAGCTTAATTTTAAAAAGAAGAATGGATTCATTATGTGATGATGCATACTTCCATTGACTCACCATTTAGAAAAGAATATGTGCCTTCATGGGTATTTATAAAAATATGTATACATGACCTTCTGTACCTGGAAAATAATCACTTCTTAGGTTTATGAGTAAGAGAGTTTGTGTTTTAAATAGAGAGACTGCTGTGTGTAGGAAGACAAGGGAAGAAATAACTCTAACAAATAATAGCACAACACTGAACATCTCTGCCAAAGAGAGACAAGCGTTACTGCTGCATGAATCTTTAGATCAAAACACATAGTTTAACTTTGCTCTACATTTTTACTGCTGTGCTGTTTTAAAGGCATCGTGGGACCTAGATTCTTTACAATTAATTTCTCGGACACCATTTAGGATGATCTTAAGGCATTGGGGCGCATTTAACATTTTATACAATTACCACAGTGACTTCATGTATTCGTATAGTGACTCAATGCCTGTAAGATGCTGTTTAAACCACAACAAAAAGAAATATCCTATGTTTCTGATTATGCGTGCACTGTGCCTTCCAAGGGGGGAAAAATAGCTATGTTTCAAAAACAAGAGGAGTTAATGAAAATTTTAAATTGGCCTTCCACATGTATTTAAATGAAGTATTTGACTATTTGGGTTTCCTTGGTTACCATAGTCGCTGCTGACAGCGTCTTTTTGGTGGGGAAGGGGAAAGCAGGACTCCAAAACAAAGAGTTAAAAACACTTATACATTAATAGACAAGGGGGGCTGGGGGTGGGGCTGTGATGCGGGCAGCCCGGCGCAGTCGGTGCCCACCCCCTATCGCGGATTCCAGTTCTCGGGTGATTCAGGTATTCTGGCAGAACTGCAGTTCCACAATTCCTTACCCAGCATTCCGTTTCAGCTGCTGGAGGGCTGCCCGAGCCTTATGCAAATGAGACCAGCTCCGAGGCTTTGACTGCAGAAGCGGGGGGGGGGGGGGGGGGGCAGAAGGGAGTTCAAAGGTCACAGGGCTGGTGGAAAGCTGGATCAGTTGCCCGAAAAAAATGCACTGGGCTCCTCTGCAGCAGTGTTTTGCAGCAGTTACATGAAGTGTGCTTTATGTCTCAGAGTGAAGATCTTACAGCGTGTGTGCCGTAATCGTTTAAAGTGCACGCAGGTACGGTGACAGATTTCGTGATGCGCCTGATTTTATTTCTATAAAAGACACCGATGAGGATTGGCTATTTTAATTCATTGTGGAAATCAGCAGGGTGTTCTCGATTTTCAGCTTCCCTTAACTAGTTTATTAAATCTTCTTAATGTTGTCTCAATTTGAAATGTGGGTGTTTTGTTCCAATGGAATAATGTCATGAGAGAAAAAAAATTGGATTGGGGATTCTAAATAATTCCATTTTGGAGAAAGTTTTTTATTGCAGGGAGGTATCTGGGCTGAAACATCTAGTTGAATGTCAAGACTTTAAAGTTTTAGAAGATTTTCACATTTTTAAGAATTTTGTTTTAAATAAGAACCTAAGATTCTTGTGAGGTATCTGGAACTAAATAATGGAGTTCTTTTGTTCATAACCCACATGATACCATCAGGACAGTTTCAATAAGTTATATTTTCATTTCCTTTTAAGAAAAGGTTCATTTTGGAGAATCTTCATTCTGTATTTCATTACTAAACACCTTATCAGAGAAATAATTTCTTATTTGGGGGTTGCATCCTTTAAATACTTTAATTTTCATAATTGTTATTAATTTTCTTTGGGACTTTTTACATAATGCTATTTTGAACTCAACATATTCAGCTTCCTATGACTTTTCCTTTCAGTTAAGTCTGGATTGTGAAGTGAACCTCATAAATGTCACAGGCAGGAAAAAAGTCTTTTTCCATGGACTAAATTTCACACTTTCGTAAAATGTGTGATTACATCATAGTAAAGTCTGACCTGAACCAAACAAATGTGTCCTCACTTTTATTGTTCATATTGCTTTTTTATTTAAAAAGCATATTTTTAAGTAAACTTAATTAAAGCAGCATGATCAGACTATCTATGTCATTAAAATTTTCAAATATATCAATTCAGCAGTTACAGTGCTGATGGGGAAAAAATGTTATTGTAATTTGCATCAAATATTTATATGTTTACATTATAGTTATATGTGTATGAAAACAAGTTGGAAAGATGAAGAGGCAAAATAATATTTTGTCATGAAATTGCTTTATGCTTTCATATTTGCCTAAGATATTTTGAGTGAATTTTATGAGCCTTACCTACAAAGAGCTAGCACATGTTTAGATAATTACTTTCTTTTGCATTGAAAAAGGGGGCATTAATTTTATTATGATTATCAAGATTTGGTAGTTTGGCACTAATATCTGTTATTTTTAAATGGAGTATGGGGAGCATGGAGGGCAGACCAAAACAAGAGAATGGCCATTTAAAACAGTGAAGGACAAGTATTTTAAATATTTATGAAATCACCTCATAGTAGTCATTTAGGGCCAGATTCTCATCCTTTATCTCTCTGTGGGGACATTCTGACATTTATCCAGGATCCTGAGATTAAATTAGGAAAAGATACTCATATTTTATATGAGTTTTGTAAAAACAAATAAACTGCCATTTTCTTCTAAACTCTCATTTGTAACTTTCCGTAATTACTACAGCTTAAAGGGGTATATTTTAAGTCAATCGCTCCTTTTTATGTTGAATGGAAAATGCTGTCCTTTGGTCCAAAGAACATATTTGGTTACTTTTGTTTTATATATAGGTATATAATTGTTTTGAAATGCATATCTACATATATTTTATATATTTATATTTATAATATATATGATATATATATTATATATGTATGCATACATGCATACATGTATTTCAAACAGTCAAATAAAGTCTTTCTTACAGTCAACTATATTTTATCCAACAATTTTGAAAAGCAAACCTCTTTACTTTTAGCTCAGATCATGCCCAGAGTTTATAACTACCAACCCTCTACATGTGTTACAGGCAGGGCACAGGGAAGAGGAAAGAGCTAGGTTTAAAGTTCATTTAGCCTGTCCAGTACTATTAACTTTGTAAATGCAACTGCTACTACCCGTTAGCACATTCTGAATATAGAAATAAAAACAGTGCTGGCAAAGAAGGAGCGCCTGTGAAGATTCTTGTAGAAAATGTGGTAATAGACAAATGTGAAATAAAGAGAATTGTTGTGCTTTCGTGAGCCACGAGAGAGCTATATATGTCCTGCAGCAAATTTATGGCTTTGAATATCCTGGAGAATTTATGTCTCTATGCAAATTCTCTCAAAACTTTGAAGTCTTTTTTGCATTTGCTTGAACCGTATAGCTTCCATACAAATCTCAGCAGCAAGTACCTAGTAAGTTCATGGTCTGGATACTTAAATGCATATAGAAAAATGCATTTCTATAAATGCAAATAAAATTAAATTTAGAAAGTTAAGAGTAAATAGAGTAATGTAAACACAAATCATTGAAGGACATACACTTAGTGTACTTTAAGAAGTGGTATTATATCAGACTTCAAAGAAATCTTTAAGGATTTTTCAAAAATTAATTTCCTGCTTTCTGATTACCAATCTGTCTTTGTCATCATTTGAAACTAGAGACCATATTGTAAGCTTGGAAAAGATTTTAGGGCAAACATGTTGTACTCAGTCTAGCAGGATGGAACATAATCTAAAATCTACAAATAACTGTTGTCGTCTCAAAATGTGTGTGTGTAGGTTTTAGGTTGTATTATCAATATATGTATCCTTCTCCTGAACTTCTGGTGCCTATGAAAAAGAAAGAAGAATAAAATTACAACATATAGATGGAAAATGCTCAAAATAATTGAGTATTCAAAACAATCACATTTTTTCATCTTAACCTGGCATTTCTTAGGAAACAAAGCAAATGATTGCATTTTTATTGCCTGTTCTAAAATGTAAATAGACTTGTATTAATTTAGTTGAAGAGTATAAGGATAATAAAATTGTAAGATGGTTTTAAAGGTCTTATTTTTATTCCGTATTATTAGATAGATGGCAACATTATAGTAATACTTTGTCTAGGACAGTTGGAAAGTAATCTACTAAATTAACCAATTTTCCAAATATGTAAAGTTTATAACTTAAATGGCTAGTTTTTCTTTAATGGTTATTGGTTTCATAGAAGTAAGATATGGTGCATATCATTCTGCTTTGTTGAGGAAAGTGGAAATCAATTTAGGCCCTTCTTCATGGCATAAGAATCATTATTTCCACCATTACACTGACTTATCCCAAATGACAACACTGTTCCTTAACTGTGTACCCCAATACTCAATAGTGTTAGTTGCTCAGTTATGTCCAACTCTTTGCGACCCCACAGACTGTAGCCCACCAGGTTCCTCTGTCCATGGGATTCTTCAGGCAAGAATACTGGAGTGGATTGCCATTCCCATATCCAGAGGATCTTCCTGACACAGGGATTGAACTCAGGTCTCCTGCATTGCAGGCACATTCTTTACCATCTGAAATACAGGAAAGTCCAGTACTAAATAGTGTTGCTATTATATACTTTTTAGCATATAGTTTTATATACTTTCTATATACTTTATGTGCCTTTTATATTTTACTCTTTCTTTTCTCCTGTTAATATTTATTATTTTAGTAATAATTACTCGTTATCTGACAGTAATTAAAAATGAAGTGTATGCACTTTATTTTACATTAAATCCTATATAGCTTAGACTTTGGTAGGCAAAGTGGGGAGAGGTAAATATCCCTCTATACTACTCCACGTGCTAACCTTCTGACACGTGCAGATATGTAGTATACTGAGCGTAGAAACATAGAATTTGTCTTTATTTTTCTGACATTTAGGATATTTAAAATCATGTTGGAATTCCCGATAAATGAGAAATTTATTTTTGTTGCTGCAGTGAGAATCTGTCATACTAAATCACCAACAGGGATTTGAAATTACCTTTTCTAATAGGGAAATGAAGAATTTCTAACAGGTATACCAAAGAAAACACATAGACCAATTATCTTGGTGGCATTTGACTAAACACTGGTGCATATATCTATTCTTACCAATTTCAGGAGTTGTGGTCTATTTCATTCTTAAATCCTGGAACTTTTAGGTACACCACCTTCTACCACCATGCTAATTATTACTCAGGCAATCTCTCATCTCCATGTAAGCTTATGAATGCACATATTCATTTAGAAATGCATTATTTAGCTATTTGTGTGTGTGCATGCATGTATACATGTATGTACACCTAATATTCCCCCCAGTCATATACAAGAAAAGTAAGACAACAGAGCCATCAATCCCTATTTCTTCAAAATTCACTAGTATAGTGTATATGTTAAGATACATACAGTGGTTAATATCATACCCGTTAATAGATGGTCTCTTACATTCTGAAGATTTTTGAAGAGTTGAAGAAATGTTGCTTCTCATTCTGTAAGAATTAGAATAGCCCAAAGGACTGGGGAAAAGTTCTAGATCATGGTCTTCTTTTGCCCACTAGCATTTAAAAATGCCTGAGAACTACTTTAACAAGCCTGGGTAATTTTGTCTAATACAACAAAACATTGTAAATCTAGGGGAATTGGTGAACAACTGAAAAATCAGGAAAATATTGTATATTGTTTTCTTGATAAGTAAGTGCTTTTATTATGTAGTTTTAAAGAGTGTGAGTTCACAGTATATTGTGGAGTGTGAAAAGACTGAATAGCATGGTGTTTGGGAGTTTACCTTTAAGTTCCAACCCTGGTGTCACTTCTAAAGCATGGTCTGCCATTTATAATCCATGTGGTCCTGGACAGAGTACTTGAAAACTGTAAGCCTCATCTTCATTTGCAAAGTGGAGATAATTGTATCCATATCAAAGAGCTTTTATGAAAACAAAATGGCATGATAAATGCCTGGTATAGAATATGAGCATTATAAGTGGTAACTATAGTAATAGCATATTCAAAAGCAGAGACATTACTTTGCCAACAAAGGTCTGTCTAGTCAAGGCTATGGTTTTTCCAGTGGTCATGTATGGATGTGAGAGTTGGACTGTGAAGAAAGCTGAGCGCCGAAGAATTGATGCTTTTGAACTGTGGTGTTGGAGAAGACTCTTGAGAGTCCCTTGGACTGCAAGGAGATCCAACCAGTCCATCTTAAAGGAGATCAGTCCTGGGTGTTCATTGGAAGGACTGATGCTGAAGCTGAAACTCCAGTACTTTGGCCACCTTATGCGAAGAGTTGGCTCATTGGGAAAGACCCTGATGCTGGGAGGGATTGGGGGCAGGAGGAGAATGGGACGACAGAGGATGAGATTGGCTGGATGGCATCACCGACTCGATGGATATGAGTTTGGGTGATGGACAGGGAGGCCTGGCGTGTTGCGATTCATGGGATCTCAAAGAGTTGGACACGACTGAGCGACTGAACTGAACTGAACTGATAGTAATAAATTAATAATATTTTTCAGCCTACAGGAGTTGGTTCTCTGGTCCTCATGTGACAAGTTCAGCTTAAGTCTATAGTTACAACACTCTTGATAAGATTTCAATGGATGAGAAAAAGACATGTTTTCCAAAGATATAAACCCACTGCTGCTGCTACTGCTGCTAAGTCGCTTAAGTCGTGTCCGACTCTGTGCGACCCCATAGACGGCAGCCCACCAGGCCCCACCGTCCCTGGGGATAAACCTACTAGGAGTTTCTTAGAGGTCATACCTAGGAAGTACTAAGCAGTTAATATCTTATATTTCAGATGGGACAAGTAGAGGTGGCAGCCACCATAGTTATCAAATTCAAAATATATGTGGTTTCATAGTCTACCAACTGGAAGTATACTATCCACAGAATCCTCACATATGTAGTAATATATGGTTTTTTTTTAATTCTCTTTTTTTATATCCTTTGTTACTTAAAAATTTTTCATTTTTAAGGCTTTGCTCTACAATTTTTTTCTTTTCCATATTGACTTTGTACAATTAAGGCATTAGTTGTTCATTTTCCACCCAAACTTCCTGGTTTATCCATAGACTGTGTGTTGCAAGAATGGGGACCTCTTTCACGGCCTGAAACTGGGCTCTTGTCTAACATTTGGAAATGAATTGTCCAAGGAGACACATGTGCTGACAAAGCAAGAGATTTTATTGGGAAAGGGCACCTGGGCAGAGAGCAGTAAGGTAAGGGAACCAAGGAGAACAGCTCTGCCACATGTCTCGCAGTCTTGGGTTTTTATGGTGATGGGATTCCTTTCTGGGTTGTCTTTAGCCAATCATTCTGATTCAGAGTCCTTCCTGGTGGTACGCGCCTTGCTCAGCCAAAATGAATGCCAGAGAGAAGGATTCTGGCAGGAGGTCGGATGTGTGGTGTCTCCTTTTGACTTTTCCCGAACTCCTCTGGTTGGTGGTGGCTTATTAGTTCCATGTTCCTTACCAGGACCTCCTGTCATAAAACAACTCATGCAAATGGTTACTATGGTGCCTGGCCAGGTTACGTCAGTGTGCTTCCTCTAACATACGGACCTTTTAGTTATAGAGGGAGCATGGCTCATGTTCTGTGCCCAAGAAACATTTGCTGATCCAATGCTGTTGTAGAGCAGGATTCCAGTTCTGCCTCATGACTTAAAAGCGCTAATTTGTTTAAATCATGAAAAAAATATTCATGGACTCACTGCTGTTTTAAACTTCCTCTGTATCAGAATGATGTCTAGAAATACTGCATCAATTGATTTAGCCACAAGGTTTTTCAAAAGAAATCTATAAAATATATCTACATCTTTTTTACTTAAAAATTATTTTAACAGTAGCATACCTAGAGATGCTCTGTGATGACTATACATGAATAGCAAGTGTTGGATAAATTGGTGGTGGGAGGTGGGGGATATCATGATTCTGCTTTTGTGAAACTAGTTTGAATGATGAAACTTTTCTCAGTAGTAGGTTTCCAAGTTTTAAAAGGTTGTTTGAGCTCAGTGTGATTTATTTCTATTGTGAAATGATTTTAATTTATGCCAGGAGAACCTTCTCTGAGACTTGAAAATTCAGGCATTTAATCTTACTCTCTAAATTATTTTTACTAATTGCTGCTTCATGCAATGTCAGCTGCAGGTTGAATAACTATTTACTATCTGCCTTTGATAGTAAAAAAATCTATATCTTGCCTAAAGTAGTGATCATTTTAAAGAACATGTAAAGTGCTTTTTCTGAGGACTTCCCTGGTGGCTCAGACGGTAAAGCGTCTGTCTACGATGCGGGAGACCCGGGTTCGATCCCTGGGTTGGGAAGATCCCTTGGAGAAGAAAATGGCAATCCACTCCAGTACTACTGCCTGGAAAATCCCATGGACAGAGGAGCCTGGTAGGCTACAATCCGTGGGGTCACAAAGAGTCGGACACGACTGAGTGACTTCACGTTCACGTTAAAGTGCTTTTTCTACTTATTCTAAATTTTCAAATCTTCTTAATTTTTTTTGCACAGTATCTTTGGCAGGATCCCCGTGCTTAGATGGGTATGGTCCTGAAGTTTGACCATACTTAGTATAATGTCCACTTCGGGGTACTTTACAAGGAAGTGTTTTTAAAAGATCTTTCACTTCAGTCTATTCTCATGATTCTTCTGAAGGAAAAGGATGTCATATCTCTCAAATATCTTTTGATCTATGCTGACTACTCTACTATTTAGTCAGGAAATTTCTAAACGACTCAAAAGAAACTTCTTAAGTGCTCAGGAGAAAAATGGTAACTTCCAGCGCTGCAGCAATAGTTCTAAATTCTTTCACATTTGTGTGGTCCTTTTTTTTTTCCCCCTAATGTGGGAAGCCTTGCCAATCATCCAAGAAATTAGACTAAGTCTTAATAGAAGCATATAAAATAAATTTTTCATTAGTACTTTTGTCATTGGGGTAGGAAAAATAGGCTTACAGGCTCTTGATCAGTTTTAAAAGCCTTATCACGTTCCTGGTTGGTTCTCTCTGCTTTTGCTAACTGAAAATGCATCCTGAAAGTTAACTTTAGGGAACAACTTTGGCTTTCTGTCCACATGTATTCTATTATATCGTGTTGCCAAATAACAACTAATGAATGACGTTTTTAGGGTTACGAAGCATTGAAAACCAAGTTCGGGCTATCTTATATTGACACTAATCCCAATGACAGGTAGTGTGGAAAGCTTATTGGGGTTCTATAGAACCCCTTTAGCATTAGTAAGTGGAGTAGCCTTCCATTCCTTTGTCAGTAGGGCATGCATCAGTTTAGACACTGCGGTTGGCACACAGCGAGGCAGGACAGTACTGAGTTAGAGGCACCCACCTTTGATGGAGGCCAGGCTTTTATCATTTACTCCTTGGTTGTGGGGACTGTACTGCATCAGAGCCTGTTCTTACTAGGTATGCCCTGCCCCTTATTTTTATAGAAGTGGAAACTGAGACCCAGAGGAGGTAATCCTCTTACCTAAAATTAGGCCACTTGTTAGTAGCTGATCCAGGATTAGGTTCCAAATTGATGACCATTCATTTACTGAACAGGCACCGGGATACATATTCAGTTCAGGAAGAACCTTACAGTCAAGTATGTGAAACAAGAACTAGTCATTCTGATGCAGTGTAGTAAATACTGCTCAGTGCATCAACCAGGTGCTGTGCTATGAATGTAGGGAGGTCACTAGACCCAGTGTGATGCTGGTCAGGAAATATTTTTCAGAGAAAGTCTGCCTCAGGTCTCCTGGACCAATGACCTAGATCTCTGAAACCACAGTTTCCTTTGCTAAAACTACCCTGCAGGTTTTAGGAAAAGATTACAGAGGATAGGTGCAAAGTGTCTGGCCCATAATAGGTATTCATCAAATGGTGACTGGCATTATTATGAAAGGAATGAGGCAGTCTAAACTACATCTTAGGAAAGACAGACACTGTTTAGAAAGGAACCCTTGAAATCAGTAAGGAATGTCCACAGGAGATGCAGTTCACTCTTTGGCACCTATGGCAGAAGAAGCTAGGGGAGAAAGAACCTTGCCTTAGGAGAGGAATGACCCTGGTGTAAAAGGAACAGGAGGCAACAGATGCTCAGACTTCTAGAATACTTTAATGTGTTCACAATCAATTATTCTTTCAAGTTCTGGATGTCCACCAAAGCTGAGGAAATGGCATTAAGTCATGAGAGCAGAAGTTTTTAACCAGGAAATCCATGGATAAATGGCATATGCACGTGTGCACTTGTTTCAGGGGCAAGCATTCATTTCTTTAATTAAATTCTCAAACTGCAAATCATCAAGCTACAAAACTGTCAAAATTCAAAATATATAAAGTAACTCAGACCTTTAACTCAAGGTCACAAGTAACTCTGGCATAAGGAATTCATACATAATTGGGGAACCCTCCAATTGTTTCTCCAACAAAAATATTCATTAGACAAGAGCACTCCCAGCATTTTTGGCTTAAGCAGACACCTGGACAAGAGAAATGTATTTGGCTAACTTGCACTCCTTGAATTGGCAAACCACCAGTATCATTTTTCACATTGGTGGTGCCCCATGGCAACACCTTGCAGGATTTTACCTTGTGAATTCATTGCCAAATCCCTATCTTCTTGGCAGCAGCTATGTTAATTTCTTGCCAAATGGGTTAAGGCAGAAATGGCCTAGTATTGTGGAAAAAGATATCCCCCTTTTTAAAAAAGAAATGCATAAGCATTTTGAGACCATTTGGCATGGTGTGGTCAAGGCATTGAAGTCTGATGCCAACTTCTTAAGATAATAATTATCTTATTTAGGTAGCAACTTCAGCCAATAGTCAGTGTTTGATTCATGTTACAGTGTAAGGGAAGTAGCAGTATGAATGTTAGGGCAGAACAAAGATTACTCAAATTCATGGTGTAAAAAACTGAGGATGAAAAAAATTTTGATTTAAACTAACTCATTTAAAACTGTATCCTGATGGGCTTTCTGGTGGCTCAGTGGTAAAGAATCCACCTGCAATGCTGGAGACCCAGATTTGATCCCTGGGTTGAAAAGATACCCTAGAGGAGGGCATGGCAACACACTCCAGGATTCTTGCCTGGAGAATCCCATGGACAGAAGAGCCTGGTGGGCTATAGTCCATGGGGTCGCAAACAGTCAGACACGACTGAGTGACTAAGCACGCATGCAATTAGGAACACATCTTGATAACCTAATGATATCCTACCAGAAAATCTCAGTATGATATTTTCAGCCAAGCCCTCTTTTCTTAAGTACTGGAATAAAACCTGCACACCATCAATTGAGCAACTGTCCTCTTCATCCTCTCTCTGGCCCTGTAGACAATCTAGTTGATGAAGTGTGACATTGTGAATAATCATGGTTTTGCCAGCTAAGCTTTTCCCACCTCCTATCACAGAAGGGCCGTACAGCAGTATTTTCATCAACCTGTTTGCAGTGCTTCTCATCTCATCATTTGAATCTGGTGAAGCAACCAGAGGAAACATCAAAATTGCTTTCCATTCTGCATAACAGTAAAGGAGAATAAGCTTCTTTTTCTGTGCAACTGAATCCTGACACTAGTGGTTCCTGGGCTCTGGGCCCATTGCTGACTGAAGTGAATAGCCTTAGCTTATCAGAGTTGTTGGGAGAGAACTTTATTATGGTTTCTTAGCTTTTTGTGCTTGCTGGAAGAATTTGATGAGGATGTAAAGTAAATTATTTTCTTCTTTGATAAATCAGGAAGAAATATCCTTCATGTCAGGTTGCAATGCAAGCTAACATGCTCCTTTGATATATGCCACATCACCAAGGCAGAAGGGTCTTTTTTAATGACCTTTGCATGGAGAAGGCAATGGCACCCCACTCCAGCACTCTTGCCTGGAAAAGCCCATGGATGGAGGAGCCTGGTGGGCTGCAGTCCATGGGGTCACTAAGAGTCGGATACGACTGAGCGACTTCACTTTCACTTCTCACTTTCACGCATTGGAGAGCAAAATGGCAACCCACTCCAGTGTTCTTGCCTGGAGAATCCCAGGGACAGCAGAGCCTGGTGGGCTGCCGTCTATGGGGTCGCACAGAGTCAGACACGATTGAAGTGACTTGGCAGCAGCAGAAGTTAAAGGTTACTCTCATTTTGATTAAGTACAAAACTAGCAAGCAACCAATGCAAAGGATACACCCAGGTAAAACTGAGCAGAGGGGCTCTAGACACACCTCTTTGTTCCTGAGAGAGGACCATGTATAGCTCTTGGTCTAAGTAGCCTCCATGGAATTAAGGACCTGCAGGTCAAATGAACCATCAGGCTAAGGAAGAAACAGCATCTCACTGAAAATATCTCCCCATTTCAATATAAAGAAATTCTTGCCATATCAGAATTACTTCCTTTTAAATGCATTTTTTTCCAGCATTAGTGATAGGGCACGCTTGCCCTTACCCCACTCCAGTACTCTTGCCTGGAAAATCCCATGGACGGAGGAGCCTGATAGGCTGCAGTCCATGGGGTCGCTGAGAGTCGGACACGACTGAGCGACTTCACTTTCTCTTTTCACTTTCATGCATTGGAGAAGGAAATGGCAACCCACTCCAGTGTTCTTGCCTGGAGAATCCCAGGGACGGGGGAGCCTGGTGTGCTGCCATCTATGGGGTTGCACAGAGTCGGACACGACTGAAGCAACTTAGCAGCAGCAGCAGTAGCAGCACGCTTGCCCTTAACTTATTAACTATCCCCCACCCCCCTCACCTTTTTTTCAGTTGTTTGATGAACTTGTGATTTACCCTAATGACCTTACATGTTTCATTTACTGGGTTTTGTCTGATTGGTAAAGGACAGGAATATTCATATGTGGTAGTTAGTGAAGTGAAGTGAAGTGAAGTGAAAGTTCCTCAGTCGTGTCCAACTCTTTGCGACCCCGTACAGTCCATGGAATTCTCCAGGCCAGAATACCAGAGCCGTTCCCTTCTTCAGGGGATCTTCCTAACGCAGGAATCGAACCCAGGTCTCCTACATTGTAAGCAGATTGTTTACCAGCTGAGATATAAGGGAAGCCCAACAGTACTGGAGTGGGTAGCCTGTCCCTTTTCCAGCAGATCTTCCTGACCCAGTAATCAAATCAGGGTCTCCTGCATTGCAGGCAGATTCTTTGCCAGCTGAGCTATCAAGGACGCCCCAGTTCCAGTTGGTAGGTGGCACTTTTATGTAGATGTTTTCTTGATTTCATAGTCATTCTGCTTTTTCACCAAGAGCCAAGAGCACCAGTTAGGGTTGTCAGAAGAAAAGCAGGATGCCCAGTTAAATTTAAATTTCAGGTGAGCAACAAATAATAGGTAAATTTATATCTCAAATGTTATTTTTTTAATCTAAAATTCAAATGTAATTGGGTATCCTTTATTTTAATTTGCTAAATCTTGCAACTCTAAAATCAATCTTCTCCAAATCAAAGAACTTGCTGTACAGAACTAAGAGATTGATGATGCTCTTAAGCCATATTTTCTGTGTCCATTTCCTTATAATACACAGAAAAACATTAAAAATAGGGACAGACTGTCATAAGAAAAAAGGATTAAACATAAGCAGATGAATATAAATGGGATAGTAAGAACTCAGTGAGTTACCTAGAAAAGCTATGAAATTTTTAGTCTGTTGAAAGAGAGGACCATGAACAGGATTCCAACAAATACCCAAAATTTAGCTTCAGTCATTCTTCCTGAGGCATTAAAATGTACATTTTTATCCAATGTCTTACTTATTTTCACCCTCTAGCCTTCTGGTTTCTGATGTTTTTTCCAGAAATACATTAAATAAAATAATTGTACTTATAATTGTAGAAGATCTGTTTTAATTTATCAGTATCTTTTTGAGTAGAGATGGAGACATTTCTACTTTTCAACTACTTTTTCTTTAAATGTGTCCAGAGGCTTCTCACATCTAATTCAAATATGAAATAAATAGTATGTGTTAATTAAGAATAACAGATATCCAAGATTATAAGATGTTTTTTAGAATTTTAACGTTGAATTTGGCAATAGAAAGGGCACTTGAGTGTAGGGAAAAAGAATCCCAAACCAAGAGGCTGGCCAAGTGATGAATTCATGGACTATATTAATAAACGAAAAAATTAGATAAATCAGTGCTAGACAAAGAGAGACTATTGGCTTTGAAATGCGGTGAGCTTACTGAAGCCTCTGGGTGAGGTTCTTTGTAGTGATACCTAATTGGGTGGCTCCTTACCCGTTGGCCCTGTAGTGTAATGGTCACAGGACTGACACCTGACCCAAAGTGGGCTAAAGGTTGCTCATGCCTTGGAACATTAAGCTTAAACTGTGAGACACAGAAGTTGCTAGACTTAAACCCGGTAACAGTGGTGCTCTAAAACACACACACACACACACACACACACACACACACACACACACACACACACACACAAAAAAACACATCAAGGAATTTCTACTGCCGTAATCTAGAAGCTGTCCTTATTCCTGCTGTTCCTCAATTTTGCATTTCAGCTGTATCTTAGATTGCATCAACTAGTTCAGTATTTTTCCAACAGATGTCTTTGTGCTTAAGTTAGCTAGAATTGGCTTTTGGGTTGCTTGCAAGCAAAAAGAAATTTTATGACGTTTTGAGGTCAGTTTCATCTCATTTTGATTCTCATCTAATCAAATATGTCAGATATTTTGTTAGGAGAGATAGAATGGTGAATGAGATGAACATGATTCTGCTTTATGGAGCTTTTAGTCTATCAGAGAAAATAGACACTGACAACATAATTAAACTATGGAAATGGAAGAGTTTCATTCATTCATCATACAAATATTTATTGAGCCCTTATTAGATACAAAGCATTGTTCTAGATGCTTGGAACATCTGTAAAGAAAACAAATATTCCCACTTTTGTATCTTCCAGCAGGGGATGAAAAATAATTAATAAACCTAAAAGTACATAAATAAATAATATAGATTTAGAAGGTGGTAAGTGCTATGGGAAAACAAATTAAAAAGGAGATTGCAAGAAATCATGCATACATCAAAGGGCTTAGAGTCCAGAGAGAAAAGACAGGTCGGAGAAAGTGAATTATTATTAGAGCTGAAATACTGGCAACAAGGCCAAATGGTCCAAAAAGGTGAAGTTAACCACAGTATGTTGTTAAAGACTTTATAAGCCATTTTGAGGATTTTGAACTTTATCCTAAGGCAATCCAAAGCCACTTAAGAGTTTTAAGCTATGGACATGATCACATTTGCATTTTAAATTTATCGTTCTGCCTCCAACCTGGAAAACTCATTGAAGGCTAACAGTGGTGGATGAGAGAGAATAATTAGGAGGTGGTTGTCCTAGTCCAATTGAGAAATGGTGATACCGTTGATTAACATGTGTTTCTTGAATTGGAAAATGGTAGCTATATTTAAATGGCTGTTAACGAGACAAATATTCAGCTTATCATATTTAGAGTAAATTAATGCCTGTCCAGGTTTATCTTCTGTTCTTCGAACTTTGATGCTGTTTACCAATTTGAAACGTTGACCACTTTTTCATTGGCTTCGTACCTACCAAGTTTAATTGTGTCTCATCTTTAGGAAAAAAATATATTGTATGACAAGTTAAGGAGCTGTGCAGCCACATGACAAGCATTGATTCTGCTCACCTGTGTCTATACCTAGCTACCTACATATGGTTGTCCTCAAATTCTGAGAGAAACAATACAGGGTACAAGCAAACCAAGTATATACAACTCCTTTATTAACAGGCCTTCCCTTTAAATTCTTGTATTCTTTTCTTCCTAGTGAGATAGTATAGATGATGTAGGAGAAAACCACATACTCCTTTTACCATTCCACTATTAGATCTTGATCAAGGTTTATCTGCTGATAAGCAATAGGTCATTTGGCTCTCATAATTTGTTATAACATCTTGTTATACTCACATAATATTTTTTAAAGGCTGTGAAAGTAGACAGGTTAACTTGTCTAGTTTCCTGCTTGGTTGCTGCACAAGCAGTTTAGTACTTAACCAGTTTCATTGATATGAATAAAGTTATAAAGTGTAAGTTGCTCTTTGTGACCCCATGGACTGTGGCCCACTAGACTCCTCCTTCCAGGGAGTTCACCAGGCAAGAATACTGGAGTGGGTTGCCATGCCCTTATCTGGGGGATTTTCCTGACTCAGGGATCGAACCCTGAAACACATATTAATCAAGGGTATCACCATTTCTCACTTGGACTAGGACAACCACCTCCTAATTATTCTCTCCCATCCACTACTGTTTGCTTTCAATGGGTCTCCTGCATTGCAGGCAGATTCTTTATCATCTGAGCCACCAGGGAAGCCCAAAGTTAAAGCTATACCCACCTGTAATTATTTGAATGTTTAATTTTCAGCATAGATACTAATCCCATCTTAAGCAGTCAGTTCCCTTTTTCCTTTGACCTGGGAAGAGCTTAGGCTCTTTCAGTCCCAAAGATGTAGACAGAAATTGCAGTGAGCCTTCAACTCCACTGCTTTAGGTCTTGCCAGTAAAATGTAACAATAGGAAAAGAGATTTTTGAATTCTCTTGGCATCCCTCCAAAAATTTCCCCTCTCATGCTTGAGGAAGTGAGAAAGGAAGAGAAGAGTGCCAAGTACCACGTTTTGCCATGCTGGAATGTAGTTTCCTTTGGGCCAATTGGGTGTCCTTGATTCTCAAGAAATCTGCGTTTCTTAAGGAAGTTGGGGGAGATCAGATGGTTAAGTGGCGCTTAAGGACATGGTTTTTAACTGTTACCATTGTAATATCTTATTTTAAAATGTACTTTTTAAACATGGGTTTCCATCTTGTATTATTTTGTTTGTGTCTTGGTGTCTCTCCCTCATGAATTACTTTGCATCTTGTTTCAAGTGAACAATTTTCAAATTTATATCCTGTCCTACTTTTATTTCAGGAACTTTACTTAAAATATCTTTTTCCCCCTCCACCCTGCTCAGATATGCATGAACATTATATGCATTTCATACTATTTAAGACAGAGAAAATAATAAGCCAATCTGAATAGTGGTAAAAGAAGTTAGTAGAGATTTTATTCTCAAAAGAGTGGACAGTGCAGTATCTTCTTATTGCTATCAGTCATCTATTGTTAATATAAGTCACAAAAAGACATAAATTAGTAAAACAAGGCAATAGAACATGAATTTGGAGGTATTCTCAATTCCATGTAGCCCAGCATGATGAATGCTTGCTTCTTGGGAGCAGGTAACACATTCTACTCCTTTTTGTATCCCCTTACTCCACCGAAGGAGTCAAGCATATGCCTACTGGTTACTAAACACACGAATAGATGAGTAGAGTAAATTGAAATTAATGATACTTAAGAGACATCTAATACTGTCCTTAACTTTGCTAGAAGTCACACCAGTGATGGACGCAGAAGATTTTGATTAGGAATTGAATGCTGAGTTATATAACTCTGGGGCTGGTGTGTGGGCACACTCGAGGAAGGAGCTACTGGAGAACAGACTAGAAATTAGGCAAATGACCCTCAATTTGAGTATGTGTTAGAATCACCTGGAGGGCTTCAGAGAGCAGTGTCCTAGGCCCTAACCTCCAAGAGAGTTTCTGATTCAGTAGATCCGGAATGACGCTTTAGAGTTTGCATTTGTTAGAGTTTGCATTTCTAAGATTTCCCCCTTAGGTGGTTCTGATGCTGCTAATCCAAATAGAATTTGAAAAGCTGGCCCAGCTCTGAGGATCTGGTCAGGCTGTGCGCTTTGTGATTTGCATAGGGAAGGAGGTAATTACAGCAATTTCTGAAGCCAGTACCTAGATAATGTAACAAAGAACTTAAATGGGAGTTAAGAATCAGCTGACATAAATAAGATGGAAGATAGAATGAATGGAATCAACCTAGTAATACCTTCAGCTTAGTTCATTTATTTTAGCAATGTTAGACCATCCACCTTTATCTGAGCTAATATATAGATATGTTATTCCTGAAATATGTTTACATTGGCAGAAAGTTTATGCCCTTGTGCATATGTCAAGGTAAATGATAAAGATGGAGAGAGGGCAGCTCAAGGAGAGAAGACACATCATTCAGCCTAGAGAAAGAATTTAGGAGAAACTACCTCCATTTCCCACTCTTCACTCTTCCCACCCAATTAGTGCTATATCCCTGGTAAATATCCTTAGGAGGTTTCTGAAACTGTGGCGACAGCTTCAGCAACCAGGTATCACGTGGAAGCGTTTCACTTTATTGTAGTAGTTAAGCGGAAACTACCTAAAATTTAGACCTGATTGCATATGCTTCGTTGTGCTCAGCTAATTGGGTTTCTTGCATTTTAAAACTTGAGTATGAAGTTTTTGCATACTTATCCGTGTTCCTTCCAGTAGTCGTTTAGGACTTTGTGGAGCATTAATATTTATCTTTGTTACTGAATTTTATAGACTTAAGTGGATTTTCTCAACTTGCCAACAAAAAGGAATAGAGGTAGTGCATTAAAATGAAATATGTCTAAAAAATTGTTACGTTTTGGTAAGCAAATGGTCAGATGCTCATATTTAATCTAATTTCATTTCTGAAAATATTTTTTAAAAAACTGCTTAGTGATCCTTTCAAGGGAAAACTCAGCTCATGTATAAAAAGCCGTATAAAAATGACTCCAGAGACCTTGGCTGCACATCCAGCGGTCAAATATTTCAATGCTCCGCTGCTCCCGTTCCTGTTACAGGTACATGTGACAGCGCTGCAGCGATGAGTGGAATTTTAAAGAGGAAGTTTGAAGAAGTTGACGGCTCCTCGCCCTGCTCCTCTGTGCGGGAATCAGATGATGAAGTTTCCAGCAGTGAGAGCGCTGACAGTGGGGACAGTGTCAATCCATCCACTTCTAATCATTTTCCCCGTGAGTACAGAAACCATGACTGAGACGGATTGTTTGGTTCTACAGTGAAAACAATTGAATCATTGTGGTGATTTTTTTTAACTGTTATTACTGATTTTGTTTTGTTTTTACAATTGAACTAAAAGCAAGACATGATTAAAGAAAAATGAATGATTTTTGAGGCATCAGTGGATTCCTTTGTTTAGTGGATTATTTGATAGTGTTAACCAACAGAGTCAATGAAAAATGACTTATTATAACTTTTCAAAGGAAATGCCCTACTCTGGCAGTAGATGGGGAAAGACATGTCTAGGCACAAAAAATGTATCCTCATCATAGCTGAAATGATACTTTAGGAGAAAAAAAAAAAACAACAAATTGGGGAAGATGTATTTGGGAGTGGAAAGTCTGAGCTCACTGAGAAAGAGCACAGCCAACCATGATTTAAGAGATTAAACATCAGCAAAACTCTCCCAAATGTGCAAGTGCTGTTTATACCTCTTTCTATGCATCCCTTTATTCTCTTATCCGTAAGAATAATATTTAAAGCCCACAAAATAAAAAAGCTGTATTCTTTCTCTTTTTCCACTGCACTGTAGCATCACACCTTCCTGTCAGGCAAGGTACTGTGAGGTTTGAAGGACTGACAAGAGAATTTCATAAGGTAATACAATCTACAGGCTAAACGAAACTATTACTAGCTAAATAATCTTGAGTTTATGTTTCCCATAGGAAGCTTTTAATATATCGTGATATGATGATAGATAACTAATTTTAGTTTTTATTTTTCAGTTAAGTGGCTGATTTTATTAATATGTCATTACATAATGTAGAATTTGTTTGGTAACGTGACTACCAAGAAAACCAAGAGAATTAATCATATTTTTAAGAGTTAATAAGGACGTCAATAAAACTATTGAAAACATGAAACACATATACTAAAACCAACAGCATTCCTTTAAGCAAGCAAAACTCATAGAAAACAGAATGAGAGGACATCTACAATTATTATAACAAAAATGTCATCAAATATTCAGGGGCAAAGTAATTATATGATGTAGGTTGATCTTCAGATATATTTACAAATGTCATGATAGTGTGAAATGAGCTTGTGTTTTGATTTTAAAGACTAATGTTACCTGTTTGGCCTTAATATTAACAGTGATAATAACAACATCATCATCTAAGATGGTTTTGTGAAGATCAAAGAGCAAGTGAGATAATACACATGAAAGAACTTTGTAAAATGTCAAGTACTGAGCACATGTTATATTAAAATTTATTCTTATAGCTCACATTTATTGGGTACACGCTGTGATCCAATAGTTTTATATACATTATTCCTACCCTTTGCAGCCATCCTGGGAGAACCACTACCTTCAGTCTACAGAGGAAATAACTGAGGCTCAAAGAGGCTAAATATCTTGCCCAAGATCACATAGGATTTAAGACTAGACACACATATATATATGTGTGTGTATATATACACATATATATATCTCCATATATTTATGTGTCCCATCCCATAGTCTTCACCTTTTCTTTTATCTCATTCTGCCCTTTAATTATATAATATTGGACATATCTTTATAATGTGATTTATTGTGAGTTAGAAAAGTACTTGAATTAATGAAGAGACAGGTTATGCTTCTGGATATAAAAGTAAATCTATTAAATCTTTCCACATTAATTTGTGGATATAAAAGTATAATCTTTATAAAACCCTCAACTAGACTTTCTTAGAGGTGATGGAATAATAAAAATCTATTTGGAAAAAATAAGCTAATCAAGGGATATTTTTACAAAGAAGCCATAAATCTTGAAAAGCTACTCCATATATCAAATAATCGTAGAAAATTATATAGTTTAACATTTTTGGTACTGTAGTAGATCTAGGAAAATAGAGAAAATCTCAACATAGTATAGATAAGAATTATATATTATATATACATATGTTATATGAATAGAGCATTATAAAACAATGTGAGAGGGAGGAAGTATTTAATAAATAATTTTGGTATTAGATTTTGAAATAGAAAAATTCAGAAACACATCTTTCAACTTATAGCAAAATACATTTCAGATGGAGTAAGTAGACAAAGATTTTTAAAATTCATATCATGGGGGAAATTACATATTTGCTAAATGTTTGGTAGGATTGTTATCTGAGCTTTGAAGTAACATAAAAAAAGTCACATTGCAAAATACTTAAAATATTTAATAATAGAAAAGTAATAAACATACCTGATCCCCCTAAAAGCCCAAAGTAAAATAATCTATATTGGAAAAAAATTTGCAATTAGTACGGCAAAGCATTACTGTCTAATGGCATACAAAAATACACATGTAAATTTTTTATATAAATTAAGATACATACCTTCAAAGATAATCAACATGATAGCAAATATAATTAGCAAATATTTTGAAGCATTACAGTAGTAATAACACAGAGTAAAGTAATACTAGTGAGATTTCATTGTATGAAATCGTGGAAATTTCATCTCCATGAAATTAGTATTCCTCTCTCCAATACAAAATAGTAGTACAGTACTTAAGTGCTGGTGACGGTCATGGTACACATTGTATGTACATCCATATTGCTATTGATGGCAATGAAATTTATAAAGCACTTTGGAAATATAAGAGCCATAATGATATTCATCTCTATACATCTATGCTTCAGATAATTTGTCTGAAGGGGAAAATATCAAAAACACAGGGAAAATGCATAATTGAAAATGTTGATGGTTGAGGGCAATGCCAAAAAATGGGGATTGGGTCAGGGAAGAGGAAGGTCATGTGTCTAAGAGTGGGGAAATGATTCATTAAGTTTATGGTAGCTGATACAGTTAATGTATTTTCATGATAATTATGAAGACATGGGGCTTCCCAGGTGGTGCTAATGGTAAAGAATCTGTGCAGGAGGTCCCTGGGTCAGGAAGATCCCCTGGAAGAGGGCACAGGCAACCCACTCCAGTATTCTTGCCTGGAGAGTCTGATGGACAGAGGAGCCTGGCTGGCTACAGTACACAGGGTCGCAAAAAATCGGACACGACTGAAGTGACTTAGCACAGCACAGCATGAAGACATGAGGTAGTGTCAAGAAAAGGAGAACATACAATTTTACCTACACTGTCAGGGATTCTCTTTGTATCATGCTGCTGCTGCTGCTGCTAAGTCGCTTCAGTCGTGTCCGACTGTGCGACCCCATAGACGGAAGCTTTGTATCATAAGTTACTCTAAAAACTGAAAGCAATTTGGTTTTTTGAAGTATTAGAATGATAGATTAATTTCATATTTGTTAATTTTTATTTCAGTTAATATTTATATATCTCACAAAAAGTGTTTTAAATTTAAACTAAAATAACTGTAGTTTAGATTGTGTTTATGTAAGCAAATGACATGATCACTAAATCATGCAATGCTTGAGTTAGCTAGTAAAGACTTTTTATAAGTCCAACAGATGTTATTTTTCCTGTTGAATAAAATAGACATATTTTGTGATGCCCAAGAAGTTACTTAAATTTTCAACTCATCATTTATTTTCAGTGGTAGTTGGCAATGGTTAGTTTTCAAACTTGATAATTTAACTTTGTATTAAATGAAATCTGGCAGGGATTTTTCATTTTTAAAGACAATTAAATGGTTGATTTAATAAAAAGTGCCCTTTTGATTTAATAGTCTGTTTAGTTTACCATATTAACATTATGGGGAAGGAGAAAAAGTGGGAGAAAAAAAGTCAAAACATCAAAAAACAAAAATTCTCCCTAGAATATTAATATTTGCTGTATAAAAGATCTGAACATGTTAACCCATGTGAGAGTATTTTAAAAGATTTCTTGTTTCTTGAAATGTATTTCAAATCATTTGCTAGCCCCAAATTGAGGCACAAATTTTTGTAAAATGTTTTATTTATTTTTTCAGCTAAAGTATGTACTGATATGAAGTCATTTTTAGAAATATGTATTATTATTGATGAATCTTATTTCTTTAATGTATTTTTCTACTTTCAAAATAAAAGTAATTACCATAAAGAAAGATTTTTGATTACTATCAAATTTATGTGGTATTAGGAAACCAAATTTAGCTTCACACAGATCTTTTAAGATACGGTTATTTAAATCTCACTCATTGTGAGCTCGTCTTTCAAATTTAAAATGTCAGGTACACCCAGTGCTTTATAAACACTAACATATTGTGCAACATAACATTTTGTTATCATTACAAATATAGGAATTGATACAAATCATGTGGTACAAGTCAGCATCTATGGTAGTAGAAAATTCCATGCTATTCCATGCTTTCTGTAAGCCTATTCAGTTTGTAGCACATCACATTATGGTATTAAAAGCTTCTAAATGTAAACCAGTAAAGACATTATGCCTTTTTCCTTGGACTTACGAGTTTTGCTAGGCAACTGGCATACTCGCCAGCGATCAACCAAGGTCATATCTTGTACTTCCCTTGAGATAGAAGCAGCTGGATTCTGTATTGCTGTGGAACGCTTTGTTTCATCAAATCCCTGTGGCTCTATAGCTAATCAGCCTGTACTTGAGCTCTGTCACAAGGAGAGCTACAGAGAAGCCGGTATGATTTTTTTCCTACCCTCTCAAGGTTCTTGGCACTTCCCACAAGTAATGAGAAGCTGTTCAATGAAGCATCCTCCCCCAAGGAACAGATATTTTTCCAGAAACATAGTGTTTCTGCAAATAAACATATAGTATTTAGGAAGTGGAAATATCAAAAGGCAAAATGATAGGTATTCTAAATTGCATGTGAAGTCTCATAGTGGATGTCTTGTATAGGATAAGAGTTTCTAATGTACACTTCCACGTTCTTGAGTTCACTGGGAAGCCTAAAATCATTGATTAGGAGCCATTATTGTACCCATTTTATACAAGTAGAAGTTAACATTCAGTTCAGTTCAGTTCAGTCACTCAGTTGTGTCCAACTCTTTGCAACCCCATGAATCGCAGCATGCCAGGCCTCCCTGTCCATCACCAACTCCCGGAGGTCACCCAGACTCACGTCCATCAAGTCAGTGATGCCATCCAGCCTTCTCATCCTCTGTTGTCCCTTTCTCCTCCTGCCCCCAATCCCTCCCAGCATCAGAGTCTTCTCCAATGAGTCAACTCTTCGCATGAGGTGGCCAAAATACTGGAGTTTCAGCTTTAGCATCATTCCTTCCAAAGAAATCCCAGGGTTGATCTCCTTCAGAATGGACTGGTTGGATCTTCTTGCAGTCCAAGGGACTCTCAAGAGTTTGGTATATTATTAATTTACCCGATGGCTGAGATTGTAATCTGTGTTTGTCGCCCACCCTCCCTGCCACCTTCCTTCCCTCGGTTTCTCTCTGAATACATAGGGCGTGAATATGCTGCCACGTGCTCCAAGTCACCATTTCTCTCCAATGTCATTTCCCTCTCACTGACTGCACATTTTATAGTGGAGTTAGAGATTAAAAAATCAATGGGAATCAGATCTTGACGTGAAACTTTGTGGTGGAAGTATGACCAAAACATATCTATTCTCTTTACCAAGCAGTTAACATGCATTGAACATTTAGATTCAGTTTTGACAGATATGGTGTATCTTATATTCAGTCTCTGTGGTAGGTGCTTTTAGACATGTCAAAATGATAGACTACAGGCAGTAAATACAGCTCAGATTACAGCAACTGGTCATGTCTACTCAGCATTGTGATAATAACTTAAGAACTTACTATAGCAAAAACAAACATAGCAATCAATCCCTGAATCAATGATTTTTCAAACAATGGAGGCGTGTTAAGGCAGAAAGTGAAGATCGCAGTTTAGCACCATGTGACCCTCAAAAGCTTCTTTCTACCTTGTGATAATATGGTTCTAAGAACAAGGATCAAAATTGGTCTTAAGTTAGAGCAGAAACCAAGTAGGAAAAGATAAGCAACATAGGTCAAGGAACCTCCAATAAACTGGTAAATTGAGACCTTCCCAGACCCCGACTCCCTTCATCTCCTTGTGCTAGAAGAGAACCAATTAGCCTGGCATTGTGAGATCAGATCTGGAACCAGTTGCAGATTTACATAGCAGGTCATGTCCCTATCTGGACACTAGTCATGGACCAGTTAAGTCATTAAGTGTTTAGTTTAGTGGAAATATGGGATTTAAGTAGTTTGAGTGAAAAAATAGATACAAGTTAGTGGTCCATTTGGAAAATATTTAATACTCACTTGAATGTATTATAAAAGCCATTGACTGATATACAGTGGAATTATTTTCAGATTATTTTGCCTGAGAGGCCTGGGAAATCCAGTGCAATGAATCAGAAATAGTCAACCACTGCTGCCTACTTTGACCTTACTGTCCCCATCCCTCAGGCTGAAAGTTCTCTGCTTCTCAATCTCTGTGAAGGTCTGTACCTGCTACAAGGCTCATATCAAATGTTTTTTCTCTATGAAAACTTTACCAAGTCTCTTATTCTACTCATCCTCTTTGCCTGAATCTCCTGGTATTTCACAACATTCAAACACTTTGGCAGTGGTTTTCTATCTTCTTTCCATCCCAGTATTTCTCACCATGATGTGTATAGCCATGTGATAGCTCAATGAACCATTAGCCCCATGTTTCCTTGACCACCTCTATTCTGGAGTCTTCTATCCCATTCATATCATTTTTCTCCACTCCTCATAGCTGCTTGTGTCCACAGCTTTACCCATGATAGTTTGACAAACCAGTACAGCTCTATCATTGAAATATCAAATCTCAGTGCTCTATACTAAGACCATACCCCTTCTCCGTCCACTCCATTTTTCCCTCTACCCATACTTTTATCTCATACTCTTGTTTTCCCCAACATGTGAGTGCATGCTACATCATTCAGTCATGTCCAACTCTTTGTGATCCCCATAGACTATACCCACCAGGCTTCTCTGTCTATGGGATTCTACAGGCAAGAATACTGTTATGGGTTGCCATGCTCTTCTCCAGGGGATCTTCCTTACCCAGGGATCAAACTCACATCTCTTATGTCTCCTGCATTGGCAGGTGGACTTTTTACCACTAGCACCAGCTGGGAAGCCCTTTCCCCAACATAATATACACTATTATCTTTACATATCTTTTCACAGCACCCTTTATATTCACTCCATTGCTTTGGCTTTTTTTGCAGAGAGTGCGGTGAGGCCTGGACTCTTAACCATTTTCCTCCCATATCCTTTACTCCATGTTTCCTTTTTATTCAAAACAGCTGAACATTTTAAAAGTTTTGAAGAAAATGATGAAACTGGGTGTTTTCAACTTGGCTGCCCATTATTGCCACACGGCCTCCTCCTAAGGTGCCTAGGGTTGTTTTCTCTTCCATCTCAAAGCACAGAGTACTTACCAGACTCATCAAGTCCCTCCAGCTCTGACCTCATATTGAACAGATTACCTTGCCTTCTCATCATCATGAACCCTACTTTCCTTTTTTCCTTTTAGGCATGTCCTTCTTTCTGTCTTTAAGCAGGGCATTCAAAATGAGTTTCAAAGGAATGAGTGTAAGCTCAGCAAAGGCAGGAGCTAGGTCTTTGTATGTCTCATATCTAGTAACCTCTTAATAAATATTTCTGTAAGTGGATGAATGAACAGTTATTAAGTACTTACTGTTTGCCATACCACTAGTACTAGGAGCTGGAAATAAAAAAGTAAAGGAGACACCATCCAGTTCTGTAGAAACTTACAGTCTAATAGCTCTTCAGCCCTTCTTTAAATTATTGTATTCTGTTTTACGTCATTGTTATTTGTGTGTATACCTTATCTTTTTGGAGATGTATAGAGCTTAAGCATATAGTCTCAGCACTAAGACTGGTGCTGGTTCAATTGCTAATAAATACTTGATAAATAGCACTTAGCTTTGTAAAGAGTTTTCTTTTTTAGTACAAATAAATCACATAAAGAAAAAAAGATGCATTTGTTGTAGGACTTCATAATGACATGGACATTAGTGGAAATAAATACCAATTTTCAGGCTAACTCTGTAATTTATGATTGGATGGGTGTCATTGTGATATATCAGGATCCTGATTTATCGGTTATTATATCCCAATATGTGTAATGGTGAACTGGGTTTTAAGTAGGTTCCCACTGTAATTATGTATTCCCAGCATGTACATGCACCTTTCTGGTTTCACTTGCTTGTATACAGCTTTCCCAAGCAGAAACATCACTATTTAATTGGATGCTGTGCAGCTGTTTGCTGCTGCCGCTAAGTTGCTTCAGTCGTGTCCGACTCTGTGTGATCCGAGACGGCAGCCCACCAGGCTCCCCCGTCCCTGGGATTCTCCAGGCAAAAACACAGGAGTGGGCTGTTTAGGCAGTAGCAATATAACACACTTGAGAGAATCCAAAATGCTTTCACCTTCACCATTCTTTGAAACAGCTAGGGAAAAAAAAGGTATTACCAACTCATACCACTAACATTATATAAGTACAGTTCATTTAGTGTTGTTTGGTTTGGTTTAAATTTAGAATCAGGACCTCACATGTAGCCTTAATAAATGATGACTTACTATATTGAGCTGTTTATTTCAGCCCTAAGATTTTTTTAAAAAATTCTGTTTTGGTCTTATTGTCCTTCCCCTAAAGTCACATGTTATATAATAGGTCTCAAATCTGTCCACCGATCCCCATATGTGTTGTACTCCCAGTACATACGACTTGCATCTCTCCTCTGGACTGCTGCAGGAGCCTGCCAGCTGCTCTGAGCTTCCTCTCTTGTAGGAAAATCAGCCTCTTCTTTATGCAGGAGTGTATTGGATCACATCTCTTTCCTATTTGAGTCCTTTAGTTGCTTTCAGTTGGATTCATTACCTCAGCCTCCAAAAGTCTATGACTGAGACTTTGCTCTCCTTTCCAACTCCAACTCTTCTCCTGCCTTCCCTCCATCTCCAAACTCCAGCCATACTGATCTTGACTCAGTTATTTGAATGTAACAAACTTACTTGCTCTAAGATCCTTCTTGGAAGAGTCTTCCAATAACTGACTCTTGATATTTGAGGTTCCAGCTTGAATATCTGCTCTTTGAGGTAGCTGTCTCTGATCATCCCATCCAAAGCATGCTGATCCGAAGTCTTCATCTGTTAGTGATATATATATATGCAAGTTTTTACAGGAAAAATGATACTATCTTGGAGTTACTTTCTAATAACCCAAAAAAAAAAAAAAAAAAAAAGAGCTAGATGAAATGAGATTTAAAAGTATGCTACTCTTTATATTTTTATTTAATTAAAATTTTACATAATACATTAAAATATGTAGGTACCATTTATCCTAAAATTTCTGTGAAAGATCAAGGGCTTAAAAAATGACCCAGTAAAATTTTGAAAAAGAATAAGGAAAGGGGAGGATGTGCTTACGCTAACATATCTCAGTACTGAAAATACTGTAGTGGTTAAAGAACATGGGACTGCTCATGGAACAAATGGAGAGCTTAGAAACAGAGCAACATTTAAATGGCAACTTAGTTTACATCAGAAGAGACATTGCAAATGAGATGGAAAAGCAGAGACTGTTCGAGTGAATATTCTTTGAACAACTAGCCAGTCACATTGAAAAATATAAAATTAGATCCCTGACTCATATCATATATGAAAATAAATTCCTAATGAACTAAATCAGTTCAGTAATGAACTAAATACCTAAATGTAAAAAAAAAAAAAACCCAAATACTATAAAAGTTGTAGAATATCTTTATGTCAGGTATGATACGAGTAACACAAAGCATAAGGAAATATGACATATTTGCATGTATTAAGCTTGTTTATATGTCCAAATATGCAATTAAAAAGGTGAAACAATGGGCACAGACAGGAAAAAAAAATTTGTAATTCATTAACTGACAAGGAATTACTATTTCAATATGAAAGGAACTCTTATAAAAATAAAAGCCAGTCCAATAAAAAATGGACATAGAATATAAATATATAATGCACAGAAAAATGCTAATACAATTATGAATAGATGTTCAATTTTGTGGTTAGTAATTAGGGAAATTAAAGTTGAAAGAAGACACTGTTTCACACATGACATACTAGCAACATGGCAAAATTTTAAAGTTTGACAATATCATTTATTGACAAGCATATATTGAGGCCGGAGCTCTCATAATGTACTGTAAGTGTCAGATGCACTGTGAGCGTGACATCTAGGTAACCTGGTAGTGAAAAGTTAACCATTAACTGTCCGTCAATATGGAGCTTCCCAGGTGGCTCAGTGGTAAAGAATCTGCCTGCTGGGGCAGGAGACACAAGCAAGGCAGGTTCAATCCCTGGTTTGGAAAAACCCCTGGAGAAGGAAATGGCACCTACTCCAGTATTCTTGCCTGGAGAATCCCATGGACAAGAGGAGCCTGGTGGGCTATAGTCCATGGGGTTACAAAGAGTTGGGCACAACTGAGCAGGCATACATACATGCATGTGCCCATCAGTATAGGGTTAGGTAAGCTGTGCTTTGTTCATATAATGACAAAATAGGTAATAGATTGAACTGAATAGTCAGATTTATGTGTATATATATATATACCATTCAGTGAAAATTACAAGTTACAAGACAGTGCTTACATCATCAAAGCACACAGAAAAACAATCTATTTTATGAAACAAAAAATATACATAGGAAGGGATGATCAAAAAGGATGTGAAAATTGGTACCTCTAGAAAGGAAAGGTCTAAGAATGGATGGTGGGTACTTTAACTGTACTTTCTCATTCCAGGCAATAGTACTGGAGTGGATTGCCATTTCCTTCTCCAGGGGATCTTCCCAACCCAGGGCTTGAACCCAGGTCTTCCACATTGTAAACAGACGCTTTACTGTCTGAGCCACCAGGGAAGTCCAGAAAGGAAGGGTCTAAGAATGGATGGTGGGTGCTTTAACTGTACTTTCTCATTTTCATTCATATTTCAAAAGGAGGAATCTAAAGTTAATATGCTAAATACTAATATCCATTAAATGTAGTTAATAAGTACATGTTACGTCTGTAACTTTGAAATATTTTACAATTTTTCACAAGTTTTATGTATCTCTCACTTGGGATAAAAATCTGTGAATCACCTACTCTCCACATCCTCATTATTTTCTTTCTCTGCACCTTTTTTCCCTTTCATAGTACATACCACAATTTGCAATTATTTTATATTTGTTTACTATTGCATATGTATTTTGTTTACCATTGTATTCTGAATAAGGAAAAACAGTAGAGCCCTGCAGCCCACTAGAAACTTTCAGGCCAAATTTGGTCGTTAGTTCTTAGTTCAGTTGCTCAGTAATGTCCGACTCTTTGTGACCCCATGAATCGCAGCACGCCTGGCCTCCCTGTCCATCACCAGCTCCCGGAATCTACCCAAACTCATGTCCATCGAGTCGGTGATGCCATCCAGCCATCTCATCCTCTGTTGTCACCTTTTCCTCCTGCCCCCAATCCCTCCCAGCATCAGAGTCTTCTCCAGTGAGTCAACTCTTCACATGAGGTGGCCAAAGTATTAGAGTTTCAGCTTTAGCATCAGTCCTTCCAATGAACACCCAGGACTGATATCCTTTAGGATGGACTGGTTGGACCTCCTTGCAGTCCAAGGGACTCTCAAGAGTCTTCTCCAACACCACAGTTCAAAAGCATCAATTCAAAAAAAAAAAATAAATTAATCATAATTGAAAAAAAAAAAGCATCAAGTCTTCAGTGCTCAGCTTTCTTCACAGTCCAACTCTTACAACCATACATGACCACTGGACAAACCATAGCCTTGACTAGATGGACCTTTGTTGGCAAAATAATGTCTCTGCTTTTTAATATGCTGTCTAAGTTGATCATAACTTTCCTTCCAAGGAGTAAGCGTCTTTTAATTTCATGGCTGCAGTCACCATCTGCAGTGATTTTGGAGCCCCCAAAATAAAGTCTGACACTGTTTCCACTGTTTCCCCATCTATTTCCCATGAAGTGATGGGACCAGATGCTATGATCTTAGATTTCTGAATGTTGAGCTTTAAGCTAACTTTTTCACTCTCCTCTTTCACTTTCATCAAGAGGCTTTTTAGTTCCTCTTCACTTTCTGCCATAAGAGTGGTGTCATCTGCATATCTGAGGTTATTGATATTTCTCCCGGCAATCTTGATTCCAGCTTGTGTGTCTTCATTCAGTTCAGTTCAGTTCAGTCGCTCAGTCGTGTCCGACTCTTTGCGACCCCATGAATCGCAGCACGCCAGGCCTCCCTGTCCATCACCAACTCCCAGAGTTCACCCAGACTCACGTCCATCGAGTCAGTGATGCCATCCAGGTAGAACTAAATTTAATGTATTCATTTAGTGCCTTTCTCTTGTCCACAATGATAGCCAAGTGATGTTATCAAATTTTTTCCTGAAACCTCATACCTTCACTGCCTGGGTCCTAAAATGTAGGGAGTCATCTCTTTCCCAGGTGTCATGTTCCAGGTTGCACAGTGATATCTAGAAAAATACTCATCAAAATTTGCTTCTTGTACTTATAAAATACACTATTACACTCTATATACAGTAAGTCCCACATAACCTTTATGTCTCCTTTATGGTGTTAAAAAGGAATATTGTTTCTTTATTTGATTATCAGTGAATAGCTACTTGTGTTTGAGAGCTATTGTGAAAGAAAAATATTTAGGTTTGCTATGATTTTGCTTTCCTGATTGCATCAGTTGAATTTGTGAGAATGAGACTCTACTACAAATTCCTTCAGTTTGTTGTAATTGAAAAGGTCACAACTGAAGAGCCAGAAGATCCTCAGTCTAGTTTTAGTTCTGTTAGAAGTAGCTCTGACCATTATAATATCGTTTATTTGAGAAAAAAAAAAAAGAAATAGATTGATCTTCAAGGTATTTTAAGTTGTGTAAGATTCAGGGTAATCCTTTTTCCCTCCAAATATAATACACCTCTGACAGTCTTTTAGCTTAGTTATTTATAGTATTATGCTTGAGGACATCTTAGTGTTTTCAGTGTTTATGTTTGTATATCATTAATGTATCTATATACAAGTCCCATAGAATATTCCATCTGGCACTTTTAGTTTATAGATTGCACCAGAAAAAGAACAAAAAATCATGTGAATTATTTTAATTGATGACATTTTAGGACGTCTTGATTAAATAGATAATGCACTCAAAGTATAGTACATTATGTTGTTTAACCGCTTAGTCGTTTCTGACTCTTTGCAATCCCATGGACTATAGCCTGCCAGGCTCCTCTGTCCATGGATTTCTCAGGCAAAAATACTGGAGTAGTTTGCCATTTCCTTGTCCAGGAGCTCTTTCCTGACCCAGGGACTGAACCTGCGTCTCTTGCATTGGCAGGATTCTTTACCACTGTGCCACCTGGGAAACCCACAGTACATTAGAACTGTAAAAAAAAGACAGTTTAATGAGGACAGAGTAAAAATAAGTGATGATGGTTAGAATAAGGAGTTAATGTATGTTGTCCTATTGACAGTGAAATGTTAGAAAATAAATAGAATATTCATGTACTTATGGTTTTAAAAAATTACCTTCAATGCTGTCTTCACCTGAAATGTATAAGTGAACATTTTGGAACATCTTATTACCACAAAGGAGTATTCTAACTAAAAATTTCTAAAGAAAGCCACAAAAAAATGAAGAATTGGAAGGGATGATTTGTCTGGAATATGTTTAAAATACAAAATACATAGTCATTTGATGTCATGGAATATTATTTATCAAAGTAAATATCTACATTTGTCTCATTTATGTGCTAATTGTGTTTTAAAATTGGTAAGGTCAACTCTACTTGTCAACACAATGTGCAGACATTTGGGGAGTATATTTTAAGAGGCTTTTCTGTCCTAAAATATCTTCTACCACATGACTGAAATTCCCACCATTAGTGTAATCACTTTGGGATGATTCCTTCGGAATGACTATTCAAATCCACAATAAATGGCCTTCTAGTCTGTTAGTTAAAAATACAGTGTCTAGACTCAAATTGCCTATATTCTCTTCAAAGATTGTCTACTCAGTAGCAAGTAATGTAGTAGCTCTAACGTTTGGTTTTCTCATCTATGCGTGCATGCATGCTCAGTCTCTTCATATCTGACTCTTGGAGACCCCATGGACTGTAATTTGACAGGTTCCTCTGTGCATGGGATTCTCTGAGCAGGAATACTCGAGTAGTATTTCATTCTCCAAGGGGATCTATCTTTCTGACCCAGGGATCGAATCTGCATTTCCTGTGTCTCCTGTATTGGCAGGCAGTTTCTTTACCCCTGAGCCGCTGGGAAGCCGTCCTCATCTATAAATACTGGTAAAAAATAAATCTACATTGGAACTTTGATGGTGGCTTACATGAGTGAATACAGGCAAAATGCTTTCATTGTACTTGATTTTTATTAAGTGCCCAGGAAGTGTTAGCTATTATCATAATGATGGCTCTAATGAGAGACAACACAAATTTTATTAATACTTACTTTGGAAAACTATATGAGCAGAGAATAGCTTTCAAGAGGAAGGAGACATATGACAGTTGTGTTTTTGGTAGAGTGGGATAGAGGGATAGAAGTCTGAAAAAAATCTAGATCAGAGATGCAAACCCAAATACATCTTCCGATCCAGGCAAGTCGTAGGTCTGTGAGAAAGGAGCCAAGTGTACAACATGAAGGAGTGGTGGATCTAGACTATACCTCCCCAAAAGACTTTAGATTTAATGGTAACAATAATAACAGCAAATCTATTCCAGTGAAATTCTTCTTGAGGCCGTGTTCAGTTTACTAACTACCTGTTTGCTACTCATGATCTAGGCAGGGGAACAATATTTAGGGAACATCCCGAGATTCAATACAACAGATACGGAAGTAAGAATTTCCAGAGTTTACTCTCCATTCTTACAGCAGTAATAACTGGCATTTATTGCACTTTTATTAAACATCTGTACTGGGGACTGCACTTACATTTTACACGTGTTATTTTACTTAATTGGCATAACCTATGAAATATATGATACTGATTTTAAGTAGTTGCCCCAAATCACAAATCTAATATGTAATGGGGCCAGCTTTTGGTCTTTATGTCAGTGTGACTCTGGAGCCTGTACTTTTGTATTATTAGATCATATTGTTTCCCATAATTATTGTTGTAAACAGCATTGACAATCTTTCTCATTCTAGCATCACTTCTCAGACTTCCGAAAACATTTCCTAACTGTCCTCATCCAATTCAGAAAATGTACGGTCTACTGCCAGTTAATCAAATAGCAAATAGATTCCATTTCAAATGAGAGGGGCTAATTTGACACTCATTACATGGATTGGGTTCAAAGTAAATAAGGTGTATTGGCTTATTGTTTTCTTTGTGTTTAAAATGCAGGACAGATAATCAGAGTTTTGTTCTCCTAAGTTTTTCAAAGCTGAACCCCTTAATTTTTTTCTGAGTTGTATTTTCTTCTTAGAGTAAAAGGAGCAGGGAAGAGTTGCTGACATTGTTATGACTGAGGCATAAGGCTGGGCATTGTGGCACCATCAGCCAGGCCCACCTCCCTGCAGGAAGTGCTTCAGAGCTGCAGAGAAGAGGGTGTCTTGCCAGCTGCCTCCTCTTTGATTGACCACATCAGGCATTAAAAATATCTATGGGCTCATTAGCGTCAGCCGTTTGCAGAGTTCTCTCTTTGACCATCTTAATGGAACCGTGAGAGCTTTTATGAGTGCACTCCACCACAGGATTTATGGGCAAGAGTCACAGCAGGTGTTTGATGTCTTTTGGAGTTATTCTCCTGAATTCTAGGGACTATCAGAACATCAATAAAGGGTGACTTTTGTGTAAATACCAGCACAGAGAAGTACGGTGTTGGCACAGGTATTTCTCGAGAGTTTTCTATAATATTTATCAAGGACAGTGTACTAGAAGAAATAGATAGTAACTTGAGGTTTAAAAGTCAGGGAAGGAGGGAGGAGGAAGGGAGCAAGAAAGAAGATAATGCAGTCGGTCGCACTGAAAATGTGTACTTACACACTCAGAATATGGGATCCAGAAAGGAGAAAGGGTAACAAGCAGGAGACGCATCGCAGGGTGGAGGCCTGTGCTTGGCCCGGGCCCACAGCACAGACAGTAAACAAGTAATAAATAAGAATATGCATTAAAAAAACAATTGCTGTTCAAGTGAGAGGGGACATGTAAACCTACGGCTGATTCATGTTGATGTTTGGTAGAAACCAACACAATACTATAAAGCAATTATCCTTCAATTAAAAAATAAATAAATATTTTAAAAAAGAAAAAAAAATTTTTTCTAGTGTTCTAGTTAGCATCTCTTAAAGTTTCCAATTAAGAGACAAAATCTGTTCCAAACTCACTAGAAGGGTGGGTTTCCTTTCAAATGGTAAAAGAAATGTGAGATGTTTTTAAAAAATTTTCGGGATGGGGAACACATGTATACCTGTGGCGGATTCATTTTGATGTATGACAAAACCAATACAATACTGTAAAGTTAAGTAAAATAAAATTTAAAAAAATTATATTTACTGCTATACTTTTCATGCATTAATACACTTAACAGCTGTTACTTTTAATCCTAATTTTGCACATGAAGGAACTGGAATTCAGAGGTTAGTGTCTTCCTGGGTCCTATTGTTAGTAAGGGCAGAACCACATTCAAACCCTGGTCACTTCATTCTGGCACCTGTATTTTTAACCATGCACATTTACTTTCCTTTGGCTTCCCTCCATGGCTCAGTGGTGAAGAATGTGCAGGAGACACAAGAGACACAGGTTCTATCCCTGGGTTGGGAAGATCTCCTAGAGGAGGAAATGACAACGCACTCCAGTATTCTTGTCTGGAGAATCCCAAGGACAGAGGAACCTTTCTACAGAAGCATCAAATGATCTGCTCAATGAAACTTTTTCTCCTCTGATTTACAGTTCTTAATCTAGGCTTGATTTTAATCTTTGCAGAAAACTATGTGGATGTGATTTAGTTTTCTAAATATGAAATGAAATCATTTAATTTTCTAAGTATAAAATATAATCTTAATCCAAAACCTTCATTGTACAGCTTTTATTTGTATTGCCTTAAAAGTAAAAACATTTATAATATACATATATATATATTTTTTGCTTATAATAAAGATTACCTTTATATTGTCTATGTAATATTTACAAAACCACAAAATGCTTGCCAAAGTATTAAATGCATATTGGCCATATGCAAAGATTTTTTTAACTTTATTTTTGTGGTTATTCTTGGTACTCAATTAGTTCTCCAGTTTTCAATTTTATGCTTTATATAGAGTAGCAAAATCAATTACCTTAGAATTCTTGAAAATAGAACTATGCATGTATAAAAGAGTGTGTCAGAGTACTACATGACCTTCATTCATTTTCCCAAAGGTTTGAGGACATATGGGTGAAAATATTGGTTGTAACTCTTAACCAAAATTTCAGAAACTGATACCTGATTGAAGGCATTTATTTGGGGTTTGTTAAGACAAAACCTGGGAGATGACAGATTTAAGAAGCACTTGAAATTGTGCTTCCCTGACTACAAAATGGTGGAGGCTGATGAAAGCAAAAAACTGCAAGGTTACATAAATTGTTTTCAATAATTAGGATTGGAGCTAGTAAGAAGTAAGTGTATTCGTTAAGCAAGGATTGGTCGGGGTCTGAAGTAGCTTGAGTTTTCCTTGAGGGGATTATTTGCTCCACAGAAATTGGCAAATACCCCCCACATCAGGGCTATCAATTTATTATTTTATAGATTGTACAGTAGAAAAACAATGGGAAAATGTGAATAATGCAAATTAAATAATTTCTGTAGCTTTTACAGTGTACATAACACAAGAAGCTGAATAAATATTCTTCTGGTCTTCAAAAATTCTATCCTACTCAGCAGAGAAGTCATTCATGTCACTGATGGATGAGTGAAGTTTCAGCATGTTTGGATATTTCATTTTCCTTTGCCCCATGTGTGTATGCTCAGTTGCTCAGTCATGTCTGACTCTGCAGCTGTGTGGACTGTAGCTTGCCAGGCTCTTCTGTCCAGGGAATTTTCTAGGCAAGAATACCGAAGCTAGTTGCCATTTCCTATTCCAGGGATCTTCCCTGACCTAGGGATTGAACCCATGTCTCATGTCTCCTCCATTGGCAGGTGGATCCTTTACCATTAACACCATCTGGGAAACCCTCTTACCCATTTTCTTAAATGACAATGTCAACCAGTATTCATATCTTAACTATACTCATCTATCATTTGCAGCCGGAAGTTGGTGATGGGTACAAAACTTAGGCAAAACTCAATTAATAATCAACTCTGTGAGAATCAATTGATTAAATGGAATTATAGTAAAGAATATTTATATTTTATTATTTGTAAATAGTGAGTCTATGCATTCTTTATATAAATAAATACATTTTTGTGGAGAGCCAGTTGTTAACTATTAGATTTAGCTCTATGATTGTTGTTGAACCCACCAGTTTTTGTGCACCTTAAACTTTTTCTACACTTTTCCTTTATTTTTTTGAATGCCCTGGGTATAAAATTTTAGTGTTTCTTAACTGATAAAATGGTATTTTGTTAATTATCATAAGTATTGACTCATTACAAATTCTTAAAATTGTTAAGAATTGTTAGGGGAACAGCACTCATTACAATAAAATGAAAAAATAATTTGGGTGATAATTTATAGATCCTTAAATATTTTAAAAAATACCAACTTCTCTCTTATGTTTCTCAACCATTTCCAGTCTTTTTATGCCATGAGCTTTTGTCTGATTTGTGGTCAGTTAGCTCAGTTACAATTCAAGTGTGAATATCAGGCACAATTCCAGACTAACCACTGCCTCAGCTTCCTTCTCCTCCATTGACACAGGCTAGTCCCAGTTCTCATCAGATAGCTACACTGTCTATTCTCCAATTCTACAGAAATGAGGTAGACGACAAATACATGAAAATGTGCCACAGCAACAGAAAAACAGTTCAAACTGTTTGGTCCTCAATGATCTTTGTACACAGATTGTACCAACAAAAATATTCCATCTGTGACTTTTTAGCACAGTGGTGGCAGGTCATTTGCTGTTCTGTCTTTAAGTATATGCTTGAAAAACTCAGAGTCTTTTTTCCCCTCTTAGAAATTGAAGTGTGTTATCTGATTAACATAGCGCTTATTGTCATCAACGTTAGCGAATATTTACTAACACCCAAACGATACTGTCGTTTAATTGGACTCTTAAATTCACAAAGTTAGGTACCTTTGTTATTTAGCAGAAAGACAGTATGAACCAAGAACTAAACAAATTGACATTTACACAAATTACACCATTTCATATAATTGTGAAGACAGCATTAAGACATCTTTGCTATCCACTCACCTTTTCCCCCTCTCTACAGGCCCACACAGAGAAAATTATATATGTGGAAGGATTATGGAGTGCTAGAAATAATAGCCTTCACAGGGCTGGGAAATGCTCTGAGGTTAATTATAAAGGGTTTATTAGGAGAACCAAACTTGGGTTTGACTTAAAGAATGATTTGGTAATGTGTTAGAATTTGGAAAAAGAATTATATAGCAGGATTATGCTGGATTACTTTTATGAATGTTGTTATTTATGTGGTGTGACTTTGGGAGGCTGTTCAAAAGTGCTGAAACATGTTAGGAACACATTCCTTTTCATTTAAACCCATCCTTTGCATTATTTCTTTGGGGATGGTTAATATCAGGGCTTTAAAGCCATGAAGTTGTCGATCACAGCCAAGGTAGTGAATGACTTGGTTTCTAATAGGAGGTGCATGGGGCCCCAGTAGTGTCCTGCATGTCTGAATTATAGAAGAGCTACAATGACATCCAGCAAAAGAGCACTAAAGCCAAATCTCTCCTAATTTATAATTTTACCTAAAATTATTTCTAAAAGAATGTGAGTGTCCTCTTCTGTGTCTTCATTTTCCACTTACTGAGTTGTGAAATAAAAAAAAAATTACAAGTTTTTTTTTTTTTTTAACCTACTTACCTAATGGCTCAGTGGTAAAGAATCCACCTGCCAATGCAGGAGGTGCAGTTTCCATCCCTGGGTTGGGAAGATTCCCTGGAGAAGGGAATGGCTACCGACTCCAGTATTCTTGCCTGGGGAATCCCACGGACAGAAGAGCCTGGCCAGCTACAGCCCATGGGTGTTAAAAGAATCGGACACAACTGAGCGACCAAACAACCAACTCCTTTTAGAGTCAGATTCACACATGCTAAAGATAGCAACTATGGAATCACATTGACTCTTTTTGCTTCCACAGACTATTATATTTATTAGGTTAAAAGTGAGCTTAGGGAGCAAACAATGCTTCTCGGTGAGTGGGGTCACGTGTCATTTCCCCCCATATAGTACCTCAAGTGTGTGTACTAAGTTGCTTCAGTAGTGTCTGACTCTGTGCGACCCTATAGATTATAGCCTACCAGACTCCTCTGTCCACGGGATTCTCCAGGCAAGATTACTGGAGTGGGTTGCCGTGCCCTCCTCTAGGGGATCTTCCCAATATGGAGATTGTACCTGGTAGCTGCTAGCAAAATGAAGAAATGGTATAAATATTGTGAGAACATGTCTTTTCAAAATCAGTGATAAAAGTTTTACACACACAATGTGAAGCACTATCAAAAAGAGAAGCATTAGAGGCTCAGAAATTCTTGTCTTGTATCCAGAGTTGGTTTACTATCAAATCTCCTGCTATAGGTAATTTCCACCTGTGCTGTTCCCTTACTTGCTCAATCTGATAAAGGTACTGAATTACTTATACAGTCACCTAAGTCAGAAGGACTTAGAAGTTCTGAGTAAAAATATTTTAAAGAGTTTTTTCAAGCATACTAGTGAACTCATTCATTTGATTATTAGTAAGACTAAACCTGCTACTCTCATTGAAGGAATAGATGCTTAGTAACAGTAAGGTTTGGAAATCAAAAATTCTCAGCTGAAGTGCATATATCTGAAGTGGGCACTCAAAAGACATGCAGTCTTTTTCTTCTGTATTTTTAGAGATTTCATGTATTACCTAAGCAAAACTATTTAATTGCAAGTTTTTTTAAAGTAGAATTAAAGCAACTTTGTAGTTAATAATTACTTATTATGTGGTTTTCTATAAATGTTGTTGGATAAAGCATATAAGCTCTTAAAATTTTTAGTTTTTCCTATGATCAATTTGATCCAGACAGAACTTATAATGATATAAACATTCTAAAAATATCTAAGATATCTGGTCATCTACTGTTCAAAAATAGAAACAAACAAAAAAGGAATGTTGTAAAGTGAATAAATATTTAAAATTTTCTTTTCTTTTTTTGGAAATCTATGTAGATGCTGTTGTAGTTAAATAAAACATGTTCACTTAAAATAATTATAAGTTCAAAGTAGCTTTTTTATGTGTATTTTCCAGTTAAAAGTTAATGTGGGGGTGGTAATTTTGATATTAAAAGGGAGCCTCAGTTTGAAAACATTGAAAAACCATTGTTCTAGATACTCCAATATGATTTATTAAGAAATAAGGACAAGTCCAGTGGGGTTGATAAAGAAGACAGTTCAGGACTTATTAGTATCTCCTAGATGCCTCTGTCACTTCAAATCAGTACTCTATTCAGATCAACTCTACATAAATGTTTATTTTGTTTAAGAATTGTTTATAAGGCTAATAAAGCAGAAAAAGGTTTTACTTAAATATCACCATCAAATTTGCAAAATACTGCAAGCACACTCTTGATAAATTGTGACTGATTTTCCATTATATTTTGTAATGTAAGCTCATCGTGGGTAGTATTGGTATCTCATAAATATGGTGGCTGATATCTTTTTAAAAATTATTTATTTATTTTGGTCATATAGTATAGCATGTAGATCTAAGTTACCTGATCAGAGAGCAAGCCTATGTCTCCTGCATTGGCTGCACAGAGTGTTAACCGCTGGACTGCCAGGGAAGTTCTGTGGCTGATATCTTCTTACATTTTGGTGTTTGTAAAGTGCCTTTTCATTCAGTGGATGCTCACATATTTTCACAGAAGGAGTTTATCTGAAAGATATTACATTATAATTCTTTCTCTACAACAAAATGTAAGTGTTACCTATGGATTAAGTGGCCTCAAGCTTTGTTTACCATCCCTTAATTTTATCTTCTCTTTCATATGTGTATGTGATGTATATATAAATAGATATGTGAAAGTCGTTCAGTCATGTCTGACTCTTTGTGACCCCCTGGACCATATAGTCCATGAAATTCTCCAGGCCAGAGTATTGGAGTGGTTAGCTGTTTCCTTCTCCAGCAGATTTTCCCAACACAGGGATTGAACCCAGGTCTCCTGCATTGCAGGCAGATTCTTTACCTGTTGACCCACAAGGGAAGCCCAGGAGTACTGGAGTGGGTAGCCATCCCTTCTCCAGCAGATCTTCCCAACCCAGAAATTGAACCAAGGTCTCCTGCATTGCAGGAGGATTCTTTACCAGCTAAGCTACCAGGGAATATGTAATGATTTATATATATGATAATTATATATGATATAATTATATTGTATTGTATATGATTATATATTTTATATAGTATAATATATGTAATGATCAGTTCTTTAGTGGGTCTTTTTCTAGTCTGCTTTTCTTCAAACTTATACTTTAACAGAGTAATGACCATCATATAGTAACCTTGCTTTTCTTACTTTATTTCCCTGATGTTTTGAAAGAACATACAGATATGGTCACATTATGATACATCTTAAGCTGGAAATCAGAAGCCAAACTAAACAAATACCATCCTTGGTAAGCAGTTGTGGATCACTGTAGTCCTGGGTGCTTTGCTGAGTCTTGTCCAACCACAGCTGTTCTTGGCAGCTTTTACTGCAGGCGTCTTACCAAAATATTATTATTTGTGTTCTGCTCACTTCCTTCAATCCTCTTTTGAAATACCATTGATGCCAGCTTTGGCTTTCTTTTCTGGCTTTTCATCTCACTTTCCTCCCAGCAGACAAAATTGTCCTCAAGTATTTTTTCGTTTGATATGCTAAGAATGGAAGACACAAAGAAGTAAAACATGACTTGGCCCTCAAGGAACTCCCAATTTTAGTGATTGGAAACGGAGATGCAAACAGTTTTCAATGGAGCATAAAGTGACTCCATAGAAGTAAGGAAAGATGTGTGAAGCAGTGCAGAAGCAGAATATTTCTGGTTAAAAGAATATGGAGCAAGAAGATCATCCAGATGAGGGGATATTTGAACTGCTTTGTTTTTATTTAGCTGCAAATAATAGTATTTTTTTATTAAAGAAAGCTTAATATATGTTCTCATCAAATTCTCTATCTTGTTCTTAATGATTTGTACCATTGAAAAAAATTAATCTATTTTAAATAGATTAATTAAAGTCTAAACACATTTTCATCTTCATACCTGTGAGATATAAAGTATATTGCCCTAGTCTTGTTTCCTCCTTGCGTCTCGTTGTTTTGTCTTCCCATTTGATATTTCTATCTAAGTATGCTATTATTTCCACAAAGGATTTGAATATTTATTTTTCTCTTTAGAGACATCCTGTGGCTCAGCTGGTAAAGAATCTGCCAACAACGCGGGACAGCTGGGTTCGATCCTTGGGTTGGGAAGATCCCTTGGAGAAGGGAAAGGCTACTCACTCCAGCATTCTGGTCTGGAGATATCCATGGACTGTATAGTCCATGGGGTTGCCAAGAGTCAGACACAACTAAGCAACTTTCACTTTCACCTTAAAGCCATCAACTTTACCAAAAAGGAAATTTTCATTAGATAATTTAACATGTTCCCCTACTCCTCAGTTCAGTTCAGTCACTCAGTCGTGTCTGACTCTGTGACTCCATGGACCGGAGCATGCCAGGCCTCCCTGTCCATCACCAACTCCCTGAGTTTACCCAAACTGACACTCATTGAGTTGGTGATGCCATCCAACCATCTCATCCTCTGTCATCCCCTTCTTTCCCACCTTCAATCTTTCCCAGCATCAGGGTCTTTTCAAATGAGTCAGTTCTTTGCATCAGGTGGCCAAAGTATTAGAATTTCAGCTTCAGCATCAGTCCTTCCAATGAATATTCAGGTCTGATTTCCTTAGAATGGATTGGTTGGATCTCCTTGCAATCCAAGGGACTCTCAAGAGTCCTCTCCAATACCACAGTTCAAAAGATCAATTCTTCAGCGCTCAGGTTTCTTTATAGTCCAACTCTCACATCCATACATGACTACTAGAAAAACCATAGCTTTTACTAGACAGACCTTTGTTGGCAAAGTAACATCTCTGCTTTTTAATATGCTGTCTAGGTTGGTGATAACATTTCTTCCAAGGAGTAAGCGTCTTTTAATTTCATGGCTGCAATCACCATCTGCAGTGATTTTGGAGCCCCCGAAATAGAGTCTGTCACTGTTTCCCCATCTATTTGCCATGAAGTGATGGGACCAGATGCCATGATCTTAGTTTTCTGAATGTTGAGTTTTAAGCCAACTTTTCACTCTCCTCTTTCACTTTCATCAAGAGGCTTTCTAGTTCTTCTTCACTTTCTGCCATAAGGATGGTGTCATCTGCATATCTGAGGTTATTGATATTTCTCCCGGAAATCTTGATTCCAGATTGTGCTTCATCCAGCCCAGTGTTTCTCATGAAGTACTCTGAATATAAGTTAAATAAGCAGGTTGACAATAGACAGCCTTGACGTACTCCTTTCCCAATTTGGAACCAGTCTATTGTTCCATTTCCAGTTCTAACTGTTGCTTCTTGACCTGCATACAGATTTCTCAAGAGGCAAGTCAGGTGGTCTGGTATCCCCATCTCTTTAAGAATTTCCCACAGTTTATTGTGATCCACACAGTCAAAGGCTTTGGCATAGTCAATAATGCAGAAGTAGATGTTTTTCTGGAACTCTCTTGCTTTTTTGATGATCCAACGGATGTTGGCAGCTTTGATCTCTGGTTCTTCTGCCTTATCTAAATCCAGCTTGAACATCTGGAAGTTCTCATTTCACATACTGTTGAAGCCTGGCCTAGAGAATTTTGAGCACTACTTTACTAGAGTGTGAGATGAGTGCAATTGTGCAGCTTGAGCATTGTTTGGCATTGCCTTTCTTTGGGATTGGAATGAAAACTGACATTTTTTCCAGTCTTGTGGCCACTGCTGAGTTTTCCAAATTTGCTGGCATATTGAATGTAGCACTTTCACAGCATTGTCTTTTAGGTTTTGAAATAGCTCGACCGGAATTCCATCACCTCCACTACTCCTAAGGATCTTGAAAGACAGGTAGAAGTTCCCTCTTTGCTCTGGTCTTCTATTCTATTTTTAAATGTTTCTCTTATAATAGGCATCTTACTTGTTCTGCCGTATTTTCCACTTTGAACAATAATTTCAGAAGTTACTGTGGCAGTGAGAAAAGAGACTATGTCTCAAATTGAATTCAAAAGGTTCTCCCTTGCAAATAAATATTTTTAATTCTAACAGCCCATTTTCTTCTTTCGTACATGTATTTTTCCACCACATCATTATCCAGCTAAGTCTCCTTAATTGACATCTGGCTTTATAGACCTTTTGATGGGTTAGTTCTGGGTCTGCATATTTTTGTAAGAGTCAAATATATATTTTAAAAATAGTATGTTAAAGAGAGGCTTATATTTAAGCCTTCTCTTTAGTATCTATGTATTAGTTTGGCTGATGTAACAGAATAATAGCCACTTTGGCTACACTATAAAATATAGCTTATGGTTAAGGATATTATGTAGCTTAAAGAAAATAAAAGTTTGTTTCACCCTAAACATAAAGGTCTAAGCCTAAGCAGCCCACTGCCTGGAAAATCCCATGGATGGATGAGCCTGGTAGGCTGCAATCCCTGGGGTCGCTAAGAGTCGGACACGACTGAGCGACTTCACTATCATTTTTCACTTTCATGCATTGGAGGAGGAAATGGCAACCCACTCCAGTGTTCTTGCCTGGAGAATCCCAGGGACGGCAGGGCCTGGTAGGCTGCCGTCTATGGGGTTGCACAGAGTCGGACACAACTGAAGCGACTTAGCAGCAGCAGCAGAAGCCCATTTGGCGGCTCCCTGATTGAGGGAACTCAGGCTACTTCTATCCTGTTGACCTTTGATATTTCACATACAATTTATAGGTTGACTCGTCTCCTGCCAGCATGTTCACATTCTCACTCGTGGGCAGGGGATAAGAAAAGAATGATGAGGAGAAATATACCTCTTTTAAACACAAGACCTAGAAATTGCCCATATGATTTTTACACATCCCCACTGGTTAGAACCTAGACACTTCATCACCCCGTTTCACTGTCAGGGAGGCTGGGTGACTAGCTTGAAATGACATTAGCAGAGAAATAGTCAAAATATTGGTAAAAGAACTACCAGTCTTTATGCTATTAACCTGTAATATCCCATTTTCTCCTCCTCCAACCCAGACCTCCTGCCTTTAAATCCACTTGTCCCTCACCTTTCTGAAGAGTCTTACCCAGGCCTTTTGTATGACAGTTAGTTTATTGGTTCTTTGATGTCCTTGCCCAGCAGAGTCTTCAGTTATCAGATATCATGGTGTGATGTCATTAATCTCTCTCCCGCTCTTCTAGTTCCCACTTTTGAACCTCAGACTCCTCTTATAGGTGGCTGTTGCCTCAGCTTTTTGCCTCTTACCATCACTTTTTCTAACACCCTTCCTTTCTATTTTGGGCTTCCCTGTTGGCTCAGACGGTAAAGCGTCTGCCTGCAATGTGGGAGACCCGGGTTCGATTCCTGGGTCGGGAAGATTCCCTGGAGAAGGAAATGGCAATCCACTACAGCACTCTTGCCTGGAAAATCCCACGGACAGAGGAGCCTGGTAGGCTGCAGTCCATGGGGTTGCAAAGAGTCGGACACGACTGAGCGACTTCACTTTCACTTTCCTGTCTATTTTGGAGCAATCTCAAGTGAAATGACCCTGTCTCGTCTCTGCAAAAGTTATGTTCTCCTTGTCTAGCATTTCCCTGGATTCCACAGGAAGTCTACCAGCCTCATTTTCCGGTTCCTCCCTGGAGCTTCCTCTTGCCAACCTCCCCACCCCACCCCCAGTCCCTGCAAACAGTAACAGGAGTCCTAGCTGCCTGCACTGTTATTCCAGTCAGCTGCTTTGTTTCTTCTTTCATCCTGGGTTGGGCCCTAAAGATAATTCAGAAAAGTCATCCTGGAATTTAGGGGGGAAGAGCAGAAGGAAAATAGCCCTTGTTTTATATAATTTGGTCTTTTTAATAAGGACGTTTTATTAAATAGTTTATTTACCTTAGACTTTTCCCTATATATTCAGAAGCTAAAGGGTTTATCAAAACACAGAACTGTGTTGGGATTCTGCATCTACGCCCCAGCCTGGTTCCATGAGACCTCCTGAGGGCATGAACAAAGCCTCCGTGCCTGCACCGCAGAATCACACAGAGGGCTTCTGTCAAGCCAGCCCTTTCTTCTTCCTAAAACGGCCTCCAAAGGCAGCCTTTTTCCCCCTTTGATGTAAGCTCACAATTTCCTCACTTTCAGGGATTTAAATTACAACAAATGTTCTGTGGGTTCACCTGGTTTTTTTTTTTTTTTTTGGTCTTGTATTTTTTTCCCATTGAGCTGAAATTCACATAAAATCAACATTTTAAAGTGTACACTCAATGTAGGATATATTTTTAAAATTTCGCCTTGATTTTCTTCATTTTTACCATAAAGCGTCAAGATACCCTTTCTTTTTTGTAATTTTTAAATGAAAATTATATACATGGAAGGTATACAGCATGATGTCTTGTTATATACATATACAGTGAAATGATCTCTCTAGTGAGGCTAATTAGTATATCCATCTCCTCGTATAGTTACCATTTATGTGTGTGTGTGTGTGTGTGTGGTTGAAGCACCTAAAATCTACTCTAACAAAGTTCTGGTCTACAGTACAGTATTAAGTAGAGTCTTCATGCTGTACATTAGCTGTTTAAACTTATTCATCCTGTATCACTGCAACTTTATGAAGATTCACCATTCTGAGGTACTGTGGTATCTACAGAGTCCTTTGCTGGCCAGCTGCTCTCCTCCATTGCTAAACTGGGGCCTCATAAATTTCCTTTACAAAGCTTTACAAAAGCTGCCCAGTTTCTGCTTCTTAACCAAGAAGCCTTCTTTCCATCCCACAGCTCTCAAGGAAAGCCAAACACATCGAAGTTCTCACCTTTCCTTCCCAGCCTTTCCCTATTTCCTCCTCCTTCCTAACACCTCATTCTTTTATTTATTCTGTCCACTCCAGTAGTCTCACCTACCATTCACTAGGAATTGCTTAGGTGCCAGACGTTATACTTGTTAATCTCCACATCCCAGCGAGGTAGATATTCTCATTTTACAAAGAGGAAACAGGCAAGAGAGGTTACAAAGCCCGAAGAAGGTGGGAAGCTAAATAGTGGTTGAGCCAGGATTGAAATCCCAGGCTGGCTGGGAAGCCGACCCTGTGTTACACTGCCCTTCAGACATACATGTTCTGCTTTTAAAGAGGTCACACAGAGGAATTGAAACAATATGACAGTCCGAAGGATTCAGTTTCAAATCCTGACTCCATCATTTTGTTTGTGTCCTAGCCAAGTTACTAAACTTCTGAGTTCATTTTCTCACTTGTAATATGGGGCCAATGATCAGTTCTTTCATTCAAAAAAATATTACGGAGCACGTTTTTTTAAAAGAATTTTTTGATGTGACCATTTTTTGAAGCCTTTATTGAATTTGTTACAACATTGCTTTTTTTTTTTTTTTTAATCATTGGCTTATTGTCCATGAAACATGTGAGATCTTAGCTCCCCAACCAGGAATTGAACCAGCACTCCTTGCGCTGGAAGGCAAAATCCTAACCACTGGACCATGGGGGTAGTCCCTATGGAGTACTTTTTATATGCTGGCCACCGTTCTAGGTTCTGAGGGCACAGCCTCGGGTAGACAGATGTTACCCTGCTCTCAAGGAACCAACATGTTAGTGGGAAAGCAGATAATTAATATACGTATCTTGTAAGCACTTTAAAGAAAAATAAAATAGGGGAAAGGAGAGCATGAAAGAAAAGAGGGGAAGACAAGACCACTCCAAGAATGTAAAATTTAAGTGGAGACTTATAATAAATAAGGAGCAATGCACAGAGGAAGCAATGTGGTTATTCTGGGATAAGAATATTCTAGGCAGGAGAGTAGAAAGGGCCAAAAGCAAGCTTTAGTAGTAACTAACACAAAAGCTTGTAAAGGTTCGCCTAGTCAAGGCTATGGTCTTTCCTGTGGTCATGTATGGATGTGAGAGCTGGACTGTGAAGGCTGAGTGCCGAAGAATTGATGCTTTTGAACTGTGGTGTTGGAGAAGACTCTTGAGAGTCCCTTGGACTGGCAAGGAGATCCAACCAGTCCATTCTGAAGGAGATCAGCCCTGGGATTTCTTTGGAAGGAATGATGCTGAGGCTGAAACTCCAGTATTTTGGCCACCTCATGCGAAGAGTTGACTCATTGGAGAAGACTCTGATGCTGGGAGGGACTGGGGGCAGGAGGAGAAGGGGACGACAGAGGATGAGATGGCTGGATGGCATCACTGACTCGATGGATGTGAGTCTGAGTGACCTCCGGGAGCTGGTGATGGACAGGGAGGCCTGGTGTGCTGCAGTTCATGGGGTCATGGGGTTGCAAAGAGTCGGACACAACTGAGCGACTGATCTGATCTGATCTGATTAAATTAATCCTGACAGTGCATACAGATTGGTATATTTCAGGTGCATATATATTATCTTTTCTTCTTCAGAGTTTTCATGTGTCGCTAACACTCGATAGTTCCTTGTGCAAAGCATCAGTGAGAGCTGCACACATCTTAAAACTTCCTGTTTTGCCTCACTGCCAAGATGCACAGTTTCTTTGTGCCTGCCGCCAACACCTTTTACTGCCCTCGCTGTCTCTCTTTGTACCCAGTGGCCAAGTAGCTTCACCCCAGGGTGGACCAATCTCTCCCAGTGTGGAAACTCTGTATTCTCCCAGGCTTTTTAACACAAGGATAAAGTTACTTATGTTTATCCTCAAACCACAGAAAACCCCTACTCCTCCCTCTAGTTTCCCATACCCCCAGTCCCATCCCATTTCCCCAGGAGCACGATGAACAGCTTCTTTCTCCAGCAGCACTCCCCTCGCCGTTGTATAGACGGCGTCTCCGGCCTCCTTGTTTCTGATGTGATACATGTTGCTTATTCTGGCTTTATGCTTTCATACACTTTAGAGAAGAGGTTCTTCATGGCTTCCTTTGAATACCCCTCAGCTCCTGTGAGACTTTTCACTTTTACTACCACCTGGTTTTCTCAGATATTCTCTTAAAGACTCTTCTTGTCACCTGAGACTTGACAGTGTTGAGACATTGTGGAACCCATTTAACTGGGCTGGATGTTGCCCTTCAATATTCTTCTCCTCAGAGCCTGAGAAGACCTCTTCCTCTGATATAAGCCCACCCATCTCCTCTCTTCAGCAGGTGCAATCATTTCCTTTTCATTTTCTTGATTTCTGTGTCATCCAAGCTGAGCTTTCCATCGCCTGAAATCCTCTGCCACCCTGCCTGCAACCCTTTCGCCCTAGCTGCTCTTGCTGTGCTATGTTAGCCACAGGTAGCTTCCCTGAGTTCTCTTTCATTCTCGACCCTTGAAGTAAGCATAGCCCACTTTTACTGAGAAACTATTTGTGGCAATCTGCTAGAAATAGCTTTTCCCCTTCGTCTAAAAGGACGCACTGACAGTCTCTCCATATTGAAACTCCTCTTCTCCCTTAACATTGTACTTGATCGCACCACATGCAAACCATGCTTTTGGTGCCCTCTCTTGGAGCCACTATGGAATTCTTGAAGAAGTGAATGAGTCGTTTTTAGCCTCAGCCTGTTCCATGTATGGATACATATTAGAGTGTGATACACATTAAGTCTGGGAACATATTCATGGATCACATGTGACCCTGCTCAGAGGGGTGATCTGCTTCTTCAGGCTCTCGCCAAGTTGTTCTGATGTTCCTCCCTCCTTTCTGCTTCAGGTCCCATGGATAGATAGAGGACCACTGTGTGTGCTCACCATTTGCCTCCTCCTGACTCATTAAATAATGTGCAACAACAGCAGATCCCATGACCCCTGGAACTCTCCCATATTCACTTCACTTGGCGTAGCTGCGCTTTCTCATTCCCCAGTTCATGCACCTCTTTCACATAGGAAAAGCGCCCATGATTTTTCTCCCACATGCTTTGAATTCAGAAGGGTGTATGTGATCCATCTATCTCTGTGAAGTAGCTGAAGCATCATAAGGTCATTTGGGTACCTGTCAAGTCAAGAGAGAGGGCAGAGTCGGAGGCAGAGTGTAATCTTCCCCCAGATACCATGATATAGTCTCCAAGTGAGAAGTGAAGCTATCTCTAGTTATGTTTGATTCAGAAACCAAATTAGTAAACATGAAACTCCAGAACCATCAAATTACTGGGTTTGTGAAAACCTGAAGCATCAGCTGAGCATTAGTCCTATTTGATCACCCTCTCTTTATTCCATTTAAAAGTTTTCATCTTTATTTATCTTCATTTTGCACTCTACTGTTCATTGATTCCCTCTTTTAATCCTGGACGCCCTGCCTGCTATATTCAGCAGACTCTTCCTTCTCTCAGATCTAGAGGAGTCTAAGCTGATTTCCTGTGGTTCAGTTCTCAACCACTTAAAAGAAAGGTTGCAGCTTTTTCTTTTGTAGTCAGGTGGGTTTGATTGTTTAAAACAAGCTTGCTTTCAAAGAATCTCAACAGACTATTCAAAGCTTAATCTTCGTATCTGTATATAAGACCTGGGGTGCACCATCCGAGGTGCTTGTTCTTTGATTTTTAAAGACATTTTAAAGCTCATTTTTGTCTCCTTTTCTGCCTGAAAAATTAAATTCTAGTGTTTTAGTGAACAATGTATTAATCTTAATCATGCATACATATTTTGGATTGGTCTTTTCTCTTCTAAAACAGCATTTAGCATTGCAATTTTTATTTCTTCTACTGCTAAATCTCATTCCCTTTCTTCCAGTGTTTATTCACCCTGCTTTGTTGCCTTTCTTGGTTTACCCATTTGTAATGCCTTTTCCTTAATCGCTTTGAAATCCACCCTATTTTCTCCTGTTAGAGCACATCCTCCCTGGGGCACTAGCTATAGCAAGTGGTGGACACATTTTGGGTACTCATGAGAACCTGCCATGGAGCTTTGTCCCTTCAGTTGGACGCCAGTAATTTCTCCAGCCTGGGTCTCCAGGATCCTCCCCAAAACTGCTCTTCCACAGCATCTCTTTTCCTCCCAGATACCAGATGGAAAACAAGGTAGACACTTATATTTACCTTGGACATGGATAGCTCTCCCTCATGGTGAATTTCAGCACCATTTTAAGAGACACTGACCTTGCACAGCTATCCTCCACTGGGAATGTTATCAAAAATTCTTTTATATCTCTTATAAAATTGCTAATATTCAACATGTTCCATGTCAGCCCTTCAATCCCTCAAAACTGGTGGAGCAAAGGCCTATTGCCCTCATTCATTCAACAAACATTTGTAGAAAGCCTACCCGGGGACACACAGGAATATGTGGATGCCCTGGGGATATGAATTGTTTGTTCCACATCCTCTTACTAGGGCCAGGGTTTTCAATTATTTGTATACCTTTTTCATTATGTTTAAAATGAGAGATTTATTGCCCGCACTACACATTATATAGCTTTACAACTTAAATGTAATTGCCTCGCTATTGCAATTTTCTGAACCAGATCACTTCTGAGGAGGCATAGAAGACAGTTTTTAATTTAAATGATAAAATAAATCACATGTTCCTGGTAAACAGTAGTTATGCCATATATCAGGCACTTCCAGTATTTCAGCTCCCAATGACTACAACTTCAGACAACTGACTTAGTAGCTGGGTGGGGGTGGGCACTGTGTGTGCAGGGAAATGGCTGTTCCTTTCCTTGCAAGAAGCAGCCTGGGGTGTGTGCCATGCGTATCCTCAACAAAGATAAGTGGTGACAGTGAAGGCTTTTTTTATATACTTTAGTGGGAATGAGACCAATTTACAAGTTGCCAGTCTCTAGAAATCCAGCTTTACTGGCACATATATTTTATTTATTCCTGTGATATTCTAATACCCCGTTATGGATGCCCTAAAAGGAACCCTTGGCAACCACCCAGTTGTCCTGCCCTTAATATACCAGGGATATTAAAGGAAAGCCAGATGCATGCCGTGCTCTGAAAGACCTCAACCCAATAAAAGAGGCAGCAGTGAAAACAGATTAGTTGCACAAACTAGTAATCAGGCAATCAGAATGTCTTCTGCTTAAATGATATTTTATAGCAGTAATCTATTTTATAATTCAGAGTTCAGCAAACTACAGTCGTTGCAAGCCTAGCCTCTCCTGTCACCCGTTTTAGTAAGTAGAGTTTGACTGGAGCACAACCATCCTTGTCCATTTACATATTACACAATGTCTGTGGCTGCCTTTGCACTGTAATGGCAAAGTGGAGTAGCTGCAGGAGACAGAATGGCCTGCAAAACCAAAATGTTATTATCTGGCCCTTTACAGAAAAAAGGTTTGTTGACCCCTGCAATAAAATATGCATGAACCTATTTCAAAGTGATGAGTTCAAATACTGTTGGCAGTTAAAGCTTTCAACTCGAGAATTGCTTGGAGTATTTTCACAATTTCTGTGCAGTGTGGTCAGACCTAGAAACAATAAAGAAATATGACCACCCTCACACGAGCAATAATAGAATACCATTAAGCATTGTATAAATGCTTAGAATACTGCCTAGGTACTAATTCTGAATTTAGTGAGAAAACGTTCTTTGTATTTTCTTAGCAATGTTGCAAGCCTGACATCCTATTAAGAAAAAAGAAAGTGAAATAAGAAAAACCAAATGTTGTTTTCTCTTTTTTCAACAGTCTCTCCCTGCAATGGGATTTGAGAGTCTTACATTTACATTTTTCAAATCCAAATCTAGAAATCAACAAATTGAAACCATTTGTGTTTAAAGAAATTCTCCAGTAGAATACTTGACTGTGATTCATTAAAAAAAAAAAAAAAAAACAAAAACCTTGGATTAAATGAACATCTCCTCATGGGATAGTCCCAATAAATATGGTTGTGGCGTACCTCATGATTCACTTACATTTTTATTTTGCTACTGCGTTTATCAGAATTTGCACTCTCCAGTCTAGATGAACTACATGGACGAAGCAACTTAGGCAGCTGTCAATTTCCATTTGCTATCTGCAGAGTAAAAGCCCTTTATTTCATTTGTAGGACTGTGCCAAGAATTAATGAGATAAAACCTGAAAAACACTGAGCACTGTGGTATAAATGTGAAAAATATTTATTTTCGTTCTCTTTTTTTAATACAGGCTGTGATATTTGACCATTCTTTCATGTCATGCTTAATGCAAATGTTCCTGTCACCTTAAACATAGCAAAAGGACCACCCGGGTGAACCAGATGCTCACTGAATGGTTAAGCTGATTCCTTGTCTCTGAAAGCCTTCATCTCTGTCATTACCTGATAATACCATTTCAAGTGATTAAAACGTAGGGATGCTCACTCCAGAGGGCTGAAAATGTAATAATATTGATAAAAGAAAGGCAACCAGGACTGTCTTTTATTGTTTCTACCACTTAATCACCTGTAACTAAATTGGAATACAGATCATTAACCTCCCAGAGTTAGCAGGTTTTGGGTTTCTATCTTTAAGGAAGAATGCAGTGGTCTATCATGAAACCTCAGATTCTGGCATTCATCGTATTTTGATCTTGTTATTTTTCTAGAATTTCTTGTGAACCAGCCTGGGAAATATTTACTTTTTAATTACAAGAAGAAAGAAATCTCTTCTGATAATTGGAGCTTCTTTAGTCTTGCTTTATTCAACATTCTAATGCCTTTCTTTGTTTTCTACCTAATAACTTCAACCCCCTAGTTTACAAGCTTTCTGAGACACTCCGCTGAGAACAGACTAAAAATCCAGTTTCCTGATTACAAGATCTGAGTTTAAAACCAAGCTGGTCTGTTCTGTGTTGTACTGTGACTAACTCCTGTGTTTATTTCCTCAGTACTAAAAATAGTGCCTGGCATATAGTAGGTGCTCAATAAATATCTGTTAAATTTAACTAGTAACTATAGTATAAACAGAACTTCATCTGCAACCAGCCACTCTGTGGTCCCTAAATGTGTTCTGCCACTGGCAACCTTGGGGTTCTTTTCAGTACCATTGAAATCTTACCCACACTTTCAAGGCCCTGCTCCATAAAACCTTTCCTGATCTTTCAGTAGCCAAGATGAATTTCTCCATTGAGTTTTCATAGCATTCCCTACTTCTTTTATATTAAAGCAATCCATTCATTCTACAAGAATTTATTTGTTGTAAAATATCATTTATAAAATATGCAGTGAGCACCCGTTCTGCAGTGTTCCAGCACTGAAGATACAGTGGTGAAAAGACTGATAAGGCCCTGTAGACTTATATGCTGATGGTCATAATGATAGCAGACAAATGTATATCAAGCAGTGATAGGGACTCTGACAACAAAGGAGGGAAAGGATTGAAGAATGATGGGCTTCTCTGAACCAAAGGCACGTGAACAGAGACCTGGATTACACGAGGAAGTGTGCAAGGCCTTGTGCTAGGGGAGGAAAAGATAAAGACGTGAAGCATGCTCCTTGCTCTCATCAACATGAAGACACTTAACCTGCTAGGTGATAATTATTGCACACACTTTCACTTTTCACTTTCCTGTATTGGAGAAGGAAATGGCAACCCACTCCAGTGTTCTTGCGTGGAGAATCCCAGGGACAGGGAAGCCTGGTGGGCTGCCGTCTATGGGGTTGCACAGAGTCAGACACGACTGAAGCGACTTAGCAGCAGCAGCAGCAGTGTCGGAAAACTACAGCTAACACGAACTCTAGAGGAAAGCCATTCTAGCGCCTTGTTGCCTTGCTATTTTAGGTACTTCTGTGTTCCTTGCTATATTGTCAATTTGTCTAGGAAGGAATGACAGATTGTTCATCTTGGTGTCTGCCGGTGTGCTCACGATGCCTGGTGCCTTCCCGGCCCAGCAGACTGGTAGGCTTGGCCAGTGCGGCCCTGAGCAGAACCTTCCCTGCAGAGCCTGCAGCTGGGGGAGGAGGTGCCTGGAGTTCCTTCCGGGCGTTCTCCGCAGAGGGAGCCGGTTGCTCTCCCCTGTGAATTACTGTCCACACTGAGAACCCCACAGCAGAGAGTCTGATGAGTGGGAGAACTGCCAGAGCAGTGCGAGGAGGCTGGGCCCTCCGGCCGCCAGTGAGGTTCATCCTCTAGCTTTCTGTTTGAAAAACTTACTGTGATCACAGTGGAGATGAGTGGGCGGAACTTGGAGAAAGTCCTACTCTTTTTCTCTCTGCATATACCAGTACCACACGGGGCAATTTGATTTATCCATTTATCCAGGTTGATGAAACCCTGCCTCTCTTTTTTTCCCAAGAAAAGAAGGAATTTTAATTGAAAACTAAATTCCAAAGTCTTCAGAAACCGTAACCCTTATTCGCAAGGCACATCTGAGAGTTTAGTGTCTGGGATAATTGTCTGCTTTAATAAGTTGATTGGCCATTTAATAAAATGGTTGGCCATTTGTTGAAGCAGAAGGAAAGACAGCAAGTAAAAAAGAGCAAGTGTGTGATTTGTATGCAGGTAGAAACTTGGCATCATAGAGTGCTGGTGCGTGCAGCACAAACAGCTATTTTGAATCCCTAATCTTATTTGTTACACTATTTACATATGAGGTAATATCATCCTGCCTCCACACAGTATCTCACCTAATGGTGAAACTAGTCTGGACGGGTCTAGATTTTGTGTCAGATAGCAGAAGTCATCTCCGAGTTGTGGCCAGGATCCGATGCAAGCACAGCAGGATTGCACATGAGAATGACCCGATTCTGCAGAACTGAAAATCTGTTTCAGAGTCATAGGTAATCGTCGCATGATAAAAGGTGCAACCTCGCTTCTCTCCCTAGCTCTATTCTTCCTCTGCACTTCTCCGTTTTCCTCCTGAATTGCTCCCCTGACAGCTGCAAGGCACATCCTTTCATTATGCAAAGCCCTTTAGCTCCCTCCAGCTTCTGCTCTCAAACATTCAAACACAGCATGGGAGTGGCAGACTAAAGAGTAAAGAAACCTGGTTCTTGTTCTAACAAGTTCCTACATCTGTGTAAACACGTGACACTGTTTTAGTAGTGTTCCTATAAACATTAAGAAAAACAGTGTCTTCCATGTGGTCAAATGAACATCCTTATCTTATCAGCTTGGGGCCAGTGGCAAACTCATTATGTCAGCAGATTGGCAATTTATGCGGAAGCCACATAGAAATTTTGGCCACCTCATGTGAAGAGTTGACTCTTTGGAGAAGACTCTGATGCTGGGAGGGATTGAGGGCAGGAGGAGAAGGGGACGACAGAGGATGAGATGGCTGGATGTCATCACTGACTCGATGGATGTGAGTCTGAGGGACCTCCGGGAGCTGGTAATGGACAGGGAGGCCTGGCGTGCTGCAGTTCATGGGGTCGCAAAGAGTCGGACATGACTGAGCGACTGATCTGATCTGATAGGTGCTTAATATATGTTTATTCAATGAACGAATAAATATGAATGTGTGCCTGAATAATTGGGCGCATAAATTAGGTGTTTATTTGTGAGGAACTCTTTGAAGGAGTGAATAACATAGGAAGATGATCTGTTTTCAGAGATCTGAAATGAGGAAAGCTATTCTAACTATATGAGGAAAACTGTTCTAACTCCCATCATAGACATATGCCTTGAGGTGCTTTCAGGAGTGCTGATGTATTTGCCTTATTCGGGTTCATCTCTCCCATTTAATTCTCATAACTTATAGCATTGATGTGCAACACAGGAGAGGTAATTACTGTTACTATGTACAACCTTGGCTTCACTAGAACCAAATTAGCAATCAACCAGATACTTGAAACAAATGGATATATGACTATTTAGACATACCTCTATGTTATTTGTATATATCACTTCAGTTCAGTTGTATATACAACTACACATATATTTGAATTCTAGCAAAACTTAGACTCTATGGATATTCTTCCCATCCATTCCAAAATTCCATCATGATAATTCTCCTACTCTTGTATTATTTTTTAAGTAATTAGAGAATTAAACATTAGTTGACTGATAACCGACAAATTCTTTTGCTTTTTACCGATGCTGGAGCAGAGCACACAGAGATTTGGTTTATGACGAATGGATTGGGATTGAGGGCAGTAGGGACTGGGCAGTAGGGTTGACCCCTATGTAAGAAAACCAGCAATCCTATTCACAGTATCGTGGCATATGGCTCTGATCTAGGCCAGTTATTTCCTTTTAGCTAAAATGGCTGATATGGTGAAAAGAAGTATGGCAGAAGATAGTGTAGAATCAAGGAAATAGGCAGGTCATAGAGCTTTGATTCTTGGTTGATTCAACAAGTCTTATTCATAAAGTAGCTGGAATGGAAGGAGTAAAACCAAATTCTGAGTAGGAGGAAACTAAATGAGATTAGGGTTCTCGATACGAAAACTTCACTTCTGACAAGGAAATGGAATTCTAATTCAGAACCAAGAACGAGGCTGAATTAACCTGTCTGAATCTTTATGCAGAGATGGGTAGTAACACGACTGTCCCATGATTGTGAGGGTGTCCTGTGAAGAAAGAACAGACCAACTGTATACCTGGCATGCTAATGGAGATGGAGTTAGTAACATATTTCTAGGTTCATCCACATTGTCTCTGAATTAGTACTTAGCTGGTTGTGATGAGATAGACAAGGAATGACACATTCATAACCATTTTGGAGTAGTTTAGGGTCTTAAACATACTCTATGGAATCTATGTATAAGGACTTGTAGTTTAATGGAATTTTGAAAATGTGAAACATATGGTCATAAATGCTAGAGTATAAGATGACTCATTTATAGTAATGCCACTTCATGAATGCATTAAACAATTTTATTGTCTTACATTCAAAAGCGATACTATGATCTTGAAGTACCAAATGGAGAATTTATGTCTATAAGTTTTCTGCTTTTTGTGGCATTCACTGTAGAAAAGTTGGAAAAGTCAAAACTGCAAAGAAATGGATTTTGTGGAACTGTAATACTATCACTCCAAGATGATCAATAATAGCATTGTGATGTATTTTCTCAGTATTTCTTTTATGTGTTATTATATAGCTGTTATATATTGGTAAACATTTTTTTTCTAATCTATTTTTTATACTGAACATTGTATCAGGCATTTTCCAGTATTATTAAAATGTCTGCAAAATCTTATTAATTTCATTGGCTACAGAACTATCCCTTCATATAGACAAAGCCTTATTTTAACTCAACCATTTCTATAGTGTCAACCATTTAGGTGGTTTTCAGTTTGTCATTATTATATATAACTTAATGAACATGTTTGGACACATAAGTTTTAAAACTTCTGATTACTGTATCCTTAAGGTCAATTCCTAGATCCAGAATTATTTTTATTGGAAAAAAAAAAAAAAAGATGAATGTTTCTGAGGTTCTTGGAATATATATTGAGAACTTGACTTCTAAAAATGTTGTAATAATTTATATACCAATCAGTAGTATAGAAAAATGCTCATCTCTTTGTACTATTGCCACACTTAAGATTATTCCAATTTTTCACTATTTGCTAATTAAATGGGGAAAAATTGTATTTTGCTATTGTTTTGATTTTTACTTATTTGATTATTAGTGAGTTTGAACACTTTTTGTATATTTTAATCATTTAAGTACCACTTTTTGTCACTTTTCTATTAACTTTGCTCAGCCGTCAATTGTTAGAAAAATGGCCCATGAACAGAGAAAAAGTACTGCTAATTCTCATTGTTCCTAGTAGTTGTATTCTATAAAGTTGCAGTAAACAATAAATTAGCAAATACTGAACCTCTGCTCCTAGGAAATATAGGGTTAGGTTTCTGGGAGCCTGTGGTCAGGTGTTCATTCACTGGTCAATGCATAGTTAAGTGTGCTTCTGTTTCAAGGTAATGTTAGTTGCTGAGTTGTGTCCAGTACTGCGGCTCCATGGACTGTAGCCCACCAGGCTTTTCTTTCCCAGCCAAGAATACTAGAATGGGTTGCCATTCCTTTCTCTGGGGGAATCTTCTCAACCCAGGGATTGAACCAAAGTTTCCTGCATTGCAGGCAGATTCTTTACCATCTGAGCTACCAGGGAAGCTTACCTAATTTTTATTCTTGATTGATTAATATTAAACTCATAGTCAACAGCACAGGGACTCATGCCCATACAAAGCTGCTATCTAGCAGGACATCACAGCCTTGCACTTACGGACACCAGACGTTTCAGCACTATGCTTGGGGCCATTTCAAACAGCAAACTGACCAACAAAAAGCCCCAAAGTGCATATCCTGTGACACTAAACATACTATGTGAAGGATGCTGGCTTACAATAGGAGAGCTGAAACAGCTTGTTCAGCCTCAGCTGAGAGCGTGAGGCTACTCAGTTTGCACTGCTCTGGGCATGTCTGTGAATGATCATGAAAGTACCATACATATTGATTGGAGGTTACAAACAAGTTTCAACAAGAAGAAAGTGAAAGTGAAGTCATTCAGTCGTGTCCGACTCTTTGCAACCCCATGGACTGTAGCCTACCAGGTTCCTCTGTCCATGGGATTTTCCAGGCAATAGTCCTAGAGTGGATTTTCCTTCTCCAGGGGATCTTCCCAACCCAGGGATTGAACCTGGGTCTCCCACATTGTAGACAGACGCTTTACCGTCTGAGCCACCAGGCAAATTCACAAATCCAGAATCTATGAATAATTAGGAATCACTGTATCTTCATTATCTTAGTGATCTGGCCCCAGGTTAATGGTGATAAATATGGGTGGGTAAAGAAATGAATACACAGATAAATGTAAATCAATTCTTGTTGAAGGTAAAAGAAAAGTGTTGCTTAAATCCTATAATTTTGAAGTATAGACTGGATTTGCAGTACCCACAACACAGAAGGAACAAAACTGAGAGTAGTGAAGGATGTATGCTGATACCTGAGGAGAAAGTGTAGAACAGGGAAATGCAAAGGGCACCAGCATGAAGCCAGACAGAGTAGAACATGCGTCTCATCGACCAGCTTGTGACTTTGGATGAGAACCACTCTGGGCCTCTATTTTCTCCTCCATAAAATCAAGATTAAAATATCTTCCTTAGACTAAACCTCACTTGGGGTACCTTTTGTGTCTTATTCAGCTACAACACTAGGACCTTGTGTAATTCCCAAAATATATATGTCAGCTATATCAGGTGTATATATATGTCAGATACTCAATGACAAAAATGTACCAAAAATCAAAAAAAAAGGATTTAAAGTCAAATATTGCAGATGGTGATTGCAGCCATGAAATTAAAAGACGCTTACTCCTTGGAAGGAAAGTTATGACCAACCTAGATAGCATATTAAAAAGCAGAGACATTACTTTGCCAACAAAGGTCTGTCTAGTCAAGGCTATGGTTTTTCCAATGGTCACGTATGGATGTGAGAGTTGGACTATAAAGAAAGCTGAGCGCCGAAGAACTGATGCTTTTGAACTGTGGTATTGGAGAAGACTCTTGAGAGTCCCTTGGACTGCAAAGAGATCCAACCAGTCCATCCTAAAGGAGATCAGCCCTGGGATTTCTTTGGAAGGAATGATGCTAAAGCTGAAACTCTAGTATTTTGGCCACCTAATGCGAAGCACTGACTCATTTAAAAAGACCCTGATGCTAAGAAAGATTGAGGACAGGAGGAGAAGGGGACGACAGAGGATGAGATGGTTGGATGGCATCACTGATTCAATGGACATGAGTGAGTAAACTCTGGGAGTTGGTGATGGACAGGAGGCCTGGCGTGCTACGATTCATGGGGTCTCAAAGAGTCGGACACATGACTGGGCAACTGAACTGAACTGAACTGAACTGAAAATACAGAATAGAGCATTTTCATTGTAAAACACTTGTCATATGGGATTAGTCCCTCCCAATGAATAGTTAACACATATTGATCTCTCCATTTCACATACTCTACTGCTCTATATAAATGATTTATGTCAATTCAAATTATATGATTTATTGATTTCTTTATTTTTATTTAACAAACACTTGCATAGTACTTACTATGTGCCAAGCTTTATTTAATGCTTAACAAACATTAATTTGTTTAATCCTTGTTAACAAAACTATACAGTGGGTTTTATTATTAAAACTATTTTATATTAATACATGAGTCATAGAGGGAGTAAGTAACTTGTCCAAGGTCACACCACAAGCAAATCGCAGACCCAGGATTTGAACTAAGTGTTTTATCTTCAGAGTTCATGTTTATAACCTCTACTCTGTCACAACAGCCCTAGGAAATTTGAGATAAAGAAGCAGGGGTTAAGTCACTAACCTAAGTTAGCAGTGAGCCTACTGGTGTGTCTGACTTTAAAACCTGTGTCATTACGATTTATAGCTCCAGGCCACTAGCATTCTGGTAGTAAAACAGCAGAGGCTTACAACAGTTTACTACCTATGTTGCTTCTAACTGCTTCTAAAACAAAAGCATCTTTCTTTCTCTCTTCCTGTTTTCTTAATAATACAGTTAGATTTTCATTACTATAATTCCAGTTTGGTTTTTTTTTTCTGAGTCCTAAAAACTGATTTTCATGGAACATGAAAGTGAAAGTCGCCCAGTCCTGTCCGACTCTTTGTGACCTCATGGACTATACAGTCCATGGAATCCTCCAAGTCAGGATACTGGAATGGGTAGCCTTTCCTTTCTCCAGGGGATCTTCCCAACCCAGGGATCAAACCTAGGTCTCCCACACTGCAAACAGATTCTTAATCAGCTGAGCCACAAGGGAAGCCCATACCTTGGCATAAGCCCTCTTTATTTTTATGGATGCCAATCCTTGACTAAAGTCTGATCTGACAAACATACTTACGTCATGGAACATAAGAAGGGAGAAAAAGAGTCTTAGCCCATTCCAGAACTAAGAATGGGCAGGAGATTAAGATTAACAGCTCAAGCCTTGGACTGATGCTGTCTGCATTCACATCAGGCTGCTCTGCTACCAGCTGTGAGGTTTTGGTAAATTGCTTCACCTTTCTGGACCTCAGTTTCATTTATAAAATTGAACAGTCTACCTATTCCAACAATGCTTGTATTGGTATGAAGATTCAATGAATTAATACCTATGAAGCACTTAGAAAGGCCTTGGCACCTGATCAACACACAAAACTTCATCAATAGAAGCAGCATTTTAAAATTACCCAATTATCATTACTAGTTTTACAGCTTGACCACTTGTGTACTAGTAAGTTTTCAAACTTTGTGATTACACACCTCTACCATTAAAACTGACCTATGTACAAATATCCTTACTTTATGTATAGATTGTCAAAATGTGTAGCACTGGTTTGTAGTAATAGATCGCATGAAACTTTAAACTGGATCACAGCAATGATTCACCAAGTTTTGGTTTATCTTTTCCTAGTGCCCCTAAGCTGCCCCTGGATTCTTGTACCCAGACCTCTCCTCCCTGAAGAGTTCTTTGCTCAAAGCTACCTATGGCCTTTTCTAGTCTTTCTCAGTTTCAATGGCTTGCTGTAGAAAAGAGGGTAACTTCTGTCCAAGGAAAGTAATTATATCCATTACCATCTGGGAACAATAATTCCTTTAACTCTCTCAAGATTATTCAAGTACTCAAAAAACATCCTGTGTTATCCCTACTGAATCCTTGATCAAAGACCAGAAGTCTGGGGGGTCAAGGCAGGGTCGACCTCAAATTGATTCTGCTTCTCACGTTTTTCTTTATGCCATTTCCCAGCACCAATTCCCTTTGGTGAGTGAATTGGTCCCTGGCAGGGGCTGGAGATGAATGCTTTGCTTGTGAAAGTCACTTAAAACTTGAATTTAGAGTGCTGGCTTCAGCATCACTTATACTAAAATTGGAATAATCCAGAGAAGATTAGCCTGGTCCCTGCTCAAGGATGACATGCAAATTTGTGAAGTGTTCCAGACTTTTTTGAGATATGTACACTACTATGTATGAAATGAGGGCAGGAGGAGAAGGGGGTGACAGAGATGAGATGGTTGGATGACATCACTGATTCAATGGACATGAGTTTGAGCAAACTCAGGGAGATAGTGAAGGAAAGGGGAAGCCTGGCGTGCTGCAGTTCGTAGGATCACAGAATCAGATCAAATCAGATCAGATCAGATCAGTCGCTCAGTCGTGTCCGACTCTTTGCGACCCCATGAACTGCAGCACGCCAGGCCTCCTAGGACTTAGTAACAGACAACAACAACGTATAAACTAGATAACTAATGACAACCTACTGTTACGCACAGGAAACTCTACTCAGTGTTCTGTGGTGACCTAAATAGAAAAGAAATCCAAAGAAGAGTGGATATATGTATATATATATATATAACTGATTCACTTTGCTGTACAGCAGAAGCAAACACAACATTGTAAAGAACCTATACTCCAGTAATATATACTCCACATTTTTTTTAACTAAAAATAAAACATTGAAGACCATATATACATGAGAGGAGGTCAGGGAACTGGTTAGTAGAGAATGCTGAGAACCAAGGATCCAAGGCTGAGTTCACTCCAGATGTAAAAGAAACACAGAAATCATTGAGAAGTGATGCCCTTGAAGATAGACGGGGTTGAATCCTACTTTTATGAAACTCAGTATACTCATTCTGCTCATTTTTTTCTCTTCCATCCCAAGGAATAGAAAATCCTAAAATGTAGAAGGAAAAGAAACCTTTTTATACCTTTGTTTCTCCTTCATAGCTCAAAGTCACATTTAGCTTTGGAAAAAATATTTCCTGTAACAACCCATATGTCATGTGAATAGCATAGAAAAGGGGAAACATAGACCCCGGAAGAGGGACTGTTTCTATACATCCTGAGGTACCTGAGAGTATATGTAGATGCACACAGTTGACCCCCCACATTCATGGATTCTGCATCTGCAGATTCAACCAGCAAATGATCGCAAAATATTCAGAAAAAAATTCCAGAAAGTTTAAAAAGAGAACCATGAATTTGCGGTGCTCTGGCAACTATTTACATAATATTTACATTATATTTGCAATAATCTACATAGTATTTACATTGTGATGCTGGGAAAGATTGAGGGCAGGAAGAGAAGGGGGCAACATAGGATGAGATGGTTGGATGGCATCACTGACTCAAAGGGCACAAGTTTGAGCAAATTCCGAGAGAGTGAAGGACAGGGAAGCTTGGCATGCTGCAGTCCATGGGGTCGCAGAGTCAAACATGACTTAGCAACTGAACAGCAAGGTAATATAAGAAATGTTGAGTCATTTAAAGTATACAGGAGGATGTACATAGGTTATGTGCAAATATTATATTACTTTACTTAAGGGACTTGAGTATCTATGGACTTTGGTTCCATGGGGGTTCCATGGATACCAATGGACACCTTTATCCCCCTATTTGCCCCCATAGTTCAGTTCAGTCACTCAGTTGTGTCCAACTCTTTGTGACCCCATGAACCTCAGCACGCCAGGCCTCCCTGTGCATTACCATCTCCCGGAGTTCACTCAAACTCACGTCCATCGAGTCAGTGATGCCATCCAGCCATCTCATCCTCTGTTGTCCCCTTCTCCTGCCCCCAATCCCTCCCAGCACCAGAGTCTTTTCCAATGAGTCAACTCTTCGCATGAGGTGGCCAAAGTATTGGAGTTTCTGCTTTAGCATCATTCCTTCCTAAGAAATCCCAGGGCTGATCCTTTCAGAATGGACTGGTTGGATCTCCTTGCAGTCCAGATCAGATCAGATCAGATCAGTCGCTCAGTCGTGTCCGACTCTTTGCGACCCCATGAACCGCAGCACGCCAGGCCTCCCTGTCCATCACCAGCTCCCGGAGGTCACTCAGACTCACACCCATCAAGTCAGTGATGCCATCCAGCCATCTCATCCTCTGTCGTCCCCTTCTCCTCCTGCCCTCAATCCCTCTCAGCATCAGAGTCTTCTCCAATGAGTCAACTCTTCGCATGAGGTGGCCAAAATACTGGAGTTTCAGGACCCTCAAGAGTCTTCTCCAACACCACAGATCAAAAGCATCAATTCGTCAGCCCTCAGCCTTCTTCACAGTCCAGCTCTCACATCCATACATGACCACAGGAAAAACCATAGCCTTGACTAGACGGACCTTTGTTGGCAAAGTAATGTCTCTGCTTTTGAATATGCTATCTAGGTTGGTCATAACTTTCCTTCCAAGGAGTAAGCGTCTTTTAATTTCATGGCTGCAGTCAGCATCTGCAGTGATTTTGGAGCCCAAAAAAATAAAGTCTGACACTGTTTCCACTGTTTCCCCATCTATTTTCCATGAAGTGATGGGACCAGCTACCATGATCTTCATTTTCTGAATGTTGAGCTTTAAGCCAACTTTTTTACTCTCTTCTTTTACCTTCATCAAGAGGCTTTTTAGTTCCTCTTCACTTTCTGCCATAAGGGTGCTGTCATCTGCATATCTGAAGTTATTGACATTTCTCCCAGCAATCTTGATTCCATCTTGTGCTTCTTCCAGTCCAGCGTTTCTCATGATGTACTCTGCATATAAGTTAAATAAGCAGGGTGACAATATATAGCCTTGGTGTACTCCTTTTCCTATTTGGATGTGATATCAAATCATAACTGGGTCCACTCCTGGGAACTGCCAGACACATTCCCAAGAACTTTGAGCTGATTCTCTCCTTTGGAAAGATGTTTTCAAAGGGAGATATCTGTGAGCTACAAAGAGATCCTGGTAGCTCAGTGGTAAAGAATCTGCCTTCAGTGCAGCAACTAGAGTTTGATCTCCGGATCAGGAAGATTCTCTGGAATAGGAAATGGCAACCCACTCCAGTATTCTTGCCTAAGAAATCCCATGGACAGAGGAGCCTGGTAGGCTACAGTCTACGGTGTCGCAAGAGTTGGACACGACTTAGCAGCTAAACCACCACCACCCCGAAGGATGAAGTAATGTCTCCTTCCCAATGAAGAACAGGCTTGTTTACTGCCTGCTAAGAAAAACAGTGGATTCCCAAGCTCATTGTGCTTTTGGTATAATGCAAACGTACTGTGTGTGCAGCATCTGTTTGGCTCCTCCACCTTGCCCCTGTAGAGTCTGGTGAACAAGGAGTACCAACAGAAACAAGATGCTCGTTCTACTTCTTGTACTGTGAATAATGAAATAGTTTGTTTCTGACCCAGAAACTCATGTTTTTGCCCCCATCTGTGAAATATTAAGAGGCCATCTCTTTAGTTGCAGGGTAAAATTGTCCCAGACAAGATAAATAGCTGCCTTCTCTCAAATTACACAGTAGCCTATATTATATCAGTTCTGCCTGGCTCTTGTATTTCAATAAAAATTCAAAATTCTCCTTGCTTACTTCTGCAGTTTGTCTCAGGAACTCAACAACCATGGCTTTTACTTTCATTTCTACCAACCACAAAAAAGAGGAAAATTAGATGTCTTAGAACATGGCTGTGTATCATAAAATTCCATAGGAAATTCATAAATCTTGTGTGATATGATTTTATTTTTACAGGATAGTCATGACTGTAAGGCAAAGATAATAATTTAAATACCAAGAGACAGAATTGTTTTGTAGATCTATCACTAGTGAACTGCTAAAGGCACAAATTTCAGTCTTGTTTTTGCTAGAGGTCAGTACCAATTAGTGATGTTTTATCAGCAGGATTTCTCTTTCAAAACTGTTTTATAATGTTCAGGTAACTCCCCTACTAGTTACTTGCTTTTTAGAGATGGGTTTACCAGCTCATTATTAATGGATTTAGAAGTTTATTATGGTGCTAGGGTTTTTGTTGTTGTTTTTGTTTTTTTTTAATGTCAGATCTATTGAAATGGAAAATATAGCATATTTCAAATGGTTTGTAATACAAAAGTTATGTGTACCCTGAAGCCATGAAGGCAATGTGTCCTCGCTTCAGTATATTATGTTTTTTATTGAAGGGTACCTTCAGAAAATAAAGTGACTAGAAACTAAGAAGGAAGACACTGACCACGAGGCTTTAGGGGAGAACTGTCAAATGCCATCTTATCATTTAAAATTAAGGAAAGTGTATTCAGGAAATGTATACATTTACATGTTTACCTCACAGCTCAGTTATTCATTCATCTAATTTGGTTGCACAAACATTTATCAAGTGAGTCTTCAGTGCCTGGCTGTGTGCTGCACCCTGAGGGTTCTGCAGGGAGCAACATGAACTCTTGGCCCACTGGGTATTTACCAGGCAGTGGAGGAGAAACACACACTCATATTATCTATACCAAGTCAGGGGTGTTCTGGAAATGTGTAGAAAGGGCACATACCACATATTAGGGAGTCTATGAAAGGCTTCTTAAAGTTGACATTTGAACTGAATCCCAACTAATTTTTCTATTAATAGTAGATATGGGGCAGTAATTTTATGCCAAACATGATACTCTAAGCAGTTTCCTTATTTGTAGCTTTTAAAAGTGTTAAAACAGACAATGAGAGGATTATGAGAAGTTGAAGCATATGCTCAATCAACCAACAACTATTTTTGTAGAAAAATCATGAAGTTTTTCTTTTGTTTTTCTTTCTTTTTGATGTCTACAACCCTCCCAAATCTTTCGTTGACAGCCAGGAAACAGAAGGTACCACAGTAACCCCAGCTGCCCCACTCCCAGCTGCCTTCCCAGACTCCATTTTAATCCCAACTCTGCAGCCCTAGATCTCTTTTTTAAATTTAGAATGTCTGACATATGGAGCCAGTAATACAGCATTGATGAATTTCTTCCTTTTATGTTTTGTTTTAATGATCTCGATTTTTTGGGGGGGGGGGGTGGTGAGTACAGTAAAGGCTTTTTAGGTTAAGGATATAAAAAAGAAATGTGCTTCCAGATTTCCTCATTCTTAGCAAAGTTCAAGTGCATTACCTTTGACCCAGTCCTCTCCAGAATGACTGGATCTTAGTTGCTCTTGTTATTTTTGAGGATTGTTTCATTTTGTTGTTATTGTTGTTCAGTGATGCTCTGACCTGGATTATCATGATGTATTAGGCTTGATGGGGCTACATTGTTGGGCCAGATGAGATACAGTGTGGGGAAGTCGTTGAGCAGGTGGGAAGTGCTGTTTAATCCTTCTAACAGGGGAGGCTCATGGTGGTACTGAGAAAATGTAAAAAGCAGCAAAACAGGTTAGTAGAGCCAGAGAATAGCAAATATCTCCTTCTGTCATTGTGTGAGCATTTTAATCAAATGGCCTGCCTCATGCAGCTTTATTTTGCATTGAGATATTCCATGTCCCCCAAATATTTCTCAGATGGTGGTAATGAATTGCATTGCCCTCTCAGTTGTAAGAGCGCGGGTATTCTGCTGTGGAGCCATATGGTTCCCATTTATTTTAATGTGTCTTTGACATCAGGAGAATTGCTGAGACAGCAGAGGAAAGTGCTTACAACTTGGACTGCAGCCAGAGCTGCGAATATTTATGTTTAGTGACGACTACCTTTTTTTCCCCAGTAAAAAACGATTTGGTCCTAAGATGGTATCCGTGTTGAGATTTTAATAAAATTAGAGTTTATATATTTTGGAAATAGCTGTTACTTTAATAGCAGTGAAATGTATTTCTTAAGCATGTAGTTTTAGGGTTTAATTGCACATATGAGAGATTAAGGAAACAGGCTGGGAAGTAGGTGGTATTTATTTTCTCACTGATAATAAAGGAACACACTTTTTGTTTGGTTTAACAGCATCACCAAGATAGTAGTCTGCATATGCAATGCTTTCCATCTGTGATTCTTAAGGTTTTTTACAAAGGTAATATTTCTGATAATACTCCTGAGGTAAACATAATTCTGAAAATACTAATGGAGGGGCTGAAAAATGCAGGTGCCCCTTAATTTAATCTGTATAATGGAAATCAGCAAATTTAGAATTCAGATTTTGAATTAAGTACATTATCTAACAATTTATTATTTTCCAAGTATGAGGATAGGATAATACTTTTTCTAATTCATTAGTGATATAGTATGCTTACAATAAAGAAGCATTCTTTAAAAATGAGATGACAAAGACCTCAGAATTATCAAAGTTCCATATATAAATGTTAATATCCTCTCTGTAGAAATCTTAGATTCTCTGGAAAATTATTATGTTATCTAAAGGAAAATACATACTGTTAACAGAGAAAAGTAGTGATAACATTGATCAGTTTCTGTGAAATTGTTCTCACTAGAAATAAAGTCAGATGGCCAGTTGAATATATGGAACAGGGAAAACATTTCTGAACTTTCAGTTGTTTGAGACAGAACTGAACAGAATGCAGGGTCTAAATTTAGCAAAACACTTTAATATTATATTGTCTTTCAAATATCTTGCCAAAGGATTTTAATATATAAACTTTATTTAAGTGATAGTTATATAAACACATTATTTATCATATAAAGACCAGAAGGAAGACTTCATATCAAATATAGAATTAGAATCCCAAGATTCATGATGTCTAGTACTATAAATTTGATGGATGAATTGATGAGAAAGGAAAATTGGAGTGAAACTTGGTTGCTCGTTCAGTTAATAGTACTATTTTAATCAGTGGTTTAATCTAAATTTGTTTTAGTTAACAGTTCACTATTCCCAGTATTAATTGCATTTGATGTTGATGGGTAAGGCTTTCTAAGTCACATTGCATTTTCAGTGGGCATCAATTTAATATAAGCAGTGAAAGGGTTATTGTTAAGTCAGCTATAAAGATTAAAGATAAGAGAGAACACGATTTCTTTTTAAAATTTTTGTTCTTTCAATTTTTAAAAAAACTATATTGGAGTATAGTTGATTTATAGTGTTGTATTAGTTACAGGTGTACAGCAAAGTGAATCAGTTATAAACATATATCAATTCTTTTTCAGATTTTTTTCCCCATATAGGTTATTACAGAATACTGAGAATTCCCTGTGCTATACAGTAGGTCCTTATTCATTTCTTTCAGTTTTTTAAATTCAAATTTATAACTTCAAAATACAGCATTTATTCCTTTTCTTCTAATAAGTATGAGAATAAAATGACCCCCTCCCTATTTTTTTAGATAACTCGCAACAATTAGGGGGAAAGTGCAGAGGGCATTTTTAATAAATTCAAATGTATGAGTAAAAAAGAGCTAGTTCTGAGAAATGACCACTCTTTGTGAGTTAATCATCATAATTATTTATGACATCAAAGCTGGAAGGTCGAAGTTCTCAATTTTATTTGCAGCTTTCTAAATATATATCAAAATCCTGGGCAATAAACTTTATTTTTTTTCAAGCAGAGAATTGCAAGTAAATGATTACACTATTAAACCACCCTCTCTAATGTCAAATTCAGCTTGCTGTGTGCTGAGCGGCCTGGCCTGTAGCTGTCAAGAGACTGGGGAGAGAGCTGCCTCCCTGCACGCGGATCTCTGGCTTGCTTGTGTGGACGTAGCTGACAGACCGAATAGATGACGACGTGACGCGCATGCTCATTATCCAAAACAAAGCGTTGGTCGTCCAGCCTCAAGGGTCAACTTTTTATATTATTTCTGTTTTCTTGTTAAATTTTGTGTTTAAATGCGTATGCAGTATTTGTACATGTCTTGATAGAAAATTTATTATCACATAGTCTTATGTGAGAGGGTTTTTTCTTTTGTTTTGTTTTTGTAAAACTAACGATTTAAACAAAAGGGTTTCATCTTGAGTTATTTCCACTCAGAAGCTTCCATGCACCAAAGACGTTATTAATCTTCAGAGTAATCCATTGTGAATATTTTCAACCTGTTCTTAGGATGGAAAATACTTAGGGCTAAATGCTTAAACTACCTAATCTTGTCTGTGAATTATAAACCTATTTCTCCTCTACAGAAGGACTGACATCAGAATGCTGACTGGTTCTTATGTATGTTTATCATACTTTATATTCTCCAGTCGGTTTGCCACGTTACTAGTACATAAATTGGTTGGTTGGTTGGAGATGGGGAAGAATGGCATTTAGGGGCTGGAGAGACAGATGTGCTGCAGTTTGAAAAGCAGTTAGAGCTATCATTCATACTACAGGGAACCAGAAACAAACTGGGACTTGATATCTCAAGCATCGCTTCAAGTGGGAGCTACTCTTCCTTGATTTTTGTTTTTGAATGCTGCTTTCATAGAAATAAGGGCATAGTAAAAGAAAAAAGTCCCTAATTTGATGGGTCCTGACATTTTCTTACATTTACCGACTTTGTCTCCATTCTGATGGCCTTTTTGGAAATGCAAAGCACTTCAATTCCAAAACATTGGGAATATCCCAATATTGTCTCTAACAGATCCAGTGTTTGGAAAAGTCTTTCTTTCATGATTGCGTTTGCACATGGTATATCTTTCTATGAGGTGAAAGTGTTATTCACTCAGTCCTGTCCGACTTTTTGTGACCCCATGAACTGTAGCCCACCAGGCTCCTCTGTCCTTGGAATTCTCCAGATAAGAATACTGGAGTGGGTTGCCATGCCTCCTCCAGGGGATCTCCCCAATCCAGGGATTGAACCAGGGTCTCCTGCATCACAGGCAGATTCTTTACTGTTTGAGCCACCAAGGAAGCTCTATATCTTTTATCACTGAATATAAAATAACATCCTGAGTATAACATACTATTGGTTTGGCCACCACTTTGTGTTATATACTTCAGGTAATTTGAATTCTGTTCACAGTTGGAAGGAAAATACTCCCATATTTACTTTCATTTGCCTCTCATTTACCCAATGCCTTAAGACATTTCCTTTTATTAGTCTTTTGAAATTGTTTCCACTTGAAAGATTTATTATTTCCCTAAATACCTTACTTGAGCAAAATAACAAAATAAACAAAAAAACCCACAAAAATATAACTGTGGTAAGTAGATTTGAGAAACTTGAGAATGTGACATAAAAGAATAAAAGTGAACAATTAGAACAAGGAAGAATGACTTTTGACAGCAAACTTGCTTCATTTTCAAAGGCACTACTCCTATATTGCTTGGTTGCTAGATCCATTTCACTCCTTACCTGTGGTTAAGATCTGAGACCATGTGTGTGACACCATGATCAAGAGGGGCCGATCTTGACAATTGTGTCAAGCTGGAGAAAATGTGAAAATATGATCAAAGATTTGTAGAAGTCCCTTGGAAAGATTGAAGACATATATTTTTTAAAATCTTAATAACTTTAACCATTGGAAGTTGATTTAATATCTAAGCTGTTATTGTTAATTCCTATGCAGAATATTTTCTGATGACAATGGGGTTTTTGTTTGAAAGTTAGGTTTCATGACTTCATAACTGATATAATCTTGATTTGTTCTTCAAAAGGTGAGAAAGAACATACTTTCAGAGCCCCTGATTAACTTGGCCTATATAATTTAAGAAAACAAGTTTTTATTACCCAGGATTTACCAAGATAAACTAATTTCAACAATCTCACTTTGCGTCTACTAAATTCCCACCCCCTGCAAAGAAGAAAAATAAACTCAATATTGACTTACAAATAATCTGGTAGTTTCCTTTTGAACATACTGCATAGGAGAAAGAAGTATGCTATTAACTTCATCAGACCCAAACGGTAGAATTAACATTTTCCAGTTTTCCCCTTGTTTAACCTCAGACTGGACCAAAAACTCCCAACCTCCATGTGGCAACTTCAGAGCCAAAATACATAGTTCTGTTTACTGCTCTGTGCCTTTCCACCTATATCTGGACTTTGCTGATGGTTGTGACACTAAAAGAGCCAAATGTGCATTAAGAGAGTAACTGAATTACTCCTCAAGCACTGGCCCCGGAATGATTGCACTAGAGTGGAATCAATGATAGAGAATCTTGTCTTCAGTTTTACAGGCTCAGACACACAATGGTCTCTGTGCATACAGAGAGGTCAATCTCAGATGCAATGACACACACGTTCACAAATGTCTGAAATATAAACCTGAAAGCAAATTTGATTATTTTCAGCAAGAAATAGAATTGACAAATCAATCATAGTCTTGTTGACTTTTGAAGTTATATTCCAATGTGAATGAACAGGTTGGTTTATGCGTGTCAAAATAGAGCAAGGTTGGTTGCATTTTCTTAGAGCCCAATGTGAGGCAGCTTTGATATCTTGATATACTCATCTTCCCTGTAGGATCCGAATATTCAGAATATGTGTCTCCTCAGAGCACTGGCTCCCCTGGAAGGCTCTGAAAACACACTGTACAACTCTTAGCTTTGGCTTCCATTTTTTAAACATGTATTCTATTGAAGTATCGCTGATTTACAATGCTGTGTTTATTTCTGCTATACAACAAAGTGATTCAGTTATACATAAAATATATATATATTCTTTTTCATATTATTTTGCATTATGGTTTATCACAACATATTGAATATAGCTCCCTCTGCTATATAGTAGGATTTTTGTTGTTTATTCATTCTATATATAATAGTTTGCATCTGCTAATCCCAAATGGCTTCCATTTTTAATCCACTCTGAGCATGAACTCTTTATATAAATGTATGGTATAACTTATTTTATTTTATCTACTTACTTTCTCACCCTGGCATCGTGAATTAGTTTCTCAGCTCTCTTCTTCATTCATTTTTAAAAGCATTTTAAAGATGGGTAGCTTCTGCAGATAGCTAATGCTGGTTACTCTGTGCTGTTTATTCCTTTAATTTACAAGGATCAATATTATCTCCATAATATGTGATGATTTTACAGCAATACCAATACACCCTGATGTGCTAGCCATAATGGTGGTCCCAAGAGCTGTGTCCTGGTTGGAGCAAATAATACTGCTGCACTTAGACACTTCTGCTGCAGGATGGTAACTGAATGAGATAAAAGAAGAGGAGCTGGAAGGCAGCAAAAAATTAGCACTGCATATGAAAACAGACTAGTTATTTTTCAAAACAGTAATGAATGCCACCGTCTCCTTCATTTTCTTTTTCTTGCTCTTGACCTCGCAGTAGTAAAATGAACCCTGAACTCTATAGAGACAGAACGTTGAGTTCAATTATCCTGTAAAGGGCACAGATTAGTAGGTAGGTGTAGCATCAAGGTTTCAGATTCCCTATGGCAAATGTGCTGAGTGGATTTCATCTGTTTTTCTCAGGTTTGAAAAACACAGACTCTTTTTTGATAACTTCATTCTGTGATTGTTAGTCAAATTAGTTCTGGAGGCAAGAAACAGCCCACAAGGGCCTGTTCCAGGGCTTCAGTTCAATCATCAGAAGAGAGAGACATAAGTGCCTCCTAAGTTTAGGAAAGCCACATTTAAAATACTCCTCATAAGGCTAATATTACCACATCTCAAAGCCTTCCTTTAAAATGTATTCTATAGGCTTTTTGATCATATTTCTACAGTGCTACTTATAATATGCAAGTGCTGAAGCAAGTGTAAGCACGTTTGAATAATAAGCTGTAGAAGTTCATGTGCACTGTGACAGTGTTAGAAATGCCAGGAGCCCAGCTGAAGGGCTCCTACTCTCTGCCACTGTTGTCTTTTTCCAAGCCTTGGAAAATCATCTCTTAACAGTTTTCTGGGGAAAGTATAATACGGCCTTTTGTGAAAGGATGGTACAGTAGATTCACCCAAAAGGTGGAATCCTTTTATAATCTAAAAACACAGGTACAAAATCTCAATAAAAATTTCTAAAGGAAATTCATGTAGACTACTATGAATTATCTAAAAAACAAGTAAGGAAATGATCAGATGTGTTTATAACAATTATTTTAAATGAGTACATTAAAATATTTTTATTTTATTTATAAATTATGGCTTTGAAAGATAATATTTTCAGGGCATCATTTTTATGATATGAAGAGCAAAATAAGTTCAAGGTTATCACCCAAAAAGCAGAGGCTCTAGCCAGCTGTAAGGTGGTGATGGGTGAGGTTGTCGGATCAGGTAGCAAATTACTGGGCAGATGGTTGAATTTTGCTTTCTATGGTGAAATCTTTTACATTTTGACAAATTCTTCTTTGTTTTGAGATGATTTAAACCAACAGTTATAAAGCAGATCAGAGCTTTTAAATCTAAGTTGAAAATTGTCACTACTGCCAGGAGTACGAGTATATTGCCGTGAACATTTACATAGATAACTAGAAAAAAATAAATGGAAAAACTACATACATGCTGGAAGCATTTGCTCCCTGGCAAGCTCTTCTGGAGAAGTAAAGCATTAATGAGGAGGAGAAGTTGAGATAGCTAAATTCTTGCCCAAATGTCTTATTTCTTTTACTCTGTTTGAGTCTATTTATTCTGAGTTTCTCATCACTGGAAATGAAAGCTCCATGTGGGCAGGGATCACAGATGTCTTTTCCACCAATATATCCAATCACTTAGAAAGTGCCTGGGAAAACTACTGGTTTATATTTACTGAATATATAAATCCTCACAATGAAATGTATCACAGCAACCTCTATTTGGCTTAAAGGTTTTATAAGGAGAAAATGAGACAACTGAACTTGGAAGTTCATTCTATTCCCTCAGAAGCATATTTTTATATAAATCCAAAGTGCTCCTGTAGTTACTTTTCTTTCATTGTTTATACAGTCTTACAAATAAAAATCATCTTCGGAGTCTGCAGCAGTTGACATTTCCCAGAAGTAGTGTGACACCAAATCTTAGACTTGTTCATCTTGCTTAGCTTGATCCCAGCTTTCTACTGTGACCTGATGGCTTAAAGACTGGGTTCTAGAATAATGAATCCCATTTTCACTGTTAGTTATATGGCCTTGGCCACGTCATTTAACCTTTTGTGGATTGTTTTCCTCAAAATGGAGGCTTGGATTATTCCAACTCAAGCAGTCATAAGAATAAAATGAGATAATTCATGCATAGTCCTTGCATAGTTCTTTGAACAGTCCATAAATGTTAGCTGACATATATATATATATATATATATATAACATCTGAGAGGTGCATTGTTTCTTTTTGTTTCATTGAAAGAAATCAAATTCTATAAGACTGGGTTACTTCACAACAAAATAAACAGACCGGCACATCTTCCAACTTCAAAAGGTCAATGTGTAACTCTCTTTCTCTCAACTACAGAGTTCATCTCAACCTTCCATGGTGCTCTGCGCATCTTGATGGCTCTGTAACTAATAGTAAAGGTTCTGATATATCTCATGACATTTTCTATATTTTCAATGTATACTTGGATTAAAGTCCCACTGTCCATAATGTTATTTATTGGTGTTTTCATCAGATGAAAACTTGGTTAGATTTAGATTGTAAAAATGCCTAAATAGTGCCATTGAGCCTTTTTCTATAAATTTTTATTGCATTTTGGAATTTTCTAAAATTTAAAAATAGACATTTATTTCACACCAAGTGCCTTCCATATCAAATGAGAGCCAAAGAGTTTGTAGTATGTATCTTTTCTGATTATAGTAAAATACAACTCATGTGAAAATCATAAAAGCAAAACTTAAAAGATGAAGGGAAATGAGAAATTAAATTCTGCCACGGATTCACAGACTACTGGCAAGTTGCCTAAAAGTTTTCTTGGACTACCATTATAGAGGTCCTAAAAGTCTACTCCACCACAGCTAGGAGAAAATCTAAGCAAGGAATGCGAAGTCTGTGCCAATTTTGAGTGACAACATTTTTAGTGTCTCCCAGCCAGAAAGGGTTGACCATAAATTTAAGATCATCGAGTGGCATTTTCTAATTTGTCACCTCATCGGAAAACTGCTGTGGGGCTGTTCTCTGAGTTGTTTCTTTCCCTTTCAGCTTCCTCCATCCTCAAAAGAGAGAAGCGGCTGAGGACCAAGAATGTGCATTTCAGTTGCGTCACTGTGTACTACTTCACCAGGAGGCAGGGCTTCACGAGTGTGCCCAGCCAGGGCGGCAGCACCCTGGGCATGTCCAGCCGCCACAACAGCGTGCGCCAGTACACCCTGGGCGAATTTGCCAGAGAGCAGGAGAGGCTCCACCGTGAGATGCTGAGAGAACACCTCAGGGAGGAAAAACTGAATTCTCTAAAGCTAAAGGTAAAAAAAGACCTTAGAAATGCACTTTTTTTTTTTTTTTTCCAAACCCCCAATCCTTACCTCAATCTGGTGGCATTAACACATTTTCATATTTAGATCCGCAGATTAAAATGGGTATTTTCCAAGCAGACTCTCTGCTCAGGCTTTTTTAAAGGAAAAACAGTATAGTCTCATCACTGAAAACAGAGCAGAAAACTCCCCTGACATAAATATTTATTTAGGTCATAAACCCTGTGCTTCAGCTGGGGCTAACTGCTATGAAAAATGGATGTGATCCCTTTTCTCCTGGAACTTACATATTAGCAGAAAAGAAAAATATGAATTATGTAGACAAAATCACAGCTTCATGAAGTACCATAAAGGGGAGTTGCTAGGTGCTAGGAAAGTATGTACCCGAGAATTGACGGGGGCCAGACATCAAGGAGTTTCCTCAAGAAAGTGACGATTGAACTGAAATCTGAACAGGTAACTAGGCAGAAAGGGTTGGTGAGAGTGGTTCAGGCAGCAGGGAACGCTGAGCTACCTTGTGTCAGGAGGAAGCACCGGGAGCATGCAGAGGCTAGTGAGCCTGGAGCAGAGATGGAAGGAGTAGAGCAGCGTGAAGGGGGTAGGGTTGGGCTTTGTCAGTCTGATTAAGACATTGTTTTTCTCCTCATCCTCACACCATCAGAAGTCATATAGGAGTTTTAGGCATGGGGTCAGTTGGCAGAATAATGTGATCTCGTTCATGCTCTGATTTAAGAATGGTTTAGGGGCAGGGGTAGCCGTGTCGGGGGAGCTTATGGAGTCAGACCAGTTAAGAGGCTATTACAATAGTACAGGAAAGAGATGATGGTAGGTTAGATTACACTGACGGTAGGGGAGATGAAGAGAGATGGACAGAGGGAGTAATTTAGGAAATAAAATCAACAGTCCTTGATGATGGGTTGGATTTGGAAGGAAAGTGGGGAACTGTCAAGAATGACTCCTAAATTTCTGGCTCGCAAAACTGAATGGGTTGTGAGTGATAGTACCTTTCTCAATGACAAGAACATGACAAGGAATCCAGGTGATTCTGAGAGGCTTTTGAGTATTAAAGTGATGTCAGGGAGGGATCCAGGTAGAGATAACTATCATTGTGCCATCTTAGAGATTAAGTGGAGAGAAACACAGCTCAGAAAACCTTTTCCTTGATCAGAGACACTCTTTATATTTGTATTGATCCGTCAACTTACCAGCTCATAGTAAATGGCCTCCCATTATTATCTAAGGACAAAGGAAGAAAGACAAAGATTTTTCTTACATAATCCAGGATGTTTAACATAAAGGATCATTGGTTAAGTAGCAGAAACACCATAAGCACACCTGTGTTACCTGTACCTTTAGTTGCCAGTATGAAGTCAGATAGCAGAGGTGTGATGTGTGTTTCAAAACACCTGTTTTTAGGTATTTTGCACCTCGTGTATGTGCTTTGTTCCCAACTTCATAAGAAGACAGTTGCTTAAACGAAGCTAGTTACAACCTAGCCTAGAGCAAGTCTCATAACTCCTTTGGAGGTATTTTTGACACAGTTCATTGAAAGGCCCTTAAGATTTTTTTGGTAACAAGTCACTATTGTTGCTGTTCTTCATGATAGCTTTGAATGTAGCCTTTTGAATGTAGCCTAATTTAATAATAATTCTCAGATTTGCTTCTGAAATATACTCTCTGCTTTTCTAACTCACTACAAACCAATTGTAACCGTTCCTCAAAAGATGAAGTCATTCTCCAAACTCAAATATTGGTGGAACAATAGTGATGGCTGCCATTCATTAAATGATTTTTTACTTGCCAGGCATTTTATAAACATTATTTAATTTAATCCTGACAAAACCCCACTGGAATAGGTAAATTATGAGACCGTGTGTACAACTGAAGATAAAGAAGCACAAAGATGTTAACTGGCTCACTCAATAGAAAACTATTATCTTGTTACTTACTATTCTAAAATTAATTGATTATCCCCCATAGGTGTTGGGAAAGACAATCTCTGTCCCTATTGGGAGTCATCCCTGTCTGGGGTTTGGTACTGTGTGTAGTGGTTTTAACAGGTGGGGAACTGTAATTCTATCTGAGAACCAGAAGATTTATTGTGGTGACCTTTGTAGCACACACACACAATGACTGTTGGGGGAGCTACATACCTTCAGGAACATTCCTCCTTACCAGGCAGTGATGTATTCTGATACCATAATCCGTATTCAGTTACTTCTACCCTTTTATTTTTAGCAAGCTGAAGAAGAAGCAGAAAGAGGCTTCTGTTATTGATTTACTTTTGTCATTGTGCTTACTGTTGCAAGTTGAAGAGGCAATCTTCCGAGTGGGTGTCATGCCTTGGTTTGTCTGAAAACATGCAACTTTCCATTTTGGTGAAGATACAAACAAAAGGCATTTGGATATCATCACTCCTTTCAAATGAATGCCAAGCAAAAAAGATAATGAATGGGATTCTAAGGTGATCTGATCTAAGCCTACTGAAAGTATTCAGAAACTGGGAAACACATTTCACAGAAAACTAATAAAAGATCAAAGCAATGCGGACTCATTGACTGAAAAATCTGAGGGGTATTAATGGAGGAAAATGTATATTAACTTTTATGAGTTTTTAAATATCATTGACTATGTTTATCTAAGGTTTAGCTACCCAAAACCTAAAATTAGCCATCCAAAAACATTACTGATCCAACAATTTCAATCAGATACTTGAGATTTCACTTTCAATATGACATTTTCTTTGAAATATACCTCTGGGATAAGCAACAGAATGTGACTAAATTGATTCCATTTTTTGGCTAAAGCAGCTAGAGAGGGTCAGTAGCAGAGAGAGGGACCCAAAGAAGAAAGGGAGGATTATTAAGGACAAACTTTGCCACTTTGGTTTTTCCTGGAAATGGTCCTCTGTGAGTGGCAGTGAACTACCCATTAAGAGAGGAGAGAGAAGGAGCATCTGACCGAAAAAAATAAAAAACAAAACAACATTTTGCAAAGCTTTCAGTGTCAAACTTCTTCCAAAGCCTTCACTATGACAACCAGATAAAACACACCAGGAAACTCAGCGGACTTGGTACTGGGTCATTTCCTTCCTACCTACCTCAGAAACAAAAGCTCCAGGACATAAAGGAGATGTTTTTCTTTCCACTCTACCTGTGTGTCTTTCCAGGGTGTCTCAGGTTCTAAACAGTGAATCAGTTTATACAATGACATATCCTCCAATGGGGCCTTTTTCTAAAATTAATTTTATTGGCATGTAGTTGCTTTACAATGTTGTGTTAGTTTCAACTGTGCAGCAAAGTGAACCAAAGTATACACGCATCTCCTCTGTTTTGGATTTCACTCCCATTTAGGTCACCACAGAGCACTGTGAGTAGAGTGTCCTGAGCTATACTACAGGTTGTCATTCGTTATATATTTGTACTGAGTATCAGTAGTGTATATATGTCAATCCCAATCTCCCAGTTCATCCCATCCCCCCTTCCTCTCTTGGTTTCCATACATTTGTTCTCTGTGTATTTCTACTTGCAAATAAGATCATCTATACCATTTTTCTAGATTCCACATATATGCGATAATATACAGTATTTGTTTTTCTCTTTCTGACTTTCTTTACTCTGTGTGATGGTCTTGTGTTGTGTACTTAGTCGCTCGGTCATGTCAGACTATTTGCAACCCCATGGACTGTAGCCCGCCAGGCTCCTCTGTCCATGGGGATTCTCTAGGCAAGAATACTGGAGTGGCTGCCATGCCCTCTTCCAGGAGATCTTCCCAACTGATTGAACCCAGGTCTCCTTCATTGCAGGCAGATTCTTTACCATCTGAGCCACCAGGGAAGCCAAAGAATACTGGAGTGGGTAGCCTATCCCTTCTCCAGGGGAACTTCCCAACCCAGGAATCGAACCAGGATCTCTTGCATTGCAGGTGGATTCTTTACCAGCTGAGCCACCAGGGCAGCCCCTATGACAGTCTTCAGAGTAGTACAAAGAACACAGACATGTGTTTTGGTGTTTCTTTATAATAAAATACTTCAGAAACAAAATAAGGATAGAAATTTAGTTTTTCATTGTAAAATGTCTTCTTAGTGATTCATCTCAATCTAATTACGAGTTTGATATATTGAGAAGTAATATATATAATTAGATTTGTAGAACGAATCCAATTTTATTTGGGGGGGGGGTTCAACTGTGCCGTTATTGGTGGTGGTGGTGTTTGTTCCAAACATTGTCTAGAAACAATTAATAGAGAAAGCTTATTGAATAAAGTACATGTTTCTAGAAGAAATAACTAGCTTTAGATTTCTAAATTACAGAGTACAGTCCTTTTCCCCTGTCAAGCCCATTCAGACATGTCATGCTCTTCCCAGTAATCATTGCAGTCATCTTAATACTACACATTTTTCCAAATTAAGTACTTAGATTTCATCATCTGCACCACACTGTTGAACAATTACATTAGCCTTTATTCCCATTTCACGTGTATCTGTAAAATCCATTAGGCGGCTGCTTCTATGTTTCAGAGGAACCTTGGCATTGAATTCGCCTGGACTAAATTGTTCTGGATTCTATTACCATTACCATGGTACAGGAAATGTAACTTAGTTGTTACAACTTTCACTGGATTCTTTTTCTCAATGTTTTCCCAACCCTGATCGTTCCTCCTCTCCTTTCTAAGGTCAAAGCTGTTTCTACATTGTGGGGTTACCATGTGTTCCTTGAGTAATGCTTGGTTGTTTGCTCTCTTTCTTCATAAAGAGTTGCCAGATGGCAACTCTTCCTTTAATGAGCAAACTTTAAAATGTCTCTGTCTAAATTTCCTTCACCCAGTCTTAGATTTATGACTGTGCTTTATTCAGTGAGTAATTACCTGTACAGTATTATAGTTCTCCACCTGCACGCCCAGTCTTCCAGCCCTGCCCTCTTGTTTCCTCTCAACAGTCTTATAATTTAACTAACCTTCAAGTAGAATTCCTAAATGCTCTCGGAGATAGAAGCCGTTAGAGGTTTGTGAGAGATGACTGACACCAAGTATCTCTAACCTATAGTTTCCAAATTTAGGGATATGTGTTTAACTATTTCCTCATACTGCAGTTCTTACTAGATGGGTCAGAGTGTGCTGGTCTTGGTATTTTAAAACTCCACTTAGTATTTTTAAACTCCGTACAGAATTTCTTTGTCAGCTTCTATAGAGATTACTCAAAAGCTTATATAGGACCAGTACTTCAGAATGCATTGCTCCAACACCAAATGGAAAACATGGACTTCCCAAACACTTGCCGTGTCATATGTGCAAAGAGAAAATACACCTAACCAAAGTGGTGCATCCTGAGAGGCTGGGCTTCAGCTCTGAGCAAATGCAATACATTTAAGAATAAGTTCCTTCAAAAATTCTGGCACTTTTATTTAAGTGGAAAAATTAAACATATGTAATCAATCTCTACAGTTTTCCTATGCAATAAACAGTGATCTTCTAGTTCAGGAGATATCCATTCAACTGATTCTTCTCATTCATTAATATGTGGGGTTTACGTAGTGGTGTTCTGGAGTCAGCTTATAACAATTCATCACTAAAGTGGATTGGACTCATCTCTTCCCCCATGGTATCTTGAAATCACCAATGATGGGAATAGTCATATTGTGGGACTTGATAAGCACAAAACAAACACAACATTAGGCAAACACAACAAACTCGACAACAAATTAGAAACACCCCTCCCTTTTTTTTCTGAGACATAGTTATTAAATATTTACCAGCACACTCTTGGATTCATTTCGCTTATTAGCCTCTGCTAAAAGAGACACTGTTTGTCTAAACCAGAAGGAAGAATAAAGGAATGTATGGATAATTCTTATGTGTTGATATTATCATCTTTTCTGGTGACTTTTGGGGTAATATGCAAGCCAAGCCCTCATTGTAAATTCAGGTTTTTGAAATTCTTATCAGCTAACAAAACAGCCAAACATAATGAATCTGGTTCCAAACTGCCACCTACAATTAACAAATAATGAGCCGAAGACTTACACTGTAAGATTTGAGTGAACATCAAAGTGATATGAATGTTTTAGTTTGGTTTGCCAGAGACATTAGCACCCAGGCTATTTATTCAACGCTTATAACATGTAACCAGGAATTCCTTTCATCAAATATATATCCTATGTGTATTTGGATATACAAATGCAGATATGTGTATCCAACCTCTTATTACACATCTCTGGCAACCCAAAGCACATTGCTTTTTTTTTTTTTTTTTTTAATGTATTGAAGTATAGTGAAAGTGAAGTCGCTCAGTCGTGTCTGACTCTGCGATCCCACGGACTGTAGCCCACCAGGTTCCTCTGTCCATGGGATTTCCCAGGCAAGAATACTGGAGTGGGTTGCCATTTCCTTCTCCAGGGGATTTTCCTGACCCCAGGATCGAACCCAGGTCTCTGGCATTGCGGGCTTTACCGAAGTATAGTTGGTTACAAACAAGGAAAGAAGGGGAGGGATAAATTAGGAGGTTGGGATTAACATATATATATATATATATATACACACTACTATATATAAACACACACTGCTTTTTGAGAAAGCCCATTCAATTTTGTAGTGATAATTGTTAGAAAGCTCTTCATATTGATCAACCTGCTATCATCTAATATTACCTTCTGACCCTGATTCTGACCTCCAGAGACATAGAATAAATCTTGTTCCTGTTCTCCAAACTCCAAGTGTTTGAAAGCAGTCTTGATGGACATGCAACTATTTGACAATAGGTTATATGGGCTCCATGTGTCTCTGTTCTATAGATTTAAACATCCTTAGTTCTTTTCTCTAACACTCCTGTTTTCCAGACACTTTATAGCCTTGGTTACTTCTTCTGAATATAATGCTACTTATTAATGGCCACCTCAAAATATGGAACCTGGAGGTGGGGTGGGAGTGGGGCTCATGAGAGAGGGGATATGTGTATACATAAAGCTTATTCATGTTTTGCACAGCAGAAACAAACACATCATAAAGCAATTATACTCCAGTTAAAAACTATGGAACTTGATCTGGACATTGCACTCAAGATGGGATTTTTTCAGTACATAAGGATATATTACATTACCTGCTAACTGAACTGTAGATACTCTATCCACAGGTATATGCTAAAGGTACAGGAGCTTTTTGGATCTTAATCAGTTTGTTTGTTCATATTATACAAAAAGACAGGGAAGCAAACACGCATATCAGGCCTGGTAAATCAGGTCTGCATCATGATGCAAATTAAAACTTTTTAACATCTCCTGGGTAAGAATCCTCTTTAGTACTATACATGGTGTACAGAGAGCAGTCAATAAAATTTTGGTTTTTTTATTTGAATGAACTTGATCTTGTCATCTGAAAAATGTGCTAACCTGCCCTTTAGTTATCCATCCAAGATATTATTTAAAAACTACATTTAACAAGACAGGGCCAAGTTCATGATACCCTCTCAGAGGGTCCTTGTTACCACCCCATGGTAACCTTCATGGAGATTCCTTTCCTGGGCTGGTCTCTACTGCCAATAGGATCTCTAAGCAGCACACGTCTTACTGGTGGTGCAAAGGGGCTGAGTATCTCTGTTCTTTGAAATATTTTCAACATTTCAGCTAACTAAAATCCATGCATTCAACCATACCCTTATTAATCAGCTGGTATTCCATCCTTCCAAGTACAGAACATAAGAAACTTTGTCAGAGAATCTCAAGACTAGATCACTGGTTTTCCAGTTATGTTCCATGGGGTCAGGGCTTTGGATACCTTTCTCACTTCTATTTGTTTAATAGGTTAAGATTCTGCATGGACTTTAATTTGACAAATGAACATTCTCTCCCTACGGAGCCCAGGCAATAGTCTTATAGTTACTGTTCCCCTGTTCTCACCTCTACAGAGACCATCTTTTTAAATTATCTTTTTTTGGAATTTTATCTAGAATTTTCACTTTTAAAAATAATAATTCACTTGCATTTTGATTACCTTTTAATTCCTTTCCCCATGACTCTTTGCAGATACTAGACAGAGCAGTTATAACTTTCAACGTTTTCGTTGATTTAAAACATGAATAGCCCAGGTCTAAGGATTCTTACATAAAACTGCTGAGTACTCTTTCACTCACTATCTCCCACCTTCTTTTTTTACTTGAAATTCTTCCTAACGTATCTGTTCTTCCATTTCTTGTTTAAAGGTTTTTCTCCTTGGTACAGACTGTGGAATCAGAATAGGAAGTAAATGATTCTACTTTGCATCTTTGTATCTGCCTCCCATTTTATTTGTCTGTCATTTCCTCCTCTCCACTGCTTATATAACTTGCTCATATATTTTGTTGCACTTACCGCACTCTATCATATTTATTACAGGGTCATCTCCCCAGCAGACTAGTAGCTGATGGTCCTCATTCTCCACATAGTCCCATTATAATGAGGGAGATATATATAAAACCAATCACCAAAACTAATATATTACTACAAAATTAGGCAGCATACTATGCTGATTAAATCCCCCAGGGTAAGCAATGATGGCTCAGACAGTAAAGAATCAGCCTGCAATGCAGGAGACCTGGGTTCGATCCCTGGGTTGGGAAGATCCCCTAGAGAAGGGAATGGCAACTGCAGTATTCTTGCCTGGAGAATCCCCATGGACAGAGGAGCCTGGTGGGCAACAGGCCATGGGGTCCCAAGAGTCAGACACGACTGAGTGACTAAGCATATAGCACAGAGTAAGTGAGTTACAAGTCAGCTGAGAAAATTAAAAGTAACACATGAGTTCAACAGTGGTAGCTATCACTTGGACTAGCTTCTTTTGCTGGCATGTCTATTAGAAAGAACACCTCCACACGCTCACAAAATAGATTACTCAAAGGAAATGCTAACTGGTGAGAATGTCATATCTTCAGCTGGCTTCCTGTATTCTTTTTTGAGCTCTTCTTCTGTGTATGAATCATATATATTTTTTTTAATTTCTGAATGAGCTAATTATAAGGAGGCTTTTCTGCTCTCTTACCTCCTGCCCCACAGCACTGAGATCAGCTCTTGGAGTGTAACTGCAACCATATCCTTCTCTTTTCTTCCATACAGGTTTTCTATTAATATTATTTTAAGAATTTTCACTCCAAACTGGTCTTGTGAGCCTGACTCAAGCTTTGGAGTCAAACCAAACCTGAGTTTGATTCTCAGTGCAATCACCAATTATCTAAGTAGCTAGACTTTGGCAAATTATCTTCTTCATGCTCCAATTTTCTCAACTGTTAAAATACTTCCTAAGATTGTTTCCGAATCAGGTGAGATAATTTATATAAAGTAGAGAGTTCAGCACCTGATTTTCAATCTATGATGGCTTGGGTCATTCTCCACATCATCCTCATTATTATAGGCAGCAATCAGTGTTTGTGGAACTGAATTATTTTTTCACATTTCTATTGCCACTATCATTGATACATGTGTTAATGACTTTGTAATAACCAGGAGTTTTTATTATTAAGAACACATGAAACCACTGAAAGGAAGTGTTTTTATTTTTGTGGGATTTTGCTTTGTTTTAGCATTATGGTCGATCCACGTTTTCAGTACTGTTTCCCTCGCTATAATTATTTTATATTAAGTTAGTTTCTTCAAGCCTTCGATTCATCAAAAAATTCATCTTGTTGGAATTTACAGTGGAATACCATTACATGGTACAGGGGAAAAAAAAAGATTGACTACCGAGTTGACAATCTCCCACTCACCAATCCCCCACCCCACTCACTCCCCCATCCCATCTGGTCCTTGATTCAGGATAGTCTAAGAATCACTCTGCTGATTCTGGAAATAATGTGTAACATGTCCCATCCCTCAAACATATTTAGATGGGCAAAACTTTTACGCTATTGGGCTTTCGAAACAGTTTACTCATACTTATCAGTACATATCAGATAGATTTGCAAAAGTAAGGAGTTTCAATTCTGTTTAAGAAAAGCTATAATCCTTTAATTTGTAGAGTGAGTCTGGACAAGTTTACACAGTGGCTCAAGAACTAAGTCCTATCTTAAGTAGCATCATTAGAACAAAGCAAATACACACACACACACACACACACAGAGTATTCCTTGAGATATTTCCAATACAGGAGAAACATACATTCACATAAATGAGATAAATATAAGATAAGGATCATTAAATCAAATTATGAGTTAAGACATTACTTATCACCTGAAGATGGCGAAGGCAGAGGAAGGGGGATGCTACTTTCTGAAAACGTTCTGTTTATTTACTTTTTGTTTTTTGCTTATGGGCCAAGACAGGAAGGGATGCCACACAAGTTCATCCAGTCTGGATATTTTGTAGGCCAGGGAAAGCTCTGTCCCATCTCAGGCCTGTAAAGCTATTGTTGCTCAGCAGGGACAATTGTTGCTCTGCCTCCACCTGTTCAGCTAACTGCTACTCCATCTTCAGATTCAAGCTTCGATGTGAAGTCTACCCTCCTCACTCCACCACTTGCCCCACCACTAGATGCAGCTTCTGGTGGTTTTATCAGTAAGTTGTATCACTCTTGTGACCCCAGGGATTGTAGCCCACCAGGATCCTCTGTCCATGGGATTTCCCAGGCAAGAATACTGAAGAGGGTTGCCATTTCCCTCTCCAGGGAATCTTCCCAACCCAGGGATCAAACCTCAGTCTCCTGTGTTGCAGGTGGATTCTTTACTATCTGAGCCACCAGTTGCCCCTTCTACATAGTCTCAATGCCCTGTGTCCAAGTTCAGTTAGGAAATCGTTATCGGTTCAGTTCAGTTCAGTCTCTCAGTTGTGTCTGACTCTTTGTGACCCCATGGACTGCAGCATGCCAGGCCTCCCTGTCCATCACCAACTCTTGGAGTTTACTCAGACTCATGTCCATTGAGTCAGTGATGCCATCCAACCATCTCATCCTCTGTTGTCCCCTTCTCCTCCCACCTTCAAAAATTACTAGATTCCTCTTCTCTTTAATCCATTGATTTCAAGACCCATATCTTGTGCACCAACACACCTAGAGCTTAATGCAAAATAAGCACAAAAGATTACTGAATATATATTAAATATATAAAAAGAGTGTATCTAAGTAATTATCAAAGCAGTTAAGAACACAAGCTGCAGAGTTAAATATTTAGGATTCTGACATAGTACATACCTCACTGCCTATGATTTTGGACAGGTTATTTAGCATTCCTGTGCCTTAGTTTCCCCATCAGTTAAACAATCTAATGCTAATATCTACTTTATGAGATATTTTGTGATGCTCAGTGAGCTTATGCAGGTAAAGTGCTTGAAGCAGTGACATGATTATCTCATATCTGATTCTCTCACCTCTCTTTCACCCCCACCTCCAATCTCTCTCTCTCATTCTCTGTCATACACACACGCACACACACACATATACACAGGTTTGAAGATCATTTGATGGTCTCCGTAAATCACGTTATTTTGGCAAGCCTTCTTTGAGCTCTTGAAAAGGCAGCATTCTTTGGGAAAACAGCACTGAGCCAGAAATGGTCCAAGATACAGATTGTCTTCTAAGGAATCAACTTCAAAAGAGAGCATTTTTTTGAATGTGCTTGTTACTCTGTATGCATTTATTTTATAAACAAAGGAACTTTTTAGACACATTGTGGTTTAATTCCACATTATATTAATAGTCCCCATACTGCATTAGGTACCACTGGAAACTTGGAATCCATCTGTTTTATACAGGGAAAAGCATACTAAAATAGAAGTTAGGGGATTAGATTCTATAAGCATGTCTTAGAGAAGATGTAATTGTTAATAATCTGAGCTTCGGGAATGCATAGAATAAGGAAGCTGCATTTGATGAACTAATGTCTGAAAATTCAATGATTCTATTTTAAGATAGGAAAAAGACATTTAAAGGTATCATTCATGTCAAGGAGAAGAAAGCTCTACAGAATAAATACTCCTGTGAAGATGGGTCATGGGGTAAATGAGTCAGCAAACACAGATGAGGAAATCTTGGAAGACTCCCCAGAGTTTGTTGTACTAGATCTTGAAAGTGAAATGAACATGAGTTAGTGAACAGAAATAAAACGCTCATTGACTTATTTCTCCATTGCTCTAATATAGAAAATGCATTTGAAAATAATGTATGCAGTACTCTAATTTAAAAGAGCATTTATGCTCAGTAGGTTTGGCCTGAGTTTTAAAGGTGCAATCGGGCATATCCTGGAGGAGAGAGCTGGAGAAAGACTTCCAAGGGGATAGCAGAGAATAGTACCTGTCAGTGGTTACACACCAAACCAGATACTGTGCGGAGGGGAGACAAGCCAGTTAACTAGGATGAACTGGAATAGTTCCAGTCTTCACTAGAAATGGCAGAGATGATATTGGATAGGTGAGGAGAAAACCTTGCCAGACCACTTCAGTGATAATATGAGATTTTGAAAATCTTGATTAGAGCCCTTGTGTGTTCTTGAACAAGAGTAAAAATAGTTTGCAGTCTGTATCAAGGATTTTTAGATTCTTAATTGAATTTTTATTTTCAAATGAAACTACTTATTGTAATTTAAGTGACAGGTACACAGCAAAGTGATTCCATTTTATCGGAGAAGGCAATGGCAGCCCACTCCAGTACTCTTGCTTGGAAAATCCCATGGACGGAGGAGCCTGGTAGGCTGCAGTCCATGGGGTCGATAAGAGTCGGACACGACTGAGCGACTTCACTTTCACTTTTCACTTTCATGCATTGGAGAAGGAAATGGCAACCCACTCCAGTGTTCTTGCCTGGAGAATCCCAGGGACAGGGGAGCCTGGTGGGCTGCCGTCTCTGGGGTCGCACAGAGTCGGACACGACTGAAGTGACTTAGCATAGCATAGCATATATATATATATATTTCTCAGAATCCTTTCCATTACAGATTATTACAAGATACCAGGGAACCAACAACCGACCTTGTTGGTTATCTATTTTATACAACATATAGTAGTGTGTATATTTTAATCCCAAACTCCTAACTTATCCTTCTCTCCTTTGGTAATCATAAATTTCTTTTCTGTCTGTGAGTCTATTTCTGTTTTGTAGATAAGTTCATTTTATCATTTTTTTTTAGATTCCACACGTAAGCAATACCATACGATGTTTATCTTTGTCTGTCCGACTTACTTCCCTAATTATGTTAATCTCTAGGTCCACTCACATTGCTGCAAATGGGGTCATTTCATTTGTTTTAATATTTCATCACACAGACACATATATATATATATACGTATATATACACACACCACATCTTCTTTATCAGTTTTCTGTCAGTGGACATTTAGGCAGCTTCCATGTCTTTGCTATTGTAAATAATGCTGCTGTGAATGAACACCAGCATTGTTCATTCATACACGCAGTGTAAACAAGAATGCGTGTATATTTTCAAATTATAGTTTTCTCCAGATAAATGCTCAGGAATGAAATGCTCAGGAATGGAATCAGTGGATCATGCGGTATTGGATTAAGAATCATCTGTAGTTTATTTGAGATACAGTTGTTTCTTTTTCATTCTTAGAGGCCAGTTGGGTTATTCATGTTGTCCTAAAAATTTTCATGTTCTTAAAATGTTTGTTTATTTTTATTGACTTTTAGATTCCATGTGTTATATGACAGCTGCCGTTATTTTTTTTTAAAAAATCAAGCTCTATTAATATGAAATGAAGTTCTTTGTTGTTTTTGTGATGTTACAAGCTTCACAAGGGAGCATAAATATTATAGAACATGGAGATTAAGCAGGAAAGAGGTACTGAAATGAATCCTGGGTGTCCTGCATGTGCTACAGAGTCAGAATTTCTATGAAGTTCACATAGACAAGCCAAGAATTAATGAAAACATAATTTAAATGCCACGGAGACGACAAAATAGGAAAGGTAACCCTCCTGTTGGTTAATGCAGATTTACCTATCTCAGAGGATTGAGTATATGTTAGGCAGTTATACACTTGAATTCCTTCAAAAATCAAATCTTTACAGATAGAAAGATGCTTCTGTGGGCAAATAAGAATTAACAAAAGTGCTAATAGCAGCCAAATAAAGTAATATCCTATTAGTGGACATCAAAGAAAAGTGAAAACAGCTTAACCAATGCATTTATAAAGAAATTTCAAGGAAGGTAATAAATTACAGATCACAGCAAGAAACAAAACCCAATAAAAGGAAATACCTAACTTTGTTAGAACATAGATTTAAGCTCTGAAGTAAAAAAAAAAATTATATAATAAATCAACAGCTTTTGAGAATGTATTTCAGGGACTCTTTGCAACACACACACAGACACACACATACTTGCTACTGTGTAGTTTCCTGCACCTGAGGGCAAAGATCAACCTTTTATTTGTTTTTCAATACATTCAGAGTTGTCAAGTTGTCAAGTTTGGGATTTTTGGTCAGTAATAAATATTCTCTAAATGTCAGACTTTTTCCTATGAAGATGAGAAAATGATGTCTGGTGTCACCAGGGTGTTTTAACTGTGTAATAACTGAGTTGTTGTTAAGATCAGAAAGCATAGTAATGATTACAGTTGATGAAATCCATAAAGTAATACATTAAAAAGCTAAAGAATCAAAAAAGTTCTGTTTAGAACTTCCTTGAATAGTCTCTTACTGAGTTTCTGCATTTATTCCTGTGCTGCTTCTCAGAATGTATGTTTTGCTCATATTCAGAGAAAGTGTCTCTTTCTAAATGCTTTCTTCTGAAGAAAACATGTTATGTGGTGATATAGCGGTAAGAAGTGAAATACTGACTCTGGGTTTCCTGATGAATGAAAATAATTTAGGAAAGAAATATACATGGAAGAGAACAGTTACGGTATGAGACCCAGCCACCCAGGGGTTCTGTTGTGGAAGGTACTGTTGTGGGTCGTCTCCTATGAAATCCTTTGGGGGCGGAGTTTGTTTGGCTACCTGTGTGCAAGAGCCTGCCCCACTGCCATCTGCTCTTGTCTTGCTGAGAGCACACTGACCTGACTGACTGCTTCGGATCAAGGCCTCGTTCATGGAACAGTCTGTACAGAAACCATGTTTGTAATCCCAGCAGCACAGGCCAGCAAAACTTTCCTAGTACATGGCTTCTCTGGAGCCCAAAGACAAGAGCTGTTGTTTCAAGGACATGTTTTGCTGATTCAAGTGGCAGCAGCTTCCACTAAGATGCTATCACCTCTGAACAAGGACACATTTATCCCAACATCAAATGTGTCCATCACGAACTGGGTCTAAAGATAGCTTTCACTGATGGGCATCTGTAACCTTTGGCCTGTTTCACATCATGCTGGCTGAAAGCTCCAACAACTGTAGCTCCTAGATTAGGGGGTTAAGAGTTCCAATTAACAGGTCTTGTGTCCATATAAAAGCCTATCATTTTGATATGTTCATGTGCCTTCCTGTAACTTCTCTAAAGAGAAAAGTAAGAGGAAATGATTTGACTCACAGTTTTGTTTTTTTTCATCCCATATGAATCATTTGTGGAAGTGTAGACCTCTTAATCTCCCACACCTATCCACAAACACTTATGGATTATGGTGACATAGTGTTATATAATAACTTCATTCTTACCAAGTGCAAAAGTGGGGATTCTCAAACCTGCTAAGTCTCTTATTTGCTGCTTTGTATTTCTAGATGACAAAGAATGGCACCGTGGAATCTGAAGAAGCGAGCACTCTTACAGTGGATGACATTTCTGATGATGATATTGATTTAGACAATACCGAGGTGGATGAGTACTTCTTTCTTCAACCCCTGCCAACAAAAAAACGAAGAGCACTGCTGCGGGCCTCTGGAGTTAAAAAGATTGATGTGGAGGAAAAGCATGAGCTGAGGGCCATCCGCCTGTCTCGAGAAGACTGTGGTTGTGACTGCCGGGTGTTCTGTGATCCAGAAACGTGTACCTGCAGCCTGGCAGGCATTAAGTGTCAGGTAAGGATTGGGATCTCAGGGAACCCAAAGGCAAGACATTATACACTACCCACTAAAGAGGCAGTTGTGTTACATATAATGAAGTTTTCCACACGTGGAAAAAACTCTGAAGCAAGGCAAGACACATGATTTAAGAAGAGAGAAATACTAATTCAATGACATGAGTATATGTAATATATATACTTATACATATATATATATACTTATACATACTTATACATATGCATACTTATGCATATACATATATGCATATATAATATTTTATATATTATGCATGTGTATTACCTATACACATATATTTATATATTATTATTTGTATATATATTTATATGTATTATATACATAGTACACATAATCTATAAATATGTATGTGTATATATAATATATTAATGTTTATATATACACATATACATATATGACATAGTGTGAAAGGCAATCCAAACTGCAATTATCAGTTGAAATTGTTTCCCCTTGGATTCATTTATTATACGAGCTCATTTTGGCTTCTAACAAGCAGCCAAAGAGATCATGTCATCCCCACCATTTGAGTTTGCATTCTCTAATCCATCCATGGGCTATAAAATGATGATTGGTTAGAAGTGGTGCAGACTAGCGGAATGATGATTAGACTGGAACTTCAGAAAACTGAGTTCTGTCTCTGTTTTCTGCCACTATGTGAAACTGGCAAGTCAGGTAAGCTTACTGGGTTCAATTTTTGCACCTCTGACCTGAATGGGCTTGACTAGATCAGGGGTTGGGGAATGATTACTCACAGGTCAAATCTGACCTCCACCTGATTTCGTAAATAGAGTCTTATGGAGGCACAGCCATGTTTTTGTTTTTTTCTTTACATGTTCCTAAAACTGTTTTCATAATTCTACAGCAGGCTTGAGTAGTTGCTGGAGAGACTGTATGACTCACAAAGCTTAAAATTATTCTCTGGCCTTAAAAAAAAAAAAAAAAAAAAGCTTACCAACCCCTGAACTAGATGATTCTCAGGTTCCTGTCCATCTGCAGCATTGGTGCTCTGTGATTAGATAGGGGGTGGTATTTTATGCAGAAATTCAACTTTTTCAGTTAAAGCCCTCAGGCAGACAAAAGGAGAAGGCGGTTCTCATCAGTTGAGCAGTTGCTTGAGGTGGATTCACAGAAAAGGAAATCACAGCTTTGAAAGCGGCTCTAGATTCTGGCTCTGACATCTGCTACTGCTTTTTGTTGGGGCCAGGATGACTGGGATCGAATCTGCTTTCTTCTTTGTAACATGGGACATTCCTGAGCTTGAATAAGGTAGCAAGAAAGGCAAGTTCTTCCTGATTGCCTATACTCTGGTCTGCATACAGATGGGGTCTAAGACAGTAAGCATATCTTAGGCGTTCCTTGGGATGCCCAGAATTCCACTCACCACCTGAGTGAGGAGCTCAGTCTTACAGCCCTTGCTGAACCTGATCACTCTATCTACAGAGTCCAATTATTGGAGTAATTCAGGAGTATTGATTAAATAAGCAGCTTCTCTAGAGAAGCCTGTAGTCTAAGGAAGGGGAGGGGAGGGGGAGCCAGCAACTAAACCAGGGTCCCCCAGTTACAGTCATGAATGTGCATACCTATCGCAGCCCCCACGGCGCATCAAATACCAAGGACCCAAAAGAATAAGACAGTGAACCAGTGCGAGTGAATTATCAGGCTGCATGAGACTAAATGGTGTCTCAAGCAGAGAAGTTCATTTTATAAGAAAAGAAAAAACTCATGGCTAGTGTGAGGAGTGTCATGTTATTTAGAGTAAAAATAGCAGATGGGTATGAGGGCAGTAAATTTGTTTAAAATTGGGCATGTGAGCTGGCTTGCTGCTGAAAAAAGAGAGCTGAGGAAAAAGAGAGAAGTACGGGGGGCGGGGCGGAAAATGGGACCGAAATTAATGGGCAGGAGAGAAGGGGTAAGGGAGGATGGAAACAGAAGTAAAGAAAGCGCAGGAGGGATAGACGGACTCAAACCATACCATCAACTTATTTTTATATGGAGCATACGTTTAAAATTAGTTTAAGTCTTCTGTCCTAAGCCTTCACTTCCCCTTTTGTTTCTGTTTGCTGTTTGATTGTCATTTATTCTGGCCTAAGTGGGTTTGTCATCCCAGATTCCAAGGGTTTGCCGTGAGGTACCGGATTTTGATTTGATTTGTTAAGAGTTCCAGGGGGGCTAATCTGTGTTCTTCCTCCCAAGGTGGATCGAATGTCTTTCCCCTGTGGCTGCACTAAAGAAGGATGTAGTAACACAGCAGGTAGAATTGAATTTAATCCTATCCGTGTCCGGACTCACTTTTTGCACACAATAATGAAACTTGAACTGGAGAAAAACCGAGAGCAGCAAATCCCCGCGCTTAACGGCTGCCACGGAGAGATAAGTGCGCACGGTAGTTCCATGGGTCCGGTGGCTCACTCCGTCGAATATGCTCTCGCAGACAATTTCGAGATTGAAACGGAACCACAGGCTGCCGTGCTGCACCTGCAGTCGGCCGAGGAGTTAGACTGCCAGGGGGAGGAGGAGGAGGAGGAGGAGGAAGAGGATGGCAGCAGTTTCTGCAGCGGAGTCACGGACTCCAGCACGCAGAGCCTGGCCCCCAGCGAGTCCGAGGAAGAGGAGGAGGAAGAGGAGGAGGAGGAGGAAGAGGACGACGACGAGAAAGGGGACAGTTTCGTGGAAGGTCTGGGTCCCCACGCCGAGGTGGTCCCTCTCCCTTCCGTCCTTTGTTATTCCGATGGCACCGCCGTCCACGAGAGCCACGCAAAGAACGCTCCTTTTTATGCCAACTCTTCGACCCTCTATTACCAAATAGATAGCCACATTCCAGGAACTCCCAACCAGATCTCTGAGAACTATCCGGAAAGAGAGACTGTCAAGAGCGGTACCCTCTCGCTGGTGCCTTACACCATGACCCCGGAGCAGTTCGTGGACTACGCCCGGCAAGCCGAAGAGGCGTATGGCGCCTCCCACTATCCAGCCGCCAACCCCTCCGTCATCGTTTGCTGTTCCTCTTCGGAAAACGACGGCGGCGTGCCCTGCAATAGCTTATATCCCGAACACAGGTCCAGTCATCCTCAAGTGGAATTTCACTCATACTTGAAAGGCCCCTCCCAGGAAGGGTTTGTCTCTGCGATGAATGGCGACAGTCACATTTCAGAGCATCCTGCTGAAGATCCTTTGAGCCTTGCAGAGAAGAGTAGATTGCACGAAGAGTGCATCAAATCGCCTGTGGTCGAGACTGTCCCTGTTTAGTAGTTTAAGTTATTCTAAGACCAACTTTTCTCCTATTTAAAGCACTGTATTTAATTGGATTTCCTGGGCTCGTTGTGGTTTCAACTGAGGACCAAGAAAACTTGGCCCGTGGTGAAGCTTCCAGACTGTATTTTGTTTTCTCCTTTCTAGCTATGCGACTGTGCCATTGCACAAACGCTATCTCTATAAGGATTTTAAATGATTTCAGACTGTTTTGATAGAAAATGCTAATTTTAAAAAAAGCATATCTCACAGTTGCCTACCTGTCAAACTGTGTGAAACCTGCCAAGCTGTGTAGATCAGAGCTCCAAGTTTTGGATTATCGGGCCTGTGCAAGATTGTTAACTAAGACTGGGAAATGAGATTTAGAGTCCTAATTTTCGATATATCTGAAGATGACGGTGACTTTTTAATGTAAAAGTTATTATTGTAAGAAAAAGATTTAATTGCCCCACGTGTATTTTATTTATGGTAGCTAGAAGTCATGTTCTGATGAAAACGAACTGCAGCATGTTCTTTTCAGCTGAAGATGCATAGTTAGTACCACCAAGCATGCCCACATGGATTGCCTCTGGAATCCATTCACGTTTTTATGATCATGTCTGATCAGATTTGCAAATACTTTCTTAAGGGTGAAATAGGCCTATTTTTGCTATTTTGGACAAACAAATGAGTCTGTATGTGCAGGTCCTTACACAGTTTTCTCTCAAGTCAAGAGTTAGGACAATCCTCTGGTGAGGGCCTAGTTCATTGCCCTCCCTCAGCTGACTCCAGAGATGGAGGTAGAAGGAATTGCCTTTCTTTTTTAAACACAGCATCATCTTGGTTCTTAGCTTGGACAGCACCTTCAAACTCTACTCCCCTGCATCAAAATGCACTTTAGTGCCCCTTCATGGTACCTTGTGAGGGGTGGGGACTAAGAACTCTTTGAGATGAAAAATTAAAAACAAAAAACATTTTTAAAATCTGTAACTATTATAAGGTTCATAGAATTAAATAGAGGAATCAATCCAATGATACTTTATGAAGGAAAAATGACCTGTTTTCCTTCATCAGTCTCAAGACCTAACTCGGTCAAAGCAGAGGAGGCTGAGAAAACATGGAGGAGACACAGCCTCAGCAACCAGCCTTTTTCTACAGCGTGATCAATCCGTCTCTACAAAAATGAGTGTTTAATGAAATTTACACTTAGTGACTAGCTGACTGAAGTGGGGGCCTCTACCCAAATACTCAACTAGGCCTTACTTTTCTGAAGCATTTTGATTTCTCCTGCCTGGGACAATTAGCAGAACAGTCCAGAATGCATTGAATACTTTCTAATTACCTCATGTTCTCTTATAAAAGGGGACAGATAGAAATAAAACATGCACTCCCCACCTTTAGATTATCTGCACTTGGTTTGTCGGAGGACTTCTAAGATCCTGTTTTCCTGTAAATTAGTTTAGGTAACTAAATAGAGTGTTCTAACTTTTTAGTTCCAATGCAATATGACTATGCTAAATCTGTTTCATATTTTTGACCTTCTATTGTTATGTCATTTCACATTTTATGCCTCTTTGAAATGTGGACATGCCTTGCTATTCAGTGACTGCATCACTACTTATTTTTTGTCTCTTAGACTTGGATGTTTAGAAATATGGATATAAATACATTGTAGATCTCAAGTTCTTAGAAAATACTATTTTATTTCACTGAATTTAAAAATGTTTGGTCTAGAGAAAGTCCTCCAATGGAAGAGTTTCTACTAAGACTTGACTTGGGGAAAACATGTTTACTCGGCAGCTCTTCCACTGTGCAGTTGGTTACAGCCCCTACTCTACCCCCACAATGAGCCAACCCAACCTTAGAACCATTAGTATTAATATTAAAGCAGCTTTGGGCTGGTCTTTATGGAGGTAGCAGTAATGGGGGCAGGGATGCTCCTTTTGAATGACAGGCCCTTTGGGCTATTCAGATTGGGGTTTTGCTCAAATCTTGATAGCATATCTCATGTTGTCTGTAAAATTACACTTTTTAGTGCTTGATCTCCAAATTTTTCCCCCTATCAATACAATCTAAAGAGCACAGGCCCAAAGAGAAAATGACAAGACACTATTGTTCCTTCGTTTGAGCACATGAAAAATCCTGTGTGCCATATTGATTAGACCATTGCAAGCCTTTGAAATAGTTACTTATGTGTGAAGCACTCAGCTTATGCTTGGAACACAGTGAGGCAGAGTTGGGCAGAGGTGTCTCTGTGCAGAATTGAAGGGTAGAATGCCAGTCTAGATTCTGAAAGGATGGATATTTAATTCAGTTCAGCTTTGTTTTCACAAGAAGGTTGACACCTACTTGTTTATGTTGGACTGGGTCTCTGTTTTGTAGCTTCATTTCCAAAAAGATGCTTAATCTAGAAACAGGAAAACAAACAAAAAACAGAGCTTTTTCCCCTATCTGTCCAGTTGGGGTCAAAAGTCACTGCTACACAGGATTAACCTTCCAGCCACAAGAGCTTCTGTTCCAAACGTTCATATATATATTTATAACCTAACCCCTAAATATTGCCTACGTACACAGATTACCTATGAAAACACTCGCGTACATGCCTCCCTCAACACACACAGTAGGTGTAATACCACACATCAGAGAATGACAGATTTTAGGCCAATGAGGAGTACTGAATTTTCCCTACCCTAGCATTTGGTTGGGTTTTATGATCTACGACTGTGGTCTGGAAATGAAGAAAATTTTAAAGCTATAGTTTAAATATACTGGTTCAAAGTTGTAAATAATACTAATGGTGAAATCATTTCATTGTTACTTTTTCCCAGAAAAGCTGAGCGAGCACAGTGTGCCATTTGACTTTTTTTTTTTTTTTTCCATGAATAGATCATCTATTCAACAAAAAAATGCCCACATGCCAGGAAGGGCTACAGTTTTTCTAAGCATTTTTAAATGGGGACCAATAGCTGGACGCAGCCAGTGGATTCTTCAGATCTTTACACGGAGACACAGTAACCTGACCTGCAGCTGTTGTATTACCCCCGTAGTATAGCTAGCCAAATTACAGTCTTGTTTTGACACACGGCTTTTTAGTCATTCACTGTCAATGGCAAAGCTTCGTGCTTTAGTCCCTGTTGTTTTAGCACCAGCCCTCTACCTTTTATTAGGGTTTAATTCCCAGTTATAATCCAGGCCAAATTGATTTGCAAGTCAAGTGGCTGGAGCAGCTTGCATTTCCTTTGTCATTCTAGGTTTCCTCGGGGAGAAAGAAATCAATCAAAGAGATTTACTTTTTTCCCTTCTCTTGATCATTGATTATTTAAGACATCAGTAAAATCCATTTGTCTTCTGTCTTTTGGTTAATTGAAGAATATGGTTACCTTCTGAAAGCCAGTCTTTTCTTTGTGGTGAAACAGCATTTTTCCCAGAGTGCCAATCACATATAAAATTTGAAGCTAATACTTACTAATTAATTTTATTATTAAAATCTTCATAATCATATATAGCCCAGCAATACCTCCCCCAATAAAAACAATAAATTGCAGAAACACTGGTCACACATTAACAAAGGAAAAAGGAGATTATAAATGATTATATTCTTTAAAATTGTATCCTCTGACAGGTGATTTCTAGGCAGAATTCTGGTTTGGTTGTCATTAAGCAAGGAAATGAATGATTTATTTCCTATTAACTGATATATCACTGATTCTTTGGTTAAACTTCTGAGATTGTTGTACAAGTCAAAATCCTTTGGACTTAACATATTTACAATGTGTTTATCAATTCTTTCTTTTAACAAATATTTATTGAACACCTACTATGTTAGAGGAACTGTCCTAGGTGGTTAAAAAGAGGGGAAAACACTACAAATTCTAAGGGATTATGATAATGATGAAAAGTGGAATGAAATAATCAAGCCTCATTACAGTCCTTTTAAGTTATGACTTTATAAAGTGATGATAGAAAAAATGACATAAATTCTTGTCTGACTACATGAAAACTGCAACTAAAAAAGATACTTCTTTTGCCTAAATTAGTAGAACTCACTGGATCCTCCTACTTCCCTCTCTATCTGAAATTTATGAATTAAATTTGGCCACAACTAGAATAACTTACGGGGAAGGCAATGGCACCCCACCCCAGTACTTTTGCCTGGAAAATCCCACGGACGGAGGAGCCTGGTAGGCTCCAGTCCATGGGGTCGCTAAGGGTCAGACACGACTGAGCGACTTCACTTTTGCTTTTCACTTTCATACGTTGGAGAAGGAAATGGCAACCCACTCCAGTGTTCTTGCCTGGAGAATCCCAGGGACAGGGGAGCCTGGTGGGCTTCTGTCTGTGGGGTCGCACAGAGTCGGACACGACTGAAGCGACTTAGCAGCAGCAGCAGCAGAATAACTTAACCCAATGAAAAAGAGATTTTCACATAATTGCTTCTTCGGTGTTAGACCTATGTAAGTTATACTAAATTTATACCAGCACTCCTACCAGACAGTTTCAAAGGCAGTTTGACTCACACATAACCCAGGAAACCTTTCAGGAAACCTTTGAAGCAACAATGTAGAACACCATCACTCATTTCTATTTACAAAGAGCCTATAAAATAGCTAAGCTTGAGTTCCTGGTTCCAACAGCATTGCCTTGCAGCTTGCAGAAAACAGGTCGCTCAGCATCCTTACTTTTAGCCAGGGATTACAAACCATTGAATTAGCAGGTAGAAAATCGACATCCTCCGAAGTTAAGAGACTACCCTTGTAAAAGGTGCCACAAGACTTCCATTTCTCCAAATACAGACTTAATCTTTCTCTTCAGCATGGCATCTGCTCCTTGTTGTCTCAAAATAGTTCAGAGTTTATTATTGTAGTCGATGTATAAAATACCAACCTTAAATCGGAACTAGCTTCATGCTTTCTGAAACTAAGCTATGAATTCTTACCATAACCAACACCAAAAACTAAAGCCTTAATCACTCTTAGTTCTAACACAAATTTGCAACTACTGATTACATTATTCATTCTGAAATCTGCTAACTTGTACTTGAGTAACTTAAATGCCTAAGCCGAATGCCACAGCTCTGCGCAAATAGCACAACTCATCAGATGTTTTCTGTAGCATTAAAGAATGTAATTGACTTAATTTAACTGAATATCAGCAATTTGAAAACTCGACTAGAATTATAGAAATTTTGGATGGGGTGAGAATGGACTATGAGCTTTAAAAGTTATGGTGTCTCCTACGAATCAAAGTTTCAGCTGAGCTGAGAAACTAGAATTTTATTTTACTAGAAAAACTGGATTCATAAATGGCAACCCAAAACCTAGAAGTTACAGTGTGGAGCCTCATAGCCCGGTTGGTGTTCACGTCTGTGACCTACTATTCCCATCAATTACATCTTCCTATCTAAAAATAATTTGATGCTTTGAAAAAAAAAATACGGAGCTACAGCATGATAAAAAAAAAAAAAAAAAACTATTTTAAAGATGTAAACACATTTTATATTAAAAAGACTGATAGATTCTTGTCAAAAGTCATGAATATGGAAATGAAAGAGCTCTTTAATATTTCACCTGCCAAATCTGTATATTGAATGTGATTATTTAAAACAGTTGTTTCTAGGTTTTATTTCAACCCCTCTCCTACAAAGGGGAGCAAGAGATTCCTCCCTTTCTAACAATGCAAGTATTTTGGTTTTTTTCTTTCTTATCAGAAATTCAAATTGAAAAGCTTGATGTAACCTGGGTTTTACTTGATAAGTAGCCCTGGGGTTAGTCTAACTTTGCGCTGTCTGGGTAGTAAGAGTAATAAGGCCTTGATTTCTGTATCCTGGCAGTGGTGATTCAGACAGAATGATGGGAAGCAGGAAGGTCTTTACAACCAGATTCAAAACCTAAGCCAGTTCATTTTTATGTGCAGTTTTTGTAATCTAACGTATAGCCTGTGATTTTAGTAAATTCAGATACTTGGTACATTCATGGAAAATGAATTTCAAAGATTTAAGTCAGGTTGTTGACTACTTTCTTTCACTTGTGATAAATATATCACTATACAGGGTAATTGTTTCCACTTGATACTCTACACTTGCTTTAAATTCAAGAAAAGCCAACTCTAGTGTGTCATTTTATTTCATCGCATAGATGCTTCTGGCAGAACTGAAGTTTCAAGAATGTAGAATTTATGTTGGACAATGCTTGTATTCAGCGTACTAATGGTGGCATTCCTTTCTTTGCATTACTCATTACCATGGCGATAGTCAGCTCAGTTCAATGACTCATTCTAGTGATGTGTGAGGCTGCTTAAATATTTTTAAGCTAATATATATTGATTAGAAGGGTTTAGGAGAAGACAAATTTATGGTAGAAATTAGCCTAGCCTTTGTCTAAATTAATTTATGTGACCTATTTGAATGACTTCAGTTGTAATTTTGGAATACTTCTTTGTTAGGTATTCTCCTTTCTCTTGTGGCTTTCTCACAATATTTTTATCTGGCTTAGCAGAATATTGCAAGTTATTTATTAATGAATATTTTTAGAAGGGAAATTGACTTAGAAAATATTTCTTTAAAAATTGTCTAGGAGCTTCTATCACCCAAGCTCTTTATCAAGCTCTCCTGCCATGTTGGGTAGGACCAGAAATGACCTTGTCAGGGGTGTGACCTCCTAGTATGGTTTTGTTGTTGTCTCTAAGTAGGGAATCTATACAAAATAAAATTGAAATTTCTAACTTTGTAGCAAAATTTATCCAATTTTGTTTTGTTCCTTCTTTTTACGTTGGCCACCAAGCTTTTCTCCTTAGCCATAAATAAAGCGCTTATCTTTAAAAAAAATTCAAAGATCTCTATACCATTTTGAAACGATACTTAAACATGAAAGAGAAATGAAATGAAATCCTTATTGAATTCTTCTAAAGAGGAAAAACCCAAATATCTAAAACTAGAATATAAATTGCCCAAGGTTAGCTGTTGTTTTATTTTTAATTTAGTGTTGATCCTTGAATGTTTTAATGATACCCAAATGATTTCTGAATATAATTGATTTTAAATTTTAGTAGTTGGCAAAGTCATTTCCTCTTTACCATAACCAAATAAGGTCCACTGCCACAGGTTACTGTCTGTGTCTCGATTCATTAGGCACTAGTCATGCCAAATGGGTATCTCAGCATAGTTTCATCTTTTCAAAGATACTTAAGATGGCCAACTGTGTGTGAATAATGGAAAGTTTGAGATTCTTCTGTGTTCTTCAAATTTTATAGCCCTGTGGCTCCAGAGGTCATCTAACTCATCCATCTACCTCTAGGGAGGACTGTCACTCAGGCATGCTCTGCAGGATAGATACCCATCTATTCTTAACATCTCTGGGGACGATGGTTTCCTTAGCAACACAATCCAGTTCTCTTAGGCTTTTCTCACAGTAGGAAAATGTCTTGGCCTGTCTTTGTGAACTAGGCACCTGGCAACAGATGTGGTGATTTGGGCCATTGTCCTAGGAGCCTCAGAAAGTTGGGTTTCCTTTACCTTTGGTGTTTATTACATTTGATGATTCCCTAAGACTCCTAAGAAATCAGAATCTTAAAAATAAAGATGTGTGTATTGGGACAATGTTCAGTAACTTGACCTGCTCATGACAAATACTGCTATAGTTTTTGGTTTGTTTTTATCTTCTTTTTTGTTTTGCCACTGCTATATCCGGAAAAGTGACTGTTTCAGATCCCCAGTGACAGATATCAGAACTAGGATCAAGTGACTCCGCTTTTAAACTGCTCAATTTTCTGAGAAGTTACAGTTACAAAAAGGGAGCATTTTCTCCCTTCTTGCTTCCAAATAGGTACTTTCTCATTCATCTTTCTATACCCTAAAATGACAAAGGAGAATCTCTACTTTTCCCACTTTTTCTGGGGAATGGACTGGCGATGGAGAGTCTGGTGTGGGATTGAATGACTCCAGAGAAATTACTCAGCCACCATTTGATCCCAGCCTTTGTCCCCATGTTCTGGAAACAGTGGCTGCTTGCCTTCTCAGGGTTCCACACAACGATTTAAAAATGTGTTGTCCTGACAAGGCCTGAAAACAGAAGGACGAGTCCAGGAGGGTGGTGATTTTTTTCTGATTACATCACTTGATCCAAGCACTGCCTGCAGAGAGCTTTTTCTGTTTGTTCAGAGTTGCCTCCAGCTTGGAGTTAGAACTAGCAGGAAAATAAGGAGCACCCTGGAAATCAATTTCTCCTCTCTCTATGGGATTTTTTCCAATCTAGGTACAGCTGCTTAACTCCCCCAACTCAGATGATCTTGTGAAATGACAGCCACATCCATGTGGTTGCTCCCCATAAATAACATTAGGGGAAATGACCTTTTTTTGCTTTAAAAAAAACACACACAAAAATCCTATATATTGCTTATGTAAAGAATGTTGAATCATTTGGCCCATGTTTTAATTGACTCTAGACACCTCTATGGAAATAAGTCTGAGGCGTAGTTTGTGAAACATGTTTCAAAAGTGTTTGATGTAAAATAAATGCTAGACATTTACAGTACAGAAATAGTTTTTTAAAAAAAATGTAGATTACAACTCTGTTCCTAAGAACCTCAGCCTTTATTGTGTCTTAGTAAAGCTGATCAGCTTTCATTTTAGTTGATTGCATTTCTGGTGTAATAGCCTCTTAAGATAGAACTATTAATACATATGTACTGGTTAATGCCTGTTAATGCAGAAAACGGCACTTTGTTATTTCAGTGTGTTTCCCTCAGTGTCACAGGGTATAACAGTTTGATAGGAAAAGGTCATCTGACATTGGTCAAAAATGCATTCTCCCCATTTAAAATGTGTATGTATAATTGGTTGCATAGACAAATAATGTCACCTTTTGCAGTATCTTTATCTTGATCATAGTCTTAGACATTAACTGTGTGTCCACTTTCCAGCTGCCATAGAAATTTGGTACATTTGCAAATTCTGGTGAAATTTTGTGAGCGGAATGTAATGGTAGATCAAATGATCCAAAGCACTTGGGTGTTATCCTTCAGTCTACATTGAACCATTCGGACATTGGGAATGGTCTTTACACAAGGGAAGTCTTTTGAGAGTATTTGTGGGTTTTTTTGTTTATTATCTGTTGGATTTCACTGGCAAAAAAAAAAAAAGTAATCTAAACACAGTGGGATCACTTCACCGTATAACATTTTCTATATTGTGATTGGTTTTATCTTTTTGTTGACTCTTATTATGACCTTTACTCAATTTCAACAGTATTTCAATAGATACTTTATTACTGTTATGCTCAATATAATCACTTAGAAAGGTTGACGGGAAGAAAATCAAACTACAAGTCATACATACCTTCACTTTACACTAAGACATCATGTTGTATGTCACATAGTTTCTAGATTGATTTCTCTTGTGTATAAGTTATAACATCAAAGATGCCAAAGGGTATATAAAATAAGCTACAGTAATAGTCAACAGAACTTAACCTGGACCTTATGTTGTAATAATTTATTCATATTAGCTGTAGTCTTCTGTATTTATATTTTCAGTATTTATTATGAATGACATGGAAATTTGTGTATTTATTGTGGCTTTTTATTGCAGTGTGTATATATATATATATATTACAAATTAGCATTTTTAAGTCTTATCCTTAAGTTTCTTTTATTAGTGGCACTTGTATTATGCTGTACTTTTTATTATATATTGTACAAATATCTTGTCCATTTGTTTGCAGCAGAGTAAAACCAGTTTCTAAATTGTATCTACTGTTGCATTTTGTGTAAATCTTTTGTTCTTACCTTCAAAGCAGTCACACACATACAAGAATACCTCCCTCCTTCGGTATAACAGATACATCCCTGAAAAGTTGTGTGTGAAGCCAGTTCCTGTGAAATGACTCAAAGATATGCTAACTCCACTGTGATTGATCTCTAAGTGGAGATGCTTAATAACATTTTTCTTCCTCAGCTGTATTCAACCCTTTCATCAAGTAATGACATGTAAACAAATATGAGGGCCAGAGAGGAACTTCCTATTCCAGTGAAACTGGGGAGGATATTTTTACCAAGACAAATCCAGTCTTTTGTAAGTAGTGTCCTGCAATTCACCTGTTTAGTAGTATTTGTGTTTTGCTTTGCTTGAAGCAGAATCTGTGTGATTTTGGTATTTAGAATATGTACACATAGATACGCATACATGCCTATCTGTTTAATCATGCTGACTCAGGATAACCAAACTTCTTTTTATTGGCAGTAGAATGAAGAGAAAAGAAAATGGATCCTTCCAAATTTCCTATTATATACAGGTCACTGTCTTCAACTTGTTTTTCTTACATTTGAACACTAGATCTATATTTTTGAAAGTTAAATCATAATATGTGATTGATCACCCCAGAACACAAATGTGATCATGTTGCTCCCTTACTTAAAAAATCTGTGGAGTTCCTTCCTCATTGTTGACAAGATAAAATACAAACTCTTTGGAATGTCCCCAGGGTTTCCCTGATAGCTCAGTTGATAAATTTGTCTGCAATGCGGGAGACCTGGGTTTGATCGCTTGGTTGGGAAGATCCCCTGGGGAAGGAAAAGGCTACCTACCCCAGTATTCTGACCTCGAGAATCCCATGGACTGTATAGTCCATGGGGTCGCAGAGTTGGACATGACTGAGTGACTTTCACTTTTGGAATGTCCCCACGAGGTGATGTAAGATCTGGGGACAGCAAATCTCTCTAGCTGTTTTACTTGTCAGACTGTTTGTTCCATTGCCCACAGACAAACGGCTCAGACTTGGCCTTTGCTGTTTTTGTTCAGTTGCCCAGTTGTGTCTGACTCTACTACACTATTTTTTCTCTGCCTCCTCCTTTGCCCAGAATATACACCCCACAACTACATCCTGACAGCACAATTCTAGTGAGTACTTCTTTTTTGAACAATAACTCAAATGCCCCTTCAGACTTCATGTTGCCTTTCTGAACCTCCTGGATGGCCTGCTCTTTTATGCTAAATGCAGATGCTACGGGTAGTGCTAGTGGTAAAGAATCTGCCTGCCAGTGCAGGAGACATAAGAGATGCGGGTTCCATCCCTGGGTCGGAAAGATCCCCTGGAGTAGGAAGTGGCAACCCACTCCTGTATTCTTGCCTGGAAAATTCCACGGACAAAAGAGCCTTGAGGGCTGCAAAGAGTCGGCAGCCTACATGACTAACAGCACAGCACTTCAAGTCTCACTGAATTTATTTACCTATTTACTCCCTCTACAGGACTCCCTGAGAACCAAAAATGTGTCTTTTTACTCACCATGTCCTTGGCATCCAACTTAACACCCAGAATATAGTAGATGCTTAAAATATGTTTACTGACATATGTGCAGTACAAATCTGAGTGGTGCATTTGCAGGAGTTCAGATGATGGAAGAATGGCTGTCTGAAAGGGTGGAGATGGTGTCAGATTCAACAGGAGAATAAATTTTACAAGTAGGGTACATCCAGGTTCCAAGATGTGGGATGGCTTGAGGAGAGACTGAGTCAGGACCAGGTCACCCCCTTCTGTGCAGGATAGAAAGACGCTGCTAAGAGCAGATGATATACCTTGAGGAACAAATGAGCAATCGGATGAGGAAAATCTATTCAGATATTGCAAAACTCTGAAGACTAGTCTGGAGAGTCTTCCTTTTACCCTTAGGGAAGGAGGGAAATCTTGAAAGTATTAGAAGAGGAGGTTCAACCAAGTAAGAGTGATGCTTAACTGTGAAAGCACTGTGGTTGCAGGATACAGACAGTTTGGGAAGATGGGAATGCCAGAGTCGAAATCTTCCTTGTAGCTATTGAAGTCACTACTCATTCATCAAATCATTGTCAAGGGCCTACTATGTTTAGGACATTTTGCTAGATTACAAGGGGGCAGCATGAACAAGACAGGTCCCCTCCAGACAAGCAAGGACAAGGATCCAGACAATTATGGCAAAGAAAAGGTTGGTTATTTGAATGCCTGCTTGGATGAGAGCAGCAAAAAGATGATGAACTCAAGACACTACAGGTGGAGCATTTAAGTGAACAGGGAAGAATTCAAGTGAATAGATACATCATGAACAGAAATTGGTATTATAAGGAGGTGTGTTCATTTTGGACAAGGAGTGTTGCTGGAATACTCAGTGAAAATACCAAATGGACAGAAGGAAGTAGGAATCTAGAACTTAGATAAAGATGCGAGATTGAGAGTGAAAAGGTGTTTAAAGAGGTAACTAAAGAGAGATAATGAGAATGGTATAAAGAAGGACTGAAGCTCGCAGAGGCGGAGGTGGCGCAGGCTGTGCTCTCCAGCAGAAATGCTGAGATGCAGTTTAACAAGCAGGATTTTCCTTAGAGACCAGTGCTTGTGGAAGCTTGAGGAGGACACAGGTGAGCAGGAGATCAAGCTACAAAGCAGATCCAACAAAGCCCCAGCCAGCCATCCCCAGTTGGGTGCTCTGGACAAGAAAGGGCTTCTCCAAGCCTGGGGGCTGAAAATGGTTGGACCTTTATACCCACCCCAATCAATCACTGAACGTGGTCCCCCGGGAAGGGAGTGCTCTGGGGCAAGTTGGTCCTCTGTAGTAGAAATGCCCCAAAATAGAGCTGCACGCTGGAAACTGTTTACTGAGCACTCTCAGAAGCTGGGGAAGCCCTACCCTGGAAGGCAATTCTTAAAGGTGACAATTCTGTGTCTTTCACGGACCACAACTCAGACCCACTTCTTCATTTAAATTCCAGGGGGCAGGCCTTCTGGAATTCAAGAAAACTTAGAAGAGCTTGGTTAGTAGAATGAACTATAGCTTTTGTCACTGCGGATGGTCTTAGAACCACCCCTGATACGCATTATCTCCCTTGTTCACTATACGTTCTACTTTCTCCTCAGCTTCAGCAACCACTTCTGCTAATCTCAGTGGCTTCCTTGGTGCTAAGACCCAGACCCAGGAGGCATCCTAATGAATAGTTCTGCCTGTTCCCACTGTATAACAGTAAACCTATCTCTTCCTGATGATCAAGATCAATTACTTCTACTAAGATGGCAACTCTTCTCCCTGCCCCAAATGCCCAGGCAGCAGCTTACATTCTTTGGGAATCTCTAGTCCCCTGATAAAAGTGTGCCCACTTTGAGAACTGGGACCTCTAGCCTGGCAGAGCCTATAGAATTGTGGAATAGGATGCACAGTTTTCCCCAGTGGGTCATATTAAGTGGGGCCACTTCTGCTTTCACCCTATGGAAGAAACACTTGGGTTCCTAGACCCATGTTTTCTTTCTACTGGGGATGTTATAGTGTATAAAGGTCTAATGTATAGACTACATAACCCCATCCTGTAGAATTTCACCTCCAAACTTGCACTCCAGCTGCACCTTTAGCAGGCCAATCAGCACTCTGTCGGGTCGGCAGCTTCTGAGTCCATGATATGGCCAGTGAAAGCTCATAGTCACAAGCCCACTACACACTTCCTTTCTTATAAGTTAGTTCACTGTTCTGATATGGTGTGATGCTGCTGCTGCTGCTAAGTCGCTTCAGTCGTGTCCGACTCTGTGCGACCCCATAGACGGAAGCTCACAAGGCTCCCCTGTCCCTGGGATTCTCCAGGCAAGAACACTGGAGTGGGTTGCCATTTCCCTCTCCAATGCATGAAAGTGAAAAGTGAAAGTGAAGTCGCTCAGTCGTGTCCGACTCTTAGCGACCCCAGGGACTGGAGCCTACCAGGCTCCTCTGTCCATGGGATTTTCCAGGCAAAAGTACTGGGGTGGGGTGCCATTGCCTTCCCTGGATATGGTGTGATAGGGGGTCTCATATGAGCAGATTAAATATACTGTAAGCCTTGTAGCTAAGAAAAGCAAAATCAAACTTGGAATATATATATATATATATAGGGGAAGGCAATGGCACCCCACCCCAGTACTCTTGCCTGGAAAATCCCATGGATGGAGGAGCCTGGTAGGCTCCAGTCCATGGGGTCACTAAGAGTCGGACACGACTGAGCGACTTTACTTTGACTTTTCACTTTCATGCATTGGAGAGGGAAATGGCAACCCACTCCAGTGTTCTTGCCTGGAGAATCCCAGGGACGGTGGAGCCTAGTGGGCTGCTGTCTATGGGATCGCGCAGAGTCGGACACGACTGAAGTGACTTAGCAGCAGCATATATATATATATATATTTAAGTTAGAAGCAAACAACAGCAGCAATGAAAAACAACCTCTTATCCATCTAGGACGTAGGAAGTCCAGTGTAATTAATCTGCCAATAAATGTCTGGTTAGACTTCTGGAAAAATAGCATCATATCAAAGGCTTACCATATTGAGTCTGTTGCTGGCATTTTGTAGTTTGGGCAGCAGTGGTAGCTTTATCTACCTTGGTAAATGGGAGGCTGTGCTCAAGGGGCCAGCATAACTTTCCTGCTTCCCACTGCTGCCCAATTCACGGGCCTGTCATGGCCGCACTGAAGTAGACAATGGCTGAGGCTCACTGCCGTTAGCTGGCCAAGTTTTTCTGCCTACATCAGCATAATGTGAGCCACAGTGGTGAGTTGCACATACAACTTTACGTTTTATGGTAACTGCATGGAAAATAGTAAAAAAAAAAAAAAAGATATTTCAAATTATTTTTATTCACCCTAATATAAAAAAATATTTCAATATGTAATCAACAACAACAAAAAACATTTTATGTTCCTCTTTTTTTGTACTCATCAATCTTTGAAGTCCAGTATTTTCAATAACAGCATGTTTCAGTTTGGACAAGCCACATGTGGACAGTGGACAAAGTAATAGGCAGAGTGGGTCCATAGTGCCGTTTTGTGGCCCTTCTGCCATGGATGCTGTCTGGTCAGTGTTAACATGAAATACACAATCCTCACACTGTGTGCCCACTCTCATAGACCCACCAGCACGATCCTACCCCAGACCTCCTTTTCCCTAATCTGATCTCTCTTATCTCAGGGCCCTGACTAATCAGCCAGGCCATTCACTTCTGTTCATGATCCATATATCTTAACAGAGCCATTTTCCCTTCCACACCAGAACAGCCAGGCACACCACTGATGCTCTGCCCATATGAAATGTCTTCCCCAGCCACTATCTTTCAAAGCTAACCTTAAGTGACACCACCCTTATGGCAGAAAGTAAAGAAGAACCAAGGAACCTCTTGATGAAAGTGAAAGAGGAGACTGAAAAAGTTGGCTTAAATCTCAACATTCAGAAAACAAAGATCATGGCATCCAGTCCCATCACTTCATGGCAAATAAATGGAGAAACAGTGGAAACAGTGGCAGACTTTATTTTGAGGGGCTCCAAAATCACTGCAGATGGTGACTGCAGCCATGAAATTAAAAGATGCTCACTCCTTGGAAGGAAAGTTATGACCAACCTAGATAGCACATTAAAAAGCAGAGAAGTTACTTTGCCAACAAAGGTCCATCTAGTCAAGGGTATTGTTTTTTCCAGTAGTCATGCATGGATGTGAGAGTTGAACTATAAAGAAAGCTGAGCGCCAAAGAATTGATGCTTTTGAACTGTGGTGTTGAAGAAGACTCTTGAGAGTTCCATGGACTGCAAGGAGATACAACTAGTCCGTCCTAAAGGAAATCAATCCTGAATATTTATTGGAAGGACTGATGTTGAAGCTGAAGCTCCAGTACTTTGGCCACCTGATGCAGAGTTGACTCATTTGAAAAGACCCTGATGATGGGAAAGATTGAGGGCGGGAGGAAAAGGGGAAGACAGAGGATGAGATGGTTGGATGGCATCACCGACTCAATGGGCTTGAATTTGAGTAAACTCTGGGAATTGGTGATGGACAGGGAAGCCTGGTATGCTGCAGTCCACGGGGTCACAAAGAGTCGGACACGACTGAGCAATTGAACTGAAATGAACTGAGCCCTTGAGTGAGGATGCAAAACAGCTGCCATGCATTTTGGGCTTACATTGCATCTACTTTCCAAACAAAATTCAAGTTTTTTTCCTCCTCCTTAAGGAATGGACATAAGGAATCCTCCACATGGTAGAAGGGTGAGCTGAGTGCGAGGTGCTGACACAGAGATGGAAGATGGGGCTCCCTGTTCATGCAGCTTCCTATGCCTTCCAGTCTGGTTTGTGCTAAGCCCGAGTCTTTCTGCTTTGATTTTTACCGTGGATCACTGGTAGCCCTGCCTTATCTTTAGACTTAGTGCCTTTGTTAAAAACCCAGCTTCTAAGATCTGATTCCAAAGGCATGGTCACTTGGCATCCCCTTGTCAGGTATTTAGTCTCTACCAAGCCTCAGGAATATATTGAGTTATTTTTCAAAAGGCATATAAACTACTACTACAAACGGCAATGCCTTGATCTACAGGCCTGGCTTGTGATTATGCCACTGGTACTTGCCCTAACCTCCATACCACATCTTTTGCCATCACCTCTAATGTCATAGCTTCTGCCACACTTTGACACTGCAACCAGGACTTGCTACACAGACCTTGTCTGCTCTGTGTTCACTCAGAGATGGTAGTTTGTCCCGTTGTCCAGTTTATGATCAGAGCAGCGTTCCCAGGTGTGTAAAACGCTGCCTCCAGAACCCAGAGTCTTGCTGGGTACTGTGCTTCCCTCCTCATGGTAAGAGATGCAATAACTTATTTCTACTGTGAAGGATATGTCTTGGAATGACCCAGACCACAGGATCCCCAAAGATTATGCTGATATGGCAGGCTCCTGAATCTTCAAAGGGTTTATCTCCTGCCCTTTAGAGCACCTAATGCCTCCAGCATGCTGACCATTTATTACTCACCTGGCCTGATTTGCAGAATATCAGAGATGGGGTGGTATTAACTGCAAGATGTCCAGAGAATCAGTATCTCTTTGCACTATATTATGACAAAGTACAAAACTAAATGTATATTGTCACCCAATCCACATGAATGCAAACAATTTCACTTCTCTTTTCTGGTTGGAAGAGAAAGGAATACATTTTCCAGATCCATGACCTCACTCACGTACCTGAGGTTCGCTAGCCTTCTCTAGCAAACGTTCTATCTGACATAACAACTGCAATTGCAGCGGCTGCTTGGTTGAATCTGCAATAATCTATTCTCATTTTCCAAGATCTGTCTGCATTCTACGGGGACTTAGGTGACTTAAGTGAAGATGTGATAGGACCTCCACCCCTTGACACCTTAATTTAAGGATAAGACTAATTTTCACTGTCCTACCTGAAATGCAACCTTGTTTATTTTATTTTACTTTGATTAGAGGGAAGGGGCAGGAACAGTTTCAGAGATTTCCTCTTGGCCTTCCTCACTATTATAGCCTTTATCCCATAGCCAAATGTCCTGTGTAGGGACTTCATGTATACCAAATATGTCAATCTCCATTATGTGATCTGAGACAGGGGAACTGACCACTAGTGGATCTACAAACCTAGTGGACTTAAGCCAGCCCTGGACTAGGACTCTGTTTATTTCCTGGTTCTTACAGGTCCCCTCTTAAACAGGAGGCTCATGGTGAGGCTTCAACTCTCCAGATATAGTCAAATCTAAAGACACCCACTCCAGTGTTCTTGCCTGGAGAATCCCAGGGACGAGGGAGCCTGGTGGGCTGCCATCTACGGGGTTGCACAGAGTCGGATACGACTGAAGCGACTTAGCAGCAGCAGCAGCAGCAGCAATGCAGCATCAAACAGTCCTTAAGTGTTAAGGATATTCCTCTTTCCCTGGTGCACAGTCATCTAAGTAAATGGTAGTAGGTGCCTTTTTAGGAGGACTGGGGGAACCATTACCATATAGGCTTGTATGATACAGTTGAGTCCTTCCTCCTAGGGACTTAGGCCCTTGAGTCAATGCATCCTGAGTCTGAAAACTAACTCCGGTCTGGAAAATAGGCAAGAGCTATTATGATTTTTTTATTGGAGTGATTGCCTTTAGGCTGTTAGCCATCTATCCTAATTTCTTGTGATGGCATAAATGCTGTGCATCTATTTTATCAGTAGATACACCGGTATCTATGAGCCATTTCCATAGCTCTCTGTGTCAGGACCCTTTCCTGCTACTATGACTCTAATGTTCATTATGATAAGTGCAACCTTCTGGCTTTTAGCAGCTAGATGCCACTACCTGTCCTTCATTGTGTTTATGTTTTGCGAACCCCAATGGACTGCCACCTTGGGCATCTGTGGTCTATATGCCATCAGTGATGGGCAAGTGCAGCTCCAGAATCCCATCATATTGACTACGTTTTTTGGACCATTTCTTGTCAGACTGGATTTTAGAAAAAACAGACTCTAAAATGGAGGTTGACATTCAAATATTTATTAGGTATCAATACCTATAGAATCAAAGAGGCCGAAGCAATTAAACAGAGGAACAAATGAAACTGTGATGTGAACTCAGTACAACCCACAGGGAGCCCCAGAGCCAATATGGCCCATTGGAATTGTCCCCTAGTGAACCAAGGACATCAGGTCTTTAAGCCCACCGTGATCAATCATTGCATGTGAGTACCCCAGATTGGTCATGCTTTTAAGCAAGGTATCTCTCTGTAACTGAGGCCCTCCTTGAAAGAGAAACAATGTCAGCCTGACATGAATTGGGATGGGACATTATCATATCCATCACAAACTTAGGATTCAAAAGAAGGAAGTGAAGACATGTAATAAGAGCTAAACATAAAGTGTTGGACTTAGATTTACAAAATGAACATGTATGTTCACCTGGACAAGATTTATGCTTTGTGATAGACTCCCTGCCCTAACCACACCACTCCCCCTACACCACCACCCTGATACCCACCCACACTGTGAAGTGCTGACTTCAGTTCTGGTTACTGCAGTTTAAGAAGATCCACTTCCTGAACTGTATTCAGAGAAGAAGGATCAGAATTGTAAAGAGACAAAAAACTATAACGAAAGAGGTCCGCTTAAAGAACTGATGTTTACACTACATAGAAATTTTCTTCCGATACCCAAGGACTCTTGAAATCATCCCCTGTGGAATTAACTGCCAAGTCTAAGTTCAGTTGTCAGTCGTGTCCAACTCTTTGTGACCCCGTGGACTGCAGCACACCAGGCTTCCCTGTCCATCACCAACTCCTGGAGCTTGCTCAAATTCATGTCCATCAAGTTGGTGATGCCATCCAACCATCTCATCCTCTGCCGTCCCCTTCTCCTCCTGTTTTCAATCTTTCCTAGCATCAGGGTCTTTTCCAATGAGTCAGTTCTTCGCATCAGGTGGCCAAAGTATTGGAGTTTCATCTTCAGCATCCGTCCTTCCAATGAATATTCAGGACTGATTTCCTTTGGGATGGACTGATTGTATCTTCTTGCAGTCCAAGGGACTCTCAACAGTCTTCTTCAACACCACAGTTCAAAAGCATCAATTCTTCAGCACTCAACTTTCTTTACAGTCCCACTCTCACATCCATACATGACCACTGGAAAAACCACAGCTTTGACTAGACAGACCTTTGTCGGCAAAGTAATGTCTCTACTTTTTAATATGCTGTCTAGGTTGGTCATAGCTTTTCTTCCAAGGAGCAAATGTCTTTTCATTTCATGGCTGCAGTTACCATCTGCAGTGATTTTGGAGCCCAAGAAAATAAAGTCTGTCACTATTTCCATTGTTTCCCCATCTATTTGCCATGGAATGATGGGACAATCACCTCTACTAGCTTTGTTCATAGTGAAAATGAAAGTGAAGTCACTCAGTCCTATCTGACTCTTTGCAACCCCATGGCCTGTAGCCCACTAAGCTCTTCCATCCATGGGATTCTCCAGGCAAGAACACTGGAGTGGGCTGCCGTTTCCTTCTCCAGGGGATCTTCCTGACCCAGGGATCGAACCGAGGTCTCCTGCGTTGTAGGCAGATGCTTTACTGTCTGAGCCACCAGGGAAGTCATGCTTCCTAAAACCCAGGCAGAAGTTTTCATAATATATAGAGAGTGATTGTAATAATTAAAACCAAATAATAAAGCAGTGCAGGTGTAAGTCAGCCAGATGAAGGAGAGAAGGGGTGTTTCCAGTCAAGGCAACTGTGCAAAGTTCAGGTTCACCAAACATAAGACCACACTGGAGTGGCAAAAGGGAGAAGGAACATAAAGTCAACACCAGCTTATCAAGGTCTTTGTATGTCATACTTAGGACTTTGGCTATAAAGCAGTGGTGAGTTTTATTCCACTTGGAGTTTTAGAAGAGTAAGTCTGACAGCAAAATAGAATGGATTAGGGGAGATGTACAAGACAGGAACCAGAAAACCAGTTAAGAGTAGCCATGATCGATGGACCCAGGTCTTGCTCATCATGGTATTTGCAGTACCTGGCATTGTGGCTGCATATGAGGAGAGCCCCAGAAAATCACCATCAAATGAGTAAATGCTCAAGCCAAGTATAAACACTCACCTGAACTAAGACAGTGGCCATGGGAACAGACAGGTGGCAACTACATCAAAATATATGTCAAAGACTGAGTGAAGAAGAAGGGAGAGGAAGGACAATACATAGATTTCCTGATTTGTGCCTAGATGTATGCTTGCTCTAGTCAGGAAACACTGGAAGAGGGGTAACCGGTGACAAGGGAAGAAAAGAAAGACTGAATTCTAAGGTTCATCTAATAATCTATGATTAGGAGCTACATTTGTTGAAATTTCTCGACAAAGTCTCCACTGCTAATGTGCTTTCTTATAAGCATTTTCTCTGCACAAGTTCCCTGTGATCAGCACCTCCCTGTCAGTATGGAACAGCCTCTGCCTCTTTGTCGAGCTTTCACTAGTAAAGCAGAGCAGCAAGCCAATTACTGGGATCATTCAGATGAAAATTTTACTTTTGCCTGAATTAGCCAGAGAATTGAAGCATAAATGGACCTTTTCACTTGACTGATTGAGATAATTGCTTCACTTTTCTAGGGGAGACCTATAGCTGGGAGGCTGTGTTTGGTCACCAAAACATGTTTGTAATATGCATTATTGACTTTTCTTGAAACATCTATGTTTGGCTAGGTGCCACACTCTAACGCTCTACCTCGTCTCTTGAGTTATCAGAAACAAATGCAGAGAAATACCATACCGGGAATATTCAGTGCTTGAATTCTTTCATTCTGGGCCAACCTGAAAACACATGCACTCAGGCCTCCAGAAGAAGTAAAATAACATTGAGGGGAGTCTGGGAGAAGGCAGCAGGGCAGGAGGTTGGCTCAGTGGATAAGATGCTAGAAGTGAGAATTAGCTCCAGGTGCTTGGAGACAAATGACTTTTCCTGAAAGATGTGGGTAGGCGGACTTGAAAGAAACATGCAATTTACATTTATTATTGGAGAGTGAGAGGAGTTGATAAAGAGACCTGAGTAGGGGCAGGCATTAAAACAGCAGGACTCAGATCAGAGCCTTTGGCCTGGTTCCTAGGTAATAGAAGCTTTTTCTAACAGCGTGGGACGGGGGGAAAGAAGGATTCCAAAGAAACAGCACAGCAGCTGAGCATTTCTATAGCATTTACTATCTGATGGCCCCCCACTATGACAGCCTGGGAGCTCACAAAGCGTGGTCAGTGATGACCTAGAAAATTCCCTGAAGAGCAAGACGGACATTAGAAAAATCCTCACAAACGTTCATTCTAGGAGGATAAGTAATGTGTTCATAATTACTTTGTGATGGCTCCCCTTACTGGCCAACAGACAGAACGTCCTAGATCCTGTTCTAAAGAGAAGAGGGAGCACACACACTGCTAAAGCATCCTCATTAACTTCTAAGTTAACGGCATTAAAAAAAAAAAAAAAAGTTCTGCTAAAGGAGATTTTATTTTCTGAGGATCAAGATAAAAGAAGAAATTTCAGCCATGGTATTTATAAAATACATCAGAATCATTCTTTGTTTTTTATATTAATGATCCCCAGTGGACATCTTGAGTCCAATGTTAGGATTTGTGATTATATGAAGGAATACAATTGCTTTTAACATTTTCATTTTTAAACTTTTATCTGCTCTGCTCAGTCGCTTCAGTCGTGTCCAACTCTGTGCGACCCCAGAGACGGCAGCCCACCAGGCTCCCCCGTCCCTGGGATTCTCCAGGCAAGAACACTGGAGTGGGTTGCCATTGCCTTCTCCAATGCATGAAAGTGAGAAGTGAAAGTGAAGTCACCCAGTCGTATCCGACTCTTAGCGACCCCATGGACTGCGGCCCACCAGGGTCCTCCATCCATGGGATTTTCCAGGCAAGAGTACTGGGGTGGGGTGCCATTGCCTTCCCCGTTAAACTTTTATGCTATGCTAAGTCACTTCAGTCGTGTCCGACTCTGTGTGGCCCCATAGACGGCAGCCCACCAGGCTCCACCGTCCCTGGGATTCTCCAGGCAAGAACACTGGAGTGGGTTGCCATTTCCTTCTCCATTTCCTTCTCAACTAAACTTTTATAGTTACATCTAATTTTAAAAACTATTTGAGGTGATGGATGAGGTGCACACACAAGTACACACACGCAACAGAATTGATATACATAAATGAGTTGCATTTTTTGAAGACTATATGCTTACACAGAGAAGGCAATGGCACCCCACTCCAGTACTCTTGCCTGGAAAATCCCACGGACGGAGGAGCCTGGTAGGCTGCAGTCCATGGGGTCGCTAAGACTCGGACATGACTGAAGTGACTTAGCATAGCATAGCATAGCATATGCTTACAATGAGGAGGCTTGGTTGTTGTTGTCATTCAGTCGCCAAGTCACGTCCGACTCCTCTGTGATAGATTATAGCCCACCAGGCTCCTCTGTCCATGGGATTTCCCAGGCAAACATGTGGAAGTAAGTTGCCATTTCTTCCTCCAGGGAATGTTCCCAACCCAGAATGGAACCCACATCTCCTGCATTGCAGGTGGATTCTTAACCACTGCACCACATGGGAAGCCCCATAAGGAGGCTGTCATTGTTCAAAACAATCTTGATTTTTTTTTTTCTTTATTATTTGGACTATAACTTTGTGGCAAGTATTAACACATTAAAAATCTATTCGGCATTTTGAAACATCCACAAATCATTCAAAATCAATTACATTAGTTCATGAATGTGCTAGTAAAGTTAAACAACTGTGTATAAAATAACAAAAATAAAATATATGTTTTCCACATTATTCGCCAGGATTTCCCCCCAAATGATCTTCAAAAGGTTAAATAATGTACTAACTATATATCACCTACCTTTCCCATAGGCTGCATATGTGTTTTTTTTTTGGTTTATTTAAACATAAGGACTGGAGTATTTTATTTTAAAAATTAAATATCTATATATTAAATTAAAAATTTTTAACTCAATATCTATATATCCTGGAGGAGGAAGTAGCAACCCACCCCAGTATTCTTGCCTGGAGAATCCCATGGACAGAGAAGCCTGGTGGTCTACACTCCACGGGGTCTCAAAGAGTGGGACAGGACTGAACCGACTAAGTAGGCAGCATCTCTATATAGGTATCATCAGATGTCTTTGTGTGGATTTTCATCAAGGAGTCTGAGTAGACAAATTCAGTTGCTAGTGCAAGGCTAATTTTTTACTTTAAATCAAGACTAATAAATTTTACTGGTAAGATAAATGATATTGGCATGGAAGTAATCACACTATTAAAGTGATTTTTTTCATTTACACTGACCAGCGATAGATTGGATACTCTTGAGATGGACAGTTTACATTGAAATTGTTCATTCTTATTAGATTTTTCACTCTTTTTAAAAAAAAAATTTTGGCATATCCACTGTTTTAGTCAAGAGATTTGAAAATATTTTATGTTTAGCATCAAACAAACTTCTAAATCTCAGTGGTTTGAAACCTGTTCTCACTTCAGGTCCATCTTTAATGGGGGGAGGGCACTCTGCTCCAAGCTGCCCTCAGCAGGTGTTGAGACTGATGGAGTTGTGGAGCCTTCCAGCATCTGAAACATTGCAGGCAGCAGGAAAAAGGTGGTCAATTATGCACTGATACTTAAAGATTTCTGGCTGGAAGTAACATATCAGTTCCAGGACCATTGCATTGACCAAAATAAATCACATGGACAGAAATAGAATTGCATTTTACTTCCTATTGTCTTAATTGACTCCCATCAAAGATAATTTAATCTTTCATAGAAACAAAGGGGCTTGGTAATGATATCCTACTAAGTACTTGGAAAGAAAGCAAACGCTGAACAGTACCAATAAGTACCACTGTTACCCTGAATGAGAAATGTCGTCTTAATACAAGGAAAAGGGACACCGCTTCATATCTAAGAATCAAATACAGCAACAAGCATGCCATGAAATTTATGTTTTGATTTTTTAACAGAAAGAGGCTGAACATTACATTTGCTGATTAGATTTAATGCCTGAAATTTTTTCCAAGTCTTACTTTTTACTGCAATAAATTGTACTTAAATTGAGCTCTCTGGGGATTTCACAGTGATTGATTGATTAGACTGTGGTTAAGGCCACTCAGCGTAAGTGTGAGGTGTGGGGCAACCGAGTGAGAGCAGCTACTTTCAGGGCTCCAGCCTTCATCTTGAGCGTTGTCATGGTGACAGCTGCCAGCAGGAACCCACTGGGACCCTAGTAGGCGCACTGGCTGCCAGACCTTTGTATCAGACGTACCATCCCCAGCCTTTCAGACTTAAGCATAATGAACTCTTTAGCCAAAGTGTTTCTGTTTCCTGTCCTAAGGGATGGTTTATTCTTACTTCAACTGTCAATTACCAGATGTCAATCCAGAAAGACAAACTCTATTTTCTCTTTCTTCCTGTACTCTTTCTCTCAGCTTATTCTCATAGCACAGCCCACCCTTTTCCCCATTATATAGTTGAATAATTAGCAATTCTTAATTGAGCAACCTTAACATATAGGTCGGAGAAGGCAATGGCTCCCACTCCAGTACTCTTGCCTGGAGAATCCCAGGGACGGGGGAGCCTGTTGGGCTGCCGTCTATGGGCTCGCACAGAGTCGGACACGACTGAAGTGACTTAGCAGCAGCAGCAGCAGCAACATATAGCTGCTCTAACACAATGCTGGTGATGAAAATGCTCTATGTCTGTGCCGTTCAATACAGTGGTCACTGGTCACATGTGACTTCTCAGCACTTGAAATGTGACCAGTACAACTGAGTCACCCAGTTTTTAAAAATTACTTAATTTTAGTTAATTTTATTTTAAATAGCTCCATATGGCTAGGTATGATTACACTGAACAACACGGTTCTAGAATCATATTGAAGTCCATGGAGTTATACCGCCTACAGCTGGCCAGAGATAACCCATCCTCAGCATCTCCATCTCATTTGAAGTAGCGAATTATCTGCTCTAAAGCATTTTATTGCTACTGCCACATAAGCTGTGCCCTGTCCTGTACTGACCTCCTCATTGCTTGTAAATTTAATTATGCAGCCAAAGAAAGAGGAGTAAAAGGAAATACGATGATTTGAGCCATTACAGGTAATAGTCAGCTAGAAGCACACCTTTATAACAGGAAAATTGATACTGTTTCTAATTACTATATTAGCCACATTACTATGATTCTAAAAGCCGTCAGTTCTACCCTCAGAGTTTGGGCTAGTCAACTGTATTATTTAGTTAAGACACACAACAGAGGGGGTTTTGCTAAGAATTTCTCCTCTGTATAAAAAGGGGGATAATAATATTTACTATGTGTGAACTAACAAGACAGAGACTTTATTTAAGTCTCGTTTATTCCTTTTAACAAAGTCCACAAGTCAAGATTTATTATGCATAATATACAGAAGAGGAAACTGAAGCTTAGAAGGGTTAAGTAGTTAAGATTGCCCAGCAAGTAATCGGAAAAACCAAATGTCCTTCCAACCCAAGTCTGTCTCCAAAGCTCAAGTTGTTTCTACTAAATGTTATTAGAATGTTTCTATACTCTCTGCCAACTCTTAATTATCACTAAAGTGAGTGCCATGAGTTTAAACATATTGAATGAGCTTTGCACACAAGCAAAAAGAGAATTCTTAACTGTACTCCAGTTTTAAAAACACTAGAATGGGGGCTTCCCTGGTGACTCAGTGGCAAAGAATTTGTTTGCCAATGCAGGAAACATGGATTTGATTCCTGGTCCAGGAAGATCCCATGTGTCCTGAAGCAACTAAGCCTGTGTGCCACAATTACTGAGCCTGTGCTCTAGAGCCCGGGAACCACAACTACTGAAAACCATGCCCCTTAGAGCCCGTGCTCCATGACAACCGAAGCCACAGCGATGAAGGAACCCACACAGTACAACTAGAGAACAGCCCCCATTCACTGCAACGAGATAAAAGCCTGCCAGCAATGAAGACCCAGCACATGCAAAAATAAATAAATAAAATTTTATATAGATAATATTTTATTATATATATATATATATATATATATATATATATATATATAAACACCACTCTATTGACTGCAACTATTAGATACTTCCCAAGCTGGACCCATCGAAGATGCCCTAAGTCAGTCACTTTGAATCCTTGCATCAGGGTTCAAAAGGCTTCTCTCCTCGAGGTTATGCCATGGGAACGTGGTATTATGCAGAGCCTAGTGGGGCTCCTGGAACAAGGCCTTTCTTGTCCACCATTTCTTTGGTTACAGGAAACAACCTTCATTCAGCCTCCATGGCCTTCTCTGAGTTCCATTGGGCAGATACAAGCAGTTGTTAATTAGTGAAGGGAGAGGATGTGAGACGAGAGAGAAACAGTCAGGAGCAGTCTTGGACCAAGGTCCTGTTTCCCCATCAGTGGATACACACAACAATATTTTTGAGCTATTTAGAGGCTGAAACCACTGCCAGATGGGAGAAGTTTATGATTAATGGTGGTATGCTGCCCACAAGTATGAAGACCCCAGACCAATTAGATGTGAAGGTTGATGATGTTGATTTCTACTTACCACCAACCCATCAGAAGAATGTCAACAAGCTAATCATGCCCTCTTTGAACAATTACTATAAAACTTCTCACTATCTTCCCCAAGTTGGGGACACAGTCTTGAGGGCATTAGCCCATTGTGGCTGCCTTTGCTGGCAAAGCAATATGGCTATCCTTTTCTGCTTCACTCAAAACTCCAAGATCTGACTTGGCACCAGTGCACAGAGAAGCTGAGCTTTTGGTATCAAAAGCAGGTATGTTAATGTGGACTTCCCCCAACGAGCAAAGGAGTTTAGTAATTAGGGTAATTCACAGATTACAGAAACAGGTTTCCCTCACTCTCACACCCAAACTATTTGCTTTTGTTTTCTATTTTTTGATCCAAATTATTTGCAGAATTTTATTACAAAAAAAAAAAAAAGAGCAAATGTAGACCAATACTTAAGTAGCCCTTAACAGAGCTTAACTCTCATGTGATTTTAAAAAGCTCAAGTTTATATTAAAAAATACTCTTACTAATCTCACTCCTGTACTTATCCACAAAAATTTTGAGTGACATGTTTTTCTCACAGCAGTGATTCTCAAACTTGGAGAAGTTTGTTTAAAATGCATATTTCTGTACCCCACTGCTTAAGATATAGAATGGAACCCATTTGAAATCTGTATATCTTAAGTGAAAGTTGCTCAGTCATGTCTAACTCTTTGTGACTCCATGGAGAGCCCACCAGGTTCCTCTGTCCATGGAGATTCTCCAGGCAAGAATACTGGAGTGGGTTGCCATGCCCTCTCCAGGGGATCTTACCAACCCAGGGATCAAACCCAGGTCTCCTGCATTGCAGGCAGATTCTTTACCATCTGAGCCACCAGAGAAGCCTCAGGTTTGGGGGTTTAATGTAACTACAAGGACCTTTATAAGACAGAGGCAAGAGTGTCAAAGTTTAAAAAGGAGATGTGGCAATGGGACCAGAGGTTGGAATGAGGCACGTTGAAGATGGAGGCAGGACCATGAGGTAAGAAATGCAGATGACCTCTAGAAGCTGGAAAAAGTAAGGAAACAGTTTCTCAAATTGTCTCCTAAAACCTCCAGAAGGAATGCTGCTCTGTAATGTCTTGATTTTAGACTTCTGACTTCTAGAACTATAAATATAAAGTTTATGTTATTTTAAGCAACTAAGTTTGTGCTAATTTGTTATAGCAGTAATAGGAAACAAATACAGAATTAACCCAAATAAAACACTGTAGAAATCAATTTCAGTATCTTCCATTATAGAAAAGTAACCTTCAGCACATAGAGTGAAGTAAATTATCTAACTTAACTCATTGACCTATAGAAAGTCCAGGGCACAAGTGGAATTCTCTTAGCTTGATTCTGTCTCTGAAACCTGGCATTCAAGGTGTTAACTCCTCAATCTAACACAACCTTTCTGCATTTACCAGTACTCCTATATCCTTACTCCTATGGACGAGCAAACTAGAAGACACATTTCCCACCCCCAAAGAAGCCCTGTATTTGCTGTTTCACTGTCTTGGCACCTGTATTTCTCACTTCCTCTTCCTTACATCCTCACATTCCTGAATGTTAAGACTCAATCAAGGTCAAGTCCTGCCCCTTCCTGAGCTGTCCAGCATTGGATGAGTGTTGACCTCTGAGTCTTGTGGAGTCCATACAGGTGCTCTGTAGGGATCATGATGAAGACTGCTGTTGGTCTATTTCTTCCTCAAGATGATGATCTAGTTAGCTCTGGGGCAATGGATACTCTGTAAAGTAATAGTGAGGCAGGAATAGATAACTAAACATGTTTAATCCAAGTCAGGCCCCCAGATTTTCCTTGTTCAATAATTAAAATCTCAGTTCCTTAATTAATAGATAGCAACTTCAATGTTTACATCTCAGTAGTAACAGCTTTTTAAAACATGTTTCATTTTGAGATATAGTTCACATATCATAAAATGTACCATTTAAAAGTTATTTTTTAATATATTCACAGAGCTGTGCCACAATCACCACTATTTAATTCCAGAACACTTTCATTACTCACAAAATAAACCCTTTAACCATTAATAGACACTCCCCATTCTCCCTCTACTTCCCCAGCCCCTGGCAACAACCAATCAATTTTTTCTCTCTGTGGATATGTCTATGTCATGCAAATTAAACATCCAATGAGTGATCTTTTGTGGTTGGCTTCTCTCACTAAGTTTAATGGTTTTAAGGTTCATCCATGCTGTAGAATATATCAGGATCTCATTTCTTTTTATGTTTGATTAACATTCCACTGTATGGGTATATCATACCAGTGAAGAGATATTTGGGTTTTTTCTACTTTTTAGTTAATAAGAAAAATATTGCTATGAACATTTGTGAGCCAATTTGTGTGTGTGTGTGTTAAAATACGTTTTAAATTCTAATTGGTATATAATTAGGAGTAGACTTGTTGGATCATGTAATAACCCACATATACCTTTTTGAGTCACTACCAAAGACAAATATTGTATGATATCATTTATATGTAGAATTTAAAAAATAAAACAAATGAATAAATATTACAAAATAGATGTACAGATATAGAGAACAAACTAGTGGTTATCAGTGAGAAGAGAGATGGGGAGGGCAAGATAGACTTAGAGGATTAAGAGGTAGAAAATAAACAAGATACAAGGGTATATTGTAAAGCACAGGGAATACAACCAATATTTTATAATACTTATAAATGGAATGTAATCTAGAAAAATACTGAGTCACTGTTGTACACTTGAAACTAATATAATATTGTAAATCAACTATACTTCAATAAAAATAGATAAAGCTGTCTCACTAGAACATGAAACTTTAAGAGCCTCAATATCCCAGCTAGGTCAGGTTTCCTTTTCATCGCTGTACCTAACTGAGTATGTACAAAACTGAAAAGTTGTTTTAATTCAAAAGTAAAAATGCACAATGCATTTCTTAGTTTATAGTCTTTGTTCCTAAAGTTACCGCTAAAGTAGTTGCTTAGAAACACATAAATATATTTTAGGAGATGTAGTAAATGGTGAAAATTGTTAACACTTTTAGATTTTGTAGCATATTAAATGTCTGTTTAAAATAACATAGCAGAAGAACAGTAGAATAGACCTATCTGAAGTTCTGGAAGTAGGAGGTCATGGAGAAAAGGAAGGAGGAAGGCAGAGGAGCTGAAAAAAGAGGAGACAAAGGGGAAGTGTTTCCTCTTCTTTTTCTGAATGCAGGTGCACCATAAGGAAAGTGGGTTTGCATCTGTCTTTGCCTTTTTATACCCCTCTTCTTTGGCCAGTATTGTCCTCATAGCCACACAACAGATTGGCTGGCCTTACCCTGGTCAAAGCTCTCTCCTCCACTTAGTGAACAGAACTTTCATTCCTCTAGCACAGGACAAAACCCTCAGCTAAGTTTATCAATGGCACCTACTTTGTTTTATAAAGGCTATAACCCAAGACAAATTATACACATATATATATATGCTCCTCAGAAACTCAGTCGTGTCTGACTCTTTGTGACCCCATGAACTCCCATGGGGTTCATGAACCCCATGTAGCCCGCTAGGCTCATCTATCCATGGGATTCTCCTGGCAAGAGTACTGGAGCAGTTTGCCATTTCCTACTCCTGGGTATCTTCCCCACCCAGAGATCGAATCTGTATCTCTTATGTCTCCTGCATTGGCAAGTGAATTCTTTACCACTAGCACCACCTGGGAAGCCTTGGGGGTGTTAAAATATCCACCTGTTTTATATAACTGTTTTATATTATATATGTATAATATAATTTTGTATAAAATTACATATATATATACATATACATAGAAAACTAGTTAGGGAATATAAAACAGTGAAGAACAATGATAACAACAATGAAATCAGGATACATGCTTAGGACCTCTAACTTTATCCCACTTTTAAAAAAACTTGAGCGGTAACACGGCTTATAGTATCTATGTAGATTGAAATGTGAACTCCTCTGTTTTATTACCAAAACAGTGGTGCCCAGCTTTCTGTAATGTGTGCCATAAAGAGAGATGGATCCAATCCTTTATTTAAATTGTCTGTGTCCGTGTTTTCATTATACTAAGGAAAAAGGTAGGGTGAAAATGGTGACCCACAGTGTTTTTTTATTGTCTTCTTCAGTTTTTAGTTTGTTGCAGCTGTTATTTTTTAACTTTTTATTTTTACATAATTTCAGATGTATAAAAAATTTCAAGAGTGGTACAGAAAATTTCCATGTACTCTTCATCTAGTCTTCCCAGTGTGAACTTTCATCGTCTTTGCTTTATCTCTCATTTTTCCTCCTGAACCGTTTGAATGCAAGTTGCAGAACCAATGCCAGGTCACCACTAAATCCTCCGATGTTCTACAACAATTTGTATCCACTCTGCTAACTCGGTGAGTCCCCACACCCTCCAAAGCATTCAGGCTGAAGGGTTATAACTCCTCTCTCCCTGTGTTTTCACATCAGCATTAGGCCCAATCTTCTACGGACTGAAATATCTCATAGATGTTTCAGGAATTTGCAGCAGCTCCTGGAGTCCTCTGGCAAAGGTGGGGAGGAGGGGAGGGGAGGGAAGAGGGCAATCCCTATTGTTTGCTCTGTCAAGGTCTCCGTTTTCTAATGTGCTTTGATATCTGAAGCCGCTCCAGCATTAAAAAAAAAAAAAAAAAAATAGCGCTCCCCTACCACCTTAGCTGCTGACCTAATTTAGCTGAACACACTCTATTAAATATTCATTAAATATCAGTTCATGGAAGCACTATATCAAAATGGGTACACAAGGGCAATGCCCACTGGGCTGGTTTCCAGTAAATCAAAAAGCACAGTTCACAATTAGGGTGGCTGGTGCTCTAAAGAGTAACATGAATTTGACTATTTGGAAAGATGGTTGTACACAATAGCAGGAACCAATTTTTTATGTTTTTGATGGCTTAGAAAGCAGAATCAGAAACATCATAAATACAGCATAAGAGAAGCAATGTTCCATCTTCCTATGTGGATATGGAAATAAATTTCCTTATTAAAGCTTAACCTGTTCAGCTTTCACATTTGCAATTGTTTATTTCCTTGAGCATCAAGGGCAGATGCAAGTATTGTGGAGGCGGAAGCTTTTACAATTTGGGGGTTTCTTGTTATGAAAATAAAACTTAAAATTATGAACATAGAGCGCAAAGATAAATACCTATAGTGAGAATTTAAATCTCAACAAATAAGACAAATTTTTAAAAGCTGACAAATATCATGTCATAAAATCAGTAAATAAGTTTTAATTAATATGCCTCTATATTTTCCTGTGTATTTTAGCTGCATGCTATAGCCCTATGATGGTATTTTAATGTTATTTTCTACATAGAGAATACAAAAATTATTCCATCATACCTCTACCATGAGTGGATAAATTTCTATCAAAAACAAGTAAACTGACTCCTTTATCAGGGCCAACTGTAAGCAGTGCTCTGCTCAGTCATGTCTGACTCTGTGGCTCCATGGATTGTAAACTCCCAGGCTCCACTATCCATGAAATTTTCCAGGCAAGAATACTGAAGTGGGTTGCCATTGCCTCCTACAGGTGATCTTCCCAGCCCAAGGATCAAACCATAATCTCTTGAGTCGCCTTCATTGGCAGGCAGATTCTTTACCACTAGCAGCATCTGGGAAGCAGTAATTTAAACTACTCTTTATAAGGACATATAAGTATGTTCCTCACCCTCTAGTCAATGTAGGCAAAATTTCCTGTGATGAACAACAGGGTGGGAGTGATATATTTTCTCAAGCCTTCTCTTGGAGGAACTTCGATCAGTCTTCCTAAATATGAAGCCTTTTGCTAGAGTGAGGGTAGAAGAACGGGAAGACCTTGGGACATGGGGGAGGAGGAAGGATGATGAAAAGGGACAAGAGCATAAAAAAGAAGCCGAAAACAGAGTTAGATGAGAGGATGCTGAAATCATCTTCCGGAACACTGACTCATAAGGCCTTTGGTAACATTTTCTCTTCTCCCATCACAACATGAATCTGAATGCCAAGGAGCGGACATGCTCCCATTGTTAAGAAACAGATCTAAAAGTAAACACCAAGCAGACAAAAATGGGTGATAAACATGATGGGCACCACTTTTCAGCTAACTATAGAAAGATGTAAGCACAGATGGAGGAGGATAGTTTATCTTTACTGCTGCACTTGAAAAATAAACACCAGAAATATAAATGCCATCAAAATGTTGACTCTTCTCAAACCAAAAATTTTGGTTTCATATTCAAAGTCATGCCTGTTTAGAAGAAAAGCACATTCATTTGGGTTTTGTGGTTTGGGGAAAGGACTGCCAGAGAGGAGTGGAAGCCACAGTGGAGCATTCCTGGACAATCCATTGCAGGCCTGGGGAGATCACCATGTAGGCAGTTCCTGCTCCCCTAATAGTCAAAACAGCAACAGGACCACAAATAATTCAAAGCCTGAAACATTTTCTTCCCTCCAGTTCAAACTCTCCTGCTTCTATTAAATGGCTCCAGCAATCCTGCCTCCTTCACAAACCCTTTCCCAACTGAAACCCTGGCAACTCCCTTTGAACTCTACTTTATATAAACACACAATTCCCATGGTTCCCTTATAACTCCATTAAATGCACTTGCTCTGTGGTTGGAACATAATGCAAATCCTTTTATGCCGCATTTGTTCAATGCTTTGGCTCTACAGCATTCATATCCGGTAGGCCCTTCTGAAGTGTTCTAAGTTCCACATCCAATTCACTGAGCATTTTGCTTAGCAAAGCCTCTTATACAGATAAGTATTTATCATTAATGCTTTAGAGCAAATGAGAGACAAAAGGGCCATTTTAGGGACAATAAAATAATAGTAAACAAAGTGGACCCTCCTCATGATGTGTATTTCACCTCCACCACCACCCCCAACTCTTCACCATACTCACCCTCCTTCCTTCTTTACTTAACTATTTTTTCTTTTAATTATAAAATGCTTCATAAATACAGAAGACTGTATGAAATATAAATCTTCATTTTCAAGAAGAATGAACACCTAAGCACCCACCTTAAGAAATACTGATGGAATGGACCTTAGAACAGTCCTTGTGTGTTCCCTCCCAATCACAGCCCCGTACTTCCACATTCTCAGTAAACACTGATTTTCATGTCAGTCATTGACTTGCTATTCTTTATTTTTTCACTATATGTGATTTCTAACAACACATACTTTAGGTTTTAAAAACTCAGTAACAATCACAAGCCTATCTGTGTAAGAAAAAGATCAATATTGCTTCTGATAGAGGATATCTGCCAGCAGAAAATGAGCTGAAGAGGACCTGTGTCATAGCATGCCTTCAGTTTCCCTGTGAACTTACAAAGCTCACTAATTGGGAAGCAGAGCAAAATAGACTGGGAGGGAGGGACTGCCAAAGCTAGGGCATGTCGGGTGTGAGTCCAATAGGTCTGGCAGTAAAAGGGTCAGGGGGGGGATGAACTCTGCCTTCTCTGCTTCTAAGTTCACTGTGGCCCACCTCCTGCTCTTAAGACTGGGTGAAAGATGCTCAATTCAAAGAGTAAATGCCAGGTTACTGAGGGAAGCTGAAGGACAGTCAATCTGGCTAAATCTAGGTGGCCCTTCAAAGTAAAGCTCCCAGAAATATCTTCCAGCAAAACTTCCCTGACACCCATATGCCCACTGTTGTGAACAGGGTCACCCCTCTACCTCTCTTTGCACTCTGTGCTCATCTCTATCCCCAACTTCTACCTTAACTGTAATCATCTGATCAGTTATCCACTTCCTCGCTGAACTGGACACTCCTTGAGGGAATCAGAGATCAGATCAGATCAGTCGCTCCGTCGTGTCCGACTCTTTGCGACCCCATGAACCACAGCACGCCAGGCCTCCCTGTCCATCACCAGCTCCCGGAGGTCACCCAGACTCACACCCATCAAGTCAGTGATGCCATCCAGCCATCTCATCCTCTGTCATCCCCTTCTCCTCCTGCCCTCAATCCCTCCCAGCATCAGAGTCTTCTCCAGTGAGTCAACTCTTCGCATGAGGTGGCCAAAATACTGGAGTTTCAGCTTTAGCATCATTCCTTCCAAGGAAATTCCAGGATTGATCTCCTTCAGAATGGACTGGTTGGATCTTTTTGCAGTCCAAGGGACTCTCAAGAGTCTTCTCCAACACCACAGTTCAAAAGCATCAATTCTTCGGCGCTCAGCCTTCTTCACAGTCCAGCTCTCACATCCATACATGACCACAGGAAAGACCATAGCCTTGACTAGGCGAACCTTTGTTGGCAAAGTAATGTCTCTGCTTTTGAATATGTGGTCTAGGTTGGTCATAACTTTCCTTCCAAGGAGTAAGCGTCTTTTAATTTCATGGCTGCAGTCACCATCTGCAGTGATTTTGGAGCCCAGAAAAATAAAGTCTGACACTGTTTCCACTGTTTCTCCATCTATTTCCCATGTAGTGATGGGACCAGATGCCATGATCTTCGTTTTCTGAATGTTGAGCTTTAAGCCAACCTTTTCACTCTCCACTTTCACTTTCATCAAGAGGCTTTTTAGCCCCTCTTCACTTTCTGCCATAAGAGTGGTGTCATCTGCATATCTGAGGTTATTGATATTTCTCCCAGCAATCTTGATTCCAGCTTGTGTTTCCTCCAGTCCAGCATTTCTCATGATGTACTCTGCATATAAGTTAAATAAACATGGTGACAATATGCAGCCTTGACGTACTCCTTTTCCTATTGGAACCAGTCTGTTGTTCCATGACCAGTTCTAACTGTTGCTTCCTGACCTGCATACAGATTTCTCAAGAGGCAGATCAGGTGGTCTGGTATTCCCATCTTTTTCAGAATTTTCCATAGTTTATTGTGATCTACACAGTCAAAGGCTTTGGCAAAGTCAATAAAGCAGAAATAGATGTTTTTCTGGAACTCTCTTGCTTTTTCCATGATCCAGCGGATGTTGGCAATTTGATCTCTGGTTCCTCTGCCTTTTCTAAAACCAGCTTGGACATCAGGAAGTTCACGGTTCACATATTGCTGAAGCCTGGCTTGGAGAATTTTGAGCATTACTTTACTAGCGTGTGAGATGAGTGCAATTGTGCGGTAGTTTGAGCATTCTTTGGCATTGCCTTTCTTGAGGGAATAGATCATATCTATTTTTAATAAGTCACCTAATGTCTAACTTACTGATGTGTACAAATTTCTTTGAAACCAGATACCAAGACTTGATAAATATAAGGCAGAATATATGGTCTCACTACCCTGCCCTTACCAAGAACAGGAGATTGGGCGTCTCTCTTTGGTTAAAGTGCTTCTGTGCATTCTCACATTTTATGCAGGTATTTCCTTACTGTCTTTTACAGGGGTAAGACCTTTCCACAGTGATGCAAGTGAAATAAAGGTCACAAAAATATTATTGCCTTCATTTGTGCCTAAACTGAACATGAGTGTGTTGTACTAAGTAAATAAAATTATAATTTAATCATCTTCTACTTTTCCTAAGACAACTAGTAGTTGTTTTTACTTTAATAATTAGAAGTGAAAAATGTACTAAGCATGACACTTTTATTTATTCATTTATTTTTAAAAATTTATTTATTTTAATTGGAGGCTAATTACTTTACAATATTGTGGTGGTTTTTGCCATACATTCACATGAATCAGCCATGGGTATACATGTGTTCCCCATCCTGAACCCCCCTTCCACCTCCCTCCCCATCCCATCCCTCAGGGTCATCCCAGTGCACCAGCTCTGAGCACCCTGCCGCATGCATCGAACCTGGACTGGCGATCTATTTCACATATAATAATATACATGTTTCAATGCTATTCTCTCAAATCATCCCACCCTCGCCTTCTCCCACAGAGTCCAACAGTCTGTTTTTTACAGCTGTGTCTCTTTTGCTGTCTCACAAATAGGATCATTGTTACCATCTTTCTAAATTCCATGCTATGCTATGCTATGCTAAGTCACTTCAGTTGTGTCCGACTCTGTGTGATCCCATAGATGGCAGCCCACCAGGTTCCCCCGTCCCTGGGATTCTCCAGGCAAGAGCACTGGAGTGGGTTGCCATTTCCTTCTCCAATGCATGAAAGTGAAAAGAGAAAGTGAAGTCGCTCAGTCATGTCCGACTCTTAGGGACCCAATGGACTGCAGGCTACCAGGCTCCTCCTTCCATGGGATTTTCCAGGCAAGAGTACTGGAGTGGGGTGCCATTGCCTTCTCCGCTAAATTCCATATATATTCATTAATATGCTGTATTGATATTTTTCTTTCTGACTTACTTCGCTCCAGTTTCATCCACCTCATTAGGACTGATTCAACTGCATTCTTTTTAATAGCTGAGTAATACTCCATTGTGTATATGTACCATAGCTTTCTTATCCATTCGTCTGCTGATGGACATCTAGGTTGCTTCCATGTCCTGGCTATTATAAACAGTGCTGCGATGAACATTGGGGTACATGTGTCTCTTTCAATTCTGGTTTCCTCAGTGGACACTACCTTTTAAATAATCCTTTCTAACCATAGTTTTCTATGCAATAAGCACCTTTACTGATTTAACTAATCTATAAAATAAGTTAGTAAAAATAAGATATCTAGATTATCAAATATTACCCCATCACCCAGAATTAACCTAGTAACAATGTTGTATATCCTTCCAGATTTTTTTCCACAAAAAATGAGATTATTCTGAATATGCAGTTTTCTAATTGGATTTTTAAAAATCCAGTATATCCTAAATATACTTCCCATCTAAATAAATTCACTTCAAAAGCAGTAATGTTTAATGTTTGTATTTGTATTATAGTATACTAAAACTATAAACATATGTAGTAGAATTATAATAAACAAAGGAAAATAAACCTAAAACTCAGAAAAGTGGGCATTTTTACAGGGTAGAGATTGGATTTGTGAAGGGTCTAGCCATGATTTTAAAGGTGCAAGTATTTTTCATTATTTTTACATGATATATATAAATTTATATATAAATATACTATTTCATAGTATAGATATACAAAAATTTATTCACAACAATCTTATTCAAATAAGCATTTATAATTTTCTAATCCTTCACTAAACAAAATCCTAATGAATGTTCTTAAAGTAAAAGTTAAAAAACACTTTTTTTTTTTTTTTTTACTATAGGACAAATTTCTAGAAATAGAATTGTTGAGTCAAAGGGTTTGCACAATTTTAAGGCAATTAACACACTGCTGAACTGCCATTCAGGAAGATTATGTCACTCCCAGCAACTTATGAGTGTCCTCTTTTCTCAGCCCTCACCACCACTGAGAATAACTTCAACAGAACATGAACCGAGAACTTCCAGATGTACAAGTTGGATTTAGAAAAGGCAGATGAAACAGGGACCAAATTGCCAACATCCGTTGGATCACAGGAAAAGCAAGAGTATTTCAGAAAAACATCTACTTCTGCTTCACTGACTACACTAAAGCCCTTGATTGCGTGGATCATAGCAAACTGTGGAAAATACTTAAAGACAAGGGAATACCAGACCATCTTACCTGCCTCCTGAGAAAACTGTATGCAGCTCAAGAAGAAACAGAACTGGACATGGAACAACAGACTGGTCCCAAATTGGGGAGGAATACAATGAGGCTGTGTACTGTCACCCTGCTTATTTAAATTGTATGCAGAGTACATGCAAAATGCCAGGCTGAATTAAGCACAAGCTGGAATCAAGATTGTTGGGAGAAATATCAGAAACCTCAGGTATGCAGATGACACAATGGCAGAAAGGAAGAGGAACTAAAGAGCTTAATGAAGGTAAAAGATGAGAGTGAAAAATCTGGCTGAAAACTCAACATTTAAAAAACTAAGATCACGGCATCTGGTCCTATCACTTCATGGCAAATAGATGGGGAAAAATTGGAAACAGTGACAGACTAGTTTCTTCAGCACCATGAACTGCAGCACACCAGGCTTCCCTGTCCTTCACAATCTCCCTGAGTTTACTCAAACTCATATCCATTGAGTCAGTAATGCCATCCAATCATCTCATCCTGTGTTGTCCCCTTCTCTTCTTGCTCTCAATTTTTCCCAGCATCAGGGTCTTTTCCAGTGAGTTGGCTCTTCACATCAGGTGGCCAAAGTATTGGAGTTTCAGCATCAGACCTCCTAATGAATATTCAAGGTTGATTTCATTTAGGATTGACTGGTTTGATCTCCTTGCAGTCCAAGGGACTCTCAAGAGTCTTCTCCAGCACAATTCAAAAGCACCAATTCTTTGGCACTCAGCCTTCTTTATGGTCCAAATCTTATATCCACACATGATTACTAGAAAAACGATAGCTTTGACTATACACACTTTTGTCGACAAAGTGATGTCTCTGCTTCTTAATATGCTGTCTGTTTGTTACAGCTTTTCTTTCAAGGAGCAAGCGTCTTTTAATTTCATGGCTGCAGTCACTGCCTGCAGTGATTTTGGAGCTCAAGAAAATAAACTCTTGTCACTGTTTCCATTGTTTCCCCATCTATTTTGCCATGAAGTGATGGGACCAGATGCCATGATCTTCGTTTTTTGAATGTTAAGCCAGCTTTTTCACTCTCCTCTTTACCTACATCAAAAGGCTCTTTAGTTCCTCTTCACTTGCTGCCGTTAGAGTGGTATCATCAGCATATCTGAGGTGGTTGAAATTTCTCTCAGAATCTTGATTTCAGTTAATGCTTCATCCAGCCTGGCATTTTGCATGATGAACTCTGCACAGAATTTAAATAAGCAGGGTGACAATATACAGCCTTTTCATAGTCCATTCCCAATTTTGAACCAGTCCATATTACATGTCAGGTTCTAACTGTTGTTTCTTGACCCACACACAGGTTTCTCAGGAGACAGGTAAGGTAGCCTGGTATTCCCATCTCTAAGCAATTTCCATAGTTTGTTGTGATTCCCAGAGTCCAAGGCTTTAGTATAGTCAGTGAAGCAGAAGTAGATGTTTTTCTGGAATTCCTTTGCTTTCTCTATTATACAATGAATGTTGGCAATTTGATCTCTGGTTCCTCTGCCTTTTCCAAATTTAGCTTGTACATCTGGAAGTCCTCAGTTCATATACTGCCAAAGCCTAGCTTGAAGGATTTTGAGCATAACCTTGCTAGCATGTGAAATGAGTGCAACTGTACGGTAGTTTGAACATTTCTTGGCATTGCCGTTCTTTGGCACTGGAATGAAAACTGACTTTCTCAAGTTTTCCAAATTTGCTGACATATTGAGTGCAACACTTTAACTGCATCATTTTAAAGAATTTTAAATAGTTCAGCCACAATTCTGTAACTTCCACTAGTTTTATTCATAGTAATGCTTCCTAAGGCCCACTTGACTTCACAGTCCCGGCTGGTTTTAGGTGAGTAACCATACCATTGTGGTTATCCAAGTCATTAAGATCTTTCTTGTATAGTTCTGTGATTTCTTGCCACCTCTTCTTAATTTCTTCTGCTTCTGTTAGGTCCTTACAATTTCTTTTCTTTATTGTGCTCATCCTTGCATGAAATGTTCCCTTGATATCGCTAATGTTCTTGAAGAAATCTTTAGTCTTTTCCATTCTATTATTTTCCTCTATTTCTTTGCCATTAAGAAGGCCTTATCTCTCCTTGCTATTTTCTGGAACTCAGCATTTAGTTGGGTATATCTTTCCCTTTTTCCCTTGCCTTTTGCTTCTCTTCATTCCTCTGCTACTTGTAAAGTCTCCTCAGACAATCACTTTGCCCTCTTGCATTTCTCTATTTTGGGGATGATTTTGATCACTGCCTCCTGTACAATGTTATGAACCACTGTCTATAGTTCTTTAGGCATTCTGTCTACTAGATCTAATCCCTTGAATCTATTAATATGTTTCCTCCACTGTATAATCATAAGGGATTAGATTTAGGTCATACCTGAATGGCTGGGTTGGGAAGATCTGCTGAAGAAGGGTTAGGCTACCTACTCCAGTATTCCTGGGCTTCTCTTGTGGCTCAGTTGGTAAATAATCTGCTTGCAATGCAGGAGACCTAGATTTGATCCCTGCATTGGGAAGATCCCCTGGAGAAGGGAAAGGTTACCCACTCCAGTATTCTTGCCTGGAGAATTCCATGGACAGAGGAGCCTGGTGGGCTGCAGTCCATGGGGTGGGAAAGAGTCAGACACGACTGAACGATTTTCACTTTCACTTTTTTCACTTTGAATGACATAGTGGTTTTGCCTACTTTCTTTAATTTGAGGCTGAATTGTGCAAGGAGAAGCTGATGATCTGAGCCACAGTGAGCTCCAGATCTTGTTTCTGCTGACTGAATAGAGGTACTCTGTCTTTGGCTGCAATCTCATTTCAATATCAACCATCTGGTGATGTCCATGTGTAGAGTTGTCCCTTGGGTTGTTGGAAAAGGGTGTTTGCTATAACCAACATGTTCTCTTGACTAGTTCATTTTGTACTCTAAGGCCAAATTGCCCACTATTGCAGGTATCTCTTGACTTCCTACTTTTGCATTCCAGTCCCCTATGATGTAAAGGATATCTTTTTTGGGTGTTAGTTCTAGAAAGTGTAGTGCTTCCCTGATAGCTCAATTGGCAAAGAATCCACCTGCAATGCAGGAGATCCCAGTTTGATTCCTGGATCTGGAAGATCCTCTGGAGAAGGGATAGGCTACCCACTCCAGTATTCTTGGGCTTCCCTTGTGGCTCAGCTGGTAAAGAATCTGCCTACAATGCAGGAGGTCTGGGTTTGATCACTGGGTTGGGAAGATCCCCTGGAGAAGGGAAAAGCTACCCACTCCAGTATTCTGGCCTAGAGAATTCTGTGGACTGTATAGTTCATGGGGTTGCAAAGAGTTGGACATGACTAAGTGACTTTCACTTTCTAGAAAGTGTTGTAGGTGTTTATTGAACCAGTCTACTTCAGCTTCTTCAGCATCAGCGTTTGGGGCATAGAGTTGGATTACTGTGGCGTTGAATGGTTTGCCATGTAAACGAACCAAGATCATTCTGTCATTTTGAGGTTGCACCCAAGTACTGTATTTCGGACTCTTGTTGACTGTGAAGGCTACTCCATTTCTTCTAAGGGATTCTTGTCCACAGTAGTAAATATAATGGTCATCTGATTTAAATTCACCCTTTCCTGTCCATTTTAGTTCCCTCAGATGTTGATGTTCAATTGGATCATCTGCTTGACCATGTCCAATTTACTTTGGACCTATCATTCCATGTTCCTATGCAGTATTGTTCTTTTAAATTTATTTTTGTCTATACTGGGCCTTCATTGCTGTGTGGGCTTTCTCTAATTGTGAGGAGTGAGGGCTTCTCTGTTGTGCTTCACCTGTTGCAGAGCGTGGGCTGTAGGGCACACAGGCTTCAGTATTTGTGGCACAGGGGCTCAGCAGTTGCAGCTCTAGAGCATAGGCTCAATAGTTTTGGCCTATAAGCTTCATTGCTCCACAACTTCTAGGATCTTCCTGGACCAGAGATCGAATCTTTGTCTCCTGCATTGGCAGGGGGATTCTTTACCACTGAGCCACCAGGGTGCCTTGCAATATTGTTCTTTATAGCATCTGAATTTACTTTCTCCATCAGATACATCCACAACTGAGCGTTGTTTCCACTTTGGCCCAGCCGCTTCATTCTTTCTGGATCTATTAGTAATTTCCCTCTGCTCTTTCCCAGTAGCATGTTAGACACCTTTTTATCTGGGGGGGCTCATCTTCTGTTGTTATATCTTTTTTCCTTTTCATACTGTCATGGGGTTCTCAAGGCCATTTCCTCCTCCAGTGGACTACGTATTGTCAGAACTCTTAACTATGATCTGTCTTGGGTTGCCCTGCATAGCATGGCTCATGGCTTCATTGAGTTACACAAGCCCCCTGGCCATGACAAGGCTGTGATCCATGAAGGGGCAAGATAGTGTAGTATGGCTATAAGGAAAGGCATGTAGATCTAGATAAAACAGACTAGAGAGCCCAGAAATAGATACATGAACAGAGGGCACTGATTTCTACATGAGGATAGCAGTGCAATTCTTTGGGGAAAGAAAGTTCACAGATGATAGTGGAACAACTAGATATCCTTATGAAAATTAAATAAATCTCAAGTTTGTACATCACCCATATATAAAAAGTATTTCAACATTAATTATTCACCTAAAATAAAAGATAAGACAATAAAGTGTCTAGAAGAAGTGGAAATACAATTTTATACCCTTGGAGCAGATAAAGATTTCTTAGAACATACAAAACACTAAACATAAAGTGTGATGAATTACACTTCAGTAAAAAGTTCTGTATATTAAAACATATCATTAGGAAAACAAACAAATTCAGACTGGGAGAAAATATTTACCATACATATGTCTAACAAAGGATTTTTATTCATAATACATGAACATCTTCCACAAATCAATAATAAAGAAATCTATCCAATAAACATGTACAAAAGACTTAAACACTTTACAAAAAAGATATATGACTGTCTAACATGAACATGAAAAGTTGTTCAAAATAATTCTTCATGAGAGAAATAAAAATTGAAACCATAAGATACCCTTCTACATTCATTAGAATGCCTACAATCATAAAGGTTAAAAATACTAAATGCTGGTGAAGACTCAGAGCCACTAACAGCTCTCATATACAGCCTGTGAGAATAAAAACTTTTACAAACATTTAAAAAACAACTACTTGGGGACTTCCCTGGTGGTCCAGTTGTTAGGACTCTACACTTCCACTGCAGTGGGCCTGGGTTCAATTCTTGCTCAGGGAACTAAGATCCTGCAAGCCACACAGCATGGCCAGATAAATAAAATAATACATAAAAAACGACAGTATCTTGACAGTATCTTTTAAAGTAAGTTGACATCAAATCTATAAATCCATTCTTATGTATTTATCTAAAAGAAGTAAAACTATACATTCATAGAAATACTTGTACATGAATATTCATTGTACTCTTGTTCAAAACAGCCAAAAAGTCAAAACAACTGAAATGTCCATCAATGGAAGACGGATAAACAAAGTGTGGTGTATTCATACATAGCGTATTACTTGCTAATTAAAAGGCAAAACTACAGATACATAAAGTTTCATGGATGAATCTCAAAAATGTTATGATGAACAACAAAAGCTCCCTGAATTTTATTATATATAAATTGCATCTCAATAAAAAATTAACTTTATAAAACAAACTAAAAAACACTGCTGGTAGAAAACAAATTATTTAACTCTAATAACAGAAATAAAAAAATATATAATATCCTTGACCTAGTTTATAGGCAAGGAAAAGAGGACAGTGTGAAAATGCTCACAATATGATTAAGTGAAAACATTTTCATACATAATATATGTTATTTACTCTTTAAACCGAAAGATAGCAAGGAAATAAATCATTTTATAGTTTACAAATCCTAGGATTTGTTCTAAAGTGATTTGTCATTTTTTTTTTTTTAGCTCCTTGACATCTGGACTCCCTTCCTATTCCTGTGAAATGTCAGCCTTCTTCTTCAGAAGCCCCAAACCCAGATTCCCACTTTGATAAATTCCATTGCTGGATACTGGTAATGGGAATTTACCCCAGTGGCAGCTATGGCAATAACTTCGGGAATTCATTCACAACTGTACAAGGAGGGTCGTCTAGTAGCCAGTGCCAGCAGTGGGCAATGCCAATGCCAGGTGACTAAGAGGGGTAAACCGTTCGTTTGGTGTTTGGTAACAGTGGAAACTATTCTCACCAGCAACCTTCTGCAGCATAGTGTTAGCTTTGAAGCTATATGCTTTGCTTTATCTTTCCCATTTTTCTAGAGTTTTCTCCAGTGTTATAAATGATTCTGTGAACTACTCAGTACCCTTTCAACAAATTTCTTTTCTACCAAAATCATCCAGAGTTAAGAATTTCAATGGAAAAATAAAATAATAAAAGCACTCTAATACAGAATAATGAAATAATGCTCCTTCCAGATAATAAAAAATTTACAAATAAGTAGAAATTATTTCTTCTTTAAAAAAACTCACTAAAAGTACCTTTTTAAAAACTCTGGATTCCTTTCATACTTTCAAAGAAAAATGTTTTTCACAATGTTGTTTTAAAAGGGAAAATATTTTCAAAATTTCACTGGAAAAAAATTAAGACATCTCCCATAATAATGCACACAATGGATAGCTGAGATTCTAAAGGAATATCTTGAAATTAAGAAATTGTTAAACAGAAAAAGTACTCTCATAGCTAACGTTCAAAGAAGTATGTGTCTGTGACTGATGCACCCAAGGGATAAGTTTGGTGAGGTGCTGCCATCCTTTGTGTCACTCTTAGAAGCTTGGCAACATGCTAAACATCTTATCTTTTCTTATCAACTATGAATTTATCAACCATCAATTCTGTTGACTTTTTTTAATATCTACTAAAATCTCCACATATATAAACTATTCAGTTAATGAATTTCATAAATTTACTATTTGCTATGTGAATTGGTACTTCTATTTTTCAATAAATAAATCTATGTTCTCTGTAAAACATCTTTTGGAGAAATGATATATAGACCCATAATTTTCCTATCAAGTTTTTTTTTTTTTTTTTAATTTTGTATCTATTTCCATCGGTCCAAGCAAAAAACCTTTTTGTTTTGTTGTTGTTGTTATTTTTATTTTTGCCTATTAATCCTTTGCATCTTCCATTCTTATGTTTATAGCCCTCCCCCGACTGGCATCCCTTCTGTGCTTAAAATATTCTTTAAAAATACAGAGTTGTTTCACATAGAAGATGTACACATTCCCTAAAATGTAATGCAATTTCACTGTTTCTTATCTTGCCCTCATGAAGCTGACATCTTAGTGAAGATAAATGACAAGTTCACACATAAAATAAGACAGTAAATTTCAGGTAATCATAAATGTAATAATGGAAAAACAGGGTGATGTAGTCATGACTGAGTTACTTTATAAAAGTAATCTCTTCTGAGAACATGTTATTTGATCTGAGACTTGAAGTATGTAAAAGATACTGCTGTGAAGAACATAGAGAAGGCAATGGCACCCCACCCCAGTACTCTTGGCTGGAAAATCCCATGGACAGAGGAGCCTGGTAGGCTGCAGTCCATGGGGTCGCTAAGAGTCGGACATGACTGAGCGACTTCACTTTCACTTTTCACTTTCATGCATTGGAGAAGGAAATGGCAACCCACTCCAGTGTTCTTGCCTGGAGAATCCAGGGACGGGGGAGCCTGGTGGGCTGCTGTCTATGGGGTCGCACAGAGTCGGACACAACTGAAGCGACTTAGCAGCAACAGCAGCAGCAGTGAAGAGCATGTAGATAAAGAAAGCACAGACTCTGAGACAAGAACAAGCTCGAACTGAGACAAAAGAGACAACTACTGTGTCTGAAGCACAAGGAGCCAGAGAAAGCTGGTCATGGATGAGGCATGAAAGAAGCACAGACTGGGTCAGAATGACAAAACGTTAGGGAAATTAGTTAAGAGATCATCTCAGTCCATGTAAGATATGATGGTTTAGAGAAGAGCAATGGGACTACAGATATAAGCTTGTGGAGCCAGAGAAGCCCAGAGACAAAAAAAAGTTTCAAGAAACGTCAAAAATGAGGTTTCAGTCAATCATCTCAAATTTTACAGAGATACATGAGGACAGGAAAGGGGATATTGGATTTGACAACTTGGAAGGTGTTAGTGACAGAAGATGGACTAAGGTCATTGAAGAATGAATGGAAGTTTTTTGTTAAGAATACCAGATGGGATCCTCATTCTCTTTTGGTCCCTTCCAAAATCCCTTGAAAATTACATTAAAAAGACAGAGAAAATTCATAGAAAGAAAGAGAAGAGTTTCGATGATGAAATTTTGGAGTTTGGAATGCAAGCCAGTTCATAGTAAGGGTCAGCCGAATGAAGGCAGATTAATTCAAAGCTAGCAGTGGAGAGAGAGCAGACCAGTAATCCATTCTGTACTGTGAAACAACTGAAATACTAATAAAGAAGCTGGTGGTTCTTGGTGCCTCTGGAAGTGAGGTATAGAGAAAGCAGAGTTGAAAGAGGAAGAGTAGCTCAAAGTCTATCTGCCAGTCAGACCCCTGGATCCTCTCCTGGCCCCAGGCAGAAGCCTAGATATTCACTCACTGGAGAGGGTGAAAAACAGAGAGCGTCTCTCAAACAGGGAACACAAAGCACAGTTGAGGACTGGAGTCCTACATTGAAAATACAGCCCTAGCCTACTTCTCCCAATGACATCTCAGTCTATTCCCTCCAAGAAGGTGACCAGAAGCTTCTTCTCTTGGGATCTAAATAGTCATTTTGTTTCACACTGCAAAAGCCCCAATAAGGTCATCTAATAGGAAAGACTACAGACAACAAGCCCTCCCCATACTGGTGAATTTTCCATGATCCTCTGTTAAAGATAAAGAAGCATCAGACATTTAAGGAAAGTAGCCATTATGATGGGGAAGGCAATGGCACCCCACTCCAGTACTTTTGCCTGGAAAATCCCATGGACGGAGGATCCTGGTAGGCTCCAGTCCATGGGGTCGCTAAGAGTCGGACACGACTGAGCTACTTCACTTTCTCTTTTCATTTTCATACATTGGAGAAGGAAATGGCAACCCACTCCAGTGTTCTTGCCTGGAGAATCCCAGGGACGGGGGAGCCTGGTGAGCTTCTGTCTATGGGGTCGCACAGAGTCGGACACGACTGAAGCGACTTAGCAGCAGCAGCAGCCATTATGAAACACAAAAAGCAAAACAATGTGGGAAAATATAGCTCAGAGGAAACTGTCAATACAGTAGATATAAACACAAAAATTTTTAATCTATTAATATTCTTAGAAAAATAAATGAAAAATTATATTCAGAAATTAACAGAAACTTAATGTTTCTTGTATATTAAAAGAAGAAACATTAAAGAATGTGAACAAGAAACATTAAAAGAATGTGAATTGGTTTATGAGAATTAGGCAACATCTTTTCTGCATAACCACACTAAAAATGCAACACCATCACTTCATGGGAAATAGATGGAGAAACAGTGGAAACAGTGTCAGACTTTATTTTTCTGGGCTCCAAAATCACTGCAGATGGTGACTGCAGCCATGAAATTAAGACGCTTACTCCTTGGAAGGAAAGTTATTACCAACTTAGATAGCATATTCAAAAGCAGAGATATTACTTTGCCAACAAAGGTCCATCTAGTCAAGGCTATGGTTTTTCCTGTGGTCATGTATGGATGTGAGAGTTGGACTATGAAGAAGGCTGAGCACCGAAGAATTGATGCTTTTGAACTGTGGTATTGGAGAAGACTCTTGAGGGTCCCTTGGACTGCAAGGAGATCCAACCAGTCCATTCTGAAGGAGATCAGCCCTGGGATTTCTTTGGAAGGACTGACGCTAAAGCTGAAACTCCAGTACTTTGGCCACCTCATGCGAAGAGTTGACTCATTGGAAAAGACTCTGATGCTGGGAGGGATTGGGGGCAGGAGGAGAAGGGGACGACAGAGGATGAGATGGCTGGATGGCATCACTGACTCGATGGACGTGAGTCTGAGTGAACTCCATAAGTTGGTGATGGACAGGGAGGCCTGGCATGCTGTGATTCATGGGGTCGCAAAGAGTCGGACACGACTGAGCGACTGAACTGAACTGAACTGAGGATATTTTGCTTTCTTTAGGTCAATTGTGATGCAACTTAATTTTTGTTTTCTCTTTTATAATTCTTATCCACACATAACTTGGCAGTGTTTTTTTACAAAATAATTTGACTTTTTCTAGTTTCTTCAATGCATTCAACTTTATTGTCTCAAAAATGGAAGCTCCTATCTTTTTGTACTTATATTTTAATGGTTTGCATAGTATTGAACTAAATTGTCTATCAAAAGTAAGGCCACATCTCTGTCAATGTAGGAACTTAAACTTTACCGTCATCGTCAGTTGTAGTAATAGGCAATTTTAGTGTACTGTTTATTTTCTACTATGGTTAATTGTACGGTCATGTCATGGCTTTACACCCATCAGATTGACCTGAGCGGGTTTAGTACCTCTGGGATAAAGGCAACATACTGGGTCTTCTGCAGCCACTACATCATCTCCAAGGTAGCTTCATGTTGAGCAAAAGTTCCACAGTTTCACACTTGAGTGCATCCAAATCTCTCAAGATAGATGATAAGAAGTCTCCAGAAATAATTTCCTGCTAGCATTGTTTCAGAATTCAGATTGTAAAAGATATTATCCTCTCCCTTAAGGACAAATTCCTAATGAAATGAATTATATGACACTTGAGCAACAGCCTGAGACTTCCAAATCAGGTAGAAAGGACTCTCCCTTTGAATGCATTTAATGAAATTATATTAAAATTGACCTAATCTAAATAGATTTTTGGTTGGGTCTCCTGGTGGGCTGCTGTCTATGGGGTCACACAGAGTCGGACATGACTGAAGTGACTTAGCATAGCATAGCATAACATGATGATATATGACTGATACACAGAGGGAGCTCAGATTTGTTTTCTTAATGTGTTTTACTAAGCTCATAATTTATAAAGTCCCTTTGGGGATTTGTTTGGTTTTGTGAGGTACAATGAGCTCCAAGAACAATAGGTGCTCCTGGATGTTTACTCTGGAGTTAACAGACTGAGAAACAGAAATAGCACCTGTATGTGGGCTCTAGTGTACATTTCACAATACATATTGGTATTAGAAAAAGTCATAGTTTTTAAAGTATTAAAGTACTTATTAAAGTATTACTTTTATTAAAGTAATAAGTATTAAGTAATTAATAATAAAGTATTAAGTACTTTTTATTACTTAAAGTCATACTTGTTAAAGTATCAAAGAACTATTTAATCAAAAGCTTTATAGACAAGCAAAAGCTGAGAGAATTCACCAAACCAGCTTTCCAACAAATGCTAAAGGATATTCTCTAGACAGGAGACACAAAAATGGTGTATAAACTCAAACCCAAAACAATAAAGTAAACGGCAATGGGATCATACTTATCAATAAAGTAAAATAAAGTCATATTTTAAAGTTAAGTACTTTTAAAGTAAAGAAATATTCACTCTGAATAGTGATCTGTCATTTGCATCGTAACATCATAATGTCACGCACTGTGCTATTTCAAAATTATCTGTCTGTCTGCTGTATAAGACCTAGGCTGAAAGGCAATATGCCTACCATAACTTCTGACACAAAGTCAGTTAGATCCACAATAAATAGCAGTTGAATTAAAATAAAAGTGGGCGTTGTAATAAAGAGTGCAGCGTTTTTGTTCTTTTTTTAATGTAAGTTCAAAGTACAATGAGAAGACGGGGCTAATAATTTTAAAATATTCCCTTATGCACAATTGAAGCCAGGTTAAAAAAATGAACCCAATCATATTTTACTTCTTCAATAAGAATAGAAGGATCTATATATAAAATTACCAAAAGAAAAATTGTTAAGTCTTCCAAGTAAGCATCACACACCAAATACTCATCATATACTCAAGGAAAGTTATCAGAAATTAGTAGAAATTTCTCTAAATATCTAACACAGAGTCTTCTCCATTTCCCATTTTTATGCCATTGCTATTATTAAGTTTTTCTCCCTTAAGAATATCTGATGACTCTGCAATTGATGCTTAGAAATTCAGTATACCAAAGTCATGCTTCTCCTATTATCAATTATATATTTTATCCAATAAATAAATAAACTGAAATCAAATCCTTTATAATAGTGATAAAAATTGGTTTTATTGTACTTTCCATAGATAGAAATAAGGTTTTTGGTGACATTTCATTGCAAAGACAATCTACAACTGAATCAGTAACAAACAAAATTTAACTCTAAACGAGTCAAGTATTCTGCATTTGAAACTCAATTTCATAAACATTCAAGATTAGTGAATTTTGGTAGGAAAAAAAGACTAACAGAAAGGAAAAAGACACCTTTTAAACATAGAGCAACTTAGAGGTGTTTTGTTTTATTTTAATTTCTTTGGGAATACACACAGTATAGTTACTTTTTAAAAAGTTTTTTAAGGAAGGCTTCAGTGTTTCAAATCAAGTAGACTTCAGACTAAAAAATATTTGTAAATTTGCCAAGAAACTGAAGTGTTAAAAATAGTCTTCTCCTTATTTATTTAATTATGTTTAAGGAAACATTTGACAGATAAGTTAACAAAATGCAAAAAAAATGTTTACCTGCATTTTTATATAATAAATTCTAGATCTATAAAAATTTCCTGGTTTTACACAAAGGCCAACTTTTGACCTTCATTGATCCATTTCTATGTTAAAAAAATACAGTATCAAATCTTTCTCCCTCCCCCCAAAAAACTAGAAGAAATATTTTAAATTGTGAGCGTGTGAATGTAACTATGCAAATTCTCAAGTGTACAAAGCACACAAACATCACTTTACTGGAAAAATCATTTTCATCATACTGTAAACTTCTCTTCCTCTACATCTGGACATTTCAAAATAGTCTTTGGTATTACTAGCTATTGTGCTTTGAAATGGAAACTTAAGGGATTTCTGTAGCAGTGCTACATAGACATTTTAAGATATAAATAAGAAAAAAATGCACTTGGAATAAGTTACAATTAGCTGCTTTTGCATAATTTTCAAAAACTACAGTGTATGCCTAGTCACAGTTTTATGAGAAAGAATATCTCCTTTTTCAACTCCTTAATTTTAAGGAACACTTAATCATTTTGGTTAAAAATCCATTTTTGGAGTGAGTCTGATGGATTGCATGACACTAAGCTTGGATGCTCTCCACTTGCTGAAAGGCACATTTTAAAGAATGGATTATACAGAAGTTGGTCCTAGAATAAAAAGAAATAAAACAGACATTAAGTTTCAAAACTCAGTTAACTGAGAAATATAAAAACATTTCAAGGTCTCATGGAAGCTTAAGGTAGACTGAACAGAATAAATATATACCATTCTTAACTTTTAATCTTTCTAAGATCTACTATGTTTGATTAAATCTTGTTGGTTTTTGGTATAGGCAACACAATTTATGCCACCGATGTTCGATTCAAAGAAGATGCTATATAAATGTTCTAACATTACACAAAACAGTGTGCAGGTAAGAATTGTAAGATTCCAGCTAAGCTTTAAAACATATGCTTAAAAATGGGGGCGGAAATCACCTTTCACGTATTCCCTCAAATCTAGATTCATGAAAAAGTACAAAAATTGGGAAGGGAAGTATCAGTTTAGGTAAGAAAAGTATGACTGTCACAGGAAGCATTGTAAGAAACTCCAGAAAAAAAAAAATACAAACAACTATTATTAATAATCCACAGAAAGCTGATCTGCATAAATCATGCTCTAAGACATTTTACAACCATTTTGCTCTAAGAGTATTTAATTCATTGATGCCTTCTTTCTTAACATAAGGTAGAGATAACATAATGACAAAGTTAACAAAGACAAAGAAATTCTGATGGATAACATTAATGTACTGTTTCATATATTTTCCCAGATAAGCAATAGAGCTGCTCAGAATAGTTATATAGAGGGGTGAATTAACTGCACAGAGGTACCTTCTGGATCTCCCATATCTGTTCTCCAGTGGCAACTGTTTTGTGACCTTTGTAGGCACATGCCTTTAGCTGAACAGCACCTAGCGCAGCATGAAGACATAATTCCTTCTGGATGTTATGCCGAATTTCATGTTGGGCAGAATATTCAAAGTACTGTGAAAGGAAGAATGCTGTTATTGACAAAAGCAAACCATATCCTCAGTTGCAAAACTGTCAGCAAAAAAAAAAAAAAAAAAATCAGCAACTCACTGAATAATAGGTATCATAATTACAAACTGAGTTTGGGGAACAGAAAAGATTATGTCCTTTCTCTAGCCTATGACCAATAGTTACTTAATTAAGAAGGTACTATCTTCCTCCCCATGTCAGAAATTGGATGCTATCAGGTAGGATGGAGGCTAGAACAGGTATGCCATAGAAAAGAGCCTGGAAACTTTTAGCAAGCCCATCATTCCTTTTTCTCCCCACAAGTATTCCTTCCCTCTTATTCATCTCAATTAATAGTACTTTCATTTAAACTAGTAGTATTTAAACATGGTACTCTTGGGAATTCCCTGATGATCCAGTGATTAGGCACTTTCACTGCAGTGGCCCAGGTTAAGTCCCTGGCTGGGGGAATTAAGATCCTGCAACCCTCACACCATGGACCAAAAAAAAAAAAAAAAAGGTGGGGAGGCAGTTTTTCATGCCTCAGTTCCTTTCCCTGTAAAAGGTAATTTAATAGCTCCTAGGTGGCGCTAATGGCAAAGAACTTACCTTCCAATGCAGGAGAGGTAAGAGACATAGTTCTATCACTGGGTCTGGAAAGGGCATGGCAAGTATTCTTGCCAGGAAAATTCCATGGACAGAGGAGTCTGGTGGGCTACAGTCCATAGGGTCATAAATAGTTGGACTCGACTAAAACTGCTTAGCACACAAGTGCATACATAGGGTTATGACTATAAATGGGTTAATATGTGTAAAACATTTAGACCAGTAACTGGATGTGGTAAGCATTCAATTCATTTTTAGCTATTGTTACTATTATTGATGCTTCTCTCTCTCCACATATCCAGTTAATTAGCTCCTTAGTCTTCCTGAATCTTCCTCTCAGATGCTACCATCCCACCCATCCTTACTTCCACACCCTCATTTCTCTTGTTCAGGCACTCAAAATCTCTACTGCAACACCTCCACATGTACCTCCAACTCCCGATCCTATAACACAATCCAATCTGCTGCCGGTTTGTCTTTTGTAACATAGATTTGATCCCTTATGTTCCCTGCTTAAGTGAATCACTACTGTTGCTAAGATAAAGCCATACTCCTTAACTAACTGGTATGTGAAATCTTCCACTTTGAGTCTTACATCAACCATTGTCCCGGTTATGCACTGTTCCTTTCACACAGTCCTACCAAGGCAGGACATGTGTATCCACAACTCCAAGACTGCTTTACGGTACTCTCCCTGGAATACCTCCCTGGATGCTTTTCTGCCTAGCTAACTCCCTTTGATGCTTCAAAAGTCAACTCCAATATTAACTTCCTTCTTTAGTTTTCCCTGAACTTGTCCTGTGCACAAACTAACACTCTCCTCAGGGTTCCCAGAGTCATCAGAGACAACTTCCACAGCACTCTATTAGAATTATCGTGTAGCTAGCTGACTTCACTGCAGACCAAAGTCAGGCAGTGTATCTAGTAATGACATCCATTATAAATCAAATATTTCATAATGTTGACATTCCAAAGAGAAAATGAGTGAACATAATTGATTTTCAATAGGGAAGTAATTAGTCTTAGCACTAATATTTATTGAGCCCTTATTATGTGCTAGGCAGGGACTGTTCTAAACCCTTTACGTGTATTAGAGTAGGCACTCCACAAACATTAGCTGAATTAATCTTGAGTTCCCCTGGCCTTAGCCTCATGCTTAATTTATCTCCTTCCACAAATATAATATCAGTCATTTTTATAACTGATAGCTCTTCAGATGGAGACTGAAAGCTCCTCAGATGGAAAGAAGGAAGACTTTCTTCAGATTGAAGGAAAATGGGTTTAGATCAGGAAAACGACATTCTGTCTGTGCTTTAAAAAAGAGCAACTGTAGGACCTCAAAGATGATGAGAAAGGCTGACCAGTACTTTACTTCACTCATAATATTTAAAAAAAAAAAAAAAAACATTAAAAGGGAAGTTATAAGGAATGGAAAATAGTTGAAGATACTTAGCCAAAGAGCATGCAATTAGCTAGCTGAGAACACTGTTGAGACTTTATCTTAGAACCAGGACAAAAGCACTGGAAGAGAAAGGGGAAGAGGCAAGGCCTTGTGTAACAAAGGGGTAATGGATTAAACTGCACTCTGCACTATACCAGTATTTAGTCGATTTACTCACATAATCCAAATACTTATATTTCACTTGGCATATTCAAATACCACTACAATGGAGTTTTCTGCTACAAAAAAAAATATCATTATCTGTCAAGAGACTAGAAGGAAGCCTGAGGAAATGACCGAGTTAGATGATATCTCAGAAACATCTACCACTCAAGGAACCACAATTCCTAAACTAGTTTAAATGCAGTGCTTGACTGAAAATAACATTTAAAGGAAATAAATCAAAATAAAATCAATGGCCATGTCAGGGCAATAGAAGCCAGAGTTATCCTCTTAAAATATAAACCATAAAATATTATTCTTCCACTCAAAATCCTCAGATGGCTTCTGTCACACTTGGGATTAAATCCATGATCTTAACGTGGCCAGCAAAGTCCTGTATCACCAGGCCTCTACTCCATGTCTCTGACCTCATTTCCCACCCTCTTTTCCTAGACCACTCTACTCCAGCCACACAGTGGCTTCGTGCCCGCTCCATCTACCTGCCACTGGGCCGCTGGCTTTGGGTCCCTCTGCCAAGATGCTCTCTTCCTAGGACATGGTTCCTCTCCTAACTCCTCCAGGCCTCCAGGCTAAGGTCACCTTCTCAAAGAGGTCTTCCTCAACCTCCAAAAATAACTAACTCTCCCCCCCCCCACACACACACACATTATTTCCCTACCCTATCTTATTTTTATTTATACCTAAAATTACATATTTATTTTTTCCTTTCCTTTTAGAATACAAGCTTCACAAGACAGAGACTTGGTCTTCTTCACTACTATAAGGGTGTGACTTACTTTATAGACTGTCAAACAAATACTTGTTGAAAGATTATGTGAATTATTTAACCATTCCAAAATTTATAAAAGATGCCTCCATGATATTTATAATTTAAAAATTATTTTAGAGACAGAACTATAAAAATATCTTTATGGCAATGACAGGAGAAAAACAGAACAGTGTATAAAATATATCTTCAATTTTTATGGTAAAATAGATGTAATGCTATAGGAACCCTGAAATAAATTTATAAATATTTACATTTAGTGGTAAAAAACCTGCCTACCAATGCAGGAGACTTAAGAGATGTGGGTTGATCACCAGATTGGGAAGGTACCCTGAAGAAGGAAATGGCCACCCACTTCAGTATTCTCGCCTGGAAAATTCCATGGATAGAGGAGCCTGGCAGCTGCAGTCCATGGGGGTCACAAAACAGTCAGACACAACTGAGCACGCACATACACATTTAATGGTAAGATTTTTACAAATGAGGAAATATTTCTCATTGCTCCAAACCTTAATTTTTACTTGGATAGCCCCGTGTTATTTCCAAAAAAAGGCAACTATTTGTATAATTATTTTTTTCTTTTAAAATATGGTGTGTAGGGAAATTTCAAAATAGAAAGATATATACTCATACATCTATGTATATGTACATACATGTAAATCTGTATATATCTGTGTGTATCTCCATCCTATTTCAGAACTATATCTAACCATCAAGCAATGGATCCTATTCCTACCTATAGCTTTTGGGCATCAGCATCATCTACCTTCAGTAAGTAGATTGATTGGTTTGGATGAGTAAGCATTGGAACTGGATTAAACTGAGGCTGAGTAGAAAAAAACATGGAAGAATATGGACCAGGAGATAAACTGGCCCTTTCTTCTTAAAACTGATATCATCAAAGTTCCATCCTGTTAACACAGGGCATTAATAGTATTCATTAATAATACCATGAAAATCCTATATGTACATCTTGGACTCTATACCAAAATACTTGCAATCCTGCCCTCCCCAAAAGACATACCAGCTCCTCTCCTTAGGACAATCTGTTCTCACTCCCACCAGCTATTTCACTAACCCTTATGTGTACCTTTCAAAAAATGTTCCCAAATGTCACCTTTCCCAGGCAAATGTATGGACACCCTATTCTGATGCCCTCCTCCATACCCCCAGAGCACTCTGAAAGCTTTATCCCAGACCTTACCATCCTGACTATAAATGCCAGTTTTGAAACAGCGATTTCCTGAAGGAGCTGGAATCTAAATTGCTTAAACCCAACAGCATACCTGGTATGCAGGGGTCACTTAGTGAATTTGTTGAATTAACAACAGAGAGAAAGAGTCTAATCTTCCAGGAATTAACTTGTAAAAGGCAAGAAAAGGAAGCTAAAACCTAGAAATAATATTTTAATATGTTCCCTATCCATAGTGACATATGACATTTTAGTCTTAAATAGTAAAACGGAGAAAAGGGTAGTAACAAGCAAAGATGTCACCAATCAAGGAGAATCAAGAACATACATATTTTTTAAAAAATCTGTTGAGATAATATTGTGGCCCACAAAAGTACAGTATGAACATGATGTTATTTGCTGTCTAATCCAATAAAGTATAGCCTTTATGTATAATTTAGCAAAATCACCATGCTAATAGTCATGCAACCTTAAAGGTTCACACAGAAGATCCTGTTTTTGTTTTTATTTCAGATGGCATTATTCTATTATATTCTCATTTGCCTTTCTACTGAATGGGTAAGCAACCTCAAACTGTTTTCAGAGGTAGAGTGAAAATCAAAATAAAGTACTCTGCAACTTCAATATTAATTGCCTAACTTACTCTAAAAGTATTTCACATACCAGTTTACCTGAACATGAAATTGATATATGGGTTCTGAAAGACATGCATGAACTTACTTGTGGTTACAGGTACTAAAAAGCAGGCAGGATTTTTCATGCAGTGCTCACCTGATTTCCCCCAAGTCCATGACACGTGTACAGAATCAACGGTTTGCCTCCTTGGTTATTCTCTCCAACATCCAGACATAGAGGCTGACCAACACTTTTAATCTAAAGGGAAATTTTCAAGTTATAAATTTTTTAAAAATCTACGTGGTTTATATATTTTCTCAACTAATTTCTGAAAGTGGTGTTAATGTAAAAATCTCAAAAGCAATAAACCAGAAAGTATTACAGCATTTTTTCTTGAACCACATAAATATTGGTGGCAAAGAGTATACCAAATAAAAAGGAAAAGGAAAATACTCACATATCCAGATATAACAGGATTAAGGTCTGGCACATACACTTCTGGATAAATATTGTTCAGATACCATGTAAAATTTTTACACTGAAGGCGATGCTTTATTTCAAATCTTTTTGTAAGATCACCAAATGATTTCTGGAGGAAGACGAGAAGTGAAGGGGAATGCTTAATTAAAACAGCACTGATAAAGTACTTCAAATGCTATTATTTGTATTTACATTTAGATCTTTGAAAAAAAAATTCTGGGCCAAAATGTAATATGCAATTTAACTACAGTCACCATTCATTCAGGCACCAAGTATGCCTGGCTGCTCACTTCTGGCTTCAAAGAGAATCAAGGACCGCTGCAGTGCTGACCTTATGTTATTTTATTCTTCCTTTGTGCCACAAACCTCTTTCATGGGACAGAGATCCTAAATGAAATGCTGAAAGCAAAAAATGGTAGTGGGGACATTCGAAATGTATCCTAGTTTTATACACTAAAGTGGTCTACAAAGTAAGGTGTGAGAAACAGCACCAATGTACAATGTCATTTATATCTCTTCTCTAGTCAAGAAAAGATAATAATTTTCATACTTTAGGAATATTTTTTTTCTAGTTTTAAGGGTGCTGCTTACTCCTAACAATATCTCCTAATGATATCCTAACAATAACAATGTTTTAGTAGAAAAAGTCAAGTTTTTAATCAACTGTGTTTTATTTCCCTTGATCTTATTTAAAAAGAAATAAGAAAATATTTTTTAAAAGCACTTCTAAATTGAAAATGTATTTGATATAGGCAAAATTTTAAATAAAAATTGTGAGTACCTAGATATGTGTAAAAGTAAATACTCAAGCTTATCAGTTCAACTAACAAGAATATTTTCTGTGCCAACTTCAATGCTTTGAACACAGGGGTCTTAGCAAAAGGTAGGAAACTCTAAAGGACTTCTGGGTAGCTTATCTATTTTATCATGTAGGTCTATTTGCCCTAGGTAAAAATGGGTTTTCTGGTCACTTGCCACTTTGTGGGTGACAAGAAATCATAAGCTGTATGTAGTATCTACTCGTCTGCTTAGCCAAGTCCCTTATACAGTATACAAACTCCCCCATTTGTGTCGGTGGCCCCGGGTGAAGGGCTAGCAATCCAGTCCAGTAGTGTTCTGATTTTGCTCAGTACTGACATGTTATAGGGAGATACCAGAGATCAGAGAAAAAGACAAATGAGGTAACCAGATCTTTATGACATCTGAGGTGTGGATGCCCTTTAATCCCAATATATACTTCCTTACAAACTGGCACTTTTTTTTACAAAGAATTGGGTGCCATTTACCAAAGCATGTCCTTAAACTGTCTAGTTTAGTTACCACATCCAATACTGAAACTGTTGGGACTCGATTCTAAATGCATTAGGCATGATGATTCTACAGAGCTTTTATCTGCTGCTGCTACTGCTAAGTCGCTTCAGTCGTGTCCGACTCTGTGCGACCCCATAGAAGGAAGCCCACCAGGCTCCCCCGTCCCTGGGATTCTCCAGGCAAGAACAGTGGAGTGGGTTGCCATTTCCTTCCCCAATGCATGAAAGTGAAAAATGAAAGTGAAGTCGCTCAGTCGTGTCCGACTCTTAGCGACCCCATGGACTGGAGCCTACCAAGATCCTCCGTCCATGGGATTTTCCAGGCAAAAGTACTGGGGTGGGGTGCCATCGCCTTCCCCGGAGCTTTTATCTAGGACAGGTCAATAACAACCATAGCGCCATGCATTTGTTAGTACTTATTTCCTTATTTCACAGCTGTTTTGGGAGACAGGTAAGTATATTATATCAAAACAGGGAAGGAGAGAGAAGAAATGTGGTGGAGCATACACTCCATGTCTGGCCAACCTGCCAATCACCCTATAAAGTACCATGACCATTTTATAGTCTCAAGGGGCTTTCCCAAAGTCACCCTTCCAGAAAGTAGTGGAGCCAGAACTGCAAACAAAAAGCTTGATATCGTGGTTCATTCTGCTATATCTGACACTGTCTCTCTAATTCAAAATGCCACTTAGCACCTTGATTCAGGAGTTAATCACATCACCTAAAACCGGTTGAAAGCAGTTCCACTTAATCTTATTTTCATTAAGTAAAATATTGAACCAAAGCAGTCACAAAAACTAAATATCTTTCATGTTAAAAAAAAAAAGTAACATCAAGTAGAATGCCTCAATTTAAAAAATTATTTATTTTTAATTGGAAGAAATTGCTTTACAATATTGCATTGGTTTCTGCTATATATTGCCTCAGGTTTTAAATGCAGTTTATTTGACTTAAAAAAAAAAAAGAGAGAGAGAGAGAGCGTAGAGAGAGAAAACTGGCATCAGTTAGTTATATATTTTTGAGTTAAAAAGACTAGCTTCAAAAATAATTTCTTAAAAAATGTTTTATACTTGAGTTGACTCAAACAAGTCCAAGGACATGTGAACTTGCTGTGGATTTTTATTGTTAATTGTTAGTTCTAACTTACTTGTTTAACAATTTTTGCTGCATCTGTGTTTCTCCTATAAAATATTTCCTTGTATTCATCCATCCAGACTTCTGCAAGGCGAACTTGGTTGCGAGCAATCACCTGAGTGCCTTTTGGGAAGGTATGAGGGCTTTTGCTGCGAAAAACATGTCCAACAACAGAGCAAGGCATAATCTCCAACTGCCCACCACATTGCCATACCTGATAATTAATGATATTTGTTTAAATTTACAGTATTTTAGGAAAATCAAAGTGTTGCTTTTAAGTTCACCTTTAAGATACTAATAAAAACAAGAGATTTATTACAGCTTTACAAACAGCTTTCTCTTTTATCTCTCTTTACAGCTTTCTCTGTTCCCTGCCAATTCAACTTAAGTTCTTAAAGAACTATCATTAGGCAGTACAGACACTAGAGACCAAAAAAGTAAATATATTTTCAGAAATTACCTTAACAGAATAATGATTTCAGATCGCCCATAAAAATAAATTCTGAAATTTTTTTTTTTTTTTTTTGGGTCAAAAAATATGCAAGTTCTCTAGTATTCACAGAAGACCAATGGCTCTTCTGCATTTGACTTCCACAGCAGATTTGGAGTAAGTGGGCCCAAACTCTACCTCTTGTACATTCAATTTTGTGATCAAGAAAACGATTCCAGACAGTCATTTTTCCAAAATACAACCTATTAAACTTTGTCATTATATATATTAAAAAATATCATGCCATTTAAGAGGGTCAAAAAAACTTATCTGCTTTAACTCTAAATAAAATGGCAAATCGCTAAATCAGTACCTGCTCACTTAGATGTCTTGACAATCTGTTCTGCCATAAATGAAAAATCTAAATGTCATGTTTAATAGTATGTGCTAACATTAGGGCGGTGATCACATTCTCTCTTTTAAGCAAGTGAGAAAGCTTAGTGATGTGTTCAGTTCCACTGTGCTTGAGATTCAACATGTGCTGGGGGCTGGAAATACTCAAATGGATAAAACAAGACCCCTGCCCTTAAGCCACTCAAACTTGGCTACGATAATCATTGCCATTATATGATGAAACCAGAGCCAAAACTCAAAACTTCCAACTGTTAGTTCAGTTCTTTTTCTACTACATTCCAGCCTAAGTGATGAGAAATGAATGACAAAAGCTATTAAAAAAAAATAAACTTATGAATCAAATACATACATGTAGAGATCTAAAACCTTTGTTTTATTTCTCATATTAACTTTTAATATGTATAGAAAAAAGCTCATTTAATCCAAAGAGTTAAATTCAATGTTCTTTAAAATTATATGTAAATGTTTTTCCATTCTGACTCCCTTGATAGTCAACCAATTTCCTGAAGCACTAGATTTAATTATATTTATCTTGGCTGGAATTCAGTAGCTACAAGTGCATTAATTGGTGTTAGTGCCTGGACACAAGCATTTAACTGATTCCTCTTGTTACACTGGCAGCAATGAATAAATATATTAAGCTACATTTTAGAAGAAAATATATTGATTCTAAAATTTCTAACAATTTAAGAAAGCACAAAAAGTAAAGAATACATATATCTATGATAATCTGTATCAGCCAACTAGAAATATATGTTTCATTGTTTAGTATGTGAGCTATATTTATAAACTTACTCTGAAAGACATTTCTATATTTTCACCTCCCCAAATTTCCATTTCTTCATCATAAGTTCCAATATATTCAAAATAGTCTTTTGATATGGAAAAAAGGCCTCCTGCAAAAGTGGGTGTTCTGAAAAATAATCCATTGTCAAACTTTGTTATACAACCAAATAAGAAAAAAAGAACAATTTTAAGAGCAACTGAATCAAATTTACCAATAAAGAGAGATCACAATTTCAAGGCTTTATACAGATTAATAAAAATTAAAAATGTAATCTTCAAAGTCAAGTTCTGGGGGATGGGGAGGAACTGGTAAGTATCCTTCCCTGGCAGAGCAAAATTATTTTGTCTTTTAACGAAAGATTCTTAAGTAATGATTATAAGGAAGACATAGAGCTCACTTAATTCTACTTCCTACTAGGTAACATTGTGTATAAGCAAGTCCATAAATAAAGTACTTTTTTATTCCTTCCATACAGAATATTCTTTATTTTTGTTAGTGTGAATCACCTTGGTGGAAATTACTGTAAAAAACAAAGAATGCATAGACATTCAAACAACTGACTATATATAAGACTTTGAGAGCAATTGTCTTACTTGATTGGATATGTCTCATCCTTCCTTCTCTGCTTCTCATGATCGGGAAGTGTTTCCCAGCCAAATGAAAGGCTCCAGTCAAAATTCCCACGGTTATGGTTACTTCCATAAGGAGAAGGTTTGTTGAATTCAAACGTGTTCAGATCTATGGATGCAATATCTGGGCTCACGACAGCAGTGTAGTTCTCAGCTATTCTGGCCAACAAAGGTTCTAACCAACCGTAGAAACACTCACCTGGAAAGAATACAGGCTTAATTAATTCAACAAAACACTCCAGGCTTTTTTTTTTTTTTTTTGTATTTTGGAAGAGAGTTTGCAGAGAAATGAGAATATCTGTCATTATTATTATTTTGAACATTTGTATAAGGGAGATTTCTTAAAGGTTTCTTGTAATGAGATAAGGGTAGTATGAAAAAAAAAATCAGCAAGATTAAGCATAGCTAAGGAGTGACTTTGGTGGGGAGGGAGTGACATTTTTTGAACCTTAGAATGGAAGTAAAATGATACTGATATATTTAAGTTTCACACTGTGTATTTCTCTTTAAAATGGACTATGAATCAAGGGTGACTTTTTGCTATCCCAGGGACGGGGGAGCCTGGTGGGCTGCCGTCTATGGGGTCACACAGTCGGACACGACTCAAGTGACTTAGCAGCAGCAGCAGCTCCAAAAATATTCTGATTTACTTAAACTTGTCTCCCTGAGTAAGGTATAGAAATGGAAATCTTCATTTCTCTGACAAGGTTGTAGGAGAAAATAAGTAAAGGAATCAGAATATTCTGATTTTAGCAACTGGAAAAGAACCATTCAAACCAACTCAGCACAGGGGATGAAGGTGTGGCTCAAAAGGTCGGATTTGGCCCCAGGCCAGGCTCTCACATCACACACAGACTTCAGGAGATGTGGCATGAGCAGTCCTACTCAGGACTTTTCATCATCCAGCCATCGGCAGTCATGGCCCAGGAGGACCCTCAGACAAATCTGCCTGGAGGGGAAGAATGCCCAGTCTGATATTACTGTAATTTTGGAACAGGAGAAGGAATACTGGAGAAGGGGCCATTTCCTTTTGAAAACACCTCTCGTGGATTACCTTTAGACTTTTCTTAAATGCCTGGTATTGAGAGAATACCGGATGTGAAAGCTCTAAAGAGACTCAAGCAAATCCAAAAGCCCTTCTGTAACAATTAGTGTGTTCTCAAAACCATTTGCTTGGTCAAACAGCACCTGAGGGCTGGCCAATCCAAAGCTAAACACTCACACACAGAGGACAACTCAGGAAGCTCGGAGCTCGAGGGACTACGTGACATTTGAGTAGTACCTATGGTGAACATTAAACACTGACCCTAAAAGTAGTCTTCAAGTACTGTATTTACAATCATCAACGCTGGAGAAAAAATACAAAGGAAAAAACCAAGCAGCAACAAAAACGAACAAAAACTAACAACTTTCATGGGAAACACACAGGAAGCTATGAAGGGATACCTCTCATTTGGCACAAGAAGGACTTTATGAATCTTTGAAGGGGAAAGAAAAGAAACAAAACTTTCACTCACTTTAAAGTGCAATAATCAAGAATAATACGGAAAAACACCTTTTTTTTTTAAATACAAAAAAAGCATCTGAAAAACTATCCCAGGCATGGATAACTCACTGGGGAAGCTGGTCACTGGAAGACATAAAGTTAAAGAACCTCAAATACAAAGGAGGTAAGATCTTTAAATAAGTGAAAGGAATTTCCTACCCAGAGCTATAATCTGCTTGCACTATCACTGCTATACTCACCAGTTGGAAGCGATGTTGAAGAAAATGCTACTATACATTTAAAGAAAAGGTTTCCTTACCTTTTGAATTAGAGGGAGGGAGAGGGAAAATGTTACAACTGTGTTTCTCTGTACATACTTACAGTGAGCATCTAAAAATGTGAGCGTTTCAGCTGTTGCTACTGTTGCTCCTAGCAACCTTGCAGTGATCAGACCTTTTCTCTCTTTTTGTCTGACTATTTTTACAATAGAAAATTGTTTTATATATTCCTCTAGTTTATCATGCAAGTACTCTGTAAGAGAAAAAAATCAAAATTAACTCATTTCTAAGTTTATTTCACATGTAACATGGAAGCTAACAAAGAAAGCACAAGGCAATGATTCCTCTGTGTGTATAATCTTAACAGTTGTACACATCCACCCCTTAAGATAAAAAATATCACATCCTTAACTCTACTGAAAAAATTACATAAACAAATCTTTACTTTTGGATGATTATAATGCATGACATTATAACACATAGTCATCCTGTGCGTGTCATGTCAATAAATACAATGTGTTTGCGAGGACTGAGAGACTTCAAATGGAATAGACCCCAGGAGTTAAGAACACTCATTTAGAGGCCAGAGAAAAGACACAAAGGAAAGAAAGAAACTGCATTTGGCCAAAAAGATATTTGATTCTCTTTTTAAAATTTTTTTAATTCTTTTTAAAATTGGTATTTAAATCTGGAAATTTATAGAAAAATGTGAAGTCTCAAAAAAATTCTCTGACATTTAGCCAGTGGTCAAAATAACTTTAAGACCAAAATCTTGAGAAAAATACAAGTAGAAAAATGCAGGGCTACAGTAGTTTGTGAATATTTCTACAAAGAGTCAGCAAAAAAATTTTGAAAGCTCTAGAGTCTCCTGACACAGATTTTTTCCAATAAAAATATGAAGGAAGAAAAGGGCATGCAAATCAGTAATGAGGTTATAAGCAGGGAAAATCTGAGTTATGGGTGTGTAATTTAAGATCTCAGTATTCCTACTTGGATGACATACATACTAAGCAAGAGTTAAAATAATAGGTAAAAGAAACAAATGTCAGTCAAGTTACTCAAGTGTTGTCCATATTTTTAAACAACTTCTTAGGTCTGTTTTTTCACATTAAATGCTCGATTCTTCATTGAATATATCATGTAGTTCTTTACGTGGCCTTCTTGGGCCATCACACAGACTCAAAAAGACTTTATTGAGAATGCCAGCAAGCCTCCTGGGTAGATGCTTGCTTCTGCCAGATTTCAGAAGCAATTGGAGGTGACTTTGACTTTATCTGTAATTGTGCATATTTTTTAATTCTCCTGTGATGCAGAAAGGATAGTTGCTTATTTAAAGCTTAAACATTCATGAAGGAAGTAAGAGTCCAGGAATAACATTTGGGGAAAAGTAAGTGTTATCTCAACATTACTATCTCAGAGTAACAGCTTAACTTTTTCAACTAAGTACCTCAAAATTAATTCTCTGAAAGACAAGTAGGATTGTAATTTGTCTTAAAAAATATAATCATAGATATTTCTGCTTTAATGATAAATTCACAAAGCAGAAACTTATAAAATAGAAACATTTCAAATATCTTTACAGGAATTGATTTTTTAAATGGAGTCACTACAGATTCCTTCAATAAACCCTCTCACTGTTCACAAGTTAAGAAATTTTATTCACCCACAACTTTTGAATTTCCTGTAAATTCTTACCTGCCTTTTAAATTTAACCCCCATCCACACTCCTAATTTTATGAATTTAAAAACACAAAACCATGAAGTCAAATTTCCTGGGTCTGATTTATAGCACCATTACTTTTAGCTACGTGAACTTAGGCAAGTTATTTTACCTTTCTGTACCTCGCTTTCTTTATCTATAAAATGAGAATAATAGGATTTACCCTCATTGGGGATTGTTGGGAGGATACAATGAAAGATTAGTTACACAAATAAAATTTTAAGACAGGGACTAACTAGCACATGGGGCTTTCCTGGTGGCTCAGACAGTAAAGAATTCACCTACAATGAAGGAGACCCGGGTTTTATCCCTGGGTCAGGAAGATCCCCTAGAGAAAGAAATGGCAATCCACTCCAGTATTCTTGTCTGGGACATCCTATGAACAGAGAGAAGCCTGGTGGTGCCCATGGGGTCACAAAGAGTTGGACACAACTTAGCAACTAAATAACAACTAAACTAGCACATGGTCTATGCTCTGGAAATGTTCATTATATTTTGTATGGTATCCCTGGGTTTTAGCTATCTGTTAATTGATAATCCACATATTCATGCTTTTCTGTCGAGCATATTGAAGTCAGGGACTATGGTTTCTACTTCACAAGCTCCTTTATAGTAACTAGGGATACATTTTCCACAGTGGGTACTTCTTGGATAGTTCTCTGAATCCAGTAAGATAATTACACTACTATGCAAAGACAGCCCTTTGTCAAGAAAATATTTCTAAATCTATTGTTGATTGCTATAAAGAATTACAAAAAAAAAAAAAAATATTCAGACACTTTAACCAAATAACCCTGCTGCTCCAGACTAATCTAAAGATATAATTCAAAAAAAGGAAAATAACATAAGCACAAGGCTTCAGCAACATGTGAACCGTGAACTTCCTGATGTTCAAGCTGGATTTAGAAAAGGCAGAGGAACCAGAGATCAAATTGCCAACATCCGCTGGATCATGGAAAAAGCAAGAGAGTTCCAGAAAAACATCTATTTCTGCTTTATTGACTATGCCAAAGTCTTTGACTGTGTAGATCACAATAAACTGTGGAAAATTCTGAAAGAGATGGGAATACCAGACCACCTGATCTGCCTCTTGAGAAATTTGTATGCAGGTCAGGAAGCAACAGTTAGAACTGAACATGGAACAACAGACTGGTTCCAAATAGGAAAAGGAGTACGGCAAGGCTGTATATTGTCACCCTGTTTATTTAACTTATATGCAGAGTACATCATGAGAAACGCTGGACTGGAAGAAACACAAGTTGGAATCAAGATTGCCGGGAGAAATATCAATCACCTCAGATATGCAGATGACACCACCCTTATGGCAGAAAGTGAAGAGGAACTAAAAAGCCTCTTGATGCAAGTGAAAGTGGAGAGTGAAAAGGTTGGCTTAAAGCTCAACATTCAGAAAATGAAGATCATGGCATCTGGTCCCATCACTACATGGGAAATAGATGGGGAAACAGTGGAAACAGTGTCAGACTTTATTTTGGGGGCTCCAAAATCACTGCAGATGGTGACTGCAACCATGAAATTAAAAGATGCTTACTCCTTGGAAGGAAAGTTATGACTAACCTAGATAGCATATTCAAAAGCAGAGACATTACTTGGCCAACAAAGGTTCGCCTAGTCAAGGCTATGGTCTTTCCTGTGGTCATGTATGGATGTGAGAGCCGGACTGTGAAGAAGGCTGAGCGCCGAAGAATTGATGCTTTTGAACTGTGGTGTTGGAGAAGACTCTTGAGAGTTCCTTGGACTGCAAGGAGATCCAGCCAGTCCATTCTGAAGGAGATCAGCTCTGGGATTTCTTTGGAAGGAATGATGCTAAAGCTGAAACTCCAGTATTCTGGCCACCTCATGTGAAGAGTTGACTCATTGGAGAAGACTGATGCTGGGAGGGATTGGGGGCAGGAGGAGAAGGGGACGACAGAGGATGAGATGGCTGGATGGCATCACTGACTCGATGGATGTGAGTCTGAGTGACCTCCGGGAGTTGGTGATGGACAGGGAGGCCTGGCGTGCTGCGATTCATGGGGTCACAAAGAGTTGGACACGACTGAGCAACTGATCTGATCTGATCGATTGCAATATCATGTTATAGTAAGACTAAGGGGTAAACAAATTGTATGGTTAAGTAAAATGTATCTGGTTCATTACTGTCATTAAAAGTAAGTTTTGAAGGTAACAGAAATAGGCTAATAACAACGTGATGTGAAAATGTCAGATTTCAAAACTGGATTTCTTTCACGGGTATAATTATATAAACATTAAATATTTATTTAGATAGTGATTAGGAAAGAAAAGATTAAAATGGTTGAAACAGAAAGATTATAAATGGATATCATCCTTTATTCTGATTTTCTTTCATTCTATTAATCTTGCTGTGCAATTAAATAATATAAGTTACTTTCAACTGAAGGCTTACTAGATGTTGCCTTACTGTGTCTCTGTTGTCCCACTTCTTCAAAAGTCAACAAAATAAAAATTATCTGAGAAAAGAGTTCAAGAAATCAAAGCAAAAGATTTCTAAAATAAAAATTTGGATTTTTCTTTTTTTTTTTTTACATAAAATACACAAGAGAACTTAATCAGATATCACTTAAAAATCCATGGACTTTGGTCCAAATAGATACAAAGAATTATAAAAATACAGAACAAATCAAGCAATAAATAAACCAACTGATTACAATCGGATGGTGAAGGAACCTGGCTCAGAGGATTAAAGATTCAAATCAGAAATCTGGACGTAATGTAACTTGAATCCAGGGAACTTGAATAATAAAGCTTCTCTATTTGGTGGGTAGGTTTTATAGCTAAGTTGAAGATCTCTGATGATGAGCAATCCTATTCCATCTGGGTGTTAATTTAGCTCAATAATATAACCTCTATTCCCTTGGGCTATTTTATTTTGAAACCATAGGGATGTCTAGAATTGTATGTAGAAATATTTAAATAAACCAAGTTAATAATTTTGTGCTTTATTAACTTACTACCATGTCTAAAATCTGAATATATCTTATAATAATTGATGACATATGACATAATAGGCAACTTTTCCCCCCCTCATGGTCTATAGCAATGGAAAAAAAAAGTGAAAGTGTTTGTGGCTCAGTCATGTCCAACTCTTCAACACCACGGACTGTAGCCCACCAGGCTCCTCTGTCCATTGAGTTCTCCAGGCAAGAATACTGGAGTGTGTGGGTAACCATTACTTTCTCCAGGGGATCTTCCCAACCCAGGGATCAAACCCAGGCCTCCTAAATTGCAGGCAGATTCTTTACTGTCTGCACCACCAGGGTAAGCCCTATAAAGTAATGATTTACCTAATGATAGATGGTGCTTGAATTTGATGGAAGACTGTCATCATCATTTTACAGATAAGGAACCTGCTCACTAGTGTTTCCAAAAAGCTGGAATTTGAGTTTAAGAAATCTAATTCCAAACTTGGGCTCATTCAGGAATAAATTCTGCATTTGTTGAAATAATCTGTACCTGTTTGATACCTAAAATATTTGTAATGTTTGAAAATTCAGCAAATTAGAGTATTTGTCCAATTATCCTGTGAGTCCAACTGACAATGTGTAACTTAGCAACTGACTATTGACTTGTAAACTGAAGTGAAAATTCATTAAAGATTTTAGCTAGCTTTGTAAGTGATATTAGAATATTTAAAAGAACCAAAAATAAAACAGGATGTGGTAACTCCACAGTAATTTTTAACTACTTTTATATTATTTATTAATATATTATTTATATTAATTCATCTAATCTTTAAAACAACCCTAGGAGTTATATACTAATATATTTCTTCAATTCTAAACCATACAATTATATATTTTTTATAATCAATGGTATGTTAGTTTAATTGACTGTAAGGGTCTTTTTTTCTAATGATACGTATACTAATAATGTATCTTACAATAAGTTTGATGAAATATGACATTTTCCCCATTTTACAGACAGAAAAACTGAGTATAAGGGGGTTAAGTAACTTGCCCAAGTTGCATAGCTTGTTAGGACCAGAAATGGGATTCAAAGGCAGCCTAACTCAAGGCACAAGTATGTGCTCCTAATCATGTCTTTAAAAGAAAGAAATCTCACACTGAGGACTACGAAACTATAAACTATGGCGTTTCACACATTTATAAACTCCAAAATATCTGAATATGGACATCCTTGGATTCTCCTTCTACCCATCGTACACAGCATCCAAGACACTCTATTCAGGCTCTGAGGTGGCATACAGAGAGTAAATACAACCAAAAAGACTTTGGACAACACCACATGGATTTACTCAGGAAATAATCTAATTTGCGTGTGCTTTCTTACCATCTACACTAGCATCATCCACCAAAATGATCTCCTTCAGCAGTATGGCAGGGGAAGAATATAGCACACTGTAGACAGTTCTCAGCAGCGTGGACCACGCTTCATTATGAAAAACTATTATGACACTGGTGGTAGGCAGGGGAGGACAGCGCTTAAATTTTTGTTCGATACATCTAGAAAAAGTCAAAGTAGAAGAACAATAATAAATTTTATTACGTTATTTCACAGCTATATTATTTCATTGCTAAAATTATCATTGTTTTAATCTTTAACACAGTAGGAATGCTGGTGCGTAGTTTATTTCTACGTAAGATGACCTTAATGCAACATAAAGGCAAACAGATTGAAACAAAAGTTTTATAAATAGACCACTCACCTAGAGATCATGTCCACTGATATTGATCACATGTCATGGATTAAAACATGCTCTTGTAAGCTTTCTCAACAATATAACTTTAAATATAAATAACCTTTTAGATAAGAAAAATAACCTAAAAGTGAGCCAAACTGTAAAATGTCAAATAAGCGTAACTGCTCAAATAAAAAAAAAAGTTTTTTTGCTTTCATTGTAGAAATGATGCCTTTCTCTTAATATTTGCAGTTTTTAACAATGCAACTTTATTAAATTAATACTCACCTTTTTAGAGATTATCTTAAATTAGATATTTGCTAAGTATGTAATATTTTCTGTTTAATCAATTTCCTTAACCTGTACCTGAACCAAAAGGGAAAAAAATTCACTTTTGACAAAGCCTATTTTCTTATAATGATCATCAGAAGCAAAAAGTTGTTAAGTACCTACCATATATCACATGACTTGGTGTGTTAAAGATTGTGCTCCAGTAAGGAGAGAGACCCTAGGTGGCTTATGACTGATTAGTGATCCTACTCATTTGCTAACAAATATTAGTTATAAATAGATCTTGAATTCATTTTTATAGCAATGTTACTCTCAAGGAAAATAATCTTCATATGAACCCATTGGGATGTGGGTGGGTCTATACAATCTCCAGCCTTTGAGACTAGAGATGACCAGTCCCTCCCCAGCTGAGGTGAGGTGAGGATCAAATCAAATAACATAGAAGAGGCCTCAAAACACAGTAAAATCAGACAGAGTGAACCTGGGACATAAAATATGTGTGGCTTATGGTAAGGATAAAACAACTGGATCTTTGATAACCATAAATGGTTGTACATGTTTAGAAAACGGACTATGAAATCCTCCCACACAGTCAAATATTACTATAAATAGTGTGTGAACAATCAAACAGTGCTGGTCAAATCCAAAGATAGGGAAGTAAATCATTGTCACTTGTGGAGATAAGAGCCCAGCACACTTCCGTTGTTCTGCCAGGGCCGATGGAGAAACCAGAGCCCCCATGATGGTACTAGAGGCCTGGGAAAGCAGCCACCCTAAAAGAGATATTGTACAAACTCTCAGTAATTACTTCTTTTATAGCCATACATCAGTATGAATGTGTTTCAGATCCTTTTCTGAGAGATCTTTAGGTTGAAATATTTGTAGTGATGAAGGAATTAGATTAGGGGTAAACTATTGAGAGGGTGTCAATACCACTGAGTAGGAAAAGAGGAGGAAGGTTCTGCATGAAAGTGATTTTGCTCTCTAGGACTATCGTGATTTTAAAGTGTGACATATACGTATAGTCAGAAGAAAATAATCGCATTCATCCGCACTGGTAGATGAAAACAAATGACTTGTTCTAAAGTGAATTTTGGATAAACTACTCATCTACTCATTAAAAATAAAGTCCAAACACAACCAAGCAATTTATCTATCGTTGAGTTAAAATTACACAGAAACAAATAGCGAAATGTAAGTTTGTATTTTTAATACATGAAGTTTTATAAAACAACAAAGTATAAGTAAAAATTATGAAAAACTTCATACTATAGTATTTTTTTTTTAAGAAAAGAGAAAACCTTATTTGTTGTCTTATAAGCATTTGGGGGAGGAAGTTTTGAGATTAAAAAAAAAAACTCCCTATATTTATTTGCCATGTGACTAACTAATATAGTATTAGTTAAGAAATATAAAAAGGTTTTGAAGATTTAAAGTAGGAAACTTTACAAAAATTCACACTAGTGAAATGTTATCTCTTTAATCTCGTAAGACTTTCAATTTAAACTAGGGTTTATTTGCCTAACTGGTAAGTACTAATATCAAGTAAAAGTGTTGTTAATGCAAGTGATAATAAAATTTCACAATATGATTTCATAAACTTCATTTATTTTGAAACAATTAGCATGCTCAATTTATGCTTTAAACGTTGTTTCACATGTCATTTAAAGTAGTGAAATTAAAATAACTTGCCAAAGTAATTACAGATTCCCAGTCAAACCATTTGAAAAAGTTGGCATATAGAAATGTGCTTAAGTTATCAGTCACAAGACCATCTGGCTTTGGGAGAAATTAGATCCATATTTCTAATGAGCATGTAAAAGAGTAGCAATTCTTCAGAAAATGTTTTTATTGCTGATATAAGTTAAAACTATGGAAATATTAAATCTTCAACTCTTCACAGTTCTAAGTACGCATTACTGTCCAAAAAAAGTTTGTCTGTTTAGCTATTTTGCACTTACTTATTGATTAACATTATCAAATATTACTATAGATTCTCAATGCTATATTGGGGAAAAGGCTTATCTTAAGCTCATTTTGTCATGTTAAAGAACAAAAAGCATGCTTCTTGATTTGTGATGGGGATTACTTTTCAATCAACACTTCTTCCAAAATCAGTAAAGTGCCATAGTGAATTTTAACCTATCAGCATAAAAAAGGAACTATATGGTGCCCTGTTAGAACAGCTAGGATATTTTCCACTCATTTGTTTTTTCACACATTCATTTAAAATAATAAGCAATTTAACCCTGAATCATATACGTTAGAATAGAGCAACAGAAATCTAATTTACACAGCTTCAGTATTGAGGGACTCATAGTTGGACCAGGTATTCATGATAACAGATCCAGAAAAACATGATGAAAGCAATAGACCTAAGTCTACCAAAGTACATTTCTTCAGCCACACTTATAAATTTAATTCTCTTACAACTAGAAAGCAAAATATGCAGGCACTGTTTACAGTTTGTCTACCTTGCACTTTTAACAAACCTACAGATTGCCTGAAAGTGCTGAAATTCGTTTTCACCATTTCAGTTCAAATAGAGTATTTGAATACTGCCTCAAAGACAACAAACAGTTAACTAAGAACAAAGAGTCAGCACAGAAGAATCTGGGGTGGGGGAACGTTAAGTAAAATATATTTGAGATAAACATGTAAACAAAGTAACAATAAAAAGCAATTCTGGCCTTTCAGAAGCTAAAGGGAGAAAATAAATACAAGAATTTGTTCAACAATACCCTAGAGAAAGAATTGCAGTTGAATTAGTAATTATGACAATATTGACTCTTAAAAGAAAGGTTACAAAACACAGGGCATTCTGAAATATAATTATAGCACTAAAAGTAGCCACAGAGTCTGTGATTTAGCTCATAAAGTATCATTATCTAATAGCTCCAAAATCCTGGCACATTTTTAATATTTCTATTCTATAGCAACACAGAGAAGAACAGAAATATCTCTTCCACCTCCCACATTTCCCATAAAATCCACCCCATATTTCCTGCTTAATAGATGAGAAAACTAAAGCTTTTAAGAATAAAGGATTTTCTTGTGTTTCTATAGAGGTCAGATCTAGAATTCTGTTTCCTAATTTCTAAGATGGTAATTTTTCATGTATGCAATGCCTCACCAATCACAGATACAGAAATCTACCCTCAATAATAATAAGCAAAAAATCACTGAAACAGATTAAACAATTGGTATTTGCCAATTCTTTGCTTCAAAGTGGCTAAAGAACAAGTATCACCTTAACTAATGCCCCTTCCAGGCAAACCCTCGAGATAAATACTAAACAATTAATAGCTTCAACGTACTCAGGAGGTCGAGTGTCTGGTCCAAGATCTCGGTGTAAAGAAATCCTGTCACTTGCAAAAGCGTTAAAACAGTGTTTTGCTTCTCCACGTTCTTTTTCCTTCTGCTCTTCAGCACTTAAATTGGTTGTTTTGAATGCTTTACCAGAAGCACCAGGTGCGTTAGAATCCTGAGGCGGGCGGTCAAGAACAGGTTTCAATTCTGCTGCTGTATAATATCCCTGCAAACAGGGTCTCTCACCAGCATCAATGTTGTGCCTGACAGGTGCTCCTATTTGCATTTTTGGCATTGCGTCTTTAATATTGTTTACAGCTTCTATCATTAAATCAAACATCTTGTTTTTGTTTTTCATGTTTCTTTCCATCCTTGATTCCTCTTTGGAATACTGAACACTTACTTCTCTTTGCATTAAAATCAAAAATATTACAAAGAAAAAAACTACTGCACCAAGCTTCCAGAATTTTTTATGGTAATGTCTTTTAAGATGCAGTTTTACTAATCGTTTTAGGTGAGCCATTCTGACATTAAAAGCTTGTCACTTGACAAATTATAGTTACAGTTTCCTCTGTTATGTATATTTTTTATCATAGATTTGCTGGCAAGAAGGTTTCCTTAAATTGTAATACCTGTAAACAGAAATGATAGATGGTATTAGTAGCTATTCATTCCTATAGGCATGGTTCACTTCACTCACTCAGACAACAACTGAACATAAGCTGTCAACAACATACTCTTATGGTTAATAACAGTCAAAGATATCTTGGCCTCAAAAAATTACAGTTTTGGGAGACAATTGCTATCGTTAACTATAATCTATTGGGGTTATAAAATATTAGAGATTTCTCTCCAGTAAAAAATACACTATGTGTTAACTCTGGCTACTATCTACCATATAATATGCATAGGTTTTATAAATATATTTTGAGTTTAAAAAGAATTTTAGTTCAATAACCAAGAGGCCAAAGGACTTCATTAAACTGACTGTAAAGAAAGGGGTAATCCAGAAGAAAACAAAAGTACACTGACAGGTATTGTCAGATACACATCTAAAATAGTGGTTTTTAAGAAGTTCACCAACAATCTGAAGTTCAACTAAATCAATTAAAATGATAAAGCAGCTTCACCACCAAGTAAACTGGCATCCTCCCAAATAGGTACCCCCCATCAGGTATTATTTGGGCACCTGATAGTACTTGTGAATTTGACATAACCAATAAAGACTGGAAAATTAAGATAATGTTATATAACGGCTATTTTTCATAGCTCACACAAACACAAAATCTAGTTGCAAAAAAAAAAAAAAAAAAGGCAGTAAGTTTCATTTGAAGTGTCTCTAAAGAGACGATAGAGATCATTGAATTATACAACCAGTATTTGGTGTGATAAAATCCTGCTTGTAGATGATCCTAAGAACAAAGCAGTATGTTTATGAAATTCTAATACAGGCCACCAGAAGCAGAAGAAACAAAATGTAAAAGAGGACATTGACTACAGCCTGAATCACAGTGAAGATGGACTTTCTTCACAATGCTTAAAAAAATGTAATGTGAAGGGTTCAGTACGTGATTATACACCATGCACCATTATAGTCAGTCAAGTAATCAGCAGGGGCAAAGGGGCAAGGAAAATGCCTGTGCTCCCTAATCCTAAACATATTTTAAGGAAAATGTCATTTATAGAAGTAAAAGCTAGCACTTTATTTAATTAAATTCTTTTCCAAAGTTATCACTAGATTTAAAAAGAGAAAACCAGGTTCTAAGATGGATTTTCTAGTCTTTAACAAGAAATTTTAAGCTGGATAAACAAAATAGGAAGAACCTGCAAACTGAGTTTGATATACTGTTTCTAATTGGACTGCTCTATATGTTTTCAGTATAGAATGGACAGTTTGGTTCCAAAAGATACCTCAGTTACGATGTTTGCTGCTGCTGCTAAGTCACTTCAGTCATGTCCAACTCTGTGTGACCCCATAGACGGCAGCCCACCAGGCTCCTCCATCCCTGGGATTCTCCAGGCAAGAACACTGGAGTGGGTTGCCATTTCCTTCTCCAATGCATGAAAGTGAAAAGTGAAAGTGAAGCCGCTCAGTCGTGTCCTACCCTCAGCGACCCCATCAACTGCACCCTACCAGGCTCCTCCGTCCATGGGATTTTCCAGGCAAGAGTACTGGAGTGGGGGTTATGATGTTCATTGCCCATAAAACTGAGATTCCAATATTTCTCAGCTTGCTTGCTTCAATGGTATCATGTAAAAATTAAAATGATCTCTTAAGCTTTTAACATCACTTTAAGATATAAGGAGTTTCAGAACCACCCAATTGTGGTTATGTCATTTTTACTTTATCAAATGTGCTGGGCTATGGCTATGAAAGGAAAGATACCTTAAAGGTAAGCTTCAAGGAGCAGAGGCCAATAAGAATGATGGCACTTCAACAGGCAATGAAGCAGTGTGGTATGATGGAGACTATGAAAGCACGTGAAAGATAAGGAGAAATGTTAGGGAGAATTTCCCTGAGATATCTCCCAGCCATAAGCACTTTTTAGGCTGGTGGACAAAAGAGAGAGGGAGAGAGAGGAAATGGAGGAGCAAAGGCCTAAGAGCAAGAAAAGATGTGATCAGTCCTTGAGTACAGCAGAAATGGAAGCCACAAGCAGGAAAGGGCAGGAGATAAGGCCAGAAGGTCAGTTAAAGATCAGCTCACAAAGGAAATTTGGACTCTACCAATATTGTCATGAATGAATGGAATGGAAAGTACTGAATGACTTTAAGGAAGGACCATAATCATATTTATATTTTTGAAAAATCACAAATTCCTCAGCACCAGCAAAGGTAATATGTACCAAATCATTGACAGAAACAGGAAGAATGAAGAAGGCTGACTCAAGAGACTCAAGGAATTGAGATCAAATAGGACTTTGTGAATGAAAGGGAAAAAGAGGAGATGGATGGGTAAAGTGATGCCTATAACAAAAGCAGGAAATATAGGAAGAAAGATAGATTGCACATGGGATGTTCCATTTTGGCCATGACAAATTTGAGATGCTGGAAGGATTTCCAAGGTGAGTTCTCATGAGTAAAAAGATAGATAGTGGTGGTGATTTAGTTGCTAAGTCGTGTCCTACTTTGGGACCCTGTGGACTGTAGTCTGCCAGGCTCCCCTGACCATGGGATTCTCCAGTCAAGAATACTGGAGAGGGTTGCCATTTCCTTCTCCAGGGAAAAAGATACATAGGACTGAAAATTAGGGAAAGCTCTGTGCTAGAGATGAATGTTTGACAGTCTTGGGGTACAAAAGAATTCACCAACAGTAAAATAAAGAAGACCAGAGAAAAAGCTACATTTAAGGGTTGGGGGAAACAGTGGAAATAGTGGCTGACTTTATTTTTCTGGGCTGCAAAATCACGGCAGATGGTGACTGCAGCCATGAAATTAAAAAAACGCTTACTCCTTGGAAAGAAAGTTATAACCAACCTAGACAGCATATTAAAAAGCAGAGACATTACTTTGTCAACAAAGGTCAGTCTAGTCAAGGCTATGGTTTTTCCAGTGGTCATGTATGGATGTGAGAGCTGGACTGTGAATAAAGCTGAGCCCAGAAGAATTGATGCTTTTGAACTGTGGTGTTGGAGAAGACCCTTGAGAGTCCCTTGGACTGTAAGGAGATCCAACCAGTCCATCCTAAAGGAGATGAACACCCAGGACTGATGTTGAAGCTGAATCTCCAATACTTTGGCCACCTGATTTGAAGAGCTGACTCATTTGAAAAGACCCTGATGCTGGGAAAGATTGAGGGCAGGAGAAGAAGGGGATGACAGAAGATGAGATGGTTGGATGGCATCACCGATTCAGTGGACATGGGTTTGGGTGGACTCTGGGAGTTAGTGATGGACAGGGAGGCCTGGCGTGTTATGGTTCATGGGGTTGCAAAGAGTCGGACACGACTGAGTTACTGAACTGAACTGAAGGGTTGGGGGAGGAAAAGGAGAAAGAAACTGAAAGGAAAGAGCAAAGGAATATGAAAAAAGGAGAAGCAAGGGAGAACAGAATGACAGATAATGTGTCCAAATCAAGTGGATAAAATCTGCATACTACCCTTGCTGCTGCTGCTGCTAAGTCACTTCAGTCGTGTCTGACTCTGTGCGACCACAGAGACGGCAGCCCACCAGGCTCCCCCGATCCCTGGGATTCTCCAGGCAAGAACACTGGAGTGGGTTGCCATTTCCTTCTCCAATGCATGAAAGTGAAAAGTGAAAGTGAAGTCACTCAGACGTGTCCGACTCTTCGAGACCCCAAGGACTGCAGCCAACCAGGCTCCTCCGTCCATGGGATTTTCCAGGCAAGAGTACTGGAGTGGGGTGCCATCGCCTTCTCCGCATACTACCCTTGAGAGATGTTAATTGTTTGACAGTGGTTGATCTTTAAAAAGTAAATGTCATGAGACCTGGTCTAATGGACTTTAGTGCAAAATCAGAAATGAACTTTTTGCAGAGAATCCAATAGTTGAGTTATAGTCATGCCCCTAACATCTTTGGGCTTAGGATCTAGGACACATTCAAACAACAGGGCAACAATGATCTAAGAAGTTCCAGGGAGATAAGGATAGAAAAAATACTGAGTTTTCACAGGATAATGGTCTCCAACCTACAAAATACAACCTGATCACCCTTCTCTCTTCTAATGGCCTCCCTAGTTCCATTCTTCTAATTCCCCATTCTACTCATAAACATGTTTCCTGGCATAATGTTAATGCTTGACAACAGATGTAAATTAACCTATGTTCATCCTCCTTTCTGTCTGAGACAATCACCAAAAACCCCTTTCTCTAGAGCTACATAGTGATCCTAGATTTCTTCCATATCCAGAGTAGGCTCGATTAGGAATTTGAAAAGGAATGAGCTGGTCTCATTCCTTAGAATGTTTTAACACAATGCAAAACAAGAAAGAGTCCTGGGAAAGTAGAGAGTAGAGGGAGATGACATTATTAGATCTTTCTATAATAGTGATGGTTTTTCTAAAACATTTTATGCCAAAAGTTGTATCTGTGGATAGGGTGGGGAATTAGAAAAAAGGATAGAATTAATGAGGCCATTGGAAGTGAGTTCTTTTTTAAGGATAAACTATAAACTAGAAGAGTTCATCAATAGTGCAGTAATCCTCTCCAGTCCATATGTTTATCTACCTAAGGGAGTCACTCAGTTAGGACTTAGTATAGGATATCTCTACTAGGAGAGTTGAGAAAAGCACATAAAGGCTGAGAATTTACTCCTTTACTCATGGTTGTTTTTTCTGACACTTACCCAATATTGGTGACATAACGGGTACCCAATAAGTGTTCGTTGACTAGAGAAGGGATGAAAGTAGACCAAGATTTCATTTATTATCATAATAGAAATAGTTAGCTTTTGTTAAACATTAAGTCCCACATACTTTGACATTTACTACACAAGTGTACATACTTTCATTTCACTGACAAACATTGAGAGTCAAATAGATTAAGTGGCTTGGCCAAGGTCATTCAAGCAGCATTTCCCCAACTGATGTAAAAGCCTGAGATTTTCATTGAATTGTCTGAAATAAGGCCACTAGGGTCAAGAATTGATGTTATAAATGTAAGGAAATAAGGGGAAAATCTAGGGGGAAAACTACAAATAGTCTCTTCACTCAAGTGAGGCTTTCTGGACAAATGAAGTTTTAAAGAAAAACCTATTTTCAGAGCATACTTTTGGAAATAAAGATTGAGGAGGATGAGACTGTAAATTTTGACAACAGAGGGATAAGAAACTGAGACTGCTTAGTGGTAGAGTCTACTAAAGTAGGAAGATGATGGTTTGCTTTTCTCACATTATTTCTAAGGGAATATATTTTTTTTATCGATTGCTGATCAGCTGAAGATTCCAACATAGTTCCCTCAGGACTGTGTATACTGTGCTCTTCTTTGCTGCTAATGTACAGTATCAAGCTTCCATTAATGATAAATTACACGCGACATGAAGCATCTCCACCACTGATCTTCAACTCTGGACACACGTGAGCAGAAAGCTCTTTAAAACTGCAGTGCCTTAGGCCCCATCTCTACAGCGTCTGATTTTATTTTGCTTATTTTTATTATTTATTTATTCATTTATTTTTGACTTTGTGGCTTTTATGGAGAGGAACTCTAGCTGTTTGGATCACTGTGCATTATTAAAAAGAGACTTTTAAGAACTTTTTTATAGTTTTATTGAAATGTACATGATGTACAATGTGTTGTACATATTTAAAATATATAATTTTTTATTGTTCTAGTGGTGGAGCCTAGGCCCTGTTTTTGTTGTTATTTTAAACTCTCCAGACAATTCTAAAAGGCAGCAAAGGTTAAGAATCACTCATTGAGGTAATAAGACTTTGGGCAAAACTAGCACCTGATAAGGAAGGGACTGCACCTAACCAAAGACAACCACATTATTAATTTCTAATACTCCAAAGACAGGTTTTCAAAATAGACTCTTGATATAAATTAAGCAAGTTATTCTGACACAGAGAGATAAGATAAAATCCAAAGCAAGAATGACCCAAAGTTTCCTGAAAAGGCTAAGGGATTAATTGCTGATATAAATGAGGCATTGAGGTTATATTCCAAATTATGATGCTGTAAAACCATTTTTAAAGTAATATTTTATTCCGATAATAAAGATGGAAAAACTGAGACTGTGAACAATAAAAGACACAATCCTAATTAATTAATGGGTAAGATGAAACTGGGGGGGGGGGTCTTAATTCCTATTCCTGGGAATAATACCATGTTCTTAGACCATCAGATCAGATCAGATCAGTCACTCAGTCGTGTCCGACTCTTTGTGACCCCATGAACTGCAGCACGCCAGGCCTCCCTGTCCATCACCAACTCCCGGAGTCCACTCAGACTCACATCCATCGAGTCAGTGATGCCATCCAGCCATCTCATCCCTACTACCTGCCAACCTTGATGATCAGTGTAGAAACAGCCAATGAACCAAAACAAATCTCTCCTAGAACCAACTTCCAATTGGATTATTAAGTTTGAGAATTAAAAACAAAAACTCAGCACAACAGCAAGCTAAGGATATTTGCACATTAGAAATGATTAGCAGACAAAGGCTTTGTTCTTGTTCTGCAGCCATGAAATTAAAAGACGCTTACTCCTTGGAAGGAAAGTTATTACCAACCTAGATAGCATATTCAAAAGCAGAGACATCACTTTGCCAACAAAGGTTCGCCTAGTCAAGGCTATGGTCTTTCCTGTGGTCATGTATGGATGTGAGAGCTGGACTGTGAAGAAGGCTGAGCGTCGAAGAATTGATGCTTTTGAACTGTGGTGTTGGAGAAGACTCTTGAGAGTCCCTTGGACTGCAAGGAGATCCAACCAGTCCATTCTGAAGGAGATCAGCCCTGGGATTTCTTTGGAGGGAATGATGCTAAAGCTGAAACTCCAGTATTTTGGCCACCTCATGCGAAGAGTTGACTCATTGGAGAAGACTCTGATGCTGGGAGGGATTGGGGGCAGGAGGAGAAGGGGACGACAGAGGATGAGATGGCTGGATGGCATCACTGACTCGATGGATGTGAGTCTGGGTGACCTCCGGGAGTTGGTGATGGACAGGGAGGCCTGGCGTGCTGCAGTTCATGGGGTCGCAAAGAGTCGGACACGACTGAGCGACTGATCTGATTTGATCTTTCTAAAATCTTTAAACATACCTATCCAAAATGGTCACTTGCTAATTATAAAAGATCACATTCACAAAAGAGAAGGGAATACCATAAAATAGTTTTTCAAAACTAGAAAAAAGTAATTAAAATTCAGATTTTCTAAATTCTAAATCCCTATAAATGTCTAAAGTTAGAAAAAAATTAAAATTCAGAGAAGTTCTGCTCTTAAAAAATTAATCTATATCTTAGTATATATGTAAACATTACAAAAAGGTATTAATAATAAATAAAGATACCTATAAATGATACTTTGAAAGGTTAAAATAATATTCACAATTCTAACAGTTTGTGAGACTGGCTTAAAATCAATGAATTGTTCTCAAGAGTAAAAATATGCTTCCATCTGAACAGAAAAGAAAACAAAATCTCATAAGTTAAAATAATCTAACTACAAAGTTGTGCTTCCAAGTATTTAGACCATGGCTTCTTAAACTATAATGTGACGATAAATCATCTGGGGATATTATTTAAATGCAGATTCAGATGGGAAAATATCAAAATAAGATCCATCACCACAGTCATTATAGTCATTATTGTCCCTCCAGGTGAAAAAGCACAAATTGCAAGAATATTAGTTGTTAGTTTAATTTTAAAATTTCAACTAAAACAATCTTCTAAAGCAGTGGAATGCAGAACTTCATAACTGCAATAAGAGTAACATTTAATAAAATAAGCAAACAGTGGTTCTTTCCATATCTTGTTTCTGTATTTGTCACAATAAACCTTTACAATTTTAGGGATTCAAGGTCTGGTTTCAGTTGAACTTAGTTGGCACAAAGCCTAATTGGTATATGAAAGTTGCTTACAACTTGAGTTAAAGCATACTATAAAGAGTTAAGAATAACTACACAAAGCAAGAAATTACAAAACTACATCTTCAAATCATAGCCTAGATTGTAGATTAGCAAAAGTACACTATTGAGAATTAGTACTCATTGGAGCTTTTCCATGCATCATATCTGGATTTCCTCACTGAATTTAAACACAAAACTTGCCCTGATAATAAAGCCTTAAGCCCTGATAGCTCAGTTGGCAAATGCAGGAGACCCCAGTTCTATTCCTGGGCTGGGAAGATCTGCTGGAGAAGTGATAGGCTACCCACTCCAATATTCTTGGGCATCCCTTATAGCTCAGTTAGAATCCGCCTGCAATGTGGGAGACCTGGGTTCAATCCCTGGTTTGGAAGATCCCCTGGAGAAGGGAATGGCTACCCACTCCAGCATTCTGGCCTGGAGAAATCCATGGACTGTATAGCCCATGGGGTTGCAAACAGTCGGAAACAACTGAGCGAGTTTCACTTAAGTCTTAGGCAGAAATTTTAAGTGCCTGTCATCTGCTGTTGAAAATGTTAATGAACAGAGGAGTGGTAGAAAGTCATTTCTGTTTGTCTTTATTGGTGGAATAAAATTTCATGATGATTTGCTACTTATAGTTTCTCAGTTCTGATTATGTTTAAGTCCACATGCACATCCTCGTCAACAATTCTGAGCAGGAAGTAACTTCCAGATGTATGACAAGTGACAGACACTAATACAAAGCAAACTGCATTGAGACAGCCACACACAGCAGACAAACCCCAAAGATCCCAGCTCAACACTAAGTAAAATTGTGCTGGGTGCCTGGAAAATGCCACCAGCAGACAACAAAATGCATGAAATTGTCATAAAGTATGATGACTTTTGTCATAAAGTAGGATGGCTTCTGAACCAAGGTATCTTCAGGTTGAGGCAAAAGCCTAGTGATAGGTTTGACTTCCAGCAACTGTGAAGCATAGGCTTTAGTAAGGAAAAGAGCATGGTCAGACATTCAACTTCTAAACCATATCTGGTCAGATAAACATCTCCATTAATGTATCTTAGGTGAAAGGCTGTAGATCTTGATTTGTGGACCAGCCAACTTATCTTTATAGTTTGGAACAAAAAAGTAATTACGGAGTTACACTTATCCATGGGAGTACTCAGGTAGGTAGGGAGGGAGGCTCAAATACTACCTCCTGCCACACCTGCACCTATGGTAGAATTTCAAATAACACATGAAAGATATACTAAGTTGATTATTTATGGAATAAGAATCCACCTGCAATGCAGGCGACCCAGGTTCAATCCCTGGGGCAGGAAGATCCCCTGGAGAAGGAAATGGCAATTCACTCCATTATTCTTGCCTGGGAAATCCCATGGACAGAGGAGTCTGGTGGGCTACAGTCCATGCGGTTGCAAGAGTGGGACAGGACTTAGCTAGTGAACTACCACAGCTGATGGCTTTAGGATTAGCAAGGAGACAGAAAGTAGATACTGATTTGAACAAGGAAAGGTTAATCTATTATTAAGGGAGAACTGGAGTAACAGAGAATTGGCTAGTAGGAGTTAACAAGAATTGTAAAGAACACAGACATGGTATACACAAGGGGCAACCACTAACCCCAAGCCGAGCTGAAGGCCCAAGAACTATCCCATCACAAGGGCTGAGATACAGAGATCTTAATGGAGATAGGAGAGCACTGGCTCCCTAATAGTGAAAGAGTCACGGGGTGCCTTAGTGGAGACACTCCCTCTGGGGTCCTGAAAGAAGTCATTCCTAGCAAGGTATCAAACCCCAGAATTTGCTAGGTGCTCAGGAAAACTTCTGGCTGCCAATGGAGCTGAAAAGCTATCCTCGGCAGGAGTCTAGTGTAAAACTTTCATGGGCACCTTGGGCCAGTGTAGCTCCAAGCTGGTGCCTGAGATAAAAGTTGAACAGCCAACTCTCTTGTGGGTTCCCAGTGTGTTCATGGTAGGGCTAGTGAAAAGTATATCCCAATAGCAAAATAACTATATTCCACCAAACAAGATGCACCCTTCTCACAAGTGAAAGGGAAACCTCAAAATGGGGAGACACAGAGTGCCAACAGCCATTGTATCCACTGTTAGGACTATGTGAATTACTTCTCCAGTTCTGTCACAGTTCCACCTAATATTCTGTCACCTGAAGACTGAATTATAACGTTAACTTTTAACAACTTCTGGTGTAATATTAGAAAAAAATGGGAAGGAAAGAAGAAAACTGGTAGCAGATACAAATACACACATACATACAAAAGGCAACAGAAAAATGTGCAAAGCTGCTGCAATCCTCATTTACCTCATTGGCCACGAGACCATAACTGATACTCACGGCTTCCTTCTTCCACTATTCATTCTGAGTGAACCCTGTCTACAAGCATTCTGTGCTGTTAACGCTGGCAGATAAAACAAATCCATATCCTGAATATTTGTCTGTTTTAATGAGGATAAATCTCTGCTCCCTCAATGATGGAAAGTCAGATATAATCAACCTGTCACCCAGTGGCTGGCTGGTGCCCCTAGGCACTCAGTGCTGATTTCTCATTGACTAAGAACTCAGCAGTACCGGGGTCCAGCCCCGGTTGGATCCAGGGATTCCCTCGGGAGGACTGCGTCGCAGATTAAAAGGATAGATTAAGAGATAAGGAAAGAATTTTGCAGTTAAGAAAACAGAGGAGAGAAAAGAGGCTGATATTCCTTGGTTTACATAGAAAGCCAATAAAGCCCCAGCATGGGACTTGCTCTGTTCATGTAGGCCTCAGGCGCCCTCTCGAATCGCGGAAGGTGCCCCACCGTAGGCACCTTCTCGAGTGGGACTTAGAAGCCCAGGCAGGAAAGTGAACGCAGAGGGCCCCTGCGCTCCAGGGGATCAGCCTGAAAAGGAAAGAGAAAGAATGACACAGGGAGACCAAGTCTGATGAGCAAGGCCCGCACTTTATTTTCCAAAGTAGTTTTTATACCTTTTGTTGTGCATAGAGGATAATGGGGGAGGGGTAGAGTCATGCAAGGTCAGCAGTCCTTGATCCTTATCGAAGCCAGGCTTTCTTTCTGCAGACTTATCATATGCAAAAGCTTTAGGTGATTTACATCATCCTCTGGCCAGGAGGCCTGTTAACATTTTATGACCCTTTCTTCAGAAAACTTATTTTTCTCTAAAGGTGATTATTCTAAAGTCAGGCACTACCCTCCGAAAGCATTAGATAAAGTTGCATTCCTATAGGGCAAAATTGTGGTGGGCTATAACAAGAAAAGAATTAACTCAAGGGTCCAAGGTTACAGACATTAAAGCTACTACTTATATTGCTATACACCAACTACATTAATCAATACACTTCCAGGGACACAGTTGGTAAGTGATATGGAAACTTGGCAGCAAGCATTAGCTCAACAAGAAACCTCAACAAGAAATCCTCTACTAGTTCTATTCTAACAATTTTAACTCTCTGAGAAGCTCTGCACTGTTAGAATATCTTAAGCTTCCTGTGCCTCTCGTGGTTGGGAGGCTGTGAACAATCACATGCGTAGCTGCAGGAGTCCAAACAAACCTGTCAGGCAGGCTAGAAAGTCATCAGAGGGGTTTGAATTGAAACACACCTATTATACCCCGGAGACTTATTAACTAGAGTTTTAAGTTGATTTTCTTACAGAGAAAGGTGGTCGGGGATAGCCTCCCGTTAATGTCAGAAGAGTTGGTGAAAGTCGTGAAATAGTAAAACAGACAGATTTTGGTTTTGGGGTAGATGCTTGGGCAGGTCCAGGGGGCCTCTCCAATTCTGATTCGCCTTTGCATGTCAGATCCTCTCCGCATGACCTCTGTCATGGGTGGGAACTCCTGTGCTGGCTCCCGGCACAGCAATAGCACTAGCCAGGCAACTTTAGAAAGAAGTCCATGTTGTGCCCACATAGCCTCTGTTTCTGCCACCACGGCTACTATACATGGGCCCTCTGCATATGCACTGGGGGAGACAGGAGAAAGGCTAACTGGCATCCATAGCGTGTATAATTCTGTCCACTTCATTATTAAGAGAAATAGGTGCTCCATGGTGGGCATTCAAATGGGACATGATTTCTTCAGGATCTCTCCTTTTTGAAAAGTCCATCTTTATACCAATCCCTCAAAATTCCTTGTCACCAATCTTCCAATCTTGTTTCTTCTAAGTCCCTGACCATACACTTGAACCATGAGCAACTGCCCATGGCTCATTATACACCTTTACTGCTGGCATCTCTTATTTCAGATACACTATACAAATTATATCTACTATTCAAAATTCTGACTACTGGGAGAATTTTCCTTCTCCACTGCCCTTTACAATGAGGAGACTTGTAATGCTATAGCTATTCACTCTTGAATTTGTTGTTTGGTCTCTCAGTCTTTTCTGACCTTTGTGACCCCATGGACTGTAGTATGCCAGCCTTCTCTGTCCTTCACTGTCTCCCAGTTTGCTCAAACTCATGTCCATTGAGTCTATGATGCCATCCAACCATCTCATCCTCTGTCACCTCCTCCTCTTCTTGCTCTCAGTCTTTCCCAGCATCAAGGTCTTTTCTAATGAGTCAGCTCATCACATGAGGTGGTCAAAGTATTTGAGCTTCAGCTTCATCATCAGTCCTTCCAATGAACACCCAGGACTGATCTCCTTTAGGATGGACTGCTTGGATCTCCTTGCAGTCCAAGGGACTCTCAAGAGTCTTCTTCAACACCACAGTTCAAAAGCATCAATTCTTCAGCACTCAACCTTCTTTATGGTCCAACTCTCACATCCATACATGACTACTGGACCTTTGACTAGATGGACCTTTGTTGGCAAGTAATGTCTCTGCTTTTTAATATGCTGTCTAGGTTTGTCATAGCTTTTCTTCCAAGGAGCAAGCATCTTTTAATTTTATGGCTGCAGTTACCATCTGCAGTGATTTTGGAGCCTAAGAAAATAAACTCTCTATATTTCCATTGTTTCCCCATCTATTTGCCATGAAGTGATGGGACCGGATGCCATGATCTTAGTTTTTTGAATGTTTAGTTTTAAGCCAGCTTTTTTATTCTCTCTTTACCTTCAAGGGGCTCTCTAGTCCCTCTTGGCTTTCTGTCATAAGGGTGGTGTCATCTGCATATTTGAGGTTATTGATATCTCTCCCAGAAAACTTGATTACAACTTTAGCTTTATCCAGCCCAGCATTTCACATGATGTACTCTGCATATAAGTTAAATAAGCAGGGTGACAATATACAGCCTTGACATACTCCTTTCCCAATTTAAAACCAGTCCATTCTTTCATGTCTGGTTCTAACTATTGCTTCTTGACCTGCATACAGCTTTCTGAGGAGGCAGGTAAGATGGTCTGGTATTCCCAACGCTTTAAGAATTTTCCACAGTTTGTTGTGATCCACACAGTCCAAGGCCTTAGCGTAGCCAATAAAGCAGAAGTAGATGTTTTTCTGGAGTTCTTTTGCTGGGTACCAGCTCTTGAATGGCACCAGCATATTCTGCAGACTCCCCTGTAACCCAGGCTTGAGAAATACAATAGGAGCTGCTATCAAAGGAGTCCGAGTCATTTGCTCATACTTTCCAAATTTGCACAAGCTCTGTCCCTTACATACTACTGGGGCTGAGGACTAGGCCTCCCCACCAGATACGCCTCAATGGCATATTATTTTGAATTAAAGTTACTTATGAAACATCTGGGCTTTCCTGGTGGTTCAGATGGTAAAGAACCTGCCTGCAATTCAGGAGACCCAGGTTTGATCCCTGGGTCACGAAGATCCCCAGGAGAAGAGAATGGCCACCCACTCCAGTATTCCTGCCTGGAAAATTCCATAGACAGAGGATCCTGGAGAGGGCTATAGTACATGGGGTCTCAAAGAGTCAAACATGACTGAGTAACTAAAAAAAAAAAAAAAAAAGAAATATCGAATGAAAGAGGGACCCTTCAGCCCTCCTGTATACCAGAAAGCAGGAGATAAATCTCTCCTGTAAATGGGGGCATGCTCTCCATCTGTAGGTAGAGGACACCCAAGAGATGGCAAGAGTGAATGTTCACATTCTAGGAATTAGCGAACTAAAATGGACTGGAATGGGTGAATTTAACTCAGAGGACCATTATATCTACTACTGCTGGTAGGAATCCCTCAGAAGAAATGGATTGGCCATCATGGTCAACAAATGAGTCCGAAATGTAGTACTTGGATGCAATCTCAAAAACGACAGAATGATCTCTGTTCGTTTCCAAGGCAAACCATTCAGTGTCACAGTAATCCAAGTCTATGCCCCAACCTGTAACGCCGAAGAAGCTGAAGTTGAACGGTTCTATGAAGACCTACAAGACCTTTTAGAACTAGCACCCAAAAAAGATGTCCTTTTCATTATAGGGGATTGGAATGCAAAAGTAGCAAGTCAAGAAACACCTGGAGTAACAGGCAAATTTGGCCTTAAGATACGGACTGAAGCAGGGCAAAGACTAATAGAGTTTGGCCAAGAAAATGCACTGGTCATAGCAAATACCCTCTTCCAACAACACAAGAGAAGACTCTACACATGGACATCACCAGATGGTCAACACCGAAATCAGATTGATTATATTCTCTGCAGCCAAAGATGGAGAAGCTCTATACAATCAGCAAAAACAAGACCAGGAGCTGACTGTGGCTCAGACCATGAACTCCTCATTGCCAAATTCAGACTGAAATTGAAGAAAGTAGGGAAAACCACTAGACCATTCAAGTATGACCTAAAACAAATCCCTTATGATTATACAGTGTAAGTGAGAAAGAGATTTAAGGGCCTAGATCTGATAGATAGAGTGCCTGATGAACTATGGAATGAGGTTCGTGACATTGTACAGGAGACAGGGATCAAGACCATCCCCATGGAAAAGAAATGCAAAAAAGCAAAACGGCTGTCTGGGGAGGCCTTACAAATAGCTGTGAAAAGAAGAGAAGCGAAAAGCAAAGGAGAAAAGGAAAGATATAAACATCTAAATGCAGAGTTCCAAAGAATAGCAAGAAGAGATAAGAAAGCCTTCTTCAGTGATCAATGCAAAGAAACAGAGGAAAACAACAGAATGGGAAAGACTAGGGATCTATTCAAGAAAATCAGAGATACCAAAGGAACATTTCATGCAAAAATGGGCTCGATAAAGGACAGAAATGGTATGGACCTAACAGAAGCAGAAGATATTAAGAAGAGGTGGCAAGAATACACAGAACTGTACAAAAAAGAGCTTCACGACCCAGATAATCACAATGGTGTGATCACTGACCCAGAGCCAGACATCCTGGAATGTGAAGTCAAGTGGGTCTTAGAAAGCATCTCTACAAACAAAGCTAGTGGAGGTGATGGAATTCCAGTGGAGCTATTCCAAATCCTGAAAGATGATGCTGTGAAAGTGCTGCAATCAATATGCCAGCAAATTTGGAAAACTCAGCAGTGGCCACAGGACTGGAAAAGGTCAGTTTTCATCCCAATCCCAAAGAAAGGCAATGCCAAAGAGTGTTCAAACTACCGCACAATTGCACTCATATCACACGTGAGTAAAGTAATGCTGAAAATTCTCCAAGCCAGGCTTCAGCAATATGTGAACCCTGAACTTCCTGATGTTCAAGCTGGTTTTAGAAAAGGCAGAGGAACCAGAGATCAAATTGCCAACATCCGCTGGATTATTAAAAAAGCAAGAGAGTTCCAGAAAAACATCTATTTCTGCCTTATTGACTATGCCAAAGTCTTTGACTGTGTGGATCACAATAAACTGTGTAAAATTCTGAAAGAGATGGGAATACCAGATCACCTGATCTGCCTCTTGAGAAATCTGTATGCAGGTCAGGAAGCAACAGTTAGAACTGGACATGGAACAACAGACTGGTTCCAAATAGGAAAAGGAGTACGTCAAGGCTGTATATTGTCACCCTGTTTATTTAACTTATATGCAGAGTACATCATGAGAAATGCTGGACTGGAAGAAACATAAGTTGGAATCAAGATTGCTGGGAGAAATATCAATAACCTCAGATATGCAGATGACACCACCCTTATGGCAGAAAGTGAAGAGGAACTAAAAAGCTTCTTGATGAAAGTGAAAGTGGAGAGTGAAAAGGTTGGCTTAAAGCTCAACATTCAGAAAACGAAGATCATGGCATCTGGTCCCATCACTTCATGGGAAATAGATGGAGAAACAGTGGAAACAGTGTCAGACTTTATTTTTCTGGGCTCCAAAATCACTGCAGATGGTGACTGCAGCCATGAAATTAAAAGACGCTTACGCCTTGGAAGGAAAGTTATTACCAACCTAGATAGCATATTCAAAAGCAGAGACATCACTTTGCCAACAAAGGTTCGCCTAGTCAAGGCTATGGTTTTTCCTGTGGTCATGTATGGATGTGAGAGCTGGACTGTGAAGAAGGCTGAGCACCGAAGAATTGATGCTTTTGAACTGTGGTGTTGGAGAAGACTCTTGAGAGTCCCTTGGACTGCAAGGAGATCCAACCAGTCCATTCTGAAGGAGATCAGCCCTGGGATTTCTTTGGAAGGAATGATGCTAAAGCTGAAACTCCAGTATTTTGGCCACCTCATGCGAAGAGTTGACTCATTGGAGAAGACTCTGATGCTGGGAAGGATTGGGGGCAAGAGGAGAAGGGGACGCCAGAGGATGAGATGGCTGGATGGCATCACTGACTCGATGGATGTGAGTCTGGGTGACCTCCGGGAGTTGGTGATGGACAGGGAGGCCTGGCGTGCTGCGGTTCATGGGGTCGCAAAGAGTCGGACACGACTGAGCGACTGATCTGATCTGATTGCCAGAGACAAGGAATCTGGGGCCAAGAAACCTGTATTAAACATACACACACTTTGTTACTTCTTTAATTTACTACTGCAGCCCAAATTGTTTAGATTCTTTACCAATTGAGCACTCAAAGCCTAAGTTTCTTTGTCCTATCAATTCCTCACAAATTTTATTGTTTCTTTGTGTAAAAAGTATAAAAGATGCCTACTCTGGCTACTTCTTAGGTCCCATCTTCTATGAGAACTCTGTGTGCATACATTAAAAGTTGTTTCTTTTATTTCTGTTAGTCTCTTGTGTCAATTTTATTATTAGTCCAGTCACAGGGACTCGGGAGGAGCAGAGGAGGACATTTCCCTCTCCCTGACAACACCATTTCCACTTGATGACAGATTGTTGCTGAGAATGGCCAACTTGATGGCAAGGCAGCTCAGACAACACTCAATGATGAGAAGTCTGGCCCACATGATAAACTGACACCCTACATTCATGTATTCAGGATCTACCTGGTAGCAAACCAAAAACGTTTCAAAGGCTATGTGTCAAAGGGTGAAGAGTTAGCTAAAGAGGTCAGAGGTTTACTTCAATATGTCAGAAATCTGCACTGTGATTCTGCTCTTGGTGCTTGTCAGAGGCTCTGTACAGCCTCTCCATTTCCTGTAGACTCTCAGAAAATCATTGACTCTGCTAGGTCACACAGCCAGATTGGGAGCACAGTATGCATGTGTCCTGGACTTGCTGCACAGCCTTTTATTGCTCTGATCATCTTGCAAAACTAGCAACATTATGGGTTACTCTGTAGACAGGCTGAAGTGGCATGTTCAAAGTTAGTACATGTTGCCTCAAAATCCAGAAGGGCCTTTTGGGCACAGTGACCACTGAATATCCAGAAATGTTATTTAAGTGTCCTTGAATTTTTGTAGGGCTGAATTATCAATATTACCCTCTGGTCATACACCGTCTGGTTATCAATATATATTACCTTCCGGTTATCAATTACCAATATTACCCTCTGGTTCTCATATACTTTACTAAGACATCTAAAGTACCAAGTACTTCCTGCTCATTGGATATAATCAATACAATAGCATCAAGAGTAGGCCAGTGTGATGTTCTGTGGAATGTTGGGATGATTAAGATTTCTAGAACAGAAGGACTCACCTGACCCTGAGGCAAAACTGTGACAATATATGGTTGGCCCTGCTAATAAAAGCAAACTGCTTTTGGTAGTCATGGTAAATTCACCATATCAGTAGGTACACACCAAAAGCCAGGGGCTAATGGCACCCCATCCCAGTACTTATGCCTGGAAAATCCCATGGACGGGGGAGCCTGGTAGGCTCCAGTCCATGGGGTCGCTAAGAGTCGGACACGACTGAGTGGCTTCACTCTCACTTTTCGCTTTCATGCATTGGAGAAGGAAATGGCAACCCACTCCAGTGTTCTTGCCTGGAGAATCCCAGGGACAGGGGAGCCTGGTGAGCTTCCGTCTATGGGGTCGCACAGAGTCGGACACGACTGAAGTGACTTAGCAACAGCAGCAGTGCTGATTTGATCAAGTAAAGATACTACATCTGGGTCAGCAACTACAGCTGCTCCTTGGACAACATGGGTTTGAAATGAATGAGTCCACGATGGTGGCATTAATCTCAACAATTTCCTCTGGGATATGGCATTGCTTCTGATCTACTGTCTTACAAAGGAAAAGTCCTAAGGTCTTCCACTTAGGTCCCCTACCATAGTGGTCCTGGATCTGTGATTTAGAAAGCTAATATAGTTATCTTGTATATCTATTCCAATTATACTTTGAGAAACTGGGGAAATAAGATCCAGAGTGGATCTTCTGACCATCTGAGCACACTGTGAGTCAGGCTTGAGCTAAGACTCCATATATTCCAGGGCCATTCTAAGCCCCCATTTTGACTGGTGGACCACAAGGATATTAAGGAATTAAATGTGAAAGCTATGATTATTTCCTTTTCCTCAAAATGCAGTTTAACAAATGACTACAGATTCCTTTGCGAAAGGCTTAGAGGAAGGTTTATGGTATATGCTTGAGGCAGTGACACAGTGTTCTTCCTCAAGGGAAGCAGGCCGGCACATCAATCAAATCACTCTCGACCTGGGAACTGACAGGTCTGGAAACTGGATGAAAGGTCATGACCCTCAACTGTGGCCACTAAATCTTTTTGCTACCAGATCTAGAGCTTCTCCTGTGAAATACACAAAATGCCAGAAGTCTGTTGATGATTTTACCCACAAAACCATTTGAGGTTTTGGCCCCATCTGAGGGGCCAATACCTTCTGATTACACCTATGTCCCTGCTTTCCTTTATTGCACAGGTAACCCGATTCATCCTTGGTGGTTAAATGCTGCCACTTGGTTTCTGCTGCTATAGGATTCCACCATCTCCACTGAAATTAGGGAGCCAATCTCATGGGTTACTAAAGATAGCAACTATAGATTTTTACAACAATGCAGGGGCCCCTTCATTGTTTTTTTCTCATAAAGGAAGGAAGTGAGCACACTTTCTTCTCATCTTCGTGAAGGAAGTGTGCATGGGGCCTTGTCATGGAATACAGCTGGAAGATGGGTGTGCAAGTTGCACACAATAAATCCAATCAAACATTCCTTTTGGGGTCCAAAACTCACAAGTTGCAGATATATGCCTGTCCACGCACTCTTCTTTTGAGGCCTCAGAGTATTAAGAAATAGGGGAGAAGTGAAGATTGCTTGCTCAAACATTTATCCCTTTGCATTCATCTTTCTACAGGTTTATGCACAACTCACTTAGTAAATACTTGCTCTCAAGCTCTCAACTTCCATTCCTCTCTAGAAAGTGTCAGCAAACTCTCTGGAAAGGGCAAAACAGTAAATATTTTTTGCTCTGCGGGCAGTATCATCTGTATTGCAACTCCTCAATTTTATGCTGTAGAAACAGCTATAGACAATATATAAATAAAAGGGCATAGTTGGTTCTCATAAAATTTTCTCTACAAAAACAGGTGGTAGACTGAATTTGGCCCAAGGGCTGTTTGCCAACCCTCTAGTCTAGAAATTAAAAAGAAAACTTCCACCTCAGCATTTATATATTTCCCTTACTTACCCCATTTCCATTAGCTAACACATCCCCAGATATAAAAGAACAAAATAAATTCTCCATAAATCCATAACATTATTTATTTTAATTATGCATAAAAGCAATGTCTTCCTTTAAAATTAGGCCAGCTGCTGCTGCTGCTAAGTCACTTCAGTCGTGTCCAACTCTGTGTGACCCCATAGACGGCAGCCCAACAGGCTCCCCCGTCCCTGGGATTCTCCAGGCAAGAACACTGGAGTGGGTTGCCATTTCCTTCTCCAATGCATGAAAGTGAAAAGTGAAAGTGAAGCCACTCAGTCATGTCCGACCCTCAGCGACCCCATGGACTGCAGCCCACCAGGCTCCTCAACATGTGCCTAATTTGAAGCACACGATATCCCTCCACTGATTCAGTTACCATTTGAAATTTCTGAATCCTATGGTTAAAGTATGAAAAAACCCTTTTAATGTATGTTTCAGTTGGTAATAAAACAATGTCAGCCTAAACTTTAATTCTTCTTTCAACAAATGACCTCAAGTAAGGCAATTTTTGTCAGGACGATACCACACACTGAGGCCTATGAAACACATGTTGAATGCCAAGCTCCATGTAGAGAAGGGAGGGGTATCTAATTCTGTGGGATCTGTATTTACACTTAACCTTCAGGCAAAGGGAAGAGGCTTTACTGGATTTTAAGCAGGGTGATGAACTAATCAGAACTGAAATTTAAAATGATTGCTCTTGAAGCTGTGATGAATATAGATTTTTTTCCCCCTGAGGGGAGATGGTTGGGAAAGCCAGAGAGGAGGCTGAAGGCAATTAGGAAACTAGTAAAAGTAATCCAGGTGAGAGCAGAAGAGGTGTGGAGGCTCAGGACATGATTTGGAAATAAGAGTTAGCTGAACTCAACAAATAAATCAGTGTGGAGGCTGGGAAAGTTGTTAAGCTGTGAAGTGTGTTAAAGATAGGTTCTTGGCTTGCTGAAATAGACCACTTAATGACATGCTTGGGCTTCCCTGGTGGTTCAGTGGTAAAGAATCTGCCTGCAATTCAGGAGATGCAGATTCAATCCCTGGGTCAGGAAGATCCTCTGGGGAAGCAAATGGCAATCCACTTCAGTATTTCTGCCAGAGAAATCCCATGGACAGAGGAACCTGGCAGGCTACAGTCCATGGGGGTCACAAAAAAGTTGGACACGAGTAAGCGACTGAAAAATAACAACATAATCTCCACTCTGGATTACTTCAGGGGTAGACCTGGAGCTAAAGTAATGGAGCAAGAAGCCATGAACACTAAAGGAGGTGATGACAAAGTTCAAAAAGATGGGTCATATCTGAAAAAACAAATGTCATGGTCAAAAGCTCAAAGAAAACAATTTGCATTAGAAACCCTCTCTGCACTATTGTTCTCCAGAAGGGCACACTTATCACCAGTATTACCCACTTTTTCTTTTACCCTTTATTCTTACCCCATTTGATGCAGAATCATCAAACATGCAAGGTCTCATACTACCCAGATCTCCATCAAAGTATCAACCATGGATGAGAATAACTTCTAGAAATTTATCCCACACATATGTTAGTATTCAAGTGAAATGATAGCCTGTAAAGCTTTTACATTAAAGCATTCTATTTTTTTAAATTTCTATTAAAGTTTCTATTATGGAAAATTCTAAAACGTATAAAAGTAAAAAGAAAAAAAGAGCAGCTTCCATGTTTGTCCTTGTTGTTTAGTCACTCAGTTGTGTCCGACTCTTTGCGACCCCATGACCTGTAGCCCACCAGGCTCCTCTGTCCATTGGATTTTCCAGGCAAGAATACTGGAACGGGTTGCCATTTTCTTCTCCAGGGTAAAGCATTCTTTTTAATATCGAAAGGTTGAAACAGCCTGCAACTCTACCAAAAGGGAACTAGATAAATAATGATAGAGTCATATGATGGAATAGTAAGCAAAGTTAAAAACAAAGAAGCAACTTTATATGCTGATATGATGTTAGTTCCACAATACAGTTAAATGGGGAAAAAAAGAAAAATTGATTTGCATTTCAAAAACAGAGAAAATACACACACACACACACACATATATAATTTTTTTTTTTTTTAAAGAAAAGGCATTAATTGCCTCCAGAGAGGAAAACTGGGTATTAAAGGACACAGTGAAAGGAAAAGGACCACTGGATGTTGGGGGTGTTCCATCCAAATTAGGGAGCACAAAAACAACAGAAGTCATGGTAGCTAATAAATATGAATTCTGTCAGAAGTCAGCAAAGAAAAAGCCCAAACAATTGCTGTGGAACAGGACTAGAAAGCAATAGTCCAAACAGAAACGAGAAGACAGAGAGCTCTAGGAAGGGACCCATGAATTTGATAGGCTTGATTAGGTGAAAAATATCTTACTGAGACAGTGTTGGGTTATATAGAAAACCATATATGAAAAAACTAAACACATTTTTTTTTCTTAAGTGAGTTTATGATTAACTCAAAGATTTTTAAAAATTCTACAAGGAAGCATGTTCATAACAGACTTGCTCGGCTCAGTGGTGAACAAGATTTCACAACAATACATACATACTAAAATGCCAACAAAATGTGAGACTATACTGTGACATCTATTGGGAAATCAAGGTAGGGAGTGCAATGAGTATGTGTGTGAAAAATCTTAATATTTATCTACCACATGGGCAGTCAGTAGGTAATGTCAAAATAATACATTAAGAAATAGCAGTATAAGCATATTATTTCAAAAGGTAAAAATGGGAAGAAACATCTAAAAGAGGTGAAAGTGATTGCCTTCTCATAGCACGATTGGGGGAGATGAGGGTTGAGAGGATTTCTGTTGCTACTGCAGACTCTTTTAAAATCTACTTAATTTTATTTACATGTAAGTCAGGGGAAGTATAGGATTTGGAATGAGACTACTTAGATTTGAATCTTGGCTCTGACATTTCACTAGCCTTGTAGATAGAGGAAAATTACTTATTTTGCAATTTTCCTATCTCTAAATTAGGGGCAAAAACATGCACTTCATAGAGCAGCTTTGAAAATTAAACAACTAATTCACGAATGTTCCTAAAATATGCCTGGCACATAACTGCTCAGTAGTAAAATAGTAACTGAGGACTAAAACTTATTAAGACAATAAATATTAACTACTGTTATTTGGTAAAAATATAAAGGCATTAATAACTAAAATCTATTTTTTATACATATGAGTCACATATTAAAGTCTGCTCCTTTTGTGATGAAACTTGAATTTTATTTAAGGTAATATTCCCAGGTATTAAGTAGGACTTTACCTCTTTGGGCTTCAGTCTTCACTTTAATCCATAGCTGGAGGTGGGGGAAAAGACCCATGAAAAATTCCGGTTACAGTAAGAGCTTAAATTGGAATCAGAAGGTTAAGTTGTAGCTAGATAGGGTGAAAGGGGAAGGAGAGTTCCAGGCAGGAAGAATGACACAAAGATCTAAAGGCGGGAGGACTTGGCAAAAAAGAAAAGAAAAGAAAAAAAGCTAGTAGAGCTAGAATAAAGGACACGCACAATAAAGGACAGAAATGGTATGGACCTAGCAGAAGCAGAAGATATTAAGAAGAGGTGGCAAGAATACACAGAAGAACTATACAAAAAAGATCTTCATGACCCAGATAATCACACTGATGTGATAACTCAACCTAGAGCCAGACATCCTGGAAATCAAGTGGGCCTTAGGAAGCATCACTACAAACAAAGCTAGTGGATAATGTTGTTAAAATGCTTCACTCAATATGCCAGCAAATTTGGAAACTCAGCAGTGGCCACAGGACTGGAAAAGGTCAGTTCCAATCCCAAAGGAAGGCAATACCAAAGAATGTTCAAACTACCACACAATTGTACTCATCTCACACACTAGTAAAGTAATGCTCAAAATTCTCCAAGCCAGGCTTCAACAGTACATGAAGCATGAACCTCCAGATGTTCAAGCTGGATTTAGAAAAGGCAGAGGAACCAGAGATCAAATTGCCAATATCTGCTGAATCATCAAAAAAGCAAGAGAGTTCCAGAAACACATCTACTTCTGCTTTACTAACTACACCAAAGCTTTTGACTGTGTGGATCACGACAAACTGGAAAATTCTTAAAGAGTTGGGAATACCAGACCACCTTACCTGCCTCCTGAGAAATCTGCATGCAGGTCAAGACGCAACAATCATAACCGGATATGGAACAATGGACTGGTTTAAAATTGGGAAAGGAGTATGTCAAGGCTGTATATTGTCACTCTGCTTATTTAACTTATATGCAGAGTACATCATAAAAAATGCTGGGTGAGATGAAGCTAAAGTTGGAATCAAGTTTTCTGGGAGAAATATCAATAACCTCAGATATGCAGAAAATGATACCAACCTTATGACAGAAAGCCAAGAGGGACTAAAGAGCCCTTTGATGAAGGTGAAAGAGAGAACAAAAAGCTGGCTTAAAACTCAACATTAAAAAAACTAAGATCATGGCATCCAGTCCCAGCACTTCATGGCAAATAGATGGGGAAAGAGTAGAAACAGTGGCTGACTTTATTTTCTTAGGCTCCAAAATCACCGCAGATGGTGACTGTAGCCACGAAATTAAAAGACACTTGCTTCTTGGAAGGAAAATTATGACCAACCTAGAAAGCATATTAAAAAGCAGAAACATTACTTGCCAACAAAGATCAATCTAGTCAAAGCTATGGTTTTTCCACTAGTCATGTATGGATGTGAGAGTTGGACAATAAAGAAAGCTGAGCGCCAAAGAATTGATGCTTTGCAACTGTGGTGTTGGAGAAGACTCTTGAGAGTCCCTTGGACTACAAAGAGATCCAACCAGTCCATCCTAAAGGAGATGAACACCCAGGACTGATGTTGAAGCTGAATCTCCAATACTTTGGCCACCTGACATGAATAGCTGACTAATTTGAAAAGACCCTGATGCTGGGAAAGATTAGAGGCAGGAGGAGAAGGGAATGACAGAGGATGAGATGGTTGGATGGCATCATCGACTCGATGGACATGAGTTTGAGCAAGCTCTGGGAGTTGTTGATGGACAGGGAGGCCTGGTGTGTTGCAGTCCATGGGGTCACAAAGAGTCAGACATGACTGAGTGACTAAACTGAACTGAGAGCTAGAACAGAGAGTGATGATGAGAGAGATGTGCTCTGGGCAGGAACTAAATCAAGCCATGCCTTTAGGCTATCTTAAGGAGTTTGACTTACCCTGAGGCAATAAAAGGCTTTAAGCAGCAGGGTAAGAAGACCAATATTCTGAAAAGATCCCTCTAGGTACCCTGCGAAGCAACTAGAAGGAAGTTCAGAGAGGCAACAGGGAGGACACATTGCCAAAGTTCAGGCAAGGGATGCTAGTGCTAGGAATAGAGAAAAGCAGATGGATTTGAGAAATATTTAAGAGGTGAAACTGACAGAACTTGGTGAAGGGCGACTTCCAGGAAGGAATCTTTCATCTTTCTTTTTTTTTTTCTGGTCTAGTCTAATTACATTATATTCTTTACGTGAAAGCTGATCTCCTAAACTTTTCACCAATACAAATGTACTCAATTGTAGAATATTTGCAAACAAAAGCTGCAAGGCATTTCAATCACAAAATTAACTTTTCATTTCTAAATGGTAAAACCCAGATCCTGGAACAGAACCAAAAGGCACAAAAATAACACTGAATTCAAAGAAATCAGATGGAAATAATAGCAATATAAATTAAATAGCCTAATTAAGTATGTTTCCTACTTCCCAATTTCTGCAATGTCTATCAAAAAAGCAAATATACTTCCTGCCCAATGCCTCTCTCTCCTTTCTGTGTCATTTTTACTCCAATATTTTTATTCCATAATAGTTTAAGTGGAAAGAGAAATTTTACATGTTTTGCAAATAATTTATTAATAAAAATTGTGTGTGAGTTCACAGGTGAGCCAGCAGACTGTATTATATCACATACGTAAGTCACATGATAAAAAGACACCTCACCCAGCTCAGGTGTATGTGGAGTGTATGTTGGTTGGGGTGGCAGTATCCTAAATGACATGAGATCTCAGTTGACTCTTAAGAATCAGAAAAAATTGTAGAAGTAAATGTAAGAGGGAAGGTGCTCTGAGCAGTGCAGAGGAACAACAAAAACAAACAAAACCGATGACATCTGCTGCTGAAGTAAAAAATGCTGAGTATAAATCCATAGTTAAATGAGGGTCATACCTGGTTGGGGCCATTTTAAGGACCATAGATTCTTTATCCTGTGAGCTATGGAAAGTCATTACATGATTTGAAGCAGAGGAGAAAGAAGTTCGGGTTTATATTTTTAAAGAGATTAGCACGTCAGGGGTTCTTCTGAGGATGGATCTGAGCTTAACACTATCCGTTGAGATATCAGGTGGCAGGTGACTACGGTAACCGAGACAAAAGGTGATGAGACCCTGAACTAGAGCAATAGAAGTAGGAGAGGAATTTGTGAAAAAAAAAAAAAAAAAAAAAAAAATATATATATATATAGGTGGAAAACCTTAAAGAGATTCAGTATTCTGATAGTTCTAGAACCTAAAATGAGAGTAAAAAATGACCTCTGGATTTCTGGCATGACACCTGGATGGTGATACAGATCAATAACCCCTTCTCCAAAATCCCAGGAGACTAATATGTTTCAAAAATTGAGATATTCTGGATGTTATAAAGGAGATATGGTTTACATACCCAATATAACAGAGTATCCCCCAGCAGCACTTGGATGGTACCATGTAGTCAAACACAGAGGGGCTTTCCAGGTGGAGCTAGTGGGAAAGAACACACCTGCCAATGCAGGAGATGTAAGAGAGGAGGGTTTAATCCCTGGGTCAGGAAGACCCCCTAGAAAAGGGCATGGCAACCCACTCCAGTATTCTTTCCTGGAGAATGCCATGGACAGAGGAGTGTGGAGGGCCACAGTCCACAGGGTTGCACAGTGTTGGACATGACTGAAGTGACTTAGCATACACAAACGCAATCAAACATAGAACTATTTCTTCAGCTAGACACAGCCACCAAGCAGAGTGGATGATAAACAGCTTCCTGACAGTTCACTCAGGTTTCACGGCAAATGCATTGAATTCTACTGAAAAATGAGTTAACCAAAAAAATTTTTGTTATCAGAGATTCTTTTGGTTTTGGATTTGTGGATAAGATACAGTAAATGTACTAATGCTCATAATGAAGATACAGGAAGTAAAAGAGGTTGTCTTTTGCTGTTGCTGCTGCTGTTTTGATGGGATGAAGGTTCTGGTTTACACATGTATAATCTCAGGTAATTATGACATCTTAAAGATGTCCAGCAGGCAATGGGATAGATGAGATGAAAAAACTAGTTTGGACAGTTTGAAACTGAAACAATTATAGGGGAAAAATGTGTACTTGGGAAAATAATCTCTGTTTAGTGCCAAAAATATGAGGCCAACCCAGAGAACGACTGAAGAAGATTTCATCTAATTGCCAGTAGTCACTAATGACCTAGAATTTAGAGTCCTACTTGTCTCTGCTTTGCCATAAGTTAATGCATGTTGGTCTTTTGTCTTTACTGGCACTGATTTGAATTCATTGCTGCTATTGGCCCCATATTAATTGTGTTTTGATTACTCAAATTATATCACACTAATCATTCTGATCCTAACTAGATGCGTAATTAGATAGGTGATTTAAAAAATTTCTTTCTCAATAAGATTTTACAGTCATAAGAGATCTGGCATAACAAATGTATTTTTATATTCTATGGACCAAAAAGTTAAATATGTCTGAAGATGATGTGGGCATTAATCATTTCCAAAATATTAAAACAGTAATACTTGCTTTTGGAAAAAGATTCCTTTTACCAGGAATCGGAAGGCAGGTTAAAATTAAAAGCTTCTATGGAAGGCTTAATCATCCAATCAGAGCTTCCAAGCGTACATCCCTACAGGTCCTTTAGGGATCCAATCTAGTGTAATTGGGATCCAATTTCCCAATCTAGTCTTTGCAGGGGGTGGGTAAATGGTATGATTTCTACAATATGTCTTATGTTTGTTTCATAGTAAAAGGAAAATATACATTAACAAACTACAAACCAAAGAATAAACTTGCCAGTTTACTATAATAATTTTTTTCACCCTCCACCCACCATATAACTCAGCCATAAAAGTTAGCACTTAGAGCTGGACGTAATTCTTTTTCTCTCTCAAGCTTTCATTTGATAATAGTTACCACTGAAATCCCTTCAGAAAAACCTTTCCAGTTTTTCCTATTCCCAAACATACCACAATATACTGAGAACTCATTTAAGATAACAATGATGTACAATAAGGTTTCATGCAGTTCTTAATGTTTGAGAGATTTGGTCTAGCACCAGGTCCCAGAGCCTCTAGCCATCCAATAAATGTTTCATAAGGATTACAGTATAATTTTATACATTTTTTAAAAGTACAGTTTGATTTTCTTCCCCATGAATGTGTGTGTGTGAGAGAGACACAAACTGCTAGAAAAATCAGCCTTAAAAAAATGTAAATTCAATAGGACATCACAATTTTTATTGTAGGTTCCAGCCCATCTGTGACCATAAAATCAATGCAGTGTTTTAGGACCAATATTTTTTGCAGTAAATAATAGAGAACATCCAGTTGTAAGGTTAAGTACTGCCTTGTAAACCTTGCTTCATTTATATACACACATATTTCTGTCTATTGTATTGAAGAATAGAATGCAATTCTGAGGGCTGCAGTCCAAAAAAAAAAAAAAAAAAGAGTTTTAAAAACATTGATGCTTTATTGGCTTAAAATAAAATACATTTTAAGCCAATATAATAAAAGATCAGAAAACTAAATTATGTCATCCAAGTTGACTCAAAAAATTAAATTTGGCTCTGAAATACCAAGGAAGGATTAAAAATCTCAAGCCACATGTCATCATCAATACACATGTGCTCACAGTGAGAGAAAAGATTGACAGCCTCACTCAGTCTCCCTGGAGTCAGGCATCACCTGGGCAGTAGAAATTAGAGTAAATCAGAGCTGGACAAAGAACAATTGCCTGTTCTGTAATTACAAAGGACTTACAAACTATATGAAAGACAGAGAGATAAACATCTTGAGATAAACGAGAAGGTGGGTGGTGTAAAGAAAAGAGAACATAGGTCTTGAGTCAAGTCTCTCAAATAAGGCCATGTCTACTGTTAACTTGCTAGGTGAAATGAACTCAGAATCTCTTCTCAGCTTCAGTTCATCACAAAATGGATGGGTTGACTGGATATCCAAAGTGAGAAGGGGATCCTAAGAATGGTAGGGCTAGAAGGGAGTCCTGACTTAAGTCCTAATTATCTTAATCTGCTGCTGCTGCTGAGTCGCTTCAGTCATGTCCGACTCTGTGCAACCCCATAGACGGCAGCCCACCAGGCTCCCCTGTCCCTGGGATTCTCCAGGCAAGAACACTGGAGTGGGTTGCCATTTCCTTCTCCAATGCATGAAAGTGAAAAGTGAAAGCGAAGTTGTTCAGTCGTGTCTGACTCTTCGCGACCCCATGGACTGCAGCCAATTTAATCTTATTGATTATTGGGCCAGATGTTATTAGATTATCTTTGCTTTTAATTCTAGAGAGAAATGTCACATCTGCATTATCTAGAGTAACAGTGTGTCTCATTTAAACTATCTGTAAAATAGAAAAAATAATACTTCCCTAGATTAAGATCTTTGGAAGGAATGATGCTAAAGCTGAAACTCCAGTATTTTGGCCACCTCATGCGAAGAGTTGACTCATTGGAGAAGACTCTGATGCTGGGAGGGATTGAGGGCAGGAGGAGAAGGGGACGACAGAGGATGAGATGGCTGGATGGCATCACTGACTCGATGGATGTGAGTCTGAGTGACCTCCGGGAGCTTGTGATGGACAGGAAGGCCTGGCGTGCTGCAGTTCATGGGGTCGCAAAGAGTCGGACACGACTGAGCGACTGATCTGATCTGATTGTGCTGTGATTGAATTTTTAACTTTAATTGCACCTTAAAAAATTATTTGTGTTTCCTAAAGGCATTTTATGTTGTGTTCAATTTAAACTATGTTTTAAAAAAATTAGCAAAGATAGAACTAAAAAAATCTAGACAGTGAGACTGTATATTATTAAAATTTCTATATAAAAATGTTAGTTAAAGCAATGCAAAAAGAAAGATACTTGGTACAAACTGTTCAGAATGTTTTAACTAATATGTATGCTAGACTACAGATATTAAAAGTTAAATTTAAAGAAATTTATTTGTAGAGCATGATTTTAACCTTACATAGTTTAGCCACAAATTCAAAGAAAAATTTGCACAGTAAAAAAAAGCAATAGATTTTCCCACAACCAGATGTTCTCAAATAAAGGCAGCGACTTTGATTTTTTAATAATACAAATTGAATTTAAATGTCTTCAATATTGCAGCATAACTTCTATGGCAATTATGTTCACTGTTCACTTGATAAGGTATTTTGAAAACCAGAAGAATTGGTAACTCCATGGAGTTCTTAAAACAGAAACAGTTGTTTGATCAATTTTAAAATGAGGTGTTTGGATGAGTTTTTGAGAGAGAGGGAAGTGCTTTGATGGACTTTGAAAGAAAAGAAAATAAAAATCTAAGGTAAGCACCGGTTTTACCCTCATTTCTTAGGCTTCAGAAAAGCCTAATTAGGCAGGGAAAGGAATTTGGGCCTGGCACACCCAGGTTCAGACGTGGCAGGTTCCTGAAACAAAGTTTTTTTGGACCTTTGAGTCATATGCCACAGGCAGACCAAGCCCGCGATATGCATGCAGGTTGTTAAGTCAACAGGTCCTTTAACGAGGTGGTGTGCGGTCGGTGAGTGGCAGTTGGATTTCCTCCTGACACGAAGAAAATAACTTCTTGATCAAACCGGAAAGTGGGCGCAGCTCTGGCTTAGGGAGCGCACCCGGAAAAGTGCAGAGACCAAACAGACAGAGAGAGAAGGATGTCCGCGTCCCGACCACAGAGCGCCTTCCAAACCACTCGGAAACCATTCGAATGGCTCGGCGGCCGCGGTTTCCAGTTAGGACTGTCTGGGGTCCGGCTGGGAAAGTTGTCTGCCAAGCTCGGCCCTGCCCGCCGCGGGCTCGCCGCTCCGGCACCCGCACCAGGGCGGGAGGAGACGTGCAACCTGTTAGCCCGAGAGGAAGCGCGGCCGCCCCGGTCCCTGCCCGTCCCACCTCCCCCACCCCACCCCCAGTCCGCGACCCTCAAAGGGACAGGCTGCGGGCCCCCGGGACTTCGGCCTGGGGCTGGATCTTCTGGAGCCTTCTTACAGAGGGCACCGCGGGTGACAGAGTGACCCCCGGGGCGTCACCTCCCCCGGCCTCGGGTACCCCTTTCGGCCTCTCCCGAAGGGCAACTGAAACACCGCTCTCGAGACCATCTCCAACCGGCCACCGGGACCGTCCCGGTCTCCCCGCCACGTGAGCCTTCGCGTCCATCCGACCCACCTCCGATGCTGCCCTGGGGCAACGGGTCCCCCGCCCCGACACCAGCGCCGGCCCGCCGACTCACCTGGCGGGTGGGCAGGGCAGGGCAGGGCGGCGGGAAGCGGCGGCCCGGCGGGCGCTGGACGTGGGCTGGGCGCCAGGTGCAGGTGGCGGCGGCGACGGCTCCGGTTGCTGTCGCTACAGTTGCCGCTTAGTCCAGCTCCTCCTCCGCCGCCGCCTCCTGCCTTCCCGCTGGGCCTCCGGCGTTGCCAGGAGAGGCCGAACCGAGGCTCCGCTTCCTCTCGGAGTCTCCCAGGTGAGCTCCAGCCTGCGACGTCGGCAGGGGCGAGGCCCCCGCCCCGCGCCTGCGCGCCAGCCTCCCGCCCCGCCCAAGCCCTACCTGAGCGCTCCAGGTGAGGACCGAGGTCCGCGCTCGGGGCGAGGGCGCAGTCCCTGGCCGCGCGCAGCCGCCGCGCGGCTCCTCTGTCCGCGCGAGAGGCGAGGCTGGTTCTCGGTTCCGGGCGAGTCTCAGCCTGTCTACCCTGCGGAGTCCTGCGCTGACCTGATGTCAGGGGTCACCTTGTAACCGGGACACAGTCTGAGTCCTTAGGGAACCAGAGGATCTAGATATCCCTCAGACACACTTCTCTTCCTCTGCGTTTTGCCAAAATGAAGGGGTGCCCTGTCCGGAGATCGGGGTGCCCCGTGCCTCCGAGGACCACCTCATGACAGTAGGGACGGTTGTCTCGTAGGGTTTCCACGAGCAGAGTTCAGCAGCGTCTGTCACCACTTAGGTTCGTGAGCTATTGGGTGAGCTTCCTTCCCATGCAGTCTTGATTTCATCACTTGACTCACTTCAGCGCAGCTAGTGGTTTCCGTTTCTGCAAGCGCGCGCTCTGGTAGGGGCGCCTCACGTCCAAAGGAGGAGCCTCTGTCTTCCAAAGAAGAGCTTCTGGTATTTGGCAGAGCCTCGCGAATTTGGGGCGCGCCACTCCTTCCTGGGTTGCTATCGAAAGGAAACCGATTGCCAGATGAGAGGGAAAAACAGCGGCAGTAGAGAACAACCCGCTGTCCTTATCTGCAAAGACGCTGAGGTTTCCTAGAGAGGGCTTGCTTCTCCGCAGTTTTGCTTAAACCCAACATCTAGTAGGAAGTGAGAACGCAGTCTCTAGGGAACTGGTGGGGTTTGCTGTTCTTCCCAAAACCAAAAAAAGAAAGAAAGAAAAAATTTAAATCCTTCTATGATAGATACAACTTTCTGTTTCAGTCTTCCTGCTGCTGTTCTGACAAGCATTGACACACCCGAAACCAGGACTTAAAATGACCTTTCTACCTTCCTATGAACTTACTCATTTATTCAGCTCTATCTTGAATGTACATGGGAATATTAAGAGAAAAATAGCTGAAAATGTTTCAGTGGCATGCTTAATTACCTGGTGGCAGGTTTTTCCATAAAGTTTACCTGTGGCCTTCCTCCAGCATTTTGGCACATACTCTTATGGTTCCTGTTTATTGGTATATTAGTGTTATGTGTGACCTAAAGTACTTTACTAGGTTTACTTTACTAAAGTAAAGGTTTATTCACAAAGAGTTAGACACGACTGAGTGGCTGAACTGAACTGAAAAGTAAAGGTTTAGAAATACTGGTCAGTACAGTATCAACGGGTGTAATTTTAGGACTTGGTTAATTTAACATTGGTTTTAGCATACACAGTACTATTTTATATTACAGTCATAAATCGGGTTTGAAACTTTAGTTAGTTGTTTGATTTCTATATTGTGGTTACCTGAAGCTGAAACTCCAATACTTTGGCCACCTGATGTGAAGAACTGACTCATTAGAAGAGACCCTGATGCTGGGAAAAATTGAAGGGAGGAGAAGAAGGTGACAACAGAGGATGAGATGGTCGGATGGCATCACCGACTCAATGATTGTGAGTTTGAGTGAACTCCAGGAGTTGTTGATGGACAATTAGGCCTGGCGTGCCGCAGTCCATGGGGTCGCAGAGTCAGACACAACTGAGTGACTGAACTGAACTGAACTGTTATCTTGCAAGCATTAATAAACCATTTTATGTTTATGACATTTTAATATTGTGTGTGTGTGTGTGTGTGTGTGTGTGTGTGTGTGTGTGTGCTAAGTTGCTTCAGCCATGTCTGACTCTTAGTGACCCTATGGACTGTAGCCTGCCAGGCTCCTCTGTCCAAAGGATTCTCCAGGCAAGAATACTAGAGTGGGCTGCTGTGTCCTCTTTCAGCAGATCTTCCCCACCCAGGGGTCAAACCCTTGTTTCTTTATGTCTTCTGGGTTAGCAGGCAGGTTCTTTACCACTATCACCACCTGGAAAGCCCCTTTTATATCAGTACTTGTCTGCAATTTTTTAAGCTCTCCCTTTCTTCCCACAAAAGTTCAGGAGCTACTTATGTGTATTACCATACCAACTTGATCATATTTGTTGTTAGATCCAGAGCTAAAAACACTACCTAAATTCCATATCCCCCAGCTCCTTTTTAAAAAATTCTGCTACTTTCTTTGTTGTTTGCTTTTAAGCGGATATTAGAGTATTAGCCTTTGGGAAATTTGGGAGAAATACGAAGGCAAGAAACTTGAACCGAGAAATTAATAAACTAAGAAATCCTAAACCAAGAAGTCTATGTTTCTTATCTGGTACTCATCATCCCTAAATGAGGCAGGAGCCAAAGACTATCAGATTTTTGATGTCCCACCAAGCAACAAGCAATTTTCACTAACAGGGCAGGATAGAGCAGAAGAATATAGAAAAGCAACCTGGAATCCAAGGACTGAAATTCTTTGACAGCATTACTAGAAAAGTCAAATAATAACTGCCAGGCTACTCTGTTCATGGATTTTTCAGGCAAGAAAACTGGAGTGGGTTGCCATTTCCTACTCCAGGGGAATTTCCCGATCCAGGGATTGAACACTTGTCTCCTATACTCCAGACAGTCTCCTCCATTTCAGGCAGATTCTGACTGAGCCACCTGGGAAGCCTAAAGAAAAGCTAGGGGAGACCTATAAAAGAGAGAACAAGCAAATAAGACCAAAATGCTGCATGAGTAAAAAAAGACCAGGAAAAATCAGAAAGAACTAAAAATTGATTGTTACTTTTACAATGAAGACAAATCATTTAAATAAGAAAAATAATATTTCTTTGTCTGGCATTACTATTAGCATTACACATACTGTTTCATTTCATTCTGAAGCAAAGTCTTAAAATTAATGAAAGTTATTCCTTAACAATAAAATTAAAATGCCGCAGGCCAAGAGGAAAATATTGTTATGCTGAAATGTTTAATGTTCTAAATCTAATCAGACAAAGGGTTTTTGAAAGTATCATGTTATTCAAAATTATGGAATAAAGAATTTGTTTTATAAAGAGGAAATCAGTATTTCATCATAAAATAAAACCCAGGAGACTTAGTGTAGACATTCTTCTCAGAAACAAGCATATTTTATATATACATATATAAGCTTTTTTTTTTTTTTTTGGCTACTATATGAAGCAGGCAGACCCCAGTTCCCAGACCAGGGGTTGAACCTGCATCTCCTGAACCAGAAATGCTGAGTCCTAACCACTGGACCACCAGGGAAGTTCCTGAAATAAGTTTAACTTAACACTACATATTTGGCATAAAATGGCAGTTAAGATAGAAAACCAAGCAGATTTTCTACAGGAAGGAAGACAGACATTCTCTCACCTCCACTCCCCTCTGCCACAGGAAAACACACACACACACACAAGACTAACCACAAAATGCTCATTTATATGGGTTTAAAATAATACTCAGGCCTCTCTGGTGGTTCATCTGTAAAGAATCCACCTGCAATGCAGAAGGCTGCCTGTAGTACAGGAGATGCAGGTTCGATCCCTAGACTGGAAAGATCGCCTGGAGAAGGAAATGGCAACTCACTCCAGTATTCTTGCCTGGGGAATCCCATGGACAGAGGAGCCTGGTGGGCTACAGTCCATAGGTTGCAAGAGTTGAACAGCACTTAGCAACTAAACCACTCCCAAAATAATACTCACTATTTAATAATTTCTGTTAATATATAAAGTAGTGGCAAGACCAGTATCTGAAACTTAATAGGTACTCAACAAATATTTGTTAAATTAATAAGTAGATCCACTAAATATGACAAAAACAATAATCAGAGTGTCTTGAGCTGGGTACAAGCCCAAAAGAATATTTTAACCAAACAGTTTGGAGAAATAATTTAGGCAAGTAAGAGTAATGGACTAGGAATCTGAGGGACAAGTTTCTAATCAGTAGTTACCAGTTATCACACACTTATATTTCAAAGGCATTGTTGGAGAAGACTCTTGAGAGTCCCTTGGATTGCAAGGAGATCCAACCAGTCCATCCTAAAGGAGATCAGTCCTAGGTGTTCATTGGAAGGACTGATGCTAAAGCTGAAACTCCAGTACTTTGGCCACCTCATGCATAGAGTTGACTCATTGTAAAAGACTCTGATGCTGGGAGGGATTGGGGGCAGGAGGAGAAGGGGACGACAGAGGATGAGATGGCTGGATGGCATCACCGACTCAATGGACATGAGTTTGGGTGAACTCCGGGAGTTGGTGATGGACAGGGAGGCCTGGCTGCGATTCATGGGGTCTCAAAGAGTCAGACACGACTGGGCAACTGAACTGAACTGATGCAAAGAAACTTACACTCCTATGAGTTACTTGTTTCTGGGCTTACATTTTCTTTTCCACAAAATAAGACAATGGTATAATGTGATTGCCAAGTTCCTTTACACACTGATTCATGTAAATGCCATGAAAATTGTCATGGGGGAAAAAAAAATCCTCTAAAGGAAAACAAAAATGAAAACACATAAATTACTTAACTGAGACTGAAATTAATTATGTAATATAACTAGTGAAATTGTTCAGATTCACCAAGTCCAACTTTAAGTGTTTTGGATTTGCTAACTGTTTAATTTTTGGTTATCCTGGACTTAACAACTTTAGTTTGAAACAGACTGCCTGATTTAAACTTTAAAAACAGTTTTGCCTTGTGTGGAAACTGGAGTCTCCAATTCAGGATCAAAGTCAAACTGAGAGTTTTGACTCAAAGACTAAAAGGATTGAAATAATTTCTCCTAAAAGAATTGAAAAGCTATTGATTTAAAAGGAGAACGGTGCTGGTATCATAGTGAAGAGCCACAAATATGTGAGTGTTTTTTTAAAAATAGTGATTCAGCATAATTCCACATTGTGCTTAAAATATTATGAGTGAAAACATGGATAGATTATTTTTAGTATGAAGTCTCTTGGACATTGTCTTGTATGAAGATTGCTTATGATTTTTCCCCTGAAGAATATCATCAGAACAACCATCTGGGACTTTCCAAAACATACAGATTTCTATGAGGGCACTTATTGACTTAAGTTGCAACAGAAATATGTCTTGTTACTCTTGTATCCTTAATGCTTGGAACATAGTAGGTGCTCAATAAATATTTGATGAAATGGATTGAATAGAGTGCAGAGTTTCAAGCTTTCGAGCATTAGCATAAGACAAAAAAAAAAAAAAAAATGCTATGCTGAGTCAGGCTAAATTCAATCTAGCCGGTTTTAAATTCTGACAGTGGCACCAAAGGATGTTTTGTGGGAAAAGATGGTGATAGTCCTGCATGATGTTAACCTCAGAGAAGTTCTCCAAGTATCCTTGATCCATTTTCCCCCACAATTTATTTCTCTGTTTTCTTAGAAATGATTGATTAAATTATAAAGCAATTGATGTTCACTATAGAAATATCAGAAAACGCAGATGAATTTTGAAAAATCCAAAATTTCTGCCATAAGGATTAATCAGTACTAATTACCAGACCTGTTTTCGTTGTATATCTTTCCAAAGATATTTTATTGGAAAAAGTTGGGGGAGAGGAATGAGGAATGTGAGATGTGAAGGGAGATAGAGACATGACTTTCAAATAAAATCTAAATCGTTTTGGGATCTCGTTCTATAAAGTTTTCTGCTTAACATATATTTCCACATCAATTAATTCACTTCTCTATAACATTATTTTTTTTTTCATTTTAAATTTAATTTTATTTAACTTTACAATATTGTATTGGTTTTGCCATATATCAAAATGAATCTGCCACAGGTATACATGTGTTCCCTATCCTGAACCCTCCTCCCTTCTCCCTCCCCATACCATCCCTCTGGGTTGTCCCAGTGCACCAGCCCCATGCATCCAGTATGGTGCATCGAACCTGGACTGGCGACTTGTTTCATATATGATGTTATACATATTTCAATGCCATTCTTGCAAATCATCCCACCCTCTCCCTCTCCCACAGAGTCCAAAAGACTGTTCTATACATCAGTGTCTCTTTTGCTGTCTCGTATACAGGGTTATTGTTACCATCTTTCTAAATTCCATATATATGCGTTACTATACCATATTGGTGTTTTTCTCTCTGGCTTACTTCACTCTGTATAATAGGCTCCAGTTTCATCCACCTCATTAGAACTGATTCAAATGTATTCTTTTTAATGGCTCACTAATACTCCATTGTGTATATGTACCACTGCTTTCTTATCCATTCATTTGCTGATGGACATCTAGGTTGCTTCCATGTTCTGGCTATTATAAACAGTGCTGCGATGAACATTGGGGTACACGTGTCTCTTTCAATTCTGGTTTCCTCAGTGTATGTGCCCAGCAGTGGGATTGCTGGATCATAAGGCAGTTCTATTTCCAGTTTTTTAAGGAATCTCCTCACTGTTCTCCATAGTGGCTGTACTAGTTTGCATTCCCACCAACAGTCTAAGAGGGTTCCCTTTTCTCCACATCCTCTCCAGCATTTATTGCTTGTAGACTTTTGTGTTTTTTTGTTTGTTTGTTTGTTTTAATTAAATTTTATTTTGCTTAACTTTACAACAGAAATGGTATGGACCTAACGGAAGCAGAAGATATTATGAAGAGGTGGCAAGAATACACAGAAGAACTGTACAAAAAAGAGCTTCACGACCCAGATAATCATGATGGTGTGATCACTGACCTAGAGCCAGACATCCTGGAATGTGAAGTCAAGTGGGCCTTAGAAAGCATCACTACGAACAAAGCTAGTGGAGGTGATGGAATTCCAGTGGAGCTATTCCAAATCCTGAAAGATGATGCTGTGAAAGTGCTGCACTCAATATGCCAGCAAATTTGGAAAACTCAGCAGTGGCCACAAGATTAGAAAAGGTCAGTTTTCATCCCAATCCCAAAGAAAGGCAATGCCAAAGAGTGCTCAAACTACCGCACAATTGCACTCATCTCACACGCTAGTAAAGTAATGCTCAAAATTCTCCAAGCCAGGCTTCAGCAATATGTGAACCGTGAACTTCCTGATGTTCAAGCTGGTTTTAGAAAAGGCAGAGGAACCAGAGATCAAATTGCCAACATCCGCTGGATCATCAAAAAAGCAAGAGAGTTCCAGAAAAACATCTATTTCTGCTTGATTGACTATGCCAAAGCCTTTGACTGTGTAGATCACAATAAACTGTGGAAGATTCTGAGAGAGATGGGAATACCAGACCACCTGATCTGCCTCTTGAGAAATCTGTATGCATGTCAGGAAGCAACAGTTAGAACTGGTCATGGAACAACAGACTGGTTCCAAATAGGAAAAGGAGTACGTCAAGGCTGTATATTGTCACCATGTTTATTTAACTTATATGCAGAGTACATCATGAGAAATGCTGGACTGGAAGAAACACAAGCTGGAATCAAGATTGCCAGGAGAAATATCAATAACCTCAGATATGCAGATGATACCACCCTTATGGCAGAAAGTGAAGAGGAACTAAAAAGCCTCCTGATGAAAGTGAAAGTGGAGAGTGAAAAGGTTGGCTTAAAGCTCAACATTCAGAAAATGAAGATCATGGCATCTGGTCCCATCACTACATGGGAAATAGATGGAGAAACAGTGGAAACAGTGTCAGACTTTATTTTTCTGGGCTCCAAAGTCACTGCAGATGGTGACTGCAGCCATGAAATTAAAAGACGCTTACTCCTTGGAAGGAAAGCTATGACCAACCTAGATAGCATGTTCAAAAGCAGAGACATCACTTTGCCAACAAAGGTTCGCCTAGTCAAGGCTATGGTCTTTCCTGTGGTCATGTATGGATGTGAGAGCTGGACTGTGAAGAAGGCTGAGCGCCGAAGAATTGATGCTTTTGAACTGTGGTGTTGGAGAAGACTCTTTAGAGTCCCTTGGACTGCAAGGAGATCCAACCAGTCCATTCTGAAGGAGATCAGCCCTGGGATTTCTTTGGAAGGAATGATGCTAAAGCTGAAACCCCAGTACTTTGGCCACCTCATGCGAAGAGTTGACTCATTGGAGAAGTCTCTGATGCTGGGAGGGATTGGGGGCAGGAGGAGAAGGGGACGACAGAGGATGAGATGGCTGGATGGCATCACTGACTCGATGGATGTGAGTTTGGGTGACCTCCGGGAGCTGGTGATGGATAGGGAGGCCTGGCGTGCTGCAGTTCATTGGGTCGCAAAGAGTCGGACACAACTGAGCAACTGATCTGATCTCTGATTGCTTTTGCCATACATCAAGATGGATCCACCACAAGTATACATGTGTTCCCCATCCTGAAGCCTCCTCCCTCCTCCCTCCCCATACCATCCCCCTGGGTCGTCCCAATGCCCCAGTCCCAGGCATCCGTTATCGGGCATCGTACCTGGACTGGCGACTCGTTTCAGATATGATATTATACATATTTCAATGCTATTCTCCCAAATCATCCCACCCTCTCCCGTTCCCAGAGTCCAAAATTCTGTTCTATACATTGCTTGTAGACTTTTGGATTGCAGCCATTCTGACTGGCATGAAATGTCACCTCATAGTGGTTTTGATTTGCATTTCTTTGATAATGAGTGATGTTGAGCATCTTTTCATGTGTTTGTTAGCCATGTTTGTTAGACATTTGTATGTCTTCTTTGGAGAAATGTCTATTTAGTTCTTTGGCCCATTTTTTGATTGGGTCATTTATTTTTCTGGAATTGAGCTGTAGGAGTCGCTTGTATATTTTTGAGATTAGTTGTTTGTCAGTTGCTTCATTTGCTATTATTTTCTCCCATTCTGAAGGCCGTCTTTTCACCTTGCTTATAGTTTCCTTTGTTGTGCAGAAGCTTTTAAGTTTAATTAGGTCCCATTTGTTTATTTTTGATTTTATTTCCAATATTCTGGGAGGTGGATCATAGAGGATCCTGTTGTGATATATGTCAGAGAGTGTTTTGCCTATGTTTTCCTCTAGGAGTTTTATAGTTTCTGGTCTTACGTTTAGATCTTTAATCCATTTTGAGTTTACTTTTGTGTATGGTGTTAGAAAGTGCTCTAGTTTCATTCTTTTACAAGTGGTTGACCAGTTTTCCCAGCACCACTTGTTAAAGAGATTGTCTTTAATCCATTGTATATTCTTGCCTCCTTTGTCAAAGATAAGGTGTCCATATGTGCGTGGATTTATCTCTGGGCTTTCTATTTTGTTCCATTGGTCTATTTTTCTGTCTTTGTGCCAGTACCATACTGTCTTGATGACTGTGGCTTTGTAGTAGAGCCTGAAGTCAGGTTGATTCCTCCAGTTCCATTCTTCTTTCTCAAGATAGCTTTGGCTATTCGAGGTTTTTTGTATTTTCATACAAATTGTGACATTATTTGTTCTAGCTCTGTGAAGATCTACAACATTATTTTTAAATTACAGCATTGTTTCTTTTTACGTAGATATACTTAATTGGTCATTTATTACTGGCTAGTGAAGACTGTCTCCAAATTTTGTTATTGCAAACAGTACTGTGATGATCATGCTCTTCATCTAGTCACTACTGTCTTCATCTGTTGAAACATTTGTAATGATTTCCTTCTGACTTTTATATCAGCCATTCAAGATCCTCAACAATGATGATATCACTAGAAGAATATTATCCCAAACAATAAATTATAGAAACAAATTAGCATTTTCTATTTGTAAGAATCTTAGTTACCAAGCCTTTATGTAAAGGATGTTCATTGTAATTAAAACCTTATTACTTTAGAAATATGGAAGTGCCCCCTTATTTTAAATAAGTCAAATCTTTTACGGTCTCCTGATCATACCACACTTAGCTTCCCACTTTTGAAAATCTGTGCATCTTTTGATACAGTATTCTTCCCTCCATCTCTCCAAAGACTCTTTAACACAGCTGAAGACCCTGGCCTACTAGCGAGCCTCCAAAATAAATCCAAATCACCTTGATATTTTTCCATTCCTTGAAATGGCATAAAATAAACCTCCCTCCTCCCTTGGTCCTTCCCTCCTCCTTACTCCAGTATCATAAAGGGAGAATTGTTGAGAGATGCTACCTAGGTGTGGTATCATTTATTGCTGCTGCTGCTGCTAAGTTGCTTCAGTCGTGTCCGACGCTGTGCGACGCCATAGACGGCAGCCCACCACACTCCCCCACCCCTGGGATTCTCCAGGCAAGAACACTGGAGTGGGCTAAATAGTTATAAAATCTATCAAATAATTTTAATCATTGAAGATAGGGATGCTCTTTTAGCATAATAGGTCTAAGGTATTATACCAAAAAGAAATAACATCATTATAATTATGTTTAAGAGAGAAATAATGATTTTTCATGCATACTAGAAGGAAAACTTTGAAGGAAATTTTATTTTTCAGTAGCTTTGTTTTTAGTTGATTAACATAAAAGTCATTTGTTCCTTACATATGTCCAATCACAGAGTTGGAATGCACCTGTTCTCTATTCCTGAGGGAGTCAGCCAACTCTAAAACAGCCTGATCCTCCCCTCAGCAAAACTTCAAGAACAGAAGTCCCTGACAAGCAGCTGACATTTGAGGCCACACACACACAAAATCACTGCTAGGGAAGGAAATGTGTTTATTTCTGTTAGAAGAGTTGATGGACCACAGAGAAAAGGCAAGGGGGGTATGGAGATACTGCAGAAAGGGATTTAATAGCTTAGACATGATAAAGAAGGAATAGAGGACAAAGGACTCATCCATGTGGGACATCCTCTGAAGGCTTAAGAACAATTTTGGGGACACGTTCCTCCCAAGGCCTAATAATGTGGCTTCACTTCTGGGAGTGAACAGGGGGCAGAAGAGGTAAATCAGGAACAACGTCCAATTTCTTTTCCTCTCCCTTTCTCCCCCGATTGCAAACTCTATGCAGCTTTGGAATAACCACCTAATTCTGTGGGAAAGCCTTTAGCCTTCATCAAAACCTAGTGTGTATTCGATTCAAACTAAGATGATATTCAGCTGGGCCTCTACCAGCCTCAACAGTGTCTTGTGTGTGCGAGTGTGGATTAGAGAATGTCTCTAATGGGCAGAGAGAGTTCACAGGCTCATGGCTTGTGATGAGCCAAGGGGATGACCCTATCCTCCCAGTAGATGTAAATTCACTCCAGGGTATCCAGGTGGCTGAAGGGGGCCCAGGGTGCATTTCAGCCCTACTTGTCTATTGACAGGATGCCCTGATGCAGGCAGGGCTTAGCACACACAACCTGGTGTCCATCAGGTAAAATCTGTTTTCTCACCTTTTGAACATGGAGTATTGTGCCACTTGTGTTGGCCAACAGAATATGGTGGAGGTGATGTTCTGTGACTTCTAAGACTAGGCATTAGGAGACTTTTCACATTCTGTGTTTAGTCTCTTGGAATGTTGCTTCTTCATATCATGAATAAGCCTGAAATGGAAGACCATGGGGAGAGAGAGAGGCCCAAATGTCCCAGATGCCCAGCTGAGCTCAGACCCCAGCCATCCATCAGCTACATGTAACTCTGTGTCAGAGCCCAGGTAGATACCAGCTGAACAATCACCCCAGTCAGTCAGTCGTTTCAGTTGCTCAGACATGTTTGACTCTTTGTGACGCCATGGACTGCAGCATGCTAGTCTTCCCTGTCCATCACCAACTCCTAGAGCTTGCTCAAACTCATGTCCATTGAGTTGGTGATGTCACCCAACCATCTCATCCTCTGTCGTCCCCTTCTTCTCCTGCCTTCAATCTTTGCCAGCATCAGGGTCTTTTCCAATGAGCCAGTTCTTCACATCAGGTGACCAAAGTGCTGGAGCGTCAGCTTCAGCATCAGTCCTTCCAATGAATATTCAGGACTGATTTCCTTTAGGATTGATTGGTTTGATCTCCTGGCAGTCCAAGGGGCTCTCAAGAGTCTCTTCCAACACCACAGTTTAAAAGCATCAGTTCTTCGGCACTCAACTTAATTTTTGGTCCAACTCTCACATCCATACATAATTACTGGAAAAACCATATCTTTGACTAGAAGGACCTTTGTCAGCAAAGTAATGTCTCTGCTTTTTAAAATGTTGTCTAGGTTTGTCATAGCTTTTCTTCCAGAAGCAAGTGTCTTTTAATTTCATGGCTGCAGTCACCATCAGAAGTGATTTTGGAGACCAGCAAAATAAAGTCTGTCACTGTTTCCATTGTCTCCCCATCTATTTGCCATGAAGTTATGAGACCAAATGCCATGATCTTAGTTTTTTGAATGTTGAGTTTTAAATCAGCCTTTTTACTCTCCTGACCAACCACAAAATCATGAAAAGGATTGATTTGTTCTTTTAAGTTTCCGGGGGAGTTTTTTAATTTAACAAGTTCATCTAAATTTTGTCTCTCAACAAGAGCAAGCACCTTTTATTTTACGTTTGTGCTCCCTTCGTACTCTCCCTGATCGTACAGAGAAAACTTCTGACACACCAAGTTTGGATTTATTGGAATTTTGAAGTCTGAGCTTAAAATGACTGCACAAAACATGTACCATAAACTATATATTTTAAAGAATATGTGCTCAGTCAGAGGCAGTTTTCTCTTCCCCACCTCAAATCTTAATAAAATGTGTTAAGAGTGAGGAAAGAGAAGAGAATAAAGGTGGGCTGGGGATGAGGGCATTAAAAAGATGCTTGAGAAGAAGTCCTGTAACCCCATTGTGCAGGAACACCATATTGCTCAACTGCATGGGCCACCATTCACAGAATGGTGTGCAGAATAAGATGTGCAGGAATGCAGACTTGACACTAAAAGCCAGACTGCTGAGGGAACTCTGAGAGCAGAAAAGAAGCTGGCCTCATAGGTTCTAATGTGGAGAGCAGAAAGACCCTAAGTTTATTCCTTACTGAATGTTGAATTAGAACAGAAAATGTTTCCAAAAGCCTTCTTGAGCCAGTCAGATGTAGGACAGCCCCAAAGCCCTCTAGTGCCCCCAGAAAGATTCAGAGAGGCCACAAAATATTTTTCAGTGTAAGTAAGAATGGATGTGAGAAAGAAAGGCAATGGCACCCCACTCCAGTACTCTTGCCTGGAAAATCCCACAGATGGAGGAGCCTGGTAGGCTGCAGTCCATGGGGTCGCAAAGAGTCGGACATGACTGAGCGACTTCACTTTCTCTTTTCACTTTCATGCATTGGAGAAGGAAATGGCAACCCACTCCGGTGTTCTTGCCTGGAGAATCCCAAGGACGGGGGAGCCTGGTGGGCTGCCGTCTATGGGGTCACACAGAGTCGGACACGACTGAAGTGACTTAGCATAGCATAGCATAGGTATAGACATGGAAAGGGATTTCTCGGTGGCTTAGAGGTAAAGAATCTGCCTGCCAGTGCAGGAGGCACAGGTTCTGTCCTTGAGTCAGGAGGATCCCCTGGAGAAGGAAACGGAAACCCACTCCAGTATTCTTGCCTGGAATATCTCATGGACAGAGGAGCCTGGAGGGCTATAGTTCACAGGGTCAAAAAAAAAAAAAAAAAAAGACACGACTTAGCAACTCAACAATAACAACAGACATGGAAAAATAATTTTAAGTTGCTTGTTATGTATCTGACTCTGTCTTCAGAACTAGCATCCACTACAAAGCCTTCATAATAATAAGCATAAAATGATGCAAAAGAAATCTATATTGAATGTTCAGCCCCCATGGGATTTTCTCTGGTCTCTTACGTTACAAAACTGCATGCTGTCGTTGCCAATTCATATCAAAAAGTATGTTATTCACAACTCATGTCTTTTATAAACTTTCTTCAGCGGTGATGATGATGATGATGATGATGTACATTCCTTCACAGTAAGTGTTTCTATTTCCTGAGATGGCATTTCTCTCTCTTACCCCCACTCCCCCCAAATAAAAGAGAATGATGGATAGGAAACCATGTGTGAAGCGAGTGGGAGGAGACAATGGGGCAGGAATCCATAAGTCTGTGGTTTATGTCACACACACAAAAACACTGGTAAGTGCTTTGGATGATAAGGAATTTGCTTATAATCCATTGCAATGACTTGATGTTCTTGTACTGAAAACATTTTCTCCTATTTTGACCTGCAATGTGGGGAAAGGATAACATTTACTCAGTAATAGTTTTGTACCAGGAATTGTTCCTACATTATCTAATTGAGTCTCCATAAAATTCCTGTTATCTTTCAGGTGAGGAGATCCTGGGAAATAGCCCAAAGATGCACAGTTGAGAGAGCTGGATTTAAAAGCAGGTCTGTCAGACCCAAATACCTGTGTCCTATAAACTACATCATATGAGAGAAGTTATAAAATCATTTTGCCTTGAAGCCAAGGGTGAATAACTCAGTATCTTTAGCTTGTCTTTAAGCATTCAATGACAGTTTCTATTTTCACATTAAAGATAAGAGTCTCTCTTACTTTTAAGTGATACATATACTTCAGTTGCAAGTGAAATACTTATACTTTTGGACCAATGATTCTTAGCTAAATCTATCTCTTCTCATAAAGTGAGAAGATACAATAAAATTCATCAATATAAAAAATTAAATTGTGAATGTTGTAACCTAACTATATTGGACCCCATATAAACCCACTAGACAGATGGAATTGCAGTGTATGGATCGTGTTTAAGGGATCATTCTAGAAATGTGTAATATAAAACTATTCAGTAAAAAGGTACAACAAAATAAAAATCCTCATGCAAAAATGTATTTTACAATATCTCAGTGAGTTTTCAAAATAACCTTTCATTTTTAAAGATTGTCTAAAGCAAAAGTCCTGGGACAGCCTGTCAGTTGGTTTTATGGAATTTGACCCTTTGTAGCATCACAAAATAAAATGAACCAGACTGACTAAGTTTTGCCATCTTTTTATTTTTAATAGTACTTAAACGCTGCCATAGTCTCATAGATATCAGGAAATAATATCCCAGGCCACACAAAAGTAGATGATTATAAGTGACTGAACAATGTATTACTTTTAAAACATTTTGTTTAGATATAATAATGGCAGTAGTTGTGTACACCTTTGCTTTTTATTGTTTTATTGTTTATATGTTTTCACCAAATATTGAGCAGTTTCAAAAGAACATTTATTAAATATGTGCAATATATAAAGAATCACAATGCAATGAACAATTCTCTACCCACCACCTACTTGAAGAGAAAGAATATTACTTTCATATCCCCTGTGGGACCCTGTCAGGTCTTAATCAAAGCTTTGAATTTTGTGCTAATTCTTGTCCGGCTTTTCTTTAGTTTTGCCTCATATGTTTGTATGCCTAAACAAAATACTGGTTAATTTTGTCTACATTTTTGAACTTTATATATTATGGAAATATAGGTGTAAGACTTTGCTAAATTTTTTTTGCTGTGTAGATAAGATTCTTATGTATTTTTGCATGTAGCTATAATTAATTTTTACACTGTATCAGATTAATCCATTCTGCTCTTGATAAACATTGGAAAGATCTCCAAGTGCATGTATGAGAGAGAAAGAGATCACAAACAGTGCTGCTAAAAGTATTCTTCTAGTTTCCTTCTGGTACATGTGAAAGAGCTTCTCTTGAATAAACATCCAGGAGTAAAATAGCTGGGTTACAGAAAATTTACCAGATAGTACCCCATTGTTTTTCAGAATGGTTATATAATACATCCCTATGGCTCCTTTACTGAACTATACATACACATATAATTTTATGTATGTATGGCTATGTATATTATATGTATATAACTTTTTAATATATAGTACTTTTTTGAAAATAATTTTATATATTAGAAATCTAAATAACAGTATTAGTGCTGCTTTTTTTTTAAAGAACCAAGAATTGTGAAAGATGTGGTTGATTGGGAATTTTTGTTATTAGTTGCCAGGAAACAAAATATTAAGGAAAAAATGGGAAGAATGTTTTAGTTATGTCTTAGCAGATGGAAAAACAAATGTATTTATCTTTCACTTGCCTTCTATTATACTACTGATGCCTTCGTTTCTACATTTGAAATAAGGCATTCACTCTACTCTCAATCTTGGTCTTTGGTCTAAAGAAATGCAAGGGCTGATTGCTGACATTCAAAATAATGTGTTATGCAAGAAACCAATTTCAGGGATGGAAGGAAAGCTGTACTTCTTTAACTATAACTCCAAAAAATCATTGGAATGGGAACACTGGAAAAGATTTCAATATCCATTTGTCTCTTCCACAACTTTTTTCATGCATTTTTTTCTCTTGTAGCAGTTCTCTACTATAAGTTGAAGAGGGTTCATTAACTGTCCAACTGGGTATATTTCAAATACTCTTAAAGTTTAGACGTTACTTAACTAAAATCCTTTGCATATAATACCACCAGAAGCACATACTTCTCATTTATATCTAATAAGTTTTTTTTAATCAGTGCAGGCCTATAAAAGCTTGTTGTTCTTTAGAAGAAACATTTTGTAAAATGCTCCCCCAAATTTTCTTTTCACTCTCTTTGTGTCGACATTCTACTTTTCAAAACTTACTAATCTTATAAGAACTCCAAATTATTTAAATCAGAATCAAGCAAATGGTAATAGTATCTTGAAGATTCGTTGAGTGGTGTCCTCCCAGATCTTCTGCTCAGTTGATTAATTCATGCACCCTCGATGGTCTCCTGTGCTAGGACGAGAAAGCTGCAAAGCCCTATTTTGAAATGAAGGTACAGTGGTTTAGATAGTTCATAATGGGTTCATTCCAGTGGGGCAACATACTCAGTAATATACATTACTCTCTAATGTATTCCTAAAAAGCCTTTATAATGTGCTTTATAAATACTAAATAAGTAAGCAGAGTTATTAATAAGAAATCATTGCTAATGAGGAATAATTGGACATTAAATATCATGATAAGAAGCATATCAAATGTCTCTTTGTGACCCCATAGACTGTAGCCCACCAGGCTCCTCTATCCATGGAATTCTCCAGGCAAGAATACTGGAGCAGGTAGCCATTTCCTTCTCCAGTGGATCTTCCCCATCCAGGGATCAAACCTGGGACTTCTGTATTGCAATTGGATTCTTTACTATCTGAGCCACCAGCGAAGCCATCAAAGGTCTCCACAAAAATTAAATGGAGAATTTCAGAAATTTTTTGAGATTTCTAAGCAAAATATATATGGGCCCTAAATTATTTGGTTGATGAAGGGCTACTCAGTGCAGAGATGCTTTCTAACCTACAATCTAATAGTGCAGTGCAAGCATATCAGCCAATAAAAAAATCAAATATCCTAAGCTCAAATAATAATAATACTAAGAGGGAATTGTAATAAATGTGTATTATGTATACTAAACATTTTACACACCTTATTTCATTTAATTTGAACAAAAGCCCTGTGAGGCAGGTCGTAGTATTACCATGTTTCAGGTGAGGAAACTGATATTTAGAAGATTATGTAGGCTACAAAAGCTATTGAGTAGCAGAATGAGGATTCAGCCCATGTAAGCTGTTACAGAAGCTTTCATCCTTAATCACTGTGTAATTTGGAATACTCTAATAATATGTGTTTTGCATTAGTAGCTTCCTTCTCACAACTAAGAACTCTGATGGCCCAAACAGTAGGTGTACACACTTATGTCTGAATGAAATGCCTACTTTGTATGCTGTGCTGTGGGGAGTGATAAAAGAACTTATTCAAGGATCTTACAGTGTTGATGGGATAGATTGTAAATGAAGATACATATAATCAAAAGCAAAATATGACAAGTGCCATAAAAGACATATTGTAGTGATGCACAAAGGAAAGAAACCCTATTGGTTAAGAGGGACAAAAAGTGTCTTTGTAAAGCAAGTGATATGAATCTTTTGAGATGCGGTGAAATACAAAGTCAAGATTTTGGACAAAGCAGGCCCTGCAGCTAAAAGCTTAAGGCATGTTGTAGGCACACCCTGTTCTAGTTAAAGGTAGTTGGGCTCAGACAGGTTATGTATAAAGACCTACCTGTTGGGGAAAAGAATCTGTGCTAAATTGTTAGACAAGTGAGAGTCATGAAAGTTTGAAGCAGGAAGGATATCATTCATTCAACAAATATTATGAGTATTTGTCAGTATGTACCTGGCACTCCGCTAGTCGCTAGAGTGAGTAAGACCAGACCATTCTTTGCCCTTGATGGGCTTCCCTGTTGACTCAGATGGTAAAGAATCTGTCTGTGGTGCAGATATGGATTCAATCCCCAGGTCAGGAAGATCCACTGGAAAGGGAATGGCAACCCACTCCAGTATTCTAGCCTGAAGAATTCCATGAACAGAGGAGGCTGAGTGGGCCACAGTCCATGGGGTCACAAGGAATCAGACATGACTGAGTGACTAACACTTTCACTTTCATTTCCTGCCCTTGACAGGCTAATGGGGGAGAAAGAGGCTAATTTTCACTATAACTGAAATAATGATAACTTGTGTACAAACAAAAACAAAGACTTCAACAGAACTTATTTTTAATGCTTTGGTTTGTATTTTCTCTGTTAATTTTTTAAAAATAATTTTAGAATCTATTAAAATTTATTTTAAATAGTATTATATAATTATATTTTTCTATTTTTAAAAAGTGTTTGTATAATAGATCTGAACCTCATTGAGTATATTTTTGATAATGGTGTCTAATAAAGGATTTTTTGTGTGTTTTTTTGCCAGTAAAGGATTTTCAAAATCCATCTCTACCAGTATTAAAATTGCTATTTGATCATTCCATGTCATAACTCTGTGAGATAAATTTTAGAAAGACTAAGATCATTTTTTTATAGTTTGGTTTGTTATACCATACAAACTGCTACTGTGACTAAGTAGATATACATGTTGAAGGGATGTCTCTGGAACTTCTAAATTTGACTCTGATTCCTCTGAACATAGCAGCAAATCACAAGGTTTCAAGTTGGAAATTTTGTAATGACCAAATATTACAAATATAGGAAAGTCAGTTTTAAAAGAGGTCAACAGGAAAAGTATATAAAACTGACTGTCCAACTATGATCAAACGCCTTTATGAAAAAAAAATTTTATGGAAAGAACTACTTCTATTAGAAGTTTTTATAGGCTTAGAAATGTAAAACTCAGATGTTTTTGAAACTGAGAAAGCATAAAAGACTACTGAATTTATTCTGAGGTAATAATATCTCAGGAGAAAATTGCAGTAAGGTAAACACTCCAAAAGCATCAAACAATCATTAGGACACAGACTGATATGTGGTGGTAGTGGTGAGGAAGGATTAGTTAAGAGTCAGAAAATCAGACTGCAGCCAAACTTTCAAAAAAATTTAAAGGAATATATTGATGCTTCAGTACACTTCAGTTCAGTAGCTCAGTTGTGTCCGACTCTGCGACCCCATGAATCGCAGCATGCCAGGCCTCCCTGTCCATCACCAACTCCCAGAGTTCACCCAGACTCATGTCCATCGAGTCAGTAATGCCATCCAGCCATCTCATCCTCTGTCGTCCCCTGCTCCTCCTGCCCCCAATCCCTCCCAGCATCAGGGTCTTTTCCAATGAGTCAACTCTTCGCATGAGGTGGCCAAAATACTGGAGTTTCAGCTTTAGCATCAGTCCTTCCAAAGAACACCCAAGACTGATCTCCTTCAGGATGGACTGGTTGGACCTCCTTGAAGTCCAAGGAACTCTCAAGAGTCTTCTCCAACACAACAGTTCAAAAGCATCAATTCTTCGGCACTCAGCCTTCTTCACAGTCCAACTCTCACATCCATACATGACCACAGGAAAGACCATAGCCTTGACTAGACGGACCTTTGTTGGCAAAGTGATGTCTCTGCTTTTGAATATGCTATCTAGGTTGGTCATAACTTTCCTTCCAAGGAGTAAGCATCTTTTAATTTCATGGCTGCAATCACCATCTGCAGTGATTTTGGAGCCCAGAAAAATAAAGTCTGATACTGTTTCCACTGTTTCCCCATCTATTACCCATGAAGTGATGGGACCAGATGCCATGATCTTCGTTTTCTGAATGTTGAGCTTTAAGCCAACTTTTTCACTCTCCACTTGCACTTTCATCAAGAGGCTTTTTAGTTCCTCTTCACTTTCTGCCATAAGAGTGGTGTCATCTGCATATCTGAGGTTATTGAGATTTCTCCCAGCAGTCTTGATTCCAGCTTGTGTTTCTTCCAGCCCAGCGTTTCTCATGATATACTGTGCATATAAGTTAAATAAGCAGGGTGACTATATACAGCCTTGATGAACTCCTTTTCCTGTTTGGAACCAGTCTGTTGTTCCATGTCCAGTTCTAACTGTTGCTTCCTGACCCTGCATATAGGTTTCTCAAGAGGCAAGTCAGGTAGTCTGGTATTCCCATCTCTTTCAGAATTTTCCACAGTTTATTGTGATCCACACAGTCAAAGGCTTTGGCATAGTCAATAAAGCAGAAATAGATGTTTAGCTTCCTTTAAACATGTGGAGACAGCTGGCAAACTGTTTTAATTGCCAACATTATATAATTACTATTTACTATAAAAATTTTCACTCAAATAATTTTCATTCATCGTCAGATAGTCATATACATCTAGCATTCTTTATGCTTTGGAATACATATATTTCAAGTATATATATATTTCAAAGCATGAAGAATGCTAGTTGTATATATATATATATATTCTTTCTCTTTTCGGGATCAAAATATAAATTTTCATGTTCCCTACTCTATCTACTTTAAGATAGTATAAATATTGAAGATTTTGTTTGCTCAAATAAATTGTATTCTCATGAGAGAAAGAGCTCCTCAGCAAAACCTTCTCTTTTTTTTTGTTTCCAGTGATATTTGAAATATCATTATACCAATGGTATCAAATATCAAATACCAATAATATTTCATTCCACTATTCATTTGTCCTGAAATTTCACAGCAGCAGAAATTCCACTATATATTATCCTTTTATCTGATATCTATCGAGAATACCTTTGGGGCCTCACTCAAAGGGGTGGCTCATGGTAAAGAATCCACCTGCCAATGCTGGAGACAAGAGTTTGATCCCTGGTCCAGGAAGATCCCACCGGCCACAGAGCAACTAAGCCTGTGCACTCAGCTACTGAAGCTTGTATACTCTAGAGCCCGTGCTCTGCAACAGGAGACGCCACTGCAATGAAAAACCCACGCACTGCAACCAAGAGCAGCCCCTGCACACTTCAGCCAGAGAAAGCCTGTGGGCAGCAACAGAGACCCAACACAATCAAAAAAATACATAAATTTTAAAAATAATATCATCTTTGGTTGCAATTTATCAGAAATATCTAATAGTGACTTAACAAATAGCTTTTTTTATTTTTCTGATGTAACAAGTCTAGAAATAGATGGTTCCTATCTTTGGGTTACTCAAAAGTATAATCAATAACTTACTTTTTTTTATTTTTCTGCTCCACCACCTTTGGCATGTCAACTTTTCTACCTCTGCTTGTCATATCAGGGTCACAAAATCAAAATGGTCACTGCCAGCCAGCACTTAAGTCAGAACAGGATGGTGAAAGCGGCTCCCAGCTACTTGTCTCTTTTTGTCAAAAAGGCGAAAGCTTCTCAAGGAGCCCCCTCAGGGACTTCTCCTCATGTCTCAAGAACACCACAAGTTTCAAGGGGGGCTGGGAAAGTAGGAAACAAGATTCTCATGATTGACTTAGACCATCGTGAGACACTGCAAGGGTGAATACACTGACATGTCAAGGAACATCATAAACCTGTCAGTAAAGAAGGGAACAAATAGGACCTGTTCAAATGCCCCAGATCATCTGGACAAATGTAAAATTCTCAAAGACTGGGATTGTGTCTATTCCCTTCCTTCTGTATGGGACCTACATCATAACAAAAATAGTTGACACTAAATCCTTTATTAGATATAGACATTCATATGATATAGATATATACACTATATTCTATATACTAAGGCAGTATCCCCCAAATCTCACTCAGTTATTCTAACAGGAGAGATACTATCCAAAACTTTGTTGTTTTTGTTATTGTTCAATCGCTCAGTCTTTTTGACCTCATGGACTACAGCATGCCAGGCTCCTCTGTCCTGCACTATCTCCTGGTGCTGGAGGTTTATATACGTATGTAAGTGCATGTATGTGTGTGTAGTCTTAGCTCAGCTTGCTATAACAAAACATTATAGGCTGGGTGACTCAAATAGCAGCCATTTATTTCTCACAGTTCTGGAGGCAGGAAATTCATGATCAAGGTGTTGCTGGAGTCGATTCCTGCTGAGAAGGCATTTCCTGGTGACAGATGCACTGCTACCTTCTTATTGTGTCTTCACATAAAGGTGAGAGAGTGCTCTGGTCTCTCTTCCTCTTCTTATAAGGACAATGATCCCATTGTGAGGGCCCCATTTCATGACCTCATCTAAACCTAATTACATTCCAAAGGCCCTACTTCTAAATATCATGACAGTGGAGGTTAGAACTCCACATATGAATTTTGTGGGAAGGATAAAAACATTTGATCCATAGCATGTATATGAAATATACAATATTGCATATATAATTATATATTGGGTTGGCCAAAAATTTGGTCAATCCAACATAATATTACATAAATACGTAGATTTTGGTCCCATGTCTTCAAGTACTTATATACATTTCTGTGATCAACCAAATGGTAGGCAGTGAAATATACTAACAGAAAATGGATCTAGCTTTTAAGGTATTAAACCTGAAATTAAATAAATAAACTATAAACACAGATTCAAGCTGAACTAAAATGTTATGAAATTTATCAACCTTTTACCTGGTATGTTTTATGTGTTTGCAGTATAAAATATTTTACTTTACTTAATTTTTCCAACTACCCTGCCAGGAGATTATTGACCTCATTTTAAGGATTAGGAACAGAAACACTGAGACTTTAAGGAACTTGCTTAAGGTCCCCTGTGTCTTAAGCAGAGGATCTGAAGTTTGGAATTTATCTTTTCTTCTTCCCCCCAAATCCATGCTTGCACATAGTACACGCCCCACCACATGTTGCTTAATTTGTTGAATAAATGAACACTTTCCTGATTTTACAATGTTGCTTTACCTCTTCATTTCTAGCTTTCTCACTGGTGACTTAGGTAAATAAATGATAGGTAGAATCAAGATCAGATTATAGAGAGATGATCCAATAATGACAGGTCAGACTATTGAGATAGAATGTTAAGAGTGAGGGGAATCGAAGGGTGAAAGAAGAGCCAAGAGAAAAACTTGGGATTATGAAGGGACAAAACAGGAAAGGGGAAAGAGAAGGGAGTGAACCCCAACTGGCTTTTCTCTGGGCTGCAGATCGATGAAACGGCAGGATCCCACTCGTGGCTCTGCTTTCTCTGATCTCTGGCCAAGCGTGTGGCTTGGCATTGTACATCTAACAGTTAGCAGGGTTCTGGGAGAGGCCCTCGTTAGTGACTGAATTACACTTTCCGGAGCTATTCTTGTGTTCTAAGCCTCCCCTGAAGGTCTTTTATGGTTAATCTCAAACCACATAAATATTTAACTCTCTTTTTAGTTACATTCCAGAAGCCTGTTCTCAAACAAAGCACAAGTTAATATTCTAAATTTCAGTAACCACTAGCTGATATTAATCTGCCCTAGTGTCACTGTGTTCCTCCTCCTCAAGTGTGTTTAAAGCCTGGCTGTGCAAAAGGCCTTGCCCATTTCGCAGCTACTTTTACCTTATTACTCATGCAGCACAGACTCTCAGATATGGAAAGGAGCTTAATGTCCTAACCACTCAGCAAATACTTCAATTCACCTCTCCCAGCCTCCACCTCCACCTCCCTCCCCCCACCCCACTCTGCTTTTCAAACATCCTTCTAAGTTGTCTGTATAAAAAGCCTCTTGATGAAAGTGAAAGTGGAGAGTGAAAAGGTTGGCTTAAAGCTCAACATTCAGAAAACGAAGATCATGGCATCTGGTCCCATCACTACATGGGAAATAGATGGAGAAACAGTGGAAACAGTGTCAGACTTTCTTTTTCTGGGCTCCAAAATCACTGCAGATGGTGACTGCAGCCATGAAATTAAAAGATGCTTACTCCTTGGAAGGAAAGTTATGACCAATCTAGATAGCATATTCAAAAGCAGAGACATCACTTTGCCAACAAAGGTTCGCCTAGTCAAGGCTATGGTCTTTCCTGTGGTCATGTATGGATGTGAGAGCTGGACTGTGAAGAAGGCTGAGCGCTGAAGAATTGATGCTTTTGAACTGTGGTGTTGGAGAAGACTCTTGAGAGTCCCTTGGACTGCAAGGAGATCCAACTGGACCATTCTGAAGGAGATCAGCCCTGGGATTTCTTTGGAAGGAATGATGCTAAAGCTGAAACTCCAGTACTTTGGCCACCTCATGCAAAGAGTTGACTCATTGGAGAAGACTCTGATGCTGGGAGGGATTGGGGCAGGAGGAGAAGGGGACGACAGAGGATGAGATGGCTGGATGGCATCACTGACTCGATGAATGTGAGTCTGAGTGACCTCCGAGAGCTGGTGATGGATAGGGAGGCCTGGCGTGCTGCAGTTCATGGGGTCGCAAAGAGTCGGACACAACTGAGCGACTGATCTCTGATCTGATCTGATATTTGAATACTTCTAGGCCAGGAACGGAGAAGGCAGTGGCAACCCACTCCAGTACTCTTGCCTGGAAAACCCCATGGATGGAGGAGCCTGGTAGGCTGCAGTCCATGAGATCACGAAGAGTCGAACATGACTGAGCGACTTCACTTTCACTTTTCACTTTCATGCATTGGAGAAGGAAATGGCAACCCACTCCAGTGTTCTTGCCTGGAGAATCCCAGAGACCGCGGAGCCTGGTGGGCTGCCGTCTATGGGGTCGTACAGAGTCAGACACGACTGAAGTGACTTAGCAGCAGCAGTAGCAGTCCAGGAAACTCATCATTTCTCCAGGTAGTCCTTTCCCTCCTTGGACCACTCTGACTTCTAGAGAGTGCTTTCTCATTTTGCCTGTCAGCAAAAGCAAGGTATCCCACAGAAATAAAAAGCTGGAAAATGTCTGTGACTTTTTTTTTAACCACAGAGGCTTACTTCTTGCTTATACTGGGTGCCTACCCCAGGTCACCTTGGCTCTGCCCCATATCAGTTTCCATCTGGGATCCAGGCTAATGTGCCTCTCAGGGACACTGCAAATCTCGTGGCAGAGGAAAAGAGAGTCCCATGCTGGACCTTAAAGTTTTCAACTCGAATCGTGTGAAAACCTCCCCTCGGAAGGGACAAGGCAGGAAATGACATGCCCCAGAGAAACAGCAAATATTGTGAATAACAGTGCACTCTACCACACAGGTGAAGTCAAAATCCATTTCCTGCTAATATCTAACCTATGGTCCTTGCTCATTGCTCTTCTCTCCTACCAGTTCTACAAGTATCAGAAAACTGCAACCACGATTTCTTGAGTTGTCTCCTTTCTAGTCTTATCAGATCGAATTTCTTCATCAACCTGTTCCCTATATCTAGTGGCCTCTGCCAATGTCCTCTTCAGAGACTATTCAACTTAGGTTCCCTGGTGAGAAAATTGTTGGTTGATGCACCAGAGGAGAGCATCCCCTGACACACTCCCCTTTGGGGTGATGAGTTTTGGCTGGTGCTGAGCATTCTAGACAACAAAAAACCTTGCCTCAAACAATATCTTATCTAATGTCTCCTCCATTTTCTCATCAGCTTAGACCCTTAAGCTTCTCACAAACCCCCAGGCCTTTTAGCTATTATACATTAGAATGTGGAGATCTTTGAGTACTTCTAGAGAGCAGATGTCACACACTTGGGTATATTTTAGTTAACTCAGCCATTTGAAGAAGGCTGTAAATGGAGGCGGGAAAAAGTTTCATAGGCAAAATTGCCCAAACTTCCTAGCATTGCAGAGGGCTGATTCAGAACGTGGACTATGAAAACGATTGATGTTAAATCAAACCTAACCCATGAAATACTACCTATGTGACCTTGGGCAAGTTACTTCACCCTGAGCTTTTGTTTCCTCATGTAAAGAGATTGAGATAATAGATTTTCTTCTTCCAGGGGTTGTTGAAAGGACTAAATGACACAGCAGTGGGGACTAGTTACCACACTGGGGTCTTAGCACTCAGATTTCTCCCTACTGCACTCAAGGAACAGGTCTTCCAGCATCCCCTAAGCACTGTGCACATACCTCCATCCTCTTCTGAAGATGTCCTCCAGGCCTCTTGAAATCTCTCATTCCCATGTTGGCATATGCCAAGCTTACCCAGTATGTCTCAGAGTGTTAGCTAAGCATAAGCTGCATTGGAATCATCTGGAGGATCACTTGGCCCTACTTCAGATGTACTTCCAGAATTAGAATATGAAACAGGTGAGTCTGAATTTTAACAAGCTCCAGGTAGGGCTGCTAGATAAAATACAGAATTTTCAGCTAACTTTGGAGTTTGGATGAACAATGAATAAATTTTTTTTTTTTTTTGGTATAGGCATATCCCATGAGCAGAAGATATTAAGAAGAGGTGGGAAGAATACACAGAAAAACTGTACAAAAAAGATCTTCATGACCCAGATAATCACGATGCTGTGATCACTGACCTAGAGCCAGACATCTTGGAATGTGAAGTCAAGTGGGCCTTAGAAAGCATCACTATGAACAAAGCTAGTGGAGGTGTTAGAATTCCAGTTGAGCTATTTCATATCCTGAAAGATGGTGCTGTTAAAGTGCTGCACTCAATTTGCCAGCAAATTTGGAAAACTCAGCAGTGGCCACAGGACTGGAAAAGGTCAGTTTTCATCCCAATCCCAAAGAAAGGCAATGTCAAAGAATGCTCAAACTACCGCACAATTGCACTCATCTCACACGCTAGTAAAGTAATGCTCAAAATTCTCCAAGCCAGGCTTCAGCAATATGTGAACTGTGAACTTCCTAATGTTCAAGCTGGTTTTAGAAAAGGCAGAGGAACCAGAGATCAAATTGCCAACATGGAAAAAGCAAGAGAGTTCCAGAAAAACATCTATTTCTGCTTTATTGACTATGCCAAAACCTTTGACTGTGTGGATCACAATAAACTGTGGAAATTTCTGAAAGAGATGGGAATATCAGACCACCTGACCTGCCTCTTGAGAAATTTGTATGCAGGTCAGGAAGCAACAGCTAGAACTGGACATGGAACAACAGACTGGTTCCAAATAGGAAAAGGAGTTCGTCAAGGCTGTATATTGTTACCCTGTTTATTTAACTTATATGTAGAGTTATTTAACATCATGAGAAATGCTGGGCTGGAAGAAGCACAAGCTGGAATCAAGATTGCCGGGAGAAATATCAATAACCTCAGATATGCAGATGACACCACCCTTATGGCAGAAGGTAAAGAGGAACTAAAAAGACTCTTGATGAAGGTGAAAGAGGAGAGGGAAAAAGTTGGCTTAAAGCTCAACATTAAGAAAACGAAGATCATGGCATCCAGTCCCATCACTTCATGGGAAATAGATGGGAAAACAGTGGAAACAGTGTTAGACATTATTTTGGGGGGCTCCAAAATCACTGCAGATGGTGACTGCAGCCATGAAATTAAAAGGCGCTTACTCCTTGGAAGAAAAGTTATGACCAACTTAGATAGCATATTCAAAAGCAGAGACATTACTTTGCCAACAAAGGTCCATCTAGTCAAGGCTATGGTTTTTCCAGTAGTCATGTATGGATGTGAGAGTTGGACTGTGAAGAAAGTTGAGCGCGGAAGAATTGATGCCTTTGAACTGTGGTGTTGGAGAAGACTCTTGAGAGTCCCTTGGACTGCAAGGAGATCCAACCAGTCCATTCTGAAGGAGATCAGCCCTGGGATTTCTTTGGAATGAATGATGCTAAAGCTGAAACTCCAGTAGTTTGGCCATCTCACTCAAAGAGTTGACTCATTTGAAAAGACTCTGATGCTGGGAGGGATGGGGGGCAGGAGGAGAAGGGGAAGACAGAGGATGAAATGGCTGGATGGCATCACCGACTTGATGGACGTGAGTCTGAGTGAAGTCTGGGAGTTGGTGATGGACAGGGAGGCCTGGCATGCTGTGATTCATGGGGTCGCAAAGAGTTGGACACAACTGAGCAACTGAACTGAACTGAACTGAACTGATGGGCTATTTGGGACATATAACAAAATTCTTCAGTATTTAACTGAAACTTAAAGTTAACTGCATGTTCTATATTTTTAATTGCTAAATCTGGCACACCCATCCCAGGGATTCTGACATTTACTAAATTTGAGGACCACAGGCTTAAGAGGTTTGGCAAAAATGTCAAATTCAATTTTGTACATTCCCCCTTAAGGAGAAAAAAATAGGAAAGAAACAAGCCCACAGAAATAATGTATATATCCCATGAATCCCCAAAACCAATATGCTGAAGAGCAAGGATGCAGTTCTCTCTTCTTCAGAATAGGTTACCTTTTGTTCCTGCAGCTACAATAAGCAAAAGTAGACAATCCAGCAGCCAGAGAAGACTCTATGTCTTTATTTCTCTTATACTATTTTGTTTGTGTATTCTTGCCTGGAAAATTCCATGGACAGACGAGCCAGGAAAACTGCAGTCCATGGGGTTGCAAAGAGTCAGACACGACTGAGCAGCTGAGCACACACACAGGCATTCTGTATGTATGTAGCTTTGGGTTGGGCTTTACATCCTCTCTCTCTCTCTCTCTCTCTCTCTCTCTCGGCTTTTTTATTTGTTTTTTTTTTTGCTCTAACAATCCTATACTGGTCATCACATACTCACCTTCCACTGGGCACTTCCTCTTTCCCTCTCCCAAAAGACATCCTGGGTTCATCTTCCTCCATCTGCCCCAACTTCCCAAATATCAGAATTCTTCACCACATAGCCACCTTTCTCCTTCTAACATTTCAGTCTGGTCTTTCCCAACTTCAGTCCTGAGGTGGAAACTTCCTAACTCAAGATTCATTTTCTTATGTATAATATAGTAATGCATTATGGTTTGTCTGTATTTACAAAGTCCTTCAAGTAAATATTATCTTACTTATCTTCACTATAACCCCATAACTTAGGTAGATGAAGCTCTGAGGCTCAGAATGTTTAAGAAAAGTTGGGACAACAGTCTGGGGCTTTTAATTCCTAGAGCATGACCCTTTCATTCATTAGTCATTTCAGGATAGTAATTAAAGCACAGCTGTCAGACCCTGGACAAGTTTGTTTGAACTTAATCTAAGTCTCCATTTCCTCATTTGTAAACCTAGGTTAAACAATAGTACCTACTTCAGTAGGAACTTGATTGAATGGGGTGATACTAGTCTTAGCACAGTGACATATCAGCACTTAGGAAATATTCATCATTATTAAGTGAAAATATTTGCCATTATTGAAACTATCCTTTGGGCTACTTCCTTTCCAGACCCAGCTCTTCTCAGTGTTGTCCTTCAGTAAATAGAGACGGAAAACGGGAAATTTAGACTAAAATTAGCAAAAAGAGAAGTATCGATGGCTACAAAAGGAAACAGTGATGATCTAAGCCACATTTTCTCTTAGCAGACACTTCCTCTTTCACATTACCCCTCTCCTTGAATTCCCACAAGTTTATGTTTTGTTGTTGTTAGTCGCTCAGTTGTGTCCAACTCTTTCCAACACCATGGACTGCAGCAGGCCAGGCTTCCTTGTCCTTCACCATCTCCCAGAACTTGCTCAAACTTATGTCAATTCGGTGATGCCATCCATCCATCTTGTCCTCTGTAGTCCCCTTCTCCTCCTGCCTTCATCCTTTCCCAGCATCAGGGTCTTTTCTAATGAATCCGTTCTTTGCATCAGATGGCCAAAGTTTTGGAGTTTCAGCTTCAGAATCGGTCCTTCCAATGAATACTCAGGACTGATTGCCTTTAGAATTGACTGGTTGGATCTCCTTGCAGTCCAAGGGACTCTCAAGAGTCTTCTCCAAAACTGCAGTTTAAAAGCATCAATTCTTCAGCGCTCATCCTTCTTTATGGTCCAAATCTCACATCTATACATGACTACTGGAAAAGCCATAGCTTTGAGCATACAGACCTTTGTCGGCAAAGTAATGTCTCTGCTTTTTAATGTGCTATCTAGGTTTGTCATAGCTTTTCTTCCAAAGACCAAGCATCTTTTAATTTCATGGCAGCAGTCACCATCTGCAGTGATTTTGGAGCCCAAGAAATAAAGTCTGTCACTGTTTCCAATTTCTTCCCATCTATTTGCCATGAAGTGATGGGACCAGATGCCATGATCTTCGTTTTCTGAATGTTGAGCTTTAAGCCAGCTTTTTCACTCTCCTCTTTCACTTTCATCAAGAAGCTCCTTAATTCCTCTTCACTTTCTGCCATAAGGGTGGTGTCATCTGTATATCTGAGGTTATTGATGTTTCTCCCAGCAATCTTGATTCTAGCTTGTGCTTCATCCAGCCCAACATTTTGCATGATGTACTCTACATTAAGGTTATGTACAATTAAAAACATAGCCCTTTTATACTAGATTTAGCAGTCTGGAGAACAGCTGATTAAAGTATATTAGGGTCTTTAGTCAAAAGCAGGAATTCAAGTGTAGTACTAAGAAGATTCATTTTAATTGTTTGCATCTTCTCAACTTGTGCATTTATACTAGCCTCCTTCTCTTTGCTTTTGTTTCACGGTAATTATGGTATCCAGTGTCAGCTTTTTGGAGACCCCATATTGTCACTATGTACATCTATTTTTCCCCATGAAGATCTTTCTTAATATGATAATAGGTAACATGATATCCTGATAATCCCAGTGGATGAAATGAAAGCCCCATATACATGTGACCTCAAAGCACTTTTTGTATTCAGATCAGATCAGTCACTCAGTCATGTCTGACTCTTTGCAACCCCATGAATCACAGCATGCCAGGCCTCCCTGTCCATCACCAACTCCCGGACTTCACTCAGACTCACATCCATCGAGTCAGTGATGCCATCCAGCCATCTCATCCTCTGTCTTCCCCTTCTTCTCCTGCCCCCAATCCCTACCAGCATCAGAGTCTTCTCCAATGAGTCAACTCTTCGCATGAGGTGGCCAAAATACTGGAGTTTCAGCTTTAGCATCATTCCTTCCAAGGAAATCCCAGGGCTGATCTCCTTCGGAATGGACTGGTTGGATCTCCTTGCAGTCCAAGGGACTCTCAAGAGTCTTCTCCAACACCACAGTTCAAAAGCATCAATTCTTCGGCGCTCAGCCTTCTTCACAGTCCAACTCCTACAACCATACATGACCACAGGAAAAACCATAGCCTTGACTAGGCGAACCTTTGTTGGCAAAATAATGTCTCTGCTTTTGAATATGCTATCTAGGTTGGTCAGAACTTTCCTTTCAAGAAGTAAGCACCTTTTAATTGCATGGCTGCAGTCACCATCTACAGTGATTTTGGAGCCCCCCAAAATAAAGTCTGACACTGTTTCCACTGTTTTCCCATCTATTTCCCATGAAGTGATGGGACTGGATGCCATGATCTTCGTTTTCTGAATATTGAGCTTTAAGTCAACTTTTTCACTCTCCACTTTCACTTTCATCAAGAGGCTTTTTAGTTCCTCTTCACTTTCTGCCATAAGGGTGGTGTCATCTGCATATCTGAGGTGATTGATATTTCTCCCAGCAATCTTGATTCCAACTTGTGTTTCTTCCAGTCCAGCATTTCTCATGATGTACTCTGCATATAAGTTAAATAAACAGGGTGACAATATACAGCCTTGACGAACTCCTTTTCCTATTTGGAACCAGTCTGTTGTTTCATGTCCAGTTCTAACTGTTGCTTCCTGACCTGCATACAAATTTCTCAAAAGGCAGGTCAGGTGGTCTGGTATTCCCATCTCTTTCAGAAATTTCCACAGTTTATTGTGATCCACACAGTCAAAGGCTTTGGCATAGTCAATAAAGCAGAAATAGATGTTTTTCTGGAACTCTCTTGCTTTTTCCATGATCCAGTGGATGTTGGCAATTTGATCTCTGGTTCCTCTGCCTTTTCTAAAACCAGCTTGAACAACTGGAAGTTCATGGTTCACATATTGCTGAAGCCTGGCTTGGAGAATTTTGAGCATTACTTTACTAGTGTGTGAGATGAGTGCAATTGTGTGGTAGTTTGAGCATTCTTTGGCATTGCCTTTCTTTGGGATTGGAATGAAAACTGACCTTTTCCAGTTCTGTGGCCACTGCTGAGTTTTCCAAATTTGCTGGCAAATTGAGTGCAGCACTTTAACAGCATCATCTTTCAGGATTTGGAATAGCTCAACTGGAATTCCATCACCTCTATTAGTTTTGTTTGTAGTAATGTTTTCTAAGGCCCACTTGACTTCACATTCCAGGATGTTTTTGCATTACATCTATTAAAATGATTTTCTTCAGAAAATGCTCAGGCACTGCTGCTGTGGGTAATGGGAAATAAATGGTGGGTTTTGTACAGTAATAATGCATGTCAAACTGTTGAACAAGGAAAAGAGAGGCTATCTAGACCAGTAAAATCTCAAGTTAGGGTCACTGTACAGAACAGAGACATTCTCTTTTCATGACTGGATCAACACTTTGATTACCACTGCCTTCATCTTTAGAGGCAACACACAACTATTCCAAAGAAAAATCAGCAACATGCTTGAGACACACAGAGCAGATTCCTCCAAAAAATTTTTGATAGTGATCCTTTTTGGAAAGCCTAAAAGTGATCATCAGTAGTAGAAAAAAAATAGAATTCTACAAGACTTTGTTATGTTTATTTTTAGTTTAGAGTGTACAGTTTCATTTGGTTTTGAATTCTAGTTTTAGAAAGGTAGAGGATAGGTGGACATAATAATCTTTTTTTAATTTAGAAACTCTAAATGTCTTAATCAAATTTAGATTAATGCCACATAGGGATTGTCTGCCTTTTGCCATTGAGATATAGGTATCATGATCCCTTTACTTCTCTACCTGGAGAATGCTGACTTTTTTTTTTCTTCTAAGATATGGAATTTGTCAGCTTCATTGCTCCTTAATGTCTAACAGGTTGGATTATGCTCAAGAATTCTATATGGGGTTTCCCACGAAAACTATCTCAGAAACATCCAGTAGCTCAAATGCTCTGTTTTTGAATGGTACAAGGAAATAAAATATGCCTGGGGCATATATTTGACCTTTCTCTGCCTGCTGAGATTCTTATACTTTGCTGAGGCTCATTTTATTTGCAATCTTGTCAAACAATCCAATTTCACAAATACTGAGTAAGCAAGTACCATGTGCAAGGCATTCATTCAGAAAATATTTTCAGCTTCTACTATGGATTATGCATGTGAGATGTACCTACAAGAAAAAGAAGAGAAAGAATTAAAGAAGAAGAGGGAAGAGGAAGAGGAAAAAGAGGAAACTATCCTTGCTTTCAAGAAACTTCACATTTTTCTGGGAAGAAGACATGTAACCATAACAGGAATGTAATTCATATGCTGCCTCCATGTACTGAGGGTAAGATGGGGTAGATCCTTGAAGGAATAACATGATGTTACTAGAGAAAAGGAAAATGCTGGCAGGCAAAAACTACTGCTGAAAAATGCAGTCTGAAACTTGAGTCATGCCCCAGGAGGAGATAGGTTGAGTTGAAGAACAGGCAGTGGAAAATACATGGATTTTGGAATTAAACATAATTTGGATCCTGTTTTTGCCAACAAGCTATGTGACTTTGAACAAGCTGTTTTGTGTCTCTGAACCTCATCTCCAAAACAGGAATTGTGATGCCTAGCTCTAAATGTTAATGTAAAAGTCTGCTCAAACCTCTAGTCATTTTCAAACAATGGCCCAGAGTATCTGGTGCCAACACTTAACATTAAACTTGGGCAAATATCAAACCTGTCAGTGCCTCAGTTTCCACAGTATTACCAAGTCTACTTCCCACAGTTGCTGTGAGAATTAAAGTTAATTATATAAAGTGCTTAAAAGAGTGCCCACACATTGTAAGCACTATGATCATTTGCTATTTTTACCAAGTGTTTAATGATGCAACCTAGGGATCGAACCCAGTTCTCCCGCATTGCAAGCAGATTCTTTACCAGCTGAACTAACAGGGAAACCCTAATGATGCAACATGAGCCATTAAATTAGCATCCTAACTGGATGGCAGACACACAGGAAGCTTTGTACAATTAAATACAGAGCAGTGTGCTAAAAGTTGTGAGAAAGATAAACTTGTATTTTTGGGAGAAGATAAAGAAATGATAGCCTAGTTGTAATATTCACAGGTAACCATGACAAAGATAGTATGTGAAAATATTGCAAGAAAGAACACATAGCTCAGAAATACAAAAGGTCAAGAAGAAAAGAAAAAAAAAAAAAGAAGAAATTCCCTGGTGGTCCAGTGGGTAAGACACGGTGCTTTCATGACTGTGGACCTAGGTTTGATTGGTTTGATTCCTGGTTGGGGAAGTTGGGGAATTAAGATCCCACAAGCCACATGGCATGGCCAATCACACACACACACACACACACACACACACTTAAACTATGATGGAGATATTACCCTAGAAGCATAGGAGTGTAGGGGAAGAAAGGGGTATTCCTGGGTGGAAGAGAAAATAATGATCCTTGAGTCAGCAATGCAAGGATAAACAGACTATTGCTGGGTGGACTAACATAAGGGAGACATTTAAAGGCAATGCAATAGGAGAGTGCTGTGTGTGTTACAGAGAAAAGCAAATAATTAATGGTAGATGAGTCATAAGGTGTGAACTTGGAGCCATCACATGACTGATGGAGATACAAAGAAAAGTTTTTCTGAATGATGCATGCTGGAGATTGTTTTTGCTTTTCATGTTCTTTTTTCCTTGCCTTCCTCCATTCTTTCTTCCTTTATAATATTTGAAATTAATACCCATAATGTGCTAAAGAAATATGTCTTCCCCTATATCACTGCTGACATGACATAACTTTGTTATGTGAGAACTGATAATGATATGATAAAGATTTTTCCATGTTACAATAATCCCCTTTTCCCCCCAAATGAGTCTCTTTCACTAAATAGCTTGCTTATGCAGTGATCATACTCTCATGTTCCTGGTGGGCAGGGACAGCATACAATTCTTTTTATAGTCCACTGGGATTTATAATGAATAAACAGGCAATAAATACTTGCAGTGTTGAATTGCTTTGAGACCTTAAATGCTCTAGAAAATATCCTCTTCACAACTTAGTGCCAAATTCTTTCAGAACTAAAAGCTGGATTTTTTTTTTTTTTTTAAGGGAGTGTAAGCGTGTAGAGATTCTTTCTCTCTGGTTTAGTAGCGTCTACATGATGATTTTCAGGGTCATCGAACATTCAAAGGGCTTCTTGGGTCACTCAGTGGTAACGAATCTGCCTGTCGATGCAGGAGATGTGGGTGTGATCCCTGGTCTGGGAAGATCTCCTTGAGAGGAAATGGCAACCCACTGCAGTATTCTTGCCTGGGAAAACCCATGGACAGAGGAACCTGGCAGGGTACAGTCCATGGGATTGCAAGAGTGGGACACGACTGAGTGACTAAACAACAAGCATTCAAAACTGAGTGTTTTGTTGACCTTAAATCAACACCCATCACTGTTTCCATTTTATATTGTAAATTCTTTGGTTTTTCACATTTTTATTGTGAAATGATTCAAGTGAAAATCAAAATTTTATCAAATTTATTATAATAGGGAGAATTTAAAATGAGGTACAGACTTCAACCTAACAACTGTACTTCTAGAACTTATCTACCCATTCTTACATGTGCATGCAAAGACATATGTATCTGAATGTTTATTGAAGCATTATTTGTAGAAAAAGAAAGTAACAACTCTCTATCCTTCAACGGATACCTGATCAAATAGATTATGGTACATTCATATAATTAAATATTTTGCATTCATTATAAAGAATAATGCAGGCCTATATAGGCTTATTACCCACTCCAGTGTTCTTGCCTGGAGAATCCCAGGGATGAGGGAGCCTGGTGGGCTGCCGTCTATGGGGTCACACAGAGTCGGACACGACTGAAGCGACTTAGCAGCAGTAGCAGCAGCATTTAGGCTTATTGAGTGCAGCACTTTCACAGCATCATCTTTCAGGATTTGGAATAGCTCCACTGGAATTCCATCACCTCCACTAGCTTTGTTTGTAGAGATGCTTTCTAAGGCCCACTTGACTTCACATTCCAGGATGCCTGGCTCTAGGTCAGTGATCACACCATCATGATTATCTGGGTCATGAAGATCTTTTTGTACAGTTCTTCTGTGTATTCTTGCCACCTCTTCTTAATATCTTCTGCTTCTGTTAAGTCCATACCATTTCTGTCCTTTATCCAGCCCATCTTTGCATGAAATGTTCCTTTGATATCTCTGATATCTTTGGTATCTCTGATTTTCTTTACTCATCTCACACGCTAGTAAAGTAATGCTCAAAATTCTCCAAGCCAGGCTTCAGCAATATGTGAACCGTGAACTTCCTGATGTTCAAGTTGGTTTTAGAAAAGGCAGAGGAACCAGAGATCAAATTGCCAACATCCACTGGATCATGGAAAAAGCAAGAGAGTTCCAGAAAAACATCTATTTCTGCTTTATTGACTATGCCAAAGCCTTTGACTGTGTGGATCACAATAAACTGGAAAATTCTGAAAGAGATGGGAATACCAGACCACCTGATCTGCCTCTTGAGAAATTTGTATGCAGGTCAGGAAGCAACAGTTAGAACTGGTCATGGAACAAGACTGGTTCCAAATAGGAAAGGGAGTAAGTCAAGGCTGTATATTGTCACCCTGTTTATTTAACTTATATGCAGACTACATCATGAGAAACGCTGGACTGGAAGAAACACAAGTTGGAATCAAGATTGCTGGGAGAAATATCAATAACCTCAGATATGCAGATGACACCACCCTTATGGCAGAAAGTGAAGAGAAACTAAAAAGCCTCTTGATGAAAGTGAAAGTGGAGAGTGAAAAAGTTGACTTAAAGCTCAACATTCAGAAAATGAAGATCATAACATCTGGTCCCATCACTTCATGGGAAATAGATGGGGAAACAGTGGAAACAGTGTCAGACTTTATTTTGGGGGGCTCCAAAATCACTGCAGATGGTGACTGCAGCCATGAAATTAAAAGACGCTTTTGGAAGGAAAGTTATGACCAACCTAGATAGCATATTCAAAAGCAGAGACATCACTTTGCCAACAAAGGTTCGCCTAGTCAAGGCTATGGTCTTTCCTGTGGTCATGTATGGATGTGAGAGCTGGACTGTGAAGAAGGCTGAGTGCCGAAGAATTGATGCTTTTGAACTGTGGTGTTGGAGAAGACTCTTGAGAGTCCCTTGGACTGCAAGGAGATCCAACCAGTCCATTCTGACAGAGATCAGCTCTGGGATTTCTTTGGAAGGAATGATGCTAAAGCGGAAACTCCAATATTTTGGCCACCTCATGCGAAGAGTTGACTCATTGGAGAAGAGTCTGATGCTGGGAGGGATTGGGGCAGGAGGAGAAGGGGACGACAAAGGATGAGATGGCTGGATGGCATCACTGACTCTATGGATGTGAGTCTGAGTGACCTCCGGGAGTTGGTGATGGACAGGGAGGCCTGGCGTGCTGCGATTCATGGGGTCGCAAAGAGTCGGACATGACTGAGCGACTGATCTGATCTGATCTGATATAGGCTTATTTGGATGATCTCTAGGAGATATATTTAATTTCAATATAAAATAAATAAGAAAAAGTAAAACTAAGTAAAAGCAAGAAAATTCCCATTTGTGAAACATAAATATTTTTTATACGTTAATTTATTACATACAAATGCTGTATGTGCGCAGTGAAAAAGTACAAAGGATGATTAGTTCTGGATGGGAACCTGGGCAGCAGGTATATTTTTATTGCAAATACTTTGTATTCTGCATTTTTACAATGCCAATGTATTTGCCAGTATAAGTCATTTAGTTGAAGAAATGGAAAAAAGCCATTTTTTGGTAAATTCTATAGCAGCTTTCTGGAGAGTAAGTAACATACAATCTTGATATGAATGTCTGTATTTATATACTTGGTTTCATTATAAGAGCATTTCCAAATAGCTCAAGTATATATATCGGATTATCTTAAATATCTCAAAATAAAGATAATTTACTTTTGTTTTCAAAGGAAACATATTCTATACACTTTGGGAGACAAAGAGAGAGCAGTGCCCCAAAGAGCAATCCATTTGCTTTTTTATATTTTGTTAAACAGAGTACAAACTAGGAAAAACTGTTCTTCCAGACTACACAGTAAAATTGCTTTTATTTTCCTATATTCAAAGGTCAAAAGAGCCTGTTGCTCTTCAGCTCATTTGAGTACAGTTTCTCCTTGCTCTGGAACACAGTTGGCTCCTGGGGGAAAAGGCCAACTTTTCAGTTTCTGCTTTTCATGGTTTCTGTCCTCCCCTGGGCTTCAGTGCAGGTCACTCACACAGATAAGCATTATGCCCAGAATAAAACTGGCTTTGTTTATCTGGACTAATAAATGAATGGAACCAGTTATTTTCATTGGCTTGGTCTGGAAGGAAACCAAACTAATTTCCTCAGACCTTAAATTGGACCTAAACCAAGCTCCTTGTCCTTATTAGTAATAAGAGCAATAACGATGAACCCCTGTATAAAAGTAAAAAAAAAAAGTACAAAGATAATGTGTATTAACTACTAGGAATAGGAATTTGGCTAAAACTAGAAACTGACACTGGGGGCTCTGAAAATTCAGAGATGTACTTCATTTTCATTTCAATGGGTTTGAGGCTCACAGGTCAATGGAACCTTTCTTTTTTATTCTAGTGGCTCCAGTTTCCTTGTGGTTAATTACCCTAATTAAGTTATTCTGCCTTGTGCCAATTAAGCAGGTACTATTTGTGTGGTATCCTCAAAACGTTTGTACAGGCTTCTGTTTTACTCTGGAAACTCTAATAACTCACAATTGCATTTCTAGGGTTTCTGACAAGACATCATACTTTATTTCCCAATTCATTAATGGTGCGGTGAGATTCTGACTTCCATTATGCACATATAATAAAAGATTTCACCAGTGATCTTCACTCAGTTGATGAAAGCAGTTACTTCTGCCCAAAGAGTATGTCTTTCCCCAGTCAAGACTCATGGTTGGAAATGGCAACCACTCCAGTATTCTCTGAAGAATTCCATGGACAGAGGAACCTGGCAGGCTATATAGTCCATGGGGTCACAGAGTCAATATGACTAAGCAACTAACACTTTTTAATTATACTCCCGATATTGCCCCTAAATATATTCACATTAAAATATTTAAGAGTATTATCTTGCTCAAAGATACAGTTTCTTAGTCCTACTTCCAGGACTATTGTTTATAGTTTTATGATTTGAAAGTTATTTATCTATTTTCCTCAATAGTTAATTTGGATATATTAAGAATGGAATAACCTCTTACTGAAATGATTTTTAAAGAACTTAAATCATAATTTCCCATAGAATGCATTTTTAAATGAAAATGATTTGTTCTTTCTGTGATTAAAGAGTAATGCCTATTTATTGTAAAACAAAACAGACAATTCATTAAAATGTAAAAAAGAACAAAGAAATTCACACATATCTGTAAGCACCCAAATAAGCCACTATTTTCATGTACCTTCTTTCAGACATTTATGTGGATAGATGTTAAATACATATACATTTTTTTAAAGACAAAGATGAAGTCATACCATACTCTTTCAGGTAGCAATATACTCTGAGCTATTTAAAATATATAAAGATAGATAATTAGATAGATAGACTATCTCCACATCACTATTTATAACACTGCATAGTACTATTGTACTTATTTCACCAATTCACTATTTATTAATATTTAAGTAATTTCAATTCAATTTTAAATAATGGAAATATCCACATGTGTTTGTCTGATGTCTCTTTTAGAAGATCACTGACCATGAATATTTAAAATGTTTGAAATGTATTTTCAGCTTTCCCTTCAAACATGTTAAAACCCAAAGTGTGATTTTCATATCCTTAAAGAGTAGTTTCTACTTCACAGGAAAGTTATCTGGAAAGAGCCTTTGGGTGACAGGTGGTGAGGACGGAAAGAGCTCTAAAAGATGAAGACAATAAGAGATGCACTTCTTAAGTTATCTGTGAGAAGATAGAAAAATTAGTATAGTTTGGAGCTTTTCTTTAAAAATCACTAAAAATATATGAGTTACATGAAGTCAGGCACCAAATTCAGAGAAGTTGCTGAGAGAACACTCTTGCAAGCCAAGTTACTCAAAGGAGAGAAACCCAAAATGTTTAGCTTTAATGAGTATGAATTTTACTATTTTGCTCTGGATATTGGATAAGATAGCAGATCTTGCCTACATCTATTTTCAGATTATAATATTCCCAATTTTTCAGTGAGCCCTAAAAACAAGGCCAGGTCTGCCTTTTCCTATTTTACTTGAAAAATGCATTGTCTTCTTTTTCCCTCACACATCTCCAGTTTGGACCAGAAGGTACTGGTCCAAATGAGTTAAATCTAATTAACAAATGTTCTCCAGGAGAAAATACATCTAGAAATAGAATTTATTTTGAAAATATTCCAAAGCAAATTAAGATACTTTTCAAACTTCTTCTAGTATTTAAGTCCAGATGTGTTTATTAAATGGCTAAAACTACAGAGGTTACTAGCTTCCTAAACAAGCTCTCAGCAAACCCATGAACTAGAAAAACAGATCCTTTTGGAAACTATTTTTCAATCTTCCTATCCTTTTTCAGATGTCCAAACTCACCAGTTGACACCACTTTGCCCCTGTAGACCTCTTCTCTCCCAGTCCAGCTTGTTCCATTCAGGTGGGGATCATATTTTTTCCCAGTCTTTACACCCACTGAACGCTTTAGTTTTTGACAAAGGTGAAAGTGATAGTCATTGGGTCATGTCCGACCCTCTGTGACCCCATGGACTGTAGCCCGCCAGGCTCCCCTGTCCATAGCATTCACCAGGCAAAAATACTAGAGTGGGTAACCATTCCCTTCTCCAGGGGATCTTCCCAACCCAGGGACTGAACCCATGTCTTCTGCGTTGCTGGCAGATTTTTTTACAGTCTGAGTCACCAGGGAAGTCCTTATTTCCTCAAGGCACTCCTAAATGGTGCTCACTTATCAGTGCTCACTTTAAAAATTAATGATTGATAATAGTTCAGCTCTATTACTACTCCAGATAATCAGAGAAATTTAAAAGGGACCCTTCATGCCCCAGTGGAAAGAAAATCTGTTCCATAAAGAGAATTCAGGCTTCTTGCAACAGAATGTTTTCAAGTAAATGTCTAAGTTTGCCAAATGAGGCAAAAGTTCCTGGTTTCTATTCACATTTACAGATGCTGGTAGAGAGATGTAGGAAGATGCAAGAGATACTGGGTTCACTGAGATTATTCCTTGATATGCATCTTAACTAGATTTCCCAGGGAGTGCTCATGGTAAAGAACCTGCCTTCCAATGAGACACGGGTTCGATCCCTGGGTCAGAAAGATCCCTGGAGGAAGGCATGGCAACCACTCCAGAATTCTTGCCTGGAGAATCCGATGGACAGAGGAGCCTGACAGGCTATAGTCACTGGGGTCACACAGAGTCAGATCCAAGTAAAGCACCTTAGCACGCACACATGGGTCTTAACTATTTAGAGCCAGTATCATGTTTTTCTCCATCCCGAGTTCCTGTCAGAGGGCAGGGGGCAACTACAGTGGTGGAAGTCTTGACGGCAGGCAACATTTTCTGTCCACAATAATACATATCCCCCAATTTTTTTTACCTATTGTTCACTGTATTGACTTTTCAACTTGAGATATCATTATTGATTGATTTCCCTGCATTTAAAATGATGATCAAGGGGCCTGGGCACACCCCACAAATATAGGTCTCTTTTTCAAACTTCCACTATATTTATAGCACACTTTCGAGTTAATTCCTTGCTTAATACATACCACTCACAGCTGGGCCACACCAGGTTTTGCAACTTCCTTCTCTTTTCTTGTAGTAATTTTTGTTTTTCCTGGACTTTAACAAAGTCCTGTAGTATTTTGTGTCCTTAGCCTCCTATGTACATATTATTCACACATCCTCAAATTTTCTAACACTGCTGTTAAACTTCTGGTAAAATCAGACCCACTAGGTGACATACCAATGCTGCCTTTTTCATGGTAAAAGTCTCCATGGGGCTCTCTGTCCTTCTGCTCCAGGCCTGCTACATTGCAACAGTCCTGGAAATTTCCTCCACATTGGAAATGGATGACCATGAGCATCCATTCTCATCTGCAGTCTACCCCTCAGTGTTTGAATTTCACGCCTTCCTCTTTTTTTATTTCCTCCGTCATTTGGAAGAAGCAAAGTGGTCTGTTGAGAACGGGGACTTGAGAAATAAACATGTCGAGGGATTACATGTCAGAGAATACCTTTACTGGGTGCTCTGGTCTGGTTGTGGTTTGGCACCGCACAGCATTCAAGATTGGAAATCATTTTCCCTCAGAGTTGAAGGCAATGCTCCAACTGGAACATGGCCCATGTTGCTGTTGAGAAGTTCAGTGGATTCTAAATCCTTTTAAGAGCTGATTTTTCTCTCTGGAAAACATTTAAGGTCTTTATCTCTGGCTTTTTGATGGTGAGCCTTGATATAGATCTTTATTTCACTCATTATGCTAGACCCTTGATTGTTGCTATTTAGTTGCTAAGTCGTGTCCAACTATTTTCAACCCCATGGACTGTAGCCTGCCAGGCTTCTCTGTCCATGGGATATCCCATGCAAGAATACTGGACTGGGTTGCCATTCCCTTCTTCAGGGGATCTTCTTGACCCAGGGATTCAATCTGGATCTCTGCATTGCAGGTAGATTCTTTACTATCTGAGCCACCAGGGAAGCCCCTAGGCCTTTTATTTTCCACTGCAGATGGTGACTGCAGCCATGAAATTAAAAGACGCTTACTCCTTGGAAGGAAAGTTATGACCAACCTAGATAGCATATTCAAAAGCAGAGACATCACTTTGCCAACAAAGGTTCACCTAGTCAAGGCTATTGTCTTTCCTGTGGTCATGTATGGATGTGAGAGCTGGACTGTGAAGAAGGCTGAGCGCCGAAGAATTGATGCTTTTGAACTGTGGTGTTGGAGAAGACTCTTGAGAGTCCCTTGGACTGCAAGGAGATCCAACCGGTCCATTCTGAAGGAGATCAATCCTGGAATTTCTTTGGAAGGAATGATGCTAAAGCTGAAACTCCAGTATTTTGGCCACCTCATGCGAAGAGTTGACTCATTGGAGAAGACTCTGATGCTGGGAGGGATTGAGGGCAGGAGGAGAAGGGGACGACAGAGGATGAGATGGCTGGATGGCATCACTGACTCGATGAATGTGAGTCTGAGTGACCTCCGAGAGCTGGTAATGGATAGGGAGGCCTGGCGTGTTGCAGTTCATGGAGTCGCAAAGAGTCGGACACGACTGAGCGACTGATCTGATCTGATCTATTAATATCTTATTTTTCATCTCAGCTTTTTATTTATATTTCTAAAAGTTTCCTTCAAAATTTGTGTTATAATCCCTCTGTTTTTATCATTGCCTTCTTTTTAATTTTAAAAATCTCTTTTTCTCCTAAATGTTCTTTGTAAAATAGCACTCTGTTCTTGTTTCATAAGTGTGAAACCTACTTTTGTCTCTGAAGATACTACATATAGAGACTTTCCCTGCTCTTCCATGAATGGTTTCTGGTATGTGATGTAATGGTTATGAACTTGGACTCTGCAACCAATTCAAATGCCAGTACTGCCACTGACTATGACAAGTAACTTAGGCAAGTTACCTGACCTCTGTTATCAGTTTCCTCAGCGAAAAGTGCAGTTATGAGAGTACTCACTGCATAGAGTTCTTTGGAGATTCAAATGAGATTAATAGGTACTACTCATTTAGAACAGTACCTGGACAATGGTAAGCCTATATGTCATTCATCTACTTCCTCTGAACCCCCTCGCCCCTTTTATTTCTGTTTTGTTTTAGTCTTTATCTTTTGTGTTACTTTCCTCCCATACCTGATAAACCTTGGCAATGTGATTATAGTTAAGAATGAGGAGCTAAAAAGCTGACTGGAAGCTCTCTGTGTGCCTTTAGGCTCCTGAATCGCCATGTTGCAAATCTGATTCCCTGAAGCTGTCCTGCTGGAGAGGCCACATAATGACAGAGATGTCCTAGGAGCACCAACTGTCAGAATCACCACATGCAACCACATGAGACACCCCAAGTGACAGCCACCTGCTGAGTTCAGTTAACCTCCAAAACCATGAGAAATCCTAAAAATAATACATGATTACTGTTGATTCCCATCACTAAGTTATGCAATAACCTATGCATGACTTACCCGGAGGAGAAAATGGCAACCCATTTTAGTATTCTTGCCTGGAAAATCCCATAAACAGAGGAGCTTGGCAGGCTACAGTCACAAAGAGCAACTGAGCATACGTGTACATAACTTAAAGTATACAATTTAGAAATAATACATAGAAGGGGAATAGGCTCTGACATGAGTAAAGGCCACCTGTCACTTGTAAGTTTCAATTAGTTGGTCAGAAACAGCATCTTAATATTCTTTGGAAGTCTACTAGACAACATCCTTGTCTGATTCTCTATAAACTTTAAAAGTGCTTATCTCTCTATTCAGTTCAAAATAGTCATAGAATCATGACTGGGGTACAATAGGAGATGCCCCTCTAAGACATAGTAATCACTTGTTTTCTAAGTATTGAGATGTACTGTGCTTAGTTGCTCAGTCATATCTGACTTTGTGACCCTGTAGCCAGCAGCCTGCCAGGCTCCTCTGTCCATGGGGATTTTTCAGGCAAGAATAGTGGAGTGGGTTGCCAAGCCTCCAGAGCATCTTCCCGACACAGCGATTGAACCCAGGTCTCCTGTACTGCAGGCAGATTTTTTACCATCTGAGTCACCAGGGAAGCCCAAGTCCTGAGATAATGCATAATAACAGACAACCAGCAGCAGTGTAATTGGTACCCAGACAGACAACGTTCTTTTCCACTTTTCATCTTATCAGTTTTCTCACTCATCTAAATTCATTCTTCTGCCAAAAACAGGAGTTCAGGAAAGAGATTTCTTGCAAACTCAAACAGTACTTAAAATTAAGGAAAAAGAAAGTGAGATGAGAATGCTAGAGAAATCCTCTCAGAAGGTAAAAGAATCCTTTGAAAAGAGATGCCCACCAAAACTGGCTTGACTTAAAGACACAGATAGTCAGCATTAAATGATGTGCAAAATAATTGCTAAAAGTATATTTGCTTAAACCTTGGTGCAGCTATTACTCTGTGAAGAGAGATTTTGGGACTTTGAATACCTTGAAAGAGACTTGTGTCTAAAGGTATTTCTTTCAAGTCAATAGAGGTTGTTTACATTTCACTGCTCATTTTATTCTCTCACTCAGAACAAGATTAGGCTTCCCCTAATAGTCCATGCGGCCGCTAAGAGTCGGACACGACTGAGCGACTTCACTTTCACTTTTCACTTTCATGCATTGGAGAAGGAAATGGCAACCCACTCCAGTGTTCTTGCCTGGAGAATCCCAGGGACGGGGGAGCCTGGTGGGCTGCTGTCTATGGGGTCACACAGAGTCGGATACGACTGACACGACTTAGCAGCAGCAGCAGCAAGACTCTTGAGAGTCCCTTGGACTGCAAGAAGATCTAACCAGTCCATTCTGAAGGAGGTCAGTCCCAGGTGTTCATTGGAAGGACTGATGTTTTACCTGAAACTCCAGTACTTTGGCCACCTCATGTGAAGAGTTGACTCATTGGAAAAGACTCTGATGCTGGGAGGGATTGGGGGCAGGAGGAGAAGGGGACGACAGAGGATGAGATGGCTGGATGGCATCACCGACTCGATGGACATGAGTTTGGGTAAACTCTGGGAGTTGGTGATGGACAGGGAGGCCTGGCGTGCTGCAGTTCACGGGGTCGCAATCAGACAGGACTGAGTGACTGAACTGAACTGAAAGAAGCCATTGCTATAAGGATGGGTAAAAGCAAATAGTAGTCAAGGAGATCTCACAAGCAAGAATGTAACTAAACATCCAAAATGAAACACAAATTTAAATAGCTATAAACCTTGAAATTAGCCATTCAGAATGTAACTCTCGGATTCAGCTACACTTAAAGAAAATTTTACTGTGTTTATTTGAACTGTTTCAGAGCTCTGAGTTTAAGATAAATATCATAGTAGGTTAGCAGGGAAAATTTTTTACCTATCCTAATCTTATTCAATTACAGTGAACTATGGGGAGCTATCCTAAGTTGTCCAGAACTTATCTACTGAAACCACTGTCATCACCATTCACTGTGTAAACCTTAAGCCTCAGCAGTTAACTGCTGTGTGTAAGAACATGCAGAGGGTGGAAATCTATTCTGTAAGTAATTTATATTCAAAGAAAAGATTTATACATTTTAAAATCTTACACTGCCAACAAATAATTCAGCCACCTTTTTTTTGTTGTTCTTTTTTAAATTTAAGGTGGGGGATAAAGTCTTTATTTTTTTTTTTAATTGTATTTTCTATCACTTTAATTTTTTTTTTTTTTTTAATATAGAGCCCAAGCCCCATCAGCCTTTTTTGGGGGCCACACCACAGCATGCGAAACTTCCCCAACCAGGGATTGAACCCAAGCCCCCTACAGTGGAAGCTCAGAGTCTTAAGTACTTAAGACCTCCTGAAGCCACAGCCAGTTCTGGACACAGCCTGTCTGCTGATGGGAGCAGCTGTATCCCTGCCATGTTAATTGCTTGACCTGAAGTCTCTCAGCACTGGGGCCTACAGGTTATTAGGTAGGGCCAGGTGTTAACACTAATGAACTGGAGGGAAAGTTTCGAAATTCAGCCGTCAGCCTCTGCATGCACCAGCCACGCCAGGTTTCACTCCCAGGATCGATTGCTGCCAGTGCCTATGTCCCCAGCATGAGCTACAGGCCACCTCCCCGTCTCCAGCAGACTCTCCAAGACCAGCAGGTAGGACTGGCTGAAGTTTTATCAAATTATTGCTTTTGTTTTGGGCATGTGGGATTTAGTGTGGGCCTTTTAAGGTTGAAATCTCTATTTCCCCCAGTTCCATGGGACTCCTGAAATTAAACTCCACTGGCCTTCAAAGTCTAATACTTTGGCAGCTCATCTTCCCTGTGCAAGACCTTTGGGCCAGGGACCCTGACATGGGGCTCAGGACTCTCACTTCTTTAGGAAGAACCTCTGCAATATAATTCTCCAGTTTGTGAGTCACAGGCCTGGGTGTTTGCGGCTTGAGTATGCTGCCAGTCTGCCCCTCCTCCCCATCTCATCGTAGTTTCTCCTTGATGTTAGTTGCAGATCTTTTCTGGAAGGTTCCAGTCTTTCTCACTGATGGCTCTTCTACAGATCATTGTGATCTTGGTGTGTTTGTGAGAGGACTTGGAGATTTTCCTACTCAGCTACCTCTGCTGATCTCAGAGTTGGTTTCTGGACCCAAATCGAGACCCTGTCAATATAAAAGGTTAAGATGATGAAGTCAAACCCGCAACTGCACTCCAGAGTAATCTATGTTATGTAAGCAGTAACACATTTTATCAAAGGAATATATGCTTCCACTGGTGGAATTTTAATCATTGACAAGTATCCTTAGAACTTTTGTGTTTTCCTTCCTTTTAGAGAAAGGAAAGGTGACAGGGATGGGATGGTAGGATTTGAGGTGAAGAGTCCTTTGAAGGAAAGGAAATCCTCTCTTGCCATAGGTCCCCCAGTTTATTTGTATTTAAAAAACACTACCTGTTTTGTGAGCTTTGTGAAAAAGTTGTTAATGTGGATTGTTGTGAGGAAATAGAAGTGCATTTTTACCTACATTTATGTATATGTGTGTTATGAATTTGCCACTAAAAATATCAAGCATCCATGGGAATTGTTGTCTGTCTCGCTAGGTAAAATATCACTATCAAGGCAAAGGGCCTGAAGTGCTGGGAAATGGAGTGGGATGGCCTCATGGAATAGCAGGAAAAAGCTCTCACCATTAATGAAGGGTCCTAAACTGAGTTGCTTCCATAACACAACCACATTCAGTTGAGTGGTTGAAGCCTTTGACTATCCCACCTGAGATTTGGCAGCTTCAAGGGCCAATTCCACTTAGAATGTCAAGAAAAACACCTCTACATTTCTCTCCCCTGCACTGAGCCCAAGGAGCTGCTCTAAATGAAAAAAAAAAAATCTTCCTCCCCAGCCCGAAAACAGCCAGCTGAGAGTGGGCCAGTCATTCTCCCTATACTTGGTTTTCTGGTTTTCTCTCTTCTGAATCAAAACAAGTTGGAATATTGAGGAGAGCTAAAAACATTTTGGGTTTTCCTTGTCTCAGGATAAAATTATCTGCTATGGAGGAATGGTAAAAGAATGAAACTTATTAAGGGCTTTAGGATGAAACCCAGTATATGAAATTTTTAGTACCAGCTGGTTATTATTTCTGTGATTGGCCTGCAGTTAAACTTATCTTTGAAGACAACTTCATTGCAGTCTTCAAGATGAGAAAAATCTGGGCTCATTCATTCCTTTTTTTATTCAACATAATTCATTATTTATTCAAAATATACTGACTGATGGATGTGGAGGTGGCAGAGCACTTCCATGTCTTTTCGTTTCATGTTAGAGTATAAAGTGAGTGGGAGCCTAACTCTGACAACTCAATACCTAAGACCAAGAAAATGGAAAATCAAAATGTAGATGGGGTTGGGTTTTTGTTACCTTCTAATATTTTAAGAGGCTTCCCTGGGTGACTCAGCTGGTAAAGAATCTGCTTGCATTGAGGGATACCTGGGTTTGATCCCAGGGTTGAGAAGATCCACTGGAGGAGGGCATGGCAACCCACTCTAATATTCTTGCCTGGAAAATCTCCAAGGACAGAAGAGCCTGGAGGGCTACAGTCCATGGTGTCACAAAGAGTTGGACATGACTTGAGCACCTAAGCACAGCACAATATTTTTAGCAGCCCCTGTCTCTCCCTCCAGTTGAATTTCCTGATGAAGTTATAGAAGTTTCATTGTACAGTGACTAGGGAATTCCTGGGTCCTTAGACCTTTAGAAGAAATGATCAGGGCAATGGGCCATAGTGGTTCCCACTTTTTTACAGTAAAGAACTTTGAGTGGGAAAATTAGGGGACCATTTGGAAAACTCAGCAGTGGCCACAGAACTGGAAAAGGTCAATTTTCATTCCAATCCCAAAGAAAGGCAATGCCAAAGAATGCTCAAACTACCACACAATTGCACTCATGTCACACGCTGGCAAAGTAAAGCTCAAAATTCTCCAAGCCAGGCTTAAACGGTAGCCTATGAATTTCCAGATGTTCAAGCTGGTTTTAGAAAAGGCAGAGGAATCAGAGATCAAATTGCCAACATCCGCTGGATCATTGAAAAAGCAAGAAAGTTCCAGAAAAACATCTATTTCTGCTTTATTGACTATGCCAAAGCCTTTGACTGTGTGGATCACAATAAACTGTGGTAAATTCTGAAAGATGGGAATATAAGACCACCTTACCTGCCTCCTGAGAAATCTGTATGCAGGTCAAGAAGCAATACGGAATACACGGAACAATAGAGTGGTTCCAAATCGGGAAAGGGATATATCAAGGCTGTATATTGTCACCTTGTGTATTTATACACAGAGTACATCATGAGAAATGCTGGGCCGGATGAAGCACAAGCTGGAATCAAGATTGCTGGGAGAAATATCAATAACCTCAGATATTCAGATGATACCATACTTATGGCAGCAAGTGAAGAACTAAAGAGCCTCTTGATGAAAAAGAGTGAAAAAATTGGCTTAAAACTCAACATTCAGAAAACGAAGATCATGGCATCTGGTCCCATCACTTCATGGCAAATAGATGAGGAAACAGTGGTTGACTTTATTTTTCTGGGCTCCAAAATCACTGCAGATTGTGACTGCTGCCATGAAATTAAAAGACGCTTGCTCCTTGGAAGAAAAGCTATGACCAACCTAGACAGCATATTAAAAAGCAGAGACATTACTTTGTCAACAAAGTTCTGTCTAGTCAAGGCTATGGTTTTTCCAGTAGTCATGTATGGATGTGAGAGTTGGACTATAAAGAAAGCTGAGCACTGAAGAATTGATGCTTTTGAACTGTGGTGTTGGAGAAGACTCTTGAGAGTCCCTTGGACTGCAAGGAGATCCAACCAGTGCATCCTAAAGGAAATCAGTCCCAAATATTCATCGGAAGGGCTGAAGTTGAAACTCCAATACTTTGGAGTTCTCCTGATGTGGAGAACTGACTCATTGGAAAAGACCTAATGCTGGGAAAGATTGAAGGTGGGAGGAGAAGTGGATGACAGAGGATGAGATGGCTGAATGACATCACCGACTCAGTGGACATGAGTTTGAGTAAACTCCAGGAGTTGGTGATAGACAGGGAGGCCTGACGTGCTGCTGTCCATGGGGTCACAAAGAGTCGGACATGACTGAGTAACTGAACTGAACTTATTCCTTGAGCCTCAATTTCCTCAGGTTTCAAAAGGGCATCACAACAAAACAAAACAAACTTCACAGAGAGAGATATCTTCCACTCAGAACCTGATCATCACATGTGAGATAACACATCCAAAGTCATTAACTCAGAAACTCGAACTAAGTTCTCTCTGCTGCTGCTGCTAAGTCGCTTCAGTTGTGTCTGACTCTGTGCTACCCCAGAGATGGCAGCCCACCAGGCTCCCCCCGTCCCTGGGATTCTCCAGGCAGGAACACTGGAGTGGGTTGCCATTTCCTTCTCCAATGCATGAAAGTGAAAAGTGAAAGTGAAGTCACTCAGTCGTGTCTGACTCTTAGCGACCCCATGGACTGCAGCCCACCAGGCTCCTCCATCCATGGGATTTTCCAGGCAAGAGTACTGGAGTGGGGTGCCATCACCTTCTCCTAGTTCAGTTTATAATTAATCTAAAGTGCTGGCAAAATGCTTCACCAGTTCAAAAGGTAAGTTGATTTGTTTCTCCCTGGAGCTCCCCACCACTCAGGTGTTTTGAGAAATGATATTATGGCAGTAAAATGGCTCAGCCTGGTCTTCTTCCTTGAGTCAAGCTCTAGAAATTCCCCCCCGCCCCCTCGCCCTGGTGTTTCTGCTGGTCAGAAACGAGTTCATGGAGAATTAAAGCCTTACTCGCCTCATTTGATTAAGACATTTGGCAAACATCATCATATAGTCCCACAGACATTAGTCATTAAGGGATTTAAGTCACTGAAGAATGGAAAAACCTGTTGATACAAGTTTCAGACCTAGAGTGACTTGGACTGACCTGTCTGGCTCTTTCACCTAATTTGGCCGCTGATTCTCAAAGATGTAAACTTTAGGGGTATCTTTAGATCATATGTAGCTTGAAGCAGGGCTTCCCTGGTGGCTCAGTGGTAAAGAATCCACCTGCCAAGGCAGGAGACACAGATTTGATCCCTGGGTTGGGAAGCTCCCTTGGAGTAGGAAATGGCAACCCAGTATTCTTGATGGGGAAATCCCATGGACAGAGAAGGCTGGTGGACTATAGTCTATGAGATCACTAAGAGTTGGCCATGACTTAACAACTGAACAACAATAACAACAATACAAACTTCAAGCATATTGAACAGCTCTACCATTTTGACAAAATTGAGGATATGGCTTGTGTGCATTTGTCTTTTGTGTCTAATGGGAAGAGAGAAAGAAAGTTCGATAAGAGCAAGAACTGTGTTTTGCCTGATACATCACAGGTGCTCAATGAATGAATGAATAAGTAAATGCTGGCAAAAAACTGTGACAAGATTAATGTGATTATATTTGGGGAATTTTGAAGATGAAGAGTGGAGTAAGAGTTAAATAGAATAGGAAGAAATGAAGCCACATTTCTTACATTTGTTTCATTATTAAATACAATGTAACATTATTTGTTACATTATTAAACATAATTTGAAGAGAAGCCAACTCACCTGGGAAGGCAGAGCTTGAGAAGCCTGCTGACAAATGGAGCCTGATCACCCAGAAGAACTTGCCTTATCTCTGGCCTTGGTGTTAAGATAACATATTTCCTTACAGCTGAAATCAGTTTTTCTGTTATTTGCAGTCAAAAGCCTCATAACTGACTGTACATCAACGCATTTACTTCCACTAAAGCATATTCTTTCCAGTAACTAGAAATGCACTTATCTCCCACTCCAGATGCTCCTTCCTATACTGGAAGATCTAGGAAAGCTCAATTAGTCATCAGATGATTCTCCCGCTCTCTTCTCCTCCCTAAGGGTAGAATCCTTTACAGGGAAATAGGATAGTTACAGAATTATTTTTCAGATGATTTTAACTACATGTTTAGAAATCCTGTTGAAATATTGCTACTCAGAAACAGAGTGTCAGTCTTGTCACTGGGAAATTCAGTTCACCTCAGAGCAAGACTTTTTTCCCCTCTTGGACAATGGTAAAGACCCTCTGACCTTGTTCTTCCCTTTCATGCTGCTTGTATAAATCGTTTGTCTAAAAGAATTACAACATAAACCTTACATGCAAGAGCAAAATTTTCTAGTAGCCATATTTTTAAAAGTAAAAAGAAATAGGTGAAATGAAATCTAATGATAGATTTTACTTATTCCAAATATCTAAGATATCTTTTCATGGAAATTCCCTGGCAGTTCAGTGGTTAAGACTCCACACTTCCACTGCAAGAGGTGTGGGTTCAATCCCTGGTCAAGGAACTGAGATCCTATAAGCTTTGTGGAGCAGCCAAAAAAAAAAAAAAAAGGAAAAAAATGTATCTGTGTATATATACATTTGTTCAACACATACTCAGTATAAAAGTATTGGTGAGTTATTTTACATTCTTACATTTATACCAAGTCTTCAAAATTCTATGTGCATTTTATATTTACAGCTCTTCCCAATCTGGACTGTCCACATTTTAGGTGCTCAATAGACAGTGCAGTTGTAGCTAGACATGTATCTCCTTTATTTCTGTTTCATCCCAAGACATGTGATTAGGTAATTGTATTGTCATCGCAATCATCATTAAACTAGTTGTCATTTCATCCCTTTTTTCTGATCTAACACAACTTTTTATATGTCATAATTTCTAATAAAGAGCTCTAAGCCAATCTTCTCAGTAGGTTTTGAGGAGGCTATTTCTCTTTAGCCAAGGATTTCCCTATTATTCTTTACTGAATATTACTTTTACTGGTATTAGATTAAAATAATATAATTCATTTTAGAAGTTCCTACTTTTAAACTATATATTGACCAAAAGTAGACATTTCTGGAGTGTTTGTTTATGCCTGGTAAGAAGAATAACTAATGCAGCAATGAACATTTAGTCCAAAAGCAAAGTTTGCTAGTTGACCTTTTGGTTCAGTTCAGTTCAGTCACTCAGTCATGTCCAACTCTTTGCAACCCCATGAATTGCAGCACGCCAGGCCTCCCTGTCCATCACCAACTCCTGGAGTTCACTCAAACTCACGTCCATCAAGTCAGTGATGCCATCCAGCCATCTCATCCTCTGTCGTCCCCTTCTCCTCCTGCTCCCAATCCCTCCCATCAGAGTCTTTTCCAATGAGTCAACTCTTCACATGAGGTGGCCAAAGTACTGGACTTTCAGCTTTAGCATCATTCCTTCCAAAGAAATCCCAGGGCTGATCTCCTTCAGAATGCACTGGTTGGATCTCCTTGCAATCCAAGGGACTCTCAAGAGTCTTCTCCAACACCACAGTTCAAAAGCATCAATTCTTCAGTGCTCAGATTTCTTTATAGTCCAACTCTTATGAGTCCAACCATACATGACCACAGGAAAAACCATAGCCTTGACTAGATGGACCTTTGTTGGTAAAGTAATGTCTCTGCTTTTGAATGTGTCATCTAGGTTGGTCATAACTTTCCTTCCAAGGAGTAAGCGTCTTTTAATTTCATGGCTGTAGTCACCATCTGCAGTGATTTTGGAGCCCAGAAAAATAAAGTCTGACACTGTTTCCACTGTTTCCCCATCTACTTGCCACGAAGTGATGGGGCCAGTGCCATGATCTTTGTTTTCTGAATGTTGAGCTTTAAGCCAACTTTTTCACTCTCCACTTTCACTTTCATCAAGAGGCTCTCTAGTTCCTCTTCACTTTCTGCCATAAGGGTGGTGTCATCTGCATATCTGAGGTTATTGATATTTCTCCCAGCAATCTTGATTCCAACTGGTGTTTCTTCCAGTCCAGCGTTTCTCATGATGTACTCTGCATATAAGTTAAACAGGGTGACAATATACAGCCTTGATGTACTCCTTTTCCTATTTGGAACAAGTCTATTGTTCCATTTCCAGTTCTAACTGTTGCTTCCTGACCTGCATATAGGTTTTTCAAGAAGCAGGTCAGGTAGTCTGTTATTCCCATCTCTTTCAGAATTTTCCACAGTTTATTGTGGTCCACACAGTCAAAGGCTTTGGCATAGTCAATAAAGCAGAAATAGATGTTTTTCTGGAACTCTCTTGCTTTTTCCATGATCCAGCAGATGTTGGCAATCAATTTGATCTCTGGTTCCTCTGCCTTTTCTAAAACCAGCTTGAACATCTGGAAGCTCACGGTTCATGTATTGCTGAAGCCTGGCTTGGAGAATTTTGAGCACTACTTTACTAGTTGTGTTAAGGCAATGACAACCCACTCCAGTACTCTTGCCTGGAAAATCCCATGGACGGAGGAGCCTGGTAGGCTGTAGTCCATGGGGTCGCTAAGAGCCAGACACGCCTGAGCAACTTCACTTTCTCTTTTCACTTTCATGCGTTGGAGAAGGAAATGGCAACCCACTCCAGTGTTCTTGCCTGGAGAATCCCAGGGACGGGGGAGCCTGGTGGGCTGCCGTCTCTGGAGTTGCACAGAGTCGGACACAAATGATGTGACTTAGCAGCAGCAACAGCAGTTGTATCTGAAATTTCCAGAAAGTATCCTTATAAAAGGGAGGATGCCCCTTTTCTTCCCTTTGTTCCTTTCTGCAAGCTGGAGTTCAGGTATGATGGATGGAACTGAAGCAGTCATTCTAAACAGTGAGACAGAAGCTGTGTGTCGAGGATAGCAGAGAAAGAACAGGAATCGGGGTCTCTTATGATCGTCATCACAAATGCCCTAGATTATTTGCCCAGGATTTTAGAAAAGAAATGCATTTATATTTTCAGTTTGTTTATTTATCTGCTTTTGGCTGATCTGGGTCTTCACTGCTGTGCCCAGGCTTCCTCTAGCTGCAGCAATCGGGGGCTCCATTCTAGTTGTGGTGCTTCCTATTGCTGTGGCTTCTCACTGCAGGGCACATGCTCTAGGACACTCAGGCTGCAGTACTTGTGATGTGCAGGCTTCGTAGCTGTGGCTCCCAGGCTCCAGGGGCCGAGCCTAGTTCTTCAGTGGCATGTTGGATCTTCTGGGACAAGGGACTGAACCCATGCGCCCTGCATTGGCAGGAGGGCTCTTAACCGCTGGGTCACCAGGGAAGTCTTGCATTTCTGTTTTGCTTGCCATACTGTTGTTGTTTATTTTTTGAAACTTGTTGCTGAACCTAATACAAGGTGACTGCTGTTATGAATAGAATAAAATGCAAGGGAACATGATGTTTAACCTGTAAATCTGAAAATCACTGTATAAATGTTGGTCATAATTGTCATCATCATCATTAAATTATTACAGAGAATTAGGTGACTTCCAGAAAACTCTGCTTGGATCAATTTATTTAGGCCAGGTAAAAAATAGAAGCAGACTTCTTTACTTTGGTTAGATTTAGTCAGCTTTTTATCAATTATGAATATTTATATGCTTATCATATTGATGTTTTAAGACTTGGAAGAAATACTCATTTGGGTTGTATGAAGAAAATGCTTAGAACTTGACAAGACTATGACATCTTTTATTCATTAATTTTTACCTTAAAAAAGGTCTTTGTTACAAAAATCAATGTAGTTTTTGTAGTTAAATTACAAGACTTGAGTAAATTAAAAAAGGAGAGTCCCTCCCCTTCCTAATCTTTTCTATGTCATATTTAGAATTAACTACATTAAAATTTTAGTTAATAATTTCTTGTGAGTAAATCTATTTTTTTGTGTGTGCAATCAGATAGATATATAATGTATCTTTACAAAAAAGATGGAATTATTTTTGCAGGAAGTTAAAAATTGAAAAAAAAAATTGCCACAGCTTGGTTTCATTTTCTTTTCCAACTTAACATCTCTTCAACATCTTTCCATGGCAATACATATCCATTTAGCTCATTTTTAAACAACTTCTAGGAAGTCATTTTGCTTCCCAGGTGGTGCTAGATGTAAAGAATCTACCTGCCAATGCAGGAGAGGCAAGAGATGTAGGTTCAATCCCTGTGTTGGGAACATCCCCTGGAGGAGGAACTGGCAACCCACACCAGTATTTTTGCCTGGAAAATTCCGTGGACAGAAGAGCCTGGCAGGCTACAGTCCATGGGGTTGCAAAGAGTTGAACACAACTGAGCAACTGAGCACTGGAAGTCATTTAAACATTTTTTTATTAATTAACTTTTGTAAAATTTGTTGCAAAACAAATGAGATTGTCCTTAAAATAGTAGTAGTAGCAACTTCTTGGCATTGTGAAGATTTCATTAGGTAGTTCAGGGAAGTACTTTGCAAAATGTCTGGTACACAGTGAGGGAGTAATAAATATAATCTGTTAAGCTCAATAATGATGATAATTGAAGTTGACCATCTTTCCTATGTCAATCTTAATAAATTTATATTGTCAGACAAGTGATTTCTTACCCCTGTATATAAATATATAAAACATTATTCACTATATATAATATTCCTCATTTTATACGTTCATTTTAAATACCTCACCTGGGCTCTGTTTTATGGAGGAACAGGTGTCATGTTTTGGGAGGATTGTCAGACTGTCCAGGGTCACCCTGGCCATGACTACCCAGTTCAGTGCCAAAACTGAGCATAAAACACAGTCCATCCATTTGCCAACTGGTGAGGCATCTAAGAAGGCATTTAGCTTCTAAGGACATTTGAGAACCTAAATGAACCCTTATAGGAAGGAGAGATGCTTGCTGGGTGGGGCTTAATGGGCCTTTGAGACCAGTGAGGATTTAAATGAACCTAATTACTCCTGATTACCAGGCAATCCATGACACAACCTGCTGTGGAGAGATAAATCACAGGGTGTGGTGGGCAACAAGTCCCTAGGAGGAGCTGACAAGTGTTTGACAAGGGTTTTAAAAAGGGTATTGACTGAAGCAATATTCAGACTTAAATTGAAGAAAGTAGGGAAAACCACTAGACCATTCAGGTATGACCTAAATCAAATCCCTTATGATTATACAGTGGAAGTGAGAAATAGATTTAAGGGCCTAGATCTGATAGAGTGCCTGATGAACTATGGAATGAGGTTTGTGACATTGTACAGGAGACAGGGATCAAGACCATCCCCGTGGAAAAGAAATGCAAAGAAGCAAAAAGGCTGTCTGGGGAGGCCTTACAAATAGCTGTGAAAAGAAGAGAAGTGAAAAGCAAAGGAGAAAAGGAAAGATACAAGCATGTGAATGCAGGGTTCCAAAGAATAGCAAGAAGAGATAAGAAAGCCTACTTCAGTGATCAATGCAAAGAAATAGAGGAAAACAAAAGAATGGGAAAGACTAGGGATCTCTTCAAGAAAATCAGAGATACCAAAGGAACATTTCATGCAAAGATGGGCTCAATAAAGGACAGAAATGGTAGGGACCTAACAGAAGAAGAAGATATTAAGAAGAGGTGGCAAGAATTCACAGAAGAACTGTACAAAAAAGAGCTTCACGACCCGGATAATCATAATGGTGTGATCACTGACCTAGAGCCAGACATCCTGGAATGTGAAGTCAAGTGGGCCTTAGAAAGCATCATTATGAACAAAGCTAGTGGAGGTGTTAGAATCCCAGTGGAGCTATTCCAAATCCTGAAAGATGATGCTGTGAAAGTGCTGCACTCAATATGCCAGCAAATTTGGAAAACTCAGCAGTGGCCACAGGACTGGAAAAGGTCAGTTTTCATTCCAATCCCAAAGAAAGGCAATGCCAAAAAATGTTCAAACTACCGCACAATTGCACTCATCTCACACACTAGTAAAGTAATGCTCAAAATTCTCCAAGCCAGGCTTCAGCAATATGTGAACTGTGAACTTCCTGATGTTCAAGCTGGATTTAGAAAAGGCAGAGGAACCAGAGATCAAATTGCCAACATCCTCTGGATCATGGAAAAAGCAAGAGAGTTCCAGAAAAACATCTATTTCTGCTTTATTGACTATGCCAAAACCTTTGACTGTGTGGATCACAATAAACTGTGGAAAATTCTGAAAGAAATGGGAATACCAGACCACCTGACCTGCCTCTTGAGAAATCTGTATGCAGGTCAGGAAGCAACAGTTAGAACTGGACATGGAGCAATAGACTGGTTCCAAATAGGAAAAGGAGTACGTCAAGGCTGTATATTGTTACCCTGTTTATTTAACTTATATGCAGAGTACATCATGAGAAACGCTAGACTGGAAGAAACACAAGCTGGAATTAAGATTGCCGGGAGAAATATCAATAACCTCAGATATGCTGATGACACCACCCTTATGGCAGAAAGTGAAGAAGAACTAAAAAGCCTCTTGATGAAAGTGAAAGTGGAGAGTGAAAAAGTTGGCTTAAAGCTCAACATTCAGAAAACGAAGATCATGGCATTTGGTCCCATCACTTCATGGGAAATAGATGGGGAAACAGTGGAAACAGTGTCAGACTTTATTTTTTGGGGCTCCAAAATCACTGCAGATGGTGAGTGCAGCCATGAAATTAAAAGACGCTTACTCCTTGGAAGGAAAGTTATTACCAACCTAGATAGCATATTCAAAAGCAGAGACATTACTTGGCCAACAAAGGTCCATCTAGTCAAAGCTATGGTTTTTCCTGTGGTCATGTATGGATGTGAGAGTTGGACTGTGAAGAAGGCTGAGCGCCGAAGAATTGATGCTTTTGAACTGTGGTGTTGGAGAAGACTCTTGAGAGTCCCTTGGACTGCAAGGAGATCCAAACAGTCCATTCTTAAGGAGATCAGCCCTGGAATTTCTTTGGAAGGAATGATGCTAAAGCTGAAACTCCAGTATTTTGGCCACCTCATGTGAAGGGTTGACTCAATGGAAAAGGCTCTGATGCTGGGAGGGATTGGGGGCAAGAGGAGAAGGGGACGACAGAGGATGAGATGGCTGGATGGCATCACTGACTCGATGGATGTGAGTCTGAGTGAACTCTGGGAGTTGGTGATGGACAGGGAGGCCTGGCGTGCTGTGAATCATGGGGTCGCAAAGAGCTGGACACAACTGAGCGACTGATCTGATCTGATCTGATTGAAGCTGACTGAGGGCTATGGGGCAGAGAAGGGGCTGTGACCAGAACTGTCACTCAGAAGAGGAAAACAATAAATTTACTTTTATGGATGCTACCCTTCTCATTGTAAATCTAGTAATTTTGCCATTACAGATTTTTAAGTGTGATAACACTAGAGCCTGAAAAAAGATTAGGTGAGGATTACAGAAATAGATTTTTTTTTTAATGCAAACACATAATTGTACCTTTGAATACATTAGGTGCCCTTGTTAAAAATAAGTCCAAGTGTACCTTACTTCCTCTACTGGAGTGTTCACGAAATTAACATGGATCTGAGATGGGTTGTGACAGGCAACAAATCACCGTCTAATCCTCTTCCACTGCTGCTGCTGCTTCTAAGTTGCTTCAGTCATGTCTGACTCTGTGCGACCCCATCTCTGGGATTCTCCAGGCAAGAACACTGGAGTGGGTTGCCGTTTCCTTTTCTAATGCATGAAAGTGAAAAGTTAAAGTGAAGTCGCTCAGCCGTGTCCAGCTCTTTGCAACCCCATGGACTTCAGCCTACCAGGCTCCTCCGTCCATGGGATTCTCCAGGCAAGAGTACTGGAGTGGGGTGCCATTGCCTTCTCTGGCTCTTCCACTATATCTCTGATTTCTTGTGAAGCTGGAGCTTTGAATGGTTCTAACTGGGTCAGAAATAACACTGGACTCAGTACAGTGTCGGACACAACTGATTGCCTTCACTTTCACTTATCACTTTCATGCATTGGAGTAGGAAATGGCAACCCGCTCCAGTGTTCTTGCCTGGAGAATCCCAGGGATGGCGGAGCCTGGCGGGCTGCCGTCTATGGGGTCGAACAGAGTTGGCCACAACTGAAGCGACTCAGTAGCAGCAGCAGTACAATCATATACTTCTTCCATTCCACCAAGAGCTTCTGAGGCCCTGAACCCAATCCTCACTGCTCTCAAAAAGCTCTGTGCCTTGAAGAAAGGACATCTTTTTATAAAGTATCCACAAGAAAGGGGAGCCTTATGATAATTCACACAAAAATGTTGCTTGTGGATGGATGTCTTACCTGGACTGGCTGACATTGGCTGAGATCCAGTCTCAGCTAAAGTGTCCTCTAGCACCATCATTCCTGTTTAAGTAATGCCGTTCTAAAGCCAACAGACTCGTGGAAGCACAGAATTTAGAACCAGGATTGAGGAGTCTGATGGGCTACAGTCTATAATTTTGCAGTCAGACATGACTAAAGCGACTTAGCAAGCACACACAGACACAAGAATCTTAGAAATGACTAATCCCAAATCGTTTTATAAATGAGAGAACTGAGCCATAGAGAAGAGTTATGACTTAAGTTTAGATAATAATAACTTTTATTCAACAATATTATAATCTTTATGAGTTTGTTCATAGACTCACTTTTACTAATGTATCACAAAAGCTGATGTACTTAATCTTAAAAAAATTTTATTGGAGTATTGTTGATTGACAATGCTGTATAACTTTCAGGTATACAACAAAGTGATTCAGTTATACATACACTGAATATATATTCTTTTTTTTTTCAGGTTTTTTGCTCATATAGGTTATCATCAAATATTGAGTAGAGTCCCCCGTGCCATACAGTAGGACCTTGTTGGTTGACTACGTATACCTGTGTGTATATGCTAATCCCAAGCTCCTGATTTATCTGTCCACACCTTTGAATCCTCCTGTTTGGTAACCATAAGTTTATTTTTAATATCTTTGAGTCTTCTATTTTGTAAATAAGTTCATTTGTACATGTAAAAATAATTAGATTCCACACATTAGTGATATCATATGATCCTTGTCTTTCTCTGTCTGACTTTACTTAGTATGATAATCTCTAGGTCCATCTGTGCTAAGTCACTTCAGTTGTGTCCAACTCTTTGTAATCCTGTGGACTGTAGCCTGCCAGAGTTCATCCATGTTGCTGCAGATGGTATTATTTCATTCTTTTTTATGACCGAGTAATATTCCAGTGTGTGTGTGTGTGTATGTGTGTGTGTATACCACATCTTATTTATCCATTTCTCTGTTGGTGGACATTTAGCTTGTTTCCATGTATTGGCTGTTGTAAATAGTGCTGCCATGAACACTGGGGTGTATATATCTTTTTGAATCATGGTTTTCTCCAGGTATATGCCCAGGAATAGGACTGCTGGATCATATGGTAGTTCTATTTTTATTTTTTATTATATACTTAAGAAAGTTTGAGGTTTAAGCTATAATTTCAAACAGATGGATGAAAATACAGCAATTCAGCTTGGTGTTTAGGTCATTAAGAATGTTTGGTCCTCAGTATAGACTTTGACATCCTGCTATTTTACTACTGTTCTAGGTTTTTAACTGAAATCTTGTGGTCACCTCTTCTGAGAAGTTTTTCCTTTCCCTTCCAGAATAGTTTGGGTATTCCTCCCACATGCCTGTCTATGACCTTGGGCTTTTTGGCTGATTACATTTGTGACACTATTTTATAGTTGTCATTTATAATTTTGGTTTCCTATAATCCATAAGCTCTGTGATGATGACACTGGATATTTCTTTACAGCATGGTATCCCCAGTATTTAAAATAGTGTTTGGAACCATTAAGAGGGTTAAATGCTGCTGCTGCTAAGTTGCTTCAGTCGTGTCCGACTCTGCGACCCCATAGACGGCAGCCCACCAGGCTCCCCCGTCCCCGGGATTCTCCAGGTAGGAACACTGGAATAGGTTGCCATTTCCTTCTCCAATGCATGAAAGTGAAAAGTGAAAGTGAAGTCGCTCAGTCATGTCTGACTCTTCACGTCCCCATGGACTGCAGCCCACCAGGCTCCGCCATCCATGGGATTTTCCAGGCAAGAGTACTGGAGTGGGGTGCCATTGTCTTCTCCAAGAGGGCTAAATAAATGTCTGCAAAATGAAAGAAGAAAGGGAGCAAAAACAGAGGGATGTGTGAAGAAATTGAATGACAAAATGGAATTTCTTAAAAGTATGTTCAGAAACAAGAATTAAAGCTAACAATGAATGTAAAGAATTAAGTAGTTCCCTAATTTACAAAGTTCTAAGATTTCCAAGTTAAGTGTGATAGAGTATGCAATACAAGCCAAGAGAGCTCATGTATACTTCATGTGTCTATTTGCATGTGGGGTGTCTGCCACTCTAAGATGACACTCTAAGGGGACAGACACTCTAAGGTGACCCCCACATGATCCTGTCCCCAGCGGTTCACACTTTCATGTATCATACTTCCTACCACTAATTTGTGGCCAGGACCTGGGACCTCCTTCTAACCAATGAATATGGCAAAGGTAATGAGGTGTCACTCCTGTGATTGTGTTACCTTTATATAAGACTCCCATTGTGTATACACACACACAAACACACAAGCATACATGCTCACAACCAGAGACACACACAGAGAAAGTACTTTGGTCCAAGTCAGCCAGCAATTAAGTTGTGAAATGTCATTCAAATCTATACTTACCAGTTTTCACTATCTGGAAATTCCCCCTAACAATCTGACTTCCAAATTTCATGCCATGTTTTAAGCCCAGTGATGCACAGACAACTGTCCTATTTCACTTCTATCATTTTGCATTAGAAACGTGAATATGCTATGCTTGTTTGCTAAGTTACTTCAGCCGTGTCTGACCCTGCGACCCCATGGATTGTAGTTTGCCAGGATCCTCTGTTCATGGGATTCTCCAGGCAAGAATACTGGGGTGGGTTGCCATGCCCTCCTCTAAGCAATCTTCCTCATCCAGGGATCAAACTCGCATCTCTTATGTCTCCTGCATTGGCGGGTGGATTCTTTACAACTAGCACCATCTGGGAAGCCCAAATATGCTATGGAAAAAATATATATATATAAATATTGGGAAAATGTGAAAAGACAATTTGCAGATGAGAACTCCAAATGGTTAATAAGTATACACAGAGGACTTCCCTGGTGGCTCAGTGATAAGGAGTCTGCCTGCCAATGCAGGAGACACAGGTCTGATCCTTGATCCGGGAAGATCCTACATGTTGTGGAGCATCTAAATCCGTGTGCCACAACCACTGAGCCTGTGCCCTAGAGCCCAGGGGCTGCAGCTCCTGAAGACTTTGTGCTCCACAAGAGAAGCCACCACGATGAGGAGCCCATGCGCTGCAACTAGAGAAAAGTCTGCACAGCAATGGAGACTCAGCACAGCCAAAAATAAATAAAAAATTTAAAAAAATCATACAGTAGAATAGCCATCCTCACTAGTAATCGGAGAAGCACAAATCAAAATGGGATAGCCCTTTATACTCATCAAACTGGTAAAAATTAGAACTTTCAACGATACCAAGTGCTAGGTAGATGTGGGAAACTTTGTATTAGGTTAGTATTTGTTCAGAACGGGTGAGATCAGTTTGCAGTACTTGGAAAAATTTAGCACGTGCATATTCCAGACCCAGCACTAGATTCTACTACCTAGTCTGTAGGAGCTGGGAGCTAGGTGTCAATCCAGATCTATTATTACAGGAATGAATAAGTAAAATGTGTTGGATACCTTCTGTGGAATAACACAGAGTGATCAGTAGCAATGAATTGGTATACATAGCACCATCTTAAAAAATATGTGAATACAAAGTATGATAGAATTAGATCTGTTACAATACCACTTACATAAATTAAAACATGCATATTGTATTTTTCAAAGATATTTACATATTTAACAACATCAAACTCATTAAAATGGCCATCTGTAGGCAAGGGGAAAGTGGATGTGAGGTTGGGGGGAAGGTAATCAGGAATGAATTGAAAACACATGTAAAAGAAAGCAAGTAAGGGCCCTTGACCAGACTAATGGTTGTTCATTACGAACTAAAGGGTATGTTTAACTCATGTCTCAGCCCTTGAGGTCCTCAAAAGAACTAAAATGCTGTGGAATGAAGCTCTATTGTTATTGGCCAAAGAACCTACATCAATCTGGGATATTTCAATAAAAAAAAAAAAAAAATGGGTACTTTTTATTGGGAGAGGAGCCACATCATAATGGCACTCTCAAAAGCTGAGAGGAATAGAGGGAAATTGTTTCTAAAAATAAAGTGGGTAATTTCTTAGATTTGTGCTTGGAGGAAACACAATGACTAATGTTTTGGCAAGGTGTTAAAATTGTGCATTAGTCTTGTCTTAATGGAAGAGAATCTTTTTGATGAAAATTTTCCATTTGAGCCAAGCAATCTTGTGGTAGATCATTATTCTGCATAAACAGTCAAAAGAGCCCTTCAGCCTGGATTTCATGGTGCATCCCACTCATTTTCTCCAAACAAAGCTATGGAACCTGTGCTTTCAGGTCCCTGTGAATACCCAGCTTATCAAGGCAGGGCACACCATTGAAGTTGTTTTGCTTTATATGGTCAGTCTGATTTCCTGAGGAATAAATTACTAGGAATAGTTGATATCAGTTCAGTTCAGTCGCTCAGTCACGTCCGACTCTTTGCAACCCCATAAACTGCAGCACGCCAGGCCTCCCTGTCCATCACCAACTCCCCAAGCCTACCCAAACTCATGTCAGTGATACCATCCAACCATCTCATCCTCTGTCGTCCCCTTCTCCTCCTGCCCTCAATCTTTCCTAGCATCAGGGTCTTTTCCAATGAGTCAGCTCTTCACATCAGGTGGCCAAAGTATTGGAGTTTTGCTTTAGCATCAGTCCTTCCAATGAATATTTGGGACTGATCTCCTTTAGGACGGACTGGTTGGATCTCCCTGCAGTCCAAGGGACTCTCTAGAGTCTTCTCCAATACCACAGTTCAAAAGCATTAATTCTTCTGTGCTCAGCTTTCTTTACAGTCCAACTCTCACATCCATACATGACCACTGGAAAAACCATAGCCTTGACTAGACTGACCTTTGTTGACAAAGTAATGTCTCTGCTTTTTAATATGCTGTCTAGATTGGTCATAACTTTCCTTCCAAGGAGTAAGCCTCTTTTAATTTCATGGCTGCAATCACCATCTGCAGTGATCTTGGAGCCCACAAAAATAAAGTCTGACACTGTTTCCACTGTTTCCCCATCTATTTGCCATGAAGTGATGGGACCAGATGCCATGATCTTTGTTTTCTGAATGTTGAGCTTAAGCCAACTTTTTCACTCTCCTCTTTGAATTTCATCAAGAGGCTCTTTAGTTCTTCTTCACTTTCTGCCATAAGGGTGGTGTCATCTGCATATCTGAGGTTATTGATATTTCTCCTGGCAATCTTGATTCCAGCTTGTGTTTCTTCCAGTCCAGTGTTTCTCATGATGTACTCTGCATAGAAGTTAAATAAGCAGGGTGAAAATATACAGCCTTGACGTACTCCTTTTCCTATTTGGAACCAGTCTGTTGTTCCATGTCCAGTTCTAACTGTTGCTTCTTGACCTGCATACAGGCTTCTCAAAAGGCAGTTCAGATGGTCTCGTATTCCCATCTCCTTCAGAATTTTCCACAGTTTATTGTGATTCACACAGTTAAAGGCTTTGGCATAGTCAATAAAGCATAAATCGATGTTTTTCTGCAACTCTTGCTTTTTTGATTGATGATCCAGCGGATGTTGGCTGTTTGATCTCTGGTTCCTCTGCCTTTTCTAAAACCAGCTTGAACATCAGGAAGTTCACGGTTCACGTATTGCTGAAGCCTGGCTTGGAGAATTTTGAGTATTACTTTGCTAGAGTGTGAGATGAATGCAATCGTGTGATAGTTTGAGCATTCTTCGGCATTTCCTTTCTTTCAGACTGGAATGAAAACTGACCTTTTCTAGTCCTGTGGCCACTGCTGAGTTTTCCAAATTTGCTGACATATTGAGTGCAGCACTTTCACAGCAGCATTCCCTTCCAAATAGTCATACACATTTGACATTATTTAGATATCAGGCTCAGAATATAATTTCAGTGTAGTGTTTCAGAAACACTAGACTGAAATTGTGAATGAATTTCTAGATGAATTAGAAATGATAAATGAGTAAATAAACAAATGAAAGCAAATCAAACAAAACAGAAAATATAGGATACCTGACCTTGCCTTCAATACGATTATCACCCTTGGCTACAAATTTGAGGAAGAATGTCCCATAATAAATGTCATCATTTCAAAATATTTTTTGCCTATTTTGATAAGTAGCAGGTAGATAAACAAGAAAAATAAATAAATAAAGTGAATGAGAAGTTACTTCATTTGCTTATTCTTTTAGGAGATAATGAAAGCCCTAAACTTTGACATGTTTATAAACTCAGTGTGCCGTTCAGATTTTGGTAGCCTCTGAAAATTTTGGCATTAGCAGAAGACAGAAAAAAAAAAAAATTTTCTCCGCCTTCTCTTACTTCTTTCTGCCACGATGCTTTTAGCTGTCCCCCTTTCCCTGGCCATCCCCATGACTGTTGCAGTCACGTTCTCTCCTGTGGGTAAAAAAAAGTCCATGGACTTCATGACCACCACGGAGAGAGGTTATTTTCTCCCTATTTCCATGTGTATGTGTGCGTGTCCCCAAACACCCAAGGAAAATTCTAAAAGCTTCGTGGTATCCTTTCTGTTCAAAATTAGTTAAATCAAACTATCACAATTTTATTAAGGATTTTTCTATCTACTAATAGATATGTATATCTCATTTGGAGTTCATAGTTTATTTCATTCTACAAAGTGATGAACCAAAAGCACTAGAATTTTAGTAGTACTTATTTTATTGTACTTTTCTTATATTTTTACTGGTGAGTTCAAAGTAAGCTTTTTTCTTTTCTGTCTTCTGCTAATGCCAAAATTTTCAGAGGCTACCAAAATCTGAATATTATTTTCTCCTAGTTAAAGCCAAATTTAGCTTTGGAAATGACAAATATTACTTAATCTGAAGAGATAGCAATAGAACTTCCTAGATTTTTTTTTCTCATTAGAATGCTACTCTCCAGATACAGAATGTTATGAATGAGACTATATCCATAGACCTAGCAGCAGAACTGTATCAAAATCACAGTCATTAATTTTCCTTGGACATCCTCTAAAGCTGCTGACAGTACTTAAAAGTCAACCTGCAAACAGAAACCTTTCATATGCCAAACACAGTACTCTATCTCTGGTAGGTATTGTGTAAATACACACAATTTCCCTTTCCTTAATCCTCAAGAGAGCCTTAACTAGTAAACATTTTTATCTCATTTTTACAAATAAAAGAAAAATAATAGTGGGAACCATCTGGTCCCACTTAGTATGAAAGAAGATATAACTGCCTACTCAGGCTGGAAACAAACCACGTGGTAAAACCATTTCTGAATTGGTCTGCATTCTCCCAACTTAGTCTCCCTTAAGCATCAGCCACCATCGCTCTTATAGGAACACAATGGTTAGAGTTAAGGAAGGCCTGAGTCATCTGGGCTCTGCGCTGTGTCATGCACTGTCCATTCAATCCAATGACCATTCAAACAATGTGAAGACGGCTGAATGCCTTCACCGGTTGTTCCCACTGTGTAAGCACAATCAGAAGGGACACAGGAGATTGACACAAAGTCTAGAAAGCATAAACTGCAGTATGCTGGGCTCCTACACTCACTCCCTTCTAATTCAATAATGTCTTAAACCAGTTTGAATGGAAGATCCTTTTTCATTTTTCAGGTTATTTTCCTGAAAGGGGTACAAAATGTTAGAAGATAATCTTCTAATTCCTACCTTCATTTCTTCAGTGTTATTAAGTAATAATGGGCAGTCAACCCTGATGTCATACTGAGATGAGACTTTTGTGTAAATTTAACATCTTCATTATACTTGTCACATATATTGTATTATAAATTTATAGGTCATAGCCCCCACAAAAGAACCCCATTCCTTTAAAAGTGACAAGCCTTTAGGAATATTTCTGAGCCACATTCAGACAAGATCACCAATATATAGGTGATAATTTTCATGAAGAAAATTGTCAAACATAATCAGATCAGTTTATCATCTGTAACAGAAGGTAAATAATCTATACTTGATACATTCTGTAGTAATTATAAAAAACTTTTCAATGATGGTATATGCAAACATAAATGTATACCTAAATTTTTTTCTGATCCATTTATTAGATGGACTATAATGACAATTAAAAATTTAAAATAATTTTTTAAATGATTTAAGAATGTACAGTGGAAAGCCACTATTAAATTTCCACTATTATGGAAAGCCATAATATGACAGTAATGAAAATATACTTCATTAAGTTCAAACCATCCTCCTTACATTTTCTACCTTAAAAGTCAACAATTAATCCATGTTATCATAATTTATTTTGTAATTTATTTCAATTTAATACTTGCAAGATTAACTTATCTGAAACTTCTCTGTAATATTTTAAGTTTCAAATTTCTTGTTAGAAATTCAAAAAATTTCTAACAAGATTTCTTGTTAGAAATCTTGTTTCTGAAAATACTGAATTTTCTTTCCTTTGATGTATAAAAGCAGTTGCTTTTTCAAAAAAAAAAAGTACATGTGAAATGTGAGTGGGCTTTTATACTATCTTGGTTTAAATTAGAAAGGTACAGAGAGAAAAATACCAAAAGATAACTGTCATGTAGATTATTCAATTAGTTCATTTTATATTTTCTTTTTTCCTCTCTAAAGAACAAGTAGAAAATAAATCTTTGGCATTCCAAGGATGATTATAAAGTGTAACCTCCATCATCAGATCACCTAGATAAACATCGCTTGGTATTATAATGTGTCTGTGTGTTAGTTGCGCAGTCATGTCCAGCTCTTTGTGACACCAGGGGATCTTCCCAACTCTTGGATTGAACCTGGGTCTCCTGCATTGCAGGTAGGTTCTTTATCATCTGAGCCACCAGGAAAGCTCCGACATTATAATAAAGGCAGTACATAATGTTGTTCCAAAGATCAGCTGAAAAGCTGGAGTTTTCATCAGTGGCCGTGATGAAAGCTCCTCATGATTTGACTGTAGTTGAAACCTCAAAGACTTATACACTGAGCAACAATGAAGATACTGTATTATCAACTAGGATTATAGTAAAACACCACAAACAAAAATCCCTTTCAGCTCACAAAAGAAATGTTTATCACAAGGAAGAAGAAGTGACTGCTTGATTTAAAAAGCAATCATAGAGAATATTTTTAGTAAATATAAACTATCTCCACCCTACCCTAGAAGATGTTAAAACCACATAGAAAAATGTCTAAAGGAAATACAATAAGCTCACAGATGAAAAACCATTTATAGGATCCATTTTAGGATGTGCACTTTGCTAAATGATCTGCAAAATTAGAAAAAGTGATTCATTGTAGAGATGCATTATCTGAAGAGTACACAGTGTCCAGAAGTTCTGTTGCTTCTTTTATCATAATCAGTGTAATGTTTGCTTTAGTAAGGATGGGAAGTTATTTAAAGGAGGAGGAGGAGAAGGTAAAAAGCTACAGAACTAGTATTAAGAAGCAAAAGCAACAGTATTCATTTCACAGTGTGGCAGGGGGATTATTAAAATACATCCTTCAGCTAACATAGAAAAATTAAAAATCTCATTAAGCCTGGAAAAAAAGGTTGTTTCCACAAACCATGTGCTCTCTCAATACCATTAATAGCTGTTTAAATTTGGCTCATGAAAAAGCTAAAGTTGTATTTCTCATATGCCACTACGCATGTCAGTAATTCTGCAAAGTTTTGCCACTTTTGTTTCATGCACACTTGTGTCAACAATTTGTAAGAGTGGTTCTTGTCATTTTATGTTTCAGTAAATCTGATGTACATGTTATTCTCCCATCAGTGACAGTGACTCACTAATCACGAAATCTTTTCTAAGAGACCGTGTTAGGTGCTAGCACCCCTCTCTAATGGAAAGTTTTTTTAAAAAAATATTTAGTTAATTAACAATGTTGTGTTAGTTTCAGGCATAAGTTATACATACATATATATCTATTCATTTACAAGTTCTTTTCTTGTTTAGGTTATTGGAGAATGTTGGGCATAGTTCCTTTGCTGTACAGCAGGGTCTTCTTGATTATCTATTTTAAAAATTGTGATGTGTATATGTCAATCCCAAGCTCCCAATTTATCCCCTCTGCCATATTTCCCCTTTGGTAACCATAAATTTGTTTTCTAAGTCTGTGAGTCAGTTTCTATTTTGTAAATAAGTTTATCGTTTTTTTACATTCCAGATATAAGTAATATCATATAATATTTGTCTTTTTCTCTCTGGCTTCACTTTGTGTGATAATCTCCAGGTTGACTCATGTTGCGGCAAAAAACATTGTTTCATTCTTTTTAATGGCTGAATAATATTTCATTGTATATATGCCATGAATCTTCTGTATCCATTCATCTGTTGATGGAGACAAATATTATACGATATGCTTATATCTGGAATCTAAAAAAATGATAAACTTATTTACAAAATAGAAACTGACTCACAGACTTAGAAAACAAATTTATGGTTGCTATGCTATGCTATGCTAAGCCACTTCAGTCGTGTCCAACTCTGTGTGACCCCATAGACGGCAGCCCACCAGGCTTCCCCGTCCCCGGGATTCTCCAGGCAAGAACACTGGAGTAGGTTGCCATTTCCCTCTCCAATGCATGAAAGTGAAAAGAGAAAGTGAAGTCGTTCAGTCATGTCCGACTCTCAGCGACCCCATGGACTGCAGCCTACTAGGCTCCTCCATCCATGGGATTTTCCAGGCAAGAGTACTGGAGTGGGGTGCCATTGCCTTCTCCTAAATTTATGGTTACTAAAGGGGAAATATGGCAGAGGGGATAAATTGGGAGCTTGGGTTTGATATATACACATCACTATTTTTAAAATAGATAACCAAGAAGACCCTGCTGTACAGCAAAGGAAATATGCCCAACATTCTCCAATAACCTAAACAAGAAAAGAACTTGTAAATGAATAGATACATATGTATGTATAACTTATGCCTGAAACTAACACAACATTGTTAATTAACTAAATATGTTTTTAAAAAACTTTCCATTAGGGAGGGGTTCTAGCACCTAACATGGTCTCTTAGAAAAGATTTCGTGATTACTTAGTGAGTCACTGTCACTGATGGGAGAATAACATGTACATCAGGTTCACTGAAACATAAAATGACAAGTACGAAATGCAGTACTTGGATGCAGTCTCAAAAATGACAGAATGATCTCTGTTCGTTTCCAAGGCAAACCATTCAATGTCACAGTAATTCAAATCTATGCCCCAACCAGTAACGCCAAAGAAGCTGAAGTTGAAGGGTTCTATGAAGACCTACAAGACCTTTTAGAACTAACACCCAAAAAGGATGTCCTTTTCATTATAGGGGACTGGAATGCAAAAGTAGGAAGTCAAGAAACACCTGGAGTAATAGGCAAATTTGGCCTTGGAACACGGAATGAAGCAGGGCAAAGACTAACAGAGTTTTGCCAAGAAAATGCACTGGTCATAGCAAATACCCTCTTCCAACAACACAAGAGAAGACTCTATACATGGACATCACCAGATGGTCAACACCGAAATCAGATCGATTATATTCTTTGCAGCCAAAGATGGAGAAGTTCTATACAATCAGCAAAAACAAGACCAGGAGCTGACTGTGGCTGAGACCATGAACTCCTTATTGCCAAATTCAGACTGAAATTGAAGAAAGTAGGGAAAACCACTAGACCATTCAAGTATGACCTAAATCAAATCCCTTATGATTATACAGTGGAAGTGAGAAATAGATTTAAGGGCCTAGATCTGATAGAGTGCCTGATGAACTATGGAATGAGGTTCCTGACATTGTACAGGAGACAGGGATCAAGACCATCCCCATGGAAAAGAAATGCAAAGAAGCAAAATGGCTGTCTGGGGAGGCCTTACAAATAACTGTGAAAAGAAGAGAAGTGAAAAGCAATGGAGAAAAGGAAAGATATAAACACCTAAATGCAGAGTTCCAAAGAATAGCAAGAAGAGATAAGAAAGCCTTCTTCAGTGATCAATGCAAAGAAATAGAGGAAAACAACAGAATGGGAAAGACGGGATCTCTTCAAGAAAATCAGAGATACCAAAGGAACATTTCATGCAAAGATGGGCATGATAAAGGACAGAAATAGTATGGACCTAACAGAAGCAGAAGATATTAAGAAGAGGTGGCAAGAATACACAGAAGAACTGTACAAAAAAGATCTTCACGACCCAGATAATCACGATGGTGTGATCACTGACCTAGAGCCAGACATCTTGGAATGTGAAGTCAAGTGGGCCTTAGAAAGCATCACTACGAACAAAGCTAGTGGAGGTGATGGAATTCCAGTGGAGCTATTCCAAATCCTGAAAGATGATGCTGTGAAAGTGCTGCACTCAATATGCCAGCAAATTTGGAAAACTCAGCAGTGGCCACAAGATTGGAAAAGGTCAGTTTTCATCCCAATCCCAAAGAAAGGCAATGCCAAAGAATGCTCAAACTACCGAACAATTGCACTCATCTCACACGCTAGTAAAGTAATGCTCAAAATTCTCCAAGCCAGGCTTCAGCAATATGTGAACTGTGAACTTCCAGATGTTCAAGCTGGTTTTAGAAAAGGCAGAGGAACCAGAGATCAAATTGCCAACATCCGCTGGATCATGGAAAAAGCAAGAGAGTTCCAGAAAAATATCTATTTCTGCTTTATTGACTATGCCAAAGCCTTTGACTGTGTAGATCACAATAAACTATGGAAAATTCTGAAAGAGATGGGAATACCAGACCGCCTGATCTGCCTCCTGAGAAATCTGTATGCATGTCAGGAAGCAACAGTTAGAACTGGTCATGGAACAACAGACTGGTTCCAAATAGGAAAAGGAGTACGTCAAGGCTGCATATTGTCACCATGTTTATTTAACTTATATGCAGAGTACATCATGAGAAATGCTGGACTGGAGGAAACAGAAGTTGGAATCAAGATTGCTGGGAGAAATATCAATAACCTCAGATATGCAGATGACACCACCCTTATGGCAGAAAGTGAAGAGGAACTCAAAAGCCTCTTGACAAAAGTGAAAGTGGAGAGTGAAAAGGTTGGCTTAAGGCTCAACATTCAGAAAACGAAGATCATGGCATCTGGTCCCATCACTTCATGGGAAATAGATGGAGAAACAGTGGAAACAGTGTCAGACTTTATTTTTCTGGGCTCCAAAATCACTACAGATGGTGACTGCAGCCATGAAATTAAAAGACGTTTACTCCTTGGAAGGAAAGTTCTGACCAACCTAGATAGCATATTCAAAAGCAGAGACATTACTTTACCAACAAAGGTCCATCTAGTCAAGGCTATGGTCTTTCCTGTGGTCATGTATGGATGTGAGAGCTGGACTGTGAAGAAGGCTGAGTGCCGAAGAATTGATGCTTTTGAACTGTGGTGTTGGAGAAGACTCTTGAGAGTGCCTTGGACTGCAAGAAGATCCAACCAGTCCGTTCTGAAGGAGATCAATCCTGGGATTTCTTTGGAAGGAATGATGCTAAAGCTGAAACTCCAGTATTTTGGCCACCTCATGCGAAGAGTTGACTCATTGGAGAAGACTCAGATGCTGGGAGGGATTGAGGGCAGGAGGAGAAGTGGATGACAGAGGATGAGATGGCTGGATGGCATCACTGACTTGATGGGTGTGAGTCTGAGTGACCTCCGGGAGCTGGTGATGGACAGGGAGGCCTGGCGTGCTGCGGTTCATGGGGTCGCAAAGAGTCCGACACGACTGAGCGACTGATCTGATCTGATCTGAAAATGACAAGAACCACTCTTACAAATTGTTGACACAAGTGTGCATGAAACGAAAGTGGCAAAACTTTGCAAAATTAACTGACATGCGTAGTGGCATATGAGAAATACAACTTCAGCTTTTTCACGAGCCAAATTAAACAGCTATTAATGGTATTGAGAGAGCACATGGTTTGTGGAAACAACCTTTTTTTCCAGGCTTAATGAGATTTTTAATTTTTATATGTTAGCTGAAGGATGTATTTTAATAATCCCCCTGCCACATTGCGAAATGAACACTGTTGACACTGCCTTTTGCTTCTTGATACTAGTTCTGTAGCTTTTTTCTTGGTACTAGTATCAAGAAGCAAAAGGATTGCATTGAATCTGTAGATTGCCTTGGGTAGTATACATAGTTTCACAATATTGATTCTTCTAATCCAAGAACGTGATGTATATTTCCATCTGTTTTTTAATATTATATTTCTTTAATTGTTGTATTATAGTTTTTGAAGTACAGTTTTTTTGCCTCCTTGTTGTTGTTGTGATAAGAGTCACTCATGTCTGACTCTTTGTGACTCCATGGACTGTAGCCCACCAGGTTCCTCTGTCCATGGAATTTTCCAGGCAAGAATATTGGAGCAGGTTGCTGTTTCCTGCTGAAGTGGAAAGGTTTCCAGTGGGATCTTCCTGACCCAGGGATCTAACCTGCCTCTCTTGCATATCCTGCTTTGGCAGGTGGATTCTTTACCATTGCTCCACCTGGGAAACCTAGGTTTATTCCTAAGTATTTTATTTGATGTGATGGTAAGTGGGATAGTTTCTTTAATTTCATTTTCTGATCTTTTTTGTTAGTGTATAAAAGTGCAAGAGATTTCTGTGTATTAATTTTGTATCCTGCAAATTTACTAAGTTAGTTAATGAACTATAATAGTTTTCTGGTAGCATCTTTAATATTATCTATGTATAGTAGTAGCATGTAATCTGCAAATAGCAACAGTTTTACTTCTTTTCCAATTTGGATTCTTTTTATTGCTTCTCTGATTGCCAAGGCTAACACTTTAAAACTATGCTGGTAAGTGGTGAGAATGGACATCCTTGTCTTGTTCCTGATCTTAGAGGCAATGCTTTCAGCTTTTCACCATTGAGAATGATGGTAGCTGTGGGTTTGTTATATATAGCCTTTATTATGTTGAAGTAAGTTTCCTTTATGACCACTTTCATAGAGTTTTTATCATAAATGGGTGTTGAATTTTGTCAAAAGATTTTTCTGCATCTATAGAGATGATATGACTTTTATTCTTGAATTTGTTAATGTGGTATATCACACTGATTCATTTGTGGATATTGAAAAATGCCTGCATCCCTGGGATAAATTCCACTAGTCATGGTGTATGATCCTTTTAATGTACAATACAGTACATTCAGTTTGCTAATATTTTGTTGAAGGCTTTTTGTGTCTATGTTTATCAGCAATACTGGCCTGTAATTATCTTTTTGTGGTATCTTTCTCTGGCTGTGGTAACAGGGTGACAATGGCCTCACAGTTTGGGACTCCTCCTTACTTTGCAATTTTTTGGAATAGTTTCAGAAAGATAGTTGTTAACTCTTCTCTAAATGTTTGATAGAATTTGCCTCTGAGGCCATCTGGTCCTTTCCTGGACTTCGGTTTGTTGGAAGTTTTTAAGTCACAGTTTCAATTTTAGTACTTGTGACTGGGCTGTTAATATTTTATATTTCTTCCTAGTTCATTCTTGGGGGATTGTACCTTTCTAAGAATTTGTCCATGTCTTCTAGGTTGTCCGCTTTATTGTCATACAGTTGCTTGTGGCCGTCTCTTATGATCCTTTGTATTTTTGCAGTGTCCATTGTAACTTCTTGTTTTTTATTTCTAATTTTCATGACTTTCCACTCATTCATTTTTCATGATGAGTCTAGCTAAAGGTTTATCAGTTTTGTTTATCTTTTCAATGAACAAGCTTTTAGTTTCATTGATCTTTTCTATTCTTCATCTTTATTTCATTCATTTCTGCTTTGATCTTTATGATTTCTTTCCTTCTACTAACTTTGGTTTTTGCTTGTTCTTCTTTAGTTACTTTAGGTTATTTATCTGATATTTTTCGGGTTTCTGAGCTTGTGTTAGTCTAATCTTCGCTCTTAGAACTGTTTTTGCTGTGCCCCATAAGTTTTGGATTGTCACGCTTTCATTTTCCTTTGTCTCTAGGTATTTTTTTTAACTTCCTCTTTGATTTCTTCAGTGATCTATTAGTTGTCTAGTAGCATATTGTTTAGCCTCCACTTGTTTGTGCTTTTTACAGTTTTTTTTTTTTTTTTTGTAGTTGATTTCTAATCTCCTAGCATGTGGTCAGAAAAGATGCTTGATATGATTTCAATTTTCTTAAATTTACTGAGACTCAATTTGTGGCTGTGCATGTGATCCATCCTGGACAATGTTCTTGGTGCATTTGAGAACATGTTTGCTTTTGGATGGAATGCTCTACAAATATCAATTAAGTCCATCTAATCTAATGTGTCATTTAAGGCCTGTGCTTCCTCATTAATTTTCTTCTTTTAAAAATGTATTGGGTTGCACTGAGTCATCATTGCTATGCATAGGCTTTCTCTAGTTGTGATGAGTAAGGGCTCCTCTTCATTGTGGTGCATGGTCTTCTCATTGTGGTGGCTTCTCTTGTTGCAGAGCACAGGCTCTAGGGCATGTGGGCACATAAGCTCGGGAGCTGTGACTCATGGGTCCTAGAGTGCACAGGCTGAGTAGTTGTGGAGCATGTGGTGCACGCTCCAAAGCATGTGAAATCTTCCCGGACCAAGGATCACACCCGTGTCCCCTGCATTTGCTAGTGAATTCTTATCTACTGTGCCACCAGGGAAGTCTTACTCATTGGATTTTCTGTCTGGATGATCTGTCCATTGATGAAAATGGAGTGTTATAAATTCCCCCACTATTATTGTGTTACTGTTGATTTCTCCTTTTATGGCTGTTAGTCCAGTGGGAAGTTGAGAAGGGACTTCAGTTTAACACCTTCCTCAGAGAATTCTGACACAGCCCCCCAGGGGTTATAGAACCCTTACTGTTTTGAGAATCTGTAATCTTTGAATAAGGACTTCACAGATGGCGCTAGTGGTAAAGAACCTACCTGCCAATACAGGAGACAAAAGAGGTGTGGGTTTGATCCCTGGGTCAGGAAGATCCCCTGGAGAAGGGCATGGCCACCCACTCCAGTATTCTTGCCTGGAGAATTCCACAGACAGAGGAGCCTGGCAGGCTACAGTCCATAGAGCTGCACTGAGTCAGACATGACAGAAGTGACTTAGCACGCATGCAGTCTTTGGATAAAGACAAAAATCTATGTATTTACTTCATGCCAGGTTAACAAACTTCAAGAACATGGCGACTATGGGCTACATTCACATGGCATTCATGATCCTACATTTGGTAGAGCTTTGAGGGATAGCTATGTTTGTCTGTCTATCTCTCGCTCTATTTTTCCTTGTAGCAAGGAAAGGGTTATCCCTATTCACCACTTGGTTGTGATCACCAGCCTAAGAAGGCTGTCCAGGGGGTAAGGGTCTGGTCTGGCCGCAGGATAGAGAGTTTCACTTTGGTATATTTGCTCAGCAATTCTAACCAAAAATAATAAACCAACAATCAAAGTCATATGTTTACAGTAGTATTAATTGGAGTCTCAGGTCCAAGTAAATAATCTAGACCTTTTACTCAGATGGTTGGCTCATAGGAAGGTGGAAGGAAGAGGTCAGGCCAAATTTGACTGTGAACATATTCACTAGCACCTGAAACAATGAGCTTTAGTAATCAAACAACTGCTGCCTGACTATCTTTCTGTCCCAATGAGGGAAAACTATATGACAATGCAATCTCCTTATAGATAGGTGTCATTATCCCACCAGTGGATGCTGGTTCCCTCTCCCTATTTAGAATCTAGGTATTTCTTTCCGCAGGTGCCAGGAGTGGTGGCTGCAAATGGTTCACACCTAAGCCCCTCTCCAGGAATCATCCTTGACCTAAGATTGTCTCCTTTCCTAAGAGGAGGTGAAGAGCAGCCCCCACACTACACAGGGCCAGGAGGAGGGTGAAACAAAGTGAGAAATAAGCCTCGATGCTAGATTTAATAGAGTGTCAAAAACCTCAGAAATCAAGATAAATGATATTTTAAGGCACTATTTCTAAAAATCAAGAATGAAAAGAATCCATACTACTCAAAATATCATAATTTTAAATAGAGACAGTATCAGTAATAACTGATTCCTCCTTTTACCTGCTGCTGCTGCTAAGTCGCTTCAGTCGTGTCCGACTCTGAGCGACTCCAATATAACCCTGAACAGCTCTGTTACTTTTTTTTTTTTCTTCCCTTTTTCTGAGTGGGGGAACCGCACCACATGACTTGTGAAACCTTAGTTCCCTCACCAGGAATCAAACATAGGCCTTTGGCAGCAAGAGTGTGGAGCCCTAACCACTAGTGTGAAAATGTTAGTTGCTCAATCATGTCTAATTCTTTGCGACCCCATGAACTGTAACCCACTAGGTTCCTCTGTCCATGGAATTCTTCAGGCAAGAATACTGGACACCTTTCCCTTCTCTAGGGATCTTCCCAACCCAGGGATTGAACGTGGGTCTCTGGCATTGCAGGCAGATTCTTTACCATCTGAGCCACCAGGGAAGCCTATAACTACTAGACCACCAGGGAATTCCCTTACTTATTCTGTCTTTATTCAATATGTTCATTACACAATTTTGCATTAGTTCAGATTTTTTAAAAATAGTGCAATGAAATATTATTTACCTCAGTTGCTGAGTTTTTTGGCACCCCTAAATTTTGTCCTTGCGGCGAGGACCTCCCTCGACTCACCCTAGTTCAAGCCATGGTAGGTGGTATCAATACCTCGCTTGTTTGCCCCACAGGGAGACAATGCTGAAGGGTCACCTAGCACCACAGTCCCTGTGGACTCAACTGAGACCTGTCTTGTGACTTCATCCCAGTCCAGTCCTGCTTCCCTCAATCCCACAACAGTGTTATCCTCAGGAGGACACCTGCAGGCAAGTCTCTGAGTCTTTTTTCCTAAAATATCCCAGAGGACAGGTGACAGTGGAAGCTCAGAGAGGCTGAGGGACTTGCCCAAGTGCTCAGAATTCCTAAGTGGTGGAAATGAGAACCCAGGTTAGTATAATTGAATGCCAGTGCTCTTCATTGTAACATCCTATGGTTCTAGACCAGGGTTTGGGACAAGAGTCAAGTAAGCCAAGTTCAAACCCAGACACTAACAACCCCCATGCACTCTTCTACTGAAATTCCTAATTATGGACTGGAAATCATGCTTTCTGATTTTCATGAAGTAAGCCTCTGATTGTCAGACCATGTGGCAGGCAGAAAAATCCACCTCCACCCTTCCAAGATACCAATATCCTACCCTAAAACCTACGAATATGTTAGCTTACATGACAGAAGGGACTTTGTAGATGTGGTCAAGTTAGGGATCTTGAGATGCGGAGATTATTGCCTTGGCGCATGGGCCCAACATAAACACGAGGGTTCTTACTAGGGCAAGGAGGAGGCAGGAAAGTCAGAAAGAGATGTGATGATAGAAGCAAAGGTCAGTCACGTGACCATGGGCCAAAGAACTCATGCAGTCTCCAGAAGCTGGAAATATCAAGGAACAACTCGCCTAGAGCCTCCCAAAAGAAACACAGCTCTGCTACCACCTTGATTTTAAACCCTTACTTAGGACTTGTTTTAGACTTCTGACTTTACATAAGTGTAAGAAAATCAATGTGTGTTGTTTCAAGCCCTCAGTTTGTGGCGATTCGTTACTACAGCAATAGGAATCTCATAGACTCCTAAGGCATGGCTTTTGCCCTGACATCATGGCATCACTCACATCACTCTGAGTTGTCATGGATCCCAAACAGAAATTAGACAGAACCACAGAGGAATCTGATAACGTCTTCTCGGTTGTATAACATTTTTTAAATTAAAAAAATAACTTGAATGTGTGGAAGGATTGATGATCTGTTCCGACTCCAGATGGTCCAACTCTCCTGGTGACAGATGGAAGTCCAGGACAGGCAGCACCCATCGATCCACATGAAAGGAGGGGAATGACTGATGTAACAAGGCCAGCATGATACAAGAACTCTTCAAAGCACACTTTTTACTTCTCTGATTCTTAAAAGATACCTTTTGGTTGAACTGTGGATATTCCTTTCCTATTGCAATTTTAGTTCAGAACCAATTGCTCTGTATTTCTTCTTTCCTTGCTTTACTCACAGAGATAAGAGTTTAAGATCCTCCTGCTATTTGAGCAAAAGTAGACATTTTGTTATTCTTGTCATTGCTTAGATTTGGGGTCTGAAGTGCTATCAAGATTTAACATGAAAATCTGAATACTGAAGAGATTTTCTTTTTTAGATTAGTTATATGAAAGAGGGCTTCTTCGGTGGCTCAGATGGTAAAGAAGCTGCTTGCAATTCAGGAGACCCAGGTTTGATCCCTGGGTCAGGAAGACCCCCTGGAGAAGAAAATGACAACCCACTCTAGTATTCTTGCCTGAAAAATCCCATGGGCAGTGGAGCCTGGCAGGCTACAGTCCATAGGGGTCACAAAGGGTTGGACACAACTGAGTGACTCACACTTTCACTTTCTTTCAGATGAAAGAGGACAAAATACTTTGCCTAGAAGCCAACACGAGAGAATTTGGGGCATCAGGAAAATATCTTGAACAGAAACAGAAAAGAGCAGGGCTTCACTGTAGGCAAGGAAGGGGTTCTAGGATGGGGACAGACAGGAAGAGAGAGGAGATCCCGTGTGTATATATGAGTAGGGGTTCTTTTTGTTGTTTAGTTGCTCAGTCCTGACCGACTCTTTGCAACTCCATGGACTGCCGCATGCCATGCTTCCCTGTCCTTCACTATGTCCCAAAGTTTGCTCAAACTCATATCCATTGAGTCGATGATGCCAGCCAACCATCTCCTCCTCTATTGCCCCCTTCTCCTCCTGCCCTCAATCTTTCCCAGCATCAGGGTCTTTTCCAGTGAGTTAGCTCTTCACATTACAGAGAAGGCAATGGCACCCCACTCCAGTACTCTTGCCTGGAAAATCCCATGGACAGAGGAGCCTGGTAGGCTGCAGTCCATGGGGTCTCGAAGAGTTGGACATGACTGAGCGACCTCACTTTCACTTTTCACTTTCATGCACTGGAGAAGGAAATGGTAACCCACACGAGTGTTCTTGCCTGGAGAATCCCAGGGACGGGGGAGCCTGGTGGGCTGCCGTCTATGGGTCGCACAGAGTCAGACACGACTGAAGCGACTTAGCAGCAGCAGCAGCAGCAGCTCTTCACATCAGATGGCCAAAGTATTGGAGCTTCAGCATCAGTCCTTCCAATGAATATTCAGGGTTGATTTTCTTTAGGATCAACTGGTTTGTTCTCCTTGCAGTCCATGGGACTCTCAAAAGTCTTCTCCAGCACCACAGTTCAAAAGCATCAATTCTTCGGTGCTCAGCTTTCTTTATAGTCCAACTTTCACATCTATACATGACTACTGGAAAACTATAGCTTTCTCTATAGAGAGCTTTGTTGGCAAAGTGGTATTTCTGCTTTTTAATACACTGTCTAGGTTTGTTATAGCTTTTCTTCCAAGGAACAAGCATCTTTAAATTTCATGGCTGCAGTCACCATCCACAGTGATTTTGGAGCCCAAGAAAATAAAATTTCTCGCTGTTTCCGTTGTTTCCCCATCTATTTGCCATTAAGTGATGGCAATGGATGCAGTGAACTTCTCTTTTTTGAATGTTGAGTTTTAAGCCAGTTTTTTCAGTTTTTAAGTTTTCACTCTTTCACTTTCATCAAGAGGCTCTTTAGTTCTTCACTTTCTGCCATTAGGGTGGTATCATCTGCATATCTGAGGTTATTGATATTTCTCTCGGCAGTCTTGAATCCAGCTTCTGCTTCATTCAGCCTGGCATTTCACATGATATACTCTGCATAGAATTTAAATAAGCAGGATAACAATATACAGCCCTGATGCACTCCTTCCCCAATTTTGAACTAGTCTGTTGTTCCATGTCTGGTTCTGTTTCTTCTTGACCTGCATACAGGTTTCTCAGGAGGCAAGTAAGGTGGTCTGGTATTTCCATCTCTTTAAGGATTTTCCAATTTGTTGTGATTCATACAACAGCATAGTCAATGAGGCATAAGTAGATGTTTTGGAACTCCCTTGCTTTGTCTATAATCCAACGGATGTTGGCAATTTGATCTTCAGTTCCTCTGTCTTTTCTAAATCCAGCTTATACATCAGGAATTTCTTGATTCATGTACTGCTGAAGCCTTGCTTGAAGGATTTTGAACATAACTTTCCTAGCATGTGAATGAGTGCAAGTATATGGTAGTTTAAACATTCTTTGGCATTGCTCTTTTTGGGGATTGGAATGAAAGCTGACCTTTTCTAGTTCTGTGGCTACTGCTGAGTTTTGTAAATGTGCTGATCTATTGAATGCAACACTTTAACAGCATCATCTTTTAGGATTTGAAATAGCTCATCTGGAATTCCATCATCTCCACTAGCTTTGTTTGTAGTAATGTATCCTAAGGACCACTTGACTTCACACTCCAGGATGTCTGGATCTAGGTGACTGATCACATCATCATGGTTATCTTAATGACCTTAATTTGGTCATTAAGGCATTTTTGCAGAGAAGGCAGTGGCACCCCACTCCAGTACTCTTGATTGGAAAATCTCATGGATGGAGGAGCCTGGTAGGCTGCAGTCCATGGGGTCGCTAAGAGTCGGACACGACTGAGCGACCTCACTTTCACTTCCATGCATTGGAGAAGGAAATGGCAACCCACTCCAGTGTTCTTGCCTGGAGAACCCCAGGGACGGGGGAGCCTGGTGGGCTGCCATCTATGGGGCCGCACAGACTTGGACACGACTGAAGTGATTTAGCAGCAACAGCAAGGCATTTTTGTACAGTTCTTCTGTGTATTCTTGCAACTTCCTCTTAACCTCTTTTTCTTCTGTTAGGTCCTTTCTGTTTCTGTCTTTTATTGAGCCCATCTTTGCGTGAAATGTTCCCCCTTGTATCTCTAATTTTCTTGAACAGATCTTTAGTCTTTCCCATTCTATTGTTTTCCTCTATTTCTTCATTCACTTAAGAAGGCTTTATTTTTCCTTGCTATTCTTTGGAATTCTGCATTCAGATGGGTGTATCTTTGCTTTTCTCCTTGGCCTTTGCTTGTCTGCTTTTCTCAGCTATTTGTAAGGCCTCCTGAAACAACCATTTTGCTTTTTGCATTTCTTTTTCTTGGGGATGGTTTTGATCACTGCCTCCTGTTCAGTGTTATGATCTTCCATCCATAGTTCTTCAGGCACTCTATCAGATCTAATCCCTTGAATCTATTTATCACTTCCATTGTATAATCATATGCTAAGTCACTTCAGTCGTGTCCGACTCTGTGTGACCCCATAGACGGCAGCCCACCAGGCTTCCCTGTCCCTGGGATTCTCCAGGCAAGAACACTGGAGTGGGTTGCCATTTCCTTCTCCAATGCATGAAAGTGAAAAGAGAAAGTGAAGTCGCTCAGTCATGTCAGACTCTTAGCGACCCCATGGACTGCAGCCTACCAGGCTCCTCCGCCCATGGGATTTTCCAGGCAAGAGTACTGGAGTGGGGTGCCATTGCCTTCTCCATGTATAATCATAAGGGATTTGATTTAGGTCATACCTGAATGGTCTAGTGGTTTTTCCTACTTTCTTCAATTTAAGTCTGAATTTTGCAATAAGCAGTTCATGATCTGAGCCATAGCCAGCTCCCAGTCTTATTTTGCTGACTGTATAGAGCTTCCCCATCTTTGGTGGCAAAGAATATAATCAATGTGATTTCAGTATTGACCATCTGGTGATGTACATGTGTAGAATTATCTCTTGTGTTGTTGGAAGAGGGTATTTGCTATAATCAGTGTGTTTTCTTGGCAAAACTCTGTTATCTTTTGCCCCGATTCATTTTGTACTCTAAGGCCAAATTTGCTTATTACTCCAGATACCTCTTGACTTCCTATGTTTGCAATCCCAGTACCCTATGATGAAAAGGACATCTTTTTTTGGTATTAGTTCTAGAAGGTCCTGTAGGTCTTCATAGAACTGTTCAACTTCATCTTCTTCAGCTTTAGTGGTTGGTGTATAGACTTGGATTACTGTGATGCTGAATGGTTTGCTTGGAAACAAACTGAGATCATTCTCCCCTTTTTGAGACTGCACCAAGTACTGCATTTGGGACTGTTTTGTTGACTATTAGGGCTACTCCAATTTTTCTAAGGGATTCTTGCCCACAGTAGTAGCTATAATGGTCATCTGAATTAAATTTGTCCATTCTGGTCCATGTTAGTGCATTGATTCCTAAGATGTTGATATTCACTCTTGCCAACTCCTGTTGCACCAATTCCAATTTACCTTGATTCATGGACCTAACATTCCAGTTTCCCATGCAGTATCATTCTTTACAGCATTGGTCTTTACTTTCACTACCAGACACAACTGGCTGTTGTTTCCACTTTGGCTCAGCCTCTTCATTCCTTGTGGTGCTATTTCTCTGCTCTTCTCCAGTAGCATATTGGACCCCTACCAACCTAAAAGGCCCATCTTTCAGTGTCATATCTTTTTGCATTTTCACACTGTTCATGGGGTTCTCAAGGCAAGAATGCTGAAGTGGTTTGCCATTCCCTTCTCCAGTGGACCATGAGGAGGGGGAGTGAGGGAAAGGGGGTAAGGGGAGGTGGTTATAGCTATGCAGGTGGGACCTTGAGCAACCTTGCAATATTCTTGCCCAGGTGTGTGCTCACAAGCTATAGTTCTACTCATGGGAGCAGAGACATCATTCGGAAATCTTAGCTTTTATCCAAATGTGCATCTCCTGTCCCTGAGGGCTCAGTTAGCTGTTTCTTGCTTTTTGCTTCTCCTCAAGTTTTCACTCCATCAGCTAACATCTTGTTTGGGTCCTCCCTGAGAAAAGGATTCCTATTCATTTCCTTAAATTTTGCTGTGTCTCCAACTTCTTCTTACCTCACAATGCCCCAGGACATATACAAGCTCAAGAGAAAGAAAGTGGTGGGGCAGGGGTGAGGGAGTCCTGGACTTGATGGGGTAGCATAACAAACAATCCTTTGGGCCTAAATGGAGCCAGCCTGATTGATTCCCCTTCCAGCATCTCCCTGTTTTTTCCATGAGCTGGGATAGTAGTTAATGACTTCCTTTTACCTGATAATAGTATAATGTGTAAATGTAAGAGCCACCTTGCACAGAGGAAGGAATATAAAGGTCAGAAGTCTTGATTACATCGACATATTTGTAATGGCGTACTAATCAATTTGGAGAAGTAGGGGTCTTTATGGTGGCTTTCTACTTGACTTGGAAATGTACTGGCTTGGGCAGTTATCATGTTACTGAGACTCTCAGCAGTACAGTCTTCACTAATTTCCTGGTTAAACTGAAATAGTACAGCCCGGTACAGTATAAGTCTGGTAGAAAGAAAACAGGTGGAAGAATTATAATTTTGCACAAGTAATTCATCACATTGAAAATTATTTTATTAGAGTTATTTTCTCCACTTTTTAAAACTAAAATTTGTGCTATTTTGTATAGTTGGTCATCTATGCTAGTGCCTGGGTACCTTTTTTTTTTTTTTTTTTTTTTTGAATATTGGCTTAAGTACTGTGGAGGGAGAGGTGCAAAAGGATCAGATGACGTGCTTGTTGAGGAGCCTGTGGGGTTGTCTGCTCAGCAGTGTTCTGATCCATTGGGTGTGGTGGGTGACCTGTTGCACTGGGTGGCCTCCCTCCTCACCAGAGTGGGGTGGGGGCTGGGTTAAGGGACTTATACTTGAGTCTCTGCATGTGGCTAAATCTGTAATGTGGACAGGAGCAGTGAAATGTCTGTGAGAGCTGAAGAAAATGTCTGTGTATTGAGGGTTCAATTTGCCCGGTGCAGAATCGGTCTTCAGTGAGTACTGAAGTAGGTGGATACAGACACGGCCAAAGCAGCAGAGGTTGACAGTCCTGCCCGGATTTCAGTCCCTGGTTCCAGTTGCTTCCTGCTTCTTAGCTTCAGTGCTGACCTTAGTAAGCCTCATGATCCTTGGAAGTTTACTCTTAATTCAGGACATCTTATGTTGGATTCTATTTCTAGCAAACTGTGACCACTGTAAATAATGAGGAGCTTGGAAGTAACTTTGAGATAAACATGAAAAAAGGCTATAGAATTTGTTCTCTTTATATATGTGTGTATGTTTACAAGTGTGTGTGCATGTCTGCGTAGGGTCATGTGTACATGTGCATGTATATAGGTATATCTGCATATGATTTAGATAAATTCATCAGTGTCCCTGAACTCTGTGCCTTATGTCTAGAATAAAGGAGTAAGACTAAGTGCTTTGAATTGTTAACAGGTTACGTTTTCTAAGAATGATGTCAATAATTTGTTAATTAATCACCAGAAGATATTCTGTTGCCAGATAAGAGAGCCCAAGAATAGGCACTTTGATAGATCTTCTGGAAGTTTTTCTTTGGTGGTCACATGTTATTTTAACTTTGCCCATGAAAGGCAATCTCCAGTCTGAGGAATACAGTGACTGAAGGTGCTGGAAACACCTGTTTGGGTAGAATAGCAAAATTTAACTGTAAAGTAGCAGCACGACTTTTTACCCTAGAAAACTGGCCCTGGAGGCAAACTATGAGGAGTGCCATATTAGTATGGACAGAATATTGGCAGGAATGCTGCACCAAATTGGAATGCCCACAGGGTGGATAACCAGCAGTAGGCATCCCCAATTTGGCTGCCCTCTTTTTGACTGGACTTTAGTATCTATCACACATCAAACAGACTGCTGGGTGCCGCCCAGGTGTTCAGCGATGATTGAATGCTGTGTTTGAGAAGCTAAGCTCATAACACCTGCTATCAGTGTTTAACCCCCTTATCAATGCCAGGTACTTTACATATGTTTTCTTATTTCATCAGATCAGATCAGTCGCTCAGTCGTGTTCGACTCTTTGCGACCCCATGAATCGCAGCACGCCAGGTGTCAACAATTGTCTTTTCATTCCCCTTTTAAGTGTTAGGAAATTGGGACTTAAGGAATGAAAGAAACTTTCCCCAAATCACACTGATAAGTGGCAAAGGATGCAAAGTCAGGTTGTCTGACCTCAAAGCCTCAAATGCTCTACTGCTTCCCTTTTCTCAGCCATAATTGGAGGCAAGTGAGAATGGGACATTTGCTTTATACCTGATTTAACTCTGTTATAAAGACTTCACAAAACAAATTGGATCTGAATCATAATGTTCTCCTGAATAGGATCCGTAGCCTAAAAAATAAGGTTAAGCCTAGAAAATAAGGTTTGCTAAGTCATGTCCAACTCTTTGCAACCCTATGGACTATAGCCCACCTGGCTCCTCTGGCCATGGAATTTCCCAGGCAAGAATACTGCAGTGGGCTGCCACTTTCTTCTTCACGGGATCTTCCCAATCCAGGAATTGAACTCTCATTTCCTGCATTGGCAGGAGGATTCTTTACCACTGAGCCACCTGGGAAGTCCACAAAATAAGATTGTTGCTGCTGCTAAGTCGCTTCAGTTGTGTCCGACTCTGTGCGACCCCATGGACGGCAGCCCACCAGGCTCCCCCGTCCCTGGGATTCTCCAGGCAAGAACACTGGAGTGGGTTGCCATTTCCTTCTCCAATGCATGAAAGTGAAAAGTGAAAGTGAAGTCGCTCAGTCATGTCCAACTCTTCGAGACTCCATGGACTGGCAGCCTACCAGGCTCCTCCATCCATGGGAGTTTCCAGGCAAGAGTTCTGGAGCGGGGTGCCATTGCCAGATTAGGGAATCATAAATGGTTCAAAAATTGTATGTCAGTGTTGTTACAATGTGGAAATGCATGGATTTCTAGCTGTTATTTTCGCTGTGTATTTTCAGAGTGTCTGAAAAGTCAGCATATCTTATATAGCACTCATCTCAACTTGGCTCAGCTGTTCACGTGGGCTTTCCAGGCATGTGTCATTGTTCTCTCTTCTCCTATATGCCCTAAGGTAGGACACTTCTGCCACCCACTGAAGTGTACTTCTAAAAAGCTAATAGCTTAGGGAATAGCAGAGGGGTTAGGTATTTTTTCAAGTTACTGTGGAGAAAAGGGAATAGAGGAGGTTCTTCCCAGATGTCTGATTTCTAGTCAACATGCTGCTTGAGTCCCTGGTTGAACACACTTCAGCCATCCTGTGCCTAAAGGAGGAAAACACTCCCGCCTCACGTCGCTATGGTAACTGATGCTCAGCAGGCAGTTGCAGTTTCATTTAACATAACTGGCTTTTAGAACTTGAGGGGTAAGTATGCTTTCATGTAAGAGAAAGGGGACGACGAGCAATTTAATTAATGTGCTTCAATTTAACATAGGGATACAGGTCACTTTCTCTGTTTGACCGTAGCATGTATAGCTCTGTTTTATATGTGTCAGATCTAAAACATCAAAAGGTGGAATATTTCTCTCATCATGTGTGAAGTGCACAAAGTGGGCCGAAAAGGAGACAGGGGTTGTGTTGGAGCCTTTGCAAAAGGTTTTTCCACTTTATAAAACCATCTCAGCTTGAGAGTGTATAGGAGAATTGCTTCCTCTTCTCACATCCACAAAGGAGGCCTGAGAGATGGGTTGCTAGGCAACCCCACATGGAAGACTGGGGCGCTTTGAAATTAACATAGCTGACCTCCCCATCATCTCTGCAGCTCTGCTATTCAAAACTATTTTGTGAGGCCGTAGGACTCAAGAAAATAGATATAAAATGTAAATACAAAAATAAAGAATAGGGGAAATAAATCTGACTTTTTGAAGAAATGACCACAATTCACTCAATGAAAAAATGAAAAAGGCAGCAGTTTGAAAAAGCAGGTTGAGGGGAAAATGGTGTTAGTTGCCATAAACCATAAACTAGTATTTTAACAGTCTCAGAAGAAAATGTTCCTGTTTTTAGAGATGTCTATAGCTGTCATGTAAACCATCACAGCAAAGGGTCTGGAAATACCTAAGGGCAAACAAAAAATAAATCTATGTATAGTCATATATATCTACTACATATTTTATTGAGAAACAAAACACTTCATCTCTCAATCCTCAGCACAAGATGTTTTGCTTAAGCTCCAGTCTCATACTCTTTTTCCTGCCAAGACATCATTAATATGACACTGGTTGGTGTGGGAAGGTATAGTATTTATTTTGCAAGTAGATGAATATTTGGAAGGAATCTGCAAAGCTGGTTTATGGAGCAGAGCATATCCTCCTGTCATTAATAAATTATTCAGTTTGATTTTTAAAATACTTCATACCACTGGGAAATGCTTATGGTAATATTTTAAAATATGTTGTAAAATTTATAAACATTAAAACCAATCAAAATTGATGGTGGGGGAAAAGTGGGGGGAAAATCCTGAATTCTTTTCAGTACATTTTTTTTTTGTGAGTCTTAGGGTGAAGCAATTCTGAAATTATTTCCTCGATTGGAGAAATGAACAAATATGATGATGTTGTTGGCACTTAGGGTCTCACTGTGGAAGAAAGGACATGCAAATGAAAATTTGGAGAACACAGAAAGAACCCTATGGTGATAAATTGGATTTGGAAGAGTTGGTATAATTTTGTGACTTCTAAAATGTTTCAGTATGTGTGTTTTACACCTGTATATGCATGTGTATATATATATATATATATGCACATATATACGTGCATGTGTGCATACATATGCACATATACGTATGCACATGTATACATGCATATGTTTTTTATTTGCTGAAAGGGTTTAGAAGCACTTCATCCAAAGTGGCAGTGAACACACTTTGCACTAAGATCTTGATTTCTAATACATTGCCTCATTCAAGGGAAGCAGGGCTGCTTAGAGAAATGACTGACTGCAGGCTGGGACAGGGTAATTAGAAGTTGAAGCTGGGATATTTTGTTGTTAGAAATAGGAAAGTTCTTTTTAAAAAAAAAAAAACAGACAAATGGTGTGGCTTCTGCTGGCCAAATCTGAAACCATTTGCACACCAAAATAATTAAAGGCATTAATGAATTATGAACCATTGAAAAAATGGGAATTCATGAACACATATGATAGTAAATACTAGATGAATTAAATAAGTAAAAAATAATAAGGAACAGGCTCTTGCTTATAGTAAATTCTAAGGGCTGACTGGAATATTTAGAGAAAGTAGTGATATTAGAATATCTTCATTTGTAATCATCATGGTGACTATCAGATCAAGCAGGAATCATACTAATCTAGGGGAAATTTTTGAAGGAGCAGAATATTTGTATGATCTGAAAATGTCTCCTCAAAAATTGGTTATTAGTTGCAAGGGAAAAAACAACTGTATAGTAGAAAAATGTGACTTGTGGAATCAAAATTAATGTCACCAGTGAGGGCAGATGGACATGTATGTTTCCAGATGTGACACCTTGAGGACATCACTTCACTTATACAATATTATGGCCAGAAATGCTCAATTCAGAGTCAATCTCAGGGAAATATCAGACACACACAAAACACAGGAACACTCATATTTAAAAGGGGGGCAGTCAGAGAACTGTATTTTCACAAATGGCTGTTTTATAAAAGGCAGAAGGTGGCTGTGGAAATGCTCTAGATTAGACAAGACTAAAGATGTGACATGTAATATCCAATCCCAGAATGTAACTTGAGGGAAAAGATGCTGTAAGGGATTATTACTGGATCAGCTGGCAGTAAAGAGTGGTAGATTAAAAGTTTTGTATTTATCTTGGACTAACTGATGTTCATAACTGTACTGTGATTATATTGGAGAATATCCCTATTCTCAGGAAATCTGCAGTGATGTATCTAGGAGTACAGAAGCATGTATGATGTAGGCAACTTACTCTCAAAATGTTCAGAAAAAAAATTTATGCAAAGACATGTATATGTGCATGTGCAAACATATGTATAAAATTTGTATACATACAGAGATGACATAAATGATGAAGCAAATAAGGTAAAATATTAACAATATTTTAGTATCTGGATAAATGGCATGTGAGTGCTCTTTGTACTTTTCTTATTCATGGAACTTCTTTAAGTTTGAAATGATTTCCAAATGAAAAGTCTAAAAAAAAAAATCAAATTTTCTTTCTTTCTGTGGAAAAAATCTGATTTTTATTGGAACTAAAAGAATGAATATTTGCATTTTAAGAAATCTATGGCAACAGCAGTAACAATGCAAAAAGATATTACACTTAAGCGGCAGGAGAGTCACTTGTTTAGCACAGAGAAGTGACATCAGGACCCAGACGCATCTCATTGGCCCCATTTCTTCCCCTGGCATCTCTGTGGTCAGTGTTCCATCACTTTAACTTTGCTCTTGGGTGCTCTCAATATTCTGGACTTGTCCCAATCCCTGTATCCCCCTTCAACTATCCTTTGCAGTGTGTGACTTAAGTTAATGTGAAAAATTTGCCAACAGTTTTTCAAGGAAGTATATGTCAGGGAGTTTTCATTCATTGACTAGAGTAACTTCAAGTATTTAAACTGCTTAAAAAGAACATTTATGTAACCGCTTAGCATTTTAGCACATTTTTTTCCTCCAGTGTTAAGCTTAGTGTATTTTTCAAAAAAGTTTAATCTCTGTCTGTGAAACAGGACCTATTACCTATTATAAGTGAGGATACTACTACGTACTTCATAGCCCTGTTCTTAGTGTTTCAAGTGTCTTTTTTGGGGGGGAGAGGGGAAGCTTCTTACATCATTTACCAATTAAAAATAAAACTAGCCTGGCTTTGGAGCAAACAAATAGTAATTACTTTCTCAAAATATACTTGTTTCTTTAAAAACAGAGTTTCTTTTACATTGCCAAGAGAATTTTGTTTGAAGATAAAAATAACATACACACTATTTGAAAACAGCCTGGTTTAAAGATTGCCATAGACTCTAAGGTTATACCACTCGGAAGGAAGACATTTAGAACCTGCTCATTACTCAGCTTTCCTCATTTATGGGATCAAATTGCTTTTATGGGCAGCATGCCAGATTCATTTATGTGCACTGCAAGGCAGATTGTAGAGTCAAGCATTTCTCTGGAAAACATCTGGTTCTTAAGACTATTAAAAGGTGGGTAACACTTTTTTTGCTCATAACTATGATTTATGACGTTACAGTAACCCCCCTTTAATCTGGCAGGCAAACTCCCAGCAACCACAAACAGGAACCTGGAAGTAAGTGAAAAATACTTCAGAGCCCAAGGGAAACAGAGGCCCCCAAATTCCATGCATAGAAAGGAATGGTACTGCCTCTGGGTCAAAGTCCATTTTAATTATTATAAAACTGATGGAGCCAATTAGCATAAGGGCTCCTGGACCACCTTTATATATAATAACTCTTTCTACAGTGATTTTGTTCCTTTACTCTGTTTACAAAAATCACACATCCCTCTAAATTCTAATTCTTCTAAACCACCCACTGGACCCCTTTTCCTACTCAGGCTTCCCCCTCTTCTCTTATACTTTCAGTATCTACTTTCTCCCATAAATATTCCAAGATACTCTAGTATAAAAGCTCCTGTCTTAAAAAACAGAAAATAAAAAAAATCTTTTCATAAACTTCTGTAGCCATCACTCTATTGCTCCCTTACCCTCAGCCCTACAGCTGAACACTTTGCTCTCCTGTCTCTAGTTCCTCCCCTTCCATTCATCAGATCAGATCAGATCAGTCGCTCAGTCGTGTCCGACTCTTTGCGACCCCATGAACCGCAGCACGCCAGGCCTCCCTATCCATCACCAGCTCTCGGAGGTCACTCAGACTCACATCCATCGAGTCAGTGATGCCATCCAGCCATCTCATCCTCTGTCGTCCCCTTCTCCTCCTGCCCCCAATCCCTTCCAGCATCAAAGTCTTCCACTCATACTTTGTTCAAATTAGGAAGGGGTCCTCTTCCTGCAAGGGGTGCGGTTGGAGGTGTGTGACCCAGAGTGTTAGCTTCTGCTCTGCTCCCCGGTCAGTTGGGTCACCCTGCCCAGGTCTCACACCACACAACCATTGTGGTCGTGTGATTTCGCTTATTTCCTGTGGCTTCATACTAATTACATTTGATAGGATCATCATTAAAGCTGTTACTAGAATCACGGGAAGTGCAGAAAGTGGGTTTGCTTTTTTTTTTTTTTATCTAGTTTGGGCTGTGCTGGGTCTTTGTTGCTGCACGTTTTTTTCTAGTTGCGGCAAGTGAGGACTACTCTCTCGTTGCGGTGTGCAGGCTTCTCACTGCAGTGGGTTCTCTTGTCTAGGCACACAGACTTCAGTAATTGTGGCACATGGTCTCAGTAGTTGCGGTTCCTGGGCTCCAGAGCAGACTCAATAGTTGTAGGGCACAGGCTTTGTTGCTCCAAGGCATGTGGAATCGTCCTGGATCAGGAATCGAACCTGTGTCTCCTACACTGGCAGGCAGATTCTTTACCACTGAGCCACCAGGGAAGCCCTCTCGTTTATTTTCCCCTGTGGTTGCAGGAGTGCGCTCCTCACTCATTTCTATGGGGTACTCACATTTCCCTTAGCAACTTCTGGGCTCTCCTGTTATCAGTGCTGCTATCAGCACTCTCCTATTTCCATTTTCTGGCAGAGTATTTTTCTAACTGCTACTTCTTGAATCTTCTTTGACAACTGAAATAAACCAGATTAGGTTTTGTTCAAACCATTAGTAGTAAAGTGTGGGTGTTAAGAGTTGAAACAATGTCAGTGTCAGCTTTTGTTTAGTTTTTTTTTCTATTCATCTTTGAGAAAGCTATCCTTTTTTTAAAAGGAAAAAAAAAAATCCTTTTTGGTGGGGGGGGGAAAGCAGGGCGGGGTATGTGTTCATTGCAGTTAACTTCAAAAATGGCACATTTCTCATCACTGTTTCATCACGCAGACATAACTACCATTAAAAACCGCATTAGTTTGAGTAGTTGTGTGTTGTCTATGTGTATATATATCTATGCTGCTGCTGCTAAGTCACTTCAGTTGTGTCTGACTCTGTGCGACCCCACAGACGGCAGCCCACCAGGCTCCCTCGTCCCTGGGATTCTCCAGGCAAGAACACTGGAGTGGGTTGCCATTTCCTTCTCCAATGCATGAAAGTGAAAAGTGAAAGTGAAGTTGCTCAGTTGTGTCCGACTCTTAGTGACCCCACGGATTACAGCCTAACAGGGTCCTCCGTCCGTGGGATTTTCCAAGCAAGAGTACTGGAGTGGGGTGCCATTGCCTTCTCCGATATATATCTATGTTATACATCTATTTGGGTTTCACTGGTAGCTCAGCTGGTAAAGAATCTACCTGCAATGCAGGAGACCCTGGTTTGATTCCTGGGTCAGGAAGATACCCTGGAGAAGGGAATGGCCAACCAATCCGGTGTTCTGCAGAATACTGGAGAATTCCAGTCCACGGAGTTGCAGAGTTAGACATGACTGAGTGACTTTCACTTCACTATACATCTACTTATTATTATTAATCAAATTAATTTTATATGAAGTTATATTTCCTGAATTTTCACTTATTTGTAAGACACCCAGAAGTTAAAAATCTTTGAAAAAAGTTTTAAAACATGAATTGGAAAAAAAAAAATCTGAAAATGGCTTTTGATGACCACATTATCAGGTAAACTAATATATTCAACCACTTCAATTATGCTGAATGTTTTGACAATAATCATAAAACCTAAACTTTTTGCTTTTATCAGTTTTTAAACCAAAAAACCTTGAGAAAACTTCTGTCTCTTATGATGTATTTCTAAGTGAGATTTCCTGGTCAAAGGACGAAACCTTAATTCATAGTGCCAAACTGCCCTTCAGAAAGGGTGCATGGCACTTCTCCCAACAGAGGATCAATGTGCTGTTCTCCTTGCACTGTTGCCAATCTTTCACTAAAAACAAACAAAAAAATAATAGTATTTTCTACTTTATCAGCACTAGCACAGGTTACATGATCCTGTTAAAAGGCTCTTCATTTATCACCAGACCCAAACTAGGAGGTTTCCTCTCAGTTTTAACTGGTCTTTCGGTTTCCATAGTGATTCTATTATCTACCCTAGTGCAAAGTTTAACCTAGCTTCCTCAGCTGTCCATGCATAAAACCGTTCTTTCCAGAATTGCTCTAGGTTCTTGACTTTTGGAAAAGAAAGCTATTTCCTTTTGGGATCCAGTTCTTCATACTAGCTGACCTGAGGCCAAAGGACATTGAACTTACAACTGCTTCCTTATTCTGAGGGTCGAGGCATTCAAACCTCAGATTCACAGACAATTCTTTCATTCATGTTGTGTCCCTCCTTCTCCATCTTACGTGTGGACCCTAAACTCTCATTGAACATGCTATGGGAACTGATTCCTTCAAGTAGCAATTCAGTTCGACTTCCAGCTTTCCTGGATGTGTGATCTCGGGCATGTGCACAAGAAAAAACATCAGAGATTAGCAAGTGCTAAATAGAGGGTTTAAATACGGTGACAGAGTACAGACTGACGTGATGGCTACCTTATAGAGTCTCAGTGGACATGGACAGGGCCTCTGAGCAGGTGATTAATAAGCTGATAACTGAGTGAGAGAGTAAGCCTAGAGAGGGAGGCATGGAGACAGTGAGTTGGGGATTAGGGAGAGGAGAGCAGGGAGAGAATTCCAGTAGGGGAGGGAAGGGTAAGTCTGTTCAAAAACTAGATGAAGTGAGATTTATACATGTAGAGTGCAACACAATTTTCAGTTGGGGTTGGAAGAGTGAGAGAGAAAGAGGCAAGAAGGGAAGGGAGACCACGCATCAGAGTCCTGACTCCCGTGTGCCTGTGCTTCAGGGGCCTGACTGGCCCTGTCAGTCTCTCCGCTGTCCTTGCTGTCTCTTTTCTCCTGTGAAGGTTCTTCTCAGTTGCAACTACTACTTAAACCTGTTCAGTTTATAATAATAGAGCTGCTATTTATTAAGAGCCTAAGTGAGTAAGATTCATTATAGGTATTTAATTCTTAACAACCCGAGGAAAGTTATTATCCTGATATACTTTTTTATAGATGAGGAAACCAAGGCTCAGAGAGCCTATGTAACTGGAGAAAGGTGAACCATCTAGTAAGTAGCAGAGTCAAACTTTAAACCTAGGACGGTCTGGCTTCATTCCTGGCCACTGCATTATACTGCTCCTCACTCAGGCTTCTCTTTAGTAGTGTCCACATCTGTAAGAACGTTCATTCCATTCAGGTCTTATTCCTCATTACCTCGCCATCTCTGTGATAGAACACTCAGCTTCATCTGCTAGCCAGATACAGATAAGAGAATGTTTCTTACAGACACAGTCTCTCTCAGTTATGGAAAGCATCTCAATTTAGGAAAGGCTGGTGCAAAATCCAGGTTCTGACAATTTTTCTGTGAGCTTGGGCAAATTTTAGATTGAGCTTCATCTCATTACCTGAAAAATATTTTTTCTCTAGAGAGTTTATTGAGAAATAAAAGACATACTTTAAAGAAAGTTCCTAGGATAGTATCTAACAAATGGCAGAATAAGTGGCTGCTTAAGAAACAAAAACAAACTCCTCATTTTATAGATAGGAAAACAGATTTGGAAACGTCTTGCTGGGAGAGCAGATGTTGTACTTTCTTCATCCAATTTGCATGTTTCTAGCATTCTACAATGCAGGCTCATTGGAAATGCTAAGGGTATTCTGTTGTATTATGTCCTTAACAATGTCCATTTCGGTTGAAAGTTTTTTCCCCCTAAATTACAGAGAAAGATAATGTGTCACAGGGCCAGATTTTGTAAGAGAGAGATGATGATCTCTGTATCATAGGACTGTGAGGACAAAATGTAATAAGATGTGGAAGTGTTTTAACAGACATGAAATATTTCACAAATGCTCTAATTATGAAACATTTCCATGAAACACCATATCTAAAAATGATTAGAAATCAACACATAATTGGAATTAAAAGGACTCTGGAAAATTGGAGAAGTGATTTGAAATAAGAATGTAACTCAAAAGAAATAAACATGAAGTACTTTAGGAAAAGGAAGTGACTTTTAAAAACTGTTTATTGAAAATGCAGTTAAAATGGAAGACTGTGTTTATTGTATTTTTAAAACCAACTGGAAAAAGATGTAGATACACTAAAAATGATGCTAAGAATTGAGTTTATGAAGATCAGGTTTATGGTGTGCTGCTGTGCTCAGATGCTCAGCTGTGTGACCCTACTGGACTGCAGCCCACCAGGCTCCTCTGTCCGTGGGCTTCTCTAGGCTAGAATACTGGAGTGGGTTGCCATTCCCTTGTCCAGGGAATCTTCCCGACTCGGAGATCAAACCTGCATCTCTTGAGTCTCCTGCATTGGCAAGCAGGTTCTTTACCACTAGTGCCATCTGGGAAGGCTAAGTTCAATTCAGTGTGAAGAGTAAGTAACTCTCTCAGGTTGGGGGCAGGAATGCTAGGGATAGTGGGGTATGTGGTTGCTTTTTACATGGTGTGCTTCGTGAGTCCCTGCTAACTGAAAATATTCTCTACCAGGTGTCACAGTGTCTAAAGTTACACCAAAAGACCTTGTCTTTGGGCTAAGGTTAAATATTGTTATAAAGGTCTACCTATTTAATTTCAGGTACTGCTTATTTCTTAAAAGAACCTCACTGGCATTAAAAGCAGGAAGAATCAATTCAACAAAGAAGGGAAACTCACAAACACTCTTTATACTTTTCCAAAAGATTCTTCTAAGAAAGTCAGTTTCTGTAATACTATGTGTTAACATGGGTAGTTTACCCTGAATTTGCAAAACTCATCATGTGTTTTGAGTTCATAAATTTCATAAAATGTTTATTAAAAATGTTTTTTATAAATATTTACATGGAAACTTACTCAAACCTTTGAAATAACAGCATTTCACAAAAATGTTTAACAGAGACCAATAGTATTTTAAACATATTTCCTGAAAGAAACAATATCCCTTAGAAAAGATATAGGGTACTTACCTATCTAGATTTTAACAAAATATTCTTTATAGAAATGGGTTATAATCTTTATCACAGAAACACCAAATCTGCACCTAATCAAGAGAGTCAATTAAATAAACCAGCTCATTCACTTTCTCCATCGGAAGACATCCATTTAACACAGTGTTTCTCGTTATATGCAACAGCAGCCTCTGCTGGAGAAAGTATGCTTTCTAATACAAAGTATTAGCTTAAACCTATTTTGTACTGGAAGAACTCAGATTCTTTCCATTTCTTGCTTTGAAAAGTTAAAATAACTTTCAAGGTCTTAAAGATGTGCGAGCCTTATCAAGAATATCCTTTCTGATTTTGGGGTAAGTTGGATGTGCTTCAAGAACCTGCAAACACAAAATAAAACAAAAACTTAACTTATAATTCACTATCAAGAACTGGGGAGCCACAAAATTTACTAGCAATGGCATTACAGTTGAGATTACATTATAATAATATTGCAAATACAACAACACTTTTTAAAGGTGATATCTGAGATGCGACATGACGACTTATTTCTATTAACAGTAATTAGGTGAAAATGGTAAAAATGTACCACTACATGTGGAAAATAAATATAATTATTTCCTTAATAGATCAGTTATATAAAACAATTATGATCAATGATTTAAGATAATTTTAAAAATTTAGCTATTTATGCATGATATTTAACAAATCCTTAGAGATATTTTTACCCAGGAGTACACATTAGATTTACCTGGAATGATTCTGAAACATACAAATTTCCAGGTCGACTGAGTTGAAGAGTAGGGTGACAGTCATAAAGAAAGAAAAATGAAAACTCCACAAATTACTCAAATATATCACTTTAACCTTAACGTGAAATGTTGCCTTACACAGAGACTCAGTAATCAACAGCAGTCACTGGAGCCGAGCACTCCCTACAGTGACGCTGACACAGTTGTCTGGGATAAGGTGCACTACATAATTCTCTGCTAAGGTGCTTTTCTTGGAGCTCCCACCGATATTTAGTACAATGCCCTGTATGAATATCAATGGGACAATGTATATATAAAGAAATTGCCAATTCTAAAACTGCAACTCAAAAATTTATCATTTAGCAAGGGATCATTTAGTCAGAAATCAGTCGCTCAATCATGTCTGCTGCTTTGCAACCCCACAGACTATAGCCTGCTAGGTTCCTCTGTCCATAGAACTGTCCAAGCAATAAAATTGGAGTGGGTAATCATTCCCTTCTCCAGTGGATCTTCCCAACTCAGGGATCGAACTCCGGTCTCCTGCATTGCAGGCAGAGTCTTTACTGTCTGAGCCATCAGGGAAGTCCAGAAATCAATTACAGAAGTGTAACTGAATGGCTTCTAAATGACAAAAATACCTCTTTAATTTATAAATCTGAATCCTCTAATAACCAGACTTGGACACAAACATAAGAACTTCTATTCAGAACAATGACCTGGAGAATCTATAAAAATCTTCAGATATTTTCTGACTTAAAGATTAAGTTTGTTTAATATGCTTCTTGTCTAGCCTCCTCCTTTAAATTGGCAAACCTTATTTGAGGCCTAATTAAAAACATGTTTTTGATTTAAGTAAACTTTATTTTCTAAACTTTGAAAACTGGTAATTTCTTCCAGATGTATCTGATGAGGCACTGAACCAAAATAGTACATCCTCTATCTCTATTCATGTACAACTTGATATTAAACAAAAGTAGGAAATAGCACATCTGAAAAATATTAAGATATAAATTTAAGTGTTACCTGGTGACATATGTCAATTGCATCCACATATCTTTTTGCTTTTAAGTAATTAAATGCCAGTTTGTATCCTGTAAAGACAAAACCCCCAGCAATGATATAGTATTATTTATTTATAGAGCACACTGTTAGTATTACCTTTCTTGGCTTCCTCCTTGGTTTGTTCAGGCTAATATTAGAGAACTCTCAGTGCAGGGTGATAACTGTACCATGATAGAAATGATAAGATAACAGAAGGTGAAGTGATACAAAGGAGGACAGGTACCAAAGAGAATGGAGTTGGAACAAGGGACCACCGCTGGGCTAGAAGATGGCCAGCCATCCCACAAATACGATTTTGCAGCTTACAGAAAAGTCCCATTTGTCTCGGATTACAGTAAAAACTGATCACAGAGCAGTGAGTGATAACACGGCTATTCCTTTACACAGTACTGATGTACTTAACACATCAGGCAAACTGGTTCCTGAGGTTTACATTCTGTTAGGAAAGAGTGTATGTTATTTAAGTAATTATGGAAGTACGTGGATGATTTCAAAACTGAGATAAATGCTATGAAATAATGGCACAGGCCAAGAGCACTGTAATAAGAGATCTGGGGTGGGTGTCAGACAATGTGTGAAACCTGAAGGAAGAGGCATAATGTAGGCCAAGGGGGTGGGAAGAAAGAATTCTGTGTGGCAAAGAGAACTGCACATGGAGAGGCCAGTGGGAGAGGCAGACACGGCAGCCAAATGGACCTGGAGTGCAGGGGGAGCAGCGGGCAGCACAGCAGCGGGTGACTCAGAAGGCAGAGCGTTAGTCATGAGACGGCCACGTCAGCCACATGTGATGGTGAAATGGCACACTGCAAGGAGTATTTACTTAAAATCTTTAGTTATTTACTTTTGGCTGTACTGGGTCTTACTGTGCATGAGCGTTCTCTAGTACCTGCAGTGAGTGGGCTTTCTCTAGGTGTGATGAGCAGGGGCTACTCTTTAGTTGTGGTGTGTGGGCTTCTCGCTGTGGTGGTTTCTCTCGTTGTGGAGTACAGGTTCTAGGAGCGCAGGCTCAGAAGTTGTGGCGCATGGGCTTAGTTGCCCCACAGCATGTGGGATATTCCCAGACCAGGGGTTGAACCTATGTGCCCTGCATTGGCAGGCAGATTCTTAAACAGATGGACCACCAGGGAAGTCCAAATACTGACATTTTGGAAGAAAGTTTTAATACATTCTTAAATAACTGTTGTTCTAGAATAAGAATGCCAATTTCATCTCCTTAGTTTCTTTAGTAGTAAGCAAACTAAGGTGATGAAAAAGTAGATTCAATAAATAAGATACAACACAATGTAAAATAATATGTAACTAATAATACATTTTGCTTTACCACTTAAAAATATGAAAAGGAAATTTGAATGCTGCTCTTGGACTCTAATCAAAGGACCCTTGAAGAAAATTTTTAGAATTTCGAAACAATGTTTTAAAAGAATTTTTGGCTTAATGCAATCATGGTAGCAAGAAGGAAGGAAGAGAAATTATCTAAAATTCATAGTATTCAATTCACACACACACACACACACAATTAGATATGTCCAAGATGAAAACAGTATCAGAGAGGTAAACTTGATATCATTAGAAATGAATTATAAAACAGAATAATAAATAGTTTGTGACATTTAAGAAGGAAAACAAAGATGTCATGCCAAATATGGAAACTAGAATCAAAAAAACCTGGACATAACTTTCGGTTTCCAGCTTCCTGACTAGCTTTGAGCCCTTAGGCAAGTCACCGTTAGCTGTCAATTTCAAGTTTCTGCATCCAAAAATGGGGAAGATAACCCTGCTATCTCTTAATGTAAATTTAAAGATCAAATGAAACACTTGTGAAATGCTTTAAAAATTTCAGAGTACCACACAAATACTAATTTTTTTTTAAACTGTGTAAACACTAAATTAGAAGCACAAAGTTGTCATATTGAAACAAACTTGATAGATCATTTCCTTGAAAAAAAAAAAAAACTTTAGAGAGGAAATGAAGAGCTACACATGGCAAAGAACATGTGTACCACAGTTTCATTACACCTGTCAGGCTTCTAAGAATTCAACTCTGTGTAATCAGGAAAAAAAAAAAATGTGGGGAGAGAGCCTGAGCTCGTGAAAGCAAGAAAACGCAAACACAAACAGTGTAAACAGCCTAGTGACTGTCACAGAACCTGGGAACGACTGTGAAGACAGAAACATGACTGTGTTCTCCTCGTAGTGGACCTCAGTTCCTGGTGTCTTTCACAGTGACAGTGCTCAAGCTTGAAGTCTATGAAAAGAACACAACTATGATTTTTAGGATTTTCTGACAAATGAAAAAAAAATGCATCATGAACTTGGCCAGAAAGGCTGGGTGTATTGGATGCAATGATAATCTTAAAAAAGAAACTGTAAGAATTAATTGAGAGCCTCAGAGAAATGTCTTTACAGAGAAATGATCTTAAATAGAGGTCAGAGGAGCTGATAAAATCACCTATAAAGTTAAAAGAGAACACAATGAAAGAACGAGTGACCTGGAATCTATTTGCTGGTCTTTGAAGTAACAGAATATTTAAATAACTAAACTTCTAATTGCATTCCTTCTGGGGAATAAAGCATCAGAATTACATATATTTTAAAGATTTTTAAGGAATTTTCATATTACAAGCTGACTTTATTTGTAACATCAACAAAACCTGAGAAGGAAAAATACTATCTACAAATTAGTTTCTATGCTCTCAACAAGTCTAGTAAAGTAACAGACCCGAGAAAAAGTAGGGGAAGTCCTGAACTGACAGCAGTAAGTTTAAAGATGACCTATCTGACTGTAGATTAAATCTGAGTCATTACCGTGACACAGATGCTAAAAAGACAGATGTCATCCTGAGTTGAATTATTAACTATTCAATACCTCATTAAAAAAAGCTTCATTATACATACAATTCATTCTTAAATCACACAATTTTTTCATTTCTAGTAAAACAGATCAGGAGGGACATAGACAAATATGGCCTTTTCCAAACTTATTGGCCATGAAATCTAATCTCTTCACAGTCAACTCTTTTTTTTTTTTCAACTCTCTTTTTTTAAAGAAGTAACTATCAGTATCTCACCCAGTATTCCAAAGCAAGTTTGGGAAATACTATTTGAGAGTTTTCAGGAGACAGCAAGGAGGGTGAAAGACTTGAAAGCAAGTCTTGGGAAGAATGAAGAAGTGCCTGAGAACAGTCTGGAGAGAAACTGAGGAGAGACATGATGGAGTTTGCAGTTCGAGGGCCATTATGTATAAGCAGGGAAGAGCTCTGCGGGTTGCTCCAGACAACAGACAGGGCAGTGTCAATGAAGCTGATTTCAGCTCAACACAAAGAGAAGCCTGGGGGTGGGCTCCCTCCCAGCGTGGCTGTCAGTGGTCACTAAGGATATTCCAGGTGCCGCCCATCTGTTAGGGACCTTGGCGACTATCCTTCCTCAAACCAATAGTCTACCACTGGGACAGGATGATGTTTCCAGATGCTCAGGGGGAAAAAAAAGTTCCGTAGTCAACTTACTGTGGGAAACATGTTCTCTACGTGATATCCACCACAATGCATATTAGGGCTTAGAGTCTTTGAGAAGTTCTGCAGTAAAGCAACCAGCAGAACTTAATTTAATGCAATGTTTTTCTCACTTCTTTCACAAGGAACACTTTCTCCCACAGTATTACGTTTTTCAGTTACAGGGTGAAGGGAGACAAAGGGGGCAGAATTAGATTAGATGTCCTCTAAAGCAACTGAGGTCGAGTTTGAATCTCAGCAAACTATACCTAATAAATTAGTAGCTAATAATCTATTAGGAATGTAAAATTTATTTCTCAGGAATGACAAAGGATGTTGGCTGTTAATGTATATTTTGTCCTTAACAAGAAAATCAAATTCATTTAAATGAAGGTTTACACATAAAACCCACGTTTCTGGTGAAAACCTAGTGCTCAAATGTTAAACTCACCTACTGCTGGGTTTGTCTGGTTGCCATGTTTCCATGCTATCTCATAGTTTAAGGCAGCGTCCGTGTATGCTTGCTCTTTTTCCATAATGTAGCCCATATATTCATAAGCTTTGCAGCATGACTAAAAATAAATACAAGATGTATCAATAGATTAAGCTTGATATCACTAAGATTTTATGGAGTGCTTATGACTATAGAGGTCCATCATATTAACTTATTTAAATGGCCCATAAAACAGTGGTTTTCAATCTTGGCTATGCAATCACATCATCTATGGGACTTAAAAAGATCCTGATGCCAAGCCCCTATCCCAAACCTACAGAATCAGGATTTTTGAGAGGGAAGGACATGTTTTATACATATACTTACACTTTTTATTACAAATAATTTTAACAGATATAGAAATAACAGTATAGTGGACCCCATGGATCTGTTTAACAATTAATGCCTAATACTGTCTCACTTCTACCTCATATTTGTCCTTCTGTATTGTCAGATAAAAAGTCCTCAGATACTATATCATTGCATTCATAAGTATTTTAGTATATCTCTTTAAAATAAGGACTTTCTTTAATCATAACCACAAATTATCATACCTGAAATATAAAAACTCTTTTGACATTACCAATTATATAGTCACTATTCAAATTTCAAATAGCCTTGACATAATTTTTTGTTTGCTTGTCAGGATGATGATCTAAATAAGGCCCACACACTGTGACTGATTTGAAATGTCCCTAAGCTTCCTTTTGATTTAGAAGTTTCCTCTCTCTCTTTCCTTGCAATTAAATGTAGGAAATATATGAATGTTTACCCTAGAGTTTCTCATAGCCCAGATTTAGCTGAGTGCATCCTTGTGGTAATTATATAATACATTCCTATGTCATTGATATTTCCTGGAAATTGTATTACATCTAGAGGTTTGGATCTGATTTTGATTTGGGGGAAAGAGATGAAGCTACTTGCTTCATAGATCGCTGCTCTGCCAAGCCACACTGCTCCTCAGGAAAAAGCAAAAATGCACAATGCTGTATACATGTTTTTAGGTAGCTTATAATTGCTATTTTTCCCCAAGAGTGTTAATTTAAAAAAATTTGAAAAAAAGAAAAGTAGGTATATTAAAACTCATATGTTGTGTGTTATTTTTATGTTATATGTTATTTTTCTATTTACTGGAATTTTACTTTCCTTTAATTCAAGAAGATAGACCACTAATATTTTCATGAAAACTATTAACCATTAAAAAATATAAACATGGGATCAGGGTACATATACATTTACCCTTTTGCTTAAGGCTTCAGTATAGCTCAGCACAGCACTGTAAGATTCTGTTTCACATTTTGATACTTTTTTATTTTTTTAAAAATATTGCATTAAATATCATTCATCTTGATTACCGTGATATACCGAGTGTTTCAGTTCAGTTCAGTCACTCAGTCGTGTCCGACTCTTTGCGACCCCATGATTCGCAGCACGCCAGGCCTCCCTGTCCATCACCAACTCCCGGAGGTCACTCAGACTCACATCCATCGAGTCAGTGATGCCATCCAGCCATCTCATCCTCTGTCGCCCCCTTCTCCTCTTGCCCCCAATCCTTCCCAGCATCAGAGTCTTTTCCAATGAGTCAATTCTTAGCATGAGGTGGCCAAAGTACTGGAGTTTCAGCTTTAGCATCATTCCTGCCAAAGAAATCCCAGGGCTGATCTCCTTCAGAATGGACTGGTTGGATCTCCTTGCAGTCCAAGGGACTCTCAAGAGTCTTCTCCAACACCACAGTTCAAAAGCATCAATTCTTCGGCATTCAGCCTTCTTCACAGTCCAACTCTCGCATCCATACGTGACCACTGGAAAAACCATAGCCTTGACTAGATGGACCTTTGTTGGCAAAGTAATGTCTCTGCTTTTGAATATGCTATCTAGGTTGGTCATAACTTTCCTTCCAAGGAGTAAGCGTCTTTTAATTTCATGGCTGCAGTCACCATCTGCAGTGATTTTGGAGCCCAGACAAATAAAATCTGACACTGTTTCCACTGTTTCCCCATCTATTTCCCATGAAGTGATGGGACCGGACGCCATGATCTTCGTCTTCTGAATGTTGAGCTTTAAGCCAACTTTTTCACTCTCCACTTTCACTTTCATCAAGAGGCTTTTTAGTTCCTCTTCACTTTCTGCCATAAGGGTGGTGTCATCTGCATATCTGAGGTTACTGAGATTTCTCCCAGCAATCTTGATTCCAGCTTGTGTTTCTTCCAGTCCAGCGTTTCTCATGATATATTCTGCATAGAAGTTAAATAAGCAGGGTGAAAATATACAGCCTTGACGTACTCCTTTTCCTATTTGGAACCAGTCTGTTGTTCCATGTCCAGTTCTAACTGTTGCTTCCTGATCTGCATACAGATTTCTCAAGAGGCAGGTCAGGTGGTCTGGAGTGTTTATGTCCCCCTAAATTTATATGCTGAAATCCTAACATCCAATGTGATGGTATTAGGAAGTGAGGCTTTGGGGAGGGTCATTTGGGTGGAGCCCTCCTGAATGGAATTAGTGCCCTTATAAAAGGGAGTCCAGAGAGCTCTCCTCTTTTTTCTGCCCTGTGAGGACACAATGAGAACTCAGCAGTCTGCAACAAGCAAGTGGGCCATCACCAGAACCCAATCATGCTGGCACCCTGGTTGTAGACTCCAGCATCTATTAACAAAACTGTGAGAATAAACTTCTGTTGTTTATAAGCCACCCAGTCTCTGATACTTTGTTACAACAGGATCACTTAAGATAATTACATTAAGTGTTCCTTTAAAATTTGGACCCAGAGTGAGTGTTTCACTTGTATCAGCCCCAGTCTGACTGTCAGATAGTGTGTGCTTCATTCAGGAGGCACATAATGTCTTGTGATGTCATACCCATTCATTAATTCATAATGGTTGGAAAATAGTGACATTCTATCATTCTTTCCTCATTTCTTCATTATCTGGACAATATCTATAATGAGAAACATCTCCTTTTCCATCATTTCATTTCCCAGCAGTATTATTCACACAGAAAAAGCAGCAGAGATACTTAATTCTTTCCCTTTACTTGCCAGCTTTAGAAATAACATTTTATTAGCATATTTCAATGGTGATCAATTAGGCTTTTTTTTTTCTTTTCTTTTTTTATATCTTTGTAAACTCATGGATTTAAACATATTTGGTATGTTATTCAATGCAGTCATTATTGATGCTTAAGTGTGTCAACTTTAGCTTGTGGGAGTGTCCGTAAGTTGGCTCTTGAGTCCCTGACACGATTCCAATCATCTCTGATAGTTTCCTTGCCATCTGGTACGACAGGATGGTCTAGTTGCATCTTGTACATTTCCTGCCCCAGATCTGGATGATCTCCATTTTTAAATTATATAATTCAAAGTTTCTAAGCTCCAGTTCCTGAATCTCATGCTTCCCATATGAACATGCCTAAATAACCATCATGTTTAACCTCAAAACCAGCCATCATGTTCAACCATGCAATGTACTACTGTCTAAGTTCTGGCAAATTGAAATTGTATTGAAACCTTAATTCCCATGAAATCTTACTTAGGTGAGTTATTTGGCATTTTAGATTTTTTAAAGTCTATTAATAAGTATTGTGTTTTCTTAAGGTCCATGTAAATTAAATCACATGTACAAAGCTTAAGTTGATAAATGTCTTAAATCTTTCAGTTTTCAAGTCCCTAAAAAAGTAACTTAATAGTATTAGGTGATCATGACTTCTCTTTAAAAAACAAATGATCCATTTTGAATTCTAATTGGCTCAAAGAGAATAAAACATAGATTTACTGTGATTAAGATTTTGAAGTAACTGATAAGAATCCATAAAGATATATACCCTTAAGTTTCTAAGTTGAGAACAATTATTTCTCAGTAAATAGGAACATTCTTAACTTTAAAAAGGTCATAAAAAGACATCCTTTTGGGGCCTATTAAATACCAAAATGCACTGTTAGTAAAGAGCCTTAAATTCTAAGGACTTCAAGATTTTCAATTTTATATCTCATGATAAAGACATTTTATTAAACAAATCAAATTAAATGCTGAAAAGACTTCCCCCATAAAATATATTATGCAGAGTGTATTCTAATAATGTGAAAACAACATGCAGCTGGAATAAATTCATCAGGAGTATTTAATAGGAGGGACAGACGTATGCAATTAATGTTCTTCTGCAATTTTCATTAGTTCTGGGATGAGATGGATAATCACAGGCAAATGCTTGACATTCCAAAACACTTTTGCTAAGTAGGGCAAACCACAGCTGAATCTTGAAACTGCATACATCTTTATTTTATTTTCAAGGGCAAATAGCTTTTTTATTATTAATGTTTATATACTGATACATTTACTTTTCCAAAAACACAGAGAAATCCCTAGAAATGGACCAATACTCTCTAAATCCTATTACAGAATGTTTATACAACCAAGGCTAACAGTCATTCTTTCCCCCTCAGTCTCAGACTCATGGGCTTCCCTGGTAGCTCAGGTGGTAAAAAATTTGCCTGCAATGCAGGAGACTCTGGTTCGATTCCTGGGTCGGGAAGATCCCCTGGAGAAGGGACAGGCTACCCACTCCAGTATTCTTGGGCTTCCCTCGTGGCTCAGACAGTAAAGAATCTGCCTATAATGCAGGAGACCTGGGTTCAATCCCTGGGTTGGGAAGATCCCCTGGAGGAGGGCATGGTAACCTGCTCTAGTATTCTTGCATGGAGATCCCCATGGACAGAGGAGCCTGGCAGGCTATAGTCCATAGGGTCGCAAAGGGTTGAACATAGCTAAGCACAGCACACCACCTACCCTGTTATGCCGCAGGCACCGTTTTATCAGTTCCTCGGCCATGTCGTATTTTGCTGACTGAATATAAATATCAGCAAGCAGCAGCCAACTCCTCTCAAAGTCCTCAGCATCAATAGGATTCCAGTTCATTTTTGCAATCCGCTTCAGCTGATTTCGGGCCCGGGGAGTTTGTTTCAAGATCATATGAGCTGTTGCCATTCCCAAAAGTGCTGGAACATGATCCTTCTGTAAGAAAACAGACATTTAGACCCCCCAGATACACAAACATAAAATGTCTCATGTTTCAAAGAGAAATACATGGAAAGTAGCAAGTGCCACATAATATACAGACTGGCCTGTGGATTCTGTCTCTGGCTTCACTTAAATACCGTGATATGGTCATTATTAAGCACATCAACTAACGTCAAGCTACCAGGAAGAACCCATCTGGTCAAGGGAATTCAGCAAGAAGGCAAGTGCCATAACCACACAATTCCAGGCAATAAGGACAACTTGATCTTTAATGGGATTGACTGTTTTGGTTTTGCACAGAAATAGAAAAAAATAAAATTCTATCTGAATGTAGTCCTAATTGTACATTTATCGTTCTGGTTCCCTAGTTATTTCACCTGTAAATCAGATAACCAACAGAATGACATACTTGCAAATGATATTCCTTATCTAGACTGACTTCTGTTGCTCCTTTCCCTATCCCTTTTCATTTTATTCAAAAGCCTTTTCTTCCAATAAAGTGTGACCAGTGAAATTAAGGCATGCAATGAATTAATCACTTGGAAATTATATGAAATAAACTCATGCCTTAAAAGATGCCTTTAGATTTGGACTCTGCAGATCCTTAATAGTGACTATAAGAGAGATGTTATCTTTTTAAAGACAGAGTTCAAAGTTAGAAAATGTCACTCTGTGAAATCAACAAGCTAATAAAAACTGGTATAAAATGGAGAGGGGCTTCCCTAGTGGCTCAGTTGGTAAAGAATCTGTCTGCAGTGCAGGAGACCCGGGTTCGATCTCTGTGTTGGGAAGACAACCTGGAGAAGGAAATGACAACCCACTCCAGTGCTCTTGCCTGGAGAATTCCAGCACTAGCCATCTATTCAGAAAATTAACATACCAAAGCAATAACGAGTATGTATCTGATAAAGCTAAAGTGCTTCTTAAATTTCAGCAGAGGGATTATGATGATTTTTGTGTGTGTGTGTACAAATTTGCCAGTTCTTTTTTTTTCCCTTTAACTTTAAAAAAAAATTTCATTATTATTATTTTTTAACACCACAAACATTTTGTATTGGGTATAGCCGACTAACAGTGTTGTGATAGTTTTAGGTGAACAGTGAAGGGACTCAGCCATACATACACATATATCCATAGCTCAGCTGCTAAAGAATCCACCGGTAACACAGGAGACACTGGTTTAATTCCTGGGTCAGGAAGATCTCCCGGAGAAGGGATAGGCCACCCACTGCAGTATTCTTGGGCTTTCCTGGTGGCTCTGATGGTAAAGAATCTGCCTCCAATGCGGGAAACCTGGGTTTGATCCCTGGGTTGGGAAGATCCCCTGGAGGAAGGCATGGCAACCTACTCCAATTTTCTGGCCTGGAAAATCCCCATGGACAGAGAAGCCTGGCAGGCTTCAGTCCATGGGGTTGCAAAGAGTTGGACACGACTGAGCGATTAAGTACATTCTTCCCCAAACCCCTTTCCCATCCAGGCTGGCACGTAACAGTGAGCAGAGTTCCATGTGCTACATAATAGGCTTTTGTTGGTTATCCATTTTAAATATAGTAGAGTGTACATGACCTTCCCAAAGTCCTTAACTATCACTTTCCCCTCCTGCAACCATGAGTTCATTTCTAATTTGTGAATCTCTGTTTGGTAAGATCATTTGTATCATTACTTTTTAGATTCCAGATATAACAGATGTCATTGATGTTTCTTCTTTTCTGTCTGATTTACTTTACTCAGTACAACACTCTCTAGGTCCATCCATGTTGTTGTAAATGGCCTTATTTCATTCTTTTTAACGGCTGAGTAATATTCCATTGCATATATGTACCACATCTTCTTTATCCGTTCTTCTCTCAATGGGTATTTAGGTTGTTTCCATGTCCTGGCTATTGTAAACAGTGCTGCAAAGAACAATGGGGTGCATGTATCTTTTGGGGCCATGTTTTTCTCTAGATATATGCCCAGGAATAGGACTGCAGGGTCATATAGTAGCTCTGTTTTTAGTTTGTTAAGGAACCTCCATACTGCTCTCCATAGTGGGTGTACCAATTTACATTCTCACCAACAGTGCAGGAGGGTTCCCTTCTCTCCACAGGCTCTCCAGCATTTGTGAATTTTTTGATGATAGCCATTCTGACCAGTGTGAGGTGATACCTCACTGTAGTTTTGATTTGCATTTCTCTAATAACTAACAATGTTGAACATCTTTTCATGTGCCTATTGGCCAACTGTATATACTCTTTAGAGAAATATCTATTCAAGTCTTTGGCCCATTCTTTGAGTGGGTTGTTTGCTTTGATGCTATTAAGTGTCATAAGCTGTTTATAAATTTGAGACTAATCCCTCATCAGTCACATCATTTGCAAATATTTTCTCCCAATCTGTGAGCTGTCTTCATTTTCTTTATTGTTTCCTTTGTTATTCAAAAGCTTTCAAGTAGGTCCCACTTATTTTTTCTTTTACTTCCATTCTGGGGGATGGACTGATAAAGATATTGCTGTGATTTATGTCAGAGAATATTCTGCCTATGTTTTCCTCTAATAGATTTAAAATGTCCAGTCCAACATTTAGGTCTTTAATCCATTTTGACTTATTTTTGTGTATGGAGTTAAGGAATAATCTAATTTCTTTTTTTTTTTTTTTTTTACATGTGGCTGTCCAGTTTTCCTAGCATCGTTTGTGGAAAAGACTATCTTTCCAACATTGTGTAGTCTTGTCTCCTTTGTTACAGATTAATTAACTACAGGTGCATAGGCTTATTTCTGTTTTTTTGCTATGATGTTCCATTGATCTATACTTCTATTTTTGTGCAAGTACCATACTGTTTTGATGACTGTAGCTTTGTATTATAGTCTGAAGTCAGGATGCCTGATTCCTCTAGCTGTTATTCTTTCTCAAGATTGCTTTGAATATTTGGGGTCTTTTGTGTCTCCATACAAATTTTGAGACTTTTTTGTTCTATTTCTGTGAAAAATAGCATTGGTAATTTGATGGGGTTTGCATTGACTCTGTTGATTCCCTTGGGTAGTATAGTCATTTTGACTATATTGATTCTTCTAATCCATGAACATGGTATATCTTTCCATTTGTTTATGTCTTTTTTGATTTATTTCATCAGCATCTTCTAGTTTTTAGAGTACAGGTCTTTTGTCTCCTTTATCATCATCAGTTCAGTCGCTTAGTTGTATCTGACTCTTTGCGACCCCATGAACCACAGCACGGCAGGCCACCCGGTCTATCACCAACTGCTGGAGTCTACTCAAACCCATGTCCATTGAGTTGGTGATGCCATCCAACCATCTCATCCTTTGTCTCCTTAGGTAGGCTTATTTCTAGATATTTTATTCTTTTTGATCTAATGGTAAATGGAATTGCTTCTTGAGTTTCTCTTTCTGCTCTTTCATTGTTAGTGTATAGAAATGCAACAGATTTCTGTGTATTAATTTTGTAACCTGCAACTTTACCAAATTCATTGATGAGTTCTAGTTGTTTTCTAGTAGCACCTTTAGGGTCCTCTATGTATAGTATCATGTCATCTGCAAATAGTGATAGTTTAACTTCTTTTCCAATCTGGATTACCTTTACTTCTTTTTCTTCTCTGATTGCTGTGGTTAGAACTTCCAAAACTATGTTGAATAAAAATGGTGAGAGTGATGCAGCTCAATACCAGAAAAACGAATCAACCCAATCAAAAAGTGGGCGAAGAACTAAACAGACATTTCTCCAAACAAGACATACAGATGGCTAATAAACACATGAAAAGATGCTCAACATTACTCATTATTAGAGAAATGCAAATCAAAACCACAATGAGGCATCATCTCATGCCAGTCAGAATGACTGCCATCTAAAAGTCTACAAACAATAAATAATGGAGAGGGTGTGGAGAAAAGGGAACCCTCTTACACTGTTGGTGGGAATGCAAGCTGGTATGGGCTTCCCTGATAGCTGAGTTGGTAAAGAATCTGCCTGTAATGTGGGAGACTTGGGCTTGATCTCTGGGTTGGGAAGATCCCCTGAAGAAGGGAAAGGTTACCCCTCCATTATTCTGGCCTGGAGAATTCCATGCACTGTACAGTCCATGGGGTCACAGAGTTGGACATGACTGAGTGACTTTCACTTTCACTTCACTTTTCACAGCCACTATGGAGAACAGTGTAGAGATTCCTTAAAAAAACTAAATAGAACTGCCATAAGACCCAGCAATCCCACTGCTGGGCATACACATGAGGAAACCAGAATTAAAAGAGACACACATACCCCAATATTCACTGCAGCACTGTTTACAATAGCTAAGACATGGAAGCTACCTAGACGTCCATCAGCAGATGAATGGATAAGCAAGTTGTGGTACATATACACAATGGAGTATTACTCAGCTATAAAAAGAATGCATTTGAGTCAGTTCCAATGAGGTGGATGAAACTGGACCCATTATACAGAGTGAAGTAGGTCAGAAAGAAAAACATCAATACAGTATATTAACACATACATATGGAATTTAGAAAGATGGTAATGATGATTCTATATGCAAGACAGCAAAAGAGAGATGTAAAGAACAGACTTTTGGACTATGTGGGAGAAGGCGAGGGTGGGATGATTTGAGAGAACAGCACTAAGACATGTATATTACTGTATGTAAAATAGATGCCCAGTGCAAGTTAGATACATGAAGCAGGGTACTCAAAGTCAGTGCTCTGGGACAACCCAGAAGGATGGGGTGGGGAGGGGGGTGGGAGGGGGGTTCAGGATTGGGGGGACACATGTGCACCCGTGGCTAATTCATGTTGATGTATGGCAAAAAAACATCACAATATTGTAAAGAAATTATCCTCCAATTAAAATAAGCTAATTAATTTTTAAAAAAGTGGTGAGAGGGAACATCCACGTCTTGTCCTGATCTTAGAAGGAATGCTTTCAGCTTTTCATCACTGAGTATGATGCTGGCTGTGTAGGTTTGTCATATATGGCCGCCTTAATGTTGAGGTATGTACCCTCTATGCCCACTTTATGGAGAGTATTTTTTTATCATAAATGGGTGCTGAACTTTGTCAAAAGCCTTTTCTGCATCTATTGAGATGATAACATAGTTTTTATTCTTCAATTTGATGATATAGTGTACCACACTGATTTGCAGATGTTGAAAAATCCTTGCATCCCTGGGATGAATCCTACTTATCATGGTGTATGATCTTTTAATGTATTGTTGGATATGGACTGCTAGTATTTTGTTGAGAATTTCTACATCTATGTTCATCAGTGATACTGGCCTGTAATTTTCTTTTATTGTGGTATCTTTGGTTTTGCTAACAGGGTGATGGTGGCTTCATAAAATGAGTTAAGAAGTTTTCCTTCCTCTGAGACTTTTTGGAACAGTTCAGAAGCATAGGTGTTAACTCTTCTCTAAATTCACCTGTGAAGCTGTCAGGTCCTGGATTTTTGTTGGGAGGTTTTTAAGCACAGTGTCAATTTCAGGGCTGGTGATTGGTTTGTTCACATTTTCTATTTCTTCCTGGTTCAGTCTAGGGAGACTACCTTGCTAAGAATTTGTCCATTTCTTCCCGGTTGTCCATTTTGTTGGCATATAGTTGTTCATAGTAGTCTCTTATGATTCTTGGTATTTCTGTGGAGTCAACTGTAACTTCTCCTTTTTCATTTCTAATTTTACTGATTTGAGTCCTCTTCCTGTTTTTCTTGATGAGTCTGGCTAAAGGTTTATCAATCTTGTTTATCTTTCCAAAGAACCAGCTTTTAGTTTAATTGAATTTTGCAATTGTTTTTTGTTTTTCTATTTCATTTATTTCTGCTCTCATCTTTATGATTTCCTTCCTTTTACTAACTTTAGGTTTTGTGTTTCTTCTTTCTCTAGTTGTTTTAGGTGAAAAGTTAGGTTGTTTGAGATTTTTCTTGTTTGAGGTTAAGACTATATTGGTATAGACTTCCCTCTTACAACTGCTTTGCTGCATCCCATAAGTTTTGGACCACTGTCCTTTCATTTTCACTTGCCTCCAGTTTTTTTTTTTTTTTCCATTTCCTCTTTGATTTCTTCAGTGATCCAGTGGTTGTTTAGTAGCATATTGTTTATCCACCACCTCTTTGTGTTTCTTAGAGTTTTTTTTTTTTCTTGTAGTTTATTTCTAATCTCATAGCATTGTGATCAGAAAAGATGCTTGATATGATTTTGATTTTCTTAAAGGCTCGCATTATAGCCCAACATGAGCTCAATCCTGGAGAATGTTCTGCACACACTTGAGAAAAATGTTCTGCTTTTGGATAGAATGCTCTATAAATATCAATTAAGTCCAACTTGTGAAAAGTATCATTTTAAGGCCTGTGTTTCCTTACTGATATTCTGTTTGGATGATCTGTCCATTGAGGAAAGTGGGGTATTGAAGTCCCCCACTATTATTGTGTTATGGTCAATTCCTCCCTGTATGTGTTAGTATTCTCCTTACATATTGAGGTGCTCCTATGTTGGGTGTCAATTGAGAAATTGGCTGATAACCTTATGGGTTTTTCCTTGGATGTTATTTGTCTCTTTTAGCTTGTTGCTTTTAATAATTTATCTTTGTCTTTAATTTTTGTCAGTTTGATTATCATGTGCCTTGGTGTGTTTGTTCCTTCTTGGGTTTATTCTGTCTTGGACTCTCTGTCCTTCCTGGACATGGTTGACTCCAAAGTACTGGCGTTTCAGTTTTAGCATCAGTCCTTCCAATGAATATTCAGGGTTGATTTCCTTTAGGATTGACTGGTTTGATCTCCGTGCTCTTCAAGGAACTCTCAGAGAGTCTTCACAAGTCGCACAGTTTGAAAGCATCAATTCTTTGGTGCCCCCTTTTTTTTGTTATATTTTCCTGAATTTTTTTTTTTTTTTTTTTTTTTTTTTTTTTTTTTGGGAAAAAAAAATCAGTCCAAGCACATAGAAGTCACAAAAAAAAGAAGATCAACACTCCGCCAAAGTGGTTGGTGCTCAGCCTTCTTTATGGTCTTTTCCTCACTCTGTACATGACCACTGGAAAAACCATAGCTTTGACTATACACACCTTCGCCAGCAAAGTGAGGGGTTTTGTCTCTGCTTTTTAATACACTGTTTAGGTTTGTCATAGCTTTTCTTCTGGAGCAAGCATCTTAATTTCATGACTGTAGTCACGGTTCACTGTGATTTTGGAGCCCAAGAAAATAAACTCTGTCACTGTTTCCATTGTTTCCCCTTCTATCTGCCATAAAGTGATGGGACCAGATGCCATGATGTTAGTTTTTTGCATGTTGAGTTTTAAGCCAGGTTTTTTTTTAAGCCATTGTCCTTTTCCACCTACATCAAGAGGCTCTTTAGTTCCTCTTCACTTTCTGCCATGAGGGTGGTGTCATCTGCATATGTGAGATTGTTTCTCCCCATCTTTCCCGGCAGTCTTGATTCCAGCTTGTGCTTCATCTAACCCAGTATTTCACATGATGTACTCTACATATAAGTTAAATAAACAGGTGACAATATATAGCCTTGGTGCACTCCTTTCCCAATTTTGAACCAGTCCATTATTCCATGTCTGGTTCCATGTGCTGCTTTTGTATTGCATAAAGGATTCTCAGGTGGTAGGTAAAGTAGTGTGGTATTCCTATCTCTTTAAGAATTTTCCACAGTCTGTTGTGATCCACACAGTCAAAGACTTGAGCATAGTCAATGAAGCAGAAGTAGATGTTTTTCTGGAATTCGCTTGCTTTTTCTATGATCCAGTGGATGTTGGCAATTTGATCTCTGGTTCCTCTGCCTTTTCTAAATCCAGCTTGTATATCTGGAAGTTCTCAGTTCATGTACTGTTGAAGCCTAGCTTGAAGGTTTTTGAGCATTACCTTGCTAGCATGTGAAATGAGTGCAACTGTGGTAGTTTGAATATTCTTTGGGATTGAAATGAAAACACACCTTTTCCAGTACCATGGCCACTGCTGAGTTTTCCAAATAGCTGGTATATTGAGTGCAGCACTTTAACAGCATTGTCTTTCAGGATTTTAAATAGCTCCACTGGAATTCCTTCATGTTCACTAACTTTGTTCACAGTAATGCTTCCTAAGGCCCACTTAGCTCCACACTCTAGGGTGTCTGGCTCTAGGTGAGTAACCTCACCATTGTGGTTATCTTAACGACCTTAATTTGGTCATTAAGACCTTTTTCTGTACAGTTCTTCTGTGTATTCCTGCCAGCTCTTCTTAATCTCTTCTGCTTCTGTTAGGTCCTTACCGTTTCTGTTCTTTATTGTGCCCATCTTTGCATGAAATGTTCCCTTAGTATGACTAATCTTTTTGAAGAGATCTCTAGTCTTTCCCATTCTATTGTTTTCTTCTATTTCTTTGCATTGTTCACTTAAGAACACTCTTTTCTCTCTCTTTGCTATTCTTTGGAACTCTGCATTCAGATGGGAACATCTTTTCCTGTCTCCTTTGCCTTTTGCTCCTCCTCTTTTCTCAGCTATTTATAAGGCCTCGTCAGACACCATTTTGCCTTGTTGCATTTCTTTTTCTTGGGGATGGTTTTGGTTACCACCTCCTGTACAATGTTATGAACCTCCATAGTTCTTCAGACACTCTGTTAAAGTTCCAATGTGTAATTTGTTCTAATTAAAGAGTGACAGAAAGGGCTTTATTTGAATGCCAAATATAACCAATTTGGTAAGGATTTTGAAGACATGTGGGATATTAATTACTGAACTGTACCCTTATCCCAGGTGGGCTAGATAGGAAAGTATAATAAATAAAGACTTAATATGTATTTGTCTGTCAAATCCTAGGACAGCTCACAAAGAGAAGGGTCCTGAAAAAATGCCCAGATCTATTCACATACTAAAAATATCCCACACTATACATTTAAAGTAAGCTCCCTGATTTAAAATTTACATACCTCGAGTTTAATTAGAATTAATCAATTCCTCACAGCTTGATCGCTCCTGAGTGAACTGAAGAATGGTTTTAATACTGCACACCTGCATTCCAACCCCTGCACTGGACCCATGACACCTTTTCTGGTGCAGACGTCCTAAGATGTTCTCTCTTAGGATATCTGTACCTCCTCTCTCTCTCTCTAACTCTAAAGTGCAACAACTTTATAGCACAAAAGGCGCTATAGCTGTTATAAATGATGTACCTTTATAGTTCAAGATGAGGGAAAGAAAGGAAGTGGACCATTTCAGCTTGGGTTTAATGCATCTTCCACTGTTTCCTCCCATGTCTCCCTGTTTTTCAATCAGTCTGAATGCCACACAGGGCTGCGGATATACCCTATCCTTCATGGCTTCCCTGCCTTTGTTCACATTTTCCCCTTAACTTAGAATATACTTCTTCCATCTCTGCCTGTGAAAATGCAGTTTATCCTGGTTTTTCTTATATCATAACTTCTTCCACAAACAAGGTCTCTCAGCTCTCCTTATACTGTCCCCTACAGTAATTTTATTTGCAACTTTAGAACAGAATGTAACAGATTTTGCTTTACATTACAGTCAGTATGCTTGTCTCTTCTTCAGTAGGTTATGAGAAACTTGAAGACAGGAACTATATGTGGCTTCTCTTTGTGAGTCTATGCTTAGCACCCACTGGTTACTCAATGAATATTCATTATATTTAATATATAGAGCCTATGAGTTAAAAGGGAAAAATGCAAGATAAAATTCACTTATGAAACTTCAATTCATACATCAGTCTTTGGACAGTGTGGTCAGCAAGCAGATCTGAGGACAGAATATTACTAACCACACGTTAGAATGACAAAACGTGGGGCAGTCTCACCAAAACAAAACAAAAAAAACTGGCAGTCTTTCTAGGAAACAGCTGTGATGTCACTTAGTGCTTTTAGGGTTCTCTCTTTAGCCTCACAGTTCAAAACCACCTTCCATGACAGAACGTTACTTCACAACATTCAGTAGCTATGACACCTTACTTGAAATGGTGCTTCATCATGTTCTTACAGATTGTCTTAGATATAGGACAGTCCTATTTCTGGATCAGCTGCTGTCATCCATCTGCTCCTGCACAATTCTACTGAACACAACCCCTGAGAACACTCTTTCAATGCCAGCAGAAGCTCGGCATGAGGGTGGAACTGTGTAGCTGCTGTCTTGCTGTTTTGTTCCCAGGAGGGCTGACGGTGGTGGTCAAGTGCCACCAAGGATACCTGCACCCAAGTACCAACAGGAGCTGTAGGTGTTCCAAAGCCCTCCAGAGTCCTGAGAGGCAGGGCAAGGGGTCAGCATAGGGTTTTGGTTTATTGTTGTTACTGTGATCTTTGAACCAGAAGAAAATATAGCAAAATTCTGTATATCCTCTGCTGCTGCTGCTGTTAAGTCACTTCAGTCATGTCTGACTCTATGTGACCCCATGGACTATAGCCCTCCAAGCTCCTCTGTCCATGAGATTTCCCAGGCAAGAATACGGGAGTGGGTTGCCATTTTCTTCTCCAGGGCATCTTCCTGAACCAGGGATCGAACCCATGTCTTCTGCATTGGCAAGTGGATTATTTACCAATGAAACACCAGGGAAGCCCACTGATGGAGTGGGTACCTAGGATTCTTTCCTTAATAACAAGTAATTAGAGAGTAGAGCTCTGTATGAGAGAAGGGAAAATAGATGGCCCAGAGGGTAACAAGGGCGGTGGATTTGAATGGGGCGAAAAGAGAAAGTCTTTGATCTAATAATAAAAATTCATTATTGTTAAATATTATTATTACTGCTGCAGGGGGTGATAACAGTCTTGCTAAAGAACAGTATTATTATTTGCATGACTGAATTACAAGTTGTCAGTACTGATCTCACTTAGTCCTTAGAGCTGGAAAAATTTCAGGTTCACATAAATGAAAAGGTGATATCAAGGCACTCAGGTATTTATTTTCACTTAGTAGGTTAACCTAGGCTATACCTATAACATAGATAATAAAACCATTCCCTTGAGAATTAATTTTGGCCCTCCTGCAGAATTTCCCTTCTCTAGAACTCACCATTGTAATAGAAATAAATATAACAACACATTTGAATACAGAGTATAACAACACATTTGAATACAGAGTTCCAAAGAATAGCAAGGAGAGATAAGAAAGCCTTTCTTCAGTGATCAATGCAAAGAAATAGAGGAAAACAACAGAATGGGAAAGACTAGAGATCTCTTCAAGAAAATTAGAGATTCCAACAGAACTTTTCATGCAAAGATGAGGAGAATAAAGGACAGAAATGGTATGGACCTAATAGAAGAAGATATTACGAAGAGGTGGCAAGAATGCACAGAAGAACTGTACAAAAAGATCTTCATGACCCAGATAATCACAATGGTGTGATCACTCACCTAGAGCCAGACATCCTCAATGTGAAGTCAAGTGGGCCTTAGAAAGCATCACTACGAACAAAGTGAGTGGAGGTGATGGAATTCCAGTTGAGCTATTTCAAATCCTAAAAGATGATGCTGTGAAAGTGCTGCACTCAATATGCCAGCAAATTTGGAAAACTCAGCAGTGGCCACAGGATTGGAAAAGGTCAGTTTCCATTCCAATTCCTAAGAAAGGCAATGCCAAAGAATGCTCAAACTACCGCACAATTGCACTCATCTCACACACTAGTAAAGTAATGCTCAAAATTCTCCAAGCCAGGCTTCAACAGTATATGAACCATGAACTTCCAGATGTCCAAGGTGGATATAGAAAAGGCAGAGGAACCAGAGATCAAATTGCCAACATCCGCTGGATCATTAAAAAAGCAAGAGAGTTCCAGAAAAACATCTGCTTTATTGACTATGCTAAAGCCTTTGACTATGTGGATCATAACAAACTATGGAAAATTCTGAAAGAGATGGGAATACCAGACCACCTGATCTGTGTCCTGAGAAATCTGTATGCAGGTCAAGAAGCAACGGTTAGAACTGGACATGGAACAACAGACTGGTTCCATTCAGGAAGGAGTACATCAAGGCTGTATATTGTTCACCCTGCTTATTTAACTTCTATGCAGAGTACATCATGAGAAATGCTGGACCGGATGAAACACAAGCTAGAATCAAGATTGCCAGGAGAAATATCAATAACCTCAGATATGTACCCTTATGGCAGAAAGTGAAGAACTAAAGAGCCTCTTGATGAAAGTGAAAGAGAGTGAGAAAGTTGATTTAAAACTCAACAGTAAGAAAACTTAAGATCATGGTATCCGGTCCCATCACTTCATGGCAAATAGATGGGGAAACAGTGTAAGACTTTATTTTTGGGGGCTCCAAAATCACTGCAGATGGTGACTGCAGCCATAAAATTAAAAGATTCTTGCTCCTGGGAAGAAAAGTTATTACCAACCTAGACAGCATATTATAAAGCAAAGACATTACTTTGCCAACAAAGGTCCGTCTAGTTAAAGCTATGGCTTTTCCAGTAGTCATGTATGGATGTGAGAGTTGGACTAGAAAGAAAGCTGAGCACTGAAGAATTGATGCTTTTGAACTGTGATGTTGGAGAAGACTCTTGAGAATCCCTTGGACAGCAAGGAGATCCAACTAGTCCATCCTAAAGGAAATCAGTCCTGAATATTATTGGAAGGACTGATGTTAAAGCTAAAACTCTAATACTTTGGCCACCTGATGGGAAGAACTGACTCATTTGAAAAGACCCGGATGGTGGGAAAGACTGAAGGTGGGAGGAAAAGGGGATGACAGAGAATGAGATGGTTGGATGGCATCACCGACTCAATGGACATGAGTTTGAGTACACTCTGGGAGTTGGTGGTGGACAGGGAGGCCTGGTGTGCTGCAATCCATGAGGTCACAAAGAGTTGGGACACGACTGAGCGACTGAACTGAACTGATAACAACACATATGCATGTAACAATGCCTCCTCTGAAAACAAAGGTGCCTGATGGAAAATCCTACCAAACTGTATACCTAATTTTTAATAATTGTAAATAATGAAATCAATCCTAAGAAAATAAACAACTAATAAAAACACATTTCTACACCACCAAGGAAAGGTACTGGTGGAGTGCATGGTAAAGAATCTGCCTGCAATGTGGAAGACCTGGGTTTGATCCCTGGGTTGGGAAGAGTCCCCTGGAGGAGGGCATGGCAACCCAATGCAGTATTCTTGACTGGAGAATCCCCATGGACAGTGGAGCCTGGCATGCTACAGTTCATGGGGTTGCAAAGAGTTGGACACAACTGTGCGACTAAACACAGCAAGGAAAGGTAACACGTGAAGTTGAAAAAGAAAATCTACTAACCTCAGATGCTGCTATTTCGGTGAAGGTATTCAATGCCTGCTCCACATTAGATTTCTGTTTGGTGGCCATTAGGCAATAGTTTTCCATTATGCGAAGCTGTACTTGACCCTGAACAGTCTGAGGTTTTAGTTCTTTAAGGAGCTTTTCTGCTGTTCTCACTGCTAACTGCACAGACTCTTGCTTCTCAGTTGAATTACTGTATACAATTAAAAATAAATCTGTTAATATCTATTACTCATGAAACAAAATTCACTGAGATTAGAATGAGCTTGAGGGTATACTGGTTTCTACTTTTCTCACCAATTTAAAACTAATACTATTGAAGAATATCACTTATTCTTTTCTAATATAAATTAAAGCACAGTTAGTTTTAAAAAACAAAATGAACATAGCTTCAATCAAACAACATTAGACATTTATTCACTTTAAATTGAAAACAAAAATTGGATACTATCCACCTGTGGTAAGTGTATTCATTTCACTAATACAAAACTGAATTCAGGGTAAGTAGAATCATCTAGTTATCAAATAGCATAGTTGCTCAGAATATGAAAAAAGAAAGACTATAAAATACTGTAAATCAACTGTACTTCAATTTTAAAAAATTAAGTTTTAAAAAGGAGGGAGCAGAAAGTAACTATGTTAAAGTTCTTACTATGTGCCAAGCACTGTATTACTTCATTCAATCAATGTTGAATCCATTTTATATATGAGAAAACCAAGGCTCCAACAGAGAAAGTATTAATAATTTTCCAAAGGTCACATATCTATATTAAACCTAGGATTTGAATCTAAGTTTGCAGACATATAAAATGTACTTCATTTTCCTCTCCCTGTTGCCTATTAGACTTTTAAGAAAGGAAATTCTGTATTTGTCAAAAGGTTGTACATTTTAAGTGGAATAACAATTTGTGCAATAGCAATTTTCTTATATACTGACCCACACCTGAATATAATGTATTAGTAAATCAATTAACAAAAGGAAATTATATTCTCAAAGCCTAATAATCACTGAAGCCACTGATCTTCTCAGGCTTTTACCTTCTCCAAAACATTTTACACTGTTGGTAACCTTCTCCCAAGCTTCTCTTCTTTGTTTTTTGTTAAGATTAGTTTTCCTTCTCTTTCCACCAAAGTCATTGTCCTTTCCTTACCTCTCTTCCTCCTCCAATTCTTGAGTGTTAGCACACCCCAAATTTAGTTCTTAGACTTCCGTTACTGCATTCTACTTGAAAACAGGTCATTCATGGGGTCCCAACTACCCACTCAGCACTGGTCCCCCAAATCTGTATCTCCAGCTGTGACTTCCCTTTTGAGTTCTATATTCTGAGTTTGGTGTGTTCAACCCATGGCTAACTTTTCTAAAACAAACAAAAAATAAAAATGCCTGTCCCTTACTGTAAATCCTTTAGTGGGCCTCTATAATCCAAGCCTTCAAAGTTGTCACTGACACATCTCAGCAACTGGGTCCTGTTTTCTCCCATTTCTCTATGTAGCTTCCCCTGACTGCTATGATTTCTATTCATTCCTCCAACACTTAACATCAATTTAACCCATTTCTGTTTTGTTGGAGATTGAATGGTTTCAGATACTGTCTTGCCTACCAGTTCAATCGCATGTTCCTAGAGGCAGAAACTGTCTCTTCTATTCCCTTTACATCTTTACGGTGCCCTCCCTGCCTTCCCCGATTCTGAAGAAATGACAAGCAACAAACACACACTGACAGAAACACGACCACTGACCAGGGGTGCACCACAGGTGAGCAGCAGGTGGCTGAGGCCAGGTAGGACTCAACCTAAAGCTTGCCTCCACCGTATCCTGACTCCATCACAGTAGACAGGTTAACTCTGAGATTTTTCACAATGTTGTAATAGGGAATAAATATTACTAAGACAGTGTGTTAATAAAGTATAGAGCACAGGGTTTGGCTATCATGTTAGGAAGTTACTGTTATGTAGGCAATTCTTTCCTAAGTAATCAAACTCTACAATTCATCCCATTTTTTACAGAGTAATTGGGGGGCTGTCTTTAATAACATCTACTCCGATTTAGGAAACCTTCTATAAGCATTTCATACTTGTTTCAGAGAAGAGTTATTCCAGCTGATTTATTCACTAAACTTTCATTAGTGCTCTCCTGGAATTTAGTTCTCCTTATAAAATACCCTTGCTTATTTGCTCCTAACAAATTTTTTTTTTTTTTTTAAGTGTATCTTGTCAACTACTACTCACCCCAGATCTGCATCCAGATTTTCAAATACTTCACCTCCAATAGTTTCATTATCTGGATTCAAACAGATTTCTATCATATTATAAAGGGCATTTTGGCCCCAGTCACTGTCTTTCCGAGCTTTATTAAAATGTCGAAGAGCATCATTTGGTTCTCCAGTATACCTTTTTAGATGTTAAAAAAAATAAAATTACTTATTTCAATCACTACAAACTTTAAATCATTTATAATTTATTTAGTAAATAAAACTATCACTTTAAAATGCAGAAATTTTATAATTCAACATTATATAGAATTTATTTGCTAACAAATTTACCAAAGATATAATCCTTTACAGTACTGAAATCCTGGCTCCAGTTTTGCTCTGGAGTTACGTTTCTCAGCCATTAAGAAAAATCGTGGAACATCTTCAAGTTTTCCACATCTTCTTAAGAAATCAATTAAACGAGATAACGTCATATAATTATCTAGAAACAAAGAACATTTCAGTTATGGACAACATTTTACAGCTTTTGTTTTGATGGTTGAAATCTCGCTTTATTAAAGTATTGTTGTTGTTGTTGTTAAGTCTCTTCAGTCGTGTCTGACCCTGTGTGACCCCATAGACGGCAGCCCACCAGGCTCCCCCATCCCTGGGATTCTCCAGGCAAGAACACTGGAGTGGGTTGCCATTTCCTTCTCCAATGCATGAAAGTGAAAAGTGAAAAGTGAAGCTGCTCAGTCGAGTCTGACTCTTCGCGACCCCATGAACTGCAGCCAACCAGGCTCCTCCGTCCATGGTATTTTCTAGGCAAGAGTACTGGAGTGGGGTGCCATCGCCTAAAGTATAGTTTGCTTCAAATGAACTGCAATGTAAATATAAACAAAAGAAGTATCTGAGGGGTTATAAGTCCCTAAAGAGACTGTATGGACAGTGGGTGATTTTTCAAACAATAAAAGTGGGGTTGGTCTGGTCACAGTGAGACAATGTTCATGATAGGCAAATCTATAAAATGCATATTCGTTGTGACTTACTTTTCAGTCATTCCTGGCACCAAAATCTTCTAGAAAGAAACAGCCTCTGCACAATCTAAACTCTTAGAAGTACAATTCAGGAGGATCCATTTGATTGCACAGGACAAGTCTGTCTCTGAGATCTGCTTTCTGACTTCTGCTTCCAAGGTGGTACTAGTGGTAAAGAACCTGCCTGGCAGTGCAGAAGTAAGAGATGTGGGTTCGATCCTTGGGTCAGGAAGACACCCTGTCGAAGGGCATGGCAACCTACTTCAGTATTCCTGCTTGGAGAATCCCATGGACAGTGGAGCCTGGTAGGTTATAGTCCATAGGGTTGCACAGAGTAAGACATGAACAAAGCGACTTAACAGGCAGGCAGCTAGGAAGCAGGTGAGAACATCTTAATGATAACGTTTAGGGTGGGCAATTAGGAATTTTACTCCAGACGTGCCTTAATGTGTATATGTACCTGAAACACTAGACACCGACTTGCCATATTATAACCTTAACATATTAATCCCAGTATTTTAATCCTATTTTATCTTATTCTAAGGAAAAAGAGTTAGGTATTTAGTTTTGGGTATAATTTTCTGGCAGGCTCTGCCAGAAATTAAATCTAATCAGTCCTTTCTAATCACTAAAATACTAAATTTTGAGAATCATTTTAATACCTGTTTTTTAAGATTATAAAAACACTGCATGGACACTTCAGAAAATTTGGAAAACTATAGAAAAGTATAAAGGAGAAAAATAATCCCTCATAGTCATCCCTCATATTCCCACCAACTAGAGATTACCACATTTTGGTACATTTCCTATCATTATGAGTGGAAATCAATTTATAAATATTTAAATGCAAACAAATAATGTTGCTTACATATACAAAAATTAGAGTCACATTTGGGATTCTGATTTTGACTCAACATTATATAGTAAACATTTCCTAACTGTCATAAAATGATCTTCAAAAACATTTTAGTCACTGCACGCTTGTCTATCACACTGATGGCTCACACTTTATTTCTGTATAGTTATGTTTTTTAGGTATTGGATCTTATAAGTATCTGTTAGCACAGTATGCATGGTAGGGATTTGTAAAATTCCTTATTTATATAAGCTATTCTGATCACTTTGCTGGGGCTTCCCTGATAGCTCAGTTGGTAAATAATCCACCTGCAATGCAAGAGACCCTGTTTTGATTCCTGGGTCAGGGAGATCTGCTGAAGAAGGGATAGGCTACCCACTCCAGTATTCTTGTGCTTCCCCTGTGGCCCAGCTGGTAAAGAATCTGCCCACAATGTGGGAGACCTGGGTTCGATCCCTGGGTTGGGAAGATCCCCTGGAGAAGGGAAAGGCTGCTCACTCCAGTATTCTAGCCTAGAGAATTCCATGGACTACACCAATGGAGTCACCGAATTCCTAGAATTAAAGTGCACACATACAAATAAAAACTTAAAAACAATTTATCCTTATTCTATTTTGTAAGGAAAGAGAACATGCCATATAATCCAGCTCTTCCACTTCTGGTTATATACCCCTAAGAACTGAAAGCAGGGACCTAATGAAATATTTGTACCAGTGTTCACAGCAGCCAAAAGGTGGAAACCACCCAAATATCCATCAGTAGATGCATGGATAAACAAAATATGGTATATATATGTAAAGGCATATTAAGCTAAGCTAAGTCACTTCAGTCGTGTTCAACTCTGTGCGACCCCATAGACAGCAGCCCACGAGGCTCCGCCGTCCCTGTGACTCTCCAGACAAGAACACTGGAGTGGGTTGCCATTTCCTTCTCCAATGTATGAAAGTGAAAAGCGAAAGTGAAGTCGCTCAGTCGCGTCTGACTCCCAGCGACCCCATGGACTGCAGTCCACCAGGCTCCTCCATCCATGGGATTTTCCAGGCAAGAGTACTGGAGTGGGGTGCCATTGCCTTCTCCAAAGGCATATTATTTCAACTTTAAAAGGAAGGAAATTCTGATGTGCCACACACAACATAGATAACCCTTGAACACATTGAAGTAAGTGAAATAAGCCAACAAAAAAAGAACAAGTACTGTATGATTCCATTTATAAAAGGTATCTAGAGGAATCAAATTCATAGAGGCAAAAAGTAGATGGTGCTTGTCAGGGCCTGCTGGAAATGGGGAGTTAGGGTGTAGAATTTCAGTTTGAAATGAAGAAAAAGTTCTCAAGATGGATCATGGTGATGGTTACACAAAAATGTCAATGTACTTAATGCCACTGAACCACACGCTGAAGAATGGCTAACGTGGCAAATTTTATGTTATGTATGTTTTAACAAATACAAAAAAATCATGAAACGGGAACCTCTGTGGGCTTTGCATCTACTCTTTTACATGATGTCAAAACAATCCAGGTTACAATATAACCATTTGTCTTTTTAAAAGTTTTATTGACATATAGTTGATTTACAATGGTATGTGAATTTCTGCTGTACAGAAAGTGATTCAGTTATACAAATATACACTTTTATTAATATTCTTTTCCATTATGGTTAATCACAGGATACTGAATATACAATTTTGTGCTATACAGTAGACCCTTGTTGTTTATCCATTCCATATGTTACTAGCTTACGTTTGTTAACCCCAACCTCCCACTACATCCTTCCCTGAACTCTCTTCCCCATGGCAACCACAGCTCTTCGCCACGTCCATGAGTCTTTTGTAGATAGGTTCATTTGTCGTGTTTTAGATTTCACATGTAAGTGATATCATATGCTATTTGTCTTTCTCTGACTGACTTCACCTATTATGATAATCCCTAATCCATGTTGCTGCGAATGGCATGATTTCATTCTGTTCTTCATGGCTGAGTAATATCCCACTGTATATATGTACTACTACTGCTTTATCCATTCCTCTGCTGATGGATATTTAGGTTGTTTCCATGTCGTGGCTATTGTGAATAGTGCTGCTGTGAACATAACGGTGCATGTTTATTTTTTAGATTAGAGTTTTGTCTGGATATATACACTGAAGTGGGACTGCTGAATCAAACAGTATTTCTATTTTTAGTTTTCTCAGGAACTTCCACTATTGTTTTCCATAGTGGCTGTACCTACTTACATTCCCACCAACAACAGGGTAGGAGGGTCACTTTTTCTCTCTATCTTCTCCGGCATTTGTTACTTGGATAGTTTTTAATAATAGCTATTCTGACTGGTGTATGGTGGTATTTCATTGCAGTTTGATTTGCAATTCCCTAATTAGCTATGTTGAGTATCTTTTCAGGTGCCTATATATTTCTTTGGAGAAATGTCAAATTAGGTCTTCTGCCCATTTTAAAGTGGGTTTTTTTTTTTTTTTGTTTTTTTAGCTGTTGAGTTGTATGAGCTGTTTGTATAGTTTGGAAACTAAGCCCTTGTCGGCTGCATCATTTGTAAATATTTTCTTCCATTCTTTGACTCTTTTCATTTTGTTTACGGTTTCCTTTGCTGTGCAGAAGCCTTCCTCTTTAAAGAACTAGCTGTTGGTTTTATTGATATTTTTTTTATTGGTTTAAATCTCTATTTCCTATTTGATCTTTATTATTTCCTTCCTTCTGCTGACTTTAGGTTTTATTCTTCTCTTTCTAATTCTTTTAAGTGGCAAATTAGGTTGTTCAATATTTTTCTTGTTACTTTGAGGAAGGTCTGCATTGCTATAAACTTCCCTCTAAGAACTGCTTTTGCTGTATCCCATATATTTTTGTATGGCTGTGTTTTCATTGTCATTTGCCTCAAGGTATTTTTTAATTTCCTCTTTGTTTTACTGTTTATTCATTAGTTTTTTTAGTAGTATGTTCTTTAGTTTCCATGGAATAATTTTTTCTCATTTCTTTTTTTGTCACTGCTTTCTAGTTTCATGCCACTGTGGTCAGAAAAGATGCTTAGGATTATTTCTATACTTTTAAAATCCACTGAGGCCTATTTGTGCCCTAGTATGTGGTCAATCCTAGAGAATGTTCCAGGTGCATGTAAAGAATGTGTATTCTGGTGGTTTTTTGGGCGGGATGGGGGGTTTAATGACTTGAACATATCAATTAAGTCTTAACTGTACTATTGTATCACTTGGGATCTCTGTTGCCTTATTCATTTCCTGTCTAGAAGATCTGTCCATTGATTTAAATGAGGTGTAAAAGTCTCCTATTGTATTCTTGTCGATTTCTCCTTTTGTCTGTTAGTATTGTTTTAGACATTTCGGTGCTCCTATATTAAGTGCATATGTGTTGCTGCTGCTGCTGTTCAGTCACTAAGTTGTGTGTGACTCTCTGCTACCCCATGGACTGCAGCATGCCAGGCTCTTCTGTCCTCCATGATCTCCCAGTTTGCTCACTCATGTCCATTGAGTTGGTGATGCTATTTAACCATCTCATCCTCTGCCAACCCCTTCTTTGCCTTCAATCTTTCCCAGCATCAGGGTCTTTTCCAATGAGTGGGCTCTTCACATCAAGTGGCCAAAGGATTGGAGCTTCAGGATCCGTCCTTCCAATGAATAATCAGGGTTGACTTCCTTTAGGATTGACTGGTTTGATCTCCTTGCTGTCAAAGGGACTCTCAAGAGTCTTCTCCAGCACCACAGTTCAAAAGGATCAATTCTTTGGTGCTCAGCCTTCTTTATGGTCCACCCCTCACATTCGTACATGACTACTGGCAAAACAATAGCTTTGACTATACAGCCTTTTGTCGGCAAAGTGATGTCTCTTCCTTTTAATACACTGTCTGGGTTTGTCATGGCTTTTCTTCCAAGGAGGAAGTGTCTTTTAATTTCATTGCTGCAGTCCCTGTCTGCAGTCATTTTGGAGTCCAAGAAAAGAAAATCTGTCACGGCTTCCACCTTTTCTTCTATTTGTCATGAAGTGATGGGACTGGATGCCATGATTTAATTTTTTTTGACTGCCGAGTTTTAAGCCACATTTTTTTCACTCTCCTCTTTCACCCTCATTATGAAGCTCTTTAGTTCCTCTTCACCTTCTGCCATTAGGGTAGCACCATGTGCATATCTGAGGTTGTTGATAATTCTTCCAGCATTCCTGACTCCAGCTTGTGATTCATCTAGCCCACCATTTCACATAGGCACTGTGCATAGAAGTTAAATAAGCAGAGTGACAATGTACAGCCTTGAAATACTCCTTTCCACCAATTTTGAACCAGTTTGTTGTTCCATATCCAGTTCTATTGGTTCTTGACCCACATACAGGTTTCTCAGGAGGCAGGTAAGGTGCTCTGGTATTCCCCTCTCTTTAAAAATTTTCCACAGTTTGTTGTGATTCACACAGTCAAAGGCTTTAACATAGTCAATGAGTCAGATGTTTTTCTGGAAATCTTGCTTTCTCCATGGTCCAATGAATGTTGGCGATTTGATCTCTGGTTCCTCTCCTTTTCTAAATCCAGCTTGAACATCTGTAATTTCTCAGGTGACATACTGCTAAAGCCTACCTTGAAGGATTTTGAGCAAAATGTTGCTAGCATGTGAAATGAGTGCAATTGCATGGTAGTTTGAACATTCTTTGGCATTACCCTTCTTTGGGAATGGAATGAAAACTGACATTTTCCCGTTCTGTAATCACTGCTGAATTTTCCAAATTTGCTGATCCATTGAGTGTAGCACTTTAACAGCATCATCTTTGGGGATTTGAAATAGCTTAGCTGGAATTCCATCACCTCCATTAGCTTTGGTCATAGTAATGCTTCCTAAGGCCCACTTGGCTTCACACTCTAGGATGTCTGGATCTAGGTGTGAGTGACCACACCATTATGGTTATTTGGTTCATTAAGACCTTCCTTGTACAGTTCTGCGTATTCTTGCCATCTCTTCTTAATTGTTTCTATTTCTGTCAGGTCCTTACTGCTTCTGTCTTTTTTCATTCTCATCTTTGCATGAAATATTCCCTTGATATTTCCAATTTTCTTGAAGAGATCTCTAGTCTTTCCCATTCTTTTGTTTTCCACTATTTCTTTGCAATGTTTACTTAAGAAAGCCTTCTTATCTCTTCCTGCTATTCTCTGAACTCTGATTTCAGTTGGATATATCTTTTTCTTTCTTCCTTGCCTTTAGCTTCTCTTTTTTCCTCAGCGATTTGTAAAGCCTCCTCAGACAACCATTTTGCCTTGTTGCCCTTCTTTTTCTTTGGGATGGTTTTGGTCACTGCCTCCTCCTCAGTGTTATGAACCTCTGTCCATAGTTCTTCAGGTATTCTGTCTACCAGATCTACTCCCTTGAATCTACTTGTAACTTTCACTGTAATCATAAAGAATTTGATTTAGGTTGTACCTGCATGGTCTAATGGTTTTCCCTACTGTCTTCAATTTGAACCTAAATTTCACAATAAGGAGCTGATGATCTGAGCCACAGTCAACTCCAAGTCTTGTTTTTTGCTGACTGTATAGAACTTCTCCATCTTTGGCTACAAAGAATATAATCAATCTGATTTAATATTGACCATGTGGTGATGTCCATGTGTAGAGGCATATTTTGGTTTGTTGGAAAATGGCATTTGCTATGACCAGTGTGTTCTCCTGACAAAACGGTTAGCCTTTGCCATGCTCCATTTTGTACTCCAAGCCCAAACTTGGCAGTTGTCCAGTTATCTCTTGAACTTTCTACTTTTGCATTCCAATCCCCTATGCATATATATAGACAAGTGTAAAATCTTGTACTGATTCGTCATTATATAGTGTCCTCCTCTAACTTTCTTTATGGCATAGGAACTCTGCTCAATATTCCCTAATAACCTAAATGGGAAAAGAATTTGAAAAAAGAGTAAATATATGTATAACTGAATCAGTGAATTTCTCCTTTTAAAGTCTATTTTGTCTGATATGAGCAATATTACCCCCAATTTCTTCTCATTTCCAGGAAATATGTTTTCCATCCCTTCACTTTCAATCTTTGTGTGTCCTTCGACCTAAAGTGAATCTCTTGCAGGCAGCGTATTGTAGACGCTTGGGTTTTTTTCTTCTTCCTTAATCTAATTTGCTATTCTGTCTCTTTTGATTGGAGCATTTAGTCCATTGACATTTAAGGTAATTATTGACGGATAACTAACTACTGCCATTTACCCCTACTTTCCCATTGATTTTATATTTCTGCTTAATCCCTTTTTCTGTTTGTTTTCTTTTGTGGCTTGATGATTTTCTCTTGTATTATACGTATGTTCTCTTCTTCCTGGTTTCTGTGAATGTATTGTTATGTTTTTGATTTGTGGTTATCCTGTTTTTCAAGTATGTTAATCACATCCTATATCTACTTGCCTTAGACTGGTAGTCATATAGGCTCAAACACATTTGAAGATATGAAAAAATAAGATCTACTTTTTCTTACTCATACACATTTTATAATTTTGATGTCCTCTTTTACATCTTTTACTGTTCATTGCAGTTATTATTAGTTTCACTAAAATTTTTTATTTTTTTTTTAAGCTGTGTCCTGGCTTATTAGGATGATTTGCTAATTTTGATTTTCTCTTTCCTATATATTCTTTCTTCTTTCCTATTCAGAGAAGAACTTTTGATATTTCCTCTAGGATTTAGTAATGCTGTTTCTTTTAGTTTCTGCTTGTCTAAGAAATTCTTTTTTATAGATGAAAATAAAGCTATTCTTTTTTAAAAAATGTTTATTTTATACTGGAGTATAGTTAGGTATACAATGAAGTGACTCAGTTATATATATGCATGTATTCATTCTTTTTCACATTCTTCTCCTGATTAGGCTATTAGAGAATATTGAGCAGAGTTCCCTGTACTACACTGTTGATCCTTCTCAGTTATCTATTTTAAGTACAGCAGTGTATGTATATATCAGTCCTAAACTCCCAACTTATCCCTTCTCCTTGACCTTTCCCCTTTGGTAACCTTAAGTTTGATTTCTGTGTGTCTGTTCCTTTTGTAAATAAGTTCATTTGTATTTTTTAGATTCAGCACATAAATGATATATGATATTTGTCTTTGACTTACTTCACTTAGTATGATAGTCTCCAGGTCCATCCATGTTACTGCAAATGGCAGTATTTTTTCAAGTATTATTTCATTCTTTTTAATGGCTGTGTCATATTGCATTGTACATATGTACTACATCTTCTTTATCCATTCATCTATCAATGAAGATTTAGGTTGTTTCCATGTTTTCCCTATTGTAGACAGTGTTACAATGAACATTGGGTGTATGTATCCTTTCAAACCAGGACTTTGGATATATGCCCAGGAGTGGGATTATTGGCCCATACAAATGGGAGCTCTATTTTTAGCTTTTAAGAACCCTCCATACTGTTCTCCATGGTGGCTGTACCAGTGCACACTGCCATCAGCAGGGCAGTAGGGTTTCCTTTCTTCCCCATTCTCTCCAGTGTTTACTGTTTGTAGACTTTTCGATGATGCCCATTATGAGTGGTGTGAGGTGATATCTTACTGTAATTTTGATTTGCATTTCTCTAATAATTAGCAGTACTGAGCATCTTTTCATGAGTCTCTTGGTCATCTGTGTGTCATAATTATGTGGTCATACATAATTATGTGGTCATAAAAATGACCACATATGTGGTCATCATAATTATCAATATGTATGTTCTTGGTGCCATTTTGTTAATTGCTGTGTGTCTTCTTTGTAGAAATGTCAATCTAGGTCTTCTGCCTATTTTTTGATTGGGTGGTTTATTTTTTTGATATTGCACTACATGCAGTGTTTATAGATTTTGGAGATTAATCTCATCAGTCTCATCATTTGCAAATATTTTCTCCCATTCTGTGGGTTATCTTTTTGTTATGGTTTCCTTTGCTGTGCAAAAAGCTTTAGAGTTTATGTAGAGTTTACCCATTTTTATTTGTTTTTATTTCCATGACTCTAGGAGATGGATCCAAAAAGATACTGCTGTAATTTATGTCAAAAATTTACGTTTTTCTCTAAGACTTTTATAGTATCAGGTGGTCTTACATTTAGGTCTTTAATACATTTTAAGTTTATTTTTCAGCCAGTCTATACATTCTGGTTGGAGCATTTAATACATTCACGTTTAAGGTAATTATCAATATGTATGTTCTTGGTGCCATTTTGTTAATTGCTTTGAATTTGTTTTTGTAGGTGTTTTTCCTTCCCTCCCCTTTTTTTCTCTTGTGATCTGATGGCTAACTTCAGTGTTTGGATTTCTTTTTCTGTATCTATTAGAGATTTTCAATTTGCAGTTACCATGAGGCTCTGATATAGCACTCTGTATATAAACAAGATTGCTTTCAAGTTGCTGATCTTTTAATTTCAAGTGCATTTTCAATATCCTGCATTTGTACTCTCCTCACAACTACTGGTTTTGATATCATATTAGTGTGTGGATGATTTCCTACCTCTGTGCTTCTAGGACCTGGGTGTCTGTTTGTTTCTTTAGGTTTTGGGAAGTTTTTAGCCATAATTTCTTTATGTGGTATTGAGCTCTTTTTCTCTTTCTTCCCCTTCTAGAACCCCTATTATGCATAGATTGGCATGGTAAATTATCCAAAGGTCTTGTATATTGCTTTCATTTTTTTTTTTAATTGACCTTCTGCCCTGATTGGGTGTTTTTCATTATTCTATCTTCCAGGTTACTTATTCAGTCTTCTGCATTATTTATTCTGTTATTCGTTGTCATTGGTTCAGTTTTTGTCTTGGTAAATGAGTTTTCTAATTTTCCTTGGTTCTTTTTTTTACATTTTCTAGTTCCTTTCTAAGTACTCTGCATTTCTGTTGACAGCCTTTCGTAATTCCTTCAGTATTTTCATTATCTTCTTTTTGAGACTGGTGTCTATTAACTGAAGAGGTCTGTTTCATTGCCTGTTCTTTCAGGAGAGATCTTTTAGTCTTTTAACTGGGAGTGGTTCCTCTGCTTCATTTTACTTCTATTTCTCTTACTCTGAGTTTAGGAGAAACAGTTATATACTGTGGTCTTGGAGGCCTATTTATATGTGGGAGCATCCCTATGTAGCTCATGTGGGATTAGTGTTTTTGGTATGAGGGCTGTTTATTGTATGGATGTTTGTTGCCACTTTCCTTAGTGTGGGCTAGTCATTATCCCCTTGAAGAGGGTATCCAGATGGTGCCCAGTCATGGGGTTCTCAGCAGTGGTGGCGGCTCATACACGCCCCTAGAACATGCAATGGGAACAGAGGCAGCTTGTGACTGCACAGGGAGTCCAGAAGGACAGGATCATTGGCTGGAGACCTGTCCTGAAGCACAGACGAGGGCAGTGGTGGTAGCTCACAACCACCTCTGAAGCCCTAGGGGCGGTGGTGGCTTACAACTGCTCCTGGAGCTCATGCAGGCTGCGTCTTGACATCTGAGAGCTCACAAAGGAGAAAAGGCTGTAATGGTGAGTTCCATCCCTCCCCTTGCACACCACCCAGACAGTGATGCCCAGCCTCTAAAGCAGACAGGCTTCTTCTGCACATCCTCAGGTACAGCTGCAGACTATAGCATCTTGAGGTTTCTGCACAGCCCACCGCACTTTACTCCCTGGATCTGAGCTCTGAAGCCTGAACTTCTCTACCAAGCCCCTACCCACACTGGTGGACATGTGTTTCAGGGTGGTGAGTGCAGAGTGGTGGCACTGACTGTCTGTGCAGGTCTCTCTCCGTTCTAGCTCGGGCAAAAACAGTTGCTGCATTCTCCAAGGCTCCAAAGCTCCCCCTCTTTTCCAGCTGATCTCCCCATGAGGGGACTTCCCAGGGTGCAAGAACTTTTCCTCTTTCACAGCTCCCTCCCAGGAAGGCAGGTTCTAATTCCTTTCTTACTTTTTTGCTTTTCTTTTTTCTTTTGTTCTACCAGGTTATGTGGAGATTTTCTTGTCCTTTCAGAGGTCTGAGGTCTTCTGCAAACATCAGTAGATATTCTATGACAGTCATTCCACATGTAGATATGTTTTTGATGTATCTGTGGAGGAGGTAAACTTCATGTCCTAATACTCTGCCATCTTGACCACACCCCCTACCCACATGTGCCTTTCTTAACCCATAATGTTTAGTTTCAAAATTTTATTGCCTCTGCCTTTGGTATCATCAAAAAGAGAATATGATAAGAATATAGTTTCAGAAAGAAGATTCAGATATTTGTATTGTCCTTAGACTATGAGACTCAGCTTCCCCGGTGGCTTAGACGGTAAAGCATCTGCCTGCAATGCAGGAGACCTGGGTTTGATTGCTGGGTCAGGAAAATCCCCTGGAGAAGAAAATGGCAACCTACTCCAGTACTCTTGCTTGGAAAATACTATGGATGGAGGAGCCTGGTAGGCTACAGTCCATGGGGTCACAAAGAGTTGGACATGACTGAGCAATTTCACTTTCTTTCTTTGGCTATGCAAATTCAAGCAAATTACTCAAATTCTCTGAGTCTGGGATCACTCACTTTCTTAAAATAAGATTATAATATTGACCTTGAGAGTGCCACAGAAATCAAGTAAAATAAAAGCATTAAAGAGCTTAAAACTACAAACATCAATAGTAATATATATAATGCCAAATATTGTAATAAAAACTAGAACTACCCTATAAAAAAGCCATAGAATCTAAAAGCTATATTGGATTAGACAAGAAGTAAATTTAGGTTGAAATTTCTGACCCCCAATTTTTTGTATGACTTTGCTAATGTGTGTGATGTATGATATTGCTGATATAATCTAAAGTCAACCTTAGGAGGCCAGTTTCTTGAATAATTATCACCTTAAAATATTACTGAAATGCATTTATTATTAGTTCAAGTTATAATTACCACCTATAGGTTAGATTATATTAACTTGTCTTTTGGTTAACCATGAAATTTAACAGAGGACAAATCTGTACACTTAAGAAATCTGTCAAAAGATGAAATGTATTATATTCTGAAAAGTTAGTTCATGATTATTTATGACTGGTGACTTACTAAAAAAAAAAAAACAAACAAAAACACAGTGTGATGTAATGAGGAATGAAGTGCTATGGAATTTCAGTGCATTTCTTAACATTGCCTGGGGGAGGAAGAAAAGGTTTCACATTGGACAGACCTTCCAGCAGCCTGAAGGGCAGGAGGGAGATCTTGTTATTCACAGGGCAGCCAGCTGTGCAAAGACAGGGCTGATAATAGAATAGAGAGTGCTGTATACTGAATTAGAGGAAGTGGAATCAGATCAGATCATTTGCTCAGTCGTGTTCGACTCTTTGCGACCCCATGAACTGCAGCACGCCAGGCCTCCCTATCCATCACCAGCTCTCGGAGGTCATTCAGACTCACATTCATCGAGTCAGTGATGCCATCCAGCCATCTCATCCTCTGGCGTCCCCTTCTCCTCCTGCCCCCAAACCCTCCCAGCATCAGAGTCTTCTCCAATGAGTCAACTCCTTGCATGAGGTGGCCAAAATACTGGAGTTTCAGCTTTAGCATCATTCCTTCCAAAGAAATCCCAGGGCTGATCTCCTTCAGAACGGACCGGTTGGATCTCCTTGCAGTCCAAGGGACTCTCAAGAGTCTTCTCCAACACCACAGTTCAAAAGCATCAATTCTTCGGCACTCAGCCTTCTTCACAGTCCAGCTCTCACATCCATACATGACCACAGGAAAGACCATAGCCTTGACTAGGCGAACCTTTGTTGGCAAAGTGATGTCTCTGCTTTTGAATATGCTATCTAGGTTGGTCATAACTTTCCTTCCAAGGAGTAAGCGTCTTTTAATTTCATGGCTGCAGTCACCATCTGCAGTGATTTTGGAGCCCAGAAAAATAAAGTCTGACACTGTTTCCACTGTTTCTCCATCTATTTCCCATGAAGTGATGGGACCAGATGCCATGATCTTCGTTTTCTGAATGTTGAGCTTTAAGCCAATCTTTTCACTCTCCACTTTTACTTTCATCAAGAGGCTTTGTAGTTCCTCTTCACTTTCTGCCATAAGGGTGGTATCATCTGCATATCTGAGGTTATTGATATTTCTCCCGGCAATCTTGATTCCAACTTCTGTTTCCTCCAGTCCAGCATTTCTCATGATGTACTCTGCATATAAGTTAAATAAACATGGTGACAATATACAGCCTTGACGTACTCCTTTTCCTATTTGGAACCAGTCTGTTGTTCCATGACCAGTTCTAACTGTTGCTTCCTGACCTGCATACAGATTTCTCAAGAGGCAGATCAGGTGGTCTGGTATTCCCATCTCTCTCAGAATTTTCCACAGTTTATTGTGATCTACACAAGTCAAAGGCTTTGGCATAGTCAATAAAGCAGAAATAGATGTTTTTCTGGAACTCTCTTGCTTTTTCCATGATCCAGCAGATGTTGGCAATTTGATCTCTGGTTCCTCTGCCTTTTCTAAATCCAGCTTGAACATCAGGAAGTTCACGGTTCACATATTGCTAAAGCCTGGCTTGGAGAATTTTGAGCATTAGTGCAATTGTGCAGTAGTTTGAGCACTCTTTGGCATTGCCTTTCTTTGGGATTGGGATGAAAACTGACCTTTTCCAATCTTGTGGCCACTGCTGAGTTTTCCAAATTTGCTGGCATATTGAGTGCAGCACTTTCACAGCATCATCTTTCAGGATTTGGAATAGCTCCACTGGAATTCCATCACCTCTACTAGCTTTGTTTGTAGTGATGCTTTCTAAGGCCCACTTGACTTCACATTCCAGGATGTCTGGCTCTAGGTCAATGATCACACCATCATGATTATCTGGGTTGTGAAGCTCTTTTTTGTACAGTTCTTCTGTGTATTCTTGCCACCTCTTCTTAATATCTTCTGCTTCCGTTAGGTCCATACCGTTTCTGTCCTTTATCGAGCCCATCTTTGCATGAAATGTTCCTTTGGTATCTCTGGTTTTCTTGAATAGATCCTTAGTCTTTCCCATTCTGTTGTTTTCCTCTATTTCTTTGCATTGATCGCTGAAGAAGGCTTTCTTATCTCTTCTTGCTATTCTTTGGAACTCTGCATTCAGATGTTTATATCTTTCCTTTTCTCCTTTGCTTTTCGCTTCTCTTCTTTTCGCAGCTATTTGCAAGGCCTCCCCAGACAGCCATTTTGCTTTTTTGCATTTCTTTTCCATGGGGATGGTCTTGATCCCTGTCTCCTGTACAATGTCACAAACCTCATTCCATAGTTCATCAGGCACTCTATCTATCAGATCTAGGCCCTTAAATCTATTTCTCACTTCCACTGTATAATCATAAGGGATTTGATTTAGGTCGTACCTGAATGGTCTAGTGGTTTTCCCTACTTTCTTCAATTTCAGTCTGAATTTGGCAATAAGGAGTTCATGGTCTGAGCCACAGTCAGCTCCTGGTCTTGTTTTTGCTGATTGTATAGAGCTTCTCCATCTTTGGCTGCAAAGAATATAATCGATCTGATTTCGGTGTTGACCATCTGGTGATGTCCATGTATACAGTCTTCTCTTGTGTTGTTGGAAGAGGGTATTTGCTATGACCAGTGCATTTTCTTGGCAAAACTCTATTAGTCTTTGCCCTGCTTCATTCCGTATTCCAAGGCCAAATTGGAATACGGCAATTAGGAAGTGGAATACGAAATACAGATGGAAGGGTAACCCTGGCATATACAATTATCAAAATAATGCTCTACTTTATAGACTTTTAGACTTTTTTAAAGCAGAAGAATAGTTTTAGAATGAATCTATGATAGTCCTGTAATAGCCTGGAAGAGCAAGAACCTAGAGACTGGAAGATTAGCTGGGAAACTGCCTTAGCCCATGTGAGAGGTATGTGCGAAGTCACTCAGTCATGTCCAACTCTTTGAGACCCCATGGACTGTAGCCTGCCAGGCACCTCTGTCCATGGGATTTTCCAGGCAAGAGTACTGGAGTGGGGTGCCATTTCCTTCTCCAGAGAAATTTCCCGACCCAGGGACTGAACTTGTCTCCTGCTTGGCAAGTAGATTCTTTACCACTAGCGCCAGGTTAATAAAGTCCTTAATTAGAGCAGGGGGCTAGGAGAAGATAGGATGTGATAGTTCACTGTTAAGCAGAGAGAACTAATGGGACTTGCTAACCAATTAATGTGTGGGAGGGGAAACTCAGGATGATCTGAGATTTTGAGAGAGAAAAAGGTTTGTAATCTGTTAAGAGTGCAATAATTAGATCTGCAAGGAGAATTTTCTACTAGTTAGGTTAAGTCAAATTAGTACATTTCTGAAGTAAGCTCAAACACAACATTAAAGTATAAGATGTTCTACTGAGAATGATCTATAACACACGAAGTATTGTGCAGGTTTTAGAATAATTCTGAAAAAACTGACTAGTAGATAAGTTTATAAAGTCCTGTTAGGAATAAAGCATAGAATGCAAGATTAAAAGCATAAAATATCACATAGAAAATAAAAGTTTACTTAAAATTTTCTATTTTTAAAAAACTTGGTATTTCACAGTCATTCATTGATCCTGCTGCTGCTGCTAACTCGCTTCAGTCGTGTCCGACTCTGTGCGACCCCACAGACGGAAGCTCACCAGGCTCCCCCGTCCCTGGGATTCTCCGGGCAAGAACACTGGAGTGGGTTGCCATTTCCTTCTCCAATGCATGAAAGTGAAAAGTGAAAGTGAAGTCGCTCAGTCGTGTCCGACTCTTAGCGACCCCATGGACTGGAGCCTACCAGGATCCTCCGTCCATGGGATTTTCCAGGCAAAAGTACTGGGGTGGGGTGCCATTGCCTTCCCCTTCATTGATCCTATTAACCAGTAAACACTTACTTTGCAGCATCTATGTACCTAGAAATATATCCAATGCTATATATTGTCTAGTATTTCTGGAATAATACTGGTCCTTCAACTGAATTTATAATAATCCACTTTTTGTTTGTTTTTAAGTAGACAGTCCAGAGCACCACTATTACCTATTTGAAAAAAGTGCTGGTGCCAAGTAACCTGGGTGATACGAAATTCCTGTGACAGATGAGGGCTTCTTCAGATCTTACATAGTGGCAATATTGCCACCAAAGACTTACAAAAATATTCACAAGGGAAGAGATCTGTTTTTTTTTTTTTTTTTTAAATCAGGTTGGATAACTGGCTCAGAGGGAAATGTTGTAATATGGGAAAAGTTTGGGACAGAATGAAAGTATTATGTGTATTACCTTAAACAGTAGTTCAGAGAAGGAAAAACAAAAGAGAGTCTAGAAGCCAAGACAAAAGCCATGGCAGGGAAAAAAAGAAAACTTAGGTCTGAAGAGAGTTTAAGGTTTGGGCAAATGAGGTGAAAGGGTGCCCCTTATGGTGGACTTAAGAGAGGGCAGAAGAGGTACGAAGTTAGAGTGATTAAGAGCACTCTTTGAAATACCATCTGAATAGAAGCTGGAGCAGACAGTGGGAGAAACGACATGGCCTCAATTCCTTTTCCCCTTCCCCTCTTCTTTCATTTATTCATTCATTTCATTTCATTCAAAGTTTATACTCAGCCAGACACTGTTCTAAATCTTCACAGCAATGAAGGCATAGTTCCTGGCCACTTGATGCTTATAAATAACAGATCACAGTTTTGGTTTTGTTCTACAAATGCAACACAAAACGAAAACCAAGAACAGGGTAAGAGGATGGAGAATGATGAGGTGTCAGTGGTGTAGGATGGCTGGAGAAGGGGAGGCTCAGGAAGAGGCAGCATGGGGGCAAAGTCCTGAGTGGGAGGAAGCAGAAGAGATTCTGTGAAGAGGGAACAGCAAGAGACAAGTCTCAAGATCATAACCTGCTGAGGCTGTTGCTTACCACGTATCTACTATCCTTTTCTTCTTCACTACCAGAGTTCTGATTTTATTCTATGTGACACTGTTCAGCTACAAGATGACATTTCCCACTCTTCTGCAGTCACAGAGGTGCTTCTAGAAAATGTTTCCTTTTTCTTTTTTTAAAAAAGATGATTCACTGGGGAGGTAGGCCCTTTGGCTCACCTCCACGTTCCCCATCCAGAAAACATCAATGCCCGGAGGTGTGGTGGTCATCTTGGATGAAAAAGTCAGAATGAAAGTTTGGCTAATGATAGCAGAAGAAAAAAGGACTCAGACTTCCTGATGATACTAGGGAATGTCTGAATCACTGCTGGAACAATCTACTTTTAAATTTCTTTTACTGATACATAAGAGTAAAATAAAAGCCATAATTATTTAGGTCACTAGGAGTCTAGTGGGGGGATGGGGGTAACTGCTATTTTGAGCTGAAAGTATTTCTAAACTATTTGGAGCCAAGGAGTAGAAACAGAAATGAATTACAAGAATGCTACAGTCTATGTGAGAGATGCTGAGCCAGGGTGGTAGCAGCAGAGGTGGTAATGTGATGGGATTCTAGATTATTCTGAAAGTAGAGTTAACAGGGACTTGCTCATACACTGGATGTGCTGTACAAGGAAAAGATGAGACAAAGGTAACTAGAAGGCTGGGGACCAGAGCAAATGCATAACGGATAATGCCCTCTACTGAAAGACAAAGAAAAGGAGCAGGTCTGGAGGGAAAGAAAAGACCCCGTGTTCTACTTTGGACAGGTTAAGCTGAAGAGCCTCCCAGGCACCCAAGTGGGAGTGCAAACAGGCAGTGGTGTAGATGAGTCAGGACTGCACCTCAGACATGAAGGACACTGGATGTGGATGAAGTCATAGGAGTGTGGTGAAGGTATTAAAGACGGGGGAAAAGTTTGAGATCAGATGTCTAAAACATTCTGAAAATTAAAAGTCATAAAGAGAAGACAGGTCTAACAAAGGAGAGTGAAGTAGAATGGTCAGCTGGAAGAAGAAAAACCAGGTAAGCCCAGCATCCCAAAAGTGAAGGAAGTCTTTGATGAAGGAGCGGGGATAAGCTGTGCTAAATACACTGTCAGACCTGGGGAAGCAGAGAACGAGAACTAGACCTGGATCTGGAAACATGGAGGTCACTGGCCGCCGGGCTGACACAGCCTCCCTGGAGTGCAGGAGATAGTGAAGACAGCACGGACAGAAATGCCTGAGAGGAAAACGGAGAAATGGAGCAGAAAGTGGATGGGGAGAGTAAACGGAGAGGTGGGAGCTGGTTTTTATGTATTTACTGATGCCTTCAAGGTGGGGACATGTCATAGCCTATTTATGTGCCAACTGCAAAGAAAATGATGGTGCAGGAGACACAGACGCCAGAAGGCAAACCCTTCAGGAAGCAAGGGGAGCACCCAGTGCCCACAGGGAGCTGTGCTGCAGGTGGAGTGGCAGGCCTGAAGAGGGAAAGGGCTGGGGGCAGGCTGACCTGGGGACAGGAAGCGGGAGACTTTCTCCTCCAAGTATTCATGTCCTCGCAGTGAGCCAAGAGGGAAGGTTCCTAGCTGAGGATGAGGAAAGGGCAAAGGTTATCGGAGGTTTGAAGCAAGAGGAAGAAGAGCAAAACAGAGATGCAGTGAGTGAATTCATCAGAGATGCAGTAGGATTGTCTGATAGCATCTGAGGGCACATCTGGGGTTGGTGGTCTTAGAATGAGACGAGTGACTTTAATGACCGGTCATTTTCCTTATAATCATCTGAGCTGCTCAAGGGCAGGTATGGAATAAGCAGTGTTGGATTTGACCATGGTTGTAGTGTTTCCAAGAAGTGTAACAGCCAAAAAGAGAAAGGGCGTAACTGCATTTGAAGATAAAATCAGTGGATATTTACCTGGTTTTCGTTCTAAAAGCTGTTGTAAATGAAACACGGCTTGTTCATAGTCCTGTTTTCTGAACATGAGATCTGCCATCATCTATAAAGGTAAAAGTGGGTTCTAAAAATACAGCCATGTGATTTTACAAAGCATGTTATTCCTATCAAGGTTGACTGATATGAAAACACATAGGAGGAATACGAGGGCAAAGTTTTATACAACAGAGCCATTTAAAATTCAAGTACACCTTAAGCAGATTAGCACTGAGATCCCTCAAGGACATGAAACAGGTCTCTCTGTTAACAAAAACTATTTTTAGCAGAAAATATGTTTTAAGCAGTTATTTTTAAAACAGAAATTTGAAGGAAACTGCACTCTATGTGTTATCATAGAGAAGACACCTCACTGGACTTGGTAAAAATAACAAGAAAATCTTTTAAAAACCCAAAAAAATATTTCAAAGGAATTTAAAATTAGCAAGACTTACTGAGATTTTCTTATTATGTGTTTTAAAAGGAGAGTTCTTGTATTTTTCAGTAATAGTGACTCATTTGTCAAATTATTAAATGAACCTCACAAACTGTCATCTATGAAGCTGTTTGAAAAGCTAACAAAAACCTCAACCCTCATAAAATTGAGAAAGACAAAACTATTTAAAATACAGTGTTTTAAAATGTTATATGAAGAATTTTCTCTGTAATTCAGAAAGTCTGACTGAAACTGTTAAAAACTCTAGCATGTGTAAGTAACTTGACCATATGAACCATTCCTGACCAGGCATCCTTTTAGTCATACAGAAAAACTAAAAATGTGCTAGTAATCTTAAAAATATTATGTTTCCCAAAAGCCAACAGGAGCCAGGCCTCACATCTACTATTAGTTTTATCAGGTAAAATTTGAAACTGCCACATGGAATAAAGACACGACTGCCCTGCTGGCACTGAAGTGTCCTGGACTAACCATGGTGGCGGCCTCATTGTCCTGGTCATTCTGGAGAAGCAGAGCACAGTGCCGCAGGCAGGCGTCAGGGTCATCTTGTAGCAGGTATAATCGGGCCAGCTCCAGCATTATCTATAGAAAAGGGTGAGGTTAATCAGAAACAGTTTAGAAAGTCAGGAAAGTGTCTAGGGCACAGATGTCACTTGACCAAAGTTAGTACAATAAAAATGCCAACCACGACAGGCAGGTAAAGCTATAGGTTTGCTCATCTCTAGTTTCTCTTATACTGGAAAAATTATGGAAAAACAGGCTGTAACTCACTTGAAAAGTAGAGAGAGACAAAGCATTGTGAAAAGAACAGGTCTAATATAAGCAGCTAAGATTATAGTCCAAGCATCTCCACGATGGGGCCATGGCCCTTTACCTCTTTAAACCTGTTTCCTCATTTGTAAAATATCAATAAAAGGCTTAAAGCAGACACGCTCCAGATTTACAATGATTTCAGTCACTTTAGTCATCACTGAACAAGGCACCTGTTTGGTTGTGACTTAATAAACACTTATTTTTGCCTTATGTCTGAAAGAGCTATGTTAATTCAAAATGTTCAATCTTCAAATTCTAGAACATGGTTGTCTTGTGTTTTACATCACTTAAATATTTAGCCATTTACTAGACTTTTTAAAAAATATTAACCATGTACCAAGATCTGAGAGTAGAAAATCCTAGAGATCAGCACTAGCAGACAGTTCCTGTGGGGAACTGACTGCCGCCATTCCCCGCTCCCTTCGGGCGGGTAAGTCAAGAGAGAGGTGTGAAGGAAGACACACGCTCGTGAAACTACACGAAACACGTAAAAGAATGAAATTAGAACATTCTCTACCACCACACACAAAAATAAACAAGGTATGGATCAAAGACCTGAATGCAATCCTGGACACTATAAAACACTGAGGAAAACACAGAGCACTCTGACATAAACTGCTGCAGTATCTTTCTGGACCCACCTCCTAGAGTCATGAAGAAAAAAGGGACCTAATGAAACTGAAAAGTTCTGCACAGCAAAGGAAACCATAATAACCCATAGAATGAGAGAAAATATTTACAAGCAATGTGACAACAAGGAAATTAATCTCCCAAATTAACAGCTCACGCAGCTCAATATTAGAAAAGCAAAGCAAAAAAAAAAAAACCCCAACCAAAAGATGGGCATAAAATCTAAATAGACATTTCTCCAAAGACGACATACAGATGGCCAAAAAGCAAGTGAAAAGATGCTCAGTGTCACTACTTATCAGAGAAATGCAAATCAAAATTACAGTGAGGTGTTACCTCACACTGGGTCAAGAATGACCATCATCAAAAAGTCTACATCAGGTGTCCTGCATTGCAGGCAGATTCTTTACCAGCTGAGCCACACATTGAGGTTTGACAAAAAACAACAAAATTCTGTGAAAAAAATTATCCCCCCCCCAAAAAAAAAGTCTACATCAAATGCTATAGAGGGTGTAGAGAAAGGGAACCCTCCTACACTCTTGGTGGGAATGTAAATTGGCACTGCTGCTATGGAGAACAGTATGGAGGTTTCTTTAAAAAAAAAAAGAAATTATCATATGATCCAGCAATCCCATTCCTGGGCATATATCTGGAGAACACATAACTAGAAAAGATACATTCATCCGTACATTCATAGCAGCACTATTCACCACAGCCAAGACATGGAAGCACGCTAAATGTCCATCAACAGAGGAATAAAGAAGATGTGGTATATATTAAAATGGAATATTACTCAGAAAAAGCTGAAATACTGCCACTTGCAGCAACATGGATGGACCTAGAGATTATCATGCTAAGTGAACTCAGAATAACTAAAATCATGATATTCGTATGTGGAATCTAATTTTTAAAAAATGATACAAATGAACTTATTTACAAAATAGAAACAGATTATAGATATCAAAAACCAACTTATGGTTACCAAAGGGGAAATGTAGTAGGGGGATAAATCAGGAGCTTGGGATTAACATATGCACACTACTGTATACGAGATAGGGTTTCCCCGGTAGCTCAGCTGATAAAGTATCCACCTGCAATGTGGGAGACTTGGGTTCGATCCCTGGATTGGGAAGATCCCCTGGAGAAGGGAAAGGTTACCCACTCCAGTATTCTGGCCTGGAGAATTCCATGGACTGTATCATCCATGGGATTGCAAAGAGTTGGACATGACTGAGCGACTTTCACGAACGAGCACTGTATAGCACAGGAACTCTACTCAACATTCTGTGATAACCTATGTGAGAAAAGAATCTGAAAAAGAATGAATATATGTATAACTGAATCACTTTACTGTATACTTGAAACTAACATAAATCAATGATACAGGCCAATAAAATTAAAATAAAATTTTCAAAAAATGCCATGTATATGTTTTCTACACTAATATTATCTTTACATTTATTCTAACATTGTGCCAATTGAGGTTGAGATTCAATCTAGCCACTTTTGTATATCCAGCACTAAACAGCAATTGATACACAATAGGTATTCAGTTAACTGAACTGAATCCTCTAGATTCAGGTATTTGAGATTGAGAAATCGTTTTAATAATTACTGTAAAACATAGATGAACATAAGGAAAAGCTTACAGATTTCCTTTTTATCACTTGTTCCACAATAATTTTTAGACTCTATTAATTCAAGCCATCATGTATTTTACAGTATTTATAAAACCAATATTAATATTTTAACTTGTATTTTTAGTACATTTCTTTTCAAATCTTTATAAATAAGCTGTTAAGAAATTTACATTTGCGGAAATGAGATGACATCTGGATTACAAGGTGCTGAAAATTTTATAAAGGTACTGACCTTATTATCTGTCTCACAATGAACAAGAGCTTCTCTATAAAACTTAATTGCTTTTTCATAGTTTCGCTGAGCAACAGAATGTTTTGCAATCTCTGCACAAATTTCAGCTGCTAAATGTTTCTGTGCAGGAACTGCATCTGGCTGTTCCATCTGAACACGTTTTAGCACCCGAGCTTGTAATTCTCGAGCCTAGTAAAATGTAAGGATAAAAAGCAATTAAAAAAAGAAGTAGAAAAGAAATGAAACAATTCTCAATAATTCACATGTAGTATAATTTTACAGATTTATTTAAACATTATTGGTCTTCAATCTAACAACGTCTGATCCAAAGATAATGTCTTAATTGAGGTCTTCAAAAGGTACTTGTTTGCAAATGAGCCATGCAATTATCTTTGAAACTATAAAAGTATAAATGCAACCATGGAACAAATATTTAGAAAAGATGTCTAGATACTATCATTAAAATTGTAAATGTTTATTTTATTAATAAAATAGTAGCTAAAAGTTATTGAATCAAATATTGACTGGCTTCAGGGAGTAAGTACATCCACATACTGTCAATGGCATATAGATTAGTCTAGTCTTTCTGAGGGGAGCACCCCTGTAAAACATGCTAACTCTCTAAAATCATGAAGGTTATTGAACTTAGCTGTTCCATTCTTGGCAAGGTATTAAGGACATCACTTAGAAGGAAAAATATTTTAAAATGAGTCTGAAATCTAGAGATTTTAAATCCATTAAAAAAAACTACCATCAAAGAAGCCTCAAGGTCTCAAAGATGCTAATACTGAATTGTTCCAAACATTAAGAAATAGCATGTCTTAGAGAACGGTCTTTCTCTTGAATGTATGTGCACAAATATTGAACAAAATATTAGGAAATATCTTTAAATTCCAGCAATATCTTTTTTAAAAAATCACAAAGTGTCATTTATTTCAGGAATATAAGGATGGTTTAACATTTGAAAATCAATCAATTTAATATTCCACAGGAAAAAAAATTGGAAAAAAGTCACATGACCATCTTGACAGATGCAGAGAGTATATTAGGTAAAATTTAAGTCATGTACTAAAAATACTGTTAACAAACTAGAAATTAAGAAATCATCAAAACACATCAGCCACTTATATTTAGGAATATATAAGGAAACGTACAAAACCTCTACATTGAAAAACCACAAAATATTAAGGGAAATTAAAGAAGACATAAATAAATGGAAGAACTAAACAGAAGAAGAAAAGTGAGTTTAATTCCTGCCTTTGACACTAGTTGAGTGAGTTCTTTCAAGTTATTAAACCAAGCTTCTTCAGTTATAAAACAGGATTAAAAATATCAACCTTCCCTAATTGTTATATAATAATTAGCAATGATATTTTTAACCAGTACAATCCACTGGCATTCAAACATTATTTCTATTTGACTTATCTTCCAGAACAGTGCGGCCAAGAGACTTTTTTTTTTTGTATGTGGTATATTTCCTTCTGAGACCGCCACCCACCTTCATTCCTTCACAAACAAGGGTATTTTCCTTACCTTTTGCAATGAAGTGACTGCATCATCAGGTCTGTCCACTTTACTGTAAACTTTTGCTAGAAGAACTTGAAAACATCCATCCTCCATGAGGGCTGACAGTTCATTTACTATGAAAGAAAATATATTGGGAAAATTATGACTCATTTAAAATGCTTACATTTTCCTACAAGTTCTTAAACTTGATTCTGAAAAATAGTGAATTAAGTTTAATAATGTTCAGTAAGTTAAATGAAGAATGGCCAAATTTGGCAGAGGGGGAAGGATTTATGATTAAAAAGTGGCCTGAAGAAAGGTTAAAGAACTGTAGAATAACTGGAGACTCTTCTTAGACATAGAACAATACAACAACACAGTAAGAATTTCAAGTTTCATTAAGTGTGTAACCGTTTCCATTTATCGAAGTTATTCAGAGACAAGATAGGGTATTTGGTACATGCAATTAAGATAACTGCTATTTTTTAATAGAACTTAATAAACAAAGTGCGTGTGTGTATATATATATATACGCGCGCGCAAACACACACACACACACACACACACACACAAGCACACACATATACATAATAAACACTGACTTTGATGTCAACCTGTCTGGCTTCAAATTGAGGGTTTATCACTTGCTAGTTAACAAGATACAAATTGAACAAGGTATCTATCCTTTCTGTCCCTCCATTTCATCTGTAAAGTATGGGAAATAACAGTGCCTATCGCATAGAATTATTGTAAAATTTCAGGTTCATAAATTATTAAATAGATGCAAAGCAATTAAAGCCTTGTACATGGCAAGTGCTCAAGAGTATTAAAAGAACTCTAGATAACTAACACAAAGTTGTTTCTTCCACCATTTATCAAGTATGTCATACTACGTTTGAAGTGGTTTACGTACATTGTTTCTTTAAACTTTCAACCTGAAAGACATGTTTTGTTACTGCTATTTTACAGGTAAGAAAAGGTGGTACAAGGAACCACAAGGAGGCTGTGGCAATGGTGAGAGCAGGCTGGAAGCAGAGGTCAGAGGGGTGGCAGCATGCACTGTGGAGGCCATGTAAGCCCCGGGAAGACTCCAGTTAACTCTGAGAAAAATGGGAGACAAGGGGGACTTGAGCAGGCGGGACCGGGCTTCCACTGTTTGAAAGATCCAGTACTGCTGCTGGGTTAGGAGTGACTGTGTCAGCGTGTGGGGCTGAAGGTGGAAACATGGAGGCCAGGTGGAGGCTACTGCTGTAAGCTACGTAAGCAAGGACAGGCCGGCAGCGGCAGAAATAAGGAGACGCAAGAGAATTCTGAATATATCTGGAAGAACCAAGAGGGTTTCCAATGGACAGGGAGAAGGGTGAAGGCCAGGATTTTGGCTCTCTGAAACTGCAAAGAAAAGATGAAGTTACTGAGATGAAGGCCACACACGGAACAGATGTGGGGAGGCAGATAAGGAATTCAGTTTCAGACATGTTAAATTTGAAATGTTTATCAGAACCCTGGGGCTACTCTTTATCAGCTAGGTGAACCTATAAACATCAAGAAAACTGAGTATCAGATTGTTAATTTAAAAATGGAGATAATTTTATCTGCCTCAAAAACTAATGTAAGCACTAAGGCATCTAAGTACACCACTGGATGTGCTAAGCAACTAATTATTAATGAAAGTATTTATACTGAATACATGTAATATGCTTATGCCCATGGAACTAAAACATACTCCTTAATCTCTAAAACCTTTTTAAAAATGCACATCCACATTTAAGGCCATCTGTAGTGTTTCAAGCAAAGTCTGACAAGACTCATGCAAGTGCTTCTATGGAATTAAAAAATGCATTCAACGTAGTAGGCTTTAAGCATCAACTTCAAATATACAATGGACTATTACTTAGCCATTACAAATAATGAAATAGTGTTATTTGCAGCAACATGGATGGACCTGGAGATTCACATTAAATGAAGTAAGTCAGAAAAAGACAAATATCATATGATTATCACTTCTATGTGGAAACTAAAAAAAAGATACAAATGAATTTATTTATAAAACAGACTTACAGACTTCAAAACAAACTTATGGTTACCAAAGGGGAAAGTTGTAGGGAGGGATAAATTAAGAGTTTGGGAATAACAAATACACATCACCATAATCAACAAGGACCTACTATATAGCACAGGGAACTCTACTCAGTAATCTGTAATAATCTATATAGGAAAAGAATCTGAAAAAGAATGGCTATATTGTATGTGTATATATATTATATATATATGTAGAACTAAATCACTTTGCTGTACACCTAAAAGTAATACAACATTGTAAATCAACTGTACTCTAATAGAAATAAAAATTAAGTTAAAAAAACTTCCTTTATGTCACTTTGGAAAGTAAAGTGTTTCTCTATAACACAATTAACTTTCATAAATCTGTTTATATTTTTAAATATTTTATTTTCGTAGATTGACATTCTGAGAAATTAAATCAATCTCACATATACTAAGGAGGTAATACATACTAATATCAAAATAAAAAGGATCAGATATATCAGGTATATTAAAATTAGATTTTCATACCAGGTTCATGAGCTAGAGCATGCTGAAGAACTTTTTCTGCTTTATCATACCACTTCAATTTTAATAAGAGCTCAGCCAGGTCATAGCAGAGATAATTTTGTTGTCCGCTTTTCAGAGCAGCCTCATAATAAGTGATTGCCTAAACAGAATCCATTTCAGTTAGGAAAAGAAAAGGCAGTGAGAGTGGCATTCAAGCACAGATCCTACACACATTATGACTTAGAGCAACTGGAAGTAACCTAAAGGCAGCTTATACACGGACGGACTTGCACTATTGCTTAAGTATGCCATTTTTCTCACAGAATCAAACATCACAGAAGGCAACTAGAATTTCTTCTAACAAACAACAAAAGTACTAAAAATTTTTACTCCAAAAGTTAGTGAAATTTACTGACTGAAAATTCTTTGCTAAGTGTTATATGTATGTTCAACAGTTACAAGGAGTAGGGCAAGAATATAACAACTAGAGGAAAATCCATTATCCTGACTAGAAAACAAAAAAACACAAAAAAAAAAAAAATCCTCAAAGCACATGGCTCAAACCTGGTTCAACAGAAAGGATATCTATTATGCTTTGTCATATAATGAAAGAGATGTTAACAGTAAACATATCTTAATTTACTTGATGGCAAAATTTGAGTGTAAGATGAAGCCTGACGTAGACTTTAGGGTCCCAACATCCTTTGCAAAATGAAGCAGAGAAGAATCTGAGACACTGAGAAAGTCTTTAACACAAATTCCAGTTTGTAAAAACAAATTTGGGGTTTCCAACCATTAAGATACAAATAGTGCTTGCTGAAGATCTCTCATTGAGCAGCGTTCACAAATTTGATCCAACAAATATATCTAAAAATGTGAAGTATTTACCTTTGAGTAGTTGTGAGTTTTCACAAGAGCTTTCCCAATTTTGCTTGCCAATGTTCCATCCTTTGGGTTGTGATTTAGTGCTTGCTCATAGGCTACTATGGCTTCCTCAGGCTAATGTTGGCAGATACAAAAAATAAGCAATAAAATAACAGCTTAGTTGGCTCCCATTAAATGGCAACACTTCTATAACTAAGCTCTACATCTGGAAAACTTAACAAGACTAATAAAGCACATATTAATTCCAGAAACATTAACAATTTCAGGGAAATGATAGTCACTAGTGCAGGTATAACTTAGTAGGACAATCCCAACCAACCACATTAAGTAGGCCCAGGTCCTCATAAGTAGTCATATGAGAACTGAGAGATAGCTTCTTGACTTTTCATCTGGCAGTCATTATAAATTATAGAATCAGAGGTCAGAGGATTGCTTCCCTTTGGAAAAAACTCCATCTCAGCCAGTAGCTCTTTTCACCCTTTTAAAGGTGACTCATTTTACTTCTGGTATCATCTCTATTTCAAATGACTGTGCTGAATACCTGGATCTTCGTTTGAAAAAAATAACAACTTTTTAATGTCATGGTTGTCTCCTTTTTATTGTGACGACACAATCTTCAACTATTAAGTCAACATTAGTAAAATGAGAGGAGGGGAACTGGATAAAGGTGGTTAAAAGGTACAAGCTTCCAGTTAACAGTATTACAGATGTAATGTACAACATAATAATTAACAGTGAGGTACATTATGTGTACCTGTATATGAAAACTGTTGAAAGAGTAGATTGACAGGTCTCATCACAGAACAAATATTTTTTTCTATTTTAACAATTTTGTACCTATACAAGATGATAGATAGTCACTGAACTTACTGTGATAATCACTGCATGATGTAAGTTAAATCATCATGTTGTATCTTAAACTCACAGTGCTGCATGTCAATTATATCTCATTAAAAACGGAGGAAAAAAACACAAATTCCTTTCAGTAGAATGTTATACTAATCACAGAGAAGAATTTTTGTTTTTTTGTTTTGTTTTTAAATCTAAGTACAGTAGTATCAAAAACTTTACCTCCTGAATATTCATGTATGCATCACCAAGGAGAAGAAAAGACCGAGGACTGGGCATCCTTTCAGCCATTTCTCTGGAAATCAGATGAAGTCTACTTAGCATACTGAATACAAATTTCTTCTAAGCCAGTAAAAGAAAAGCGCACTTATTTGAATAAACTAATAGCCTTTGAGTACTCTTTATATCCCACAGTGTAATACGTACTATTAAAACCCTACCAGTACTCACAACCAGATTGTTTACTCTAGGTCAACAATTTTTTTCATTGAATTTTCCATTTCCTGAAAAGCAGGTAGAAGTATACTGACAAGATAGTAAATATGTAAGCTCTCATTATCCAGAAATATGTTTTGCTCTCCTTAATTCTAAAATGATGTGGGGATGAAGTTCCAAAATACAACAAATACTTATTGTCATCCTATGCGTTTTGAACTCTGATATTCATGCTGTAAGTCATATACAGCAATAAAAATACAAAATCTTCTATTTCAATATGTGTTTCTTTTTATCTACAAAATGTAAACTGCTAAAGGTGAAAATTGGGGAAGGCAATGGCACCCCACCCCAGTACTTTTGCCTGGAAAATCCCATGGACGGAGGAGCCTGGTAGGCTCCAGTCCGTGGGGTCGCTAAGAGTCGGACACGACTGAGCAACTTCACTTTGACTTTTCACTTTCATGCATTGGAGAAGGAAATGGCAACCCACTCCAGTGTTCTTGCCTGGAGAATCCCAGGGACAGGGGAGCCTGGTGAGCTTCCGTGTATGGGGTCGCACAGAGTCGGACACGACTGAAGCGACTTAGCAGCAAAGGTGAAAATACCAAAGTTGCTCAAATAATATGGTGCTATGTCTTTAGTGTACATCTCATTTAATTGGTCCAAAAACTAATAAGAAAAGAGAATTAAGACTTTACAGATAATGCTAAGAGTTTACTATATAGCTATTGTGTCAGATCTGCTTTAAAAAAGAAAACAAAAACTATGCTTTTAACTACTATACTAGAGTGCATCCAAATACATGTACTCAATTTTAAAATACTGTCATATCATTAGAGATGATAGTGCTGATCTTTTAGAAACATCATAGAAAACATACTTTAGGAAACTCCAGCCCATTCAACTATATAAGGGGTGCTCCTCAGTTTCTTTGCATCACTCAGTAACTACAAAGAATCTGAACAGATTTCTGGGCTTTGATATTTACAAAATATAGATGAATCAACATGACTTAATTCATCAACATTCTTAAAGACAAAAACATTAATTTTCTTTCACATGGATTGTGTGCTTGTATCTTTTTGTTTGGGGAGAAGTGTAAGAGCAACCTGTGTGTGCATGTGCACACTCACGTCTGTGTGCTGTGTACCCTACTAACTCCTAAGGGCATCAGCGTATGATACTTTAAAGCCCTGCCATTTTTGTAACCCATACCTCAGTGTGATGTATACTAAGCCATAATTTTCTTCGGCTATGAGACAGTGTTAAACATGATTATTTAGTCCCTGAATTGTTACATTACATAATGCTTTTAAACTATTAGAATACACCCAATTGTTGCTCTTTTCCTTCCCACCCAGGAAGATTCAAGGTCCAAAAATAACACCTGAGGAGGGAGACTGAGCTGAGAAACTGGAGGGAGTCACAGGTTGAAATAAATCCTAATTACTATGATTTAGGTTTTAGGGAGAATGTAACCTGGTTAGAGTGATTGTGGCTGGTTACAGTAGAAGGAAGCAAGAACACATTAAGGAAGGGATCTATAAAGTATACGAAAAGCACTTAAAAGGAAGAAAGAAATTTGGGGATTAATTTTAGGAGATAAATGTGTCAAAATATAATGGGCCTAAAGAACCATTTACCTGTAACAAGTGATATATAACATTTTCTCTTTTCTGTGCTTCAGATATATATCTGCCATTTTTTCCTTGGCCTCTATGAAATACGGCTGCTCGGCTGTAACATTCCGAAGCATGCTTAAAGCCCTCTCCACATCTCCCTGGGCCAGAGCTAGGTCTGCGTTAGCAATAGTGACACGCAACTCTTCAGACGTACCAGAAAATTCATGGATGGCATCTTGTAAAACTTTGGCTGCCTCGTGCTATAAGTGTGACATCAAAATAACATTCAAAACTATAACAAATCACACTACAAATGAAGGTCTTCTTCTAATACAGAATGAACAATAAATGCTAGCACAGTTTGGTATCTGTGATATACTGATTAATTTTTGAAAAGCACAAAAATTTTAAACTAAACTCAGAGACCAAATTAAGATGATGTATTTGTTAGCTGAAAAGTGTTTCATCACTATGACAACAGCAGTTGCTACATAAGAGCGGCTGCTACTATAATTAACATTTACCTTGCATCCAGCATTGTATTAACCCATTATTCTTATGACAATGCTCCAAGGTAGTTACTATAATTACCTCCCACCTTGCAATAAGGAAAATAAGACTCAGTTACCCCCACAGTTAAGGCAGTTAAGGGGTTAACAAATGATGGAACCAGCCTGACTCCAAAGCCTAAATTCTTTGTCATGTTCATTACTGTATCTTCAGTGGGATCCAGTCCACCCTCTGGACCAGATGGTTCTTTGTTACATAGCAGGTTGTTCCCTACACTAGGACATCATTTTTGTTATATCCCAGGTGAAGATATTTCCTAATTTCCAAACCTGTGCCTCAGTGAACCTAAAATATCATTTATTTTCATTCATCTCAACTTAGGAGATTCTAAAAAAATTCTGATTTAAGAAATGTTAAACCAAGAAAAAAAACTGTGCATCATAGAATCAATCTATAACAGAATTGGTTCTCCTTATTAAATGCATTTTATGTTAATTTGTTAGTGAAGTAGAAATTCTTTGAAATTTGGCAAGTACCTAGACATAGCCTTAATTTCCACTAAAATATGAAATATGAAGTAACTGATTAGCAACTGCTGTAACGTAAAAAACAGATATAAATGATAAGTTCCTCATTTTCTACAAGATTCTAATTCTTTTCTCAGAATTGCATTCATGTTTGCTTCCATCTGGTGCCAAGTAATGAAAAACAAATTTTCTAAACTTAACCACTTGTTCAAGGGAGTAATTTTTGCATTTTCATTTCCTATGACTACATATACTTGGATCACAAAGTTCAGATCTGAGCAATTAAGTTTGACCTACCTGTTCTCCATTTAAACGGTGAACCTCTGCCAACTCAAGAAAGACTGATAAACGATGGCTTGCATCAACTTCAGTTTTTCTGTATTTTGACTTTGAGGAAGATCCAATTCTCCTCATTCCTGGTAAACTCATTGCCATGTGCAGAGTTTTAATTGCTTCTGCTATTTCTCCCATTTTCTTTTGTGACTGTGCTTTTATCAGATGATATAAAGGATGTTCTCTCACCTGAAAAAATAATATTCAGAAATCCTTCCCTGGAGTGCTTACAACATCAACACATAGTTTACAATCCATAAAATGTCATGATAATAGAAACGCTGAGGACAGTCCACTCTGTGAATGCATGAGGCCCTTTTCCATCCTCTTACTCATATTCTGATCATTTATTGAAACATCAGAATTCAGGTAACCTGCCACTACCTAGCATTCCCCTGGTGGATAAACAGGTGCTGCCACCGTGACAGGAGAGAAACTGCACACAGAGTTTAGAAGGCCAGCAAGTATATTTGAAGAAATTAGTTTAGTTTTCAGAAAATGAAATTTCTTTATCTGAGACTTCTTGTACTGAAATATAAGTTATCAGATTTCTACAGTTTCTTTTTATTTTCTAATTTAAAGATTAAACATTTCAGGGCATGTTAACCAAACATGGGTTTTTATCCTTTGATACTACTCTGAAATGTGTACTATTGAAGCTTCTGTCTTTAGTTTGGCTACCAATAGCATATACAGAAAAAATAAGAGAATGACAGACAATGAGGAAGGAGTCAAGAAAAGAAGATGGTACAGAATGAGGTGATGTGGCAGCCATCTAACCTCTAGGATGGCTATAGTCCTCCTAAGGCTGGGTTCTGAGCCAGAGCTAGGCATCAGGTTTACCTGTTGTCCTTGTATAAACAATCATGCTTATGCTCTGATCTCAGAGATCTTGATTCTTTGGGTGGGGTGCTGGCACTGGGGTCGTGATGTCCCACTAGTCTTAAGAACTACCATCCTAAGAACCAGGTGTTACTTTCTGCAAACCTTGCCTGCAACTTGAATTCTCCAGTTAACTAAAGGGTTCTCACATCAAAGAGTCAAAGACATTGCCAGACAAACAGAAAGTCTGAGGAGCTCCTAACGTGACTTCAGGAAGCCCCTGAACCTAGGATTTTCTGTAATGCTCAGTGATATGGGATATTTACATTGAACGTCTTAGAACGAAATCTAGTGTGTTTATGCCCTCAAACCACATACCAACTTTCAAAATGACTAGGCATCCCATGATGATGTATCCAAAGTTATTAAAAATCAAGGTCCAAGAAAGATACAAACAATAAAAATCCTAAAACATAAAAATATTTGGCACAATGCTCTATGCTAAAAAGCAGAGACATCTCTTTGCTGACAAAGGTCCATGTAGTCAAAGCTATGGTTTTTCCAGTGGTCATGTATGGATGTGAGAGTTGGACCATAAAGAAGGCCAAGTGCCAAAGAATTGATGCTTTCAAACTGTGGTGTTGGAGAAGACTTTAAAGAGCCCTTTGGACAGCAAGGAGATCAAACCAGTCAATCCTAAAGGATATTAATCCTGAATATTAGAAGGACTGATGCTGAAGCTCCAATACTCTGGCCATCTGATAAGAACAACCGACTCGTTAGAAAAGACCCTGATGCTGGGAAAGATTGAAGGCAGGAGAAGGGGACGACAGAGGATGAGATGGTTGGATGGAATCATCGACTCAATGGACATGAGTTTGAGCAATCTCTGGGAAATGGTGAGGGACAGGGAAGACTGGCATGCTGCAGTTCATGGGGTTGCAAAGAGTAGGACAGGACTAAATGACTGAACAACAACAATGCTCTATAGTTGACAACTATCTTTATATTCACAGTACATTTAATGTTCATTAAAATTGTACAGTATTATTATATAGGTTTTATGGAAAAGAAAACTGAGGTTCAGAGAGCGAGAGGTAGGAAGACCAGACACTAATTCCAGGTCTTTTGTTGCGGTCCATATAGTTTTGTTAAACTAAACCACAGGTGCCTCCATTTTTTTATCCTACTGCTAACGAGTTCAAAACATTTTCCACTAAAAAAATGCATTCATTAGCAAAATGTTACAGGCTAAAATACAAAATAGTTGAACATGTAAACATTTGCTAAAGGTTTAAGGACAGCGATATTACTTATGCACTTGAGTCTGGAACGCTTACCTTAAAATCATAGCTCAGGCATAGCTCAAGAGACTGAGAACACAATTTGAATTTTTCCTGAGACAAATAAACCTGAGCCATCAGGAGATGAGCATCGGCATAGGAAGGGCTGTGCTCTAGGCAATGCTGCAGGTTATTATAAGCTGCTTCAATATCACCTGGTGAGGAAACAAAGTAAAAAAAAAAAAAAGATTAAGAGGAAATCTGAGAGAAGAGGGAGAAAAGCAGCCTATGGACAGCTCTGGTATTTGACCTTGAGGTCCTCAGCTTAAACTCTACCTGCACCACTACTAAGTCGCTCAGTCGTGTCCGACTCTTTGCAACCTCTTGGGCTGCAGCCCACCAGGCTCCTCTGTCCATGGGATTCTCCAGGCAAGAATACTTGATTGGGTTGCCATGCCCTTCTCCAGAGGATCTTTCTGACCAAGGGATTGAACACCATCTCTTATGTCTCCTACACTGGCAGGCAGGTTCTTTAACACTAGCGCCACCATCCGCTTCTTTCTAGTCTGCGTGAAAGAATGTATCCAAAGCCAGGCCATCCCCTTGGTGATAAGGGGCAAATCAGAGTATGTGAAAAGATCAGAATCCATCACCACTGTTACTGAGAGTCCTATAAATGTACTTGTACTTTCCTTGTCTAATGTTTTTAAATTTATAACTTCTTTAAAATATGTAAAACATAGAAATTTAAATAACTAGAATGTTACAGTGCCACATTAACAAGAAAGATTTAGTCTAGCAATCATTCTTGGCCAGAAATTTTACTACTGCACAAAAGACAACACAAAAAGCATAGGAATATAGTCTAGAAGTTTAGAAATGTGAGTTAGAGATTTTAAATGCCTCTTAATAGTAACTGAAATATTCAAATGTTCTGGAAACATATCTATTGTATATCTAGAAGTCTTTTTTTTTTTTTTTTTTTAAATTGTAGCTGATTTATTGTGTTAGTTTCAGGTATAAGTAGTGACTCAGTATCTTTGCAGATTATATACCATTATAGGATGTTAACTACATCTGGGAGTCTTAAAACAGAAGGAAATGATCAAAATGAAAGTGATCAAAATACTAGATTCTACCTTGGGCTGACAGCTAAGGGAGGAAGAGGTTCTTCAGAGAAACACCAGCACAGACTCTAGGTGCTAGAAGTTTCGTGATATAACCCACATTGATTCACATTTAGCCATCTCATAAACTGGCCTTAAGCAGGTACAGCTAGACCAGAGCCCTGTGTAACTCTGCTAAATTATTATCTGTTCAATAACTCTCTGTGACCTTACCTGACACCTCAACAAACAAAATAAGGCTAACAGTCAGGCCTTCGGTCCCAAAGGCTCAACCTTCTTAGAAATCCATTTAAATGGAAAACATTCTTAAAAATAGGGGATTAATGAACAAAAATTTGGCTGAGTTAGTACAATAACTTATTAAATGAAGCATCAAAATCTGTCAATTAACCATTGCTACTGCTAAGTCACTTCAGTCGTGTCCGACTCTGTGCAACCCCATAGACAGCAGCCCACCAGGCTCCCCCGTCCCTGGGATTCTCCAGGCAAGAACACTGGAGTGGGTTGCCATTTCCTTCTCCAATGCATGAAAGTGAAAAGTGAAAGTGAAGTCGCTCAGTCGTGTCCGACTCTTAGCGACCCCATGGAATGCAGCCCACCAGGCTCCTCTATCCATAGGATTTTCCAGGCAAGAGTACTGGAGTGGGGTGCCATTGCCTTCTCCAATTAACCATTAAGCATGATAAATATTAGAGTTTTTATTCTGATGCAATACAACACTCAGAACTCTACAGGCAAAAAAAGAAAGGATGATTTAGCATAATAAATTTGCAAACAAATTACCACTCCCACATTCTTTTAGGAAAGAGAAGGATCACGGAGATAACCTGAACAAAAGTGATTATTACTGGGACTTCCCTGGTGATCCAGGGGTTAAGAATCTGTCTTGCAAGGTAGGGGACACAGGTTTGATTCTTGGTCAGGGAACTACGATCCTGATGACATGGAGCAACTAACAAGCCCGTGCGCCACAATCAAAGAGTCCACATGATTCAGTGAAGAGCGTGCATACGGCAACTAAGACCTGACACAGCCAAATAATAAATATACTTTAAAAAATAGATTATTTCCCAAAAAAAGGGTTTGCAAACAAGAGCCTGAAAAAAAAAAATGAGAACTATGTGAATAACTGATATCTTTTTTGTTTCTAATAAAGGTAAAGAGAAGGACTATGGCCAGTTAGAAGGCCACTAATTACTTAAAAATGGAGAAACAGCTCATTGTTGGGAAAAAAAGCCATACAAACAAATATCACATCAATATCAGATTCTTATCTGAGATCAGCTCAAATTCTCTTGAGGAAAAAAACGAAAGAAATTTCATTTCTGTCCTGCAATTCTGCCTTTGTCAGGGTCTTCTGTAATAAATTTGGCTGGCTTTGGTTCCCAGGAGACCATCTCTAAATCTTGGAATATCCCGAGCAATAAGAGTGTCTTTGTTATTCATGGTAGGCCCTGATAACTTATGCTAATATGACTAAGGGCTGGCCAGGCCAGAGATCCCAACCATGTGGTTAGAGGGGTAGGGACTCTGAGTCATCCATACCAGCCTGACGTGGGGAGAGGGGAGCTGTCTATGTAATTAAACTCTTGGGTACTGAACCCTGGGTGAGCTTCCCTGCTGCTCATGTTCTAGAGGTGTTGTCATATGTTGATGTGTCAGAAAGTTGATGTGTCCTGACTCCACAAAGAAACGACAATGGAAGCTTCACACATGGGACCCTCCCAGACCTCAACCTCTGCATCTCTTTCTTTTGCTAGTTCAGATGGATATTTTTTGCTATAAAACTCTAATCCTAGCTATAGTTCTTTCCTGACTTCTGTGAGTCTTTCGAGTAAACTACTGAACCTGATGGGAGTCATCAGAACCCTTAAATTTGTAGCCAGCAAGTCAGACATGCAAATGGCTCTGGGAACCCCTGAGCTTGTGGCTGCTGTCTACAGCTAGGGCAGTCTGATGGAGACTGTGCCCTTAACCCGTAAGTTCGGTCCAACTCCAGGCAGTTTGTACCAGAAGTCACTGCAATTGTCAGCTTAGCAAGATACTACTGTTTAGACATGGGCCAGCACTATTTCACATTATTTCAGGCTGCTCTTTTTAACAGTGGGGTTAATGTACAAGACTTTCATTCCTAGCAAGAGTTAGTTGCTCAGTTGTGTCTGACTCTTTGCCACCCCACTGACTGCAGCCCACCAGGCTCCTCTGTCTATGGGATTCTCTAGGCAAGAATACTAGAGTGGGTTGCCATTTCCTATTCCAGGGGATCTTCCTGAAACAGGGATTGAACCTGGGTCTCCTGCATTTCTGACAAATTCTTTACCATCTGAGCCACCAGGGAAGCCCTTCATTCCTAGTGAAAGTGAAAGTTGCTCAGTCGTGTCCCACTTTTGCAACCCATGGACTATATAGTCCATGGGATTCTCCAGGCCAGAATACTAGAGTAGGTAGCCTTTCCCTTCTCCAGGGGATCTTCCCATCTCAGGGATCAAACCCAGGTCTCCTGCACTGCAGGCAGATTGTTTACCAGCTGAGCCACAAGGGAAGCACTTCATTCCTAGAGACTTTGCCAATGAAATATTACTATTAATATACTGAGACTGATTTATATAAAAACTCAAAATAAATAAGTGTTTAATAAATTAATCACAGAACTCAAAGTCCCATTTGAATATCTAGTAGGTGACACCCATTCTAACTGAAAATAAAGTGGAAATGTCATGTGGCTCAACAGAACTCACTCAGGAGGTCTCAGAGACTCGCTTCTTACAACTGGAGTATTTTAGAGGTGAAATAAACTCTTCTGATAATTTGGTTCTTTTTTAAAAACAGTTAAAACCAAGACCCCAAAATTAGTAAAGTCAATCTCTTAACTCTTTCTGTTATATATAGGAAGTAACTGTTCATGAGAATGAATACATTTAAGGTGGTTTCTGCCCTATAGGACTTTACAAACTTAATTTACTCTGCATAGCATGTAGCCAGCAAAGATATATATATATATATCCCATATGATGGTCTACTTATATACATATTGCCAAATGTGTGTGTCCTAAAATGCTCAAGTTACAACTGAGGTTATTTTTTTAAAGCTATGAATTACCAATCACAGAAACTAGATAGGAATTAATTAATATATTTATATTAATTAATTAATAATATAATTAATACATTTAATTAATATATTTATATTATTAATAATAATTAATATATAATATAATAATATATGAAGGAGAAATCAAAAGCTTCATAGATAAGCAAAAGTTGAGAGAATTTTGCACCACTAAACCATTTCTCCAACAAAAACTAAAGGACATTCTCTAGAGCAATACAATAATAGTGGGAGACTTTAATACCCCACTCATATAATCTGGCTGTAATAGACAAAGTAAAGAGGAAAACATATTTACTTATGAGCCTCAAAAAATTCAGTTCACTCAGGAGAGTTTAAAAAAAAAAAAGAAGACTTATTTGTTTACTCTGTGGAGGTTTATTGACTATTTTGTGGGTTTGGTACCACTTTGGGTAGTAGGGAGGAAGAGGTGACAAATGTGATCCTGTCCTAAATAATATATTGTGGTAAAGATAGACTTACCAATACAAAATACCAAGATGTGCCTAAAGATGAGGACACCCAAACTGGACTTTTTGTTTCCTGAACTTTTCATTTCGAGAACAAACCTCCTAATATAAGATGAATTCACCATGATTTTTTTTAAGTGTTCTTTGTGATTAAAAACAGAAAGCCATTGGTTAAGAAATTACATATACTCCTCCCCACCATCACTCCCCTTCTTTCTTCCCATTTCCCTCCCACCCTCATTGATCCTTTCCTTTGTCCATTTTCCCCTGCAAAAAAAAAAAAAAATAAAGCAAATTTCACAAAAAAAAAAAAAAAAAAAAGAAGTTGGAACACAGAGGTTAATGAAACGAATCACTCACTCAGCAAATTGAGGAGCCACAATTAGATCCCAGACAGCCTGACTCCAGAGCCTGCTATGTAAAAAGTAGTGAGGGCAGTTAAAGATCATTTCAGAATCACGTGGCTTCTATCACACAGTGCTCAAAAAAAAAAAATATATATATATATATATTTCCTAAGTATCTGAATTCAGATAAACATCAGATTTGATTATGCCAATGAATCAATAATGATGGATTATGATCTGTTCAAAGGAAAGATTAAAGACTATAACTTTTTACTGCCTGGCTTTAGTACTATCTGGGCTTCCCTGGTGGCTCAGAGGTTAAAGCGTCTGCCTGGAATGCAGGAGACCCAGGTTTGATACCTGGGTTGGGAAGATCCCCTGGAGAAAGAAATGGCAACCCACTCCAGTACTCTTGCCTAGACAATCCCACGGAGGGAGGAGCCTGGTAGGCTACAGTCCATGGGGTCACAAAGAGTCGGACACGACTGAGCGACTTCACTTCACTTCACTTTAGTACTATCTGATGGACTTTTTTTTAAAGTGGTAGAACTGTATTTTCCCAGAAGTTCATTTGAATCACAGAAGTTTATTGTAATCTTTTTTAAAGAACTAAATAGTTAAGAGTTGTACAATTTTATTCTGTATAAAAATTAATTAACTGCACATATGTAAAATGTGTATTTTGTGTGACTAGTCTTCATATTTGAGGAGTGCTTAGTTTGTTCATACTTGTTCTTATCAACATCAGAATATAAAGGTTATTTTAAGCTTTTAATGTACACCTTACCTGACAAATACTTCACTTTTGCTATTAGAAAGACAGCCTGCAGAAGACCAGGAACAGTTCTGACTATAGTCTCCAGGATTGAGGTACAACGTCTGAGAAGTGGAGAAAGAGGCTGCCCAGGACTTGCAGGCTAAACAAAACAAATCAGCAAGTCATTTTCATAAGTTTTTAACAGTATTAGGCTAAAAATAAACACATTATGAATTGTAATGTGAAGAGCAAAACCCACATGCTTTTCTAAAACTTCTCTTATTCTATTTATTGCCCAATATCTCACTATGACTAGATTAATACTAGTATATCTCCCTAGGATCTATGAACAGACTATATAAATGATGGCTTTTGCTCAGCAAAATAATTGTGAAATTACTATACAGTCACTAATTTGATAACATATGAAAGGAGCATTTATGTTCAAAAGCTTTATCAAGGAAACACACCTGTTCAAAGGAATAATGAGAGGCAGGAGTTTCTTGCTGGAACTGAGAGTCAAAGGAATGTGAGTTTTCTAATTCTAAACCTGTCTTCAGATTTTACTCAATTCAATAACCTGCACCATCGTCGAGAACACTGCAAAGTCAGTTTTTAGAGAATTCAGATTCTGTCATCCTAGCAAAAATCCAATGGCAGAACACACGCATGTACACGACACAAAATGTCTCATATTCCCCACTTTTCTGTCTGACATGTTGTAGGCCCTCCGTTTTTTTCTCTTTTTATTAATAATGAATTTAATAACTAAAGTAGTACTAACCACTTGTTTATTCTTTTAATGGCTATCTACTCAATCTTTATCCAGCAGTTATCCGCTCACAACTTAGAAATGTGACATTAGATTTTTTAAATATCCCACGTTTACTCTCCTGCTTTACCTTACTAATGCTCCTTCCTTTATCTGAAGGACCATCCTCCCACCCCGTAACCTTACACTCCACACTCACAGATTCTTAACTGAAGCACAGCCTCTTACTGACAACTGACCCTACAAGGAGCCACTGTTACTAACAAGCAAAGTGTGGTATATTCGATGTTGAGGCAGCAAAAAATGTGTGCTCAAAAGAATTTTCAGAACACAACTATTGGTGCCTAGAATACTTTAACTTCTTGAAATTTCTAAAGCACTTATCTAGGTAATAATTTTTTTTTTTTAACATTCTTTGTCTTATTAGTCCTACAGTAGTTTCACATTTAGTCTTTTATAGGGTATGGGGTCGCACAGAGTCAGACACAACTGAAGCGACTTAGCAGCAGCAGCAGCAGCAAGGGTCCTTATGTGTCTTAAAGATGACACGGTAATGGATATAGTGTATATCCTTAAAATATGTTTACTTTTTCAGTGCAATTGAAAATAATGACAGCACGGTAATAGGGTGAGGTCCTGATGTCATCTGGCCCTTGCTAAAAATTACTCATTGAAAACAACCATCATTTCTCCTCTAATTTCAGAACGAATCATAGTAAAAAATCCAGGGCTTATAATGACAATCTCTAAGATAATATCTGCTTGATTTTTTTTTTTTACAAAAGTATGTATATGTATATGTAAAAGGGCCAAAGTAACAGAAACAGAGCTGGAGAGACAAGTCTGCCTTTCTGATATTTCCCCAGGAAAACAGCATTGTAAGTGCTAATTAGATTCTATCATGCTGATGAAGGTTACATTATGGAAAAATAGCTTTCTGTGCACTAGGGACCCAACTACAACTTAACAGATTATTTCTTGCTCCTTTTACAGTTTACTGTCAGTGCAGCTGCCAGAAGCAGCCTTTTAAAATGCTGAACTGGATCACGTGGGAAGCCCTCTGGTGGCTCCCCACTGTTCTCAGACCTGAAGTCAGTTCCCATGCTGAGACCTTACGGTGGCCACCGCCTGCCTCCTCACTCGGTCCCAGCCGCTCTCCTCTCCTTTGTCCCTTTGGGCCACTTCACAATGGCTCCTTTTGCCTGAAACACTCTATACTATATTCCCACGTGATCTTGAAGTTTTTGTTCAAATTTTACCATCATAATGAGGCCTACCTAGACCACCTTATCTAAAATTACTGCCCCCTTTCACTCTGTTTTGTTATTTTCTCCTGTAATCTAATATACTACATGATAGATGGGTTGTATTATGTTTCCTCCTGCTAGTATTCATGTATTAAGAAGGCAAGGAATATTGTTTGCTTTTACATAACTATTTCCACAACTCTGAACAGTCCACTGGGAACCCTACAAGCATTTGTTGGCTGAATTCTAAATACTGCATGGGTACTGAAAAATGCTTTCCAACTCATGAGCAACTGAAAGCAGATCATGACTGGAGAAACTGAGATCAACCCCAAGTGCAATTCCAGAGTGGTTAGTTGAAAAAAATTGGTCATCAAAGTCTGGAAAAGGATATGATGATCAATAAAAGCCAGCGTGAGCTCCCTAAGGAAAGGTCATTATTCTTATTACCTTGTTAACACAGTTACTGAAGCTGTAACTTCAGCGAAAAATCAGGGAGAATACTAAAAACTATGCTTTCAGGAATGAAGTATTTGATAGTGCATGCCATGATATCTCTATGTTGAACTGTGAGTTGAGTATAACAAAGTTAAGTCATCTGCTTATTGCCTGTAATAAAAGAGCGCTAATGGATACATGTAAACTTGGAATGAACTTTGTGGTAATACAACAGAGGGTTCCATTCTCAGTCCTACTTGGAGCCACAGAGGCAGATATGTTTGACAACAAAGATCCATATAAAACAGATGACAGTTAGGACCCCAAAGGATACAATAATCTGGAATTATGGGATAGGCACGAGGAGATAAAATTTCATAGGGACAAATGTAGAGTCCTACACTTAGGTCCAAAGTTATAGTGATTAACAGATTTAAGGACTCTGGTTAACTGTTAAATCAACAGGGGTCGATAATGTAATGTGATTCACAAAAAAGAAACTGATGGACATCCAGAATTAGGAAGCAAAGAATCTAAGTTTTGCAGGCCAAATCCATATTTGGAATAGTGAGCTTAATCAGGCACTGATAAAATCAAGAATATCCTTAGACTCACAACCAGGGATCTCAAACTATGTCATAAAAAAAGAAATGGTTGGAAACCTGGAATTGTTCAGAAACATGAAAATTAATTTCCAACATCTGCAGGTCTGTTCTATGAATGAGGAATACACTAAGTAACTGGACTTGCTCCATGTCACTGCAGAGAACAAAAGGAGGACCAGTAAATAGCTGAGTTTTTTTTAACACAAAGCAAAATCTGACTTAACACAGGAAATACAGTCTAATAATCACAGTTACAAATAAGAACTGTATCTTTGAGTGCATCCAAAGATGGGATGGACACTTAATGAGGATATTATGGAGTAGATTCTAATACAAGGTGGGTGCCTAAATTAAATGACTTCTAATAGTTTAAATTCAAGATTTTATGACTTACAAATGAACATTTGTAAACCAAAACATTTATTAGTTGATAGTAATCATTACTGTAAATATTGTCATTAAAAACTATTTTAACTAATATAGATACAAATACTTTAATTTTATAGTCTAATCTGTAGAACATAATTTATTAGTACCTTTTATAAAACATCACGTAAATGCATCTTTGAAAATAAGTCCCAGAAATACACACCTGCATTGGACAGAAATTCAGATATTCTGTAATAATTTCTAGCAAGAAATCAGGATTTAACTTCTCAAAATACTGTATGCCAAGAGGTAAATCCTCCAACTGTGAAAAATGAGTGTCCAGGACATCATTTAACAAATTAATAACCTCTTCTTGTCGTTTATTTTTCCTCATAGCGAGAACTGCATGTAAATAGGTTAATTCCTGGAAAATAAGTAGTTTTCATAAATTACTCCATACAGTTATAAAGCCATTTATTTCTACTTAGATTTCAAATGTATATGAAGAGATATTTATAGGCACTATTTGTTCAAACTTAAATATTAGTTTACTTGGATTTTTAAAATTATGTGGAAAATTAATAAATGTAACTACATATTAAAATTAGTGCATTAGTCCTCTAATCCTATTGTTAAATTTTTATAAGTAGTTAGAATCTACCCTGATAAAATAAAATACTATACCGCTGATTTTCCAATAGACTGCTGAACTTCACTAAGGAATTCTAGATGCTGATCTGCATCCTGTAGTTGCCCTTCTATTAATTGACACTGGATAAATCCTAAAAAGAAAACAGATGAAAATGGGAAAAATCCACATCATTTCAGGCATGTCCATCTCAAGTTAACACAAACAATATTAAACAAGGTGGTTTTTTTTTTTTTTTTTTTTTGGCCATAATACAAAGTTTTAGATTAAAAAAAGAAAAAGAGTGAAGGGAAATGGATAGCTTTGTACCCACATAAAATCAGTTACTAAGGAATTCTTAATTTATGGGAATTATCTCATAAAAATCTATTACCTGCAGATAGTTTTTAAGAAACAAAAATTCTATTTTTAAAGGTACATGATTTTTTTTCTGCTGTAGATAGTAGAGAACTGTTTAATTTTAGAAAACTACAAAATGTGTCTTTTCTTCTTTAAAGGCAGGTATTAAAAGCAATTGTTATTTGCCTTTGTATGAGGAACACTCATAGATGCAGCTGCCATACCAATGAGAGCAGAGACACTGGTTTCATCTAGTGTCATGGCGGTCTTGTACCACTTCAAGGCCTCTTTAACTTTCCCATGTAAAATCATTTGGTATCCAAGCTCTGTAGCAAATTCTGACTGCTGAGGATTCAAGTTAAAAGCTCTTTCTAGTAATGTTTGGGTTTTCTGAAGAATGAGTTGACTACGTCCACACTAAAAAGAAAAAAAAAAATTAAGTTAAACTAAACCAAGTCTACTAAGATGGAAGAATTTGTTTTTTCTAAATGTACATATGAATAATTTGTATTTCACAGATGAAAAATATAGGGAAAAAATTATTTCATAACTGAAGAATAATAAATCTACTGTATTTACTATCTAGATAGTGTATCAACAGTTTATATCCTATCAGAACTTAAACATCCTAATGAATAGTTTTAAAATGAGCTGTTTTAAAAAACAGCTCTCTTGAAAAATGTATTGCTTCTACGGTACTCCACAAGCATATTTTTTATAACTTGCTTTTTAAACTGTCTCATGACTGTCTTATAATTAGAGAAGAAAATCATTAGTTAAGGTTTTATATATTTACATATGTGTGTGTAGATATAGCATAATATAGAGATATGTACATATTTTATTGAACTTTTATTGCATTGAAAACTAGGATAAGAATCTGATTTACCACTAAAGACAAGTGTGCCACTAGTGAGAACCACGCCTTATAATCTTCTTGAAAAAACGCCTTCAAAAATATTTCAAGAAATGGCAATGTTGTCAGAATTAAGTATATACTTTTTGAACATCATTACTTTGAAAAGTTGTTATTTACTAAATTGTCTGATTTGCTGTAACTAGTAACAGTTATGTGTCTGCGATAGGTAAATAAAAAAATGTTAATACTCCCCACTAACTCAAATTTCTGTAATGGGGAGCAGTTCCCCTAAATTTCACACAATCTGACAACCTTTGTTTTTAATTAAGAGAATTCAGTTTATTCATGTCATTTAACAATTATAAACTTAATTATTTTCTTTCAACTTTATTTTAATAATTATTTTACTTAGTCTGCCCCTTTCCTTATTTTTTTCTAGCATAGTTTCAATCCTCTCATTTCTTGTATTGGTTTCAAGATTCTGCTATATTTATCTATTCCATTTCCAATTACCTCTTTATGGGTGCTTGTCATAAAAATCATTTCTTTACTATTACAAAAAGTAAGACAGAAACCATTTCCTCAACCCAAATATTCTATTACTTACTTTAAAATATTTTAAAAAGTTTTAAAAACATAAAGCAAAGAACAATCTTAGTCATAAATCCTATGCTCTGGTTAAAATAAATCATTTTCCATTTCCTTTGTCTGGAAGGCACTTCCCTATTCTTAAAGGATTCACAAATGCCACTTTCTCCATGATGGCTTTTTATAGCTGGAAACTATCTCCTCTGAACTACCTCCCTTAAGAATGTATCGCATATTCATAGGCACAACTATGAATTTTCAAGTATTTTCACTCTAGGCCATATGTTTTTTGGTGCCTCAACATTTGTGACTAATTTTATACTTCCAGCTACAAATAACAGAGTTTTGCTGTACTCTTACAGTTCTGCTGAAGGCTATTGTGATCATATAAAAAAGTTGAGCATTCTGTGGTTCCACGGCATCCAATGCATTTCCTAAGTTTTCCAGCTGGGTGGCAGCCTAAAACAAAAAGTATTCAGTTTAATTTTAAACACTAAGAATAAAAATATCATAATACATGACATGTACATTAGTAAATTAGTATTTATATGTTAAAAAAGTCTTTGCTTTTATCAATTCCCCTTCTTCCAATGAAATCATATGGTGCAAGAAGGTAAAGGATCCTTGCATAAAAAGTGGAATGATTATAAGTAAAAACTGCATTATAAAATATGCTTCTTTAATAGTTGTTACTGAATAGAAACCTTTGGGTGACATCTAAATATTCAAAGACACCTATAATATCCAGTTAACTATACATGCCAGGCTCCCTCTCCAATAATTTATGACACATATGAGATATGAATGATAACTTATTTACAAATGTTAATATTATATGAAGTCAGTCCTTGGATTACCTGCATAGCCTGGTTTATATTTAAAATATTTTTGAGACCAAAAAAATCAGATAATTGAAAAATAATTTCAATGCCTGAAAAATTTACTCTAGATTTGCTCCTACTAAGATTCTTCTAGTATTTACTGAAGTAATTACTAGGTACTATCACATTAACCCATTTAACCCTAAATAAGAGTCTAAATCTATTATCTGTTATAATATTATTGATTTCAGAGTGGATTTTGGCATCCCATAAACCAAAATATATAGTCAATGTGTTCATTACCAGAGAAACGTGTGCCTTATAAAGCTCAATGGGATTTCATCCTAACCCATTTAACTTATGCAAACTCAATAAAACTGTAAAAGTACTATGAATTATATTTTGTATGTTCTCTTCCGTAACCAGTACCACTTGTTACATTAATCATATATCATATGACACATGACTTTTACATAGAAACAGCATCTGCTGTAGTTAATAATTTTTAAAGCTTTCAAGGGTACTTTTAACTATATGATACTTCTGCTTTACTGGGTGATTTAAGTTACCCACCTTTGTTAAGGTATATTTCTAGGACTCAACTAAAAACTGCCCTGATATACATTCTAAAAGCACTTCAAGGCTCTTTAGTATGTGCATGTGTGTGTAACTAAATATATATTTAATACAGGAAAGTTATAGTACAATACAACTTACCTTCTCTATATCCCCCTCCCTACACAAATAGTAAAGGGCCAGCATTCTCAGTGCTTCCAAATTCTGATTATCTTGCAGCATCAACCTGCAAAAAAAAATTTCAGTTAATGTTGAAATAAATTATGTATTATTATTTGAGAACTTGCAAAGTTAGTCTGCTGGTCTGATTACTCCACGGTTTAAGTAAGTAATTTTCATTAGCAAAATGACACTTCCTTTATAAAAACTATCAATCTCATTATTTAAAACCAAAAGAATCTATGGATCTTTATATTAATATGTTTATGAGGCAAAATGGTTGTCTGAGGAGGCCTTATAAATAGCTGAGTAAAGAAGAGAAGTAAAAGGCAAAAAAGAAAAAGGAAAGATATACCCATTTGAATGCAGAGTTCCAAAGAATAGCAAGGAGAGATAAGAAAGTTTTCCTAAATGAACAATCCAAACAAATAGAGGAAAACAATAGGATGGGAAAGACTAGAGATCTCTTCAAGAAAATTAGAGATACCAAGGGAACATTTCATGCAAAGATGGGCACAATAAAGAACAGAAACAGTATGGACCTAACAGAAGCAAAAAATATTAGAAGAGGTGGCAAGAATACACAGAAGAGCTATACAAAAAAAAAAATCTTAATGACCCAGATAACCACGATGGTGTGATCACTCACCTAGAGCCAGACATCTTGGAGTGCGAAGTCAAGTGGGCCTTAGGAAGCATTGCTATGAACAAAGCTACTGGAGGTAATAGAATTCCAGATGAGCTATTTCAAATTCTAAAAAATTATGCTGTGAAAGTCCTGTACTCAACATGCCAGCAAATCTGGAAAACTCAGCAGTGCCCACAGCACTTGAAAAGGTCATTCCAATCCAATTCCAAGTTTTCATTCCAATCCCAAAGAAGGGCAATGCCAAAGACTGCCCAAACTATCACACAATTGCACTCATTTCACATGCTAGCAAGGTAATGCTCAAAATTCTACAAGCTAGGCTTCAATGATATGTGAACCAAGAACTTCCAGATGTTCAAGCTGGATTTAGAAAAGGTAGAGGTACCAGAGATCAAATTGCCAACATCCGCTGAATCACAGAAAAAGCAAGAGAATTCCAGAAGAACATCTACTTCTGCTTCATTGACTATGCTAAAGCCTTTAACTGTGTACATCACAACAAACTGAGGAAAATTCTTCAAAGAGATGGGAATACTAGATCACCTTACATGCTCCTGAGAATCCTGTATGCAGGTCAAGAAGCAACAGTTAGAACCGGACATGGAACAACAAACTGGTTCTAAATTAGGCAAGGAATATGTCAAGGCTATATATTGTCATCCTGCTTATTTAACTTATATGCAGAGTACATCATGCAAAATGCTAGACTGGATGAAGCACAAGCAGGAATCAAGATTGCCAGGAGAAATATCAATAACCTCAGATATGCAGATGATACCACCCTTAACGGCAGAAAGTAAAGAACTCAAGAGGCTCTTGATGAAGGTGAAAGAGGAGAGTGAAAAGCTGGCTTAAAACTGAACATTCACATAACTAAGATCATGGCATCTCGTCCCATCACTTCATGGCAAATAGACGGGGAAACAATGCAAACAGTGAGACTTTCTTTTCTTGGGCTCCAAAATCACTGCAGATGGTGACTGCAGCCATGAAATTACAAGATGCTTACTCCTTGGAAGAAAAGCTATGACAAACCTAGATAGCATATTAAAAAGGAGAGACATTACTTTGCTGACAAAAGTCCATATAATCAAAGCTATGGTTTTTCCAGTAGTCATATATGAATGTGAGAGTTGGGACCATAAAGAAGGCTGAGCATTGAAGAACTGATGGAACTGAACAAATGGGGTAACACATTAGGTTTCTTATCATGCATGGCATGCTACGTTATTAGCTGCAGCTTTTCACTCTCCCTGATACATGCTCTCTGCCATGTAACTGAGCAGTTCCTCCTACAAATGCTGGCTTGTACTTCACTGCCCCAGACTACAACTTGGAGCTGTTTCTTGGCCAATAGGATGTGGACAGGAATGGCAGTGCGCCACCCCTGTTTCAGAGGCATTGCATATTTCTGCTTGTCCTCTGCATCTCTGCCATCACCAGGAGAAGGGCTTCCTCTAAGAAGCTGGTGCTATTTGGCTGGAGCCCAGAGAACACCCTTAGAGCTGACCTGAGTCCAAACTGCAGCAAGGTTTCATGCCCTCTCAGCTGGACATGAAACTTGAAGTGGAGCCCCAGCCACATCTGGACTGGGTCAGTGACCCTAGATGATCCACACCAAAGTGAGAAATGAGCACATATTATCACATGCCCTGAGAAGTGTGGTTGTTTGCTGCACATCAGTAGCTGCCTAAAGATACTACTAATTTGGGATTAAAGAAATTCTCCCCAAATACTCTATAGATTTCATGCAATTCAACCCAACATCTTATAAGGTTTTTGTATTTTTTTTTAAACAAGCTATTCTGATAGTCAACTGCAAAAGGCCAAGAAAATCATCAGAAAAGAAACATGATGGAGAACTTCTTAAAAGATGTCAAAGTCCATTAGAAATATAGGAACAAATAGATTTTGTTAATAAGAAAAAAAGGACCAGTGAATATACAGGGGGCAAAAATAGCTTTTAGCATTAAAAAAAAAATGCTCAATTGCAACACAAACAAGGAAGTGAAAATAAAAATAAGGTACCATTCTTATCCTACCAGATTGTTTTTTTAAAAAACAAAACAAAAAACCTCACATTGACAATAGCCAAAATTCCTGAGGATAGGGGAGGGGACATTCAATAGCCTAATGATGAGAGTATAAATAAGTATAGTTTCTCACAAGTTGGTAGTACTTATCCAATGTCAAATGTGTACATTTGAGGCAGGGACTGCACTCTCTCCTCAAAATCACTCTCGCCTTATCTGCTTGGGCTTTGGGCTATCCCATCTCCCAGCCATCTCTGCAGGCAGCCATGGCCAATGTGACAGCAAGCAGCACGTGCCACGTCTGGGCCTGGACTTTTACGAAAAGCAGAATGACTCCTCCACACGCTTTCCTCTTACCAGCTGGACACCAACATCATGAGGTTTTAGGTAAAGGCAGAGTTTCAAGACAGAAAGAACTTAGGTTCCTTAAAGACAATGTGGAGAAAGGCTGACTGATCAAGTCTTACACCCACTCAAAACAGTTAAAGATGACAAAAATAAACATATATTTGCATCTACTTTTCACAGGAGCTTAGCTTACCCTAAAAAATAAAAGTCCCTTTAAATCTGTAATTTGTCATTTGGGAAACCATCCACCAGAAATACTTCTCCATGTGTATAAAGATGTGTGTGTGTGTGGCTGAGTGGGTGGGTGTGTTCACTACAATAACTAGAATAGCAAAACATTCAAAATAGCCTAAATGCTTATCAATGGGGAAAGATAAAATAAACTATATTTATGTTCACCTTATAGACACCATTCATGGCTAATGAAATACTAAGTTAAAGAAAAATCAAGTTTAAAAACTATATAACAAGTCTGTTTATAATTTTTTAAATGCCCTCACGATACATATATATATATAGCACATTATTATGTAGATACTTCCAACTCCCAGCCCACAAACAGTGCCTAGGAAAAAAATCTGAGAAGTATAAACATCAGAAACTTATTTATGCACAAACTGTGGCCTCCAAATACCACTTCTCAGTAAAAGGAGTTAGACTGCCCTGTACAATGGCCGATACCTATAATGGGTCAGTAAATACACAAAATAACGCTGGTATATCTTGCCATATGCAACAGTACGGACACTACAAAAAGACTTCTAGGATCATGTCATAAGGACTTGAAGAAGCTACTAATGACCAAAGATAAGTCAATCTGAGCAACTATAATAACCAAAATGGTTAGAAACACTCAAGTTTAATCCATATCACATAAACAAACCAACCCAAATCCTTAATCACCACTGGAGAATGCTAGGTATGCAAGGGGCCTTTTTTGTTTGTTTCTGAAACCTGGGAATAAGGTCAAAGACTCAAGCATTTATCCAACTTTTCCTATATGAACTGTAACATTAGATAACTAACCAGCAGAAGTTTTTCTTTATAGGAGTATTCTAACTAAGAAATGTGGAAGGAAAGATATAATCTTACTATAATCCTACACCAAGTACCCAAGTATTAAGCATGAATTGCTACTAATATCACACAAAAAAGAGGCAAGCAGAGATTATGTCTGTTTGATGGAAGAACACATCAGATCAGATCAGATCAGTCGCTCAGTCGTGTCCGACTCTTTGCAATCCCATGAACCACAGCACGCCAGGCCTCCCTATCCATCACCAGCTCTCGGAGGTCACTCAGACTCACATTCATCAAGTCAGTGATGCCATCCAGCCATCTCATTCTCCGTCGTCCCCTTCTCCTCCTGCCCCCAATCCCTACCAGCATCAGAGTCTTCTCCAATGAGTCAACTCTTCGCATGAGGTGGCCAAAATACTGGAGTTTCAGCTTTAGCATCATTCCTTCCAAAGAAATCCCAGGGCTAATCTCCTTCAGAATGGACCGGTTGGATCTCCTTGCAGTCCAAGGGACTCTCAAGAGTCTTCTCCAACACCACACTTCAAAAGCATCAATTCGGCGCTCAGCCTTCTTCACAGTCCAGCTCTCACATCCATACATGACCACAGGAAAGACCATAGCCTTGACTAGGCGAACCTTTGTTGGCAAAGTAATGTCTCTGCTTTTGAATATGCTATCTAGGTTGGTCATAACTTTCCTTCCAAGGAGTAAGCGTCTTTTAATTTCATGGCTGCAGTCACCATCTGCAGTGATTTTGGAGCCCAGAAAAAGAAAGTCTGACACTGTTTCCACTGTTTCTCCATCTATTTCCCATGTAGTGATGGGACCAGATGCCATGATCTTCGTTTTCTGAATGTTGAGCTTTAAGCCAACCTTTTCACTCTCCACTTTCACTTTCATCAAGAGGCTTTTGAGTTCCTCTTCACTTTCTGCCATAAGGGTGGTATCATCTGCATATCTGAGGTTATTGATATTTCTCCCGGCAATCTTGATTCCAGCTTGTGTTTCTTCCAGTCCAGCATTTCTCATGATGTACTCTGCATATAAGTTAAATGAACATGGTGACAATATACAGCCTTGACGTACTCCTTTTCCTATTTGGAACCAGTCTGTTGTTCCATGACCAGTTCTAACTGTTGCTTCCTGACCTGCATACAGATTTCTCAAGAGGCAGATCAGGTGGTCTGGTATTCCCATCTCTTTCAGAATTTTCCACAGTTTATTGTGATCCACACAGTCAAAGGCTTTGGCATAGTCAATAAAGCAGAAATAGATGTTTTTCTGGAACTCTCTTGCTTTTTCCATGATCCAGCGGATGTTGGCAATTTGATCTCTGGTTCCTCTGCCTTTTCTAAATCCAGCTTGAACATCAGGAAGTTCACGGTTCACATATTGCTGAAGCCTGGCTTGGAGAATTTTGAGCATTACTTTACTAGCGTGTGAGATGAGTCCAATTGTGCAGTAGTTTGAGCACTCTCTGGCATTGTCTTTCTTTGGGATTGGGAAGAACACATCAATACTTATAAATTAACTGTCAGACAAAAACAAGTATTGAATGTGAATCTAACCAAGCCTCTGGATCCATCAACAATTTATTGGAAAAACTGAGTATAAGCAACAAGTTATACACTAATATGGCACACAATCAATACAATTCCTATTATGGAATACTTGCTGGATAAAAATCCTGGTTTCATTAAGTTAACAGTAAGAAGAAAAAGAAGAGACTGCTGGAGAGAAAGAAGGAGAAGCAGAGAGGGAAGAAGAGACAGGGAACCATCCAAGGCCCTCAGACTTCAGAAGAAAAACTAAACTCTTTACAATGATGAACAAGACCCTTCCCAGCCTGGCACGCCTTCCCGCTCCCACCCTCTGTTCTGAGGTTAGGGCCTAGTCACCTTGCTCCTTCCCACCCTTAACCATATGACACGGAGTCTTGCCTCAAGGACTTTGCACCTGCGTCCCCCTCTGTCTGCAACCTTCTCTGGAATGTCTGCATGCTTGCTCCCTCGGTCAAATGGCATCTTCTCAGAGGACTTCCCTCATTAGCTGATAAAATAGAAGCCCTTCCCCCAATTCCCTATTTCACTTTCCAGCTTTACTTTTTCTCCACTAAGCTTATAACTTTCTAGCACCCTACAGAATTTCTTATTTGTTTACTTATTACATGGTTCTTCTCATTTGAATATAAGCTTCATGAGGTCAGCAATTATTGTCCTTCTGAACCTTACGAGTATCTTAGAATAGCTACTCAGGTGTTAAAATATATTTATGTAAATCAATAAATTCAGTCCTTAAAAAACAATGGAATGTCAAAGTTTTCTTCAATTCTATATTATTTGTAAAAAAAAAAAATCAAGTTGAAAATATCTTAAAAGAAAAAAATACACATAGATTTTCTTTTTTCTCAAAATTAAAACCAGACCCAAAGATATTTGTGAGATCTTGTTTTACTTAACCTCTGTGCTGTCTCAACCGTCTGGTCCCAGTCCTGCAAAGCTAGCTGTAGTTTCATTTTCTTTACAAAAGCAGGAAGGAAACTTGGAAAATTCACAATTATCTCGTTCACAGTCTCCAGAGCACCTGAATAATTCTGGCGCATCTCAAGGCATTGTGCCTAATGGGAGAAAAAAGTAAAAAGTGACATCAAAACTGTGATCATATACACTTAGGTTGTCACAGTAGGTGAGGTAGAATTCTATTACTTAACATTTTCTATATTTTTGCTTTCTGACCTTTCTGTAAGGAATAGTTTTCAGTTTTATAATCAGAAAAGTAAATTTTAATCAAACAAAATTTTGAAACATCACACAGAATCAAAATATTTTATACAATAAGTGATTTTGTTTTAAAATTCACTTTAAATAACAAAAATATAATTATAGGATAAAAATTTGAAGAATATATCAAAAATAATGTATTTATAATAGAAAAACTTACCTTTTAGAATAAAATATTTCCAGGATATCTGTAAGTAGCATCTAAAACTAAGAAATTTTTATCTTTTTAAAAAAATTACTTTCAGCCTTAAGAAAATTTTAGAGATAAACAATATAAATTGTGAAACTATCTCCATATTTTCACTTCTAAGAATTATCTTAAAGACATAACTGGATATTTATGGCAGAATTATTTACAATAGAAAAAGTTAAAGTAACCTAAAATGCCAAAGCCTTTGACTGTGTGGATCACAATAAACTGGAAAATTCTAAAAGAGATAGGAATACCAGACCATCTGACATGCCTCTTGAGAAACCTGTATGCAGGTCAGGAAGCATCAGTTAGAACTGGACATGGAGCAACAGACTGGTTCCAAATAGGAAAAGGAGTACATCAAGACTGTATATTATCACCCTGCTTATTTAACTTATATGCAGAGTACATCATGAGAAACACTGGGCTGGATGAAGCACAAGCTGGAATCAAGATTGCCGGGAGAAGTAGCAATAACCTCAGATATGCAGATGACAACACCCTTATGGCAGAAAGCGAAGAACTAAAGAGCTTCTTGATGAAAGTGAAATAGGAGAGTGAAAAAGTTGACTTAAAGCTCAACATTCAGAAAACTAAGATCATGGCATTTGGTCCCATCACTTCATGGGAAATAGATGGGGAAACAGTGGAAACAGTGGCTGACTTTATTTTTCTGGGCTCCAAAATCACTGCAGATGATGACTGCAGCCATGAAATGAAAAGATGCTTACTCCTTGGAAGGAAAGTTATAACCTATCTAGAGAGCATATTAAAAAGCAGAGACATTACTTTGTCAACAAAGGTCCATCTAGTCAAATCTATGGTTTTTCCAATGGTCATGTATCGATGTGAGAGTTGGACTATAAAGAAAGCTGAGCACCGAAGAATTGATGCTTTTGAACTGTGGTGTTGGAGAAGACTCTTGAGAGTCCACTGAACTTCAAGGAGAGCCAACCAGTCCACCCTAAAGGAGATTAGTCCTGGGTATTCACTGGAAGGACTGATGTTGAAGCTGAAACTCCAATATATTGGCCACCTGATGCACAGAGGTGACTCATTTGAAAAAAAGCTGATGCTGGGAAAGATTGAGGGCAGGAGGAGAAGGGGACGACAGAGGATAAGATGGTTGGATGGCATCACCGACTCAATGGACATGGGTTTGGGTGGACTCCAGGAGTTGGTGATGGACAGGGAGGCCTGACATGCTGCGGTTCATGGGGTCGCAAAGAGTTGGACATGACTGAGCAACTGAACTGAACCCAAAATGGCCACATAACGTTAAATGACAGCATATTCATTTAATAAGATTTCAGGTGCCATTAAAGGTCATTATGTTAATTTGCAGATCTATATCTATGAAACAAAGAGATGTCATTTACAATATAATAAATTTACCTGGTTATCTCCAATGCTGATGGTTATTTTTAATTCAGATATTACTGTATTCTAAAATTTTTCTACCTTGTACATGTAATTACTTTCATGGTCAGAAAATATAAATCTACAAACTAGTATGTGCTTTAAGAACAGATGATGAGGCCTAACACGTTTTTTAAAACGTGTTACTGAATCCCCTTCAGGAGTAAATTTAGTCCTAGAATATCTCAGTTCAAAATGAGCATCTGCCTCAACAGATGCACAGTATAACTGCAATACATTCCTGAAGTCAGTTTGAGATTATATTCCCACAGAATTAAAGGAAAAGTGTGAGAACCATCCAATGATGCCATTGACTGCATCAAATTAAATTATTTAAACTTCCCAACGGCATACAGTAATAGCAAAAAAGAATAAAGATAATTTTAAAAAATATACAGACACCCTTGGAATCTGCCTGAATAGCTGGTAACTTAAAATAACAAAATCATGCCAGCAGAGCACATCTAGCACTTCCTTAGACCATTACCTCCCACGTGAATGCAGCACATCATATTAAATGAAAGTAAATTTGCTATATAATTGGTTCATATCATTCCTGGTTGGAATTCAACTAATGGAAGCCTCTGGCTGAATGAACTGAAAAATACATACATATTGGAATGGGTTATATCAGAAAAAGAATTTAAACCAGTCTAAAAAGTATTAGAGGAAAAGGGAAAATCCTCCTAAGCTGCTTATATTAACACTTGAAATAGCCCTACCTAAGAAGATTATCTACTATCTTTGCTTTAAGGACTAGAGAGGAAGAGAAATGAGATGGAAAAACTTAAAAAAAAAAAACCAAAACTTGTTATATGCCCATAAGCTCTAGCAGCGCCATTAGGCGAAACCTGAGTCCAATCAGTACGAATTCTAGTTGTCTTGATGACAAGCATCTGAACAAGCTCACTAGCCATGGAAATTAACAAGAGCAATGTAGGGATATTGGCAGTAGCCAAGATACTAATAATACTCTTTTTCTTTTTTATCCCCTCTCCCAAATCGCTAATAGACTGTTTTCCTAATATAAATTTAGTTTCTTTTTGCTGAAATAAAAAAAAAAAAATTAAGGCATTCGAAGTCATCAATAGGACTGAAGAGTCCAAATTAAACATTTCCACCCACCAATGATTTCTAATGACTTTGCCACTTGGTTATCCCTCCCAATGTATGGGTAAGTGAGATCATGTTATTTCTCTTTTCATCAGCTGCCAATCCACCCGGTTCAAAGCAAGAGCCAAGGGCTTTACAGAAAGAGCCAGCCTCTCATCCCCATCCCATCCGTACCCATCTGCCCTGACACTCACCTTCCTTCCCTCAATCCTTCACTTCTCTCCCCTTCATTCATTTTGCTTTAGTCTCCAGACTAAATGAATATGTCTTAAGGTATATGAACTCTCTACCCATTTGTTTGTAATGCTCTCCCTAGGGGCCCACATGGCTTTAAACCTCACCTCCTATACATCTCTGCTCAAATGTCACTTTCTCTGACTACAACATTTAAAACTGCTTTCATACCCCAGTTGTACTTCTCACTCTATATTCTTCCACTGTACTTATCACCTTCTAATACATTATATAACTCGCTTCGTTTATTGTCTCTCTCCACCAGTAGAACATAAGCTTTATAAAAGAAAGACGTTTTATTTTGCTCAGGGTATCCCTAGTATCTAGAGCGATGCCTCACACATATTAAGACACATCATAGATGTTTGGTGAGTAAATAACGAAGGAACCATCACAACTAACAACAGCAACAACAAAAACAATTAAAACTGATCCAGGATTTAAGAATTTGGCAGGGAATACTTTTCCCTAGTTGACTGTTCATCATCCTATACAAATGCAGTTCAGAGTTGAAAGTAACATTTAAAACCATCATTTTGAGCTACTTAGTTTTGTTGGGTTTCAGATATATTACAAATAAATTTTAAAACATCATTTTATTAATCTAACTCCAACTCACCTTACCCAGTAGAGCAAAAATATCATTCCCATCTTGCAATCCCTCTTCAAAGTATCTTAATGCTTTTTTAGTATAAGGTTCTTTTCTTGTAATATCAAGCCATGCTCTCAAAACCTGTCCCTGTAAAACAAATAATTCTAATATTTTATTTTTTCTTGGAAATGAAAGAAACAAACATGGATGGAATTAAACTCTACATCATTTTTATTTGTAATCAGTCACAAAAATCACTCTATTCTATTCTATTGAGTAATCTTATAAAAAATAAAACTACAATAAAATAATTTTCAATCCCTTGCCAGCCTAGAGTCTTGAGAACTATTATGAGTTTGAGTCTTTAAGATTACTACTATAGTCAGTATTAATATGAAGAAGAATAACCAATATTCTTACATGGGGCTTTTAAAATAAACTATTATTAATAATTGTTAAACATGTAATTCAGTACATAAATAAGAATTTGTTACTTTTTTGGGGGAAACAGACCAAATGAAATAAGATGAGGAAGAAGTTTCACATTTATTAAATATTAAGATAATTTGGCAACTATCTCATTCTCTTTGACTAGTTCAGTGAGATTCAAATAAAAGGATAAAATGCCCTCAGAAATTTACAAATGAAGCAGTCTGAACATTTACCTTCAGAAATGTTAGTAAGCCAATGGGCTGTAAGGTTTATAGGATTAGAAATAAGATGGATACTCGTATATTATTTTTCTTTTTAATGCCAAATAAAAAATTATGAAATCTGCTCCTTTGTAAAAAAAAAAAAAAGCCTAGGTGAATTACTAAATCTTCTAAATCTTTACCTAAGATCATATTTACTTCCCTGTATTACACCTGAAAAGACAGGTAAGAATTCTTAAACAATGCTACTTCTACTCACTAGATCACTGTCCTTATTTGAATTGTTTCAAACTTGTGGATGATTCCCAACCTTTATTTCTAGTCCAACACCTCTTCTAATTTTTTCTCTTCTTTCCAAAAGCTCATCTACTGTCTCCATCTCACTGTTCTGCCAGTGCCTGAAATACAGCACATCTAAAGGCAAACTCGTCACCTGTCTCCAAGATTACCTTCTCATCCCAATGTATTTTCTATCCACATTAACTGGTTTCTGAATTGTCCAGGCTTAAAACTTCAGAGAGACATCCCTCATATTTGACACCTCAGTATCTTTCCTGCACTATATATAATAAGTAGTTAATTCCTGCAAGTATTTGATAATTCTCAAGTTCCTATCCACTGTATAATTTTAGTGTAGATCCTTAAAACCTTTGGCAGAAAGTACTACCTTTGCATAGGGGCCTGCATTCTGGTTTCTTCCCAGGCCAGTTCATCCTGTAAACCTTTGCTAAATTCATATTCTGAATTTTCACTTTAAAGTATCACTGACACAATTAAAAATCTTTAATGACCCTTAATGCATATCAAATATTTGTACCTACCCATCAAGATCCTTCAATTTGTCCCAATCTACTTTTCCAACCTTTTCTTCCATTCTCTTCTGTTTACCCTGAACTCTGGTCAGATGTGAGGTTCTCACTGTACCCAGAACCTATATGTCTCCTTGTTTTGTTATTGCTCTATTCTCTCCCATTTGGGTATATCTAATTTCCTCTTTTAGAAAAAAAAAAAAACAGGTTTCATGAACCTGGAATGTCAGGTCCATGAATCAAGGCAAATTGGAAGTGGTCAAACAAGAGATGGCAAGAGTGAATGTCGACATTCTAGCAATCAGTGAACTAAAATGGACTGGAATGGGTGAATTTATCTCACATGACCATTATATCTGCTACTGCAGGCAGGAATCCCTCAGAAGCAATGGAGTAGCCATCATGGTCAACAAGAATCCAAAATGCAGTACTTGGATGCAATCTCAAAAACGACAGAATGATCTCTGTTCATTTCCAAGGCAAACCATTCAATATCACAGTAATCCAAGTCTATGCCTCAACCAGTAATGCTGAAGAAGCTGAAGTTGAATGGTTCTATGAAGACCTACAAGACCTTTTAGAACTAACACCCAAAAAAGATGTCCTTTTCATTATAGAGGACTGGAATGCAAAAGTCGGAAGTCAAGAAACACCTGGAGTAACAGGCAAATTTGGCCTTGGAATACGGAATGAAGCAGGGCAAAGACTAATAGAGTTTTGCCAAGAAAATGCACTGGTCATAACAAACACCCTCTTCCAACAACACAAGAGAAGACTCTATACATGGACATCACCAGATGGTCAACACCAAAATCAGATTGATTATATTCTTTGCAGCCAAAGACGAAGAAGCTCTATACAGTCAGCAAAAATAAGACCAGGAGCTGACTGTGGCTCAGATCATGAGCTCCTTATTGCCAAATTCAGACTTAAATTGAAGAAAGTAGGGAAAACCACTAGACCATTTAGGAATAAGAAGGATACATTAGAAATAAGATGGATACTCGTATATTATTTTTCTTTTTAATGCCAAATAAAAAAATTATGAAATCTGCTCCTTTGTAAAAAAAAAAAAAAAGCCTAGGTGAATTACTAAATCAAATCCCTTATGATTATACAGTGGAAGTGAGAAGTAGATTTAAGGGCCTAGATCTGATAGATAGAGTGCCTGATGAACTATGGAATGAGGTTTGTGACATTGTACAGGAGACAGGGATCAAGACCATTGCCATGGAAAAGAAATGCAAAAAAGCAAAATGGCTGTCTGGGGAGGCCTCACAAATAGCTGTGAAAAGAAAAGAAGCAAAAAGCAAAGGAGAAAAGGAAAGATATATGCATCTGAATGCAGAGTTTCAAAGAATAGCAATAAGAGATAAGAAGGCCTTCTTCAGCGATCAATGAAAAGAAATAGAGGAAAACAACAGAATAGGAAAAGCTAGAGATCTCTTCAAGAAAATTAGAGATACCAAGGGAACATTTCATGCAAAGATGGGCTGGATAAAGGACAGAAATAGTATGGACCGAACAGAAGCAGAAGATATTAAGAAGAGATGGCAAGAATACACAGAAGAACTGTACAAAAAGATCTTCACGACCCAGATAATCACGATGGTGTGCTCACTGACCTAGAGCCAGACATCCTGGAATGTGAAGTCAAGTGGGCCTTAGAAAGCATCACTAGGAACAAAGCTAGTGGAGGTGATGGAATTCCAGTTGAGCTATTCCAAATCCTGAAAGATGATGCTGTGAAAGTGCTGCACTCAATATGCTAGCACATTTGGAAAACTCAGCAGTGGCCACAGGACTGGAAAAGGTCAGTTTTCATTCCAATCCCAAAGAAAGGCAATGCCAAAGAATGCTCAAACTACCGCACAGTTGCATTCATCTCACACACTAGTAAAGTAATGCTCAAAATTCTCCAAGCCAGGCTTCAGCAATATGTGAACCGTGAACTTCCTGATGTTCAAGCTGGATTTAGAAAAGGCAGAGGAACCAGAGATCAAATTGCCAACATCCGCTGGATCATCGAAAAAGCAAGAGAGTTCCAGAAAAACATTTATTTCTGCTTTATTGACTATGCCAAAGCCTTTGACTGTGTGGATCACAATAAACTGTGGAAAATTCTGAAAGAGATGGGAATACTAGACCACCTGATCTGCCTCTTGAGAAATTTGTATGCAGGACAGGAAGCAAGAGTTAGAACTGGACATGGAACAACAGACTGGTTCCAAATAGGAAAAGGAGTACGTCAAGGCTATATATTGTCACCCTGTTTATTTAACTTATATGCCGAGTACATCATGAGAAACACTGGGCTGGAAGAAACACAAGCTGGAATCAAGATTGCGGGGAGAAATATCAATAACCTCAGATATGCAGATGACACCACCCTTATGGCAGAAAGTGAAGAGGAACTAAAAATCCTCTTGATGAAAGTGAAAGTGGAGAGTGAAAAAGTTGGCTTAAAGCTCAACATTCAGAAAACTAAGATCATGGCATCCGGTCCCATCACTTTATGGGAAACAGATGGGGAAATAGTGGAAACAGTGTCAGACTTTATTTTTTGGGGGCTCCAAAATCACTGCAGATGGTGAATGCGGCCATGAAATTAAAAGATGCTTACTCCTTGGAAGGAAAGTTATGACCAAGCTGGATAGCATCTTCAAAAGCAGAGACATTACTTTGCAAACAAAGGTCTGTCTAGTCAAGGCTATGGTTTTTCTGTGGTCATGTATGGATGTGAGAGCTGGACTGTGAAGGAGGCTGAGCGCCGAAGAATTGATGCTTTTGAAGTGTGGTGTTGGAGAAGACTCTTGAGAGTCCCTTGGACTGCAAGGAGATCTGACCAGTCCATTCTGAAGGAGATCAGCCCTGGGATTTCTTTGGAGGGAATGATGCTAAAGCTGAAACTCCAGTACTCTGGCCACCTCATGTGAAGAGTTGACTCATTGGAAAAGACTCTGATGCTGGGAGGGTTTGGGGGCAGGAGGAGAAGGGGATGACAGAGGATGAGATGGCTGGATGGCATCACTGACTCAATGGACGTGAGTCTGGGTGAACTCTGGGAGTTGGTGATGGACAGGGAGGCCTGGTGTGCTGCGATTCATGGGGTCGCAAAGAGTCGGACACGACTGAGCGACTGAACTGAATTACCTTTTCCATTTTTCCTGGTGGAAATTGTATCCCACTTGCAAATTTTAGCTCAAATACTACTTCCTTCCAGAAATCCTTCTTCATTCTCCTAACGTTTATGTAATGGGTGAATAGTGCCAAGCACAAAGTAAATGAGCAATAAATGCTAACTAATATTTCCCTGCACATTTTAATCACACTTCTCATTCCATTTGTCAATTTTCTCATAATATTAACTGGGTATGTGCTCTACAACACTGCTAGGTGATTCGTTCATGAAAGTAAAGTTTATGCATTTCTTATCTTTCTATTAACAGTGCACATAAAGGTGCCCTATACCTAGAGCAGTTCAATAAGGAGAGTGGGAAGGAAGGAAAAAGAAAGACAGGAAGGAAGGGAGGGAAGGAAGCAGGAAGGGATCTCGTCAAGAGTTAATAGACTGCATTAAAAAAAGCAACCTAAAAAAACCAGAATTTTATAAAATATTAAAATAAAGCTGTTACTTATAAAGTGAGCATAGAGTGGGCAATAACAAAGAATACCGTGGAATATATAAATAACATTAAGCTTTCTTTAATGATACTATTCCAAAATAAGAAAATCAGTTACCTCTTTAGTCCCATTTGATATCTTGATCATTCGGTCAATATATTCTCTCGCTTTATCATGCCGACCAATGTGCCACAAAAACAAGCCTGCATGGTACAAAACTTTTGGTCCAGCTCCTTTACGCTGCTCTTTGACTCTGGTATCTGACTCAAGAATAGCTTCTCTATCTGGGAGAGGGAAAAAACACATTAAGTGGAAATTAAATTCTAGATCAAGAATTTATGATAGGTCAGATGATTAACAGCAGAGAATATAGTTCTTTTCTTTATAGCCACACTAGTAGAAATAAATGCAAGAAATATGCAAGCCCCAAAATCACTGCAGATGGTGACTGCAGCCATGAAATTAAAAGACGCTTGCTCCTTGGGAGAAAAATTATGACCAACCTAGACAGCATATTAAAAAGCAGAGACATTACTTCGCCAGCAAAGGTCCGTCTAGTCAAAGCTTTGGTTTTTCCAGTAGTCATGTATGGATGTGAGAGGTGGACTATAATGCTGAGCGCCAAAGAATTAATGCTTTTGAACTGTGGTGTTGGTGAAGACTCTTGAGAGTCCCTTGGACTGCAAGGAGATCCAACCAATTCATGCTAAAGGAAATCAGTCCTGAATATTCATTGGAAAGACTGATGCTGAAGCTGAAACTCTAATACTTTGACAACTGGATGTGAAGAACTGACTCATTGGAAAAGACCCTGATGCTGAGAAAGACTGAAGGTGGGAGGAGAAGGGGATGACAGAGGATGAGATGGCTGGATGGCATCACCAACACAATGTGTCACCAACACAATGGACACAATGAAGTTTGAGTAGACTCTGGGAGTTGGGTGATGAACAGGGAGGCCTGGCATGCTTCAGTCCATGGGTCTGCAGAGTCAGACATGACTGAGCAACTGAACTGAACTAAGTAATTTAAAATTTCCTAGTAGCTACAAAGATGTAAAAATAAAGAAGTAAAATTGACTTTAATAATATATTTTATTTAACCCAATATATCCAAATGATCATTTCATTTGGATTTGAAAATTAAGAAGATCATTTCCTTTTTTTCCTTCTTTCTAAATTCTGATATGCACTTTACAGAAAGTACATCTCAATTAAGATGCTAAATTTTGTTCAGAAAATCTTAATATATACTTAGATTTCATAAAATTTATTTTGGAAAAAACACAATCATATATTCATCCTAAGCATATTTCTAACAACTGGATCAACTACCAGTAAAAGTAAATTAAATTTAAAATTCATATCCTCAAGTAAGACACATTTCAAATGCTCTACTGCCATGTGTAGCTAACAACTACTGTGACCACACTGCCATTCTATAGTTTATGTCATTCTCAGGACATAAAAAAAAAGTTAGTAATGACTCTAATATAGGACAATTATTAAGGGAAAATCCAGAACTAGTAGTCAAATTGCCCTAATTCTTAATCCAATTTTAAAACATATGTCAGGCTGCTGTCATAGGCCAGTGAAAAGTGGTATAATTACTGCTACTTATATAGTTTAATGGGCTTCCCAGGCGGCACTAATGGTAAAGAATCTGCCTCCCAATGCAGGAGATACAAGACACATGGGTTCAATCTCTGGGTCAGGAAGATCCCCTGGAGAAGAGAATGGCTACCCACTCCAGTACTCTTGCTTGGAGAATCTCATGGACAGAGGAACCTGAAGGGCTACAGTCCATGGGGTCACAAAGGAGTCCAACATGACTGAGTGACTTTTAGAACTTTAATCACTTCTATTTAATCTGTTATGTATGTGCTTAGGACACAAATGTCAATTAGATCCAAATCCTGGGTCAAATCAGAATGTGGATCAGTCAGGTAACAGGAAAAAGAAATGTGAAAGTTGAGGGTTGAGATTCCAACAGACTACCTTTTGGGAAATGGCTACCAAGGAAAGGTACATGACTCTTCCTCTTAACTCTAGTGATACAAACTTAAGTGAAGGATTACCAAGGTACAATTTTTTGAATTTAGCAAACAAAATCGCATTCCGGAGGGCCAGATTGCTTGACAAGATATCCTTTCTGCCCAACACGCCCATGGAACACCTTCAGAAGTTTTCATCAAATAGTTGTGATACAGAAACAGAACTTATCAGGGCAGAAACAGGCATTGCACCTTCCTGCCTACATTTCCATCAAGTGGAGAATCAGTTAGCTCACAAAGCTGGCTCTTGCCAGATATCAGCTCCAGTTCTTAATGCATCACAGCCTTTTCATAACCAGGGCTTTTATCAATATGCAAGAAGAATGTACAAGAAAAATCTAGGCCCTTTCTCAGGGAGACTGACAGGCTTCTGGGCCTCTCCTGAGTTCAAGCCCACTCAGCATCATTTATGCAAAGCCGAATGAGGACTCAGGTGTCTGTAAACAATACTTCTGCCTCCATCTTTTTAGTGTCCTAGAAATCACATTTTCCAACAGAACCAGTATTCTTGGGAATAACCAATTAAATGACAACTTGTTTCCAGGAAGAAAATATTTTGTTATCTTTTTTTTTTTTTTTAGGCTTACTGACTACATTAGCTTTCCTATCCAAACTCTCTGCTCCAGCTATACATACTCCTGCTGGAGCACAGAGAAAGGGGATCCAGAGAGGAGCCTAATCCTGAACCATTTTGAGATATTTGCACACCAAGTTCTCCTGTCTGACAAATACACTATACTCAAACCCTCGCTATCCTTCAAAGACAGTATCAATCTTCATTTCCACAAAGCCCTCCCAGCCTACTGCTATGGATAAATAGTACATGCTATTTTCAATTAATTATGGATTCATCTGTTTTATTTTGTACCATTTTACCTAGTAATAACATTAGTATTTAATCTTTGTGGGTTTAACATTTTCTCTCCCAACCAAATTATAAACTGACATTGCAGATCACTTCTTACAATTCTTGTGGCTCCTCTTCAGCAGTCCCCAATGTTTTCAACACCAGGGACCAGTTCCAGGAAGACAATGTCACCACAAACGTGGAGGGGGCTGGTCTGGGAATGATTCAAGTGCATTACATCTATTGTGCACTTTATTCCTCATCTAATACCGCCACTGATCTGACAGGAGGTACTGGTCGACCACCCTAAGGTTGGGAACCCCTTGCTTTATCCGATACAGTCCCTTGCAGAAAGTATCTAGTTGTTAGATCTGTTTACAAGCTAAACATATTAAATAACACTTTATTGATTTGTACATAAATATGTATGAGAATGGAGAAGGCAATGGCACCCCACTCCAGTACTCTTGCCTGGAAAATCCCATGGATGGAGGAGCCTGGTAGGCTGCAGCCCATGAGATCGCTGAGAGTCGGACATGACTGAGAGACCTCACTTTCACTTTTCACTTTCATGTATTGGAGAAGGAAATGGCAACCCACTCCAGTGTTCTTGCCTGGAGAATTCCAGGGACGGGGGGGCCGGGGAGCCTGGTGGGCTGTCGTCTATGGGGTCACACAGAGTCGGACACGACTGAAGTGACTTAGCATAGCATAGCATGTGTGGGAAGGATGTAAGTGATACTCTGATTAAGAAAAAACTGTTTTCTATTATTGTAAACAATTCTATGACATTTGGTAAGTGTCCAGTTACTTGAAACAAGATCTTTTTATGATGCTATTAGCTGTTACTAAATATGTATGGATGAATACAATATTATTTCTTTGTTATTACCTAAAATTTTAATACAGCTCTGCCTCAGCCATTAAGATACACTAAATATTAAGACAGTTCACATAATTTTAATTGCTGGTTTATGTATAAAGTTCCTTATATAATCTAATCATATCTCCCAACCTACTACCTACGGATACAAATTTACTGAATATCTTAAAAAGAGCTAGCCCCCTTGGGGGATATAAGAGCTTTTAAGAAGCTTAAGATATAGTAGAAGAGCGGAAATGTATTTAATATATATGCACACAAGTTAAAGTTGGTTGCTACAGAGTAATTTAGGTATACGCCTGTTCTGAGCTGTTCTTTTTTGGTTTAATCACTGCTAATACATAGTCACCTCTGTATTAATTCAAACAGTTCCTACAGACTAATGAAACTTCTTCCATAGGATATAAGAAATATGAAACATAGAGAAGACTCATATTTCTTGTGCTTAATAAACTTTGGGTCTTATTAGGATGATAAAACAAATATGATATTAATAGTATCCATAGACAATATATAATACAGTATGAACAGACTGAAGGTTAAGGTAATTGACAAAAATCAAAGTGAACTGAGTAGAAAAACCTGTCTAAGCATTATACTTAAATACTATACCTGGATTAGGGCTCATTTTATGAGCGTATATCAGTGCAATTAGAGAACAAAGTGATACATCTTGTTTATTTTTAATAGCCTCAAATTCTCGAAGAGCTTCTTGAATTTTACCTGAAAATCAAAACCACAAAGTGAAAAATTATTCTTGGTGCAAAACAAGAATTTAAAACTTGTGGGAGTGCTTAATAATTAGCACGTACCTTCCATTAATGTAGCATAGGCATGATAAAACCTGAAAACTGGGTCGCTGCCATAGCTCTTCATCCCCTCACCGGCAACAAGTAACACATGGTGGAAATACCGCTCCTGACAGTAGTAATTAATCAAAGCCTAAAAGGAAACAAAGAGAGACTCCAATGTTCTGTAATACTCTAACAAGCAGGCATTAATCTAAGATCTTCAATAATCTAAAACTTACTGTATTTTTCTTCTAAGTTCCTTAAAATATTGTTAAAGGCTAGCACTTTGTACTAAGGAACATAGAACACAATCAACATAAGACTACTAAAATAACAACATTTTCTAATAACTTCAATCTTCTTCTCCTAAATGCTTTCTTAACAATATTGAAGTCAGAGTACTTTCAATTACAAAAAAAGTTTAAAAAAGACCAGGGGCTTCTATCTCCAGACTATGGGTTTCTTAAAACAAACAAACAAACAACACTTTGTTTCTACTTTGTTTTTGTAGCATCACAAAGTAATGACCTATTAAGCCCAGCAATTTATTGTCAAAGATAATGTTTTCTGAGTTCCAAAATAAATAAATAATTAACAAATAATTTGTCAGTAAAACAAAGAATCTATTTTTAAAGGAAATCACTCTCTTCAGGCTTTTTAAAAAATTATTCATATACAAGGCAGAAAAGTACTATCAGCTATGCTAAGTCGCTTTATCGTGTCCAACTCTTTGGGACTCCATAGACTGCAGCCCCCCAGGCTCCTCTGTCCGTGGGATTCTCCAGGCCAGAGTACTGCAGTGGAAGCCATGCTCTTCTCCAGGGGATTTTCCCAACGCAGGGCTCAAACCTGTGTCTCTAATGTCTCCTGCACTGATAGAAAGGCTCTTTCCCATTGGTGCCACCTGGGAAGCCCAGTATCAGCTACGCTTCATACCGTTTTTCTCAGGATCTTATCTAAGGCTTAGTTGCTAACCTAATCAAAGAGGGAACCATACTCCATACTCCCCATCACTGAGATACACCTGATTCACCTCCATGAACCAATTCAGGCCATTCCATACCTATCTAGTATGACTCTTCAGCTGCTCACCTGTGAGAAACACAAATGAAGCATTCATTGACAGGGTTAAAATGAGTGTCTATACAGCTCCTTTTTTTTTTTCCCCATAGTCTACTGTTTCTGGAGGGTTACACTCTGAGTGCTTTTCTAGAACAGTCAGGCAAACATCCTCTGTAGCCTTCTCTATGCTTCCCTCCTCTGGTTGCAGTTCTCTGGTCCTGTCTCAGCCACAGTTTCTTTACAGCGTGATTCAGATGCCATTTCCAAGACCGCCACAGCACATCTCAGAAGAGTGCAAGTTTCCTCCAGAGCCGCTTCCCTAAGGTTGCAAGTGACTTTTTGGTTTGCCACAACTAAGGACACTTTTGGGGCTTCCCTGGGGGCTCAGATGGAGACTCGGGTTGGATCCTTGGGTTGGGAAGATCCCCTTGAGGAGGGCATGGCAACCCACTCTAGTATTCTTGACTGGAGAATTCCACGGACAGAGGAGCCTAGCAAAGAATTGGACACTTTTAATATCATCTTACTTGATTTTCTGTTCAGCATTTAGTATCACTAAGCACCTATATAACTCTCCTGAGAGGCAGGGGCATGGTAACATAAAAAGGACATGGATTTTAAAGTAAAAAGACCTGGTTTCAAATTTCTGGTCTATCTGATGGCACCTCAGTTTGCTCACTGATAAGATGCTGGTAGTCATTTACAGGTCACTGTGAGGATTCACTGAATTATCATACTCAATTCCTCCTATTCAGGGGGGAGAAAACAATTCCTCCAAACTCTGTATGTTGATGATATATAAAAAAAAAAACAAAACCAGAAAAACGTGTCAAGACCTCTCATCGCAGCTCCAGATTTCTATTTTCAGTTTCTCCACCACCCAAGCCAGACACCTAGTCAGAAATTCTCTCTTCCTGTTTGCATAGTCCCCCTAAGTCTAACCAGTCAGTAGGCTCTTCTGTTGCTCTAATCTACTTCCCACTCCCTGCACTAATTTCTACTGTTTTGGTTCAGGTTAGGTTGTCCAGTCCAAAAACATTTACTGAGTGCCAGAACTGGACAAAGTACAGTGACTATAAAGATGAATAAGACACAGTTCTTGTCCCAGAAAAGCCCCAAAAATGCTTAAAATTTTCAACTGAGACTAGAATCTAAAGATTATTTGACGACACATCTATAGTCAATTAATCTTCAACAAAGGAGGTTAAGAATATGTTGGAGTTACAGATACAATGGAGAAAAGACCGTCTCTTCAGCAAGTGGTGCTGGGAAAGCTGAACAGTGGCACATAAATCAATGAAGTTAAAACACAACCTCACACAACATATACAAAAAAACCTCAATGACTTAAAAACTGAAAAATAAACACTACACCATAAAACTCCTAGAAGAGAACTTAGGCAAAACATTCTCTGACATAAATCGTACCAATCGTTTTCTTAGGTCAGTTTCCCAAGACAATATGAATAAAAGAAAAAAACAAACAAATGGGACCAAATCAAACTTACAAGTTTTGGCATAGCAAAGGAAATCATAAACAAAACGAAAAGGCAACCTATGGACTGGGAATATTTGCTTAATATTCAAAATATACAAACAGCTCATACAACTTAGAAACAACAAAAAAACCCAAACCCAATAGAAAAATGGGCCTAAGACCTAAACAGATATTTCTCCAAAGACATACAGATGGCCAACAGACACATTAAAAGATGCTCAACATCATTAATTATTACAGAAATGCAAATCAAAACTACAATGAAATATCACCTCACATCGGCCATCATTAAAAAAAATCTACAAATAACAACTGCTGGAGAGAGTGTGGGGAAAAGGGAACCCTCCTACACTGCTGGTGGGACTGTAACTTGGTGCAGTCACTATGGAAAACAATATGGAGGTTACACTCAAAAAACTAAAAATAGAATTGCCATATTATCCTGCAATCTCACTCCTGGGCATATATCTGGAGGAAACTGTAATTCAAAAAGGTACATATACCCCAATGTTCACAGCAGTACTATTTACAATAGCCAGGACATTGAAGTAACCTAAATGTCCATCGACAGAAGAATGAATAAAGATGTAGTGTGTGTATATATATATATATACACACACACACATACACACATAATGGAACATTAATAATAAAAATGCCATTTTGCAGCAACATAAATAAACCTAGAGATTATCATACTAAGTGAAGTCAGAAAGACTAATAACATATGATATCACTTAAATGTGGAATTAATATATAACACAAATGAACTTATTTATGACACAGAAACAGATTCACAGACAGAGAGAAGAGACTGGTGGTAGCCAGGGAGAAAGGCAGATAGGGGAAGGATAGACTGGGAATTTGGAGTTAGCAGAAACTATTATATAGAGAATGGAATAACAACAAGGTCCCTACTATGGCACAGGGAGCTACATTCAATATTCTGTGATAAACCACAATGGAAAAGAATATGAAGAAGAATTTACTCATTTAACTATAAGATTAACTCAGTTAATTATAACTGAGTCACTTTGCTGTACACTAGAAATACGACATTGTTAATCAACCATACTTCAATAAAACAAAGTTTTTAAAAGACCGAAATGTAGTGTAGCAAATGCAAGAAAAGAGCTTATAAACTGCTTTGGGAATGCAGAGAGTGAGGTGGGGGTATGGGAGGATGCTGCTGCTGCTGCTAAGTCGCTTCAGTCGTGTCCAACCCTGTGCGACCCCAGAGACGGCAGCCCACCAGGCTCCCCCATCCCTGGGAGGATAGAAGAGTAAAATTCTTGGGGAAGACTTAGAAACTGACTCTATTCACAAACTCCTCCTTCCTACATACATACTCTTACCTATCCCTCTTCATGATTCATAAGGAAGTCGGCCAAAAGAGGACCTCAAACAACACAGAAGGCAGAATTAAGCCATGATTCACCGGGATCGGGTGAGGATGGCGAGAACTAAAACCATCCTTGTACACGGGAGCGGGGACTGGCCCACTGTGGCGTATGGGCCACATCTGACCTGCTGCCTGCTTTCACACAGCCAGCAAGTCAACATGTTCAAATGGTTGAGGAAAAAAAAAGATATAACATGAGACTTACACAAAATTCAGCTTTCAGTGTCCGTAAGTAAAGTTTTATTGGAACAAAGCCACGCTCATTTGCTTAAGTATTGTCTATGACTGTTTTCATGCTATGATGGCCACGGAGACCCTATGGTCAATAATGCCTGAATATGTACCACCTGGCCCATTATAAAGAAAGTTTGCCATTTCTAGAGGCTTAAGTAGAACAGGGATAACTGGAAGAGGAGGTTGGAGAAAAAGCTGGGGTCAAGAAGGACCTCCTATTGAGTTGATTCTCTAGTCTAAGTGATGACACTTGGATGACATTTAGATGACACTTATATTCTCTAGTCTAAGTGATGACACTTAGACTAGAACATGCTAAAAACAACACTTTTTAGCATGAGAAGTGTTTTTATTGAAAAGTTCATTTAGGTGGCAATATGAAGAACAAATTTAAGGGGACGGGGAAAGCTCCACAGGAAAATAAAGTTTCAGACAAAAAAGCGAAAGACACTACCACTTGGCTAAGTGTTCTCCATCCACTCATCACCAGCAAACAGGCTACACACTGCATTCACCTGTTTATGGACTAACTCCTCCCCCCTCAAATGTAGAAAGATTTGGGAGGGTTTTTATTAGCTTTATTATTGCAGGGCTTATTATCTTCAGGGCTTAGAACAATGCTAGACACATGGGACACATTCAATAAACATTTGTTGAATTAATTTAATTAAGGTTTTCGCCAGCAACAGACTACAAGATCGGTGAAGGAGGGGATGGTTCTATTCATTACTATCCCCAGTTCCAGTGGACACACGGTGAGCCCTCCTTCAACATGTGTTGAACAAGGGAATCAGTGAAGAAATGGAGATGATGATCCTAAAAAGTAATTTATTTTATTTCCAAGCCTCATATCTTTGTTTTCGTATCATCATTTCTTAAGTGGATCGTCATTAAGTATTTGCCGAAGAGATGCATCAGTGATAAACAGAGAAGTTGTTGTTCAGACGCTTAGTCGTGTCCGACCATCACCCTAAAATACTCCATTTTCAAGCCTATGTCTTTAATTGATTTCATAAAATCTTTTTTCTCCTTTTACCGTCGTAGGGGGACTGCTGACACTAGTTTGCTGGAGTCCTTAAAAATCGCACCTCGGAGTCGCATTCGGTGTCATAAACTGACTAAAAACCTTACGAGCAAACAGGGTACAAAAGGAAAAGTAAAGACGACCGACAGGGTGGGACAGCACGCTAACGGCAATTCGGAAAGCAGCGCGTGGGGAAGGCGGCCCGACATGAAGCTTCCTAAGCAGGGTCGGCGGAGGGAGAGCAGGTGATGTAAATCACAGGCCGGCGCCCCAAACGGGGACACCCGGCCAGACTGGGCAGCGGGCACCGCAAGTAACGACGGCCTCACCCGGTCGGCCCGCGCGCTTCCCCACGCCCCCCGGCCCCTCGCCATCCCCCCACAGCAACACGCGGCACGTCCTGCCCGCTCACCTTCAGCCCCTGCGAGTCCATGGCTTCCCCAAGGCCAGGCCGCAGGCCTCCTGATTGTTCGCCTACCGAAGCCTAACAGCTGAGCCAGGGGCTCCAGCCCGGCCGCCCAGGCCCAAACTCGCTCGGGACGCGGCGGGAGGGGCGGGGCGGACCCGAGCCGCCATTGGCTGCCAGTGTGAGGGGGCGGGCCCTCGCGGCCGGGATTGCAGGTCCAGGCGCCGGCGGGGACGTGGAGGGAGGGCTGCGTATGGGTAAGGGGGCCGTACCCACCGCCTGCCCTGGAGGTAGAGAGGTCAGACGCAGAAACGACCCTAGGAGGGCGGTGGGAGGGCGGTCCCCAGGATAAGGAATTAAAGAATGAAGGAAATGGAAGAGAACGGAGGGAGAAGGGCAAGTCTCTTTCCCATCACTGACTACAAAGAAAGACACCATTTTCTGCATGTTTGAGTAGAGGCAGGTTCCCGCAGTGCGGCTGTTTAGAAGGCCTCAGCAGCTCAGGAAAAAGCCTTTAACTTTCACGTGTAGTAGTTGCATTATGGCCACAAGGTGGAGCAGAAAAATCACGCTTGGGCCCATGTTTGCAAGCATTGCTGGGAATCTCGCGTTTCCTGTTAAAATGCACTTTATATTAGTCCTTAAAAAAAAAAAAAAAAAAGCTCTTTTTTACTCCCTGATAATGAGAGGAACTAGTAAAGTAACCTGCTGCTGCTGCTAAGTCGCTTCAGTCGTGTCCGACTCTGTGCGACCCCATAGACGGCAGCCCACCGTCTATGGGCTCCCCCATAGGTCCCCCATGCCTGAGATTGTCCAGGCAAGAACACTGGAGTGGGTTGCCATTTCCTTTTTCAGTTAAAAATAATATTGCCGATTTTAAACTGAGAATAGATTTAATCCCTACGCAAACATTTATGTTTGTACCAGTTAGGCAACTGTCAGTTGCTGATAGATTTCTTAAGTTATTTAGTGAATTAAATTGAACTATAATGAATTAAGAGATTTCGTATTTCTGCTTAAAAATATTTTCAAAGTAAGATTTGAGGTTTAGGTAATCTTTGTAGAATCTTTTACATGGATTCCAAATTTCAATCCTAATTATTTTAATTTAGTTGATATAATTCAGAGTTGCCTTAATCAGATCTTAAGTTTGTTAAGCAGTCAAAAAACATTAACCTTTTTATATGCCAGGGGTTTAGGTAATGTCAATTTTGTGGGGAAGAATGACGAACAGGCTCCAATGCTAGGCAATATTTCTCACTGGTTTTCCTTAAGAGTACATTCTCTTCCAAGAGACACATATTATTTCATAAATACTAGTTCTTATTTGTTTGTTTCCATCATTTATAATCAAGCTAAATGTTTGTGCTGATGGACAGCTGGTATTACCTGCTGGTCTGATTTTCAGAGTCTGTGGATTAATCCATAGTAGATTAATCCATACTCTCATATGCAGCAGAGAATACCAGAAACCAAGGTCCTCATCAAATAATGCTGAAGCTGAAGCTCCAATAGTTTGGCCACCTGATGTGAAGAGCTGAGTCTTTAGAAAAAACCCTGGTGCTTGGAAAGATTGAAGGCAGGAGGAGAAGGAGAAGATGGAGGGAGAGATGGTTGGATGGCATCGCCAACTCAATGGACATGAGTTTAAGCAAGCTCCGGGAGATGGTCAGGGACAGGGTAGCCTAGCGTGCTGTAGTCCATGGGGTGACAGAGTCAGACATGACTGAGCGATTGAACAACAAGGTCCTGGTCAGCATATATAATCTTAAACTGTACACTTTTAGTTTCAAGTAAAGAGTCCATCTGGAAGAAAATTTCTGAGGATTACAGTTAAAGGAGCAGATGATCAAGGTACCTTTCTGAGATCTTTAAAGTCTAAACTTGGACTGTCAGACTATTGGAAGGCTGCACACTTAGACCATTTTCATTTATAAAATTCCCTTCATTCAATTTTGTTCTAAGGTTAAAGTATTTAGCACAAATCATCATATCTGGCGCTCCGTGAGTGTTTTTTGGATTAAAACTACTTTGGAAATTTGCTTTGACACTCCTGGTAACTTGTTCCTTGCGTAAGGTCACATGATCTTTTGTTCACATGGGCTTCCCTGGTGGCTTTGATGATAAGGAATCTGCCTGCAAATTGGGAGACCTGGGTTCAGTCCCTGAGTCGGGAAGATTTCCTGGAGAAGGGAATGGCCACCCACTCCATTCTTGACTAGAGGATCCCATGGACAGAGGAACCTGGTGGGCTACAGTCCATGGGGTCACAGAGAGTGGGACATGACTGAGCGACTAACACTTTATTCCAGGCAGATGGGACAACCATTCCTTCTGAGAATACTTTCCCTTACTTTGCTCTGAGCCCTTTCTCCATCTGAGAAAAGCCTACTCTTTTTCAGAATTCATCTTAACTCTTACACTCTATGAAACCTTTAGTGATTGCCATAACTGATTGAATGTGTGAGACTACATGGTAAAGTGGCAAGAACATGGTCTCCTAGACCTGAGATGAAACCCCCTGGTGTGCTGTTATATTCATGACTTGGGAAGGTTAATTTCCTGAGCTTAATTTTGCATATTTACTAAAGAAACTAAATAATAATAGATGAAAAGTTCCTGACACATAATAGACATTCTATAACCATTCATAGACTTCCCTGGTGGCTCAGACAGTAAAGTGTCTGTCTACGATGCGGGAGACCCAGGTTCGATCCCTGGGTTGGGAAGATCCCTTGGAGAAGGAAATGGCAATCCACTCTAGTACTATAAAATGCATAGTGTTCTGTAAGACTTAACACACTTTTATATATATTTTTGTATTATAGCTATGGTGCATTTTTTATTCGTTTAATCTTTTCTACTGAATGGGGAGTACCTTAAAGCCACACAGTATAGTGAAGTGGGGATCAGCCTGGTCTCTGGAGTAGGCCATGTATGCGTGCTAAGTCGTTTCAGACGCGTGTGACTCTTTGCAACCCTATGGACTGTAGCCCGCCAGACTCTTCTGTCCTTGGGATTCTCTGGGCAAGAACACTGGAGTGGGTTGCCATGCCCTCTCCAGGAGATCTTCCCAACCCAGGGATTGAGCCTGCACCCCCTGTACTACAGGTGGATTCCTTACCACTGAGCCACCAGGGAACCCCTGCAATCAAATTTTGATACCACCATTCCCTAGCTGTTTACTTGGACAAATTATTTAACTTTCCTGTGCTTCTGCTGTAAAGTGAGACTAATACCTCAGAAAGCTGTTAAGGTTAAATGAGTTAATATTTAATGAACACAGCAGTGTTAGGTGTATAGTAATCACTGAATAACTTTAACTTCTAATTAATTATATTCTAAACTTCTCCAAACACAGGCACAGTATTGATTCCATAAGCATTTAGCACATCTTATAGCCCTGGGTTGGGAAGATCCCCTGGAGATGGAAATGGCAGCCCACTCCAGTATTCTTGCCTGGAAAATCCCATGGATCGCAGAGCCTGGTAGGCTACCGTCCATGGGGTCATAAAGAGTCGGACATGACTGAGCGACTTCAAAAAAAAAAAAAAAAAAAAGGACTGTTAAAGCCCTTTGGTTGTGCCTCTGTTTGGCTTTCTTCTCCCCAATTCCTACATCAATACACTTGTATTAATGTTATTTTATGATATATTTGAGAAATTAAAGGAAAATGCTTAAGAAAAATAGGTGGTTCTGGTGAAGACAAAAGTAAAGGTAAGTATGCAAAAAATAAAAAAGATAAACATATAACATTATTAAACTTGAGAGCTGAAAAGAACTTTAGAATCAATTATCCAATCTCTGTATTTTACAGATGAAGCCCCAAAATATGAAATAATCTACCCAAAGCCCCCCAGTTTTCTACTCCCAACCTAGCCTTCAAAACAGTTATAAATAATAAAGAGATAATCTGTTTGTTTTTTCTTAAGGCTATTTTACTATAAAGTTGAGCAAGAAAATGTAGAGGGCAAATATGTACTATCCAAATAAATTGGCACATAGTTAGTCTCAGAGGTGACACCATGGAAAAGTTAGAAGTTAACTGAAGTCAGAACTGCTGAATCTGAGTTAAGGCTCTATTCTTTAAAGTTAATAACTTTGTAATTTTGGGCAAAGTTGTTTACTTTTCTCTGCTTTGGTTTATACATTTGCAATGGATAATTGGGAATGGGACTGTAGTATTTGTTTTGTTAGTGTGTAGACTAAATGAGATTATGTTAAAATGTTTCAAAAATTGAAAAGCACCTTGTGAAAGTTCATAGCACACTTATAAGAAAACTTCATAGCACAGTTACAGGAAGGCTCCTTACTTCACTATGGGGCAAGCCATCTTACCTCTCTGAGATTAGGATCCGGTCCATGTGTTCTCTAGTGCTCTTTTCTTCTCCAAGTAGCACAGTACACACAGTACCATTATTTTGAATTGTGCATGAAGCATGGTGATGCAAAAAAAGTCTGCTGATGCACAAAATAACTCGTAACTCATCCCTTTAAATTTGTCATAACTCATCCCTTTAACAGGGAAGGCAATGGCACCCCACCCCAGTACTTTTGCCTGGAGAATCCCATGGACGGAGGAGCCTGGTGGGCTCCAGTCCATGGGGTCGCTAAGAGTCGGACATGACTGAGCGACTTCACTTTCACTTTTCACTTTCCTGCATTGGAGAAGGAAATGGCAACCCACTCCAGAGTGTTCTTGCCTGGAGAATCCCAGGGGCAGGGGAGTCTGGTGAGCTTCCGTCTATGGGGTCGCACAGAGTCGGACACAACTGAGGCGACTTAGCAGCAGCAGCAGCAGCAGCAACAGCATCCCTTTAAAATTCTCCAGTTTTACTCATGTAAGTAAATTAGGGAGAGGATGTTAATGATCAGGCACTTACCTTTCATATTTCCTTTGCTAAGTGATATTATGGAGAAAGTTGAGGAAGTGATCGGAGTTCTAACAATGTGTTGCTTAATTATTTGTGCATTCATTCACCAAATGTTAAATGAATACCAGTGGCAAAGAATAATAAAGTCTAGTAAAGGTGGACAAACATTGAACAAATATTCACAAAAGGAAATGGAAAAATTATAAGCAGTGACAGCTTTAATAGCTGTTTTAGTAAGTGCAATAAACAGACTAAACTGTGCAGTTACAGGGATTAATATACCGAGAATGAAGTGAAACTCACATCACTTGTAGTCCAAGGAATCGTTCCACTCAACTCCTTCAATTAACTTCTTTTAGTAGTTAATGGTAACTTTGGTTTTCCTTTTAAAATACCTGAGAAGCTCAGATAAGTGATGGCTAAGAAATTTGTTTCTGGCTCACCTGATGTAACAAATGTTTCTACTCAAATACCATGACAGAGATTTACCAGGGGCTATTTTTTTTCTTGATGTTCTTGACTATATGTTGACATTTCATCTATGCAAAAGTAGGAGAGAGAAAACAGAAAAATACATTTCAGAAGAGTTTGGTATTTTGAAATAGAAACAATGAATTATTTAAATGTTTAAAACTGTGATATACTGAATATCTTGACAAGATGCCATCTGTCTTCTACTCCTTTAAGGAATCTTTTTCTGATTGATAGAATAAGAACAAAGAATAGCGATCATTCTCCCTCTGCCTGATGTGACATTAGGTAGACAGTACATTGCTTTAGATTTTACTCCCATTAGGCCCACGCTCACTTCTGAAAAATCTTCCTCAACATCAAATTCACACTGCACATCTTCCTAGACACTATTATTTCTGAATGTGAGATAACCAGACCTCTGTTCTAATTTTTATCTTAAGGTTGAGAAGAATCAGCCTTAGCTTTCTAAGAATCTGATTCTGGAGGACTTTTTTTATGGCAGTTTTTCCAAGCAGTTCCAACGCTCCTTGGAGGCAAAATATGCTAAAGGTCGAGTGCTGAGTTTGCAAAAATAAAAGACCGAATAGCGACTTTGTGCCTGCCCAGTCGACTCGGTTATGCAGGATGGTATGCTCTAGCATGATATTTGGGTACATCAAACCCAATTCTCACTCATTCTCCTCTCTCAGCTTTTCCCCTGGTCTCTCCCCTCCCTGAATAAATTTCAGCATCTCTGTGTTAAAAGCCACAGGATTGCTGCTGCTTCCTAGCCCGTGATTCCGACGTGCTTGCCCTAAATAACCTCTCCCTCTGCTAGCCTGACTTCTTTAACTGTGACAAATGAGGCCAGAAGTTCCTTGGAGCCTCACAATGACTAAGAGAAAGTGCCTCCATCCCAAAGACACTGCCTCCATCTCCCTGGGGAGGAGAACCCTTCCATTCAGAGGTAAGCCTGGAGGCAGAGTTTTTACTTTCCCTAACAGCTAATATATATATTTTCTCACCTCAAAGTATCCAGCTTTTCTCTCTCCTTACATCCATCTCCTGGTTTCTCAGGCACTGGGCCCTCCTTATTAGCCCTATGGCTTGTCTGAATCAGTTGAATTAAAACAAAGGACTTCCCTGGTGGTCCAGGGGCTAAGACTCCTCACTCCCAATGCAGAGGATGCAGGTTCAATCCCTGGTTGGGAGCTAAGATCCTACATGTTGCAACCAAGAGCTAACATGCTGTAAATAAAGATCCTGAGTGCTGCAGCTAAAACTCGGTGTGTAGCCAAATGAATAAAAAATTCTGAAAAAGAATAAAATGGCTGGAGCTCCTCCTTCAAAATCCCTGCTCATAAATCCATATATAACTGGGTGTTAATTTATGGCAGGATTTTTTTCCACCAATTTTTGTGAATTTTCAAACATACAGAAAAGTGGAACATCACAATAAACACCCCTCTACTCACCACCACAGAACTTTCCTGAGATGCTGTATCCTACTGCTTTTCGTATTTTCCATCCTCCTGGATTCGTGTGGATGGTTGGACCATTAGCATTTTTGTAGCAGGGTGGAAGTAAAAGCCCTTAGAAAGGTGGCTGCTAGCTACATGAAGCTGTTTACATTTTCATGATGGTTAACTAAAATTACAAGTTAGATTCATCGATCGCACTAGCCACATTTCAAATGCTCAGTAGCCACGTGTGGCTAGTGGTTGCTGGATTGGGACAGCACAGAGGTTATTTGCATCATTTCAGGAAATTCTATTTTATGGCACTTTAAAAGCTCTTGGGTCTTCTGTAGAGGAATAAGTTTATTTAAGAAATGAGTCTGGGTTTCTTGGTGGGTAGGAGGAGCCAGAGAATTGTATCTAAGGCAACAGAGGGAGGCAATACATGCTAATGTCAAATGCTGAGTTTGCAAAAACTTAGTGCTTGAGTTTGTCCTTGAAACCGGGACAGGGCCCAGAAGCAATAGGGTCCTGCGATTCCTAGGGCCCCACCCCCTCTTCTGTGACAGTGTACCCAGAAGGAGGCAAAACTTCAGAAAAACGGTTGCATGGTGTACCCAGCAGAGTTGAGTCTAAATACTGACCCTCAGGGATCCAGTGTGGCCAATAAGTTTGCCCTTAGAAGCTGTGATGGTCTTCCCACTTCCTGAACACCCTATAAGCTTCTAGGATTCTGGATGAGTCCTGGGAGAGAAGATTGTAATATTGAATGAGATTAAATTTCCTGGCAATCCGATGGGACTGATGCTTAGCTTTGAATTTTACTAGATTTAAAAGAAGAGATAGAAATTTCTTGTTCCATGCCCATATAAAATTTAGTGAAGGACTTCCCTGGTAGCTCAGACAATAAAGAATCCACCTACAATGCAAAAATTAGTGAAAACAGTGAAAAAATATACATATATATATATATACACACACACACATAGTTTTTCAAAGATAATTTAAATTGCATTCTTTGTATATCATTCATAGAATATATAAGAATCGAATACCATCCGATGGGCTAATAGCATTTGGTGTACCTCCCCATTTTCATTCTCTGGCAGTCATTGTTTTTGAATAATAATAGTATATCATGCAGCTCCCACCATCTGAAATATGACACTGTCATACAGGCTGATTGTATTAGGTTCCCTGCAAAAAAAAAAAGAGAAAGTATTATTGGCTTTGTGTGGTTGGTCCTAAATTTCAAGACATTGTGAAGGATGCTTTCAGTGCAGTTTGCAATATCTATTCAAGGTGGTAGATTATTCGTTTATTTGACTTTTTAAAAAGTTCAATACAGGCACGGTTCCATACCATGTAGGATGCGCATGGTTCCTTCCCTTACAGATGCTATGGTTGTAGAATTATTTGTCCTGGAAGATATGTTGAGAGATGAAAAATTCAAGAGTATCTTGCAATCCTTTCAAAGAGAAACTCCTACACAGTACCTGTTGAAATTCTTTTACTGAATCATTTGTCCCAGCACAGAGTTGTTTTCCCCAGAGGAGAAAAGGGATTTTTTTCCCTAATTTCTTACACAGGCCTATATGAGCTAATTGTGCCCCTGATGTTAGAACTCCTTTTCTTTTTGTAAATCTAAATCACATAGGTTGAAATGTAAGCTGCCTTGTTATTATTCAGCCCAGATTGCTGGAAAGTCTTTAGATACATAACACGACCATACTGAATCAAACTCTGTAACTCAGAGATGCTACTTGGTGATGTGTCCATTCTGACTTTTGAGTATTTTATTAATTAAGTACTACAGTCAACTAATGATGAGTTCCTAAAGGCCTGAATCTTACCCAGTTACCAATCACTCAGACAGGATTTCTCAGACTTGCTGCTTATGAGCCTCCCAGGAAGCTTGTTATAACTTTCTTCTACCTCTTTCTAACAACACAATTCAATAGACATTTTTAGGCCCTTTCCTGATGATTCTGATTTAATTTGAGATGAGACTTAGAACTAAAATTTTAACTATTGTCCTGGTAGGCTTTTAGATGAATTGTTGTTGTTGTTTTTTTTTTAATGTCCTAAGATTATTGAAAGGTAAGAGAGGTTATCTAATAGACCCGAAGACTTGGAGCCCACCTCACTGAAGTTACCTTTGGATTGATTTGGCCATTTAAGGCATAGTCCAGAGAGAATGCCATGAAAATGCCAAGATTTGGGTGTGGGAAAAGAAGAGTAGAATCATAAAGTTCTAAGATGTGCCTGACTAGATTTGCACTAAACTTCATGCAATTAATTGCCTAATGAGTTAAGTTAGCAAATGGTAGCATATTACAAATAGGACAACCTCTGCTGTATTTTAACCAAGTCCTTCCTCACTCTCCTTGTCTCTGAAAAACAAAAAATATCTGTCTGCATAATTTAGCCATTTTCCATAAATCCTGTTTTCCATATCCTTGCATGTTTATGGGATTGAAATCTTATGGTTAATATATTTTGCTCTAGCATTGCACCTACTTGAGGATATCAGTCAATATAACTCAATGGACATTTTTCCTGTGGTAGGGCAAATGGCTACATTTATGACTGAGGTTGATCACAAGCACAATCTGTTTGCCTTTAGAAACATGTGTTTTCTGTGACTGCAAGAAATACTGCTGCATAAGACATTTCTTCACCATCCTTGATGAACAAGGAATATTAATAATGCAGATAAGAGTCAGGCCAAATGATATTGAAGAAAAAACATGGTCCAGAAGCCCTAATTCCTTTTAGAGATTAAATTTCAAATGGCAAGCTCAATAGTTCCATCATAGCACAGAATGAGGTGAATATTATGTAATCCTTGAGTTCTAGAGAGTCAAAAGTCAATTTATTTTTTTACTCTTATACCTTGCAAAAATTTCTGGATATACAAATATGTATGACTACACTCGTATCTATATTTATTTCTTTATAAGTAACAAAAACAGTATATGTTCTCTTATGGATGTAATTTATGTCCGTTTAAATATTTATTATATAAATCCAATATTACTATAAAATACCAAGGCCAATTTCCATTTGTAACTTTTGTGATGTTTTATTCTTTTATATTTGAGAAGGCAATGGCACCCCACTCCAGTACTTTTGCCTAGAATTTTGCAATATAATGATAACATCCGTATGAAAGAACCTATAACAGGGAAAGATGCCAGAGTGGTAAATAATGGTCTTAAAAATAGAACTACTTAGAACAGTGCTATAAATTAGCTAATTTGCCCATTTACTAAATATCTAGAGAATACCTTCTCTGTAAAAAGTTACTATGGAGGATACAATGGTATTTAAGGCCAAGCTCTGCCAATTGTACACTTTCTGGTGTGTGTATTCTTATGGCAGAAGTGGAGGAGAAGGATGATGAGAGGAAGAAAACTAAACCACGGTGTCATGGCAGTTTAAGTCCATACAAATGGAACATGGAGGTGATCCTATGTCCTGCTTTGCCCAGGAGAGTCCTCACTGATGCTTGTTGCTTTAGCATAATTATTAATTGTCTCTCCCTTTGCTCTCAAAACTGTCCAGGTGTAAAGATATACATCAAAATTCCATAGAAGTTCACAGGAGAGAAAATTATCTTCCAGTAATAAGGCACAAGGAAAATGTCACTGAATCCTGAAAGATGGGTTTGATTTCAGAGGTAGAAAGACAGATGAGGAAGCAGTCAAGGGTTATGTTCCATCATTGCTTACCTGCATTCTTCCAGCAACTTCTCAAATGATGACCCTGCTTTTTGGCAATCTGCAGAATACACGTTTTGACCACTATTCTATAATATTTCTGCTATCTGAACTGCTTCACCCTTCTCATTCTTCAAATCCACGTCAGAGTTTACAGTTATAACTGTCCCTGAATCCTCCTTCCAACCCTCTAATCCAAGGTTGTAGAGTCACTCACCCATTCTTCTATGTATTCTGTAATTTGTACTTACTTTTGCTGAGCCTGAAGGAAGACCCCAAACAGTAATAGACTGAGAAAGCAGGTTGACTTCTGGCTAGTTTTCCTGGTGGTTGAGAGGAATAGAACATGGTCAAATCAGTTTTGGATGTATGAAGTTGAAGATGATAGACATGTATGCAAGTATAGAAGACCGATAGAAAGTTAGAATTGTAACTCAAAAAAAGAGGCTGGTGCTGCAGAAGAAATCTAATAGGAGAGGGAAAAAAATTAAAAAGTGAAGGCAAAGATCCTAAAGAAAGAAGAGACCTAGAAAAGCTTAGTTTTTATGGAAGGCAAGGGAAGATGCAATTCAGTGACGGAGGTGGTGATGACCATCTTCATCAAATTCTAAAAATCTATAAAAAATATGATAAAGACTGAATAAAGATAATTGAATTTGAGTAACTATAGACTGGTTGGAAGTAGAACCAGATTTGAGAACATTGAAGAGAATGAGAAGGTGCTTTGTAATAAAAAGATTCAAAATTAGTTTGATATTTGAATCTGTTGTGGTTTAGCTGCTAAGTTATGTCCAACACTTGCAACCTATGGACTGTAGCCCACCAGTCTCCTTGTCCATAAGATTTTCCAGGCAAGAATTCTGAAATGGGCTGCCATGTTAGAGTCTCAATGTATTTCAAACAGCTTGAAGAAGAAAGATAAAACTTGTATCTTACTGTTCTCTAACACACACCACACTGTGGCAAGTTAAACATAGGGTAGTGAATTCATGAAAGCTCAGAAAGTAAATTTTATTTCCTATAACAGCATATTTTTAATGAAGAATTTATACTTAAAATGTAATTTCCTATAAATTTATTTTAGGAACTTTCTGGTCTCCATCCCATGATAAAGACTACATTCCTGGAAGACAAAATGCTGCAGTTAACAATCAAATAGTTCTATGACTGTCTTGCTCTTCTAAGTAAACATTAAATAAAGAGATAATTCATGATAACCAGAAATAGAGTATATACAGTTCTGTTCCACATGGATAATGTTCTTTTCTTCCTATCTTCACCTTTTGTATTTTCCAGTCTTTTTTTCATGGTGTTATTGAGAAGGATAATGACCAGCATAGCGTATGAATACTCCATGTGCTTATGTCAATAAGAATATTCACAGCCAAATTTTCTCATCAATATCATTGGGACCTATATTTCCTTTAATTTGAACCAAGAGTGAAAGTGTTGAGTATAGAACCTTGAATTTAAAAGGTATTTTTTAAAAAGGAATGAGATATGAACAATGAGGAAAAAAATGCATCAGGGTTGAGAAAAGTTATTTTTCATGATTAGAAAGACAATTTTGAAAGTGCAAAGTTAGACAGAAAGAAACAATCAAAAGGAGAGAATAAAGACACAAGAGAGGGCAATAACTCAACACTGAGTACTCAGTTGACATTGCAGATTATCTATTACTGATGTCAAAAATTTCTTGGTGATGCAGTTTCCCCAACAATACTCGATTGTCCAGAGTATTTTTCTCCTCTAGTGCCTTTCCTGGCACACTGATTGAATCAGTGTTAATTGACAATTTAGGAGAATATTCCCATGTTCCAGGAAGAACAGTACTATAAGTGCTATTGTAATATGACTAAAGCAATAATATTTTGATTATGAACATTTCCATACATTCATAGTTGACTAAGAAGCATTCATCTTCTTACATAGTAACACGAAATTTAGTCCACGTATGGTAGAATAAACAATTATAGGACAAATTTGAAGACTTTAAAATAGTTTGTATAGTTCTAGAATCCAAACTTTTTGTTACACACATATGAACATACAAGCTTACGAGGTTGAGTACTGATTGAGACTCAATTAGGGGGTTTCCCTAGTGGCTCAGACGGTAAAGCTTCTGTCTGAAATGCGGGAGACCTGGGTTCGATCCCTGAGTTGGGAAGATCCCCTGGAGAAGGAAATGGCAGCCCACTCCAGTATTCTTGCCTGGAAAATCCCATGGACTGCGGAGCCTGGTAGGCTACTGTCCACGGGGTCACAAAGAGTCGGACACAACTGAACAACTTCACTTTCACTGATTGTCTATCCCACTAGTTCCTAGACTCTTGATTTGCAACATCAGTAAAATACAATGGCACCCCACTCCAGTACTCTTGCCTGGAAAATCCCATGGATGGAGGAGCCTGGTGGGCTGCAGTCCATGGGGTCGCTAAGAGTCGGACACGACTGAGCGACTTCACTTTCACTTTTTTGCTTTCATGCATTGGAGAAGGAAATGGCAACCCACTCCAGTTTTCTTGCCTGGAGAATCCCAGGGGCAGGAGAGCCTGGTGGGCTGACGTCTATGGGGTCATGCAGAGTCGGACACGACTGAAGTGACTTAGCAGCAGCAGTACCGGGTTGCCAATTTTTAATTTAGCTAAATAAAATATTAAAACAACCCACTATCATTTATTCTCACCATCATTTCAAAAAGAGCATGTTAACATAAAATGTTTCTAGTCTTTGGAAATAAAACATTAAAAAGGCACATTTTTACAGTAAAGTTCTTTAAATTGAATATGTTTAGCTTTATAAATATCACATCATTTGTAATTTCCAAGGTTAACTGTGGCATGTGGAATACTTGTCATGTGGGTGCTGGCCTGTAGAGCTATGTTTGGGGTTATTGGTTGGTACTTAAAATATCTGGACCCCAGGGGCTCATATAGCCAATAAGACGCCTTCTGTTACCATATAGGCAGAATCACCACAGTTTAGATCATAAATTTCCAATTTAATAGATCTAGCTTCAAATACTGGAGTCTTAACCACAGATCTCTCCTAAAAATATTCTTATTTTTAGTAACATAAGGGTTACCACAAAGGATAAGGAATGTAATCATTTGTCTCTTCAAAAACACAACTTCTGGAAAACAAGAATAGTAATTAAAATGCAGTGTTCTTTGAAGTAATTAGAAATAGTTTATCTAATTTTAAGAGCAGAATCGTAAATTCCAGGACACAGAAAAATAGTTGATAAAGTGAATACACACACACATACATACTGCAGTAACACAAGAGCAACAAAAAAAATCTTCACTTCCTTGAAGACACACACATATATCAATGTTTACACACACACATATACACTTATAATTCATTGCCCTTTCTATGTTAGTCTCTCAGTCTTGTCTGACTCTTTGCAACCCATGGACTGTAGCTCACCAGGCTCCTCTGTCCGTGGAATTCTCCAGGCAAGAATACTGGAGTGGGTTGCCATTTCCTTCTCCAGGGGATCAACTCGAACCCAGGTCTCCTGCATTGCAGGTAGAAATTTTTACCATCTGAGTCACCAGGGAAGTCCTTTAATTGTCCTTCAATCCCACTCAAAAGTGAGTTGCAGACATCATCCCATTCATCCCTAAATACTTTAATGTGCATTTTCTGAGAGTAAGGATATTACCCATAATTATGTAATAGCCTCATCTAGACTTTATAAAATGAAGGAAATTAAAATTCTTTTATAAGACTAGTACTTAATCGAGTCCATATTCAAATTTAGTCAGTATTCCCAGTAACATCCATAATTATTACTATTTTTCCAGTCCAGTATTCAATCTAGAATCACATGTTGTATTTAGTTTTCATAACTCTTCAACCTCAACTTGTTCCTTACCCTTTGCTTTTCATGACATTTCTGAAGAGTTCAGTCATTTCATAGAATGTCCTCAATTTTATTTTCCTTATGATTAAATTCTGGTTATGCCATTTTGACTGGATATGAAGAAGTGATGTCTTCTTCAGAACTGTCCTATAATTGATGAAGATAGTGTCTGCTAGGTGTCTCCACTGTAAGCTTTATTTTAAAAAATTTTAATGCAGAAGAAATACTTTGAGACAATGTAAATGTCCTATTCCTTGTCAAACTTTCACCCATGAGTTTTAGTATTCACTGATTCTTCTTGCATGAATGTCTTTATGATGGTTGCCAAGTGGTAGTTTTCTATCTTCATTATTTCTTCTACATTTGTTAGTTAATATTCAACTATGAGGAAGAGCTTTTCACTTTTTCCATTTGTTGTTAGTACATACTTGTGAATTCTTATTTTATTCAATGGATTATAATCTGTTACTATCTTTCACTATGTAAAAATAATACCAAAATGACTATGGTGATTTATATGATTATGTTTCACCAATTTGCTTTGTATTTGTAAAGATACCAGTGAGAACTGGTATGAATGTGGAGTATTTAAAAAATCTGTAGGAATTATCCTATAGTCCTTATTTTTGTTGGTTAGAAAGGGGAAATTCTTTTCAGAATTAGTTGTCCTGGTGTTTTAGAGCAATGATGTCATGAAGAGACAAGGTCAGGAAGCTGAAGGATAGGGAGAAGCACTGTGTGTGACTGCTCCTCTTCTTATCAAGGTCACGTTCCTCTTTCAGACTTCATAACTGACATTGGGCACATCTGATAACAAATGGGGCTTCTCTTTTCTCATAAATTTAGATGTTTCTTCAGCTGTCACTTTAATGTTTGGACCACTCCAGTAACTGCTCCATGATCTCTGTGAAATCTGTGCTTGACTTGACTGTTGTTTCCCCAGTTCCTCTTTCTCCATCTACTAATGCTGGTTAGAGTAAGCCTCCAAGCTGACCCAAGGCGAATCTTTGCCTGTTGCCCACTTTCACAAGCTATTTTAATCACTGTTTCATCCAGGTGAGAGACAGATGGCACACTGAAATGAGGCAAGAGAGACTTTTTTCATGAAGGGCCTTTTAAAAACATATCAGCAAGATAAAGGGGCCATAGGTCTAAGGGAGCAAGGCAGAGAGTGATGACCAGCCCCTCAACAAGGTAGCTCTCATTGTAGGAGGGGCTATCTGATTGGAAGTATGACCTTGTTGATGAAGGCAGCACTGCCAACCCAGAGCAACCTAGCGAAGATGACACTAGGTAAACACCCAGCTTCACTGTTCTGCTTTCCTGATGGTGTTTTCCTGCTGGGTTTCCCATTGGCCAAACCGACCGTGATCTGGAGGGTAAGAGAGCCCGTTGATTCAATTTACAAATTCACCCTAACACAGAGCATGATGGAGGAGCTGGAAGAGTGGTTCTGGAGGAGCAAACAAAAGGCCCCATTCACACATAGCAACTTCTAATATTTTAATAGGTTTTGAGGGATTCTTTATGTACCTTAAGTGGCCACCCACCCTTGCTTCTTGTTTTGCTGGAGCCTCTGGTTTATAATCTGCTGCTTGTAGTCCCTTGTAGGCTATTCCCTCCAGTCTCATTCTTACCCCAAGTTATCTTGTTCTCAGCCTGGGGGGTGTGTGTGTGTGTGTGTGTGTTCTCAGCCTGGGTGTGTGTGTGTGTGTAGCTCCCCTTCTCCCTCAATCTGTAGAATAAAACTTACCTTGTTACACAACATGGTTAACCAAAAGTAACTGGGCAAACAATAAAATAAAAAATGTAATCTTTATTAGTTTGCACATTTTTAATGTTGGTTAGCATCATTTAGGGTAATAGTAGCATTTTCCAGCATGCAGTTCACGAATACAGTTTAAGTATTCTAAGTAGTTTTAAGAAAAAGAGGTGCCTATAGTTTGCTTCTGTAAGAAACACAAAATATCCTGATGTAATTGACTACATAAGTTCACTACTCTCTGTTCTTGTGGGGAAAAAAAATTGTGAAACCCACATTATATTTAGAGCAATCTAGAGCAGCATGGCTTCAAATAAATGGAAACATAAACAGAAGTTAGAAAAAAAAGACACAAATGAAAAATAAACACTACCTTCAATCAGTATAGGCACTACCAAAAACATAAATAAAAATTTATACCTTTTTTCCAATTGCAAAGCATAATTTGGATGTCAGTTGTGAATCTATGTTTGTCCCTTAAAATTATGAAATAATCTAAAAGTAGCAAATGTAATAAAAAAGCAGAAATCTACAACTACCCAATCTTGTGTTCATTTCTTATTTAGCAAATTTCTTCCATGAAAAAGTACTATGGACAGAAAGTAAGAAAGTGATTGTGATATCAATCTTTAAGATAATTTCCTCTTCATATTTATGTACATAATGCTGAAAAATAAAATAAAATGACTTTTTACAGTATTTATATTTGCTTATAAAATTCTAAACACATTTTAACAGGTTAAGCAGTGTTGTTTTTTTTTTAAACATGTCTGTACAGTTGGGCTATACACCATATGTTATCCACTTAGAATTTAAAAATAACCAAAAAGCTGTTAAAGTGCTGCAAACTATTGCTTAATGACTCAAATAAATGAGATCTGTTGAACAATTTCTTTGACTTTACCAGTGACATATGGTTTCTCATAAATGAGATTCTGAGCGGTGGGAGAAACCAGATACAGCAGCATGGTAATAGAAACATGCATTCAGAGCATCCAAACTATCTATAATGGTACAGAATACATTATATTACCTGTGTAAAGCTTGCACTCTACATTTCTTGTGGTACATATTTGATGCAATAAATACTGTGCTTAGGTCATTATTTGTTTGCTCAAACGTGCACCACAGGGTAAAATGACTATTTACATAATAAATAGCATTTCATTAACATATACATTGTCAACCTCACTGAGCTGAAGATGGCTAAACAAAGTGCAGGATTAAGCAGAAATTTATAAAGGGTTCTTTTGGTCAATTCCGTCTTTAAGGGAGAAGCGATACTCATTATTCAGTATTTTTTAAATACAATAAACAGAAATGTAACATTTAAGATTCCTGACATTTGAGTAAAGTTTGCACCTGCTAAGATTTAATGGGCTATCCCCCTAAAATGACATACTTGGTCTAGGAGTTGGATTTGACAAAACAAGATCAGCAAAGCACCTCCAATTATCACCTAATTTCCCCTCCCAGAAACATAGATGGAATTTAAGAGCTCATTGTGTTCCTTGTGACTTTTTTCATGCATGATCTCTAAGTGTAGCATGCCCTCATGCAAACCATGTCTTTGTGCAGATGGGAGGGCCATGTGATTGCCATAACCCCCAGTGGCATACCTGTTAAAGAGGTCCTTTAATCTATTTCCCAACAGAAACCCCATTTACAAAAATAGTCACATATAATAAACAACATATGGACTAAAAAAAAGATGAATCCACTAACAGATTTTGTAAAAACGTGACAAATGTGGCAGTCGAAATGCAAAGAGTGGATACAATTACTACACTACAGTGTTTTCGTGTTAAACAACCCCCGAATTACAGGTTTGCGCCCCTTTGAACTGGTCCCTACAGTCTACGTAGCCATTTGTCTCTTGTCTTCAGCAGTGTCAGCTGGTAGTGAGAACAGTAACCTCCCGTCAAGGTCATCTCCCTTTTACACAGTCACAGTTTTCCGACAAGGGGTCACTGTCTGATTGTAGGCACTGACCTTAAGTAAATTTGTGTAAAAACAGTCAGTTTGGCATTGACCTCCTAAAGGAGTCCTGTTGACAAAAATACATCACCTTCACAGGCTGTAAACAATTTGTCACCCAATGATTTTTATGTATTTGTGTTTATTTCCCTTTGGCTTTTTCATCTTTGCCTTCTTGCTCATGCTTTTCCACAATTGGTTTTGTTACCCGATCATAGGAGGGTGGACAAGCTGCTGTGGACATGGTCAGATCAGTTTTTTCTGTAATTGAGTTTTCATTTATTCTGTCAATTATCATGTCTTCTTTTACAAGAAGATTAGCCCCACCTTTGATTTTATTTTTGTTGTACGTAAATGATGCTTGTTTTACAGTTCGTTTTAAAAGGTGGCGCCTGTACGCACGCTGAATAATAACAGCAGACACTTCTTCTTGTTTTCTCTTTAAAGTCGTAGTTATTGGCTGATAGGAGACCTTCGATGGGTTGGAAGCCATGAATCTCTCTTCCATCTGTATTCGAAGGGCATCCATCTCTCCACTCTCCCCCAGAACCCGCTTCGTAAAAGCAAATAAGATGTCTAGACAGTGAATTCGATCACCACTTACCATGGGCAAATCCATGGCAATGAGCTGGAGCTTGTTCGGTTGTGGCAAATTGAGCGGTGGTTCAAGAGCAGCTGCAAACTGAGATAGCTTTTCAAATTCCATGAACTGGGTGGCGTCGGGATCAAACTTCTCCCAAACCTCGTAGAACATCTCAAAGTCGTCCTCACTCAGGGGCTCTGCACTTTCTTCAGTAGCAACACTGAAGTTCTCCAGGATGACAGCAATGTACATGTTCACCACGACCAGAAATGATATGATGATGTAACTGACGAAGAAGAAAATCCCAACAGACGGGTTTCCACAGTCTCCCTTCACTGAGCTGCCAGGGTTAACTTTATTAGGGTCACAATCGGGTGGTTTACTGTTGAGGATAGGTGCTAGCAATCCATCCCAGCCAGCAGAGGTGGTAATCTGGAACAGGCAGATCATGCTGTTGCCGAAGGTCTCAAAGTTAAACATGTCATCAATTCCAACCTCCCTCTTAACATAGGCGAAGTTGGACATTCCAAAGATGGCATAGATGAACATGACCAGGAAGAGCAGGAGGCCGATGTTAAACAGCGCAGGAAGGGACATCATCAAAGCAAAGAGCAGCGTGCGGATCCCCTTGGCCCCTTTGATCAGACGCAGGATTCGGCCAATCCTGGCAAGACGGATCACTCGGAACAAGGTAGGGGACACAAAGTATTTCTCTATCAGCTCAGCCAGAAACATACCTATGGACAAAAGAGATGAGGGCACCGACCAGTTAAGAAGTTATCCATTAAATTAATACTCAAATTTTGTTAAGGCTCACAGGTAAATTTCAGAGTGCTAAAATTCAGTTGAAAAGTGTAGTGAAGTGTTAGTCACTCAGTCATGTCTGGCTCTTTGCGACCCCATGCTCTGCAACATGCCAGGCTTCTCTGTCTATGGGATTCTCCAGGGAAGAACACTGGAGTGGGTTGCCATTTCCTTCTCCACAGGGTCTGCCCAACGCAGGTATCAAACCCACATTTCTTGCATCTGCTGTATTGGCAGGAGAATTCTTTACCACTGCACTACCTGGGAAACCCCAAGGGGACTAAGATAGTATTCAATTCAATAAGGATTTTATAGTACATTTTATCTTTGAGGGGGTATTTATAGACTAGTTTTAGCTTACAGAAAATCCAAAGACTGAATCTAAAAAAACAAGTTAAAAATTCAAGTTTGTCTGAAGAGCAGTAGCTGACAGTATATGTAAACGTTTATAAAAATATAGTGAACACAATGATTTTTTCTGAAACACTAAATCATGTAACCTGTATTCAGTCCTTCCCCATATAAACCTATCTGTGGGTTTGAATGCTATTTTCATCTCTCCATGAACATGATGCTCTCCTAAGCTTCCACTATAATATTCATATATAGATGTATATATATGCTCTGGTGCATTTCTTAAAGGATTTAGGCTGATGCTTTTTCTGGTTTCCTACATCTGTGTCTTAACCCTCTTACTTAAAGCTTCTTTCTCTATTTAGCTTCAAAATAGTAAAATAATGAATGAGCTGAAGAGGAGCTCAAGAAACCAAGTATCTTTGAATTACACTGTCTCATTTTGTAAAGAGTAAGTAAGCATGTTCGTGTGTGTATGAGAGAGGGAAAGAGAGACAGAGAAAGAAAGAGAGGTGAATACAACTAAGTACCCTATCCACAACTAGTTGCCCCACAGAATACTAAGGGAATCAAAGGGTACATACAACATATAAGTTGGATAAAAGATCAACTTCTTCAGAGGGGCAATGGCATAAAAATCTGCCCAACAGAGGTGCCCCATATTGGATGGTAAAATATTTACTCAATCATATCGTCTGCTTTAGGGAAAAAAAATGGATACTTTAGGCCCACAGACAGACCTCTTCACTTCACTGGGGCTAGAGTTGTTTCTTCAGTTAGATGAGTTATTGCTCATGTGACCTGTTGACATTCCAGGCTTTGAAGTCTATGACTGATGAAATGATGTTCCATGCCAAATCACTTCTTTTGTGTATCATTATTATACATTTCAAGGTAATCTAGAAAATCTCTGTTACTCTGCATTAAAGAACCTACCATTTTCACTGACATGTTGTTCTTAGCTTTACTCTCTTTCACTCTATACTCTTCCTATTACTACCAGCTTCCACTCTTATCTATATGCCAATGACTCTATGTCTCTGGTGTACCGTCTCTCCTGAGTATCAGACTAAATTTCTAGCCCTTTTTTCAACAGTCTTTTACACATTGTATAGACTATTCAACTTCAACATGTCAAAGACATTTCAGTCTTAATAGTACATTTAGTTAATAGAACATTTCTAGTTCAAATGACCGAGACGTTACTATATTGACAAATAATACACCTAGTCTAAAATGGATAGAACAGGATACAATACTCAATGTATAGCAGGAGCTTAATTTTGTAAGAAAGACAAACACATCTGAATGAAAAACATCAGAATTTTCACAGTAGTTTTCTCTGAGTGATCAGATGACTTCTAAATTAAATGTGATTGCTCTTTTATTGAGCTAAAAGGCTTGAAAATACTTCTTACCTACTATGGAGAGAATGACCACCACAAAATCAAATATATTCCAGCCTATGGTAAAATAGTAATGGCGGAGGGAGATGAGCTTCAGCACACACTCCCCAGTGAACAGCACAATGAACACCAAGTTGATGCGTGACAATATGCTAGTCACATAGTCACTCTGGTCGTCGGTTTCCACCATCATGGTGACCATGTTGAGACAGATAAGAATCATGATGCTGATGTCAAAAACTTGTCTGGTGACGAAGTCAAAGACCATTCCTTGGAATTTGTTCTGTAGAGAAACAGAAAAGCTTTTAGGGACAGAGGAGTTTCTCTCTACACATGAACTTCTATATAAGTAGTTTCTGTACTGACTGTCTAGGATTGTACCTAAGAACCACTGGCTCTGAATTTCGTGAAAGATGGTTTGTATCACATTTAAGTTTTTAAATTTAGTTATCCAAATTACTATTTACCAAAATATATTCCACAGAAAACAATTCCTTGTCAAAAAGGGACTTCTGGTAAGAAACACTACATACTATTATACACTACTCTGCGAGGCCACACACAGCTATAACATTATGCGTTTAAAGTCCCTGTGTGGCAATACTGATGTTCTTCCACCAAACAGTCTTTGCTGATATTGTCACACACAGAATGCTGAGTCTACACAGGGATAATCAAACTGGAAGACATTCCTTATGCTTTGATGTCAAAAATTCATGGTGCTTTTCCCTGATCTGTGATTTTGCCACTGTCATTCATTGCAGGCCATTGTCTGACCCACTTGGGCTTCTCCTGTGGCTCAGCTGGTAAAGAATCCACCTGCAATGTGGGATACCTGGGTTTGATCTCTGGGTTGGGAAGATCCTCTGAAGAAGGGAAAGGCTACCCGCTCCAGTATTCTTGCTTAGAGAATTCCATGGACTGTATGGTCCATGGGGTTGCAAAGAATCAGACATGATGGAAGGACTTTCAATTTCACTTCACTTTCACTGTCTGACCACTTTCCTAGGCCACTGAGGAACTTGGAGGATATCTTCTGTCTTACATTTTTCCTACACATAATTGACTCATTTCTACTTTCAGTGTTAAGCCTTCACAGAGGACAGCATATGTTTTTTATCATTCTCAAGAAAGCAAGTGTGGGCTAGCACAATATGAATATGAATGTTCATTAACATTTTATTCCCCAGTACACCCTAGAGGTTGCTTTAACCTCACATGTCATCATCATAAAAATCAACACAATGTGGGATAAGGCTCTCTATTTCATAGCAGTTGTTTCATTGGTTGTCATGGAAACATGACACCTGTTTCTTATCATCATGAATTGTACTTATTGGCTCTGACTTCTGTAGACATTAGTAATTTCTAACTTTATAGCCATATATATGAATATTAGATACTAAAAGTCTTTTCATCTCCAAAATACTTGGTACCTCTAATGAAAAATAAAATGGAAGTAAGGTGTTATTTCACTTAACAGTTCATCAACTTGTTTATCTATCAGGAAACTGTTTCTGAACCCTATCAAAGATTTACTTCTCTATATGCATTACTCAGCAACTACTCTTGAGTTACATGATCAAATTTCTTGGGCATATAACACTGCCTATGTGTCTTTTGGCTTTTCATTTTGATTCTAGTTATATAATTCTAATTGGCTTGACAATAAAGGTACATTTTCTGTTTCCTCTTTTTCCTTTTGGCCTCTTCCTGTAAAAAATTATTTTACCATTACCATAAAATGTATGAATTAATGATGCTCTAAAAGTGGGAGAAATCTTTGCTGCTAGAAATGTTAGCTGCTGTCTCTTCTGTGAGAAAAACTAGGCAAATTTTTGTTTTTGTACATTTTCCCCCATATCATTTGGTATTTCTTACTCCTGGTCGAGGTATAGGCTTTTGTGGCTTTTTTGATCCTAATTTTTTCATCGCATTATAGTATTTCTTCTGTTCTTCTGTCATAAAGATGTCTTGACCTCCAAAGTATAGAAGAGAAAAATAAAAACTGGTTAAAACTGTGTACCTCTCTTCTTTCAATGTTAAACTTAGAAACGTGAACGTGGAGTCGCTCAGTCGTGTCCGACTCTTTGCGACCCCATGGACTGTAGCCTACCAGGCTCCTCTGTCCATGGGATTTTCCAGGCAATAGTACTCGAGTGGATTGCCATTTCCTTCTCCAAGAACTTAGAAAAGGGACCATTAAAAAAGGAAACACAAAATTCAACCAATTAGCATTATTTGCCTAGGATTTTAAATTGAAAAATTAAAACTAGTTTTAGATACTATAATCTTATTTATTTCAATCATCCAAAATTGACTTTATGATTTTTATTATTATTTTATGGAGGAAAACAATCCCACAAACTGAGAGGTTAAGTATTTTACCCAAGACTGTAAACTCAGGAAGTAGTACTATTTGGTTCACTGAGTCACTAAATACTTGGTTCCTTACACTAGACACACTGTCTTTCAGAATTTTCAGACAATGATTTTCTTATTCATATGTAGCAAAGAGTTAAAGTAGGTATATTGCGTGGTGGTTTAGAGTTACTCATAAAAAGCCACTGTCGCTCTGCCAAGAATTGGAACAAAAGGCTAGAAAGGAAACAGGGGAAGTTGGTAGAAGAGTTAGGGGAAGAGTCAAAGTCATAAGTATGGCAGGTATGTGGCAGGCCAGTAGTTACAGACAACTGGAATTCAGGCTAATAAGTGAAATGAAATAGCTTGATAATGATGACAGAGTAATATTAGTAATAACAAAGGAGGGCATATTCTATAGTGAAAGAGCATCATACAATGAAAGCAATTATATAATAGGAAAACAGACTGAACAAATGAGATGAAGGATCAGTACATGAAGGAAGAAATATAAATGGCAAAAAAAAAAGCCCTTGAAAACATATTCAAACCTACTAATAATAAAAGACATGAAAATGAAAATTAAATACAATTTTCATATATCAAATACCAAATATAAAAAAACAGAGAGAATGTTTGATGCTAGTGTATCAGTGGTGAGCTGAGCACAGCCATATACTGTTATTGGTACTATGAGTAGGAAAGCAAAACACTTTACACTTGGAATTTATCTTAAAGAAATCATTAAAGGCTCCAGTTTTTTTGGCACAAAGAGTTTTGCCCAGGCACTATTTAATCCTTAAAGGTTAAAAATAACCTATATCATCAATCTACTTGGAAATGGTTAAGTAAATTATGATAATAAAAAAGGAAATATATGTTAAGTCAAAAATAATTTATAATTATAGATAAAATAATTTCAGTAATAAGAATGTGTGTAGAAAAAGTTTATACAGCAAAACATAAATGTGAATAATGGTTATTCCTGAGTAAAGATATTTCATTACTTTCTATTTTATGATAATGTACATATATAATTAGATAATAAGTGGGCTTTATAAATGATACCAATTAATAAAGAACTTTCAATTCAAAGCTAGAACTGATAGTTTATAATTAATATCAGGGAGAAGGAAGTGGGAATATATAAACGGAACCAATAAAGAATTTTAAAGTGTGAAAAGAAGCACCAGAAGTAGCTTACATCTCATGTATAATTTGTTGCATTCTAAAGGTTTTTGTTGAACAATATATTTTAAGGGGAGATGTCATAGGGATAAACAATAAGCTGAGTCTGGTAAAGAGGTATATGTCTGGGTTCTCTTCCAGTTCTTTTTTAGTTTTTTTTTTTTTTTCAAAAGAGAAAATGTGGTCCCTGAAGTTTGTTTGTTTTTATTTAAAGAGGAGATTTTGTGAGCTTATGCACAGAAATACAGAACACAGTCATTCTTGGCAAAGACTTGGGCAGTTAATGGCAGAGAGGAAGCATGCAAAAAATAGATTGTAATATATAATCCCATTTGGTTTCTGAGTTAAGTACTCATTTGGCATTGAAAGCCCTCCAAATGATTTATTATCTTGGTGGGAGAGAAAATATTAGAAATACTTATCTTCTTTTTTTGCTGGTTGAAATTATCTATGATGACACCAATAAACAAGTTCAAGGTGAAGAAGGACCCAAAGATGATGAAAATAACAAAGTAAAGATACATGTATAGACTTTCCTCATACTTAGGCTGGAGTTCCACCTACCAAAGGAGAATATTTTTTAAGACATTATAATACATTTGATGTTGGAAGTCACTGTTGCTTTTTCATGAGAATAGATAAGAAAATTTTTAGTAATACTTAAGCAGTACTTTTATTTCCTCTAAATAAGCTACTTCTAAAAATAATCTCTGAAATTAGCCATTAGGATAATTTTTAAGTGAAAAATGAGGTGTTATGTAAAAAATACCATAAAATTATTTAGAAATTATTTTTTTTCTAACTACAAATACAACCAATATGTTTCCATGTGGACAGTAGTATACTAAATTTGACAATTTTTAACATACTGCATTTTGATAATTTAAAAATTACTAGTGAAAACATTTTACATCAGTAAATATGTGTAGATTGTGTTTAGAAATAATCATTCCTGATGTGTGAATTTATTTAGCAAACAATTGAGTTATTTATTTATTTAGATATTTGACATCTAAATAAATAGTCAGTTTGACACTGCCTATAACAGTGTAACAGTCACTGAATTTTTCAGATTAAGTAGACATTAACTGGCGCTAGTGGTAAGAAACCTGCCTGCCAATGCAGGAGACGTTAAAGACTTGGGTTCTATCCCTGGGTTGGGAAAATCCCCTGGAGGAGGGCATGGCAACCCTCTCCAGTATTCTTGCCTGGAAAATCCCATGGACAGAGGAGACTGGTGGGCTACTGTCCATAGGATTGCGAAGAGTCAGATCCAACTGAAGGGGACTTAGCATCCAACTGGACATGCCATCTGCTAAATTCTCAACCAGGATTTAATCTCTAGATTGTACTCATGAGAAATAAGCATTTGAGCTTTTACTTAGTATGTAACAAAGACATAAAGGAGTCACTATAAGACAATGCCCTAATATATTCATGTCCTCCTAAAGATATTAGAGTTAAAAACCAACCAAACACACAAAAGAAAATTAAAACAAAGTAAAATAACTCTGGAGGATATCAGGAAGGTACTCAACACAAAACTAGAATCATTTATGGAAAATGTACATCAAGAAAGATAAAAGGGAGCTTAAAGATTATGGGGGCAAAGGTCATCCATCATGATTATGGGTTAAACAGATGGGACCTAAGAATGGAAAGATAGAGAGAAAATACTAGATTGTACAAAATTTGAAGAGCAGATTTGCAATAAGCATGGATTTTAATTCTTCTTGAAGTCTAAAAAAGGCTGTAGTAGGAGAAATCAAAAAAGTAGGTCTTTAGGTGATAGAAACTTAAAGGAAACTGTAGATCAGTATCTGTAAAGGCTCCCGTAAATTTATGGATTATAAAGACTAGGGATCTCTTCAAGAAAATCAGAGATACCAAAGGAACATTTCATGCAAAGATGGGCTCGATAAAGGACAGAAATGGTATAGACCTAACAGAAGCAGAAGATATTAAGAAGAGGTGGCAAGAATACACAGAAGAACTGTACAAAAAAGAGCTTCACGACCCAGATAATCATGATGGTGAGATCACTGACCTGGAGCCAGACATCCTGGAATGTGAAGTCAAGTGGGCCTTAGAAAGCATCACTACGAACAAAGCTAGTGGAGGTGATGGAATTCCAGTTGAGCTATTCCAAATCCTGAAAGATGATACTGTGAAAGTGCTGCACTCAATATGCCAGCACATTTGGAAAACTCAGCAGTGGCCACAGGATTCGAAAAGCTCAGTTTTCATCCCAATCCCAAAGAAAGGCAATGCCAAAGAATGCTCAAACTACCACACAATTGCACTCATCTCACATGCTAGTAAAGTAATGCTCAAAATTCTCCAAGCCAAGCTTCAGCAATATGTGAACCATGAACTTCCTGATGTTCAAGCTGGTTTTAGAAAAGGCAGAGGAACCAGAGATCAAATTGCCAACATCTGCTGGATCATCGAAAAAGCAAGAGAGTTCCAGAAAAACATCTATTTCTGCTTTATTGACTATGCCAAAGCCTTTGACTGTGTGGATCACAATAAACTGTGGAAAACTGTGAGAGAGATGGGAATACCAGACCACCTGATCTGCCTCTTGAGAAATCTGTATGCAGGTCAGGAAGCAACAGTTAGAACTGGTCATGGAACAACAGACTGGTTCCAAATAGGAAAAGGAGTACGTCAAGGCTGTATATTGTCACCATGTTTATTTAACTTATATGCAGAGTACATCATGAGAAATGCTGGACTGGAAGAAGCACAAGCTGGAATCAAGATTGCTGGGAGAAATATCAATAACCTCAGATATGCAGATGACACTACCCTTATGGCAGAAAGTGAAGAGGAACTAAAAAGCCTCTTGATGAAAGTGAAGGTGGAGAGTGAAAAGGTTGGCTTAAAGCTCAACATTCAGAGAACGAAGATCATGGCATCTGGTCCCATCACTACATGGGAAATAGATGGAGAAACAGTGGAAACAGTGTCAGGCTTTCTTTTTCTGGGCTCCAAAATCACTGCAGATGGTGACTGCAGCCATGAAATTAAAAGACACTTACTCCTTGGAAGGAAAGTTATGACCAACCTAGATAGCATATTCAAAAGCAGAGACATTACTTTGCCAACAAAGGTTCGCCTAGTCAAGGCTATGGTCTTTCCTGTGGTCATGTATGGATGTGAGAGCTGGACTGTGAAGAAGGCTGAGCGCTGAGGAATTGATGCTTTTGAACTGTGGTGTTGGAGAAGACTCTTGAGAGTCCCTTGGACTGCAAGGAGATCCAACCAGTCCATTCTGAAGGAGATCAGCCCTGGGATTTCTTTGGAAGGAATGATGCTAAAGCTGAAACTCCAGTACTTTGGCCACCTCATGTGAAGAATTGACTCATTGGAGAAGACTCTGATGCTGGGAGGGATTGGGGGCAGGAGGAGAAGGGAACGACAGAGGATGAGATGGCTGGATGGCATCACTGACTCGATGGATGTGGGTCTGAGTGAACTCCAGGAGTTGGTGATGGACAGGGAGGCCTGGTGTGCTGCAATTCATGGGGTCGCAAAGAGTCGGACACGACTGAGCGACTGATCTGATCTGATCTGATCTGATATAAAGGGCACTTCCCAGATGGCTCAGTGATAAAGAATCCGCCTACAACACAGGAGACACAGGTTCATTTCCTGGGTCAGGAAGATCCCCTGGAGAAGAGAAGGGCAACCACTCCAGTATTCCTGTTGGAGAATCCCATGGACAGAGGAGCCTGGTGGGCTACAGTCCATAGGGTCCCAAAGAGTGAGACACGACAGAAGTGACTGAGCACAGTGTATCATCACATAAAGGAATGGATTTTAAAGTGACTGTTACAGAAATCTTACACTGCCTAGACAACATCCTTAACTTGTCCAATATGGAGGGTAAACTACGGATAGCAATAATATATTTCTTCACATTTGTTTTATCATGCCAAAATTATTAATGAGTATGTAATTGATAGATTGAAAGGAAACAAAATAGAAAAATAGTCAATAGAAAGATATTTGTTAGTTGTTAAATATATGACTGTGTTACTTTAGTTGCACTTCTGTTTTGATATATCTTAATAAGATTTCTGATAAATACTGCTGTGTGCGTGCATACTACTGCTATACTTAAGTATTGAATCATACTTTTTCTTTTAAAAAAATCACTGTAAAATCGTTCCATGTAGCTGCTATGCTCTGTTAAATTATTTTTAATGTCTAATCAATATTGTGAAAAGACTTAGAATGTAAAGAATACTTACATTTCTGGAATCAACTGCAGCATACATTATATCCATCCATCCCTTAAATGTGGCCTATTAAAAAGGACATGCATGTTTTATTTTTGGGGTAAAAGTAATTCAGATCCGATATTTAATAAATATCCTTACTGATACATTTCTTTAAAAGGAACATTTTAAAAAGACATCTCAAAACAAATTTTACATGGATTTTGGGCCAACAATATCTCAATAAGTCTCTACATTTCTAGACCATACAATGAATAGAATGGTCCTTTGATATATCCTCCTGCTTGACAACCAACTGACAAATACTTTTCGGTTCTTTAGTTAATGGAATCATGCAGTTTAAAGTGCTATCAAGATTTGGTGGAATACTTTTAGAAAGTCTTACAAATGCCAACACATTTAGCAATGTTCATAGCAGCAAAACAACTGCATCTTAGACCTGATGATCATCCACTAAAATCTATCTACAAGGTGATCAAAGTGACTGAAAGCTTACAATTTCTCTTGAATGTAACACTCTAAAGATCATACAGGTATCCAAAAAGTCAGTTGCAACTAACATTTTAAGAATTTTGAAGCGTAACATCAGAAATAATCCTATCTTCCACTTTCTTTTCTGCAATTTTTGATGAGAGTGAGTTAATTTGGGTAAGAAAAGTGAAAATAGTACAGTAGACACTTGGTATTCCAAGTGTAATAATTTTAGTAACTTGATACTTGTTCTAGAATATGAGTTTTGAACACTATGGACCTGAGAGGATTATTCCTTAGTCAGAAAGTCTAGCAAAAAGCTTTTAGCATCTGTATCTTAACACATCTTTGTTTTTGTAACACTAATACTTATGAAGTGGTAGATGTCATGGGAAGAAAGTCAAGTATGGGTGCTTGTGATGGCAATGAAGAAAAAGTAAAGACTCTTAGCTAGAAAATAGAACTTATTTGTCTATCAAAGAGGGACATTTTGAATGTCTCAATGGCTGAGGTCAATGACAGAACAAGTTCATTATATACTAGGTACAAAAGCAGTAAAAGGTGATTCAAGGAACCACTTCAATGAATTGCTAACCAACAGAGAGATGATTCTGTATATATAGCCAAGTGTAAATCAGTACTTTGGTAGCAGAATTTATTTACTGGCTTTGTGCAGCATCTTTACCCTAGCATCTTAAGGGATTGCTTGAAATTTTCAATTTTTCTTTCTCAATTTTATGGAGGAAGTGATATACATTAGTGATATTTACAAGTGTGGTTATCAGTTAAGGGTTAGGGTAAGTGCCCAAGGAAATACCATCATGTGTCTACTATAATATTCAAAGAAATCATACTTGTCCAAATATTAATATCTCTATTTTAACTCCATGAACGTTTAGAGTAAGTCAGAAACATCTACAAGAGAAGTAAGAATTTCTAACAAGAAGGTAGAGAGAACTTGCAAAAGAACCATAGTACTCTGAAAGAGATGCAGGAGGATTTTGATCAGTGCCAGTTTGCTTGCTTGCTTAATCTCCTGGTTGAACAGTTGGAAACACAACCCTGGTGAAATAAAATAGATTTCTGCCCTAAGGACTATAGAATCACAGGAACAAATTTATGCAGGTTTTTTTTTTTTTTTAATATGAGTTTTCAGTGGCCAAAATAGAACAGTATTTTTACAATGTTTTTCAAATACTCTGGACTCTTTTTATCCACTGCTTTGTGATGCAGCTGCAGTCAGAAGCTGCATCAAATGAAAATGTTCAAGAGGCCACCATCTTTTATATTTTTATACATTGTGAACGGTTTTTCAGTCTTAGAGCCCCAGTAGTGAAAACATTAATATTTAGAGGAGAAAAAGATTTCTATAATTGTACTAAAGGCCATTTGCAATGGGATAACAGCTGCTTGTGTTTCATTTCTGTTTCTGAGTGCTACCTGGTATTATTCCATTTCACTATGAGGAGCTAATCCTAAAGCCTAAATATCATTCCCCAATCTTCAATCCAAATGATATAACTCAGTAACAATTAATTCTCATCAATTTGCTACAATCCAATCAGGTGTGTTTAGGGTGTGTGTTTGAGGGGAGGGGGTGATCCATCAGTGAAACAAGCTTTCCAATTGCAGTAGGAAAAACATTAGCAAATTTGTTGATTTAGTCATCAACTTGTTCATATGGGAAGAGAGAATAATAGGAGAATAACTGAAATTCCTGGCCACTATCAACTATGTCCTCACTGTTTAAATATACTGACACTTGCACCCATCTGGGCTCATAAGCTTGTACTAATAAATCAAAATTAGAAAAAAGGATATATAAATTTTCTTCCTAGTACTACACAACAGCTGTATGTCATCACTTTGTTATTATTCCAGACAATAAACACATTTCAGAGAAAAGAGTGTTCACTTACAACTTGAAGCAAAGAGAGATACCCAAATCCTACATTATCAAAGTTTACTTTCACATTTTTCCATCGGGCAGTCTCATTTCTTTCTATTAGTATTAGGCAATCAGAATGATTATTCACTTCGCTGATGTCAAACATGTCACCAGTTGTGGTGTTAACACAGTGGTAGAATTTGCCAGCAAACAAATTTACGCCCATGATGCTGAAAATTAGCCAGAATATAAGACAAACCAGAAGTACATTCATGATGGATGGAATTGCTCCTAAAAGGGCATTCACAACCACCTAATACACAAATGGAAAAAAAGAAAAGTCAGAATTCTTGTTGGTTAAAAGAAAAAACATTATCCCCCTAGTAATCTTTAGTGATTCTATTTTTTTTTTAATATCAAGACTATTCTAAGATATTTAAAAGCAAAATAAAGTCTTAAAATGAAATATATTCTTTCATAAGCATACATTTAGAGAAATGAATATAGATAATATAACAAAGATAAAAAGTTTTTTAAAAGAGAGGAGAAAGTACTAAAAGGTTAAAGGGAAAACAAAATCAGAGGAATTTGCTGCCAGATGAAGCCATAAAATTTGTTTATTAGAAAAAGAGAAGAAATCCTATCGGAGAAGATTAACTTATTAAATAAAGCAATATATTAAAGAATGAAACTAAAATATTGGGGCAAGAGTGATTTGATTGACTGATATATTTTAATAAACTAAAAAAATTCAGGTGTATAAATATAAAAATATTATTAAATACCTAAATAATTTTGTCCTTAATTATTCATGCATCACTATGACTAATAATAATTTTTGCATAAGAAGCAAGACAATTTAGCATCATGTATTTCATTAGATCATCACATAGCTTATTTCAAGCTCCAGTCATATCAGTTGTTTCATTTACTGAGTTTAATTTGATAAACTTATTTTAAATGAAACATAGTAGAAATCAGTTTCTTAGGAAAATAAGAAAAGGAGAGATGCCATATTTGGGGTGATAGTGCCCAAATCTGATGTGGTTACATCAAGTTCTGTGCTAAATAATTATCTACCTTTTTTTTTTTTTTTAATGGAAACATTTTTGCCCTTTTTATCTTTATTCTTGGACCATAAGTTAAAAATCTGTGTTTTATTTAGCAACACTGTAGGGATGACTGTCTGCTTCCTTCTCTATAGTTCCCTTTGGAGATACACATGAATAGCTAAGAGAGAAAGACAGGCCCTAATATGCTCCTAAATAGCAGATGATGCCTCAGACTTGAACATTCACAGCTAAATTGAATTCTACCCGTGTACTTCGATCATTCTTGATCTAAAAGAAACAACAGGCATCAAAATATCTTCTACCTGCCATTTGATACCAATGTGTTTTTAGAGCAAATTTTTTGACTGTCTGAAAACAAGAATAGATGAGGCAATTCCTTATGCTTCTGAGGTGTGTTTAAAGTCTATCAAGAACTCTAGGCCTTCTGGAATTACAATACAGTGTGATAAGTGGGCCAAAGGAAGTAAAAACCATTAATGACAAAGAGGGGAATGAGAATGAAACAATGAAGTCAGCTGAGTTATCTAGGCAGATCCAGATGATGTGAGCTATGCAAGCCTACCTAGTTGACACATATCCCCTCACTTTATCTCATGTGGCCATCTGTATTAATACAATTGAATGAGTAAGTCTTTATTTTATACTTCACTTTAAATGTGTGGATACACTTCTTTGGATTCAAGACTTGAAAGCTAAAATCAAGTTTTTATTTCTCTCCTTTTCCAAATATTTTGCCTACCATCCAGATTAAAAATCTGTTTCTACTGTGTATACACAAAGCACACATTAAAATAAGCTTTTATTTTAAAACCTACACCAGCCAGCTTACGCCTTGAGCAGAACACCTACTTCTTGAATTCTTTTCATATCCATCTGCAGGTCTCACATTTTTCTTCAAAACCTTTCTGACCTTTCTCACTTCTCCATCTTCATGATCGCCATCTAGTTCTGACATCTGTTACCACCAACTTGTACTACTGTCTTCCAATTGTCTCTTTCTTTTAATTCATGTAAGATGAATTAATTTTCTTCAACTCTCATTTAAAGTTCTTTAATGACTTTCCACTGATTATCAAATATTTGCCTTACCTTGATGTTCAAATCACTCCTCAATCTACATGTCTAGTTTTAACTTCACTAGCTACTTAGACTTCATGCCAATCCAACTAATGTAGTCTCCATATGCTAATTAGATTACTAGAGAACTGAGACACCATTTCCTCTGAAATTCCTTGTCCAATTCCTCCCCTTCTGAAACACTTTTCTTCTCACTAGCTGTATTTCAAGCAGTACTTTTGGCATGAAGCCTCACTTCGCTCAGTTTAGCCTCCAAGATAGAGATGTTTCCTCTTTTAAATTCAGAAATCAGAATTCTAGCACTGGACAGGACTATAGGGATACTTTACTACTGCATTCTCATTTGGCAAATGAGAAAAATGAGTGAAGCCAGCTTCAGTTCAGAATGTAGACTGTGAGTGGCACCTAGTGCTTCTTCACTCCACTGCACTGATTGTCCCTAGAGTCGCTCCTACTTATCTGCTGCCCAGACGGCTCTGTACTAGAGTTAATTGCATTCCCATAATTTTGACAGATGGTAGGCTTTTTCTTTACTTCAGATAAAAAAATATATTTGTGAATTCTCCAAGGCTTTGAGTACTTTGAATATAGGACTATAAAAATGGTGATTGAATGAATGAAGTAAAGGTTAGCTTAGTATTTATTGGTCAAAACAAATTTTAAATGTTATTTCTAGATATAGGAATGAGCATAAAGAACTGTACACAAAAGATGTGGGGTTAGCAAATAAGTCTAAGGGGTTTCCTTTGAGACTGGGGATTAGATTTGCATTCAAATTAACTCTATGTAATACATGACACAAGCAAGTGCTCTGCAGTAGCATGTTTCAAGATACATTTACAATGTTTGCATACATTTGGTACAAAGAAAAGGTTTATTTTTAAAAGATAAAAGGACCTACTCTACAGAGATCCATCTATTCTTAAAATTTCATTAAATTAGACAATGAAGGATGTGAGAAAGGACTCACATCCCAAGAGCCCCAAGCCCTCTCTTGGTTCAGCACAGAGAGAGGTGTATTAACTCCTTTCTGGCTCCAGGGAACTGCAGTAATTGGTTTCCAGGTGGTGAAGGCACTAGGCAGAACTGGACTAATCAACTGGAAAGAATAGATTGAGGTTTCAGGCTGCATCAAAGGAGGTGTAGAAGAAAGGAACTACCTTAATGAATTAACACTAGAGGTGCTTCTCTTCACAACTGTTTTGCACAGCATCATCCTATAGAATTTCTGTATTTTAGCACAACTCACTGTGATAGAAACTGTCTCTGGTTTGTTATCTCCTTTTTAAGTAAATCAACACAAAATGAGAAATTGACAATTAAAAATGCAAATTAATGTTGGGAATTCTGATACATGCAGAAATGTCCTCTTGCCTAAATAAATTGCCTTTGAACTTCAAATCAGGACTACTCGTGGATTCTACTGCTTCTTTAATCAAAATACTGAAAAGACTGTGAATAAAAATCAAAAGTAGGCAAAGTAGAAGTCGTAGAAGTCACCTTTTTTAAAGTATGAAGAAAAGTATAAAATCTTTTAAAAACCTAATGTCTTCATTTGTGTTGTGGGATTTACTTAAGGTAATTATTATTGAGAGATAAGATATATCAATTATCCAAACAAAAATACTAACTTTTTCTTGCCCTCAGAAATAACTATCATCCTTGCACATTATCCCAAACTTTAAGAATCAACAAAATGTGGGGCTTCCCAGGTAGCTCACTGGGTAAGAACCTGCCTGCTAATGCAGGAGAAACAGGAGATGTGGGTTTGATCCCTGGGTGGGGAAGATTCCCTGGAAGAGGAAATGGCAACCCACTCCAGTATTCTTGCCTGGGAAATCCCATGGACAGAGGAGACTAGTGAGCTACAGTCCACAGGCTCGCAAAGAGCCAGATACCACTGAGCACAGCACAGCAGGAGCAGATGCATTTTTATTTAGGCGTTCACTGTGCTGTCTTCTCAGACACTAAGAGGTTAGTTGGGAGTGATGTATTCTATAAAGTCAGTCTATGCATTACATACTATCTTAATACACATTATATTTTATTTCTAGGTGGGCGTTCTTGTCTGTATAATTCAAATAAGTGGATCCTTTCAAATTTACTTTTCCTATTTAAAACACAAATCACATTTGCTCAGTCAACTCTATCTTAATATGTTTTTGTTTTTTTGCATTTGGAAAATAACCCCTATAAACTTACACTTAATAAAACATGAGAATGATCACACAATCAATTCCAGTCTATGAAACCTGGGATTTTTACACTCCAGCATCTGCTCACACAGATCAACAAGGCAAGAAGCCACTGTTGGTGACTTGATATTAATTTTCAGGACACAGACCAATGTAGAAAATAGCAAGGGTCCTTTTAAATGACTCAAAGAGCATCATTCAACTTGACAAGTTAAAATTTTTTTCAACCATTCTGAACCAGGGTTCCCCCCATCACCAATCAGATAGATAATCTCCCCATAAATGGATAACTCTAATGGATATACATACATCTAATCAGATTCAGTGAAACTTAATAAGGATATCAACAGCTGGGCTTCAAATCCACAGAGGGTAAATTCACAAAAGGTATTTTTCTCAAAAGAAAAGTTAAGGCAATTGAAAATAGGGGATTAGAATGTAAATATTGTATTTTTCTTACTGTGGTACAATAGTACCCCTCCCAACCCCTCCCTCATCCCACTACACAAAGTCACAGTGAAAGGATGAAAGGAAGCAAAAGGGGTAATACAGTACCCATAATAAAGGGCTGAGGGGCGGAACCAGCGCTCCACCCCATCCAAGTTGGAGCAAGATTATCCTATACAAAATAGAAATATATAGTTTGTTATTAGTTAGAAATCTGATATGACAGAACAATTGGTGTTACTTTTTGTATATGATGCTCTCTGTCTGTTTCCCTATCAATCAAGACTTGAGTTCTTTTGAAAAAAAAAATGAAGATATTTAAGATTTCCTAGATAAGGAAATTGAAAATACAAAATATATTTTACTCAAGTTATTCATGACATCAATTCACTCAGTTCAATTTTACAAGTTGAAAAATTTGGACTGGAAATTTGAAATACAATAAATGTTTCAAAGCTGTCAGCCAGAAATGTGCATAAAACATGCAAAACATGAAGGGCAAAGTGATGATAATTTATTTCTCACTTTCTAATTTCTTATCAAGCACTATACAACATGCTTTACTTGGTAATATTGCATTAAAGCACATGCTTTGAAAAAGCAACAAAACAACGAAAATAAAATGAGTCTGATTTACGCTTTGACATAGCCATTGTGATTTTATGCTACTAGGGAAAAGAATAAAATGAGAGTTTCTGAATATATTCAAAGCTCACTTCTAAATTATAATCATCATTATTATTTCCATCCTCACCAGCATATATGTTTATATTTTTAACAAAGTCAAAAATTCCAAACACCAGAAACAAACACACACAGATAGAATCGATAATCAGGTTACTTTGTCTTTACAATGCCAAATACATGTTGAAACCATCAGCCATTTTAGGATTGTATACATGCTGTCATTATGAGGCAAGAATTATATTCATAAATGTGATAATTTAAATGATGAGTTCATCTCCTATCTGTATCTATAATGAGTTTATATTTTTCAAACTTCAAGTTTCAAAAATTGGCCTCCCCTACAGCATAAAAAACATCATTGATCAAAATTATAGATAAGGTCCTTTCTATAAAAATTAAAGGCCCACAGGGCCAGTATTGTTTCGGAAGTAAGGTGTTAAATATGAAAATGTCTGGCCTTTGGATTCGTGGATTTAATCAATTTACAAAAGGTCAAACCTGAAATAATTATAAGAGCCTCAAATCTTTAGAACTGTTAAGATTTCAGAAAACTTTTCAAATGTGCGTGCATGCTAAGTGGTTTTAGTCATATTCAAGTCTTTGCGACCCTATGGATGTAGCCCATCAGGCTTGTCTGTCCATGGGGATTCTCCAGGCAAGAATAGTGGATGAGTTGCCACTCCCTTCTCCAGGGGATCTTCCCAACCTAGGGATCGAACCCAAGTCTTAAGTCTCCTGCATTGGCAGGCGAGTTCTTTACCAGTAGCACCACCTGGGAAGCTCCTTTTCAAATGTGCTGCTGCTGCTGCTAAGTCACTTCAGCGTCTGACTCTGTGTGACCCCATAGATGGCAGCCCACCAGGCTCCCCCATCCCTGGGATTCTCAAATGTGACTTCCAATCAAATGTTTTTAAAAACATTAAAAAAATTCTTTCAAGTAGAATATATAAAAATGATATTTTTCTCTATTTTAAGTGGAAAATAAACTTTATTTTCACATATCCGGAAGAGAATTTCAGTAACATTTTAGTAAAAATGTGAGGATCTCATAAGACTGGTGTCTCAGATGGCAAAGAGTCTACCTGCAATGCAGACCTGGGCTCTATCCCTGGGTTCAGAAGGTCCCCTGGAGAAGGGAATGGCAACCCACTCCTGTATTCTTGCCTGAAGAATCCCATGGGCAGAGGAGTCTGGCAGGCTGCAGTCCATAAGGTCACACAGAATTGGACATGACTAAAGCAACTTAGCACTTATATATAATCTTAAAGTCGATATTGCTGTTTATATAAATTAAGATTAATACAGTTACAGGTTGAGGTTATAGTAATATAACTTTTGGAAAACTTTGAAATTCAGTTAACTTTTAATATCTACCCTGAACATTTAAATAAGGCCTACTTTGGCATTGTACAGACAAAATTTTGACAACTTAAAGTTCTTTCTTTTATATTTAGGCATGATTCATATTATTTTCAGTAAAACTCATTGAACACAGTTTAGACCCTCACAAATGAGAACCACATGATGTAGGATTTATTTTAGTTGATTATTATCATCATCATCATGACACATAGTACTTTAATATTGCATCTGCTTTTTTTGTATACAGGTTTGCAAGGAAACTCCCAAAATGGATTAAGAAATAAAGTCATTTTAATGAGCACAGCAATAAATGATATTATATCATTTCAAAGGAGGCCTAAGTTCTCTTGCATATCACCTAGAAGTAAATATGCAACAGATAAAAAGATAAAGTAGCAATTTTGCAAGGATTTGCCATTCCTTTTGCATGCATGAGTTTTCCTTTTTAAAAATTTAGTTTAATTTTGGCTATATACAATACTTCATGTTCTTTCATGGTTCTTACCCTCATCCCTTCAAATCGTGATAAGGCTCTTAGAGGTCTCAGAGCTCTTAGTGTCCTGAGAGATTTGATGGCACCAAGTTCTGAGTAACCCAAGGCATTTGCTGTTAAACTGACCAATGAAACCTGAAAGCATACAAAAATAAATGAATAAAAATAGAATTATTGCCATTCAATATGAGGTATTCTATAACACAATTATAATTTATTACAATTTTATTTTATTGAAGTATGGTGGCTCAGATGGCAAAGAACCTACCTTTGAAGAACCTACGTCTCCAATGAAGGAGACGTGGGTTCTAGCCCTGGGTTGGGAAGATCCCCTAGAGAATGGAATAGCTACCCACTCCAGTATTGCCTGGAGAATTCCGTGGACAGAGGAGCCTGGCAGGCTACAGTCCATGGGGTTACAAAGAGTCAGACAAGAGTAAGTGAATAACACTTCCACACATAGTTGAATTGAAATGTTGTAACAACAGTTTTTATTTATAATTATTCAGAAGATAAATGCTTACATGTTTTTAGTAAACCACTTAAAAATTTAAGGAATTATTTTTAGTTTGATTCAAAGAAAGTAGCTTTCATGATGTTATTTAAAGCTAGTTGAATAAAAAATAATAAATGTCATGTGATTTATTAATCCCTTAAGTAGTTAGAAAATCTAATAAAAACTGATTTTCAAAAGGAAGAAAGCCAGGTACAAGAAAATGTCATTGATCATCCTTCCTTTATTAAGTTGCTGCTGAATTTAGAGATTTGCCAATGGCTAGTAATAAAATGTAAAAACTACGATTGTATCAGAAAAGGCAAGCAATGACTCAGTCATGTCTGACTCTTTGCAATCCCATGAACTGTAGTCTACCAAGCTTCTCTGTCCATGGGATTTTCCAGGCAAGAGTATTGGAGTGGGTTGCCATTTCCTTCTCCGGGGGATCTTCCTGACCCAGGGATCGAACCCAGGTCTTCTGCATTATAGGTAGCTGCTTTACCCTCTGAGCCACCAGGGAAGCCCAGTTATAAAATGTAAAAACTGCGATTGTATCAGAAAAGGCAAGCAATCTCTATCCTGTGTTGGTTGGTATTTTCAATTAATGATAATTGATACCCTCAGAAATTAATGCACTAAGTCACATTGTTTTGAGGTTGATTTTTTAACAGTGATTTTTTTGATGTCTTGCTAATACTTTGTGCTTTTACTCACCTAAAAGTAATTTCATCATGAAATTTACTCAAATTTTTAATACTAATTTAGAGCCTCCTGTCATGGTACTTGACCCAAAATGGCCAGTCAATATTTATTAAATAAACTAACTAAATTTCATTTGCCTGAAATATGTAATAACTAAGAAATAAAGTTTTAGGTGTCTAATTCTTTAAATAAAGACCAAAACTCTGTATCCAAATAGAATTTCTTTGGTTTGAGAATAGAATATTGGATCGTTTCAAATAAACTAAACACTATTTTTGCAAAATTATCTATATTTTAGTGTATTAAGCTAGAGCTTTTTACTTTACTTGAGATGTGGTATAATTCCTTTTGTCTTTTTTTTTAGAGTGATACACTGATCTTTAAGAAATAATTAAAATAGAACCTTGAAAAATGAAAGTATTATTGTTGCAAAACAACAAAATTCTCTATAGAATTATTTTCCTAAACTACTTTGGAAATGGCTATTAAAAACCACCTTACAATAACAAAATCATTATTCTTTCACTAAAAAGTTCAGACATGTAATAAATATAATAAAGAAAAGTAAAGCTTAGAAATTTTCAAAAAGTTTAAAATTACATTTAGATTTAAAGCCTAATTTGAAAGTTTTTGAGGAGTTCAAATATGAAATAACTTTTAGTGTTTGAAATATCAATAGCTGAAATTTTTTTCTCTTTGTGAAATGCTGAAGCAATTATTCATTTGGGGTTTCTTTTTTTTAATTGAAGTACAGTTGATTTCAGTATTCTATTAGTTTCAAGTTTACAACATAGTAGCTCAAAATCTTTATAGATTATATTCCATTTAAAGTTATTATAAAGTATAGGCTATATTCCCTGTGCTATACAGTATATCCTTGTGAGTGATTTACTTTATACATAGTTGTTTGTACCTCTTAATCCTCTACCCATCTCACGCCTCCCCCATTCTCTCTCCTCACTGGTAACCACTAATTTGTTCTCTACAGTTGTGACATATGTTTCTATTTTGTTATATTCACTAGTTTGCTTTATTTTGTAGATTTCACATTTAAGTGATAACATACAGCACTTGTCTAACTTATTTCACTAAGCATAACAAATTCCAGGTCTCTTCATGTTGTCACATATAGCAAAAATCTCATTCTTTTTTTATGGCTGAGCAGTATTCTATTTGGGAGAAGGCAATGGCACCCCACTCCAGTACTCTTGCCTGGCAAATCCCATGAATGGAGGAGCCTGGTAGGCTGCAGTCCATGGGGTTGCTAGGAGTCGGACACGACTGAGCAACTTCACTTTCACTTTTCACTTTCATGCATTGGAGAAGGAAATGGCAACCCACTCCAGTGTTCTTGCCTGGAGAATCCCAGGGATGGGGGAGCTTGGTGGGCTGCTGTCTATGGGGTCACACAGAGTCGGACACGACTGAAGTGACTTAGCAGTAGCAGTATTCTATTTAGCAGTATTATAAACCTTCTTTATCAATTCATCTCTTGATGTATACTTAAGCTGCCTCCACATCTTGGTGATTATAAATAATACTGCTATGAACATTGGGGTACGTGTACCGTTTTAAATTAATGTTTTCATTTTCTCCAGATCTATACCCAGGAGCAGAATTGCTGGGTCATATGGTAGTTCTATTTTTTGTTTTTTGCAGAAGCTCTGTTCTGTTTGCTACAGTGACTGCACCAATTTACATTCCCACCAACAGTGTACAAGTTGTTCCCTTTTCTCCACATTTTTTATTTGTGGCCCTTTGGATGATAACCTCTCTGACAGGTGTGAGGTCATATCTCTTTGTGGTTTTGATCTTATTTCCCTGATGATTAGTGATACTGAGCATCTTTTCATGTTCCTATTGGCCATATGGATTTCCTCTTTGGAAAAATGTCTATTCAGTTCTTCTGCCCATTTTCTAACTGGGATGTTTGCTTTTTGAAGTTGAGTTGTATGAGCTACATACAACAATTCTAAGTATGTAGAAATGTGAGTCATTTATCTCTCTTTTGAGTTTTTTTTTTTTTTCCAATTTTCTTATTTCATAGTAACGTTAAGCTTTTCAAATAGCTCTGGATTTGCCTTTGTTCAGCAGACTTAAAGAGATGTTGCATGGCTCTTAGTTCTACAAATACTTTCCATAAGAAAATTGAGTAGTTCTGCTGGATTATCATTTTAGGAGAATAAAATGCCTATGAAGTCTGTAGTATTTTGAAAACACATTTTTAAAGCTGAAAATATGCCAAACACTAAAGCATGATGTTTGGCTTTAACAAATCTCAAAGACAGCTACTTGCTTTGGGCTGATGAAGTATTAATTGTTGAATACACCAACTCTGTGAAGGGCTGTTGGTATATTATGGGCTTGCCATAAATCTAGTTATATTCTAGAGTAACTCCCATCGCTGCATGAAGTAGAGTTTTTTCACTATTCCCCATATATCTTACTTTCTATAATTTAGTTACAAGCTATATAATCTACTCTTTAAAAATATCCCTTACGAAAATCAAAAAGAATTTTTAAAAAATTGACAGTAGCTTCCACCATCATCACTGGTTTGTTTGTTTACTGAGTGCCTCTAACTCTTATGTACTAATATGATCATTTTATAGTGTCAGGAGCCAAGTAACTTAGTGGCACACAAAATCAGTGGTGGGGCTGGGATTCAAACTCAACTCTATTTGAATCATAATATTAATAAAAGTAACTTAAACATCATATACTATTTCTCCATTCTCTCTACAAACTTCTGATGTTTTTCCCCTGGCTTTTTATCTTAGATAACCACCATAAATCCCATCCTCCTAATGCTAAATCAGTACTAAATTAGCTTATTTATTACAAAAACTACACTATTATTCAGTGATTTAGTTTAGTGTCTATTTAAGTAGCATATCCTGTCAACACAACAGAGCGATCAAAGATTCACTATTTTGGAATTAGTTTATAAATAAGACAAATTACCTTGAATGAAAGACAAAAATATGGAGGATACTTACATCAACAATTAAGAAGTCTAGCCAACACCAGGCATTGGTGAAATATGTTTGATAGCCATATGCTACCCATTTTAGAAGCATTTCCAGAATGAAAATGTAAGTGAAAACCTTGTCAGCATATTCCAACATTGTTTTGATCGTCTTTCGCTGGTCAATATATATATCCTCAAATGCCTATAAAGAAACATCATGCATTTTAGTTTTCTGAAACTTTTATGCTATAGCTATTATAGGCTGTTTTCCCTGATTACATAGTTTTTCCTGATTTTCATATACATAAAAGACATTTCATTGAATAGGAGGGTGGAGGAAAAGTAGCTATTGATTTTTTTTTTCTTTCTTTCAAAGATCTTTTAATGAATCAGGAGAAAAGTTATTCTCCCTACTGATCTGACTAAAAGGAAGAAATAAAAGCCTAAGTCTAAGGAATTAAAGTGACTTGTTCAGGAAATAGTTCTTGATGTCACGTCTTGATGCTGGTATCCCAACTTGAAGTTATTTATTCTTTGTTTCATATCTTTTGTCTTCTCCTGTTAGCCTCTTTATATTTTCCACAGAAAGGAGGTTGAAGAAATAAAAAGGTATGTTTCATAAAGCAGAAATTATAATTGATCAATACATCACCTAATTTTACTATACAGTTGAGTTCATTTGTCCCCTTCCTTTTGTTGACAGTTTATGTTTATCAGCAAAGACATGGTGTAACAAAGGTGGTAGGATGAAATTCCTTCTCATTTAGACTATAATATGTATTCTTCTAATATGAACCTCAATCATACTTTATATCTAAGTCTATATTCATTTAAATGGTGAAAAACACTATTTTCTATCTAAAGTATCATGTAGATAAAATTTATTTCATCAGAGAAATATGCAGAAAAATATAGGTCTGTGTTAGAATTATACATTTTTAAGTTAAATAAACCTAAGCTATTGTGTTTCAGTTAAGTACTGTATCATCTTTCCATCTCTGTCTCTCTATATCTATTTTATGGCTTAAGTAGTCTATTTGTGTCAGCATTTTCTTAAAGTGCTGTCTATGTGCTATACTTTACATTTTTGTACATGATTTTTATATAAATAGAAATTGATTCTGATGAAATGAACACCTTTATATAGAGAGAAACCAATCCTTAAATGATTACTTAGGCACCCTGCCCAGTATTTATTGTTACCAGTATTCACTGGGTTTGGAGTAACAAGAGAACACTGGATGCATTTCAAAAAGGACAGAGAAGTGGTCCCTAAGGACTTATCAACTGTCCATAAGGAGATAATAATAATATAATTCATAAACAAAATTCATTAGAACATAGAAATCATATTAATATATATACCCAACCACAGGACTTTCTTTAACTACTCTGTATTATCATGCTTACTTTGTGGTTAAAATATGAGTGAGTAAATACTCATGTCCTTTGGTTATCATGAATAAATTAGATTTTCTGGATTACTTAATAATAAAATGAAAATTAATAACTAGTTAATTAGAAATGTGTGTATACATAATAAAAGTAAATGCAGAGCTGCATAGTTACACATTGTCTATAGTCCAGAAGATATGAAGTGGTGTTACTAAAAATGCCCTGGAGATAGGTAGAAAGATATGAGTGGATGGGTGGGTGGATGGATGGATATAGTGATGTATGCATGTTTAAGGAAGAAGTCATAAATAGAGATAAAACTTCTGGGGTTATCAAACAGAGATTAACGGCTGATTCTATGGAAATAGCTATACAATGAGGGTTCAGGAAAAATAATGCATTGGATAGTAAAAGAATGCAACAGAAAGGATTAATAAGTCATCAGTATTAGGTGATTCTAAAACTTAGTATTATGGCACTTTTGCTTAATATTCACTCACCAGTGCACCACTACTAAGGAGAATCATGAAAACAATGAAGGTCTCAAACCAGTTATGTTCAACTATTCGGAAACACGTTCTTCTCAGATTCCACCATTGTTTTCCTCTCCCTTCTTCCACACTGATTTGACAACATTTGAATCTTTGCACACAGCCTGCAAATATAATGTTCAAACAGGAGCAGATAAATAACTTCTCCTGCTTCATTGATACCCTTTGGCATGTTCTGGGTTCATTTTCTCATGACTATTGCCATCTCCATCTTGCTGGGCTAACTCTGTAAGCCTAGGGTAGTAGGAAACATGCATTAGCAATGTGAAATTGTGAAAACTATTCAGCCCCTTATTTCCATGGCAAATACTAATCATGGAGAAAACAAAGCAATAAGTGTGGATTTATTGTCCATACTGTGCCAGACTCAACTAGGTACTGTGCAGGGATCAGGAATAGGGCAGTGCTAATTTTCTATTTCACCCAAGTATTGGAAACTGCTGTTTTCATGGGAAAAAAATATGCTTGCAATTCATTTGATAATAATATAAAAATTATTTTTAAAGCAAATGTTGTGTATGAGAATTTTGACTAATGTTTAAGATGCTGACTTGCAAAATCACCATTTTATCCGAAAAATTATAGTCATTCATTCTGACTACATTAAATGATCTTTTCTTTATGTTCATGGCGCCTTACACATGGCAGGTATAACCAAAATATAATGAGAGATTTTACATATGTTAGCTTATTAGAAGTAATTAAAACAGATTGACTATAATGTACTACTCTATTCTGAGTTGTCCATTTTGGATGACCAACAGCTTTAAATTAAGAAAAAAAAACCAACTGCATTCTATAAATGTAAGATTAACACGAAGGTCATTTTTTTACCTTCAGTGAAACAGGCTTCAGGTTCAAGGGTTTCCTCGGGTTCTACTACAGGCTGTTCCTCGGCAGGTGCTCCAATGTCTACAGTGCTACCTTCAGACGAACTACTGCTTTCATTAAGCTTCTGACCATGAGATGGACATAAAAAGTAAATCACTTTAATTTGGTCACTAAGAAATAGTCTAGCAAGAATACTATGAACTGATTTTGGATTCTCCTTGAAATAAAGAGATTTTTAAGATTAGAGCAAAAGAGTGATTGAATAAGAGGAGGAAATAAGAAAATAATCTATGATAATAAGATTATATAAGGTATATTAAGATTCTTATATATCTTATATATAAGATTATATACGGTATATATATTAAGCTATAAGAATATAATCATTCACCATAATTTGCAGAGTATGAAATCAGACTGCTATATTTTGAAGTTACAAATGGCTATTGAAAATATGTACTAAGCAAACCACTGTCTTATGAATTAGAAAAAAGCCAAAAGGAAGGTTGAGGGAGGAGGAGTTAGTATAATTGCTATCATTTTAGAGATGATAAAATTAAGGGTTAGACAGATTAAGCAACTTGTCTAATGTTGTATAACCAGTAAATGAGAAAACTAAGATTTGAATTATTCCTGACCCCAATGTCCATCCCCTGTCTTCTGTGCAACTACACTGTTTCTGCAATAAGAGAAACAGTGTATTCACATGCTTATAATTCTATCCATTTAAAAGTAAAAATAATCCATAGGAAAAATCCCAAGGTGAGTCTAACAGATGAAGAGCATCTACAATTCAATCTTGAAGTGACACAAAAACAAAAGCATCTATCCATAATGTAAACCAATAATGGAATTTTACAATGATATAAATATTCAGTATCTTCATGGAAATAATTAATCAGATGCAAAAAATCTAATCTTTGGGTAGTTGTAGACATGAGTTCCTATTTGATCTTTGTTTACAAGTATTCTTCCAAATGAATTATACATTTGTTAGAAAGCAAATGGCATAATAGTAACTTAAGCCCCCCCCCCCTACAAGCAATAATAAAACATTTTGGTATAATATTACTTTAACTCAGAGAAATTTTTTACAAGTACTACTTGAAAAGTCTTTAAAATTTTAGAGGCAAATCCTGTTCTTGCTTATCATAGTTCTTCACACATAGTGCCAAATATCAGACTCCATAATAAACTTTGTTTCCATTAGTAAATATCATTATTGGTCACCCAGACTTCAGTTTTTCAACTAGCAACTGTAGGTACTAAGATGAAAAGATGTGAACCTAAAATAATATAAAATCAATTTGTTTATGTCTCTTGATTTCTGCACTAAATATCCTCCTCTGTTGTGTCTGGCCTGTGTTGTTTTTCAGTTGCTATGTCATGTCTGACTCTCTGCAACTCCATGAACTGCAGCATGCCAGGCTTCCCTGTCCATCACCAACTCCCGGAGCTTGATCAAACCCACGTCCATAGAGCTGGTGATGCATCCAACCATGTCATCCTCTGTTGTCCCCTTCTCCTCCTGCCCTCAACCTTTCCCAGCATCAGGGTCTTTTCCAATGAGTCAGTTCTTAGCATCAGGCGACCAAAGTATTGGAGCTTCAGCTTCAGCATCAGTCTTTCCAATGAATATTCAGGGTTGATTTCCTTTAGGATTGACTGGTTTGATCTCCTTGCAGTTCAAGGAACTCTCAGAGAGTCTTCTTCAGCACCAAATTAAGAAAGCATCACTTCTTCAGAGCTCAGACTTCTTTATGGTCTAACTCTCACATTCATACATGACTACTAGAAAAACCATAGCTTTGACTATATAGACCTTTGTTGGCAAAGTGATGTCTCTGCTTTTTTAATATGCTGTGTCTTGCCTAGATGATGATAAAATAAATTGATACTTTTTTTCTTAGTGTATAATTACTCCAGGTCTTACTGGGTCATACTTTCTTCAGATGAGAGCTGTTGCCAGTATATTCATCTTTATTCTTAAGATGGGCAAAATAAAGGACAGAATGGTATGGACGTAACGGAGAAGATATTAAGAAGAGATGGAAAGAAGACACAGAAGAAATGTACAAAAAAAGGTCTTAATGACCCAGATAATCACAACTGTATGATCATTCACCTAGAGCCAGACATCCTGGAGTGTGAAGTCAAGTGGACCTGAGGAAGCATCATGATGAATAAAGCTAGTGGAGGTGATGGAATTCCAGGAAAGCTATTTCAAAAATCTAAAAGATGATGCTATGAAAGTGCTGCAGTCAATATGCCAGCAAATTTGGAAAACTCAGTAGTGGCCACGGGACTGGAAAAGGTCAGTTTTCATTCCAATCCCAAAGAAGGGCAATGCCAAAGAGTGTTCAAACTACCACACAATTGTGCTCATCTCACATGCTTGCAAAGTAATGCTCAAAATTCTTCAAACTAGGCTTTAACAGTACATGAACCAAAAACTTTCAGATGTACAAGCTGAATTTAGGAAAGGCAGAAGAACCAGAGATCAAATTGCCAACATTTGTTGGATCATAGTAAAGCAAGGAAGTCCAGAAAAACATCTCCTTCATTGACTATGTTAAAGCCTTTAACTATGTGAATCACAACAAACCGTGGAAAATTCTGAAAGAGATAGGAATACCAGACCACCTTACCTCCCTCCTAAGAAATCTGTATGCACGTTAGGAAGCAACACTGAGAACAGGACATGGAACAATGGACTGGTTCCAAATTATAAAAGGAGTATATCAAGGCTGCATATTGTCACCCTGCTTATTTAACTTCTATACAGAATACATCATCCAAAATGCTGGGCTGAATGAAGCACAAGCTGGAATCAAGCTTGCTAGGAGAAGTATCAATAATCTCAGATATGCAGATGATGCCACCCTTATGGCAAAAAGCAAAAAGGAACTAAAGAGCCTTTTGATGAAGCTAAAAGAGAAGAGTGAAAAAGTTGGCTTAAAATTCATCATTCAAAAAACTAAGATCGTGGCGTCTGGTACCCCATCAGATCAGATCAGATCAGATCAGTCGCTCAGTCGTGTCCGACTCTTTGCGACCCCATGAACCGCAGCACGCCAGGCCTCCCTATCCATCACCAGCTCTCGGAGGTCACTCAGACTCACATTCATCGAGTCAGTGATGCCATCCAGCCATCTCATCCTCTGTCGTCCCCTTCTCCTCCTGCCCTCAATCCCTCCCAGCATCAGAGTCTTCTCCAATGAGTCAACTCTTTGCATGAGGTGGCCAAAATACTGGAGTTTCAGCTTTAGCATCATTCCTTCCAAAGAAATCCCAGGGCTGATCTCCTTCAGAATGGACTGGTTGGATCTCCTTGCAGTCCAAGGGATTCTCAAGAGTCTTCTCCAACACCACAGTTCAAAAGCATCAATTCTTCAGCGCTCAGCCTTCTTCACAGTCCAGCTCTCACATCCATACATGACCACAGGAAAGACCATAGCCTTGACTAGGCGAACCTTTGTTGGCAAAGTGATGTCTCTGCTTTTGAATATGCTATCTAGGTTGATCATAACTTTCCTTCCAAGGAGCAAGCGTCTTTTAATTTCATGGCTGCAGTCACCATCTGCAGTGATTTTGGAGCCCCACAAAATAAAGTCTGAGTTCACTGTTTCTGCATCTATTTCCCATGTAGTGATGGGACCAGATGCCATGATCTTCGTTTTCTGAATGTTGAGCTTTAAGCCAACCTTTTCACTCTCCACTTTCACTTTCATCAAGAGGCTTTTGAGTTCCTCTTCACTTTCTGCCATAAGGGTGGTATCATCTGCATATCTGAGGTTATTGATATTTCTCCGGGCAATCTTGATTCCAGCTTGTGTTTCTTCCAGTCCAGCATTTCTCATGATGTACTCTGCATATAAGTTAAATAAACATGGTGACAATATACAGCCTTGACATACTCCTTTTCCTATTTGGAACCAGTCTGTTGTTCCATGACCAGTTCTAACTGTTGCTTCCTGACCTGCATACAGATTTCTCAAGAGGCAGATCAGGTGGTCTGGTATTCCCATTTCTCTCAGAATTTTCCACAGTTTATTGTGATCTACACAGTCAAAGGCTTTGGCATAGTCAATAAAGCAGAAATATATGTTTTTCTGGAACTCTCTTGCTTTTTCGATGATCCAGCGGATGTTGGCAATTTGATCACTGGTTCCTCTATCTTTTCTAAATCCAGCTTGAACATCAGGAAGTTCACGGTTCACATATTGCTGAAGCCTGGCTTGGAGAATTTTGAGCATTACTTTACTAGTGTGTGAGATGAGTGCAGTTGTGCGGTAGTTTGAGCACTCTTTGGCATTGCCTTTCTTTGGGATCGGGATGAAAACTGACCTTTTCCAATCCTGTGGCCACTGCTGAGTTTTCCAAATTTGCTGGCATATTGAGTGCAGCACTTTCACAGCATCATCTTTCAGGATTTGGAATAGGTACCCCATCAATTCATGGCAAATAGATGGGGAAACAATGGAAACTGTGACGGACTTTATTTTCTTGGGCTCCAAAAACCCCTGTAGACAGTGACTGCAGCCATGAAACTGAAAGACACTTGCTCCTTGGAAGAAAATCTGTGACAAATCTAGGAAGTATATTAAAAAGCAGAGACGTCACTCTGCAGACGAATGTCTGTCTAGTGAAAGCTATGGTTTTTCCAGTAGTCATGTACAAAGGTGAGAGTTGAACCACAAAGAAGGCTGAGCACTGAAGGATTGATGCTTTTGAACTGTGCTGTTGGAGAAGACTCTTGAGAGTCCTTTGGACAGCAAGGAGATCAAACCAGTTAATCCTAAAAGAAATCAACCCTGAATATTCATTTGAAGGACTGATGCTGAAGCTGAAGCTTCAATACTTTGACCACCTGATGCAAAGTGCTGATTCATTGAAAAAGACTCTGATGCCGGGAATAATTGAGGGCAGGAGAAGACACAGGCCACAGAGGATGAGTTGGTTGGATGGCATCACTGACTCAATGGACATGAGTTTGAGCAAACTAGGAGTTAGTGAAGAACAGGGAAGCCTGGCGTGCTGCAGTTCCATGGGGTTGCAAAGAGCTGGACACAACTGAGTGATTGAACAACAACATTCCTAAGAATATTCTTAAAAATTAGCTATTCTTGTTTTAAAATAAAACTTTATAATATATTACCAGTTATTATACTTCAAGGTATATTTCCCCTTTAATGCATACAGTTTGGGATCAATATAGGAGAAACTGTAAAAGGATATAAAAGATGATTAAATGCCCATTATTAGTATTACAATGGAAGATGTGCTCTTAGAAAGTCCTCGGGTTTACACAAGTGATCCTTTAGATGTTTATAAATTAATTTCCAAACACAATTTAAACAATATAAGTATATCCCATGGTTTGTTCGGACCACAGTAGGAAAGCAGAAGTGTGTCTAGTGTCACTGAAACTCAACCTATCTCAATTAAAGGCATGACTTCTTTTTCCTCTCTTAAATGTACTTTTTAAATGAAGTTCCTGATTCTGTTTGAAATATCTTTCAGCACCTAGACTCAAAATCATCTTGTTTACTCTTATTTATTTCAAATAATGACAGTGAAGTCAAATTTAATTATACCTTTGAAATACTCTGCTCTCGGTTTCAACTTCCTGATTCCTAGGAATGCTCTGTTCACCCTTGTCACTTCTTTTCTGGACAGCTATAAATAATAAATTCACCATTTATTCTAGCCTTCCCTTGTGAACCACAAAGGCCTGAATTATGCTAGTTGCCCAATAAATATTTGGTGAATCAATCAGTGCCTGTGCTTCAGATATTACTACCACATGAAGTTTCTGTCTCCAGCTTGGCTTCCCAACCAAATTTCCCAGATCTGTCTTTCACAGATTGGGTACATTGTCCGTATGTTAGTCATGGTGAACTTCTTTAATGTTCTCTGGTTTTTAGTAATATAGTGGTTTTTGCCCATCATTTTGGACTAATAATAATTACTCTATCCTCACCACTTTATCTATAGAACTCTTTGGGCACAGACTGCTTTTTATCTAGCCCACCTCCACACTAATTGACTTACCAAACTAACAATGCTTGGCATTTTCGCTGTAAAACACAATGACTGATACCAGTAATTGCTATTTTCTCAGGAGGTCGGCTATACTGTAGTATATCTCTGCTTCCACCTGGTGAGTTGTATGCTTATCAAAAATAAGCTGTTTTGTTTTCAAATCAATCTGTACTATTGTAAATTAATATAATTATGGGATTTACTCTTGCATAATTTGACAAAATGAGTTTGAAAACAAAGTTGCTATATTCATAAAAACTACATTGAAATTACTGCATAAAATTAATAAAGGCAAATCCCTCAAACATATACAAACACATAAAGAAAAGCTTGTTGAAGTTGCTGTATAACACAGAACACCCAACCTGATGCTCTGTGATGAGCTAGAGTGGTGGGATGGGGGTAAGGAGGGAGGTTCAAGAAGGAGGGATATATGTATAATTATGGCTGATTCACATTGTTGTATGGCAGAAACCAACAACATTGTAAAGCAATTTTCTTCCAATTAAAAAACAAATTAAAACATAGCTTGTTGTAAAATTAGGTGTGGATAGGTTATTTTTAAAAAGGGCATGCTGTTGTTCTTCAATTGCCCAGTCATGTCTGACTCTTCGTGACCCCATGGACTGCAGCACATCAGGCCTCTCTGTCCCAATGCTCATGGCATTGGTGATGCCATCCAGCCATCTCACCCTCTGATGCCCTCTTCACCTTCTGCCCTCAACCCTTCCCTGCATCAGGGACTTTTCCAATGACTCATCTGTTCGCATCAGATGACAAAAATACTGGAGTTTCAGCTTCAGCATCAGTCTTTCCAGTGAATATTTAGGGTTGATCTCCCTTAAGATTGACTGGTTTGACCTCCTTGCTGTCCACGGGACTTTCAGGAGTCTTCTCCAGCACCACAGTGTGAAACCATCAATTCTTTGGCACTCTGCCTTCTTTATGGTCCAGCTCTCACAACCGTACATGACCACTGGGAAGACCATAGCCCTAACGATATGGATCTTTGTCAGCAGAGTAATGTCTCTGCTTTTCAACACACTGTCTAGGTTTGTCATCACTTTCCTGCCAAGAAGCAATAATCTTCTGATTTCATGGCTGCAGTCATCATACACAGTGATTTTGGAGCCCAAGAAAGAGGAAATCTGTTACTATTTCCACTTTTCCCCTTTTATTTGCCATGAAGTAATGGGGGTGGATCCCATGATCTTAGTTTTTCTAATATTTAGTCTTAAGTCAGTTTTTTCACTCTCCTTCATACTCGTCATGAGTCTCTTTAGTTCCTCTTCACTTTCTGCCATTAGAGTGGTATCATCTGCATATTTGATGTTGTTGATGTTTCTTCTATCTTGATTCCAGCTTGTAACTCATGCAGCCTGGCATTTCTCATGATGTGCCCAACGTATAAGTGAAACAAACGGTAACAGCAGGCAGCCCTGTCAAATACCTTTCTCAGTTGTAAACCAATGAGTTGTTCTATACAAGGTTCTAACTGTTGCTTCTTGGCCCAAATACAGGTTTCTCAGAAGACAAGTAAGATGGTCTGGTATTCCCATCTCTTTAAGAGCTTTCCACAGTTTGTCATGATCCACACAGTCAAAGGCTTCAGCATAGGTGATGAAAGATAGAAAGATGTTTTTTTTCTGAAATTCCCTTGCTTTCTTTATAATACAGCAAATGCTGGCAATTTGATCTCTAGTTCCTCTTTCTTTTTTAAACCCAGCTTGGACATCTGGAAGTTCTTGGTTCCCATAATGCTGATGCCTAGCATGCAAGATTTTAAGTATGTCCTTACTAGCATGGGTGATGAGTGATGAAGATTGACTTTTTCCAGTCCTGTAGCCACTGCTGGGTCTTCCAGATTTGCTGACATAATGAATGCAAAACCGTGATGACATCATCCTTTAGGGATCTGAATAGCTCTGCTGGAATTTCATCGCATCCACTAGTTTGATTAAAGACAGTGCTTCTTAAGGTCCACTTGACTTCGCACTCTAGATAGAATGTCTGGCTTTGGATGACTAACCACACCATTGTAATATATGGGGTATAAATTTCTGGAACGATGCTAAATTCAGGTTGCTTTATAAAGTTCTTTATAATCTTTGCCGTCTGAAAAAACCTAAACTAGAATCATAGATGATGAATTACAGATGTAGCTCATGATAAGCAATGATGTAGAACTTGAAACAATGAACCCAGGCTAGAACAAGAGGTCCAAAGAGATATTTTAATGTAAGTATGTATCATTTTTCAAAATGAAGCAGTTTAATATTTGGGATCCAGAAGGAGTTTGTATGCATTTCAGGAATGAGACATGATTACAAATTAGATTTTTAAATTTCGTATTCGTATATGGTTTAAATAGGTCCCTAAAACAACATTTTGCAAAAGAAGCCTGGTAAGCCACACCCTGGCTGACCCCTTTGATAGACCCTGATTCTCACACTAGTGAGGGAAACTTGCCCCAACTTTAAATCATACTGACATCAGATAAAGTGACATGTGAATGTTAGAAAAAACCAACCACAGGCAAGTGGACTCAGGCCAGCTAATCTACTCTAGATAAACTATGCTACAACAAGAAAAATTTTAGTGTTTTTTTAAGTTTGTACATAATGGAAATAAGTAGAATTAGTGTGAAAAAGAAAAGAAAGACAAACAAAACTGATACAGAAGAGACTCAGTTGAGAAGCATGCCTTGACAATACAGAGGAGGCAGCAAGGGTTTTGATTGATGAGCTAAATAAAGAACATTAGTAGATAAATTTGAAATTAAAAAATAAATAATAAATGTATTAAACAAAAATAGATTAAATAACAACATTAATAAATTGAACCCAAGCTTGTTGAGTCATTGGCATCATCTTAGGATCCTGCTGATACTAAAGTTTGTATGTTTTATTGACTTTTTCCCTAAGAACCACCTACTACACTAATATCATCTGCTATATTAATTTCTCTTTATTAATGTACCCTTTGTTTTGTTGTTATATTTCTAATTTCTCAAATTAAGTTCCATGTCATGTTCTTTCATGCTTTCTTGGTCATTTTTGTTAACAGTGAGATATTTGGAGGGTGTTTGGTCCAATTTCATAGATTTTTGAGAGAAAAAGTTCTTATTTTCTAAACAGTTATTTATATATTTTATTTTCTACTTAACCCAACATTTGCTTGGGAGGAAACTCTTAAATTCTCAAATAGTTATATTTTTTCTGTTATTTTATTATTAATTTCTAGTTTAACTGCATTGTGATTAGATAATAACCCTATATTACATCTTCTATCTTGAATTTATTGGTATAATAACCCTACAATGTCTGCTTGTTTGAATTTATTGAGGCTTACTTTGAAACCCAGTACATTATTGATTTATATAAATACACCATGGGCCATTGAAAATAAGAATTTTCTGAACATATAGCTTTTCTAGATAATAAACATTTATAACATTTTACTATTTATATTATTCAAATGATTGACATCCTTATTTTACTTTGATTCATCATGGACCAAAAGAATAGTATTAAAACTTTCACAACCATTATACTTTTTCAGTGTATTTTTATATTTATCATTGTTGAAATCAAAGATAATATGGTTCTGAATCCTTTATTTGGTTGGAGTAAAAGCACTATTACTCAGAAAGGAAAGGAAAAGATTTTTAGACCTGAGATATTAATTCAGATAAACATGAGACATGATTTCAGATAAACTACTAAATAAGTTGGATAACAACAAAAATAAAATTTTCAAATAAGTACTTGTATTGATTTAAAAACCAATAAAACAATTAATTTTTCCTTTTTTATTCTTACATTGAAGTTCACTTTTATTTTGAAATTCATCATTCATATAATAAAGCAATTGGTTCTCATGGTCTTTGGGATTAATAGACTATTTTAAGTATTGAGTTTTATGTTTATTAAGCCATTAATTGACCTTTAATTTACTCATTTCCAATTGGGCTAGTTCATTTAAAAATATTTTTTCACATGTAACTCTCAATGGCTCAATTCTATACTGACTTATTGTCCATGTATATTTGGCAGAATGACAATAAGTGAACAGAGAGAATGAAAAAACTACATTGCATCTGAAGCATCCACTTTGCCTTGTACACAAGGGCATTCAATAACCACTTAATAACTACAATCCTGATGGGAAGAGCATTTTTCCTCCTCAGTGGATTTATGCAACATTTCTTGCTTTTTAAAAAATATTTTCTACTATAGCAAACGATTTTGACCTTGAGGGTGAAGCAAAACAAAGCAAAGCCAATAGTACTCTCCACAATATTTCTTTGAGTAAGTGATCACATTTTTTTGGTTATTGTTCTCTGACTTGATCTTAGGATGTTTATGCTGTTATTTTAGACTTGGTTTGTTACAGGGAGCTTATTTGTATGGTGTAATAGAATTTCAATTTATAATATGATAAAATATTTTAAAAATAAATCTGGAATTTAAGGGTCAAAATGGTATAGAATATGTGTATAATACATATATTTTTTATTTTTGAAAAAATATTTTAAAAGCTGGCATATACTATTTTAAAGGTGAGAATTTTACTGTTATGATATGTATTCATATTAACATATATATTTAAGATATATATCTTAAATCATACATAGTTGAGATGCTCAAATAAAAAATATCAGTATTAATATTTCATTGTGTATATTGTACATTAGTAAATATTTATAGTGCACACTAACCATATTAAAAATTAAAGTGACTTCTATTAAAAACTTTCAGCAAAGCAACAGTATCAAATGAACAGATTCTGTACTGAGATTTAGAATTTCCATAGGGAAGCTACGGAAAAATCAAATACTAACTCTAATTTCCTTATCATCCCTAAACTCAGATGATTTCTTCATCAAGATTTATGTTGTAATGACAGCCTTCAGTTGATTATTCATATTCAATACATATAAAATTTTCTTATTAATTGTGAAATCTTCTGTTAGTCAAACATTTGCCTTATGTAGGGGTTAAGGTGAAGAAACATCATTCTAATATACTGTGAATTGGGCTTCCTAGATGGCGCTAGTGGTGAAGAATCTGCCTGCCAAAGCAGGAGAAGCAAGAGACAGGTTTAATCCCTGGGTGGGAAGATCCCCAGGAGGAGGAAAACGGCAACCCACTCCAGTATTCTTGCCTGAAAAATTTCATGGACAAGAGGGGCCTGGAAGGCTACCTTCCATGGGTTCGTAAGGAGTTGGGCATGACTCAACGACTGAACATACAACCCGTACTCTGAATTCTGCTTTCAAGTATGTCAAACTAATAAGATGGAGGCAATCCCTGCTGTAGAGACCATGAGGTAAAGAGATGGTCTACACAAAAAAGCTGGAGGCATATATACCTATCTTCCAGTAGATTCTTAATATCTCCAGATATATTGTCTGCTATTTTTCTATTGGGGAAAATTATGTTATCATGGTGTTCATAAATTTGGATATTTGCAGAAGTCTTGGTATATATCCATTTGATTCAAGATTAACCAAAGACTTCCTATTCTTATTTTTTTATTTAACATGCATTTACTGGATACTGACTGTATGCTAGAGACTAGGATAAATGTGGGGCATATTATTTTAAATGAAATGAGCTTAATCCTTGTTCTTAGACACATTTGAAAACTGATTATTGTCCACATAAGGCATTCCCTGTAGACCTTTATGTGGTAGCACAAATTTAACTTGCTGATATTCAGCAGTATGTAACAGATTGAAAATGATCATGTGTTCTTCAACTTACATCATGCATAATAAAGATAAAAGTGTTAAATGAGGAAATATCAGCAAAACAGTAAGGAAATATTTATCACTGGGAGGACAAGTGGGATCTACTTGTTCATTGGGATCAATGTAACTGTTCACTACTCATTTATTCATTCATTTAATAAACATTATGTATATGCTGCGGACTTAAGGTGAGTAAGACATGGTGGTGTTTTCCCTATTCTCAAAGGCTTCATAAACTAACAATGCAACCACAGAAGTGCTTCCTAATTATTTGGAGGATTCTTGCAGGTGGGATTAAATGCAGAAAGGTATATTCCTAAAGCACAACTTTGAGTACCCATAATTTTGGAGAGTAAGAGCTCTATCATTAGTAGATCTCTACAGATTAGTGTGGTATGCAGAAGCAGATCAATCTAAATTATAGGCCAGCAAAGGAGGAAGAGGACCCTCCAGGACTGATGGAGATTCAGGTTCTCCTGGCTATATCATTAACCTGTGCCAGGTGACAAGGGCTTGGTATTCAATACCAACTCTATAGTGAACACTTATTAGTTTGTCAGTAAACAGTATTATTCAATTCAAAGAGATACCAGGGACAGTATACTTTTAGACATTGTTAAGGAAATTTAAGGTAATGGTTCAAAATATAAACTGTAGCTAACTTCCTGGATTCTAGGCCAGGATCAATCTTTACTACTTGTATGACCTTGGCAAGTTAAACTCTTTGTGTTCAATTTTCTTATTTGTAAGATTAGAATAATAGTATCTATCTCATGGTGTGAAGACTGAATGAGATAATGCTATGTGTAAAGCCCTATAAACAGTGCTTTGTCTATGGTGAGCAAACAACAAATGACACGTTATTAACATGATCTGAATTACAAAGACTCAAATGACAGTTTTACTTCATTCTGGCATGCACTCATTGCTAAAATAAGGGTACTTTCCCCTAACTATGCTACTAATATGTTGTTTTTATTCCAAAGGTACATAAGTTTAATAACTCAGTTCATTTTAAAAGTATTTATTTAAGCAGAGTTAGGGTAGGAATTGCACCATCACTACCTTTTGTTTTTGAATCCTTTTAACTTCTGAACAGCTTTTAGATTCTCATAAGATTCCTATAAGCACTACAGGACAGATATACTCATATTATAACTAGGAAATTGGATAATATACAACCAGCGATTGCCCATAAGAGAGTTAAGACCAACACACTCTAACTTTAGTATCCATACAAATCAACCTAAACTCAAAAAGATATTGAGCCCTTATTATGTATACAACATTGTACTAGGTGCTTCGGAGGATTAAAATTATATAAAACATAATCCATTGCCAAAGGAATTACTTTCTAATTGGGGAGATATGATTTTATTTATCTTTTGCATTGTCTCAGCGATTTTGCCCAGATTTCAGAAATCTGTCAAGGCACAATCCATGAAAAAGAGAATTGATAAACTAGACTTCATTAAAATGAAAAATATCTGCTCTGTGAAAGGAATCATCAAGAGAGTGAGAAGAGAAGCCATAGATTAGGAGAAAACCTTCGCAAAAATTAAGCTGGTAAAGGACTGTTATTCACAATGCACAAAGAATTCTCAAAACTCAACAACAAGAAAACAACTTGATTAAAAAAAAAAACAAAACAGGTCAAAGCTCTCAACAGATACCTCATCAAAGAAGACAAACAGATGACAAAGCAGCATATGAAAAGATCCTCCACATCATATGTCTTCATAAAATGTAAATCAAAAAACAATGTTCAATGCAGGACTATTCACAGTAGCTAGGACATGGAAGCAACCGAGATGTCCATCAACATATGAATGGATAAAGAAGCTGTGGTCAGTCAGTTCAGTTCAGTTGCTCAGTCAAGTCCGACTCTTTGAGACCCCATGAACTGCAGCACTCTAGGCATCCTTGTCTATCACCAACTCCCGGAATTTACTCAAAGTCATGTCCATTGAATCGGTGATACCATCCAACCATCTCATCCTCTGTCGTCCCCTTCCTCTCCTGCCTTCAATCTTTTCCAGCATCGGTCTTTTCCAGCGAGTCAGTTCTTCACATCAGGTGGCCAAAGTATTGGAGTTTCAGCTTCAGCATCAGTCCTCCCAATTAATATTCAGGACTGATTTCCTTTAGGATGGGCTGGTTGACTCTCCTTGCTGTTCAAGGGACTCACAAGAGTCTTCTCCAACACCACAGTTCAAAAGCATTAATTCTTTGGCACTCAGCTTCCTTTGTAGTCTAACTTTCACATCTGTACTTGACTACTGGAAAAACCATAGCTTTGACTAGACGGACCTTTGTTGGCAAAGTAATGGTACATATATACGATGGAAGCTGTGGTACATATATACAGTGGAATAACAGTCATAAAAAGGAATGTATTTGATTCCATTCTAATGAGGTGGATGAACCTACAGCCTACAGAGTGAAATAAGTCAGAAAGAGAAAAACAGATATTGTATATTTATATGGTATCTAGAAATCTGGGACTAATGAACCTACTGCAGGGGAGCAATGCAGATGCAGACATAGAGAACAGACTTGTGGACACGGGGAGAGGGGAAGGAGAGAGTGAGACAAATGGGGAAAGCAGCATGGAAATATATACACTGCCATATGTAAAATAGACAGCGAGTGGGAACTTGCTGTATGACTCGGGGAGTTCAAACCAAGGCTCTGACAACCCAGAGGAGTGGGATGGGTCAGAAAGTGAGGTTTAAAGGGAGGGGACATATGTATACCTGTGGCTGATTCATATTGTTATATAGCAGAAATCAGCACAATATTGTAATTATTCTTCAAGAAAAATAAAGAAAACCAGTGTGGTACCACTACACATCTACTGAGCATCACTGACTCAGTGGACATGAGTTTGAGCAAACTCTGGGAGATGGTGAAGGACAGGGAAGCTTGGTGTGCTGCAGTTCATGGCATCACAAAGAGTTGGATGCAACTGAGCGACTGAACAACAACACATCTACAAGAATGGCCCAAATCCTAAACACTGACAATACCAAATGCCGTGGGCCAACAGGAGCTCTCCTTTATTGCTAGTGGCTATGAATAACTGTCGTGTCCGACTCTGTGCGATCCCATAGACGGCAGCCCACCAGGCTCCTCTGTCCCTGGGATTCTCCAGGCAAGAATACTGGAGTGGGTTGCCATTTCCTATTTTGAAACCAGGTTGTAAATTCTTACAAAATAAAACTTACACTTAGCATACCACCAGCAATTGCCATTCTTGGTATTTAACCAAATGAGTTGAAATCTTATGTCCACACAAAAGCCTGCACATGACTCTGTTTATAGTAGCTTTATTCATAATGGCTAAACTTGGAAAAGCCAAGATGTCCTTTAGTAAGTGAACAGATAAATAAACATTCAAACAACAAAATAGTACTCAGCACTAAAAGAAGTGAACTATCAAGCCATGAAAAGACATGGAAGAGTCTTAAAAGCAGATTACTAAGTAAAGGAAGCCAGTCTGAAAAGGCTACATATTATATGACTCCAAGTATATGACATTCTGAAAAGGGCAGAAACAGTTACCAGTGCCAGAGGTTAGTACAGAGGGATGGATGAATAGAGTACAGAGGATTTTTAGACCCATAGAAACTGCTCTGTGTGATTCAATAACAGTCAATAAGTGTCTTCAGACATTTGTGCAAAAGAGGAGAGTGAAAAAGCTGTCTTAAAACTCAACATTCAAAAAACGAAGATCATGGCATCTGGTCCCATCACTTCATGGCAAATAGATGGGGAAACAATGGAAATAGTGACAGACTTTCATTTTCTTGAGTTCCAAAATAAATGCAGATAGTGACTGTAGCCATGAAATTAAAAGATGCTTGCTCCTTGGAAGAGAAGCTATGACCAACCTACGTAGCATATTAAAAAGAAGAGACATTACTTTGCCAACAAGGGTCTGTCTAGTGAAAGCTATGGTTTTTCCAGTAGTGATGTATGGATGTGAGAGTTGGACTATAGAGAAGGCTGAGCACTGAAGAACTGATGCTTTTGAACTGTGATGTGGGGAAAGACTCTTGAAAGTCCCTTGGACTGCAAGGAGATCCAGCCAGTCAATCCTAAAGGAAATCGATCGGTCCTGAATATTCACTGGAAGGACTGATGCTGAAGCTGAAACTCCAATACTTTGGCCACTAGATATGAAGAACTGACTCATTTGAAAAGATCCTAATGCAGGGAAAGATCGAAGGCAGGAGGAGAAGTGGATGACTGAGAATAAGATGGCTGGATGGCATCACCGACTGCATGGGCATGAGTTTCAGCAATTTCTGAGAGTTGGTGATGGACAGGGAAGCCTGGCCTGCTGCAGTCCATGGGGTTGCAAAGAATTGGACATGACTGAATGACTGAACTGACTATAAAATGGATAATACCAAGAATGAATCCAAATGTAAGCTATAGACTTTGGATGATAATGACACATCAATATAGCTTCAACAAATAAAACAAATTGGAGTATGTGGAAATTTTGCTGTCTTCCTCTCAATTTTTCTGTGAACCTGTTTTAAAAATAAGATGTTTAAATAAATTAAAAAAATTTTGGACTGTGTAACCTAAGCCATCTTACCATTTTTGAGACTTCCACACAATAGATGGGAAGTGAAGGTGTTTTGTTTTATGTTTCTTTGGAATTATCTTCTAAATCCATTAAAATTTCAGATTAATATTTCTAAGTCAGTTGCTATGGTTTGAATTGTGTTCCCTCAAAATTAGTATTTTGAAGCCGTAACTCCCAGTATGACTCTATTTGGAGACAGGGATTGTGAAGTAGTGATAAAGGTTAAGTGAGGTCTTGATCCAATCTCTAATCCAACAGGGATGGTGCTCTTATAAGAAGAGAGACCAGAGCTCACACCCACATGCTGAGGACGGTCCATGTGAGGACACAGTGAGAAGGCAGCTATCTGCAACGCAGAGAGAGAGCTCTCCCCAGACCTTGACCCTCCTAGCACCTTGACCTTGCCCTTTCCACTCTCCAGAAATGTGAGAAAATACATTTTGATTGTTTCAGCCACCCAGTGTGTGGTGCATTGCTATGGCAGCCTGGAAGATTAACATGAAGTTCAGAAGAAAGTGTCAGTTGCTCAGTCATGTCCAGCTCTTTGCAACCCCAAGGACTGTAGCCCACCAGACTCCTCTGACCATGGAATTCTCCAGGAAAGAATACACCAGTGGGCACCCATTCCTTTCTCCAGGGAATATTCCTAACCAAGGGATCGAACCTGCGTCTCCTGCATTGCCGGCAGATTCTTTACCATTTGAGTCACCTTAATGGAATGACATAGACTATTTCTTGTTGTTAAATTCTCTTCCATGTATGTGAATTAGTGCAATGCAGTGTAAGATATACAGAGCTCATAATGACTGTAAATTCAATTCTCAGCTATATCTCCTCATTATAATATGGGCTTAAATTTCCTAAGCTAATTTTCTTATCTGACAGGTTAGAATAACAACAAATCTTTCTGAGGTTATTACAAGGATTAAATCCAATGATGCTTGTTCATTCCCTGGATCATTCATTGATTCATCATCTAACAAACACCCATTACTTAGGATGAGAAAACTTATACTATTAGGATGAGAAACTTATTAATCACAGAGAGATTAATTATTATTCTTTAACTTATTAATCATCCCACTGAGCTTAAATCTTTGGTTCTTCAATGAAATAATATTTTATATTATGGTAAAAATATCCTACATGGAGAATATATAATCATAAACACAGGCAATATAATACATGTATATACATATACATTTATACCCAACCACCTCTATAAAATCTTACCTCTTTGCTTTCTTCCAGGTCTGATTCACTACTGAAGTCCTCTGTGTTTAAATTTTCAAAGTCAGATTCTCCTACAGCAATTGGTACAGTCACAGTAAGACTGGGATTGTTTATGAAGGACATGTAATCACTTTCATCAATAATGTACTTTTCAACACTGCTGCCGGTTCCTATTCCACTTGTGGTTCCATTTACGTCTTTAAGATAGTCAAGGTCTTTCCCAATCTCTGTTGTATGATTAGACATACAATTGTCCTTCCTGTTGTTTAGATCATCAAGTGGTTTAATTTCATCTAAAATCTTTTGTTTTCTAACAAAGGACTGCTGAATAAATTCATAAAGTTTTCTCTTCACATAAGCTATTCCTTTGTGCATCCTATCCACAGCAATTTGGAGATTGTTCATTTCATTATCATCATCAGTGGCCGCAAGGTTGTCTGCACTAAATGAGCTCAGAAGCAAGGCCAAAAAGAGATTCAGGACCTTAAAAATAACACAAACATCATAATTTCACCCCAATGTGAAGAAGAGCAGTTTGAGATCACTTACTCCTTGTTGAGGAAACTATAAGTTCTAACAATGAGGTGAAAGAAACACCACAGCATAGTGACTAGAAGTTCAGAGATGTAAATTTGTGATCTGGCTTAACAGCTATGCCACAATTCATCCAAAGGGAAAGATATGATTTCCACTGGTCTCTAGTTCCTCTACTTATAAAATGAAGACACTGAATGAGCTGATTTAAGGTTTTACTAAACTTAAAATTATGTGATTATAAGAAATAAATTTATGTGGGCTCTATATCAGAGTTCCAAACTTAAAATTCCTTAGTTTTTAAAACTATGCATTTAATTGCATATGATAGTTTCTTTTTTGATAAAAAGATATTAAATTGGATATTAATTGAAAGAAAATCATTATGATCCAGAATGAGAATTATGGGCTTAACATAGGCATCAACATATATGTTCTTGATCTACTATTTTTCTCATACCCCACTGTTGACTAATTAGGACAACTATTTATAAACAATCACTAATATTTCCATGAGACTGGCATATTAATGTATGTATCCTTTGGAGTGTATGATATATTTTTATATGGTAACAGTAAGGTACCAAACCTAAAAGAGAGGACGGATTAGTTACTCCATGTGGGTTAGGAATCCTTAGCCAACCTCTGTTTTGATGTAAGGATTGACTAACCCAGGTTGGTTCACGCATCTGCCTTATGACAAAGAATGACTGAATACTATCTACAATGAATGGGCAAAGAAAAGTTGAAATAGCTAGGAACAATGGGAAGTACCACTTTTTACTCCTATACTGGCAAGTAAGTTTGGGTTTTCCTAAATTTATTTTTTTTTTTTCAGACTTTTCCCTTCCTTGGATCTGCATTTTTAAAATGTTCCCAACATATCCTTCTAAACCTACCTTTAATATTATACTCCATAGGAGCTCACATAGTAAGTGTGATGAAATGACTGGGAAAATGGTTGAGAATAAACATTGTAGGGTCACTGGATGTGTTGTCAAAGTAACATTATAAGTGTATCCAAGGTAAGAGACTTTTGAAATTAATAATCATAATTTTGTTTTAGACAAAATGGTCGTCATTTCATTGTGCTCTTAATCCATTTCTGAAACTCATATCTTAAATGGGTACATACCACCAGGTTTCCAATGACCATGACCATCATGAAGACAGTAAGGCACATGGCTTGACCGGCGACCTCCATGCAGTCCCACATGGTCTCTATCCACTCTCCACACAGCACCCGGAACACAATCAGGAAGGAGTGGAAGAAGTCATTCATGTGCCAGCGTGGGAGCTTACACTCATTGTTGATCTTGCAGACACAATCTTTGTAACTTTTACCAAAGAGCTGCATGCCAACCACGGCAAAAATGAAGACGATGATGGCCAACACCAAGGTCAGATTTCCCAGAGCCCCCACTGAATTGCCGATGATCTTTATTAGCATATTTAATGTTGGCCAAGATTTTGCCAACTTGAAAACTCGGAGCTGGAAGATAAAAAGTATATATGTTATTATGATCAATCTTTGAAAGCGTTACATGTGAGGTTTACCAAGAAATGATTAAAATTGAATCTCTAACAAACTTTGCTCTACAGATGTTATAATGGTGATGGATGTTAATTGAGCTTATTGTGGTGATCATTTTGCACTATATACAAATATTGCATCATATTTTGTAAACCTGAAATACAGTGTTATATTATATCAATAATAATAAGAAAGATGTTGAAGTATGTAACAAAAGACATTTTTTGAGAGAGTTAGTGGATGTCCTGGGCCACTACTGATTGCAAAACTTACAATCTTGATTGGGGAAATAGATAAGAGCCACCTTGCATTCTTACACTTTCCAGACTTTTAAATCCATCTACCTTTGGACCGTAACCAATTAGAAATGACCTGTGCCATTGCACTGTCATAGCACCACCCTCCTAAGCAAAAGATGTGAAGAGCAGGCTGTCTGGATGTCTTTGTGTCAGTGCTTGGCTTTACTCCAAGACGTATTTCTAATCTATTAGGAACAGAGAGTTGTGAGCAAATGTTTCACTTCACGAAACAAGAAGCAAAGGTCTTCCTGTAAGGAGCTTCTTATCTTAACAAAAAAGAAAAAGAAGAAGAACAACAAAAAAAACTCTCTTACAACATCTGTCCTATCCTTGACCATGGCCAGTCTCATGGCTAATTTTTGGACCCCTCCCTCCAACCCAGGAAGAATCTGATCCTTCCATGTTTTATGTAGATAATTTTCCCTGAGAACGAGTTTTTAATTATTACTTGGGGACATACTGTCCCTCATTTGTAAAGGTAGATGTAAGGCATACCTGGACTGACACTAATATTAATATTTGATTTCAATGATTTCTGCTCAAAGATACTCATTTGTCAATAGCAGGCAAACTAACAGCACAAAGAGCCCTGCTATAAGTAAAGTGTTTATTATTCATAATGCTCCTCTGTTGCACTGACATAGCTAGATGCACCTGCATTTAAGAACTTGGAATACTTCCCATGACTTCATAATTCTTTGCATATTTGCATGCACATATATGTGACTCAGTGGACTAAGTAAACAGTTCTGATTTCTCTCCTCTGATTTTGGGAAGGACAATATTTTCCAGAGATACAATTAGAAATGGTTTCTACATGCACATCCTTATCTAACTGTTATTCACCAATATAAAAGGGTGTTTATATTTTCAAAGTACTATTAAAATACATTTTCATTAAAATATTTTCTTAGATGCAAAAATATTAACTGCAATCATCTCTAGAAACAATAATTAGTTGGAATGGTAATTGAGTAACATATTCAACTTTATATGACCAGGATTTTTTCAATAAAGCTTTTTCCTAAATATGTGGGAATATTTTTTTCCACTTAGGGACTGTTTTTAATAATGCAAATGTTACACAAAAAACTTAAAATGTTAATGGTGTGTGGTAAAAATCTATGATGCAAGAACCCTGATTGGTGGAAAGGTTTTTGTCTTTGTACTGTTTTGTTTTTTACCAAACGGAATGAACGGAGAACTGATAATCCTTCCACGTTGGCCAGGCCAAGTTCTACCAGGCTAAGCGTTACAATAAAACCATCAAAGATATTCCAGCCTTCTTGGAAATAATAGTAAGGATCCATGGCAATAATTTTCAGAAACATTTCTGCTGTAAAGATCCCAGTGAAAACCTAAGATCAAAACAAAGTTACTCTAATTCCATCAGATAATGAGAAAGTAGCATGCCATAATATTTGCTCCAAGAACAAAATGTTTACACTAGTAATTATTCTATTACTTGCTTACATTGGCACAATAATTTATAGTTGTTAAAAAGCTCTCATATATGTTATTTAATTTTATCCTCAAACGAAACACTGTTAAACACATAATGTGAATATTATAACTCTTACTTTACCAATTAGGAAACATGCCTTCAGATGGGTTCAGTGGCTTGCCCAATATCAACTAGAAAGTTAGAAAAACTAGGATTTGAGAGCAAATCTTTTTAATCAGTGTTCTTTCCATTACATCAACTGCGTTTTCCTCCAGACTTCATTAGACACAGGTACTGACAAGATTTTCCCTATAAACAGTTTTATCTATAAGCTTATTCCCATTTCCCTCTACTCAGTTATTTTACATGCATAACTATATTATCATATGTGCATTATTATCATTTTTTATTATGCACATGAAAAAATTACTTCAACAGTAAATACTAGAACTTTAAAAATAGGAATACTATAATTCAGGATGCTTTACATATTTTTCTTTCTAACATCAAAAACTTTAAACCTCAAAACAAATATTATAAAAAATGAATACATTATTTTAGAGAACTTTATTTCAGCAAATGAAAGCTAATATTCCTAAATTGAGACAACAAACACTTTAACAATTTGTTTTGTTTTTTTTTAACCTTCACCAAAAATGGCCTTGTTAATCGTATAATGCACAAAATGTACTGGATTTTTTTTTTATTATTTTATGGCTTTGATCTAGCCTAGATGGATTAAATAATACAGGCCCTACCTAGATCTTGGAAGTAGAAAAGCTGGAGCCATTTGTGAGTTGTTAAATAAGTTGTGGCTTATAGTGAAGATGAATGACTAAGCAAGATAAAAAGACCTGTAATTTTATTTTAGCCTTCTATATGTAGGGAAACTATGATAACATCATTTCAAAAAGTGTGTCCTTAAACTATGAGCTGCTTCTGTGCCTTGTATTACTTATAAATATCAGTATTGACTTTTTCAAGTAGTAATGTAGGCCTGTTTTTATGTTGCTGTCTTTCTCAGTTTCGGCTTGGATCTTAAGGGCTGTTAAGGGCTATTTTTGGCAAAGAGTAGGGTATAGCCAGCTAGATATAATTCCCATCTTTTGAAAGCAAGGAAGTAGAAAGGGTGATGGTAAGACCGCTATAAGACATTAAATGTAAACAGTTTCTCAAACAGAAAATTTGAAGACTGAACACATTTACCTTCCAATATGCTTACCAAGTTTCCTACTGTAAGCACATTATTGAAATGGTCTGTCATGGGATAGTGCTCCATGGCCATGAAGAGGGTATTTAAGACAATGCAGATGGTGATGGCCAGGTCAACAAAAGGGTCCATCACAACCAGGTTGACAATATGTTTCACTTTTAACCAATATGGCGAACAGTCCCAGATTAAGAATATGTTGGAAAATTTATACCAACAGGGTGGGCATTTCTGCCTGGATTCTTCAAGTTCTAGATTAAAAAAAATAAAATAAAAACAACCATTAAAAGAGATTTTTAAACATATATATTCCCCTGAGATCCAATAGATTTCACTAACCAAACATTCTCATTTGCTATAGTCAATCTATTTTTGTACTTCATTATTAAAAAAAACATGATTTAAAAAATAGAATTTACTCTTTCAGTTCAGTTCAGTCGCTCGGTTGTGTCCAACTCTTTGCCGCCCCATAAATTGCAGCACGCCAGGCCTCCCTGTCCATCACCAACTCCTGGAGTTCACCCAAACCCACATCCATCGAGTCAGTGATGCCATCCAGCCATCTCATCCTCTGTTGTCCCCTTTTCCTCCTGCCCCCAGTCCCTCCCAGCATCAGAGTCTTTTCCAATGAGTCAACTCTTTGCATGAGGTGGCCAAAGTACTGGAGTTTCAGCTTTAGCATCATTCCTTCCAAAGAACACCCAGGGCTGATCTCCTTTAGAATGGACTGGTTGGATCTCCTTCGACGCTCAGCCTTCTTCACAGTCCAACTCTCACATCCATACATGACCACTTGAAAAACCATAGCCTTGACTAGACGGACCTTTGTTGGCAAAGTAATGTCTGCTTTTGAATATGCTATCTAGGTTGGTCATAACTTTCCTTCCAAGGAGTAAGCGTCTTTTAATTTCATGGCTGCAATCACTCTTTAGATTCCTCCCCAAAATTTCTTCAGACATAAACAGAACAGGGGTATCAAAGAATGATTTTCTTCTCTTATGTACTGATATTGTGGTTCCATATGTGGCTCTAAGTTACGTGGACTGTCTTTGTAATAGACATACTGTGTAATCCTATGTTAATGTCTGGCTATGCTGTCATCCTCAGGCTACAGGAGAGCCAAGAATCAGCTGTTTCTTTTTATTTTGTGAGAATAACCCATTCTTCCCCTCCAATCTTGAGAGTGTTTAGGATGGTATGAGAAGTCCTAAACTAAATGGAACAGAAGATACGGTCACTATGACTAATAGGATTAGAAACCCTTTACAGAAATACTTTATTGTGCATTTTTAAGGAGTTTCCACACACAGGATTCTGTCATTTTTGAGACTGCACCCAAGTACTGCATTTCAGAGTCTTCTATTGACTATGAGGGCTACTCCATTTCTTCTAAGGGATTCTTCCCCACCGTAGTACATATAATGGTCATCTGAATTAATTTCACCCATTCTGGTCCATTTTAGTTCACTGAGTCCTAAAATGTCGATGTTCATTCTTGCCATCTCCTGTTTGACCACTTCCAATTTACCCTGATCCTTGGACCTAACATTCCAGGTTCCTATGAAATATTGTTCTTTACAGCCTTAGACTTTATTTCATCACCAGACACATCCACAACTGGGTGTTGTTTCTGCTTTGGTTCAATCTCTTCATTTCTTCTGGAGCTATTTATTTGCTCTTCTCCAGTAGCATATTGGATGCCTACCAACCTGGGGAGTTCATCTATCAGTGTCACATCTTTTGCCTTTTCATATTGTTCATGGAGTTCTCAAGGCAAGAATGCTGAAGTGGTTTGCCATTCTCTTCTCCAGTGGACCACGTTTGTCCAAACGCTCCACCATGACCTGTCCACCTTGGGTGGCCCTACACTGCTTGGTTAGACAAGGCTGTGATCCATGTGATCAGTTTGGTTAATTTTCTGTGATTGTGGTTTTCGTTCTGTCTGCCCTCTGCTGGATGAAAATAAGAGGCTTGTGGAAGCTTCCTGATGGGAGGGACTGGCTGTGGGGAAACTGGGTCTTGCTCTGTTTTGCTTTTGTTCTGTGGGCAAAGCCATGCTCAGCAAATCTTTAATCCAATTTTCTGTTGATGGGTGGGACTGTGTTCCCTCCCTGTAGTTTGGTCTGATACAGAATGATCTCAGTAGCTTCCAAGGCAAATCATTCAATATCACAGTAATCCAGGTCTATGCCCCAACCACTGATGCCAAAGAAGCTGAAGTTGAATGGTTTTATGAAGACTTACAAGACCTTCTAGAACTAACAACAAAAAAAGATGCCCTTTTCATCATATGGGACTGGAGAGCAAAATTAGGAAGTCAAGAGATACCTGGAGTAACAGGCAAATTTGGCCTTGCAGTACAAAATGAAGTAGGACAAAGGCTAACAGAGTTTTTCCAAGAAAACACACTAGTCATAGCTGCTGCTGCTGCTAAGTCGCTTCAGTTGTGTCCAATTCTGTGCGACCCAATTAGGCTGCTCTGTCCCTGGGATTCGCCAGGCAAGAATATTGGAGTGGGTTGCCATTTCCTTCTCCAATGCATGAAAGTGAAAAGTGAAAGTGAAGTCACTCAGTTGTGCCCAACTCTTAGGGACCCCATGGACTGCAGCCCACCAAGCTCCTCCATCCATGGGATTTTCCAGGCAAGAGTACTAGAGTGGGTTGCCTTTGCCTTCTCTGACTAGTCATAGCAAACACCCTCTTTCAACAACACAAGAGATGACTCCACACATAGACATCACTAGATGGTCAACACCAAAATCAGATTGATTATAGTCTTTGCAGCTGAAGATAGAGAGCTCTATACTGTCAGCAAAAACAAGACCAGGAGCTGACTGTGGCTCAGATCATGCTTATTGCCAAATTCAGACTTAAATTGAAGAAAGTAGAGAAAACCACTAGGGCATTCAGGTATGACCTGAATAAAATCCCTTATGATTATACAGTGAAAGTGACAAATAGGTTCAAGGGATTAGATCTGATAGACAGAGGGCCTGAAGAACTATGGACAGAGGTTCATAATGCTATATAAAAGGCATTGGCCAAAACCATCCCCAAGAAAAAGAAATGCAAAAAGGCAAAATGGCGGTCTGAGGAGGCTTTACAAATAGCTGAGAAAATAAGAGAAAATAAAGGCAAAGGAGAAAAGGAAAGATATACCTATCAAATGCAGAGTTTCAAAGAATAGCAAGGAGAGGCAAGAAAGCCTTCATCACTGAACAATGCAAAGAAATAGAGGCAAACAAACAATGAGAAAGGCTAGAGATCTCGTCAAGAAAATTAGAGATACCAAGGGAATATTTCATGCAAAGATGGGCTCGATAAAGGACAGAAATGGTATGGACCTAACAGAAGCAGAAGGTATTAAGAAGAGTTGGCAAGAATACACAGAAGAACTATACAAAAAAGATCTTAATGACGCAGAAAACCATGATGGTGTGATCACTCACCTAGCGTCAGACATCTTGGAGTGTGAAGTCAAGTGGGCCTTAGGAAGCATGACTATTAATAAAACTAGTAGAGGTGATGGAATTCCAGCTGAGTTATTTCAAATCCGAAAATATGATGCTGTTAAAATGCTGCACTCAATATGCCAGCAAATTTGGAAAACTCAGTAGTAGCTACCAGACTGGAAAAGGTGTTTTCATTCCAATCCCAAAGAAGGGCAATGCCAAAGAATGTTCAAACTACCACACAATTGCACTCATTTCACACACTACCAAAATAATGCTGAAAATTCTCTGTCAAGAGAATTGAGAACTTGAACCAAGAATGTATAGATGTTCAAGCTGGATTTAGAAAAGGCAGAAGAATCAGAGATCAAATTGCGAATAATCACAGAAAAAGCAAGAGAATTCCAGAAAAACATCTACTTTCTTTTCATTGACTATGCTAAAGCCTTTGACAGTGTGGATCACAACAAGCTGTGGAAAATTCTTTAAGAGATGGGAATACCAGACCACCTTACCTGCCTCCTGAGAAATCTGTATGCAGGTCAAGAAGCAACAGTTACAACTGGACATGGAACAATGGACTGGTTCAAAATTGGGAAAGGAGTACGTCAAGGCTGTATAATGTCACCCTGCTTATTTAACTTATATGCAGAACACATTATGCAAAATTCTGGCCTGGAAGAAGTGCAAGCTGGAATCAAGATTGCTGGAAGAAATATCAATAACCTCAGATATGCAGATAAAACCACCTTAACAGCAGAAAGGAAAGTGGAATAAAGAATCTCTTAATGAAGGTTCTGAAAGAGAAGAGTGAAAAAGTTGGCTTAAAACTCAAAATTCAAAAAATGAAGCTCATGCTATCCAGTCTCATCACTTCATGGCAAACAGATGGGGAAACAATGGAAACAGTAAGAGACTATTTTCTTGGGCTCCAAAATCACTGCAGATGATGAGTGCAGCCATGAAAAAGATGCCTGTTCCTTGGAATAAAAGCTATAACTAGCCTAGACAGCAGAGACATTACTGCTCTATATATTTCCAGGTCTATTAAAAAGCAGAGACATTACTGTGCTGACAAAGGTCCATATAGTCAAATCTATGGTCTTTCCAGTAGTCATGTATGGATGTGAGAGTTGGACCATAATGAAGGCTTAGCATCAAAGAATTGATGCTTTTCAACTCTTCAACTGTGGTGTTGGAGAAGACTCTTGAGACTCCCTTGGACTTCAGGGAGATCAAACCAGTCAATTCTAAATAAAATCAATCCTGAATATTCATTGGAGAGACTGATGCTGAAGCTGAAACTCCCATACTTTGGCTACCTGATGCAAAGAACAGACAGATTAGAAAAGACCCTGATGCTGGGAAATATAGAAGGCAGGAGGAGAAGGGGACAGCAGAGCACAAGATGGTTGGATGGCATCACCAAGTCAATGGACATGAGTTTGACCAAGCTCCGCAAAATGGTGAAGGACAAGGAAGCCTGGTCTAGTGCAGTACATGGGGTGGCAAAGAGTCGGTCATGACTGAGAGACTCCCCAACAAAACATACAGGATACATTCTTTAGAGTTGCAAAAACCGTGAAGTTTAAGTAACTTTTTAAAAAGTTTCTAGAATACAGAAATATATAACAAATAACTCTTAAATAAAACCTATGAAGTTTTCTTTGGAATACACTACTTCCAACTTACTGGCATGTGTTTCAAATAAGACAATATAAATTCAGTGAAAACAACTGAAATGGAAACAGAATTTGTTACAAACCTTCTACTGTATTTGTTAAAATGCTGGCTATGCTCATTGCTCTTTGCCTTTGAGATGGATCTTCTAGAAAGTCCATGGAAACATGAAACGAACTTGACCTTCTCTTTCTCATTTCAGTTTCAGTGGTTGTTCCCTGTAAAGAAAATGTTAATGTATTCAGTGCTTCACTTGGGCAATATGATAAGCAAACAACCATTGTGACACAGTGAAATTCATGAAATACATGCGTCATGCACGTTCATATTTAATTGGTGATGGCAGATATTGCTGACTTATTGTAGCATTAACCTGGACTGTCCAAACTGTTAGCCATTTATTCATACACCAAAACTGAGGGTTTTCTTTTTACCCTCTGGTTTTATAGTTTTAGGTGACATAACGTAATTCTGACATCCTCGATAAACCCTGTGAGTGACATATTTAACAATTTGCTTATTTCAGAGCTAACAGCAAAAAGTAATAACTTGAAAAGTCACCTAAATGATCAGAGCATTTTGTTTTGAGAAGGTAGCCCTTTATTTTTAAAGGAATACAAATAATTAGAACACACGTAGCTGCCATCTCATTTTCTGGACACAAGACACAGATGGTCATTGACAACACAAGCTGTATGTTAAAAAAAAAAACAACAATACATGCTGCATGGACAACAGTTTCATCCAGGGTACCAAAGCAATAAGTCATCTAGTTCTGACTTGATCATGCCTCATTCATGCTGATATATTTCCAGGTCTAATAAGAGGCAGCACGTGTTTAGAAATTCCTTATCTGGGTACATATTCACAAATACATACCTTTGTACACAGAGAATTCTTTTAACTGTCTGTATTAATAATTTTGTGTGTCTCTTCATTTAGATTAGTTTTGAGAAGACCTATATCAGCATTATATTTTAGTAAGACAAGTATGAGTACTAGAAATTTGAAGATAATAATGAAGCTATCTACTTAGGCACAGTGTTCTTGAAATCTTCTACACTAAAGCAAGCTATACCCAAGAATCTGTTGGAAAGATTTATTATACACCCTTTACACTTAAATATAGGAATCGTTCATTTATTCTTATACCAAGTCTTTAGTGGATGGCCTGCTATCTAAAGGTAGTTCAGCATGGGTATATAGCAAATCCTCCAACTGGAGGCAGTCATTTATTACTGTGTATAATTTATCATTAACACATTAAATAAATAAATGCATTCGGGTGTTATGCAAGAGAGTGTTGAGGCCTTAAGTTTTAGTTGGTTAGTCTTTTAAAGGTATTCCAAGATGCAGGTGCATTCACAGCTTGACCAACCAGGAATCATTCTCAAGGGGTTCCATTCTGTAGAAACACTGGCTGGTACAGCATTCATGGGCCTGCCATGCCTGAACTATTTAAAACTTCCTTACATTGTCATCAGTAGCTGGCTTATCTATTATCACCTCTGGCAGAAGCTGTCCAACAGGCGATGTAGGAACCGAAGGTCCACCAACCAAGGAAACCACACCATTGCAATCCACAGTGCTGTGCATCTTCCCATTGGCTGGAAACACGGCCAGCATTCGGGACGACCTACTGGTCTGACTTAAGTTACTGTTGCGTCGCTCTCCATGCCGTCGGGGCACAAATAAGGAGTCTCTGCGGCTCTCGTTATCCTCGAAGGTGCTGTGCTCATCATCAGCAAAGTCATTCTCTGATCCCACATCCTTTGCTCGCCCTCTGAAGCTGAAAAGGCTTGTTCTGCTATTTCGCCTTGGAGAAAATAAGGAGCCACGGATGCTCAACAAAGACTATAAGTTTGAAACCGAAAAGAAATTAAACTTATATTAGTATGGTCATTTGGAATGTGCTTTTATTTTGTAAGATTAAGTTGAAAGGGATTTCAGCATTCTTAACAGAATGTGACTCATTCCTTGATTAACATTCTCATTTTATGTGCATTCAGATTAAATTAAATTAGTTTATAAGAGAAGGTTTCTAGCCCTTGAGATTAATAACTGGAGAGATAGACTGCAATTTAAAGGTATTGAAAAACAAAACCCTGAACTACATTTTTCAAGTTCAAAAGCAAACATCTTTAGAACCTAACTGTGGACACTGTAAACACTCAATAACAGCATGACCTTAACAAGGGCATATCTGTTTCCACTGCTCTTTCCCTTCAAGAAATTCCAACACTTTGCACAAATTGTTTAAGTCTATCCTCCTAATATCACTTGAATTATTATTCCCATTGCATCTAGTAGGCACAGTGTTGGAGCTTGAAGTTAAGACCTCTGAAATTCAGAGTGATGTGCTTTTTCATAAAGCATACCACAGTGAATATTTTCAGAAGCATGCATTATGGCTTATAAAGAAGTCTGGGTTGTAAAAAAAAAAAAAAAAAAAAAAAAAAACACAACATAAAATAATGAAAAAGAGAAAAGGACATTACTGATTAGTTATCCACATTTTTTCTTGTTAAAAAGGCTGTGGACCAGAAAGATATTAGTTAGAACAAGTGCCAGGAGACAAGTTCAGGTGAGAATTCAGGTCTCCTGACTTTTGATGCTGTGCTACCTTAATACACCAAGCTGTAGAGCTTTCTCTCGTGATTCAGATATAAAGAATCCTCCTTCAATGCAGGATACTTGGGTTTGATCCTTGGGTCAGGAAAAGCCCCAGGAGAAGGGAATGTCAACCCACTCCAGTATTGTTACCTGGAGAATTCCAAAGACAGAGGGGCCCGGTGGGCCACAGTTCATGGGGTTGCCAGGATATGACTGAGTGACTAACACACACATACACACCAAGCTGCAGGTTTATATATATGCAAACTAAAATTCTTTCAAACTGTACAGAAACGATAGGTTTAAATATATATAAATTTTAAAAAGCAGTCAATTCAGTTGTTAAAAATTCCTAAGTTGTAGTCACTTCTCCCAGTTACCAGCCTCCCCTTCCCTGTCCCCCTGCCAGCTTCATGTTCTAATTTCCATCCAGGCATCATTTAACTCTGCAGTGCCATACCTGGTGTGGGGAGGAGTACCTCTTTTCATATGTCAACCGATTCCCTTCTATGGAGAAGCGAAACCCTTTCCTCCTAATGCTGTCTTCAGATTCAGATTTCTGGAATTCATCATCATCTTTCTCTTCTCCACCAGATTGCTCTTTCTGTTTTCTTTTCTTTCTCCGATTTCTTCTTTCCTTTGCACTCTTGGAACTCAACTTGGAGGCTTCAGACGAGCTGTTTGAGAGCCTGTCTGCTGCACTAGGTTCTCTGGAATGCTCTGAGGCAGTTACAGCTGCCGCCTGCTATATTGAGGAGACATGGTTTCAGCATGGAAGTGGAGAAGAACTTACTTTTAAAAGTATAGCTCAAGTATTTGCAAAGTATTTGAAAAAAAATTCAGCTGACTCCAGTTAATCTTACACTGAAGAAACTGCAAATATGAGAGAATTTTTTTCCTGTCCATCTAATAAAGGCTTTTAGAAAAAAATTGATTTTCTCTGTGCTAACATTTTTTACAGACCACATACTCAAAAGGATCAATCAGACACCAACAAGAACATATATTCATATTTCTTTGGGGATTTGATTTACTCTAAAAAATGGTATTTGGTCCCATCACTTCATGGGAAATAGATGGGGAAACAGTGGAAACAGTGTCAGACTTTATTTTGGGGGGCTCCAAAATCACTGAAGATGGTGACTGCAGCCATGAAATTAAAAGACACTTACTCCTTGGAAGGAAAGTTATGATCAACCTAGATAGCATATTGAAAAGCAGAGACATTACTTTGCCAACAAAGATGTGTCTAGTCAAGGCTATGGTTTTTCCAGTGGTCATGTATGGATGTGAGAGTTGGACTGTGAAGAAACTGAGTGCCGAAGAATTGATGCTTTTGAACTGTGGTGTTGGAGAAGATTCTTGAGAGTCCCTTGGACTGCAAGGAGATCCAACCAGTCCTTTCTGAAGGAGATCAGCCCTGGGTGTTCTTTGGAAGGAATGATGCTAAAGCTGAAACTCCCGTACTTTGGCCACCTCATGTGAAGAGTTGACTCATTGGAAAAGACTCTGATGCTGGGAGGGACTGGGGGCAGGACAAGGGGATGACAGAGGATGAGATGGCTGGATGGCATCATTGACTCGATGGACATAAGTCTGGGTGAAGTCTGGGAGTTGGTGATGGCCAGGGAGGCCTGGCGTGCTGCGATTCATGGGGTTGCAGAGTCGGACATGACTGAGTGACTGAACTGAAAAATTGGTAATTAGCACTGTCTTTTTTTCACTGGGGGAAAAAAACAAAAAACAAAACTAGAGCATGGAAGAAAAGGTGATGAGTTACTTGGGGTCATATCCAAAGATGGGAGGCATGAGATAAAGAACTGAGGGCCTCTTTCTAGCTATTGAGACAGGATTGTCCAGTACACTCAAAATATTATCAATCAAATTTATAGAAGGTGAGATCCCATCTCATGTCTACAATACTCTATCCAAAAGACTAGAGACTGGAGGGTCAATAGTTTCTGCTAAGCAAGACAAGACATTCAGTTCTCCAAAGATCATCCCCCATTTCTTCAAGTCAGCACTGGTTTTTGCTGGCTACATGGTCATGGGATGAAAACAATGCTGTTTATCACAGCTTGTTGGAACTTTTTGATGATTTTCATTGTTCCAAGAGTGCCCTCAATATAGGCCTGCAAATAAATTAATATTCCCCAATCAACTTTCTTTTATAGTAAAGACAACGAGTTTTGATGCTAAACAGAAGTGAAGAAGGATGAAAGTGATAGGAAGGGCATTTTATCATACTATAAGATGAAGTAATTCTTAGGTTCCCTGATCTCCATAAAATTGGTGACCTTTATATGCCTACTGCTGTATCAGAGAGCATTACATTATTTGATCACTATTTAGAAAGACAAGCAACCACATAAAAGACAACGTATTTTTGGGTAAAGACTATCTTCTAAGAATCACATGAACATCTTTTTACACAATAACCAATACACTTTTTTCTAAAAGAAGATGATTTCTTAGGGTTTTCTTCTAATGCCAGTATACTCATTCAGTAAAAGTTTCTCACCTGAAAAGTCCTCAAAATCACATTTTTCCTTGAATTCTAAAATTTTTAAGATGATTAAAATAGCATGAATATTGCTATTTTATAATATTGTGGCCAATATTTTATAATAAATATATAAATAATATTTTATAATATTGTGGTCAATATTATAAACATCTTAGAATAGTTAAACTAAAGGATTTAAAGATGATCAAAATAATGTAGAAATATTGACTAACCCCCTATACTACGAGCTTCTCCTAAGTACAATCATCTGTTTCTCACTTTTTCTCCAGTGTTGTAACAACCAAAACAATAAAAAAAAGGTTCATACCATGAGACAGGACATACTTGATTTGGTGAATTTACCTGAGCTGCCTCCTGTTGCTTTTTAAGTTGTTCGAGCATCTGCTGAAATTCAGCCTCCTTCTGTTCCGCCTCTTCTAAGGTGGCCTGATTCTGTTCTTCATAGGCCATGGCCACCACAGCCAGGATCAAATTTATTAGATAGAAGGAGCCCAAGAAAATCACCAGCACAAAAAATATCATGTATGTTTTCCCAGCAGCACGTAGTGTCTGAAAACAAGAATACCAGAATTTTTTTTACAATATTTCACTAACTTGTGGCTTCAATTGTCAACTTACTTTGTGTAGGACTCCGATATAAGTAATTATGATGGTCACATCCCCTCCTACCTTGTTGACTATTTGTTTCTTTAACCTCATCCTCTTCCTTCTTCTCTAATTCATGCATTTAGCATTCTAATCTGTAGGAGGGAATTCCTGGATTTACCAGGAATAAAGCAGAGTCAAATAATATACCATGGGGATCTTCATTAAAGAGCTGAATCTTTGAGTAAAGTCAGGAAGAGAGCAAACTTTTCCTTCTACATCTGTTTATTCATCTTCATCACCTGCCACCTGAAGGATAATACCTGAGTGGGTACACGGAATTGAGAGGAAGCTGTGCTTTTCCATTTAGGAGCATCTGTGTATGGGAAGGGTGGGGAATATTTTTGAAGTCAAGGGGAAATGAGACAGAATTGTGTTCATAACACACTGCTATGCTTAATATGTGTTATAATCAATAAGATAAAGAAAGTTGTCTTCTGATTTCAAGTTCTGCTCTTTCCATTATATTATGGTGTGGTTTGGATTTCATAACTAAGTTGGTTTTCTTATATACTTCCAGTTAAACACAATATGTGTCGCCTTAGGTTCTCACCAACTGGTAAAGATTTTCCCAGAAGTCCTGAGTCATCAGTCGAAACAGTGACAAAAAAGCCCAACTGAAGGTATCAAAGCTTGTGTAGCCATAATTGGGATTTCTACCAGCTTTCACACACATGTATCCTTCTGGACATTGGCTGTAAATGTGGCAAAAGAAAGTATTATAAGAAGTTCTGCTGTGTCTTTATTCTGGTAGCACGCTATACTTTTAATATTTGAGCTAGAAAGATTTGCTATTTCAAGGGATGAAAGTATGATAAATAAGTAACACATTTCCCAACTTTTGACTTAGTATAATTTTACTAATCACCTGATGTCATCATTAAAATATTGCATAGCATGCCTAGTAATATTTTACAAAACTATTTTCTGTCCATAATCAGTGTGTTAACATGTGTTTAGTTCATTTTCTTAGCATGGATGCTCCAGAGTTGACTCATAGCTCAGAAATACTCATCTGAAGGAAATAGCATTAAAGCTAAAAAGTGTTCCTTCTTGTATTACAAAACATGAAAGCTTGCCTAACATTTAAATAATCCCTCACCTTATAAATAAAAAAATCTTAATTATCACAAATTACTATAAATAAAATTAGCTGGCTGTTATCTGTCAGTTTGTACAAAAAAAAGAGAAAATACGTGTATACACATACAAATCATTGGCTTACCCTGCATCTGAGCTATTTCCACATAGTAGTGCGTCTGAAAAACCCTCCAGAAAATAATGATACCCTGTTTAGGAAAAAAAAAAGTCACATGATGAACATTTGCATGACACTGCAAAATAAGATTAAGATCCAATTCTACTTTTTAAGTTTGTAATTTTAAATACATAATATAATTTATTCAAAGGCAGAACTATTACTCCCTCTAAATGTTAGCTATTATATCAAGGGGATTCGATACTTTTGTAAGAGTAGAAAACATTTGTTCTTTGTGAATGTAAAACAAGTGATAATCACAAGAACTAACATAACATTTTTAAAAGTATTGGTGTTTTTCTACCCTCCTCATGAAAAATAAAAATTTCATTCTCTAAAAATAGATAAGAATGATAGGGATTTCTTTGCTTTCTCAAGACTGCCACATACTTCAAAAGAAAAGGATTTTAGCTTTTCTGAACAGTATTCTATATTTTTTTAACACTTTATAAAGGGACAGGGAGGCCTGGCGTGCTGCGGTTCATGGGGTCGCAAAGAGTCGGACACGACTGAGCGACTGATCTGATCTGATCTGAAATGACTAATAAATTATAATTTATATTCTACCAATTTATAAAATATGTCATAGGCAACTTATAATAAAAGATGCATGAACCATGTCAATTACTAAAATAAGTGAAATTTTAAAATAATCTTAAACACTAAAGCTAAAATAATTACTATAGGTGAATATTTTATTAACTCTAAGTTTTCTGCCTCTGGGCAAATTCCTTAGATTCTTTCAATATCCTATTGAAATGTCAACTCTTCAGTGAACTGTTCCTTGATATCTTCTACTTTCTTCCAATGAAGATAGGCAAAATTAAGAACTCTCACTATGCTACCAGGAACACATATACCCATTATTATTACATTCACTGTCTTGTGTTGTAATTATTTGTTTACAAATACTACTCCTCATTGAAAAATGAATCATTGGTTATTTCCATATTATTTGGGAATACATAGTATTTGGGACAGCCTGGAAAATCCCATGGCTGGAGGAGCCTGGTGGGCTGCAGTCCATGGGGTCGCTAAGAGTCAGACACGACTGAGCGACTTCACTTTCACTTTTCACTTTCATGTATTGGAGAAGGAAATGGCAACCCACTCCAGTGTTCTTGCCTGGAGAATCCCAGGGACGGGGAAGCCTGGTGGGCTGCCGTCTATGGGGTCGCACAGAGACGGACACGACTGACGTGACAGCAGCAGCAGCAGCCTTTCAATAGGGCTTCCCTTGTGCCTCAGCTGGTAAATAATCCACCTGCAATGCGGGAGACCTGGGTTCAATCCCTGGATTGGGAAGATCCCCTAGAGAAGGGAAAGGCTGCTGCTAAGTCACTTCAGTCGTGTCCAACTCTGTGCGACCCCATAGACGGCAGCCCACCAGGCTCTCCCGTCCCTGGGACTCTCCAGGCAAGAACACTGGAGTGGGTTGCCATTTCCTTCTCCAATGCAGGAAAGTGAAAAGTAAAAGTGAAGTTGCTCAGTCGTGTCCGACTCCCAGCGACCCCATGGACTTCGGCCCACCAGGGTCCTCCATCCATGGGATTTTCCAGGCAAGAGTACTGGGGTGGGGTGCCATTGCCTTCCACTCCAGAAATCTGGCCTGGAGAATTTGATGGACTGTATAGTCCTTGGGGTTGGAAAGAGTTGAACACAAATAAGCAACTTTCACTTCACTTCATTTCAGTCTTTCAATAAACTTTACTGAATGAATAAGAGATGACAAAAAGTGAAACACATGTAATTAAAGAGTCATTTTGTAAAAAGAACAATTTAGGATTTTATAAGAAAAAATACTTTCTAGATGTTAAATTTTCTGAGAAATTTATTCTATGTAGTTTTGTAAGAAATACAAAGATACATAATAAAAATATTTTAATGCCCCACGTCATCTCTGAACATAAGAAAATGAAGGTATAATTTCTTAACTTGTAATTAAAATTAAACAAGGTGAAAGAAATATGACATTTTCTGGACAAATTTTTGATACTAGGTATTTATAAGGGAAGCTTTGTCCATTAAGCTCTGTGATCTAGAAGTTTAATCTGAAGAAAATATAACTCAATCATAATGTTTATCTTTGATTTTAATAAATTAGATGTTCTATGACTCTCAAAAACAAACCATTTTATCTATAGGTGCATTTAGTTTAAAATACTCTTTTTTTAACAAATGGAATATTATTAGAAAAAATAAGACAGATTTTTAGGGCTGAAAATAGCCTCAGATATTCTTGCTGCTGCTGCTGCTAAGTCGCTTCAGTTGTGTCTGATTCTGTGCAACCCCATAGACGGCAGCCCACTAGGCTCCCCCGTCCCTGGGATTCTCCAGGCAAGAACACTGGAGTGGGTTGCCATTTCCTTCTCCAATGCATGAAAGTGAAAAGAGAAAGTGAAGTCGCTCAGTTGTGTCTTGACTCTTAGCGACCCTATTGACTGCAGCCTACCAGGCTCCTCCGTTCATGGGATTTTCCAGGCAAGAGTACTGGAGTGGGGTGCCATTGCCTTCTCCGCAGATATTCTTAACTTCCTTTATTTTCAATGTAAGAAGATGGAGTTCAATAAATTCTCCTTAAAGTGAATAAATCATAAGTGACATCCTCATAACCAGTTTCTTGATTAAAAAGAAAAACAGATTTCAGGGAGTTGGTGACATCAGTGAACTGATAGGCATCATATGAAATGAATAAGAGACGTTTCATGTGTTCCTCTTACATGTATTTTTCTCATCATTTGTCTTAATGTAGCAATTTATAATTATTTGCAGATTATTTGTTGGAATGTCAATAATATCATAGAAGAGTTAATCTGTATCAACCGAGGTATATTCCAGATCTACAACTATAAGAGACCCATTAGCTTTTTTATTATGCTATCTTTACTTTCAGTTCAGTTTAGTTGCTCAGCCGTGTCCAACTCTTTGTGACCCCATGCTGCAGCACTCCAGGCCTCACTGTCCAACGCCAACTCCGTGAATTTACTCAAACTCATGTCCACTGAGTCAGTGATGCTAGCCAATGATCTCATCCTCTGTCGTCCCCTTCTCCTTCTGCTTTCAATCTTGCCCAGCATCAAGGTCTTTTCCAACGAGTTATTTCTTCACATCAGGAGGCCAAAGTATTGGAGTTTCAGCTTCAGCATCAGTCCTTGAATGAATATTCAGGACTGATTTCCTTTAGGATGGACTGGTTGGATCTCTTTGCAGTCCAAGGGACTCTCAAGAGTCTTCTCCAACACCACAGTTCAAAAGTATCAATTTTTAGGTGCCCAACTTTCCTTATAGTCCAACTCTCACATCCATACATGACCACTGGAAAAACCAGTAGCTTTGACTAAAAAAAAATCTAGCTTTGTCTAGACAGACCTTTGTTGGCAAAGTAATGTGTTGGTCATAGCTTTTCTTCCAAGGAGCAAGTATCTTTTAATTTCATGGCTGCAGTCACCATCTGCAGTGATTTTGGAGCCCAGAAAAATAAAGTCTGCCACTGTTTCCACTGTTTGCCCATCCATTTGCCATGAACTGATGGGAGCAGATGCCATGATCTTAGTTTTCTTAATGTTGAGTTTTAAACCAACTTTTTCATTCTCCTCTTTCACCTTCATCAAGAGGCTCTTTAGTTCTTCTTCACTTTCTTTCATAAGGGTGATGTCATCTGTATATCTGAAGTTATTGATATTCCAATGTTGATTCCAGCTTGTGCTTCATCCAGTCCAGCATTTCTCATAATATACTCTGCATATAAGTTAAATAAGCAGGGTAATGATATACAGCCTTGACGTACTCCTTTGCCAATTGGGAACCAGTCTGTTGTTCCATGTCTAGTTCTAACTGTTGCTTCCTGACCTGCATACAGATTTCTCAGGAGACAGGTCAGGTGGTCTGGTATTCCCATTTCTTTCAGAATTTTCCACAGTTTGTTGTGATCCACACAGTCAAAGGCTTTGGCATAGTCAATAAAACAGAAGTAGGTGTTTTTTTCTGGAACTCTCTTCCTTTTTCAATGATCCAGCAGATGTTGGCAATTTGATCTCAGGTTCCTCTGCCTTTTCTAAATCCAGCTTGAACATCTGGAAGTTCACGGTTCACGTACTATTGAAGCCTGGCTTGGAGAATTTTCAGCATTAATTTGCTAGCATGTGAGATGAGTGCAATTATGTGGTAGTGTGAGCATTCTTTGGCATTGCTTTTCTTTGAGAATGGAATGAAAAGTGACCTTTTCCAGTCCTGTGGCCACTGCTGAGTTTTCCAAATTTGCTGGCATATTGAGTGCAGCATTTTAACAGCATCATCTTTAAGGATTTGAAATAGCTCTACTGGAATTTTACCACCTCCACTAGCTTTGTTCTTAGTGGTTCTTCCTAAGGCCCACTTGACTTAGGACTCCAGGATGTCTGGCTCTAGGTGAGTGATCATACCATCCTGATTATCTGGGTCATCAAGATCTTTTTTGTATAGGTCTTCTGTGCATTCTTGCCACCTCTTCTTAATACCTTCTGCTTCTGTTAGGTCCATACTATTTCTGTCTTTTATTGAGCCCATCTTTGCATGAAATGTTCCCTTGGTGTCTCTAATTTTCTCGAAGCGATCTCTAGTCTTTCCCATTCTATTGTTTTCCTCTATTTCTTTGTTGTGATCGCTGAGGAAGGCTTTCTTATCTCTCTTTGCTCTTCTTTGAAACTCTGTATTCAAATGGGTATATCTTTGCTTTTCTCCTTTGCCTTTTGCTTCTCTTCTTTTCATAGCTATTTTTAAGGCCTCCTCAGACAATCATTTTGCCTTTTTGCATTTCTTTCTCTTGGGGATGGTCTTGATCACTGTCTCCTGTACCTGTACGATGTCATGAACCTCCATCCTATCAGACACTCTATCAGATCTAATCCCTTGAATCTATTTCTCACTTCCATTGTATAATCATAAGTGATTTGATTTAGGTCATACTGGAATGGTCTAGTGGTTTTCCCTACTTTTTTCAATTTAAGTCTGAATTTGGCAATAAGGAGTTCATGATCTGAGCTACAGTCACCTCCTGATCTTATTTTTGCTGATTGTCTAGAGCCCTCCAACTTTGGCTGCAAAGAATATAATCAATCTGATTTTGGTATTGACCATCTGGTGATGACCATATGTAGAGTCTTCTCTTGTGTTGTCGGAAGAGGGTGTTTGCTAAGATGAGTGCATTCTCTTGGCAAAACTCTATTAGCCTTTGCCCTGCTTTATTCTGTACTCCAAGGCCAAATTTGCCTGTTACTCCAGGTGTTTCTTGACTTCCTACTTTTGCATTCTAGTCCCCTATAATGAAAAAGACATCTTTTTTTGTTGTTGTTAGTTCTAGAAGGTCTTGTAGGTCTTCATAGAACCATTCAACTTCAGCTTCTTCAGCATTACACTCAGGGCATAGACTTGATTACCATGATATTGAATGGTTTGCCTGAAACAGAGATCATTCTGTCATTTTTGAGACTGCATACAAGTACTGCATTTTGGACTCTTTTGTTGACAATGATGGCTCCTCCATTCTTCTAAGGGATTCTTTCCCACAGTAGTAGATATAATTAAGATATCATTACTTTAATAATTATGAAATCACTAGTAAGTTAACCTTTAAGACTAATTCTACTTGTTTCACATAATCATTACTAAGGCTTGCTTTCTTCTTTGATTTTTTCCCCTATTACTCATCTCCTTATAATAATAAAGATACAGCTATATTTATACACCTGTAGAGTCTAAGTTTTATATATTTAATATTTTTCTTTAAAAGGATGTTCTCTTTTCCCATGAATCATGGTCTTTTTCTCTGCTTTTGAAATATTGCTACTGGCAGATATTACAATTATACAACAAAAAAGTTTTGCTTATTTTTATTGTCACTTTCCAAAGGGAAGGGATACTGGGCCACTTATTTTTTTCATCCTTCTATACTAGAATATTTAAACATTTGCGTATTTTGTCTAAACTCTTGAAATAAAGATAAACTGATTCCAATGTCTTTACAGATTTTTGACATCTTAAACTTTTCTCTCCTAAAGGTTTACTGATTCTCATTTCCTTCTTTTTGATGGAATACTACTTAAAATTCCCATTCTACAATTGTAAAAACAGTATTTATCTTTAGGTCTTCACTTGATTTCTATAAAATAACAATGAAAGTTACCTATTAAACTATAAGTACCCTGGAGCCATGTGCCATCACCATTATTTTCCTGGAATCCTGTGCAGTTTCTGGTATATAAAATGCATTCTAAAATTGGTATTTGATAAGTTATATTTGCATAATACTTTTGAGTTAACAAAGGGCCTTCAAACATTTTATTTGATTGCCTCAAATGAGACAATGTATAGCTTCATACCTTGATGAGAAGAATGTACAGAAACCCAATATCCTATGAAAATTTCTTTCTTGCTGAATTTTTCAGTCTCTCATCTGATGATGTGACAGAAAGTGGCATGTAAGAGTTATAATTAGACTATTTATCACTAAAATAATTAAATTTATGTGCAAACCATTATAAGGTGATAAAGATATCACAGCCTGTTATGCAATCATTTAAAAATTTTTCCATGCCTATATGGAAAGAAGATCAGCAATGAAAAAAATAAACCTACATAATAGCAATTCTTACTTGAATCTTGAATATATGACTTCCAGTCAAACTCATTTTGCGTTTCGTTTATAAGTGTGCCATTGTAATTCTTAGTTATGTTCTTCTCTACAGTGTGCTCCTCCAGGGAAGCGTTGGTGGGAGGCCACTGCACACATTTATTCCGCAGGTTGCCCATAAAGAGCTGCAGCCCAATCAGGGCAAACACACTCAGACAGAACACAGTCAGGATCATGACATCTGAGAGCTTTTTCACAGACTGGATCAGGGCCCCCACGATGGTTTTCAGACCTGAAAGAAGGAAGGTTATTACTATGAAGACTTAGAATGTCTGAAGTAAGAAAAGCTTCACACAATTTTCTTGAAAGCATAGATTCCATAAATAAGTTTGAAAATGACTGCAATCAATGGTAAAGGGAAAGCAACACTTCATGGAAGGTTGAAGTGCTAATTAAAATAAACTCTGGAAACGTAATGATCTGAACAATGAAATGAAAATCCATATCCCATTACATTTGGATAAAATAGCTGGAAGTTCATGGTCTTCACAAGACCCATATGAAGAAAAATATCTTGTATTTCTCTAGTTTGCTAATGAAACTTGCCCCATACTTTCATTAGGGTCTGTTGTCAGTTTTATGACAAATTATCAGAATAAAAATATTTTCAAATTCCTATTTATAAGTAGGAAAGATTTTGCTCTAAAACTGGAGGCGGTTTGGAGGATAATTGCACTTTAAGATAATAAAGGCTTGGGGAGTTTTCTGGCAGTTCAGTGGTTAGGATTTGCTACTTTTCCTACCATGGTCCAAGTTCAAAGCCTCATCGGGTAACTAAGATCCCCCAAGCCACACAGCATGGCTCAAAACATAATAAATCCTCCGGCAGACCCATGCTACTCTTTAGTATCTTATTTCCTTGTCTTTTTAAACAATATTAAGATTCACATTGTACAGACATTGTCATCAATGCCTAAAATGAACAAGAAATTACAGACCAGTACATTTGATAGGGCAAAAATCTTTAGTACAACTGACATGGAGGAAAAAACCAGGACTTACTTAAGTGCGAACCACGTAGACCATATAATACAGTGTCTCATGCAAGAAAGTACTGAACTCCAAGACTGATGAAAAATATGAAAACATAAATATTTATGTTCAAATACTAAGAATTATTTTCTGAGTAACACTCATTTTTTTATTATTAGGATTTAAATGATTATGATCCCCAATTTTCTGTAATGCTGAGTATTAAGAAAAGAGAACATTGAAAAATCATGACAGCTGAGCCTCAGTGTTTAACCCTCACCTGGAATGACTGAAATTGTTTTCAGCGCTCGGAGAACTCTGAATGTTCTCAATGCGGAGACATTGCCCAGGTCCACAAACTCTGTCACGTATCTGTAATAGGGAGTTCACACACAAAGACAATAACAGGATACAAAGAAAGAGCCATAGGTACAAGAAGCCTTATGCTTTGCACTGACCACTTCTTACCTGGAATTACAGAAATAGTTTTCAAAGCTCTCAAGACTCTGAAAGTGTGAACAGCTGAAAAATTGCCTAGGCTTACAAATTCTGTTACATACCTGTAGAATTAAATTAGAGTTATTCAAGAATTAAGCAGCATTTATATTATTTGCTTGGGTCTTTTACAAAGCCCATCTTCGTGATTTTGAATGATAATTTTGTGAGTAACAATTTAAAAGTTAGGGTCCATCACTATGGTTTTCTTTACTTACATCATTTAAGGCCATGAAGTGGATGTAAATTTCTTAAGTACACAATCCTTTCGTCATTGCGGAAAGCAGTACAATCAATATGGGTAATTTAGGAGAATTAAGTAAAAAGACAATAATTCGTGGCTATAGATTTAGGCAGAAAGAGAAGAAGAACTAAAGAGCCTCGTGATTAAAGTCAAAGAGGAGAGCGAGAAAGTTGATTTAAAACTCAACATTCAAAAAACAAAGATCATGACATCCGGTCCCATCCGGTCCCATCGCTTCATGGCAGATAGATGGGGAAACTATGGAAACAGTGAGAGATTTTATTTTTGGGGGCTCAAAAATCACTGCAAATGGTGACTGTAGCCATGAAATTAAAAGATGCTTGCTCCTTGGAAGAAAAGATATGACCAACCTAGATAGCATATTAAAAAGCAGAGACATTATTTTGCCAACAAAGGTCCGTCTAGTCAAAGCTATGGTTTTTCCAGTAGTCTCGTATGGATGTGAGAGTTGGACCATAAAGAAAGCTGAGCGTCAAACAATTGATGCTTTTGAACTGTGGTATTGAAGAAGAGTCTTGAGAATCCCTTGGACTGCAAGGAGATCAAATCAGTCAATCCTAAAGGAAATCAGTCCTGAATATTTATTGGAAGGACTGATGCTGAAACTGAAAACTCCAATATTTTGGCTACTTGAACTGACTCACTGGAAAAGACCCTGATGCTGGGAAAGACTGAAGGCAGGAGCAGAAGGGGATGACAGAGGATGAGATGGTTGAATGGCATCACCAACTCAATGGATGCTGAGTTTGAGCAAGTTCCAGGAGTTGGTGATAGACAGGGAGGCCTGGCATGCTGCAGTCCATGGGGTCACAAAGGGTCGGACATGACTAACTGATTGAACTGAATTAATAGTCTTAGGCTTTCAGTTTTTAAAAAATACATGAAATCATCCAAGAAAAATTCAGGCAGACTGACTTATTGCCTATCTGTATGTGATCAGGATTTCTTGGCGTAACTCTTAAGTGAAAGCTAGGCAAATTAAGAACAATATTTTATGGGTGCCCAATGATCGCTCTTGCCATTCCTGTTATTTTAGCCTCAAGAAACAATAGCCCCTCAAAAATGCTTTCTTTTGAGCCATGGCCAGAGGGGATGGTGAAGAATCAGCTCATCTTGAATAGATATGGAATTTAGACGAGACAGGCAGCATTTGGAGCCTTGAGAATATCAGCTCCACTTCTCCTCTGCCCATTTTCCCACATCCTTATGCCTGTAAGAGGCCAAGTAAACCAGCTGCTGAAGAATGAGGGTGAACCACATTGGTCCATCTCCCTCCACATTTTAATTTCATCTAGTGCACAGCGGCCTTCTATTATTTTTCTGGGTTTCTTCTTTCTCAGGGAAGTTTATCACTAGACCAAAAAATAAAAATGCAGACTGCAGAAGATGTGTTGTGTGCATTACTGAATTTATCTGGTTGGGAAATAAGGATAAGAAGGTTGATATAAAGAAAATGATGAGGAAAATTAGAAGGGGAAAGAAGGAGAGGAAGAAAGGAAAGAATCAAGTGAGAAATAGGAAGAGTCAGAGAGTATGCTTGTTTGTAAGCTTTAATTGTGCATTTGTTGATGACATAACCATTTAAAAGCAAATATATATTAAGAACCTTATGTTTTTCTATTAGTTTGTTATGTCAAAATGTTTTGATGTTTATTTTCTATTATTCTACCTAAGAAAGTGGGGAGAGTGCATGATGTGGGCAAGCTCAATGGACATTTGCAGGGCCAGCAGAGGTTTTTTTGGTTGTAATTTTTAAAAACATTTTCACAGATGTATTATAAATACACTTTTGCTTCCATATTAGTGTGTGTGTGTGTGAATGTGTGTGTGTACTGTTGAAACAGCAGCATGTATAGAATTTGCTGACAGATGTTTGTTATATGTGGACATTATAATTTAAATTACTGCAAAGCCTTTATGCCAAAGGGAAATGCCTCTTTGACCTCCGTTGCACTAAATTAAAATCCAGAGCTTAAATGTATAAACCACACAGAAATATTCTACAGTTAAAGCAAGCTTATCCTTTAAAAGCATGAACACTTGTAGAAGCCAAAATATATCCTTTTTTGAAGCTTCCAAGAAAAACACTTACGCAAATGTAATGACAGTGAAGTCGAGCCAGTTCCATGGGTCTCGAAGGAAAGTAAAATCTTCTAAACAGAAGCCCCTTGCAATAATTTTTATAAGTGATTCAAAAGTATATATTCCTGTGAAGGTGTATCTGGAGACAAGTATCCAAAAAGAATGAGTAAACTAGTCACTTTCTTTCATGGCATATCAATTTCTTAACACTTTTTCATTATGTTAATAACAAACATTTAAAAAGGAATCCATGCAGGTTAAAATTATTTTCATGGAAATAAAACATAGTCTGAAAATTAAATTCAGCTCCTTAACACACACAGAGTTGTTTTTAAATTGCCCTAAGAGCAGAGTGAGAAATACATACTGTATAAAGTGTATCTGAAAAGTCTTAGTATTGACACAAATGAATAGAGCCTCCTGAGAATTATCCAGTACATTCACATGATGGAGTAGCTGATCAATAATATTGTGGAGGCATAAAATTATTTTCCTTAGAAAGTAAAATGCTTAATTTCAATCATGTTTTATGAATGAGGGAACATTGACAAATTAGTAAGTCTTAAGTTTTTCTCTTTTTTCAAGATAAGCTAAGTTAACTTACTTGGGAAAAGAATTTTGTTCATGCCAAATGGATAATTCTAGGGTCATCAGAGGTGAAAATCTAATTTAGAATAAAATATTGAGACAGATTGGAAATTTAGATGTTTCCAAAATTTAAATCACTTACTCAGTTTAAATGAGAAGAAATTTATAGATTTCCAACTAGAAACTTAGATGTTTTAATCTTCATCTCAGAAGTTGGATAATGAAATCACAGAAACAAGGGTGACTTGAGACCTGTGGGCCTCAAACATTAGTGTTAATACTTAAGCAATCCTTTGTGTATATATATATATATTTTTTTAATTTCCTTCAGAATCTCTGGGCTTCCCTAGTGGAAGCTGGGAAACAATCCACCTGCAATGTGAAAGACCTGGATTCGATCCCTGGGTTGGGAAGGTCCCCTGGAGAAGGGAAAGCCTACCCACTCCAGTATTCTGGCCTGGAGAATTTGATGGCCTGCATAGTCCACAGGGTTGCAAAGAGTCGGACACGATTGAGCGACTTTCACTTCTTCAGAAACTCTATCTTTTAATTGGTTCCAACCTGGAAGTGTCCAGGAAGGGAAAAGACCCTTAGAATGCCCCCATGGTTGTTGTTTTAAGGGTCAGAAGCCACAGAGCAATAGTGGTTACCATGCCAGCCATGAGAACAGCCCCAGCAGCACTTACCACATATCTGGCCTCGCTGTCCTCAAAGTATCCCAGAAGAGTCCATTAGAACAGTTAGCAATGCATTTGGTTTCTGAAAATGCTACTCTTTCATTTCAGTATGCGTGTGTGTGTGTATGTGTGTGTGTGTGTGTGTGTGAGTTGCTCAGTTGTTTCCAACTCTTTGTGACCCCATAGACTATAACCTGCCAGGTTCCTCTGTCCATGGAATTCTCCAGGCAAGAATACAGGAGGGTGTTGCCTTTTCCTTCAGGGGATCTTTCCGACCCAGGGATTAAAACCTGGTCTCCTGCATTGCAGGCAGATTCTTTACTGTCTGAGTGACTAGGGAGGCTCAGTTAGCAGAGCCCCCAGTTTATTAAATATTCAAGTTTGAAAGTCCCAAATTTTGGGATTTTTTTTTCCCAGCAGATATTTTGGTTGACCACATTTGAAACCAATATGGGCCTGGCACAGAGTGGATGTGCCTGATGGAAGTGTAAACTTGGTGAGGCTTGATAGTATGTTTTTAGGGCATGTGGAAGACTCACTGAATTAATCTGAAAGTTAACTGGAACCAAGGTCTACCACATTGGTTCCTTTCTGTGATAACGTTCACCATATTTGCTCTGGCCACTGTATATCCTAAAGGAAGAGTGATGAATGTGCAAGAATGATGGACTTCGGGTCACCACCAAGTACACATGGAGAGATATTAAATCCTAAATACACATATAGAGACATAGATATACATCTCTATGTCTATGCAACAATACACACACACACACACATACATATACATACTCACATAGGTGAGTTGAACTTACTCTACATTCTTTGTCCAGTCGGGAGGGTTACTCATTGTCATAAACACACAGTTTGTCAAAATAGTGCACATAATTAGCATGCTGAATAATGTAGGTTATTGTTAAGGAACACATAGAAGAAAACTCAAACCCATGTATTATATAAAACTAACATTGAAAAGCTCAACCTGCAGTTTGGCGAGGAATCAGTGACAAACATACTGTGGGCAAATCATCTAATCTCTTTAAATTTCATTTTTCTCATCCTTAAATTTAGGTAATAACACTACTCTCACAGAGTAGTTGTATAGATTGAATAAGATAATGTACGAGAAAGCTTTATAAAAGTATAAAGTGTGGCTTTTGCTACTATTATTAAATCAATCTCTTTATTCCCAGAAGACCTTATTGGGAAAACTGTGGGCATTCTGGAGTTGCATAGCTTTTGAGCAGAGAGCACTGATGTGAACTAATTTAGTTGATTAAAATAGTGAATTGCTGAAGAAGGCACATCCTTGCAGAGTTGTAATTTCTTAACACATATGATACAATATTGGTAAATATATTATAGCACGGTGTTAAATGTCAGGTCACTTTATTTCAAATGTTTGTAAACATATAGCAGCGTTGGATAAGATTGAAAGTGAATATTTCAAAGTCATGACTTAGCATGATAAAATTCAGCATAAAGGTGATCTTAGCAACAGGAAAATGACTCAGGTAAGTCACTCAATCTCTCTGTGCCACTGAACTTTCTAGTGTATCCACTGAATTTTACACAATGGAGCTAATCAGATGTGGAACTCATCAGTTTGAGGAACAGATTAAATGGGGTAATATGTGTGAGTTATTAGAATAGACTAGGACCTAACAGAATTATGGAGCGGAAAGGGACCTTGAAAAACAGCTGTTTAATTCCTATATTTTATAAATCATAGAAATAAAGCTAAAACTTTAGAGAAATTAGATAACTTGGCCAAGGAGTAAAACACAGATTTCTTGCATTCATATCTAACATTCAACAACAGTCTACAGCCAAAGCAAAAATTTTCCATAAGTGAAAAAGAAAGTTTTCATCAAATGACCACACGATGGCACTAGGAACACAAACTAGGGTAAAGAAACCTCCATAAATGTAAAAGCTCGGAACATGTAAAAGTTATGTTTCAAATCTTTGAAATTCACTAATACCATACTTATACCATAAGGACTCTCTTGTTATCAGTTTAAAAATAGAGTGGAATGTTAAGTTTTTTTTTTCTACTTAGAAGTAGATGATCGTTATACAAGTAATGGTATAGAAGATAAAGCAGATGATAATTATAGATGATAAGTAGATGATAATTATACTAGTAATTCTATATTTATTATTGCCAAAGCCGTCAAATGAGACATAATCAGAAGTGAAGGCTTTTGGCCAATGAGTAGGAACAGATAAATTTAGTTGCAGAGTCCTTTTTTTTTTTTTTTTAACAGCAGTGAGAATCACAAAGCTAAATCCCTGAAGACCTTTTGGAAATACAATCCCTGCATCTTTCATTAACTTCCAGAGTCTTTACTAAGCAATCAGTTTTGCACGGCAGAGTCATAATTCAACGACTTCCATTTGAAATTCAGCCAGTGATCCAGCACTTCCTTCACAAATTTCATTAGGAAAGTTCAAAAACTAGCTACATATTGGCCAGAGCCCCCTGATCGTCTTAAAGGTTAACTCTAAGGTACACTAAAATGCTTTATTTTATAGATATGGTTATACTTGGCTCTGGATATAGGTTTGGTTTTCTTGCTATTATATCAGGATTCCATGCAAATTCCAGAAAGTCACAAACTTTATACAATATTGTAAAAATAAGTCTGTTTTACATTAGATTTGTAGGATGAGTAATTTTAGAAAGAGATATATAATGTTAGACTTTGATATACAATAGACTGAAATATATATATAGTGTGTACATATAATAGTAAAGACTGTAAATTTCAGTAATATTAATGTAATAAATTTTAAGAAAAGGCTTATATGACAAAATAAAATACAAAATGAAGATGATATAAACCACAGAATATGACATTTCCCAACTTAATCTTACATTTAGCTATAAAGAACTTATAGATTATGTACAAATAGCTAATATCGATCACTTGAAAAGGATATGAATGTACCAAAATCTTAATAGCTATTTTCCTAAGAGGATTGAAGGGAGTTAAAATGTACAGGGCAGAGGTGGCACTGAACCGGAAGATGGCCTTCCCTTTATTCAATACTATAAAAGTCTGTAAGATAGGAACACAACACAGAAGTATAAAAGTATCAACCATTTAAACACATGAATTATACCAATGTTGCAACTTTTTGATGTGTACCATAAGGACAAACTGTTCCAGGCTCTCTTAACTAGAAACAATATCCAATGATATCACTTACCTTTGACCTGATACTGCAGTTTTATTGTCTATAAGATAGTTAGCCAACATAATTTATTTACTTTCTTAGTATTTTAAATATCTAAATTATATGAAAGTCTCAAAAGGGTTCACATTTCATTCTACAGATCCTTAAGACACTGCAGTTCTTTTACAGTGATTTCAGCTTTCTCATTTTGATTACCTTGAAAATTAATGCTGTAGAATGCAAAATCATTCAATAAAACTAATACTTTTTGAAATATTCTTTTACCATTTCTGCTTATGAAAAAATCACTCTGTTTATAATAGGAAATAAAAACAGCCACCATTAAACCCACTCTTGGGTTAGATGGATGTAAACCAATGATTGATTTCTGGAGGCCAAGTTCCCTGGAGAGTATCTGTTGACTAGGAGTACTATATTCTGTATTTGGATTTCTGAGTTAGCTGACACATTGAATTCCAGTCCCAGCGGATTGCCTATTTCATGTAGTGCTTTGTTAGCATAGAGGAAAAGCTCAAAGACCCTGTAGAATCCAGGATGCATGGATGTGAATGGAATTGGCGTTCCAAAATTTAACCATATTTGAGCACAATTAATGGTATGTAGACAAAACAACAACAACAAACAAAGCAGCAACGTACAACCCTGTATCAAGGATTCTTACTCATTGTTTCTTAGGACCTTTATATATATTCAAATAGCCTGGGGGTGATGAAAGGAAGCCTATTTCTCTATGAATAGCCTAGCCTATCTCTCTATGAGAAATAGCCTATTTCTTTATGAAAAACATGTCTTGGGAAGGGAACTACAAATCTTTAAATTTAAATTCATCCATTCTTTCAAAAATTATACCGCCCTTCTAAGATGCATAGATGGAAGCAAGCATTATTACATAGCATGCATTAATCTTATGTTTACTTTCTAGTAAGAATCTTTCAGATCAGATCAGATCAGTCGCTCAGTCGTGTCCGACTCTTTGCGACCCCATGAACCGCAGCACGCCAGGCCTCTCTGTCCATCACCAGCTCCCGGAGGTCACCCAGACTCGCATCCATCGAGTCAGTGATGCCATCCAGCCATCTCATCCTCTGTCATCCCCTTCTCCTCCTGCCCTCAATCCCTCCCAGCATCAGAGTCTTCTCCAATGAGTCAACTCTTCGCATGAGGTGGCCAAAATACTGGAGTTTCAGCTTTAGCATCATTCCTTCCAAAGAAATCCCAGGATTGATCTCCTTCAGAATGGACTGGTTGGATCTCCTTGCAGTCCAAGGGACTCTCAAGAGTCTTCTCCAACACCACAGTTCAAAAGCATCAATTCTTCGGAGCTCAGCCTTCTTCACGGTCCAGCTCTCACATCCATACATGACCACAGGAAAGACCATAGCCTTGACTAGGCGAACCTTTGTTGGTAAAGTAATGTCTCTGCTTTTGAATATGCTATCTAGGTTGGTCATAACTTTCCTTCCAAGGAGCAAGCGTCTTTTAATTTCATGGCTGCGGTCACCATCTGCAGTGATTTTGGAGCCCAGAAAAACAAAGTCTGACACTGTTTCCACTGTTTCCCCATCTATTTCCCATGCAGTGATGGGACCAGATGCCATGATCTTCGTTTTCTGAATGTTGAACTTTAAGCCAACCTTTTCACTCTCCACTTTCACTTTCATCAAGAGGCTTTTTAGCCCCTCTTCACTTTCTGCCATAAGAGTCGTGTCATCTGCATATCTGAGGTTATGATATTTCTCCCAGCAATCTTGATTCCAACTTGTGTTTCTTCCAGTCCAGCATTTCTCATGATGTACTCTGCATATAAGTTAAATAAACATGGTGACAATATGCAGCCTTGACGTACTCCTTTTCCTATTTGGAACCAGTCTGTTGTTCCATGACCAGTTCTAACTGTTGCTTCCTGACCTGCATACAGACTTCTCAAGAGGCAGATCAGGTGGTCTGGTATTCCCATCTCTTTCAGAATTTTCCATAGTTTATTGTGATCCACACAGTCAAAGGCTTTGGCATAGTCAATAAAGCAGAAATAGATGTTTTTCTGGAACTCTCTTGCTTTTTCCATGATCCAGCGGATGTTGGCAATTTGATCTCTGGTTCCTCTGCCTTTTCTAAAACCAGCTTGAACATCAGGAAGTTCACGGTTCACATATTGCTGAAGCCTGGCTTGGAGAATTTTGAGCATTACTTTACTAGCGTGTGAGATGAGTGCAATTGTTCGGTAGTTTGAGCACTCCTTGGCATTGCCTTTCTTTGGGATTGGGATGAAAACTGACCTTTTCCAATCTTGTGGCCACTGCTGAGTTTTCCAAATTTGCTGGCATATTGAGTGTAGCACTTTCACAGCATCATCTTTCAGGACTTGGAATAGCTCCACTGGAATTCCATCACCTCCACTAGCTTGGAAAACTCAGCAGTAAGAATCTTTGACAAGCATTTATTCTCTACGTTTAGTCTTCAGGTATTCACAAATTTCTCAAGTATTTTTCCCTCTATTTTCAGGGTTTTCTAAATGCAAACAATCATTCCAAAATATTTACTGTGATATTATTTGAAACTAGTGCTTCCTGGCTGGTATGGGTAGAAGTGCCCTAAATGAGAGCTTTGAACCTGGTCCAACCAGCGCTGGTCTCCAACTTTTTCCTGATCTGCAACATGACACTGAGAGTAAGTATTTAGAAATGTGTCTGACAAACTAATTTTACATCTGTCACATCTAAAAAGAAAACAGAAGAGTGTATTTTGTGGGTCTGCTTTTTCAATTTTCTGAAAATTAACTTTATTGTATTTTAAAGACCTCATCTTCACAACAGAGTTTGAGAAGCGTTGCTCTACATGTAACTTTGACTCCATGTTCCCACTTTCATCTCTGATGGACTATGGGTCAAGAATACAAAGAAAACTGTACCCTCATATCCATTTGTAGGAGGTAAGAGTTTCACATGTGCTTATTGGAGGAGCAATCACCTGTGTCTCTAGTACTTTGTGCCTTTTTCTCTGATTCATTCACTGCCCCTGTCCCTAAATGACATTGTGATATCATCATACAAAGTGCACAGACTTGTGCAATGCAAATTTGCCCTAGGGAGTACACACGTGCAAGGACACAGAAAAGCCCTGAGTGAGCTAATTTGGGACCAAATATGGTCCACCTGGGAGAAGGCAATGGCACACCACCCCAGTACTCTTGCCTGGAAAATCCCATGGACGGAGGGGCCTGGTAGGCTGAAGTCCATGGGGTCGCTAAGAGTCGGACACAACTGAGTGACTTCACTTTCACTTTTCACTTTCATGCATTGGAGAAGGAAATGTCAACCCACTCCAGTGTTCTTGCTTGGAGAATCCTGGGGACGGAGGAGCCTGGTGGGCTGCCGTCTATGGGATCGCACAGAGTCCGACACGACTGAAGCGACTTAGCAGCAGCAGCAGCATGGTCCACCTTGCAAACCTCTTGCCTATGCTTCTTCTTCCCAGAATTATGCTGAGTAAACCCTAGTAGAAATATCATGGGCTGGGAGTGGGAGAGCCAGTAAAAACATAACATAGGATATATTTTTTAAAAATAAGAATGCCCTTGTTTCAAATAACATTACAAGCCGAATTTTGGAAAGGGCTTCCCTGGTGGCTCAGTGGTAAAGAATCTGCCTGCAATGCAAGAGATGCGGGTTCAATCCCTGGAGCAGGAAATAGTGACCTACGCAGTGTTCTTGCCGAGGAACTCTCATGGACGGAGGAGCCTGGTGAGCTATAGTCCATGGGGTCACAAAGAGTCGAACACACCTTAGTGACTAAACAACAACAAACAACAAATTTTGGAAAAGAAGCTACAGTCCACATGGGGCTAAATCATGAACTTGGAGAGGGGTTGAAGATGATTCTGACTGTAGCTCAGTGGATAAGAATAACAATCCAGCTCATCCTGAGGAGATGGGACCACGCACAGAAAAGATCACCTGTGACTCTGGCTGTGTAGCCAGCCTCCAGCCCAAACCATGAGCAGACCTAACAAAGGAAGAAGTAGAAAAGATAGAGGAAGGGGTGACGAAGCCAAAGGCAAAGTTGCAGAGGCCAAATGAAAGAGTGTAAGAGAGAAAGAACCTCTGCCCTAAGGACCAAGAAGAAAAAGAAGCAAGACTCTGAAATGGAACCAAGAGGAGCCCAAAAAGGCACAGAAAAAGAGCCAGAACTCAGCAGGGTAAAGCTAATGAAAGCCACAGCACCCCTGTTGCTGATAATTCTCAATTTAAAAGACCTTACACGTAGAGAAATTAGTACTTTGACACAAAATTTAAAGGCAAAAGGACATAATTTTCTATTGTTCAAGACAGACAGAGACTTTTTCTGATTTTAGGATATTTTCACTTATTTACTTACAAAATTCAAAGAATGTATTTTTAACTTTATAAGTTAAGAAATGTGTGCACAGTGTGTAAGTGCTTACAATTAGAATGTATAATGAAATTAGTGAGGTTTTACTGTAGCGCAATGCATGTTCTTTAATTTTTCGCCAGCAGTATATAGAGAGAAGACATTCTTGATAGAGTTCCCAGGAAGCTGATGATGAGACCAGCATTAAGGGACCATTTCAGGGTTTCTTCTGTGAGGACTCTGTCGTTCCCAGGTTGAAACATATATATTTACATACAATCTACACAAATATTTCCTTAAAGTGTTTACGGATTCATTTTAAACTGCTGACTTACAGAGAAACCTAATGTTAGAATCTTGAATCTGTAACCATTTTTATGTTAGTAAGTTCCATTTAGAATTTCAAATTTACTGTTTGTAACTTATTTCATATCTATTTCATCATCTATCTTTTTTCATCCTCCTTATATTTATTTGCACATCCAAGAAGCCAGACATTTAGTTTGTAAGTATTAAGATTAACGAAAGGATGTGTGGGTGTGTGCATCCTCAGTCGCTTACTTGCCCCCAAAGACTCTCAAATACACATTGCCCCAAATAATGGTATTGATGGTACTGAAGGGAGAAGAGAGTAAGAAGGGAACACTGTTACTTACAAGTAGTCAAGTAACTCTAGAATTTTCCAAATAGAGATATCTGCCTTTCTCATTTCACAGGCAAGGGGTCAAAAAGAAAACAGCAGGGAAGGTAGACAAGATGTTTCTGTATTTTAAGTTATATAAACAAATATGTATGGAGAAGGAAACGGCAACCCACTACAGTATTCTTGCCAGAAGAATTCCATGGACAGAGGAGCCTGGCAGGCTATAGTCCATACAGTCCCTGGGGTCGCAAAGACTTGGACACGACTGAGTAACTAACATTTTCACTTCCAGGCGAAATGTTTCTGTACTTTAAATTGTATCAGCAAATATGCAACTTTAAGCAAAGCAAGATTTATGAGCTGTTCAACTGAGTGACATTTTTAACCCTAATTTTTTATTGTACAATACACCTAAGATAAAATTTACCATTTTAACCATTCTAAGTGTACACGTTTGGTGTTGACATTTTTAATGAATGTACTGAATGTGGAAGTGAGAAATAGATTTAAGGGACTAGAGTGCCTGATGAACTATGAACAGAGGTTCGTGACATTGTACAGGAGACAGGGATCAAGACCATCCCCATGGAAAAGAAATGCAAAAAAGCAAAATGGCTGTCTGGGGAGGCCTTATAAATAGCTGTGAAAAGAAGAGAAGTAAAAAGCAAAGGAGAAAAGGAAAGATATAAGCATCTGAATGCAGAGTTCCAAAGAATGGCAAGAAGAGATAAGAAGGCCTTCTTCAGCGATCAATGCAAAGAAATAGAGGAAAACAGAATGGGAAAGACTAGAGATCTCTTCAAGAAAATTGGGGATACCAAGGGAACATTTCATGCAAAGATGGGCTCGATAAAGGCCAGAAATGGGATGGACTGAACAGAAGCAGAAGATATTAAGAAGAGGTGGCAAGAATACACAGAACTGTACAAAAAAGATCTTCATGACCCAGATAATCATGATGGTGTGATCACTCACCTACGGCCAGACATCCTGGAATGTGAAGTCAAGAGGGCCTTAGAAAGCATCACTATGAACAAAGTTAGTGGAGTTGATGAAATTCTAGTTGAGCTACTTCAAATCCTGAAAGATGATGCTGTTAAAGTGCTGCACTCAATATGCCAGCAAATTTGGCAAACTCAGCAGTGGCCACAGGACTGGAAAAGGTCAGTTTTCATTCCAATCCCAAAGAAAGGCAATGTCAAAGAATGCTCAAACTACCACACAATTGCACTCATCTCACACGCTAGTAAAGTAATGGTCAAAATTATCCAAGCCAGGCTTCAGCAATACAGGAACCACGAAGTTCCAGATGTTCAAGCTGGTTTTAGAAAAGGCAGAGGAACCAGAGATCAAATTGCCAACATCCGCTGGATCATGGAAAAATCAAGAGAGTTCCAGAAAAACATCTATTCCTGCTTTATTGACTATGCCAAAGCCTTTGACTGTGTGGATCACCTTAAACTGTGGAAAATTCTTCAAGAAATGGGAATATAAGACCACCTGACTTGCCTCTTGAGAAATCTATATGCAAGTCAGGAAGCAACAGTTAGAACTGGACATGGAACAACAGACTGGTTCCAAATAGGAAAAGGAGTACATCAAGGCTGTATATTGTCACCCTGCTTATTTAACTTATATGCAGATTACATCATGAGAAATGCTGGGCTGGAAGAAACACAAGCTGGAATCAAGATTGCCAGGAGAAATATCAATAACCTCAGATATGCAGAGGACACCACCCTTATGGCAGAAAGTGAAGAGGAACTAAAGAGCCTCTTGATGAAAGTGAAAGAGGAGAGTGAAAATGTTGGTTTAAAGCTCAACATTCAGAAAACGAAGATCATGGCATCTAGTCCCATCACATCATGGGAAATAGATGGTAAAACAGTGGAAACAGTGTCAGACTTTATTTTGGGGGCCTCCAAAATCACTGCAGATGGTAATTGCAGCCATGAAATTAAAAAACACTTACTCCTTGGAAGGAAAATTATTACCAACCTAGATAGCATATTGAAAAGCAGAGACATTACTTTGCCAACAAGGTCCGTCTAGTGATCATGCATGGATCACTAGTGGTCCATTTTCCAGTGGTCATGTATGGATGTGAGAGTTGGACTGTGAAGAAAGCTCAGCGCCGAAGAATTGATGTTTTTGAACTGCGGGGTTGGAGAAGACTCTTGAGAGTTCCTCGGACTGCAAGGAGATCCAACCAGTCAATTCTAAAAGAGATCAGTCCTGGGTGTTCATTGGAAGGACTGATGCTAAAGCTGAAACTCCAATACTTTGGCCACCTCATGTGAAGAGTTGACTCATTGGAAAAGACTCTGATGCTGAGAGGGATTGAGGGCAGGACAAGAAGGGGACGACAGAGGATGAGATGGCTAGATGGCATCACCAACCGATGGACATGAGTTTGAATGAACTCCAGGAGTTGGTGATAGACAGGGAGGCCTGGCGTGTGCAATTAATGGGGTCGCAGAGTCGGACACGACTGAGCGACTTAACTGAACTGATCTTCAGATCAGATCAGATCAGTCACTCAGTCGTGTCTGACTCTTTGCGACCCCATCAATTGCAGCACACCAGGCCTTCCTGTCCATCACCAACTCCTGGAGTCCACTCAGACTCACATCCGTCGAGTCAGTGATGCCATCCAGCCATCTCATCCTCTGTCGTCCCCTTCTCCTCCTGCCCCCAATCCCTCCCAGCATCAGAGTCTTCTCCAGTGATTCAACTCTTCACATGAGGTGGCCAAAATACTGGAGTTTCAGCTTTAGCATCATTCCTTCCAAAGAAATCCCAGGGCTGATCTCCTTCAGAATGGACTGGTTGGATCTCCTTGCAGTCCAAGGGACTCTCAAGAGTCTTCTCCAACACCGCAGTTCAAAAGCATCAATTCTTTGTCGCTCAGCCTTCTTCACAGTCCAGCTCTCACATCCATACATGACCACAGGAAAAACCATAGCCTTGACTAGGCGAACCTTTGTTGGCAAAGTAATGTCTGTGCTTTTGAATATGCTATCTAGGTTGGTCATAACTTTCCTTCCAAGGGGTAAGCGTCTTTTAATTTCATGGCTGCAGTCACCATCTGCAGTGATTTTGGAGCCCAGAAAAATAAAGTTTGACACTGTTTCCACTGTTTCCCCATCTATTTCCCATGAAGTGATGGGACCAGATGCCATGATCTTCGTTTTCTGAATGTTGAGCTTTAAGCCAACCTTTTCACTCTCCACTTTCACTCTCATCAAGAGGCTTTTGAGTTCCTCTTCACTTTCTGCCATAAGGCTGGTGTCATCTGCATATCTGAGGTTATTGAGATTTCTCCCAGCAATCTTGATTCCAGCTTGTGTTTCTTCCAGTCCAGCATTTCTCATGATGTACTCTACATAGAAGTTAAATAAACATGGTGACAATATGCAGCCTTGACGTACTCCTTTTCCTATTTGGAACCAGTCTGTTGTTCCATGTTCAGTTTTTACTTTTTCTTCCTGACCTGCATACCAATTTCTCAAGAGGGCGATTCGGTGGTTTTTTTTTTCCCTTTCTTTCAGAATTTTACACAGTTTATTGTGATCCACACAGTCAATGACTTTGGCATAGTCAAGCAGAAATAGATGTTTTTCTGGAACTCTCTTGCTTTTTCCATGATCCAGCAGATGTTGGCAATTTGATCTCTGGTTCCTCTGCCTTCTCTAAAACCAGCTTGAACATTCAATGTCACAGTAATCCAAGTCTATGCTCGAACCAGTAACACAGTGCGGCCTTGAAGCCACAAGACTTAGAACCAAAAAAGATGTCCTTTTCATTATAGGGGACTGAAATGCAAAAGTAGGAAGTCAAGAAACACCTGGAGTAACAGGCAAATTTGGCCTTGGAATACAGAATGAAGCAGGGCAAAGGCTAATAGAGTTTTGCCAAGAAAATGCACTGGTCATAGCAAATACCCTCTTCCAACAACACAAGAGAAGACTCTATACATGGACATCACCAGATGGTCAACACCGAAATCAGACCGATTATATTCTTTGCAGCCAAAGATGGAGAAGCTCTATACAATCAGCAAAAACAAGACCAGGAGCTGACTGTGGCTCGGACCATGAACTCCTTATTGCCAAATTCAGACTTAAATTGAAGAAAGTAGGGAAAACCACTAGACCATTCAGGTATGACCTAAATCAAATCTCTTATGATTATACAGTGGAAGTGAGAAATAGATTTAAGGGCCTAGATCTGATAGATAGAGTGCCTGATGAACTATGGAATGAGGTTCCTGACATTGTACAGGAGACAGGGACCAAGATATTCCCCATGGAAAAGAAATGCAAAAAAGCAAAATGGCTGTCTGGGGAGGCCTTACAAATAGCTGTGAAAAGAAGAGAAGTGAAAAGCAAAGGAGAAAAGGAAAGATATAAACATATGAATGCAGAGTTCCAAAGAATAGCAAGAAGAGATAAGAAAGCCTTCTTCAGCGATCAATGCAAAGAAATAGAGGAAAACAACAGAATGGGAAAGACTAGGGATCTCTTCAAGAAAATCAGAGATACCAAAGGAACATTTCATGCAAAGATGGGCTCGATAAAGGACAGAAATGGTATGGACCTAACGGAAGCAGAAGATATTAAGAAGAGGTGGCAAGAATACACAGAAGAACTGTACAAAAAAGATCTTCATGTCCAAGATAATCATGATGGTATGATCACTGACCTAGAGCCAGACACCCTGGAATGTGAAGTCAAGTGGGCCTTAGAAAGCATCACTAGGAACAAAGCTAGTGGAGGTGATGGAATTCCAATTGAGCTATTCCAAATCCTGAAAGATGATGCTGTGAAAGTGCTGCACTCAATATGCCAGCAAATTTGGAAAAATTTGGAACTGATCTTAACATTCTTTAAATCTAGTTAGTTTAATAAAAATTTCATCAACATATCTACTCAGGAAAATTTTTATTGCATTAAGTCACTTCAATAGAAAAGAAAAACTTCAGAATTGAATGTGGAGGAGAAAAGGCTGATACAGTAGTTTCCAGTTTGAAACAGACTTCTTTTTTTTTAAACAGCTCAAGGCTGTAGGAAATTCATGAATTCATTTTAACCTGAGAATAGTACTGTGCCTCAGAACAAATTTCAAGACAGCATTTTGACTGAATTTAAAATGAGATGTTATATATAAAATGCCACTTTAGAGACACATTTGTAGGAATGTAACTCTTCATATACTAGGTATTGATCAGGCTTGTCACTATCTCTTCTATGTATAGCTACTAAACTCAAATAGCATTTACTAAATCCCTATATGTTAAGCTGTTAATATGTATGAGTGTTTCTGACACTTGGAAAGCAGCCTAGACCTAATTCTCAGTCCAATTGCTAATTGAGTTTACTTCAATGCAGAAGATGTGTGTTAACCATTTAGCACAATATTCACAAAATTCTGTGCTACAGTTTTTAGGGAAAACAAAGACCCCCAAGAAACTTGGAATAAGTAGTGAGTTATGACCCCAAGAAGTCTGAAAACTAGTAAATATTCAACAATCTCTACTGACAGAACAAAATCTAAAAGTATTAGCGAAAGTTTACTTAGACCAGATCTACCAAATAGAAATACGTGAACTACAAATCTGAGCCACGTATGTGATTTTAAACATTCTAATACCCATATTTTAAAAAAGGGGGAAAAAGCAGATGAAATTAATCTTAATAATATTTTCTTTAACCTGATATATCCTATATATTATCATTTGGGGATGAAATCAATATTAAAAATTATTGAGATAATTTACATCCTCTTTTCATACCATTCTAAATCTCCAAAGAGATTGAACGTGCCACAGGTCAAATACATTTCCAGTACAATAGCCACACATGAATACAGTCCACTGAATTGAGCAGCACCAACGTAGGTGTAAACCATTTATTGTACTGCCAGGGCATACTCTCTTCAGCAAGCTTTGTTAGGTAAAAATCCATTCCAGCTTTAAAGAAAACAACAGTAACGGTGAAAGTGTGCACCCTTGTCTTGTTCCTGACTTTAGAGGAAATGCTTTCAATTTTTCACCATTGAGGACAATGTTTGCTGTGGGTTTGTCCAGGTTCGATGCACGATACTGGATGCTTGGGGCTGGTGCGCTGGGACGACCCAGAGGGATGGTAGGGGAGGGAGGTGGGAGGAGGGTTCAGGATGGGAAACACTTGTATACCTGTGGTGGATTCATTTTTATATATGGCAAAGCCAATAAAATATTGTAAAGTTAAAAAATAAAATTAAATTAAATTAAAAATAAACAGATAAAAATAAAGATCAGATCAGTCGCTCAGTCATGTCCGACCCCCTGCGATCCCATGAACTGCAGCACGCCAGGCCTCCCTGTCCATCACCAGCTCTCGGAGGTCACTCAGACTCACATTCATCGAGTCAGTGATGCCATCCAGCCATCTCATCCTCTGTCGTCCCCTTCTCCTCCTGCCCTCAATCTCTCCCAGCATCAGAGTCTTCTCCAATGATTCAACTCTTCTCATGAGGTGGCCAAAATACTGGAGTTTCAGCTTTAGCATCATTCCTTCCAAAGAAATCCCAGGGCTGATCTCCTTCAGAATGGACCGGTTGGATCTCCTCGCAGTCCAAGGGACTCTCAAGAGTCTTCTCCAACACCACAGTTCAAAAGCATCAATTCTTCGGCGCTCAGCCTTCTTCACAGTCCAGCTTTCACATCCATACATGACCACAGAAAAGACCATAGCCTTGACTAGGCGAATCTTTGTTGGCAAAGTGATGTCTCTGCTTTTGAATATGCTATCTAGGTTGGTCATAACTTTCCTTCCAAGGAGTAAGCGTCTTTTAATTTCATGGCTGCAGTCACCATCTGCAGTGATTTTGGAGCCCAGAAAAATAAAGTCTGACACTGTTTCCACTGTTTCTCCATCTATTTCCCATGAAGTGATGTGACCAGATGCCATGATCTTCGTTTTCTGAATGTTGAGCTTTAAGCCAACCTTTTCACTTTCCACCTTCACTCTCATCAAGAGGCTTTTCAGTTCCTCTTCACTTTCTGCCATAAGGGTGGTATCATCTGCATATCTGAGGTTATTGATATTTCTCCCGGCAATCTTGATTCCAGCTTGTGTTTCTTCCAGTCCATCATTTCTCATGATGTACTCTGCATAGAAGTTAAATAAACATGGTGACAATATACAGCCTTGACGTACTCCTTTTCCTATTTGGAACCAGTCTGTTGTTCCATGTGCAGTTCTAACTGCTGCTTCCTGACCTGCATATAGATTTCTCAAGAGGCAGATCAGGTGGTCTGGTATTCCCATCTCTCTCAGAATTTTCCACAGTTTATTGTGATCTACACAGTCAAAGGCTTTGGCATAGTCAATAAAGCAGAAATAGATGTTTTTCTGGAACTCTCTTGCTTTTTCGATGATCCAGCGGATGTTGGCAATTTGATCTCTGGTTCCTCTGCCTTTTCTAAATCCAGCTTGAACATCAGGAAGTTCACAGTTCACATATTGCTGAAGCCTGGCTTGGAGAATTTTGAGCATTACTTTACTAGCGTGTGAGATGAGTGCAATTGTTCGGTAGTTTGAGCACTCCTTGGCATTGCCTTTCTTTGGGATTGGGATGAAAACTGACCTTTTCCAATCTTGTGGCCACTGCTGAGTTTTCCAAATTTGCTGGCATATTGAGTGCAGCACTTTCACAGCATCATCTTTCAGGACTTGGAATAGCTCCACTGGAATTCCATCACCTCCACTAGCTTTGTTCCTAGTGATGCTTTCTAAGGCCCACTTGACTTCACATTCCAGGATGTCTGGCTCTAGGTCAGTGATCACACCATCATGATTATCTGGGTCGTGAAGCTCTTTTTTGTACAGTTCTTCTGTGTATTCTTGCCACCTCTTCTTAATATCTTCTGCTTCCGTTAGGTCCATACCATTTCTGTCCTTTATCAAGCCCATCTTTGCATGAAATGTTCCTTTGGTATCTCTGATTTTCTTGAAGAGATCCCTAGTCTTTCCCATTCTGTTGTTTTCCTCTATTTCTTTGCATTGATCGCTGAAGAAGGCTTTCTTATCTCTTCTTGCTATTCTTTGGAACTCTGCATTCAGATGTTTATATCTTTCCTTTTCTCCTTTGCTTTTCGCTTCTCTTCTTTTCGCAGCTATTTGCAAAGCCTCCCCAGACAGCCATTTTGCTTTTTTGCATTTCTTTTCCTTGGGGATGGTCTTGATCCCTGTCTCCTGTACAATGTCACGAACCTCATTCCATAGTTCATCAGGCACTCTATCTATCAGATCTAGGCCCTTAAATCTATTTCTCACTTCCACTGTATAATCATAAGGGATTTGATTAGCGAACTAAAATGGACTGGAATGGGTGAATTTAACTCAGAGGACCATTATATTTACTACTGTGGGCAGGAATCCCTCAGAAGAAACGGAGTGGCCATCATGGTCAACAAAAGAGTCCGAAATGCAGTACTTGGATGCAATCTCAAAAACGACAGAATGATCTCTGTTCGTTTCCAAGGCAAACCATTCAATATCGCAGTAATCCAAATCTATGCCCCAACCAGTAACGCCGAAGAAGCTGAAGTTGAACGATTCTATGAAGACCTACAAGACCTTTTAGAACTAACACCCAAAAAAGATGTCCTTTTCATTATAGGGGACTGGAATGCAAAAGTAGGAAGTCAAGAAACACCTGGAGTAACAGGCAAATTTGGCCTTGGAATACAGAATGAAGCAGGGCAAAGACTAACAGAGTTTTGCCAAGAAAATGCACTGGTCATAGCAAACACCCTCTTTCAACAACACAAGAGAAGACTCTATACATGGACATCACCAGATGGTCAACACCGAAATCAGATCGATTATATTCTTTGCAGCCAAAGATGGAGAAGCTCTATCCAATCAGCAAAAACAAGACCAGGAGCTGACTGTGGCTCGGACCATGAACTCCTTATTGCCAAATTCAGACTTAAACTGAAGAAAGTAGGGAAAACCATTAGACCATTCAGGTATGACCTAAATCAAATCCCTTATGATTATACAGTGGAAGTGAGAAAAATAAAGAAAACAACAACAAAAACCCAAGCAGGTTAACACTCCTGATAATCAAAGTTTAATAGTCTAGAAAGAAACATTAGGAAAATACAAGTAGGATTTGTTTGGGTTTTTTTTTAATTCTTTTTCTTTTTCTAAAAATTATTTAGGATTTGTTTTAGCTTATGTATTTATTAAGAGGGTGGATTCTGGAGTTGGATGTTTGGCTCGAAATCTGGTTGTGCTGCCTTCCAGCATTGAGATCCTGGACAAGTTATTAATTTTTCTGTGACTCATTTGTCTCTTTTGAAAAATGGAAGTATATACACTAAACTTGGGGCCTCTCAGGTGGCACTAGAGGTAAAGAACCGGCCTCCCAGTGCAGGAGATATAAGGGACACGAGTTCGATCCCTGGGTCAGGAAGATGCCTTGGAGAAGGACATGGCAACTAGCTCCAGTATTCTGCTTGGGAAATCCCATGGACAGAGGTGCCTAGTGAGCAATAGTCTGTGGGGGCACAAAGAATCAGAAACAACTGTAGTGACTTAGCATGCACTCATGCACTAAGCTCACAGAGGTATTGTGATTCTAATTTAGTAGGTCAGATTGTGATGTCCAGTGTTCTGTACTTTTAATGAATAACTAGGGTGATCTGCGATAGAAGGACTATGAATCTGTTTTTGTTATCAATGCTTATGCCATGCACCTGCATTAAAATCTTTCCCCTTTATACACTGCATAGTCAATAAGAAAACACTGAAGTTATACTAGTTTGATAGGATTATTGTTTATGAATCTGTACTTGTTAACTATTTAGTAATCCTTCTTGTCTCTGAGACTTTAGAAAATGATTTATCTTTTCCCCTCAGGATGAACACTGAATTTAACAAACTATAGTTTCCCCGTTCCCTTAAAAACTATGTCCATTATCTTAATTTTTCTTTCAATCTAGGTGTTTTGCTTCTTAAATAGTTTAAACCTAAGGCCCAGCTTTGTGTTTATCTAAACATTATTTTAAAATTGCCAAATAAAAGGATTGATGCCAACTCAATTTGCCTGCAAAAGCAGAGACATTACTTTACCAACAAAGGTTCGCCTAATCAAAGCTATGGTCTTTCCTCTGGTCATGTATGGATGTGAGAGCTGGACTGTGAAGAAGGCTGAGCGCCGAAGAATTGATGCTTTTGAACTGTGGTGTTGGAGAAGACTCTTGAGAGTCCCTTGGACTGCAAGAAGATCCAACCAGTCCATTCTGAAGGAGATCAATCCTGGAATTTCTTTGGAAGGAATGATGCTAAAGCTGAAACTCCAGTATTTTGGCCACCTCATGCGAAGAGTTGACTCATTGGAGAAGACTCTGATGCTGGGAGAGATTGAGGGCAGGAGGAGAAGGGGACGACAGAGGATGAGATGGCTGGATGGCATCACTGACTTGATGGGTGTGAGTCTGGGTGACCTCCGGGAGCTGGTGATGGACAGGGAGGCCTGGCGTGCTGCGGTTCATGGGGTCGCGAAGAGTCGGACACGACTGAGCGACTGATCTGATCTGATCTGATAGTAAATGTACTGGCAAAAGTAAAAGAAATAACAGAAGAAGGTGAGCAATGACCATGAATAATAGAAAAACAGAATATGCTATTGGTCAATTACATTTATTCTTTAGCCTCAAAATTTAGAAAGGTGATTTTCAACTTGTACTTATACTGTGATCCAAAAATGTGCTTGGAGGTCAACTGTTTAGAACTCTGGCCATCTTTTCCCAAAGAAAGGGTATATATTTACACATGGATTCAAAAGCCTATGTAGTTCCTAATGAAATAGAATTCTATGTAATGACAGCATGGAGCTCTATCACTCTTTATAAGAAATCATCACTCTAAAAGTGGTAACAGATTTCTAAATTGGGCAGCAACTCTCTCCCCACTTTGATATTACCCTGGCATTCAAATTAGGGAAATTCCCTGGCTCTATCTTCTTCAAGAAGTGGGGTCAACCTTTTTCTAGCTCTAAGCTGTTGGCCTCAGAAGAGGTTCCAGCAAGAAAGGGCAGAATGAAACCACATGGCAGAAGAGATGCTTCAAGCTTTGGGTATAAATAATTGCATAGAAAGGCAAGAGATTCCCATTAGTACATATCTCTGGGGACATCTTTCACTGTGGGCCAATTCCTTGCCATCTAATTATATTTTTTCCCTATGAGCAATATAAATTATCTCACCTACTTCTTTGCCTTTTTTTTTTTTTTTTTTAAATAACCTGTGGATTCAGGCCAAGACTTCCCGCATTTCCTGGCTCACTGAGGGATGGAAAGCTTTCTCACAGGTTCTCTACCTGATTCCAAAGTGAGTGAGCAATAATTTACAAAATGTTTTCTCTCCAAATCTCATTCTACTTTTCTGCTTAGATGAGGGATAACCAGCCTAAAGAACAATCTGTGAACTGATGCCTTCCCACGGCCCCCCAAGCTTTAATATCCAGCCCTCATTTAATTGTCTTGAAGCCAGGGATCACAAATCAACACCCATAGAGGCTAGACAGGGCAAGAGACATGCTAATTTCTGGTATGAAAATCAGTGATGCCAGATCTGATAGTGTGTGAGAAACCTAAATATGCAGGTTTACACATGTTTGTGCAATATTCCGATTTATAAATCTCAGACACTAATTCAAAATTTTAAATAGTATTGCATGAGGCAAACAAAAATACATCTGCAGGCTCAAGGCCTCATAGTTTTATTTTTTATTTTTATTAATTTTTGCTTTAAATTAATGCAAAGGAGAAAAACATGTACCCAGAAAAGAGTCTGTAAAATTGCTTGTCCCTAAGGTTTAGCTGGGTAGAATAGTTGCAGTGGGGCCAGTGCTAGAGATGACCCCATAATTGGTCCCCAACTGGATTCCTGTCAGCTGGTTACAGATGCTTCTGCCTCTGCCTCAGACGGAGAGAAAAAATTATAACCACTGGTCAACTGATAAAATCTGGGGGTCAAATATTTCTCATCCCTGTATCTTTAGCCTATAACATGGTTATGGTACATAGTCCATGCTCAGTTAATTTTTCATTGACAGAAAAGGACTAACTGGCCCAGTTTTATTGCAGATGTTGCTGTGTGAAGACTTTGGGCAAATTATGCCATGTCAATTTCTTCATCTGAATGGAGAAGATTATAATACTACTAACCTCAGGGTGGTTTAAAGGATAGAAATGAAATAAAACATGTGAATCTCCTTAATGAATTCCAAGTGCCATATAAACACAAGGATTAAAGGATTAAAAATGTAAGTATCTCTGGTTCTCAAATATATACACATACAAACACTTGTGTATACAAACTCAAATATATACACAAACACTTGTTAAAACTTATGTGTTTTAACATAAGTTAAAACAAAGCAGTGCCAATTGTCACGTTGGAATTTTGCTGCTCAGTTTCTTTCCTCCCAAATTTCATATTCAAAAAACAATGCCATCCGTTTGCTCCCATCTAATCAGTTCAGTTCAGTCACTCACTCATGTCCGACTCTTGCGACCCTATGAATTGCAGCACGCCAGGCTTCCCCGTCCATCACCAACTCCCGGAGTTCACCCAAACTCATGTGCATCCAGTCAGTGATGCCATCCAGCCATCTCATCCTCTGTTGTCCCCTTCTCCTCCTGCCCCCAATCCCTCCCAGCATCAGAGTCTTCTCCAATGAGTCAACTCTTCACATGAGGTGGCCAAAGTACTAGAGTTTCAGCTTTAGCATCAGTCCTTCCAAAGAACACCCAGGACTGATCTCCTTTAGGATGGACTGGTTGGATCTCCTTGTAGTCCAGGGGACTCTCAAGAGTCTTCTCCAACACCACAGTTCAAAAGCATCAATTCTTTGGCGCTCAGCCTTCTTCACAGTCCAACTTTCACATCCATACATGACCACTGGAAAAACCATAGCCTTGACTAGATGGACCTTTGTTGGCAAAGTAATGTCTCTGCTTTTTAATATGCTATCTAGGTTGGTCATAACTTTCCTTCCAAGGAGTAAGCGTCTTTTAATTTCATGGCTGCAGTCACCATCTGCAGTGATTTTGGAGCCCCCCCAAAATAAAGTCTGACACTGTTCCTATCTAATACTTAAGCATTATGTCTCCAAAATGGATTCTTATCTCATCCATTATTCTTTATCTTCATTGTCAAAAATCTAGACCAGACCTCTATAAAGACCCCCAACTTGATCTTAAAAGCAAAAAGTGAACATTGTCACTTCTCTACCCAAAGTCTTCAGAGAACTATTTTCCCCTTAAACGTCAAACTCTTGGAGCTTTGATCTAGCCCCAAGCCCATCTCCCCAGCCACATCTTACTTTCCTTTTACTTATTACAGTCCCAATATATTACATGTCTTCTTACAGGCTGTTCCCTTCCCATGGAAGACTTCTCTCGTCTTTCTACACTTGAGATCCCAATTTAAATGGCATTTATTTACAGAGGCACACAATTCATGTTATCTGAATCTGTCCTCTTTGGAAAAAAATGTGAAAATAAAACTATTAAAATCTGATGGGAAATGTCATTTTCTAATTAATTTAGGAGCTGATCTAGAGCCACTGAGTCTCAAAGATATTAGTTTTTATAAAGGCAGGCCCTGATTGAGTAGAAGTAGTGAAGCAACAAGTCAGGTTTGGGAAATACTGCCAGCCGAGGAGATGAGGAGGACAGCTTCACAGTGGCCTGTGTGGAGAGGCAGGAAAAGTAGCAACAGGCTTATTTAGATTCCATCACTGGCTTCTCTTCATTAGTGTGACAACTGCAAATCCAGAGTAGCATGGAAATAAACCATGGTAGCTGAAGGATCTGGTTTGAAATCTAGTCTCTGGTACTTAATAGCTCTATGATCTTAGGAAAATTACTTTACCTCAGTTTCATCATTTTAAAATAAAGATAAGAATTATCTTGGAAGGGCATGTTGGTTAAATAAGAACTGTAAATTTCCTAAAGCATAGACAGAGCTTGGCTTTTGTTTGTCTAGCACACCTTTGTCACAGTCTCTATCTCTTCCTTTTACAGAAAACTGCTGCCTCACTGTCTAGCCACATGGCTTGGGTGGGGCTGATCCATCCCTTGGCAACACTGGTGAACATGTGACACTGATCTGGCCAATGAGATCACAAATCCTTGGCTACAGTGGCTGATTCAGAAGAGGTTATGTGACCCAGTAAAATGAATTCCAGGAGAAATTTTGAAGAAAAAAATGAGTTCTTTTCTTCGGAGTTACTAGGCTGTAGAAGTTAGTTTTGTGCTCCTGATGGCTATTTCTCCCATCTTGTGGGAAGAACCAGCCTGTGAATGCAGCTGGCATAGGTTGAAGCAGAGTGAAAAATGCAAAAGGACTGTGTCCTGATGACACTGTGTTAGGTACTGGATCCTTTGGTATTCAGACCAGATTTACCCTATACACACATTCATTTGTTTGATTCTTTGTTTTAAAAAACCATTTTTCATTGAGTTTTGGTCACTTTCATTTGAAGTTTTACTAATATGGCAGGTACTTGATAAATGCTAACGATTATTTAACTACTGCCCTCATCAACTTGGGATTGTTTCTGAGCCAGAGACAGGGAGGTGACAAAGAAGAAAGGGACCTAAGGAAGAAACAAAGGGTGGGTAGGAGAAAGATCTAAAAGTGAACTATAGTGTCCTAAAACTAAGGGAGGGAGAGCCTGCTATGCTAAGTCACTTCAGTTGTGTCTGACCTTGTGCGACCCCATAGACTGCAGCCCACCAGGCTCCCCCGTCCCTGGGATTCTCCAGGCAAGAACACTGGAGTGGGCTGCCATTTCCTTCTCCAATGCATGAAAGTGAAAAGTGAAAGTGAAGTCACTCAGTCGCGTTCGACTCCTAGCGACCCCATGGATTGCAGCCCAACAGGCTCCTCCGTCCATGGGATTTTCCAAGCAAGAGTACTGGAGTGGGGTGCCGACTGGTAATTTTAGAGGCACTAACTGGTCATAGCAAACACGCTTTTCCAACAATGCAAGAGAACACTCTACACATGGACATCACCAGATGGTAAACACTGAAATCAGATTGATTGTATTCTTTGCAGCCAAAGATGGAGAAGCTTTATACAGTCAACAAAAACAAGACCAGGAGCTGACTGTGACTCAGATCATGAACTTCTTATTACCAAATTCAGACTTAAATTGAAGAAAGTAGGGAAAACCACTAGACCATTCAAGTATGACCTAAATCAAATCCCTTATGATTATACAGTGGAAGTGAGAAATAGATTTAAGGGCTTAGATCTGATAGATAGAGTGCGTGATGAACTATGGACAGAGGTTCGTGACATTGTACAGGAGACAGGGATCAAGACCATCCCCAGGGAAAAGAAATGCAAAAAAGCAAAATGGCTGTCTGGGGAGGCCTTACAAATAGCTGTGAAAAGAGGAGAAGTGAAAAGCAAAGGAGAAAAGGAAAGATATAAACATCTGAATGCAGAGTTCCAAAGAATGACAAGAAGAGATAAGAAGGCCTTCTTCAGCAAAGAAATAGAGGAAAACAACAGAATGGGAAAGACTAGAGATGTCTTCAAGAAAATTAAGGATACCAAGGGAACATTTCATGCAAAGAGGGGCTTGATAAAGGACAGAAATGGTATGGACCTAACAGAAGCAGAAGATATTAAGAGGTGGCAAGAATACACAGAAGAACTGTACAGAAAGATCTTCACAACCCAGATAATCATGATAATGTGAAGTCAAGTGGGCCTTAGAAAGCATCACTACAAACAAAGCTAGTGGAGGTGATGGAATTCCAGTTGAGCTATTTCAAATCCTGAAAGATGATGCTGTGAAAGTGCTGCTCTCAACATGCCAGCAAATTTGGAAAACTCAGCAGTGGCCACGGGACTGGAAAAGGTCAGTTTTCATTCCAATTCCAAAGAAAGGCAGTGTCAAAGAATGCTCAAACTACCACACAATTGCACTCATCTCACACGCTAGTAAAGTAATGCTCAAAATTCTCCAAGCCAGGCTTCAGCAATATGTGAACCATGAACTTCCAGATGTTCAAGCTGGTTTTAGAAAAGGCAGAGGAACCAGAGATCAAATTGCCAACATCTGCTGGATCATGGAAAAAGCAAGAGAGTTCCAGAAAAACATCTATTTCTGCTTTATTGACTATGCCAAAGCCTTTGACTGTGTGGATCACAATAAACTGTGGAAAATTCTGAAAGAGATGGAAATACTAGACCACCTGATCTGCGTCTTGAGAAATTTGTATGCAATCAGGAAGCAACAGTTAGAACTGCACATGGAACAACAGACTGGTTCCAAATAGGAAAGGGAGTACGTCAAGGCTGTATATTGTCACCCTGTTTATTTAACTTAGAAGCAGAGTACATCATAAGAAACGCTGGACTGGAGGAAACACAAGCTGGAATCAAGATTGCTGGGAGAAATATCAATAACCTCAGATATGCAGATGACACCACCCTTATGGCAGAAAGTGAAGAACTAAAAAGCCTCTTGATGAAAGTGAAAGAGGAGAGTGAAAAAGTTGGCTTAAAGTTCAACATTCAGAAAATGAAGATCATGGCATCTGGTCCCATCACTACATGGGAAATAGATGGGGAAACAGTGGAAATAGTGTCAGGCTTTATTTTTCTGGGCTCCAAAATCACTGCAGATGGTGACTGCAGCCATGAAATTAAAAGACGCTTACTCCTTGGAAGAAAAGTTATGACCAACCTAGATAGCATATTGAAAAACAGAGACATTACTTTGCCAACAAAGGTTCGCCTAGTCAAGGCTATGGTCTTTCATGTGGTCATGTATGGATGTGAGAGCTGGACTGTGAAGAAGGCTGAGCACCAAAGAATTGATGCTTTTGAACTCTGGTGTTGGAGAAGACTCTTGAGAGTCCCTTGGACTGCAAGGAGGTCCATTCTAAAGGAGATCAGTCCTGGGTGTTCATTGGAAGGACTGATGCTGAAGCTGAAACTCCAATACTTTGGGCACCTCATGCGCAGAGTTGACTCATTGTAAAAGACTCTGATGCTGGGAGTGATTGGGGGCAGGAGGAGAAGGGGATGACAGAGGATGAGATGGCTGGATGGCATCATCAACCAATGAACATGAATTTGAATAAACTCCAGGCATTGGTGATAGACAGGGAGGCTTGGCGTGCTGCGATTCATGGGGTCAGACACAACTGAGTTACTGAACTGAACTGACTGAATGATATACAAAGAAAATTCATGAAGATGAGAATTCATGGAATCATGAGCTTTTACCATCTATTGTTCTGATTTTGTTTTAAATTACTTTTGCAAGAATAACTACCTAACCTCAATTTGTTTAAAACCAAAACAAATAACTCTCCCTATCCCACATAACAATTAAAAACTTCTGTGGTGATGACAAACCAGGTATGAATTTAAAATCACAAGTTCCTGTCTGATTTTTCATGTAGCCCCAATAAAGAGTGGCCATGCATCTCTCTCAGAAGACCTGATAAAAGGGGAGAAAAAATTGTCTTTAAAAGGTTGGTGAGACAGTCATGTAAAGGGTACATTTTTAAATGGATACATTTGTACATTCCGTAATTAACAAGCATCCATTTTCACTGCACAGCTAAAATACCTCATTCTATTTCCAGTACATTGTCACAGTCAAAAGGATACTAATGAGTCATCTGTAATTTTAAGAAGAACATGAGAAGGAAGAAGTTTTCTATAATAAAGAGTGGGTGAAGAATTTGAATGTATAGCCAAATGGTGCAATATCAACCGAAGCTATGAAAGGAAACTGTGAAAAAAAAAAAAAAAATCCCACAAAGAAATAAAAGTATGTTCACAAGCTAAAATGTACCTTGCCACACAGTAAATAAACAAACAAAAAAAAGGAACCCAGCCTCAAATCATGTTCTGAAGACCATGGAACCAAAGTTAACACAGTATGGAAAATTCTGTGAATCTCTTCTGATAGCACTGTTAATTTATTCCTTAATTCTTACCTTGGACTTCTGAAGGTTTAAAACATCTGCAGGTCTGGAATGCTTCATGTGCCATGAATGTTCATGAGGCAGTTGATACTATTTTTCCAGTTACTGCCACAATATCATTGACCATCGATTAAATTATTTTAACAACCTCAGCAGAAATTTTGAACATTATGTAATTAGTACATTTTAAACTGGGGCAAAAGAGATAAAAATATGTGGGCATATGCCATCCGAAAATATACCATCAGCAGTGACATTTCCATAAGTGCACTGACATTGTCTTTGTAGAAGATCACAGACAGCTTCACTGTGATTTGTCCTTTCTATTCATTACAGGTAAATTCCTTATATATGTGCACCGCTGCACTTTAACCTAAACAACAAAGATTCTCCCGCCATTCTGATAAGAGGCTTGCTTTGTTTATTCTATACATTTTTTAGAAGGAAACTATAGAGATGTGGTATATAGACACAAAGGACACATTAAGTACTGTACTTGAGTTAAGCCTTCGGGGAATCACTAGCCTGATTAATATTTGTATGTTACAACCCACAAAGGCAATAAAACCCACATCCCCAGTATTGGTGAGAATGGGAAATCTCATCCTAGGAAGCTTTTTCCCCAGTGACACTTCCATCATTAGACCCTTTATCTACTCCAGTAGTACTGTGTATGTGTACTGTGTTGGTTAATGAAGATCACCCTGCCATCCTTAGACACCCAAGCCACTAAAATTAAATTGGTCAAATATCAAGAGAAATATTCATTATTTTAAAAAGGTTATTATTTTTCTAAGCATTCTACCATCAATCAGAGGAAACAAATTCAGAATTTAAGACTATTCCTCCATACTGAAACAATCCAATTATGAAAGAAAATTTATAACTAGAAAAGAGTGTACACATAACCATAGAAAGTTTTAAAACATGAAGATGAAAAAAAAATTTCAAACACACAGCTCAAGCATGCCATGTTAGTTTTTAAGGATTTCAGTCCTGCAAAAAGTTTCATTTGTATTTCTGTTGAATGACTTACATTTGGAGACTTGCTTGATGTCAGCTCAAAGTGACAGCTATGGATGTGACTCAATTTGGGGAAACCTCCTTTCTGATAACAATATTTTTCTTATCAGGTTGTGCTACTTGCACACTGATTTGTTCCGAAATGTCAGAAGGTTTTTCCTCACACAATGTGCATTTGAAGACAAGGATATGGTACAGGCAAGATTGAATGTGAAGCTAACAAAGTTTACAAGGGTCCCTTCAGCACAAGAATCTGGTGGAATAGTCATTCCTGCAGAGTCTGTCTTTCATCCTCAGTTTCAAGACCTTTCTTTTAACTATTCAGAAAGGTTTACATCATTTTGTTTTCCATCTGTCTTTATATCCTTTGTTATATCTAATTCATTATAAACCAATTGTGGACTTCTTTGTCTGGGGACATTTGCTCAAGATGACAACTTTATCAATCTAAAAACTTTTCAATTTAAAGGAAAAGATTGACTGGATGATTTCGTTTCTATTTGAAGAAGAGCCACCCTTGTCAACTGGCATTAGTTTGGTCTTTCTCAATGTATGCATTTATTGTTTTACAGATAAGGACATGGCAGAGGATCTGGGATCCTAGCTGTGGATCCTGTTTGATGAAGTGGTAGGCTCTGGGTGACTTTAATAACTTTCAGATGGTTATTTTTACTGGAAAGCTTGGGACTGGCTGTTTAGGGGTAGCAAAATGCCTGCTTAGGATGGGGCCCACTAACCCACGATAGTAGCAGCTCTAAATAGCTTGGATATGTCCAATGGCTATAAATAAAGTCATATACTTTAGTTGCAATGAATTTCTGGCTAGAACATATCAGAGTCATAACTTCAATAATAGAGTAATTTTAAATAAGTTAAAATGCTTAAATAACTGGTTTATCACCTTCTTACTTAAAAAAAAATACAAATAACCCCCTCATAGACTGCTTAATATGGGTTTTAGCTTTTCAGATATCATATTAATTTCCAAAGAAGTGACTGAATGATAAAATGCAATTTTTCTCTTAATTGAAATGGCAGTTATGAAACAGATAATGGTTTACCTACTAAGATTTAATACTACAATGTTAAAAAACAAATTTAAATAAAAGATAATAAATCTATTAATGAAAATGATTAATCTCTTCCATTACTGTAAAATGGACAAATCAGTTTTAAAAAGGAAAATTGTTATACTTAAACCAGGTATAGCCTGACAACTTAAAAAAAAAATCTGAACCTAAGAGGTTTCTACCTCTGAAAACTGTGGTAGTCAATGAGAAGTGATTTACAAAATTGCCTTGAATTAACATACCATAATTCCGAATTTCTGCACTTCATAAAATGTAGCATGATAATTGTGCCAGCAACCAAAAACATCCCTAAAAGTTTTGGGGGCATTTTTAAGGACCATATTTAACTAAAACATTTCATTTGCTTAATTACAATCTTTGTGCTGTACCTTTCCACCAAGAGTTAACAAATATGTTGTTTTAGGTGAAAAATATAATAAAATACTGCAAATTAACAAGCCATAAATTTAATCTAAAATCAATATAATAATTTTTATTTAACTTTTCTTTATACTTTTCTTCTTGACTTGGTGAAATCATGGTCATAATGAAAGGATAAGTACTTAAATACATTCACTTCAAGCATGAATACTCAAATTTATGTATTTTTAGATTACTAGATTTTGGTTAATCCTTACCAATACGAATATATTCCCACCAAAAGATTAAATAGTTGTTTAAACTATAGTTTGTATAGGAATGTTTTTTCCCAAATGAAAGTTTCTTCAGGAACTTAACTGATGTGTTATATATAACATAATATTTATATATAATATAAAAATTGAAAATCCTTGTGGTATCAAATTTTGTTCTATAAGAAATTAATACCAACATTTTTGAGATCTTTATAACTTGTGACAATTTCAGGATTTTCAAGTACAGAAAACTCATAAATAGTAAATACAATCCCTGGGGAGAAGTTTTTAATTTGTCAAAATAGCTGCCTATGAATTACATTTGTTTTTAGATATCTTTTGTGTACATTTGGGACAGCTCCATCTGTTATGATCTAATCAATTATTTGTCATATATATGCATAAAGCATACACAAATGTGTTCTATTTCCCAAAGAGAAGGATACTTAGAGTTTGTGCTAACTTAGCACATGTTGGTGCTGTAACAGTCTAAGGTATACTATAAGGCAATTAGCAGCAAAATATGCCTGATAAAACACACTCACTTTCTTATTGATATAGTAGGGATCCAGGTCCTCCAGGGGCTCTGACACCATCTCTGGAGGGACGTCTCCATAAATAAAAGGAAGGTTCTTTCCGGCTTCCAAGTCACTATTTGGCTTTGGGCCATGTTCATCATCATCTTTCTTGTCTGGTTTGGGATTCTTAGCCTTTTCTTCTGCAATGCGTCTTTCAATAGCCGCAAGGGATTCTCTGGTGAAGAAGTTGAAGCTGTCAGGTCCTGGTGGTACAAGCACTGTTTGCTCCATCTTGTCATCCTGCACATTTTAATCACCATTTACTCTGCATATGAAGTCCTAAAGAGAAAGAATACAGATATTTTAAGGAGCTTAAAAGATCTTAATATCTGCAACCTCCTGTTATGCAATACAATCTAGAGGACTGAAAAGTTCATTTCCAATTAAATCCAAATGGAATAATTAAATATAAATTCTTTTTTTTTTTTTTTTTGGTAGCTAGAACATTTAACTTGAGATCTTTAGCATGACCCTTTAAGCAAACTTTTAAACATGCAAGACAGTATTGTCAACTATAGGCACAAAGTCATATAGCTCTCTAGAACTTATTCATCTTACGTAAGTGAAATTTAATGTCAATGAACAGCAACTCTCTATTTTCCCCTCCCCCAGCTACTTGCAACCAGCATTCCACTTTCTGTTTCTATGAGTTTGGCTTAACAAACATGCTTTCTATCTCAGCTTTTTTGTTATAAACATCCCATGTTTATTAATCCAAACCTTATGCTTTGCCGAGGCAGAAACTGTGTCATAACTTAAGGAAGTTATTCAAGTATAGCCTTAATTAAAGTACACTGGCTAAGTACCACCCTGTCCCAAATGAGCTATTCACTCTGTGAGCCACCCAGAAGATGAGGATGTAGCCCCAGAGAGACCATGGTTAACTCATCAACAGGATGAAGTGGAAAGGGAGTTGTCTCTGAGAGGATATAAAATGCAACTGTCTAATCTGTACAAGCGGCTCCTGATCAAGCCAGTCAGAACAGTTTGCTGCAGCCAGATTTAATGACCAGTCAAATAGCCATGGCTGTCCGGATCGAGCCTTCATCCATTCTGAGACAAAGAAATGGAACTGTGACCTGTCATGGCATCTGTCATGCTAGGGTTGGCCTGCTTAAATGCATATAGAAAGAGACAGTTTAAGGTTAGACAGACAACAATTAGATGACTAAGAATGGCAGAAAGGCTAGGCTGGAGAGGAATTACTAGATTGGGCTGTGGGCGGGAGAAGATAACTATAGGTACAGGAGACAGCAGAATTCTCTTATTTCAGAGGAAAAAGTAATCAGAAAGAAGACAGTTCCATAAGCTCAAACACTGAGATATTTTTCTTCACTAAAGGAATAATGATATTCTTGCTGATGCTATAATCCTACAGTGCAAAACATAAGGACCTGAGGCAAAACTCTTGACTCCATATAGCTGCCAGACCTGATCAGATGCTGGAGGCCAAATCCCAAAGGTATTGTTTTCAGGCATATTTAATATCAGCTCAAATTTCACAGATAATACTGAGCCAAAACTTCTCAGAGCCTAGCCTATCATTTGACCACAAGTTTTATTTGGACACGGCATTAACTCATTGGTTCATGGTTTAGTTGCTAAGTCGTGTCCAACTCTTGCAACCCCATGGACTCTAGTCTTCCAGGCTTTTCTGTCCATAGGATTTTCTAAGCAAGACTGGAGTGGTTGCCATTTCCTTCTTCAGGGGATCTTCCTGACACAGGAATTGAACCCAGGTCTCCTGCCTTGCAGGGAGATTCTTTATCAACTGAGCTAGGAGGGAGGGTCATTAACTCATTAAGGTCAGCAAACTACAATATAGTCAATTACAGCTTTGGTGTATATGAACTGCAATATTAAAATTGCTGCCATATATCTTTGGAGAGGTCTTACAGGAACTTCAAATTTTACTGAGGGAGATTCCCATTGCTGTGAAGTTTTTGACGGGTGACCGGAAACAAGGGGGTGTGCTGTGCTTAATCACTCAGTCAAGTCCAACTCTTTGAGACCCCATGGACTGTAGCCTGCCAGGCTCTTCTGTCCACGGGGATTCTCCAGGCAAGAATATTGGGAGTGGGTTGCCATGCCTTCTCCAGGGGATCTTCCCAACCCAGGGATTGAACCCGGGTCCCCTGTACTGCAGGCAGATTCTTAACCGGGTACACAAGTCTAAATTTGTACTCTCTGTCCTTGAAGTGAACTAGTGAAATTTTCAGAGGTCCTTCCAATCTACCTGCAATTCAGCTTAGGACCTGGAAGAAAAGAAAATTTAAATCAATAGAAAAAGAATATTTTGCCTTAAAAGTCTACTGCTTCCATAAGGAATCAGGAAAATACTGGCAGTTATTTATTTTGAAATAAATGTTTAGGGATAACAAGTATGGTACATTTTCTAAGGGAAGTATTATAACATCAATGTATGGATGGTTTTATTTCTGACTAGCTTTTTGATAGAATACATGCACAAATGACATAAATTCAAAACATTAAAGGAAACTTGAAAATTCCCCTTCCTTCTTGTTCGCAAAAAATCAATTTCTGACCCAAGACGTAACCACTGTTATCTGTCTATGTAATAGATATGTGCCAACTCACACATTTTCTGCACCCTGCACTTTTCACTGTAAACACCTATTAGAGTTCATTTCATATCAGTTTTTACAGATTCAACTCTTTATCAGTTGCATGGTTTTCCTTTTTTTGTACATACTATAATGTATTCAATCAATTCCCGAGTGATAGGTATTCAGCCTGTTTTTAATCTTTTGTTATTACAAATAAAGATACAATTAATATTTGTTATACACATACTTTCACATATATGTGAATAGTATAGTATCAATTTCTACAGTTGTACTTAGCTATGCAAAATGTGAATCTTTAATTTTGGTAATATTACAAAATAACTCTTTCTGAAGCTTGAACCAACTGATTCTTCTGACAGCAATGGAACACGGTGCCTGCTCATGTACATTCTCACCACATAATGTGTTATCATATTTTAAGTATGTTCAATCTGATTGGGGCAAACCAGGGGCCATATTACTGTTTTAATTTGCATTTGTCTTAAAATGAGAAAAGCTGAACTTATGTGAACTTACATGAGCATATGTTCAAGAGCTATATTTTCTTTTCTTTCTGTGACTATTTAAATAACAGTACATGTTTTCGTTTTCTTTTCCTTTTTAATCTATAGCACCCTTTTAGATACAATATGAACCATTTAATTTGGGAATGTGGGGGCTTTTAAAAATATATAGTGTATGTATTTTGAGTTTATGGTGTTTTGTGCTACAGATACAAAATTTAATTAAATATTTTGCATGTTATGTGATGATTAAACTCTTAATTCTTCTCTGGTTTCTAGATTTTGTGTCCTGCTCTGGAAAGCATCCATGTCCCTGAGAGTGTAGAGGGATACATCATATTTTCTGCCTTCATTTTTATCATTTATAGTTTAGATTTATAAATTTAAATATTTGATCTATTTGGAATGTGTTTTCTAATATTTATTTACTTATTGGCTGTGTTGGGTTTCCAAACCCTGCACAGAGGGTTTCTCTAGTTATGGGGAGCAGGGCCTAGTCTCTAGTTGCAGTGCACAGGCTTCTCATTGCTGAGGCTTCTCCTGTTATGGAGCACGGGCTCCAGGGCGTGCGGGCTTCAGTAGTTGCTGCATGTGGGCTCAGTAGTTGTGGCTCACAGGCTTCAGAGTTCAGGCGCAGTAGTTGTGGTGTGTGAGCTTAGTTGCTCTGCAGCAGATGGGATCTTCCTGGACCAGGGATGAACTGGTGACCCTTGCATTGCAAGATGGATTCTTAACCACTGGATCACCAGGGAAGCCCTAGAATTTGCTTACTATATGGAATGAGGTAGACATCCATTTTTCCAGTTGTTCTAACATTTTGTACACACACACACACACACATAGATCCCCAAGATCAACAAAAAACTTTACAAATCCTAAACATATTTTCATAAAGCTTAGAAAAAACTCAACACTATACATACCAATCCAATTAGATGTGAGATACAATTACACTCGGAGAAGGCAGTGGCACCCCACTCCAGTACTCTTGCCTGGGAAACCCCATGGACAGAGGAGCCTGGTAGGCTGTAGTCCATGGGGCCGCTAAGAGTTGGACACGACTGAGCGACTTCACTTTCACTTTTCACTTTCATGCATTGGAGAAGGAAATGGCAACCCACTCCAGTGTTCTTGCCTGGAGAATCCCAGGGACAGAGGAGCCTGGTGGGCTGCCGTCTCTGGGGTCGCACAGAGTCAGATACGACTGATGTGACTTAGCAGCAGCACAATTACACTATTTAATAAGGATGAAGGAAGTAAAATATAGTTATTTTCATACTATATAATTGTATGCCTAGAAAAAATAGAAACATATAAAAGATTCCTAAAAGTGGTAAAAGAATTGTGTCAATTTCAAATGTGATATGAAAAACTCAATATATTTCCTTTATAGGAACAACAAGTTTTCAAATGCAATGGAAGAAACTAGAACCTTTCCCACTCAGATTACAAACAAAGCAAGGACATCTCCTCTCACCACTTTTTAAGATCATACTGGAAGTCCTAGCTAATGAAATAAGGCAAGGCAAGGAAATAAAAAGTTTACAGATTGAGAAGTAAGAAATGAGTGTCTCTGCTGACATCGTAATTGTTTATATAAAAAAATCCAAAAGAATTAACAAAAGAACTCCTGGAACTAATAAGCAATTACAGTTAGGTGGCAAATTACAAAGTTAATATAGAAAAGTCAGTTGCTTTCCTACATTCCAGGAAAGAACAAGTGGGATTGGAAGTTAAAAACATAAAAGCACTCATATTAGCACTCCCCTCAAAGAAATAGTTAAATACAAATTTAACAGATTATGTTCAAGGCCTATATGAGGAAAATTATAAAACTGACCAAAGAAATCGAGTGAGTGAGTGTTGCTCAGTCGTGTCCTACTCTTTGCAATCCCGTGGACTGTAGTCCACCAGGCACCTCTGTCCATGGAATTTTCCAGGCAAGAATACTAGAGTGGGTTGCCATTCCTTTTTCTAGGGGGATCTTCCTGACTAAGGGATCAAACCCAGGTCTCCTGCATTATAGGCAGATTCTTTACTGTCTGAGTCACCAGGATAGTACTAATTAAATAAATGGAGATATTGCCTGTGCATGGATAGGAAGTTTCAATCTTATCAAAATGCTAATTCATCCCAAATTGATCTTTATTAGTCTATTGATCTACTGATCAATAAAATCCAAACCAAATTATTTTGTGGATATTGACAAACTTATTCTAAAATCTATTTAGAGAAACAAAGGACCTGAAATAGACAATAAAATAGTGAATGACAACAAAAAAGTTAGATGATTGACAGTACCTGGCTTCAAGAACCTTTAAGAAGAAGTCAACTGATCTTTGATAAAGGAGCAAAGGAAATACAATGGAGCAAAGATAATTATTTCCAACAAATGGTGCTGGAACAACTGCACATCCATATACAAAAAAAAAAATTAATCTAGACATAGACCATATACCCTTTATAGAAATTAATCTAAAAGTGATCACAGACCTAAATGTAAAATGCAAAACTATAAAATGCCTAGAAGATAATATAGAAGAAAATGTAGGTACTTTGGGGCAAGGTGATGACTTTTTAAATAAATACAAAAAGTATGATCCACAAAAGAAATAACTGATAAGCTATATGTCATTAAAATTAAAAACTTTTGCTCTGTGAAAGACAATAACAAGAAAATGAAAAGATAGGGCACAAACTAGGAGAAAATAACTGCAAAAGGCAAAAGCTGGTGAAGGACTGTTAATCTGTTATCTACAATATATACAAAGAACTCTTAAAACTCACCAGTAAGAAAACAAACAATTAAAACATAGACCAAAGATCTTAACACCTCAATAAAGAAGATATACAGTTGGCAAATAAGCATATGAAACGACGCACCACATCATATATCATCAGGGAAGTGCAAATTAAAACAATGATGAGATACTACTACATGACTACTACTACCACTACTAAGTCACTTCAGTCGTGTCCGACTCTGTGCGATCCCATAGACGGCAGCCCACCATGCTCCTCCGTCCCTGGGATTCTCCAGGCAAGAACGCTGGAGTGGGTTGCCATTTCTCTCTCCAATGCATGAAAATTGAAAAGTGAAAGTGAAGTCGCTCAGTCGTGTTCGACTCTTAGCGACCCCATGGACTGCAGCCTACCAGGCTCCTCCATCCATGGGATTTTCCAGGCAAGAGTACTGGAGTGGGGTGCCATTGAATGTCCAAAATCCAGAACAGTGACAACATAAAATGCTGACAAGGATGTGAAACAACAAGAACTCTCATTCATTGCTATTTGGAATGGTACAGCCACTTTGGAAGAAATTTTGGCAATTTCTTACAAAACAAAACTTACTCAGCATATGATTCAGCAGTTATCTTCCTTTGTATTTACCCAAATGAATTGAAATCTTATGTCCACACAAAAGCTTTCCCACGGTTGTTTATAGCAGCTTTATTCATAATTGCAAAACTTGGATGCAACCAAGATGTCCTTCATTAGGTGAATGAATAAACAAACTGTGGTACATATAGACAATGGAATATCACTTAGCACTGAAATGATATGAGCGAACAAGCCATGAAAATAACATGGAAGAAACTTAAATGCATATATTACTAGGTGGAGGAAGCCAGTCTGAAAGGCTACTTACTGTATGATTCCAACTACATGACGATTCGGAGAAGGCAAAACTATGAAGACAAGAAAAAGCTCAGTGATTGCCAGGGGTTAGAGGGAAAGTAAAATTGAATAAGTAGAGTACAGAGAATTTTTAAAGCAGTGAAACTGCTTCATATGATATTATAGTGATGGATAAATGTCATTATCCATTTGTCCAAACCCATAGAATTTTCAACTCTAAGAGTGAAGCCTAATGTAAACTATCAACTTTGGATAATGATGTGCCAATGTAGACTCTTCAGTTTTAACAAATGTACTGCACTGGTATGGGATACTGACAGTGGACAGTGCTTGCATGTCCACTGGGCATGTATAGGAACTCTGCTCCCTGCTCAGTTTTACTGTGAACCTAAAAAATAGTCTATTTAAAACAGGGAGAAAACAACCATGAACATTTCCTGAATATTATATAAAAATTGTTTAAAAGCTTTGAATAAACTTAGAAAGAAATATAAATGGGTAGAAAAGCATATCCTATTCTTGGATAAGAATCAGATCAGATCAGATCAGTCGCTCAGTCATGTCCGACTCTTTGCGACCCCATGAACCGCAGCACGCCAGGCCTCCCTGTCCATCACCAGCTCCCGGAGGTCACCCAGACTCGCATCCATCGAGTCAGTGATGCCATCCAGCCATCTCATCCTCTGTCGTCCCCTTCTCCTCCTGCTCTCAATCCCTCCCAGCATCAGAGTCTTCTCCAATGAGTCAACTCTTCGCATGAGGTGGCCAAAATACTGGAGTTTCAGCTTTAGCATCATTCCTTCCAAAGAAATCCCAGGATTGATCTCCTTCAGAATGGACTGGTTGGATCTTCTTGCAGTCCAAGGGACTCTCAAGAGTCTTCTCCAACACCACAGTTCAAAAGCATCAATTCTTCGGCGTTCAGCCTTCCTCACAGTCCAGCTCTCACATCCATACATGACCACAGGAAAGACCATAGCCTTGACTAGGCGAACCTTTGTTGGTAAAGTAATGTCTCTGCTTTTGAATATGCTATCTAGGTTGCTCATAACTTTCCTTCCAAGGAGTAAGCGTCTTTTAATTTCATGGCTGCACTCACCATCTGCAGTGATTTTGGAGCCCAGAAAAACAAAGTCTGACACTGTTTCCACTGTTTCCCCATCTATTTCCCATGCAGTGATGGGACTAGATGCCATGATCTTCGTTTTCTGAATGTTGAGCTTTAAGCCAACCCTTTCACTCTCCACTTTCACTTTCATCAAGAGGCTTTTTAGCCCCTCTTCACTTTCTGCCATAAGAGTGGTATCATCTGCATATCTGAGGTTATTGATATTTCTCCCAGCAATCTTGATTCCAGCTTGTGTTTCTTCCAGTCCAGCATTTCTCATGATGTACTCTGCATATAAGTTAAATAAACATGGTGACAATATGCAGCCTTGATGTGCTCCTTTTCCTATTTGGAACCAGTCTGTTGTTCCATGACCAGTTCTAACTGTTGCTTCCTGACCTGCATACAGATTTCTTAAGAGGCAGATCAGGTGGTCTGGTATTCCCATCTCTTTAAGAATTTTCCATAGTTTATTGTGATCCACACAGTCAAAGGCTTTGGCATAGTCAATAAAGCAGAAAGAGATGTTTTTCTGGAACTCTCTTGCTTTTTCCATGATCCAGCGGATGTTGGCAATTTGATCTCTGGTTCCTCTGCCTTTCCGAAAACCAGCTTGAACATCAGGAAGTTCACGGTTCACATATTGCTGAAGCCTGGCTTGGAGAATTTTGAGCATTACTTTACTAGCGTGTGAGATGAGTGCAATTGTTCGGTAGTTTGAGCACTCCTTGGCATTGCCTTTCTTTGGGATTGGGATGAAAACTGACCTTTTCCAGTCCTGTGGCCACTGCTGAGTTTTCCAAATTTGCTGGCATATTGAGTGCAGCACTTTCACAGCATCATCTTTCAGGACTTGGAATAGTTCCACTGGAATTCCATCACCTCCACTAGCTTTGTTCGTAGTGATGCTTTCTAAGGCCCATTTGACTTCACATTCCAAGATGTCTGGCTCTAGGTCAGTGATCACATCATCATGATTGTCTAGGTCTTGAAGCTCTTTTTTGTACAGTTCTTCTGTGTATTCTTGCCACCTCTTCTTAATATCTTCTGCTTCTGTTAGGTCCACACCATCTCTGTCCTTTATCGTGCCCATCTTTGCATGAAATGTTCCCTTGGTATCTCTGATTTTCTTGAAGAGATCCCTAGTCTTTCCCATTCTGTTGTTTTCCTCTATTTCTTTGCATTGATCACTGAAGAAGGCTTTCTTATCTCTTCTTGCTATTCTTTGGAACTCTGCATTTAGATGTTTATATCTTTCCTTTTCTCCTTTGCTTTTCGCTTCTCTTCTTTTCACAGCTATTTGTAAGGCCTCCCCAGACAGCCATTTTGCTTTTTTGCATTTCTTTTCCATGGGGATGGTCTTGATCCCTGTCTCCTGGACAATGTCACGAACCTCATTCCATAGTTCATCAGGCACTCTATCTATCAGATCTAGGCCCTTAAATCTATTTCTCACTTCCACTGTATAATCATAAGGGATTTGATTTAGGTCATACCTGAATGGTCTAGTAGTTTTCCCTACTTTCTTCAATTTCAGTCTAAATTTGGCAATAAGTATTCTCTCTCTGGATAAGAATACTACATAATAAAGACACAAAAATATCTCTAAATTAGTTAATAAGTTAAATGCAGCCCACATCAAGATAAACCAACTTCTAAAACTAAACCAACTTCTCTGAAACAGTTGTAGGAAAATAAACAAACAAAAATAACCAGAAAATTTCTTAAAATGAACTTCACTTTCAAATTGGTCTTTATTGTAAGTGCTGTGTAAGATAAAGTGTTTAAAATTTCCAAATGATAGATTTCTTTCAATATTTATGTTCAGTTTCATCGCATTATAATCCTATAATGTAGCTAGTATCATGTTTGTCTCTTGGAATATATATATCTTTGTCCTAATAAAGGTTATTTTTTAAATGACTTCACCAAGAACACAGAATAGAAACATTTTCCTTATTTTAAAGCTATAGAGTTCAGCACATCTCAATTAAATTTATTTTTATATTTAATTAGACATCCGATATCAGTATATATTTTTGTTCTAGTTGATCTATTATAAATGGTAAAAGGTGAATTAAAGTCTGTTTTTAATATTTCTATTTTTCTTGTAGTTCCCGTAAATTTTGTTCTGTGAATTTTAATGCTATATTATTTGATGTGTAGATATTGCTTATAGTCAGATCTTTGCAGTGGATTGAAGCCTTTACTATCTTAAATAAATAATACTCATATCACTATTATTTCTTTCCCTTTGAAGACATCTTTGTCTGATATGTCATGACTTTTAATTTCTTTTCATTTGCCCATCCATTTGGTTTCAGTGATTTAATGCATGTATGTTTAGATTCTATCTATGCTGCTAAGTCACTTCAGTCGTGTCCAACTCTGTGCGACCCCAGAGACGGTGGCCCACCAGGCTCCCCCATCCCTGGGATTCTCCAGGCAAGAACACTGGACGGGGTTGCCATCTCCTTCTCCAATGCATGAAAGTGAAAAGTTAAGTCTCTCAGTCGTGTCCAACTCTTTGCGACCCCATGGACTGTAGCCTACCAGGCTCCTTCCTCCATGGGATTCTCCAGGCAAGAGTACTGGAGTGGGTTGCCATTGCCTTCTCCATTTACAAGAGAGCTGGCATTTAAATATGTCTTTCAGTTGACAGAGGAGCGCTTATTGCTTTCATAAGAGACAAAACAATTTAATTTTCTTGGTGGAAAAAGACTTTGAAGAGATAAATACTTTCAAGATGAATACAGATATATATTTAAACAAATGAAAATGAACTATAAAAAGTGAGAGAGATAACTAAGTAACCACTGCTGCTGCTGCTAAGTCGCTTCAGTCATGTCCGACTCTGTGCGACCCCACAGACAGAAGCCCACCAGGCTCCCCTGTCCCTGGGATTCTCCAGGCAAGAATACTGGAGTGGGTTGCCATTTCCTTCTCCAACGTATGAAATTGAAAAGCGAAAGTGAAGTCGCTCAGTCGTGTCCGACTCTTAGCGACCCCATGGACTGGAGCCTACCAGGCTCCTCCGTCCATGGGATTTTCCAGGCAAAAGTACTGGGGTGGAGTGCCATTTGCTGGGTATAAAATAATAGCAGGACGTGTATGATAAAAGCATATCTGAAAGATTTTTTTTTTTTGTAAGTTGGAAATAAGTAGTGCAGTGGGCAATAGAAAAATGGAAGAAGAACATTCTTTAGGAAGACAAGCAAAACAAAAGTAGAAGCCAATTAGATTTTTAAAAATCCTAAAAAGAAACAAAAAACCCAAAAGGAAATGAATTGGAAGCCAGAGGCTGTGAAACAAATAAAAGATTGTAAAAAAGCAAAGTAGTCTTTGTGAGTGGAAAGAAATAGTAAAGTAATAGCAGTAGCATAACAAATATTAATGTGGGAAAAAGAAGAATAAGGGGAAAATATATTAAAATGTACAAGTATAAATAAAAGAAATGATGCATTCTGATAACACCAAACGGATATAAAAAGGAGGAGCTAAATCTACAACATCAGAATTACATTTTAGTAAGATATTACACATTCCTGTGGGCCTTTGTAAGATCAGAAAGTTTGTAATTCTGTATCACCCATAATATGTCCCTAATTAATTACATATATTACAATAAGTGTTTTATTAATCAATGAGGTTTTGCTTCTTGACATTTCATATCTCTTGTTCCCTTAGAAAATAACACATGCATTACATATTGGACTTCAGTAAGAATTTATCACAGTCAAAACATTTTTCTGAGGAGTTTGGACTGGTGAACAGTATGGTTTTGATTACCCTCATAGTACAGCATTCAATATGTCAGCAAATTTGGAAAACTCAGCAGTGGCCTTGGGACTAGAAAAGATCGGTTTTCATTACAATTCCAAGGAAAGGCAATACCAAAGAATGCTGAAACTACCACACAATTGCATGCATCTCACATGCTAGTAAAGTAATGCTAAAAATCTTCAAACCAGGCTTCAATAGTACATGAACCATGAACTTCCAGATGTTCAAGCTGGATTTAGAAAAGGCAGAGGAAACAGATCAAATTTCCAACATCTGTTGGGAGCATCGAAAAAGCAAGAGACCTCCAGAAAAACATCTACTTCTGCTTAATTGACTATACCAAAGCTTCAACTGTGGATCACAACAAACTGTGGAAAATTCTGAAAGAGATGTGAATACCAGACCACCTGATCTGCCTCTTGAGAAAACTGTACACAGGTCAGGAAGCAACAGTTAGAACTGGACATGGAACAACAGACTGCTTCCAAATTGGGAATAGAGTATGTCAAGGCTGTGTATTGTCACCCTCCTTATTTAACTTATATGCAGAGTACTTCATGAGAAATGCTGGGCTGGATGATGCACAATCTGGAATCAAGATTGCTGGGAGAAATATCAATAACCTCAGATATGCAGATGACACCACCCTTATGGCTGAAAGCAAAGAGCAACTAAAGAGTCTCTTGATGAAAGTGAAAAAGTTGGCTTAAAAGTCAACATTCAGAAAACTAAGATCATGGCATCTGGCCCCATCACTTCATGGCAAATAGATGGGGAAACAATGGAAACGACGACAGACTTTATTTTTTCAGGCTCCAAAATCATATGGTGACTGCAGCCATGAAGTTCAAAGATGCTTGCTTCTTGGAAGAAAAGTTAGGACCAACCTAGACAGCATATTAAAAAGCAGAGACATTACTTTGTCAACAAAGGTCTATCTAGTCAAAGCTATGGTTTTTCCAGTAGTCATGTATGGATGTGAGAGTTGGAATATAAATAAGGCTGAGCACTGAAGAGCTGATGCTTTTGAACTGTGGTGTTGGAGAAGACTCTTGAGAGTCCCTTGGACTGCAAGGAGATCCAACCAGTGCATCCTAAAGAATATCAGTCCTGAATATTCATTGGAAGGACTGATGCTGAAGCTGAAACCCCAATACTTTGGCCACCTGGTGTGAAGAACTGACTCAGTGGAAAAGATCCTGGTGCTGGGAAAGACTGAATGTAGGAGGAGAAAGGAATGACAGAGGATGAGATGGTTGGATGGCATTACCAACTCAGTGGATATGAGCTTGAGTAAACTCCAGGATGTGGTGATGGACAGGGAGGCCTGGCATGCTGAAGTCCATGGGGTCACAAAGAGTCGAATATGACTGAGTGACTCAACTGAACTGATGGTACACATAGAGGAACTTGAATTTAAAAAAAAAAAAAAACCTTAACCCATGATGCTGCACAGTCCAGATGCCTTTAGACATCTGCATTTTTGCATCCAAACAGAAATATCTACAACAGTTCAAATGAAGCATTTCGTTTTCAGTGTGGCATTTCACATAAGTCTTAAACATGGAGGCAGTCTTATAAAGGCCAAAGAATGTTCAAACTATCACACAGCTGTGGTTATTTCATATACTAGCAAGGCAACGGTCAAAATCCTTCAAGATAGGCTTCAACAGTATGTAAACTGAGAATTTCCAGATGTACAACCTGGATTTAGAAAGAGCAGAGGAACTAGAGACTAAGTTGCCAACATCCCTTGGATCACACAAAAAGCAAGAGAATTCCAGAAAAACACATACTTCTTCTTCATTGACTACACTAAACCCTTTGACTGTGTAGATCAAAACAAACTGTGGAAAATTCTTAAAGAGATGGGAATACCAGACCACCTTACCTGCCTCCTGAGAAACCTGTATGCAGGTCAAGAAGCAATAGTTAGAAACTGACAGGGAAAAACAGACTGGTTCCAAATTGGGAAAGGAATAATTTAAGGTAATATATTGTCATCCTGCTTATTTAACTTCTATATAGAGTACATCATGTGAAATGCTGGGCTGGATGAAGCACAAGCTGGAATCAAGACTGCTGGGAGGTTATATATCAGTAACCTCACATATGCAGATGACACCACTTTAACAGCAGAAATGGAAGAGGAACTAAAGAGCCTCTTGATGAATGTGAAAGAGGAGAGTGAAAAATCTGGTTTAAAACTCAGCATTCAAAAAACTAAGAGCATGGCATATGGTCCCATCACTTCATGACAAATAGATGGGGAAACAATGGAAACAGTGACAGACTTTATTTTCTTGGACTCCAAAAATCACTGCAGATGGTGACTGAAGCCATGAATTAAAAGACGCCTGCTCCTTGAAAGGAAACCTATGACAAACCTAGACAGTGTATTAAAAAGCAGAGATATTATTTTGATGCCAAAAGTCTGTATACTCAAAGCTATGGTTTTTCCAGTAGTCATGTACAGATATGAGGGTTGGACTTTTAGTCCAACTCAGAAGGCAGAGCACCAAAGAACTGTTTTTCAGTTGTGGTGCTGGAGAAGACTCTTGAGATTCCCTTGGACAGCAAGGAGATCAAACCAGTCAATCCTAAAGGAAATCAACCCTGAGTATTCACTGGAAGGACAGATGCTGAGGCTGAAGCTCCAATATTTTGGCCACCTGATGTGAAGGGCCAGCTCATTGGAAAAGACTCTGATGCTGGGAAAGCTTGAGGGCAGGAGGAAAAAAGGACGACAGAGCACAAGACGGTTGGATGACATCACCAACTCAATGTAAATAAGTTTGAGCAAACTCCAGCAAACAGTGAAGGACAGGGAAACCTGGTGTGATGCAATTCATGGGGTTGCAAAGATCAGACATGACTGAATAACTGAACAACAAACAGAGGCTTGGTCTAGATTTTTGACAATGAAGACAAAGAAAAATGGATGGGGTCAGAATCTATTTTGGAGATGTAATGCTTAAACATTAGATGGAGCAAATGTATGATATTGTCTTTTGAATATGAAATTTGGGAGGAAAAATCTGAGCAGAAAAGCTCCAATTTGAAAATTGGTATTGCTTTTAAATACACATTTGTATGTATATGTATTTGAGAACCAGAGATACATTTTAATCCTTTAATCCTTGTATTTATATGAAGCAACTGAACAATAACAATAACTACTTGTAGAAATTGGGCCTTTTATAAGTTAATACTATGCAGCTTCTTTTGGGGGATACCTCTGTCCCTGACTACACAGCTATACCCTCCAAACAAACTTCTATGAAATTATAAGATGATATTTTGTTATATATGTGTTGTGCTTAGTTGCTCAGTCACGTCTGCCTCTTTGCAACCCTGTGGACTATATATAGCCCACCAGACTTCTTAGTCCATGGGAATTCTCCAGGCAAGAATACTGGAGTGGATTGCAATGCCTACCTCCAGGGGATCTTCCCAACCCTGGGATTGAACCCAGGTCTCCAGCATTGCAGGCAGATTCTTTACCATCTGAATCACCTGGAAAGCCCACTCATATGTTATTCCTCTGCTAATTTGCCTCTTTCATTCAGAATCTGAGTGGGCAAAAATGTGTCATTTAATGCTGCTCTTAAAGACTCCCAACATCGACAACTTTGCATCCTAATGCTATTGTTGATTTAGGTGAGGAATAACATAATTTAGGCAACTTCTCATGGAATTATTTTGGTTCTTAAATTCCATGTAACTTTTAAAGCCTAAATGTAATTTCCTTCTCCACTTCCTCCATTCCCTCACTCCAACGTGGTAAGACCATTTTATCACACTTTCCAACAAACTTCTACTACTGCCATTATGATCTATTAGAATAATAATTATTATTTTATGCCTTATCTGACTATGGAAGATAATTTACAGGGAAAAACTCATAAGTAAGTTAAACATACAGTCTGATGTTTTCTCAGGTTGTCACTTATAAGTTTTTCCTTACAGACAACTGTTCAATTCATTTCAAGTGAGTTGGCAGTTGTATCCGACTCTTTGCGACCCCATGGGCTGCAGCATGCCAGGTCTCCCAGTCCATCTCCAACTCCCAGAATTTACTCAAACTCATGTCCATTGAGTCAGTGATATCATCCAATCATCTCATTCTCTGTCATCCCCTTCTCCTCCTGCCTTCAATCTTTTCCAGCATCTGGGTCGTTTCCAGTGAGTCAGTTCTTCGCATCAGGTGGCCAAAGTATTGGAGTTTCAGCTTCAGCATCAGTCCTTCCAATGAATATCCAGGACTGATTTTCTTTAGGATGGACTGGTTGGATCTCCTTGCAATCCAAGGGACTCTCAAGAGTCTTCTCCAACACCACAGTTCAAAAACATCAATTCTTTGGTGCTCAGCTGTCTTTATAGTCCAACTCTCACATCCATACATAACTACTGGAAAAGTAGATGGACCTCTGACTAGATGGACCTCTGTTGGCAAAGTAATGTCTCTGCTTTTTATATGCTGGCTAGGTTGGTCCTAACTTTTCTTCCAAGGAGCGAGCATCTTTTAATTTCACGACTGCAGTTACCATCTGCATGGTTTTGGAGACCAAAAAATTAAAGTCTGTCACTGTTTCCCCATTTATTTGCCATGAAGTGATGGGACCATATGCCATGATCTTAATTTTCTGTAGACAAATATATAGATATATAAATAATCCTTAACATAATCATATTTTAATATTGATGTGGAAGAGAGCCTTAGAATTTACAAGACAGGCTTTTCAGTCAAAGAATTAGTTTGCTTCAATCTCGAAACTTCTGAAAGGTTAAGTAAGTTACTTTAAGAGAATCAGATGAAGACAAACAAATCATAAAATCAAGAAATAGTAAATGTTGAAAGAAAAGTTAAAAACCATCTAATCCATCCCTTTCATTTAATAGAAAAAAAATCAAAACAAAATTGATACTTTGTTTAGAATTTGTGTGCTTATTACTTCCAAAATAAATACCTGATTTATCCAGGTCACAAGTTTATTAATGAACTGGATTCAGAATATTTCATGACTCCCAAACCAGTGCCTTCCCATATTTAATAGTTATGAAATGATTTTCAAGTACTTACATGATTTTAAACTTAAGTAAAATGTATGCAAATAAAACACAAGTAGCTACGGTAACCTAGCATTCATTCAATTAATTATATTTCTTGCAAAAACCCAAAACAAACCTAGTAAATGAAGTATTTTGGCAGAAGTTGAAACTATCTTTAAAAAAATCTGAAAAACAGTAGACACCAAAAAGAATGATAATACTTAAATTTAGAAACTATGTCATGCAGATTTGAAACCTGATCGATCATCTTTCCACAGTCGATTTCTATTTTAGTTGTATAACTTTTTATGTTTTGCTAAACCTACTTCTATTTACTACTGAGAAGATCATTCTGTATAATTCATTAACTCCACTCAAAGGTTTTCTAATAAAGCTATAATTATATAACACCAATAACCTCAGATATGCAGATGACACCACCCTTATGGCAGAAAGTGAAGAGGAACTAAAAAGCCTCTGATGAAAGTGAAAGTGGAGAGTGAAAAGGTTGGCTTAAAGCTCAACATCAGAAAACGAAGATCATGGCATATGGTCCCATCACTTCATGGGAAATAGATGGGGAAACAGTGGAAACAGTGTCAGACTTTATTTTGGGGGGCTCCAAAATCACTGCAGATGGTGACTGCAGCCATGAAATTAAAAGATGTTTATTCCTTGGAAGGAAAGTTATGACCAACTTAGCATATTCAAAAGCAGAGAACCTTTGCCAACAAAGGTTCATCTAGTCAAGGCTATGGTTTTTCCTGTGGTCATGTACGGATGTGAGAGCTGGACTGTGAAGAAGGCTGAGCACTGAAGTATTGATGCTTTTGAAGTGTGGTGTTGGAGAAGACTCTTGAGAGTCCCTTGGACTGCAAGGAGATCCAACCAGTCCATTCTGAAGGAGATCAGCCCTGGGATTTCTTTGGAAGGAATGATGCTAAAGCTGAAACTCCAGTACTTTGGCCACCTCATGTGAAGAGTTGACTCATTGGAAAAGACTCTGATGCTGGGAGGGGTTGGGGGCAGGAGGACAAGGGGACGACAGAGGATGAGATGGCTGGATGGCATCACTGACTCGATGGATGTGAGTCTGAGTGAACTCCGGGAGTTGGTGATGGACAGGGAGGCCTGGCATGCTGCAATTCATGGAGTCGCAAAGAGTCAGACACGACTGAGCAACTGAACTGAACTAAACTGATGTATCTTGACCACTTTATATAATTTAACACAGGGAAAATTCTTATATCTGCTATCCTGTCTTTAAAATGATTTGATTTTCAAACTGAGGAGAAAGCAGTCTCCTGCCAAAATGACTGCCAGCCCCTTGCAGCATCCCACTACTATTCTAGGGACGTAATCCATCTGGGCACAAGAGTTCGTGAGGAAGTGTTTCAGTTGATTTTGTGGTGTTTCTGCCACCTACTTTACAACAGAATGTTACTGCCAATAATAATAAAAATAACTAGGCAAATGTTATTCTCACGGTTGTGATCTCACATAATTATTTCTTAAACACTCAAGAAAGAAGCTGCTTTTTACATAGAATTTCACAAGCCTAAGAAATATTGTTTTATGAATTTCTTTTCTAGAAATAACTGGCTTTGATATGCTTTTAATAACTATATTTCATGTGGTTTTTAACAAGACTCTTTTTTAGTATTAAAACTGGGATTGACTAAATAACATATTTCATCCCTGTGTTTAAAACATTTGCATTCTTTCAAAACTTTATTAACCTTCAAAAAAATTGAATCTTTAAAAACTAATTTTTATGCTATATGCAAATTACATTTAAAATAAGGTCATATATCTAATATACATTTCCATGTACATTTGTTCATTTCAGGAGTATTTTTCAGGACATCCTAATTAGAGACTACAAGCCACAAAATTCAGTAAATCCCCTAGTGCCTTTGCTGGTCCAATATCAATAAACTACTTTCTTCAAATTGACATCATTATTACTGTATTAAATAAATAAATGAGCTTTCTATATATTTCTCTATATTTACTTCAGATGGTAATGCACAATTAAAAGAGTAGAATCAAGTCCACTATGCTGAACTAAAATAAAACACTGCTTTCTAGGCATGTTTGGAATAAAAAATGTATAACCACTTTTTTTATTAATAAAACCATACAATTGTTGGGCTTTTGCCTTGCTGTATGATTATTTAATTAAATGTTTAGAAAAACAAAATATGAGCCCTCACATCACATTAGCTGGAGTCAACTTTGAATGTTATCCCAGTTTGGCCATAGGTTTGAGGCAGTATTTGAAAAATTAAAAATATATACAGACTCATTATCAGCTCTTATAAAGTGCTTGACCATACATGTACTACTGTAGACCACAGGCTTATACTGTCAAGCCCCAGAGAACTCATCTACTTAAATTTAGCTCTAATAGACATCATCCTGCCTGCCTTTAATCCTATCTTTCTTTGTCCAGTGGCAAATTTTATTTGGCAAAATAATTAATTGGGTCCAGTCTTATGAACAATTGCTATTTCCAGGTTATGCCTTTATACTATTAATTTGTTTCCTGAACTCAAGAAACTGCTACCTAATATAAGATATACCTTGCATTTAGTGGATCCCTGAACAAGATACTTTAATAGTACAAAGTGCTGAAATGCTTGTGTCCTAGACTCAGGCTGAGAATCTTAGCCTTTAGAAAACTCATTATGTGATGGCATAATTTAGTGAAATATAACTTTGTATGTTATATATATTCCTTTCTCTGTTTATACATTCTCCTTTCTCTGTTTATACATTTTCCTTTCTCTGTCATTTCAAACAAATTCAATTGTGAGTCTTTATTACCTCAGGAATTTTAGTAGAGCAGTACATAGGAGCTGCTTAAAGGCCATGCTCCTGGTAAAATCTTAAATGCATTGCAAACAATAGGTTTGGGTCACAGAGCAGGGGAGACAAGGTCACAGAAATTAGGAAGGATATAAACAGAAGAAGATTCATATGTTAGGTAGGTAGAATAGGGAAAAGGAGTTCAAAATGGTGGTGGCTAAAAGACAAGGAAGGGAAAAGCCCTCGAAAATAGAACAAAAAAGGTCCGAGGACCAGAGTGAGGACCTCAGGTAAAACAAACACTCCTGGCTGGCCCAATTTACATAGGACAGGCCCAGGAAGAGATAAACATATATATAGAGGAGCCAAAGCAAGCTCACTCTCTTGCTCTCTCTCCCGCGTGCTGGGGCACTTTTCTCCTCGTGTCTTTGGATCGACGTGCCCTCACGCCTCGAAGATGGATTTTCCTGCTACCTTCTAAATAAAATAGAGCTGTAACACTGAGGTGTGACACTGATTTGTCTAAGAGCTATAACACGGTCCATTTGAGACCTGAGAGCTATAACACGGTCTATCCAAGACCTGAGAGCTGTGACACGCTGAGGGGGCTTTAATGTCCGTCACTCCAAATCTTTGTTGTGATGAGACAAAGAACCGAGGAACATATACTCGCATGACATATATGGTGCCGTGACTCAGATTTAACCTGGCTGAAACAACCTCTGCGTGGAAGAGGCCAAGCACAGCAGGAGCCCAGCTCAACGAAGCTCCTGCGTTAGAAGCGGAAGGCGAAGAAACCCAGCGCAGGGGAAGGCCCATCGTGCTGGAAACCGGGACAGCAAAAAACGAACTCAGCAGAAAGCTCACGTGGCCCAGTTTCAGATCCAGAAGATCTCCGGTTAAGGTAAGAGGTCCTCACTCCTATGGCTGGAGGGACCTTTACAATCTCTCGTTTCTTGTTTCCTTGAACCTCCCGTGAACAGGCGGGCGGCAGGGGCCACAATTGAGGGACTCTGGAGAGGCTACTCCTCAGCATGTCCCAAAGGCGCTATCTGCTGAGCCAGTACCTGTTACACAAGCCGGTGGGAGTTCTTCTGTCCTTTCTCTTCTCTGTGCCAAGGATCAGACCAATGAAACAGAGCACCGGTCAGATATTTAGCAAATCTTCTGGTGGGCTATGAAGGGGCTTCGTTGGCACGTTTTCCCCACTGCTTTTTCCTCCTGTCTTTCAGCTCTCTTTCTGGGTCAGGACTTGAGCCCAACCAAAACCCAGGATGCCCGGCTCTGAGGTCTCATTGCAAAAATTCATTGAGCGTCAAAGTGATAGATAAAAGGTAGATTTGTTAAGATTCACAGAGAAGCGTCCACTCTACAGGGTACTGACCATGGAATGTGGCCTGGCTAGGTTTTGCAAGCGGGGTGAATTCATATGCTAATGAGTGAGAGGATCATCCCAGCCATTGGGGAACCACCCACTCCTCCATCTCTTGACAGTGCCTTGGAGCTGTTCTGCCACCTCTGGGTGTGTCTGTTGGTTTATAGATTGGGGATTAAGGTTTACTTAAATTTGACTTGTCATCTTGGACCCAATTGATTTTAATTGGTTTACATTATACCCTTGTGCTATGTCATTCTTTCAAAGGTTGTGCTCTGCCCCCTTCCCTCCTGTTTCATGCTCTTTTCCTGAGCCCCATCCAGACCCACAAGGTTGCCTCTACAATCTTCTGGAGAGACAACCAGAAAATAGCTGGCCTTGGGAGGGAAATACTCTATAATATACAACCCCTTAATCCTACCCAGTACTGGTCACACTGGAGACGTTGGGGACGCCCAAACTCCAGTCCAGGGGTCCTAGGAGGTCATCACACCTTGACCTGCCTAAGGATCTGGTCCTCGAAAGGTTGTCACATGTCAACCTGCTCGGGGATCCACCAGTCCCAGGGGTCCCAGGAGGTCGTCATGCCTCAACCTGCCTGGGGACCCAATTCTCGGGAGGCCATCACGCCTTGACCTGCCCGGGGATTTGATCTCTAGGAGGCTGTCATGCCTCAGCCTGCCTGGGGATCTGCACCCTGACCCGGGGATGCCTGGCTCTCAGGTTGTAACAGTTCTGGGTAGGATAAGCTTCAAAAAGACTCACCCCTAAGAAAATCTACCTATGGAAACAAAAGAAAGCCCATTACTTGTGGGACTATGCCTGGGTCTCAGCAATAACTCAGGAGCCCAGTGAGAACCCCATTGCTTTTCTGGAGAGGCTAAAAGTTTACCAATCTGGACTTAGACTCTTATGAGGGACAGGTGATTTTAAAGGACAAATTTCTGTCCCAATGTGCATCAGATATTAGAATTAAGTTACAACAGCTACAACAGAGGACCCTGCTGCCTTTTTAGATGAGATGGTCCAGACAGCCACCAATACCTTTTATAACAGAGAACAGGAGAAGGAGGTCAAGGCCCAGGAGAAGGAGAGAAAGAAAGAGACAAGGCATGCCCAGATGCTGGCCACCCTCCAGAGAAGCCCTAGTCCTTGAAGGGCTAGGAGAAGCAAACCCCGAGTCCTTGAAGGACAAGGCACGAGACAAATGCCTAATCTGTAGACAGGCGGGGCATTGGGCCAAAGAGTGTCCAAACCGTGACAAGTCTCCTAGAATGGCTTGCCACAAATGCTATCAACTGGGACACTGGGCAGCACTCTGCCCTCAAGACTCAAGAGCCTCAAGTCAAGTGCCAAGCCTACCCTCACGATGGTTCAAGAGGACTAAAGTGGCCCACTCCAGCCAGCCCGCCTGTCACAGATAACCATTACGGGGCTGGAGCCAAGGGTGCAACTGGATGTGGCAGGTAGGTCCGAGAATTTCTTGGTTGACACAGGGGCTACCTACTCTGTCCTGATCTCCTACTCCGGGGCCTTCTCCTCCCAAACCTGTACCATTTTGGGTAATACAGGAAAAGCGACTACTAAAAGATTCACCCAAGCACTTCTTTGTTGCTGGGATGGACAAATATTTTCCCACCAGTTTCTGGTGGTCCCTGAGTGTCCTACTCCCTTATTGGAAAGAGATATACTCACTAAACTGGGGACCACCCTTGTGATGGGAAGTTTTTCAGCCCCACTCCAGTACTCTTGCCTGGAAAATCCCATGGATGGAGGAGCCTGGTGGGCTGCTGTCTATGGGGTCGCACAGAGTCAGACACGACTGAGCAACTTCCCTTTCACTTTTCACTTTCATGCATTGGAGAAGGAAATGGCAACCCAGTCCAGTGTTCTTGTCTAGAGAATCCCAGGGACGGGGGAGCCTGGTGGGCTTCCATCTATGGGGTCGTACAGAGTTGGACACGACTGAAGCAACTTAGCAGCAGCAGCAGAGCTCTACAGCTCCTGACTACTACTGAAGAACCCATTACACCTTCAATAGAGAGGGACCAAAAACTATGGGAAGACAAAATTAACCCCCAGGTGTGGGATCAGGGGATTCCTGGACAAGCCCACCAAGCTGAACCGGTCATCATTGTCCTCTGAGATCCCACTCGGTTTCCTAACCAGAAACAATATCCTCTCAAAAGAGAGGCTCGGGAGGGACTACAGCCTTTAATAAAAAAATTCCTTGCTTGTGGGCTATTGGTCCCCACCAGTTCACCATGTAATACCCCAATCCTCTCAGTAAAGAGAAAAGACAGAATCTGGCGAGTGGTTCAAGATCTCTGGATCATAAATGAAGCTGTAGTCCCCCTCCATCCCACAGTACCCAATCCCTACGTAATCTTGGGAGAAATCCCACCCAGTGCCAAGTGGTTTACAGTCTTGGATCTCAAAGATGCATTTTTTTTGCATACCACTGGCTAAAGAATCCCAATACTTTTTTGCCTTTGAGTGGGAAGTCCCAGGAGAAAAACACCAACAGATGACTTGGACAGTATTACCTCAGGGGTTCAGAGATAGCCCCCACCTGTTTGGACAGGCCCTTAGCTGGGATCTCCTAGATCTGAACCTGGGACCTAATGGGAAAATATTACAATACATAGATGACCTATTAATCTGCTCTACAGATGAGAAAAGGGCCCAACAACATGCAATTCAGGTTCTAAACTTCTTGGCAGAAAGGGTATATAGTCTCCCGTGCTAAGGCACAGATGGTCGAGACAAAGGTCACTTACCTGGGAGTTCAGATTACACACAGGTCCAGGAGGCTGTCCTCTGATTGGGTACAAAAATCCTCCAGTCTCCCTCCCCCACGACTCATAAACAATTGCGAGCTTTCCTGGGGCTAACTGGATATTGTAGAATCTGGATACCCAACTATGGTCTAATTGCCCAGCCCTTATATGAAAGCTTAAAGGGATGAGATGATTCAATCCCACTGATGTGGGGAACTCCTCAAAAGAAGGCAGAGGCTACACTAAAACAGGCCTTAACTCAGGTGCCCGCCTTAAGGTTGCCAGACCCAGAAAAAGCATTCAACTTTATGTCCATGAAAGAGAGGGAATAGCCTTGGGAGTGTTAACTCAAAGGCTGGGATCTGAGCCCCAGCTTGTAGCTTACTTATCCAAGAGGCTCGATCCAACTACCTGAGGTTGGCCCCCTGCCTTCAAAATCTTGCAGCTATTGCAATCATGATAGAAGATGCTTTAAAACTCTCCTTTGGGGGCAAACTAACCATTTTTACCAGCCACCAAGTAAAACAACTCCTAAATGGGAGAGGCCATTTATGGATGTCTGATCAAAGAATCCTCAGATATCAAGTAATGCTGATGGAAAATACAGGCCTCACTATATCCCCTTGTGAGGTTCATAACCCAGCCACCCTCCTCCCTACCCCCGAGGGCTCTCTCCCCTTTCACTCTTGTCTAGAAACCTTGGACCACTGGACAAAACCCCGAGAGGGATTGTCAGAAGATCCTCTGACCAATCCTGAGGAAATAAATCTGGTACACTGATGGAAGCAGCTTTGTCTTGGATGGAAAAAGAAGAGCCAGGTATGCAGTCAGATCAGATCAGTTGCTCAGTTGTGTCCAACTCTTTGCGACCCCATGAATCGCAGCACACCAGGCCTCCCTGTCCATCACCAACTCCCGGAGGTATGCAGTAGTCTCCAATTTTGAGACCATAGAGGCTAAGCCTCTGCCACCAGATATTTCAGCCCAATTAGCTGAGCTCATAGCTCTGACTCGAGCTTTAGATCTGGGAAAAGGAAAAAGAATAGCCATTTACACTGACTCCAAGTATGCCTTTCTGGTGCTACATGCACATGCAGCTATTTGGAAAGAAAGGGGCCACTTGACCACCCGAGGGTCCCTAATCAAATATGGTGATCAGATTCTTCGACTCTTGGAGGCAGTCCATCTGCTCACTGAGATTTCAGTCTCCCACTGTAAAGGACACCAAAAAGGGAGCACGGAAGTGGCACGAGGGAACCCAGCAGCTTATCAGGCAGCTAGGAGAGCAGCATTACAGAAGGTGAAGTCTCTCAGTCGTGTCCGACTCTTTGCGACCCCATGGACTATAGCCTACCAGGCTCCTCTGTCCATGGGTTTTTCCAGGCAATAGTCCTGGAGTGGATTGCCATTTCCTTCTCCAGGGGATCTTCCCAACCCAGGAATCAAACCCGGGTCTCCCGCATTGTAGATAGACACTTTACCATCTGAGCCACCAGGGAAGTCTACATTACATTACATCTGAGCCACCAGGGAAGTCTACATTACAGAATTATGACCTAATAGGGATTGCCACCTTAGTTCCACAGACTAATTTGCCAGAAACTCCTTCATATACTGAAGGTGAGACTCTTAAAGCTAAGAGCGAGGGCTTTCAAGAAGATCATATGGGGTGGTTCCAAAAAGAGGGACTCCTTTTTCTGCCTGGGAACTTCCAATGGAAGCTGGTTAACTCCTTACATGCCACTACTCAATTTAGGAGAAAAGGCCCTCCAAAGATTACTAGAAAGGTCCTTCAGAGGAACAGGCTTCCAAACTACTATAAGACAGTTGGTTTCCTCTTGTCCCACTTGCCAATTAAACAACCCCCAAGGAGCTCAAAGACCCCTGCTGGCCCAGCCCGTCCAATGACGTGGGGCCTACCCAGGAGAGGACTGGCAGATGGACTTCACCCAGATGCCAGTTTCTCAAGGGTATCAATACCTATTTGTCATGATAGATACATTCACAGGATAGATTGAAGGCTTTCCCACCTGGACTGAGAAGGCTGAAGAGGTGGTAAAAAAACTGCTCCATGAAATCATTTCAAAATTTGGTCTGCCCAGGTCATTACAAAGTGACAATGGAACATCATTTACTTCTAAGGTCTCCCAAGTGATCTCGAAAGCATTGGGCATTACTTATTATCTCCATTGTGCCTAGAGGCCTCAATCTTTAGGAAAAGTAGGAAGAACCAATCAATTCTTAAAATCAGCGATAAAAAAGATAATCCAAGAGACCTCCCTGGGATGGAAGGAGGCTTTACCAATAGCTCTCCTCCACACCCGCATCGCCCCTAAGGAACAGGTTGGTCTTAGTCCTTATGAGATGCTATATGGGAGACCTTTTGTTTATGTCAATGACCTCTTCCTAGATTCAGAGGTTCAGACCCTCCAGTCTTATACCATGGCCATTGGACAATTCCAACAGGATATACATTTGTGGGGTATGAACCAGGACCCAAAAGATTCTAAAGAGTCACCATTGTATGCTCCAGGAACTCAAGTCCTAATTAAAGTCTGGAAAGATGGGTCCCCAAAGGCTCAACTCCAGCCCACATGGAAGGGCCCCTACCCTGTAATACTTTCTATCCCCACAGCAGTCAAGGTACCAGGACATGACTCCTGGATTCACTACTCACAAGTCAAGCCGTGGAAGAAAACAGAAGAGGACACTCAATACACCTGTGAGCCCCTGGGAGATCTCAGATACCTATTCAGAGCTACCAATGAGTGCCATTCTAATGAACACCCCCAAAATCTGGTTTCTGGGGATAAAATTTCTCAGGATAACTCTAAAGAGCCAACACAGCTTGACAGAGACTGTACTCCAAAACAGACAGGAGATAGATTTTCTGATCCCTGAACAAAGAGGGACTTGAGCCATCTGGCGATGTGAATTTAAAATTGACTAATGTCCCTTCTAGTACTTGTTATGCTATATTGATGATGCTTATAATTATTCCATGTACTATCAATTGTCTAACCTGTTTTGTCCCCGCCCAGGTCAACCAGCTACAACATGCAGTGCCAGATCAACAAAGATATAAAACTACAGCCGACCACAGAAAATATCACACACCCTTGGATGGACAGGGAGGCCTGGCGTGCTGCGGTTCATGGGGTCGCAAAGAGTCGGACACGACTGAGCGACTGATCTGATCTGATCTGGATACCGCTATAAGGACTCTGAGGCTTGAGACTATCAAGAGGGGGAGGCTCAATACACCTCACTGTCCCACAGGAAGTAGCCAGAAAGACCTTGACACCCCTATTCCCAAATAATTGGGCCTCCCATCTCTTGAGGGTGGAATGTTAGGTAGGTAGAATAGGGAAAAGGAGTCCAAAATGGCGGTGGCTAAAAGACAAGGAAGGGAAAAGCCCGCGAAAATAGAACAAAAAAGGTCCAAGGACCGGAGTGAGGACCTCAGGTAAAACAAACAACACAACTGGTTGGCCCAATTTACACAGGACAGGCCCAGGGAGAGATAAACATATAAATGCTAACGCTAAGTCCCTTCAGTCGTGTCCGACTCTGTGCGACCCCGTCCCTGGGATTCTCCAGGCAAGAACGCTGGAGTGGGTTGCCAGTTCCTTCTCCAATGCATGAAAGAGAAAAGTGAAAGTGAAGTCGCTCAGTCATGTCCGACTCTTAGCGACCCCATGGACTGCAGCCCACCAGGCTCCTCTGTCCATGGATTTTCCAGGCAAGATTACTGGAGTGGGGTGCCATTGCCTTCTCCGAGAAACATATAAATAGAGGAGCCAAATCTAGCTCTCTCTCTCTCTCTCTCCCCGCGCTGGGGCGCTCTTCTCCTCGTGTCTTTGGATCAACATGCCCTCGTGCCTCAAAGATGGATTTTCCTGTTATCTTATAAATAAAATAGAGCTGTTACACTGAGCTGTAACACTGATTTGTCTAAGAGCTATAACACGGTCCATTCGAGACCTAAGAGCTATAACACGGTCTATCCAAGACCCAAGAGCTGTGACACGCAGAGAGGACTTTAATGTCCATCACTCCAAATCTTTGTTGTGACCAGACAAAGAGCCAAGGAACATACACTTGTGGTTACAGATTTTGACAGACTGTGAGGTGCAGGGCACCAAGAGCCTACTGCGGATGCCCCAGACCTGCTTACCTGGGAAGGAGGGAAGTACACTTCTATCCAGGCTAACCACAGCAGGCTGTGAATGCAGAGAATTTGTTAGAGCCCAGAAGTGCAGAGACCGGTCCTGTTCTTCTGCTCACCCTTCCCTTTCTTATCGGTTGTCTTTTCTACCCCAACTCTCCTTGAATCCCTTTCCCTTCCTTTCCCTCAGCCCCTATTTTGCTTCCATTGCTCATCTTCCCCCACACTCTCCACACACCCCTCTCCTTTGCAGAAATTTCAGGAGTCCATTCAAATTTTTTTTGAAACTACTGCCAAAAGATAATTTAATATAAAACTCCACAAAGATATAGATGAAATAAATGCCACTGTTCTTACTGTTCTCTCTCAGGCAAGACAAGTCATTTGTGGCCAGGTCCCTGAAGGAGGGGTGGGCGTTCTGTAGCCCTAAGTAGCAGCCAGGGGTCATGGTGCTACACTTGGCATTTGTCCTTTGATGGCTATGGGACAACCAGGGGAGAAAAACAATCAGGCTTACTTGGTACAATCCCATTGAAGGAAAGTAGAAGTCAGCACTAGCATTTAACACAAGATGTCAGGGAGGAAATGCTCACATTCCTTCCTTGCAAATTACCTACCTTGACCATCACTTCAGTGAAAGGATGCAATATTTTCAATTAGGATGTAAACAATTTCAGGACTCACAACACACATGATTAGATGCTGTTAATGAGAGAAACAGAGTCCGTCTTTTTGGTCACATCTTTACTGAATGTCTAGGTATTCTTAAGAATTGATAATTGTTTCTTTTTATTTTGGAAAGATTTTCACCCTTCACTCATGTGAGTGCTGCCTGACAGATCAGAATACAAAATAGTTCTCGAGAAGTCCCAGAGCAGCTGCAAGCCAGAAGGATGTGGAAATGGTGTCGCATAGGAAGTAGCCTGGAGGGTGGAATTCTGCCCAGGGGGCTTCTCTTTAGCAAGAAAGAAATTTGAAGTTACTCTTCCGGCCCAAAGAAGTCTGTATGTGTGACACCATCTCTTCACAAATCAAAACTGCCAAAGGCAGAGTTGCTATATGGAGAAACACAGAGCAGAGACAGGACAGAACTACAGGGGAAAGAAGGGGAGAGAAGAGGAGAGATGAACAGCCCTGGGGGAGGGGTATCTAATGGTGGAGACTCACTTTTCAGAACAACCTGAAGATGAAGGGAAACTCCTTGAGACATGAGGAATTAAGACCAGAAGTATCAGAGCTACTTGAACTCAGTTGAAAAATATTATGTATATGCAAAATCTTAAAATTGAACACTTATAGGCAAAGTAATAGTATTATGTAAAATTATTATTTGTTCATAGAAAAACCCTATCAATACAGGGTAAGCTGAGAGAAGTTACAGAAGATAGATCTTGAAAAATGGAGACGATTTCCTGATTCAAAATTCACTATGTTAAATTTTCTTTATTTCTCATCTATGATACACAATTATGATTCACTTATTATATACAATTATACTTATGTTAACTGTTTTATCTGTCAGTCTGTGATGTGAATTCAATCATGCTCACTGCATTTCTTCTGTGGTGTACTGTTCTGTGTTAAAGTGACCCTCTAGCTATTGCTATAGTTTTTTCTAGATTGAATGCCCACCAGCTGATGATTAGCACAGATTTGTATAGAGAGAACATGACCAGATGTTCATAACATCTGTCACAGCAGAGCCTTAGCTGGAACTATTTCTGTCTCTCTGTGCAACATATGATATATGCAGTCAATTTTGTTCATTCTTCAAATATTTATTGAATGTATACCATGTACAAGGCACTGAGCAGGGCTGTTAAGGATATTAAGTTAGCGAGTGGAAAAGAACAATATTGGAAATACTGGAAGTATGCAAATTCCTTTTATAAGCTGCTGCTACTGCTGCTAAGTCGCCTCAGTCGTGTCCGACTCTGTGCGACCCCATAGACGGCAGCCCACCAGGCTCCCCCGTCCCTGGGATTCTCCAGGCAAGAACACTGGAGTGGGTTGCCATTTCCTTCCCCAATGCATGAAAGTGAAAAGTGAAAGTGAAGTCGCTCAGTAAGTGTCCGACTCTTTGTGACCCCATGGACTGCAGCCTACCAGGCTCCTCTGTCCATGGGATCTTCCAGGCAAGAGTACTGGAGTGGGGTGCCATTGCCTCCTTAGCTCATGCTATGCTAAGTCACTTCAGTTGTGTCTGACTCTGTGTGACCCCATAGACGGCAGCCCACCAGGCTTCCCGGTCCCTGGGATTCTCCAGGCAAGAACACTGGAGTGGGTTGCCATTTCCTTCTCCAATGCATGAAAGTGAAAAGAGAAAGTAAAGTCGCTCAGTCACGTCCGACTCTTAGCGACCCCATGGACTGCAGCCTACCAGGCTCCTTTGTCTGTGGGATTTTCCAGGCAAGAGTACTGGAGTGGGGTGCCACTGCCTTCTCTGTTTTATAAGCTACCTTATGAAATAAACTTTAGGTCATGTGGACCTTGACTTGAGAATTAGACATTTGCTTTTTTATCTTAATGGGTTCAATTTTTTAGTCCCAGACAGGAGAAAAAAGGATGTTGAACACTGAAGCATTGAACATTGAACATCTCTCCCAACCTCACAAATCAAGAGAATGTTTGCGTGTATGGCAGGTGCGTGTGTGAGCTGCAAAGCTATTGTGAATCATTACTGCTAAACCATGCTTTAATAATTGGGCAACCATTGTACCATCTGTATTCACAGTCTCACACAAAACTATTAGGCCAGAGTGATTTTTCTGTAATCTGGATGCCCATTTTTAAAATAAATTCATTTAAGACATTTTTAGTATGTAATATTGAATGTTAATACGCCTGTAAGACAAGAAAAAGTTCACTGCATGTCCTGCTTTCTTTCTACATAACCAGTTTTGTGGCACCAGTGTCTTTCATCCAGGTGTCAATGAAGAGCTAGTTAAAATAAAAATTCCGAAAGAAAAATGCATGCTTTTTGGATCCATTTCTCTTCTTCCATCTCAATATATTTTTTTTTATTTTTATTTATTTTTTTAAATTAAATTTTATTTTGCTTAACTTTACAATATTGTATTGCTTTTGCCTTACATCAAGATGGATCTGCCACAAGTATACATGTGTTCCCCGTCCTGAACCCTCCCCCCTCCTCCCTCCACATCAATATATTTTTGAACATTTAAGTGCTGAGAAAAATTTCCCTTTTTGTTATCCTGCATAGCAGGTGGCAGCTGAAGTTGTTCAATTACACACTTTGTTAAATAAAACCTTATAAATAACGTAGACTGTTATTCCATTTAACTAAAGCTTACACTCAAATGATTTTTCCTTCTGCATCAATTTCCAAACATGTTTCACCTGTTGCTTCACCTCCAGCCCCAGTAAAGTCCCAAAGCCCCTGGGCTTGGCAGTGTCTGATTTTTTTTTTTTTTTTAAGTTACAGAGCTGATCTAGAAGACTGCTTGACTTGTTGAGAAAACTGCTGTTTTCTGGGTAGAGTATTGAAAGGAGGAAACATAATGATGTTCAACGACCAACTCATCACTGGAACTGGACAGGCAGACAGATAGGGAAAGCCAGGGCCAGCTTACACCTTGGAGGATACCAGTAGTCACAATGGTGATTTAAAGAAATGGAATAGGGCTGCCAGAAACAATACATGACACCCAATTAAACCTAAACTTCAGATAAGCAACAGACTCTCTTTTATAGTATAAGCATATACCATACAATATTTGGGGCATACTTTATACTAAAAAATTATTTATTGCTTATCTGAAATTCAAATATAATTGGGCATCCCATATTTTTATTCGTTAATTCTAGTCATCCTAAATCCAAAGAAAGGCTTCTTTGCTAAAAATTCTTTTCACATCGCCTAACATTCAATTAATTAACATTTTTTGATCAGTTAAGAAGCACTCTCTTTTAAAAGATAAATATTTCTGAGAATTATATGAGTTATTCATGTGTCAGTGTGAATTAATTTAAAGAGACTACTTAATTCCCAATGTCTAGCTCATTTCTCTGAATCAAAGTGTGTCAGTCAATCAGACTAAAGGGCCTGGGAGTTTTATTTATTTATTTATTTTGGCAGGAACAGGTTGATTATGGTTGGGTAGAAACTATTAATTTCAGTGGGAGGATATCTGCAGATGAATCAGTTTTAGTGGGGATTGTCTGACAGAATTATCAAAGGCCAGGGAGAGACTAGACAAAGGATGGAATGGGGCTAAGAGCATAAGGCAGTAGCACCAGAGAAAGCCCACTTATTCTGATTTTTTTTCTTAAAAACAGTACTTCATGAGGGAATCAATAGTCGGCTTTTTTTTTTTTTTTTTAAGTGGATAATGGTAAATATTAAAATCAGTGGCAAGTAGATTTTCACAAATGGTGAAGAGATGGCAATTAAAATCACAAGACAGGTCAAGCTAACTAATTTCATTGTAGTTTCAATTTATGTAAACAATGACGGTTATATTAATAACATTGGCTTCCATTTTAAACAAAAATCTCAACTAGAAGGGTGTGAAAGCCCAGCTCTTGGCATGGATGTCATCTGCTCCTTCACACCCTGTTTAGTCAGAACACTAAGAATGAAACCAGTAACCTGAACAGCCGTAATAACAGGAAGGAAAATGCTCTTACACATTTGCATGAGTCATAAACCTATAAACTTTTGAGAGAGATAAAGCAATTACAGATTCCCTTCAGCCTTAGATGTGATACAATATATTCCTAGCAAAAATGAAAGGATATGAATTTGGCAGCATTTGAGCGACTTCACTTTCACTTTTCACTTTCATGCATTGGAGAAGGAAATGGCAACCCACTCCAGTGTTCTTGCCTGGAGAATCCCAGGGACGGGGGAGCCTGGTGGGCTGCTGTCTATGGGGTCGCACAGAGTCGGACATGACTGAAGCGACTTAGCAGCAGCAGCAGCAGCTCTTCTTAAACACAGTCTAAACCATACAGTTTCCCCAGTCACCAAAGACCACACCCTATTTTGTCTACCACTCACTGGGCATGAGATAGATGTTTTCTTCCAAAATGTAGCTAATATTGTTACATGTTTACCATTGTTACAAACTCCTTTCTCTTTCTATGACACCCAGAAAAGTAAGATGGACTGAACAGCTTTTCAAAATTTTTGATGAATTGAACAACTGTTCATTAAAAGTCATATTTTAAAGTGAAATCCTCCAAATAGATTCTAAATTCCAAAATCTAATATTTTATATTAGTATTGCTATTCATTTCTTGTAGCCAAACATTCCAAGTTTAAAATTTCATTTTCCTAAGACTTGTGTATTAAAATAAATGTAATTGGCCAAAATTAAATCGGACTACAATTACATTCATTCCAATTACTAGCATGTTATTGTACCCACAATCTGCACGAAACAGATGTCAGAACATAATAATCTATTTTGCAATGGGTCTATATTTTTTGCCTCCTTTTGAACAATAACATTCATGGGAAACACAGCTAAACAGCTGTCTGACTGATGGGGAGAGCTATGCAATGCACAGCTTTGCAGCAACGCACGAATACAGTACAGAGACACTGCAGAGAGGCTGGAAAGAAAATCACTTCTTTTGGGAGCAGCACTGCTGGCTCTCAGCTGAGATGAAACAGAGATTTTCTTTTCTTTTTTTTAAATTCACATAACTAATCTAACATTAATTCCCTTAAACACTGACTACATGGAAAGAAAAAAAAATTTTGACACTTTTTAGAAACTAGAGACATAGCAGTTTTAAATATTTTTTTGTCTCTCTGGTAACTGAAGGGAAGAGTCTTACAAGACTTTTTAGATGCTACTGATGTGAATGAAGGAAAAAATGGATAAATGTATTGTATGCTTTATTTAGCTTGAGTTTCATTTTGAGGTTGGAAACAGGGTTATAAAGCATCAGGCACTTAGCAGCACTGATAGAGGACATGAACAGAGCTGTAGGGATGGGGTTGACAGGCCTCTTACATGTGCAAGCATTACTCAGCATTCTGGGCATCTTTTTAACCTACCAAATTTTGCTGGCTATATAGACAAGTCAAGACTCCTCTGCTACTGCTCAATTATTTTCTCCCCACCAAAGAGGAAGGCAGAAAAGACAACTTCAGCATTTAGGAAAAAGGCAAACTGTGCAAATATCCAACAAGAACTAAATCAAGTAAATCTCCTTTATCCTCTGTTTTCCCCCAACTCTCCTAGAAGTATAAGCAAGATCATCCTATTCAACATTTGGGAGAACCAACATATGAGCCACACTGTGTTCAGTAAATGTTTTCTTGAATGAATGAATACATGAATGAATTTAGAATCAGAGGCTGACCCAGGCCATCTGCTCAGTCCCAGGTCATTAGATGGGCAAAGCCACTGTCCTCCCACATCTCACTCTAACATATATGTCATCACCAAACTAAGGGAACTTAAACATAGAGTGATAATAAAAATTTTCAGAGCTTCATTCAGATAAAACTTCTCCTTTCTACAAAATTTAAAAATGGAACATTAAACTTTAAGTGAATTTTTTTAATTTGTGGGGAACTAAAATAATAGGGCATATTATTTATTTAATAGATACTGAACCTTGGGGATATAAATGATTTTATTCATAAAAATCACCTGGGAAAGATTTGGAAAACACAAGTCCAAAGCCACCCAAGTATTTTTGTTTCAGAGATCTGAAGTTGGGCCTGGAATCTGTTTTTAAACCACCTGTTCAGGTGATTAAGACAGGGGGGTTATATTTAATCAATGGGCATGTGTTGATAAACACTGGTATAGACAAATGAACTAGGTAAGGCATACTTTATAAATATCAAAATCAAGTATTTGATACCTAAGGAATTAAATTAATTCATGCAAGTATCAGTTTATTGATTAGAGAGGAATCCATGATTCAGTAATTTAAATAGTGGAATGGTCACTTCTGACCTGGAGGTTTATTCTGTCAACCATGAAAGCTTTGTAGTGAGATCACTGAACTCAAAGAGGATATCTTGGTTCAAATTTTGGCTCTAACCCTTACTAAACTGTGACATTAAAAATAATTTCTTGACTTCCCTCAGTTCAGTTTCATCATTTGTAAAATGTAATTAATTCTTATAATAACACTTGGGGTGCTTACTCAGCCCCATGTGTAACCAGGGCTAAAAGATGAACCTAAGTGACCATGTTTGCACCACCTGACTTTCCCACCCCTTCCGGTGGCCACAGCCTGGTAGGTGAAATGAGGACACAGATCACAGTGGAACCAATCCACAAGCTTATCTGAGCCAATAGGGTTCTCTTTCCGGAGAATGATTAGATTGGAGTGAGACTGAGTGAGTCAGAACATTATAAGCACCTGAACGCAGTGACCTGGGGTTGCGTCTGGGAAGCGCTCTCTGGCCCTGAGCAAGCAGAGGACAGCAGCCAAAGCATAAGACAGAGCAGCAGAGATGAGAAGCAAGCATGCAAACAGTGAGCCAGAGGGAACTGTTCTAATGTTGCTTCTGACTTCTCAGTTCAGTTTAGTCTCTTTATGCCTTAGCTGTGTTTTGGTCTGTGGGATTTCCAATAAATAACCCATTTGACTTGTACTACCTTGAATGTGTTTTTATGCCTTGGAAACAAACATTCTCTGAAACCTCCCTTCCCCCTGTTAAAAATGTAAGGACACTTGGTACATAACAGATTCTTAAAATTTTAACTGTCTACCTTGTAAAGGAGAAAATGAAGGTTCAATAAAGTTAGGTACCACAGATAATGGAGTGACTAGCTCTAGTCAGATAGTTTGTGAAAGTTTGAAACTGAAATCTGGGTCTACTGTTTTATAGTTCAATGCTCTTGTTATAAAACCAGAAATTCAGGCAGCAGGGCTGATACTTGGTTAGAAACATTTATTTTCACAATATGTTTTCTCACTGAGAAACAGTCATCCTAACTTTTTTTAAAAATAGACTCAAGGAATCCCTCCAGGCCAAATCTTCCTCAAAAAATGGTCTAACATAATTTCAAGCACTTGAACAAGAAGCTACTTGGGATATTAGAACTCTGTGTTATAAAGAATGGAGAAAAACTCATGACCAGGAAAAAAAAAAGGGGGGGGGGCAGCCATTGTTACTAAACCCTCCACATTTTAAAAGAAAGATAAAAATGGCATATGGAAAATGACTGATTTTAAGGAGACTGTATCCTGATGGATCTGTTAGAAGGGGTTACCTGCAAATGGAGTCTCTGTGCCACTTAATGAATCAAGTGTTGAAAGCGTCCTTTTAAATGACCAATTTAGACCTTGAAGAACATCTGTCAGAATAAGTTTTTGTGTAGGTGATACTAAGTTGTGCCCAGAATATTCAATTGAGCCAAATTTACTTTCCACATATAGTCAGTTTTATATGTTATTGTATAATTTTCTGGCAGAAGTAAGAAACATTCAGAATGTTTTGCACCTCAAAATTCAAAAAAATCCTAGTATAAAAATATCTGGTGTTTTAGATGTTACAAAGTAGGGCCAAATGCAGAAAGTAAATTGCATATGATAAAAATACCAGAAATTTCTAATTAGTTGGCATAGACATACAGTTGACCCGTAACTGCAGCCTTGAGATTAGAAGAAGATCGCCTCTTGGCAGGAAAGCTATGACAAACCTAGAGAGTGTGTTAAAAACCAAAGCCATCACTTTGCTGAAAAAGGTCCATACAATCAAGGTTAAGGTGTTTTCAGTAGTCATGTATGGATGTGAGAGCAGGACCATAAAGAAGGCAGAGTGCTGAAGAATTGATGCTTTCAAACTATTGTGCTGGAGAAGACTCTTGAGTGTCCCTTGGACTGCAAGGAGATCAAACCAATCAATCTTAAAGGAAATCAACCCAGAATACTCATTGGAAGAACTGATGCTGAAGCTGAAGGTCCAGTGCTTTGGTTACCTTATGAGAACAGCCAACTCATTCGAAAAGACCCTGATGCTCTGAAAGATTGAAGGCAGGAGGAGAAGAGGGCAACAGAGAATAAAATGGTTGGATGGCATCACAAATTCAATGGACGTGAACTTGGGCAATCTCTGGGAGATGGTGAGGGACAGGGAAGCCTGGAGTGCGGCAGTCCATGGAGTTGCAAAGAGTTGGACATGACTCAGTGACTGAACAACAACAGACATACAGTTGCAGGCATATGGTAGAATGGAATTCAACAACAACAAAAGATCACTAAATATCAAGCAATCAATTAATCAACCAAAGAAACTATTAAACTACAACCATGCTCAGTTACATGCTAGATGATCCAAGGATAGCAGAGATTTTCAGTGTGTCCCCTTCATTAACTTTCTTGTGTAGACAGTGGGGTCTATTTATGTAACCCATGGCCCTCCATGCTTTCCCTTTAGCTAGTTAATTTTAGAAGCACAAAGTTAAGTTCAGAACCAAGTGGAAGTCATATCTTTTCTGGGTTTTGGAACATCAAATTCACCACTCCTTTTAGCTTGTTTGGTCTTTATTATTTGGATTTATACTGTATTTGATTTTTTAAGTCAGATCAAATCACTTTTGGAAGAAGAAAAGAAAAACATGAAGTTCTCTTGCTACCATTTATGCCCATTGCCAGTAATTTATCTTTTTACAGAGATTAAAAAAGATGCAATTACATACTCTCCTTGCAACAAACCTACATACGTTTGAAAACAGTTATCACCTCTCCCTTCAGTGCTCTCTTTTCCAATCTGAAAAATTTTCAATCTTTTAAGGCCCTATAATTGATGCTATATAATTATTTGCATTGTTCACCTGGTCCCTTCCAATTTCTTCCCAAATTCACTGAGCTACTCAGAGACTCTAAAGGAATAATAGCAATTAAAAATAGCATAAAGATAATTCCTGGGTTAGGAAGATCCCCTGGAGAAGGAAATGGCAACCCACTCCAGTATTCTTGCCTGGAAAATCCCATGGACAGAAGGACCTGATGGGCTACAGTACATGGGGTCTCAAAAAGTAGGACATGACAGCAACTAAATGGCAACAACAACAATAAAAGATGATTCCCAACTTTTGCATAAGTTTCTTTACAAATTGTTTCAGTAATAGGGTATCTGTATTCATTTAGCCTGTATCTGCACAAATCAATTCGACATACATATAAAAACATTCTATGATTCTCTTCCTATTATTAATCAGAAACACTTACTGACTTCTTGTTAAACATAAAGGTCTTGATTCCACCAACTCGTGACTAGTTTTCCCAACATCTTATGATATTTATGCTTAACAGTTTGTTCTTGATTCAAAATCTAACCTTGGTTGAACTTTAGAGTCTGTCAGCCTCTAAAAGTTTCAAGTTTATCCTGTGTTCTATTCTTGAATCCCTCAGAGCTATTAATATGATTTATTATATACCATTTATACTCTAATTCCAAATTTCAACATTGAGGTCAGTGAAAAGTTATTAAATAGAGATAATCTCTGGGTTGATTTCAATGGTGTAATTAATATATTTCTCTGTGAAATCATGAAATCATTGTTAACCATCCTGAATCACTTGAACACTTAACAATTAATTTTAAATTAAACTAAATTAATAAACCAATCAGAGAAGGCAATGGCAACCCACTCCAGTACTCTTGCCTAGAAAATCCCATGGATGGAGGAGCCTGGTGGGCTGCATTCCATGGGGTCGCTACCAGTCGGTTGTGACTGAGCGACTTCACTTTCACTTTTCACTTTCACTCAATGGAGAAGGAAATGGCAACCCACTCCAGTGTTCTTGCCTGGAGAATCCAAGGGACGGGGAAGCCTGGTGGGCTGCCGTCTATGGGGTCACACAGAGTCAGACACGACTGAGGCGACTTAGCAGCAATAAACCAATAATCTCAAGAAATCAGGCTCAGAGTTATTCTAGAGATTCTAAAATCTGTAATGCCCACTTTGGCTTTTGATTCATGCTGAATACATGCCATGTACACATTCATATCATAATCTCTTTCAATTATGTAATTATATACATGATAAAACAAAATATAAATTCTTTCATAGATGTCTTTTTTGAAAAAGTGTATTGTTACTCTCAACAGACACTAAAAGTTCACCTTCTTTCATTTGGTGGTCCCCTTCATAATTCTTACATGAAAGTTGGGAATTAATAATAAAAGATCATAAAAAAAGATCAAGTACAGATATATGAAAGCATCCCCAAAGCCCAGATAAGTGATATTTATTATTTTTGTCTTAATCAACACGACTTTTTACTTTGTCACAAAGGAAATTAAATTGGTCTGACACAATCTCTACTCACAGGCTTTAATTGTTTTTATCTGTGTTATTCTGGGTGACTAACAATTTTAATATATATGGTTTTTATGTGTTATTTTCTCATCTTTTAGGCTATCTCAAGAGATTGAGTTAAGATAAAGGTCCTAAAATTCTTTAATCATTTTTCTCAAACATCTCAAATGTGCCCTTTCATGGAATTTGAAAAATACTGTATACATTCACCATTTCTGCTGGAAATCTAAAACTATTATACACTTTTTCTCTTTTTATTTACGAGTTTATAAGTATATGGTAATTATACTTTGTTTTAATTTTTAAAATTAGTTTTTAATTTAATTTAAAAATTAAAATTTTTTAAATTTTAATTTATTCCCGTTTTTACCTAGATATGTATGTGTGTGTGTGCACACGTGTGCACACATGCGTGCATGGTGCATGCACTTAGTTGCTCAGTCCTGTTAGACTGTTTGAGACCCTTTGGACTGTAGCCCGCTGGACTTCTCTGTCCATGGGATTTTTCAAATAAGAATACTGGATTGGGTTGCCATTTCCTTCTCCAGGGATCTTCCCAACCCAGGGATCAAACCCACATTTCCTGGGTCTCTGGTCTCCTGCATTGCAGTAAGATTTATCCGCTGAGCCATTCGGGAAAGTCCTTACCTTGATGAGAATGACTAATTCTGTATATCTCCATGTCTATTTCATCTTCTAGTCCCTATTAATTTGATCTTTCCAAATGTCAGGTTTAAAAGATCTGCTTTAAACAGGAATCTATTTTGAAAAATTTATATTTGAGGTTATCTAGACTTCAATTTCGGAGAAGGCAATGGCAACCCACTCCAGTACTCTTGCCTGGAAAATCCCACGGACGGAGGAGCCTGGTGGGCTGCAGTCCATGGGGTCGTGAAGAGTTGGACACGACTGAGAGACTTCACTTTCACTTTTCACTTTCATTCATTGGAGAAGGAAATGGCAACCCACTCCAATGTTCTTGCCTGGAGAATCCCAGGGATGGGGGAGCCTGGTGGGCAGCTGTCTATGGGGTCGCACAGAGTCAGACACGACTGAAGCGACTAGCAGCAGCAGCAGCAGCAGCAGCAGCAGCACAGACTTCAATTTGAAGCAAAAGATATGAAAAGATATTTGGAATATTCAAAAGCCTATATATTTAACTCAATTTTAGGTTAAGATCTAGATGTTTGGAGAATTGGAAAACTTATATCCAGATACATGGAGTACACATATTTCTTGAGAATTGTTATATATGCATTTGATAAGAAAATAAACAATGCAGATTGCACATAAATATTTCTAAAAATAACTCCATGTTATGCTGCTTAGATTATTTTCTTTTCAAATGAATATTTAAGGATTTTTAAGAAACATATATATGTATATGTGTGGGTGTGGACTGAGATTAATATTAGAGAATTGCATCTTTTGAGTTAATATGAATGTGAGATTTGTAAATCTTTTACTAATTAAAGTTACTTGAAAGAAAAATCTTATTTTATCTTTCTCTGGTTACAAGAGCCAACAACTAAATTGGCTAAATTGGCCAAAAACTAAATATTAAAATTATTTGCCAAACAAACATCTTTTCTACTTCTATATTTTAGAATACTGACATTTCAAAAGATTTATATTGGCACATTACATAAAATAGTAACATAATTGTATTATATTGATATTCAAGATGAGAATGACTACATGCCTAAACAGTAATATGGCTGGCCAATCTTTAATTTGACATATATGTTCAAAGTGAAGAAAATATCAACTGAAATTTAGAACAATGATATAAATAAGAAATATCTGAGTTTTATGAAGTACAATAAATGGTGAAATAATCTTACTGTATTTAACTAAATCAATGTTTTTGAAAAAAAAAAAAAAAACATAACCTCACTTTAAGACTTAAGAGTTGTATTATACCTTTGTATAACTTTGCTAATTTAAAGACAAAATTTGACAATAGTTTAAATCTCCCTCTTTCTATTTCTTTGGCCAAAATAATCAATTCCTACAAAATCTATTATATGGGTAACTCAATATGAAACCAAGTACTTGAACTGGGAATAGGATCAATGACACTTGATTCAGTAAATGAATGCCTAATTTTTATTTGTGAATGGGATGCTAGATCACAGTCAATATTTACTAGTTAAAAAGTCACCTTCCATGATGCTATGTGAGGAAATATGTCACACGTCTCTAATTCTTTTCTAGGGATGTGTGTGCTCAGTTGCTAAGTCATGTTCAAGTTTTTGCAACCCCAAAGACTGCAACCTGCCAGGCTTTTCTGTCCATGGGATTCTCCAGGTAAGAATACTAGAGTCGGTTGCCATTTCCTCATCTTTCCAACCCAGGGATCGAAGCTGGGTCTCCTGCATTGCCAGCAGATTCTCTACTGTCTGAGCCACCTGGGAAGCCCCTAGAGATAGTTTTAAAAATGTAATATCCCAAAATAACTGGTATAATCTTCTTTATAATATTTAACTTGTTCTTTTCTGTCAGCTCCAATTCTTTAAAAATTATATCAGGGTAATAACTATATACGGAGAAGGCAATGGCAAGCCACTCCAGTACTCTTGCTTAGAAAATTCCATGGATGGAGGAGCCTGGTGGGCTACAGTCCATGGGGTCGATACGAGTCAGACAGGACTGAGCGACTTCACTTTCACTTTTCACTTTCACACAATGGAGAAGGAAATGGCAACCCACTCCAGTGTTCTTGCCTGGAGAATCCCAGGACAGCAGAGCCTGGTGGGCTGCCGTCTATGGGGTCGCACAGAGTCGGACACGACTGAAGCGACTTAGCAGCAGCAGCAGCAATTACTATATAATATCATTAATTTACATTAATTACATATGATTTAATTATATAATTATTTATTATATATAATTTGTATAATTATATTACCAGGATTATAATCCTTTGAGAAATATACAAGTACAGGAAATATAGAAATTTTTTTCTAGTTTCTTTGTAGAAATTAGGATTCTTTACCACTGAGCCAGCAGGGAAGCCCAGGATAGTGATGTGAAATTAACCCTTTATCACTCTAAACTGAAGAACTGGAAAAATCAATAATATTAACTGAGCAAAAGATTTTATAGCAATAGGTACCAATTGGGGATCCAATCAAGTGAAAGAAACCACATGTAAATTTAAACAGGAAGACTTTAATATGAAGGATTATTAAGTTATTATGGCTGAGTAAATAAAAAGATGTAAGAAAAGTCTAAAGGGAATTCTAGGGCTGAGGGAGAGCATAGAAAGGAAGACAGAGAAGTGTTGCCCTTCTTAAGGCGGTGTTTCAGAGCTCATCGGACAACGGGTAGCTGAAGCCCTTTTTCTGTACAGCAGCATAGTTTGTGGAGGTGTTCAGGCCAGTGCCGGGTCATAACTGTCAGGCAAGCAGGAACAACACTTCAGAACCTAGTTACCCAAGTTTGGTATTAAAGATGGGCCCTCAGGAGGAGTGGGGCACTACTGTGTGAGTCAAGGAGCAAGAGGTCTCTGTGTTAGGAGGGCTGGGGCAAAGTGGTCCCTGCCCTTATCTGGGTTCTGAAGTCACCACGGGCTGCCCCAACTAGGCTGTGGCAGAATATCACTACGTGTCACCATACACACACATCCCTAATAGTGCACCAGGAGCAAGTAAGAACAAAATATAGCAGGGAGAGCAGCCCCTTCCGTCAGCAAGGTTCCTTTTAGTACCCCTTACTGACAAAGCTTCCCTGACAAAAGCCTTCCCTAGTGGCTCAGATAGTAAAGAACATGCCTGCAATGTGGGAGACCCAGGTTTGACCCCTGGGTTAGGAAGACACCCTGGAGAAGGATAATGGCTACCCTCTTCCAGGATTCTCCGTCCTGGAGAATCCCATGGACAGAGGAGCCTAGCAGACGATAGTACATGGGGTTCCAAAGAGTCAGATACAGACTGGTTGACTAACACTTTCACTGACAAAGAACTAATGCTTAAAAAGCCCTATAGCTGTCTAGGTTCCAAATGGTGAACTTAGAGCTAAGAGACAACAATCTGATAACTGGCATGCCATGTACAATGCTTATTATTCATAATTATTTTTTTTCACAGGTGATACTTCTTGATAGCTACATATATTTCATTTATATTCATCAATCAGATACTTGATGCTTATTTTTTGTGATTACCTTAACCACTTTTATAGGCCAATGGAGAGCTAAATTTGCTGTCACATAGACTGTTAATCTTTTATCTACTGGCGCTTTTCCAAAATAAATAGCAAGTCATCTTTAAATTCCCATAGCATTTACCTACAATTCTCACATTACTTGCCAACTTTTACCTCTTATTATATTGACTTGTGAATGTCTTATTTTCTGTCTTAATACATAAACACCTTGAGAATAGCATCCATCTCTGCATTTTTCACTATAACATGCAAAGGGAATACTTGTGAAAGGCACACAATAGTTTCTACATTAATAAATAAAATACTATACTTGGAATAACAATGCCATCTCCCAAGACTGAGAGATATAACACAATAGTTAAAAATTCAAAACTGACAGCAAAACTAAAAACCTAAAATACAGAACATTTTTTTTTTTCAGAACATTTTATAGTATATGCTATGCTATGCTATGCTAAGTCACTTAAGTCGTGTCCGACTCTGTGTGACCCCATAGACGGCAGCCCACCAGGCTCCCCCGTCCCTGGGATTCTCCAGGCAAGAACACTGGAGTGCGTTGCCATTTCCTTCTCCAATGCATGAAAGTGAAAAGAGAAAGTGAAGTCGCTCAGTCATGTCTGACTCTTAGCGACCCCATGGACTGCAGCCTACCAGGCTCCTCCGTCCGTGGGATTTTCCAGGCAAGAGTACTGGAGTGGGGTAAGGTCTCATAAAGTAACCATATAGTTTCCTTAATATTTAGACATCTGATATTTATAAAGTAGCAAAAGCTTTTATTTTGATTCATTCTTGACTAAGAAGAGAACATTACTTTGATAAAAATTTTTATCAATTTAGCCTTTGATTAGCTTTTGATTTTGAATAGGACACTGGCCAGTTGATTTTTGAAAAAGACACAAGGCAGTTTGATGGGGAAATAATTAATTTTTTGAACATTTGGTGCTGGAAAAACTAGATATCCACATGCAAAAGTAAAAATTTGGGACCATGTATAACACCATACAAAAATTAATTCAAGATGAATCATAGATATAAATGTTAGAGCTAAAACAATAAAATTGTTTGAGAAATACAAGTAATTCATCATGACCTTAGGTGAGGTAATGATTTCTTAGGTATAACACCAAAAGCACAAGTAATCAAAGAAAAAAATTGGTAAATTGTACTGTATAAAAAATGATTTGTAGTTCAAAAGGCACCATCAAGAAAATAAATACAAGCCAAAGAATAGGAGAAATCACTTGCAAATTACATAGCAGGTAAGGAATTATATGCAGAATATTTTTAAAAACCAATAATAAAAAGACAAAAGTCTTAATAAAAAGACAAGTTCAATAATAAAAGACAAAAACCCAGTGTAAAAATAAACACAGGATTTGGATAAACATTTGCTCAAAGTAGATACACAAATCAGTAAGTACATCAAACAATGTTCAGCAATCATTATCCATGAGGGAAAGGCAAATCAAAATCACAATGAGATACCACATCACATCCACTAGAATGGGTATAATAAGAAAGATAAAAACAAGTGGTGCTGAGGATGTAGAAAAACTGGAACCCTCGTATATTGCTGGCAGGAATATAAAATGGTACAGACATTTTGCAGAACATTTTGGTAGTTTCTCACAATGTTAAACATTGGTATACTGTATGACCTAGTAATTTTACCCCAAAGCAAGAAAGGGAAATGGAAACATAAACGCATACAAAAACCTGTACAGGAATATTCAGAGCAGTCTTTATCATAATAGCCAAAAAGTAGAAACTTCCCAAATGTCCATTAACTGTTGAATGAATAAACAAATACGGTATACGCATACAATGAAATATTACTGAGCAATTAAAAATAATAGTACTGTTACATGCTGCAATATGGGTGAACCTCAGAGATATAATGTTAACTGAAAGAAGACACAGAAAATAACATAATGCATTGTTCAAATTCATATGAAATGTCTAGAAAATGCAAATGTGTGCAGGCAGAAACTAAATGGTGTTTGCCTAGGACAGACAATGCAAGTGGGGAATGAATACAAATGCGCATTAGGTTTCTTTTCGGCTCAATGGAAGTGTTCTCAAATCAAGTTGTAGTATTGGTTGCACAACTCTACAAATATACTAAAAAATACTGAATTATAAAAGAAACTCATGCCACAATGATAATCATGTAAACAGTTATAATTATTGACTCCCTTTTCTGTTTATGAATCAGAATGCCTTGATCATTTCTTTATGCTTTGTTCCTCTAAAGGAATTCAAGAAGAATTTTATAGAAATACTATAATATTTGAATTATTATTATATTTCTTTACATAATTTTCTTTTTTGCCCAAAGTCAAAAGTGATTATTCCTCACGGAATGTCTATTAATTATCTTTGGTGTTATGTTGGGCATTACAATAGACAAAAATCTCTGTTTCAAATTTAAACTGAAATTTTGAATCCCATTATGACCAGTTAAGGCACAGTATTGCATTTGCATTGAAATAGTATACAGAAATAAGAATATTGATTTTATTAAGATCAGTAATGCTGAGGTTTAGAGATGGTATGCAATATAGTCACAATCTCAAAGAGGCAATGAATTGTTTTTAAAATATTTTGTTTTATATAGCCAGCTTATATTTCTTAGAATTCAAGCACTTAAAAGATGATATCTTGAAACCTAGTTTTATACATAGTAGGCTCTCAACCCATATTTGTAAAGTGAGTGAATAATAAGTGGATGAATGACTGAGAAAATTATTTCTTGCTGACCAACTTCCTGACTGCTCTACTCCAAGGCCCAGTAACTATGAATGCTAAAACACTTAGTATTTACATTGTTTAGACAGTGTTATCGAGGAAGGCAATGGCACCCCACCCCAGTACTTTTGCCTGGAAAATCCCATGGATGGAGGAGCCTGGTAGGCTCCAGTCCATGGGGTCGCTAGGAGTCGGACACGACTGAGCGACTTCACTTTCACTTTTCACTTTCATGCATTGGAGAGGGAAATGGCAACCCACTCCAGTGTTCTTGCCTGGAGAATCCCAGGGACGGGGGAGCCTGGTGAGCTTCTGTCTATGGGGTCGCACAGAGTCGGACACGACTGAAGCGACTTAGCAGCAGCAGCAGCAGACAGTGTTATTGGTCAATGTTTCCTGCATTTGTCTATCAGATTGAGCAATCAGTATATATGTTCATCATAAATATGATATGGACTCAACTCACTATAATTTTAAATAATTCTAGATAGTAATATATAACATTATATTTTATATGGCAAGCATTTCACTCTTTTTGTTAATTTTTTGATTTTGGTTAAGGAGTTTTGGGCTTCAAGATGGCTTGAACTTTGGCCACCTGATGCGAAGAGCTGATTCATTTAAAAAGACCCTGATGCTGGGAAAGATTGAATGCAGGAGGAGAAGGGGATGACAAAGGATGAGATGGTTGGATGGCATCACTGACTCAGTGGACATGAGTTTGAGTAAACTCTGGGGGTTAGTGATGGACAGGGAGGCCTGGCGTGCTGCAGTCCTTTGGGTCACAAAGAGTCAAACACAACTGAGCGACTGAACTGAACTGATGGCTGGAACTAAGAAAGGCCATAGAAGAGGAGGTTTCAGGGTTGGCTCATTCAATAATTTCACCTAAGAAGCCAAGCTCTGTTTAAGCCTCTATTCTACCACCTTCAGCGATGGTTGAGTAAGGTGGTCTGCAGCAGTGAAAGGTGTTACATCCAGAGAGGCAACACCAGAGGAAAAATACCATCTTTTCTTGTGGCTTTTTCTTAGGAGAGCAGTGAATTTTTCTAGAAGCCCCATGGTAGACATTCTATATTTCATTAGTTAGTATGCGATAATGAGTCTATTGCTAAATCAGTCATTGATGATGGGAATCAGGTCACCCCTAGGCTAATTAGCCCACTCCTAGCCACTCCTAGAACTGGGTGGAGGATTGAGACAGACCAGTTTCTCATGACCCTTCAATGTCCTGAGGAGGGCGGTACCTACACAGAATCAGATTTATGCTAAGAAGAAAGAAGGTGACTACTTGTCAACTGTTTAGTTGCTAAGTCGTGTCTGACACTTTATGACCTCATTATTGTAGCCCACCAGGCTTCTTTGTCCGTGGGATTTCCCAGACAAGAATACTGGAGTGGGTTCCCATTTCATTTTCCAAGGGGTCTTCCCAACCCAGAAATTGAACTCAAGACTCCTGTTTTGGTAGGCGAATTCTTGACCACTGAACTACCAGAGAAGCCACTTGTCTATTACCACTACCAAATTCAGGAGAAGAAAGAAAGTTTTCTCAGGTCCTTTTGACTGACCTTGAAAATAACAACCTCTTTCAAAGCTCTGATGTATAGATTACGCTCTGAGAATTAGATGTATACACTGAGATTTATTACTATCAGGTATACTAGACTTTATCAACATTCTAGGAATCAGCAAACTAAAATGGACTGGAATGGGTGAATTTAACTCAGAGGACCATGATATCTACTACTGCGGGCAGGAATCCCTTAGAAGAAATGGAGTAGCCATCATGGTCAACAAGAGAGTACGAAATGCAGTACTTGGATGCAATCTCAAAAATGACAGAATGATCTCTGTTCGTTTCCAAGGCAAACCATTCAATATCAGAGTAATCCAAGTCTATGCCCCAACCAGTAATGGTGAAGAAGCTGAAGTTGAACGGTTCTGTGAAGACCTACAAGACCTTCTAGAACTAACATCCAAAATAGATGTCCTTTTCACTATAGGGGACTGGAATGCAAAAGTAGGAAGTCAAGAAACACCTGGAGTAACAGGCAAATTTGACCTTGGAATACGGAATGAAGCAGGGCAAAGGCTAATAGAGTTTTGCCAAGAGAACGCACTGGTCATAGCAAACACCCTCTTCCAACAACACAAGAGAAGATTCTACACAAGGAAATCATCAGATGGTCAACACCAAAATCAGCTTGATTATCTTTGCAGTCAAAGATGGACAAACTCTATACAGTCAGCAAAAACAAGACCAGGAGCTGACTGTGGCTCAGACCATGAACTCCTTATTGCCAAATTCAGACTGAAATTGAAGAAAGTAAGGAAAACCACTAGACCATTCAGGTATGACCTAAATCAAATCCCTTATGATTATACAGTGGAAGTGAGAAATAGATTTAAGGGCCTAGATCTGATAGATAGAGTGCCTGATGAACTATGGAATGAGGTTCGTGACATTGTACAGGAGACAGGGATCAAGACCATCCCTATGGAAAAGAAATGCAAAAAAGCAAAATGGCTGTCTGGGGAGGCCTTACAAATAGCTGTGAAAAGAGGAGAAGTGAAAAGCAAAGGAGAAAAGGAAAGATATAAGCATCTGAATGCAGAGTTCCAAAGAATAGCAAGAAGAGATAAGAAAGCCTTCTTCAGCGATCAGTGCAAAGAAATAGAGGAAAACAACAGAATGAGAAAGACTAGGGATCTCTTCAAGAAAATCAGAGATACCAAAGGAACATTTCATGCAAAGATGGGCTTGATAAAGGACAGAAATGATATGGACCTAACAGAAGCAGAAGATATTAAGAAGAGATGGCAAGAATACACAGAAGAACTGTACAAAAAAGAGCTTCATGACCTAGATAATCACAATGGTGTGATCACTGACCTAGAGCCAGACATCCTGGAATGTGAAATCAAGTAGGCCTTAGAAAGCATCACTACAAACAAAGCTAATGGAGGTGATGGAATTCCAGTTGAGCTATTCCAAATCCTGAAAGATGATGCTGTGAAAGTGCTGCACTCAACATGCCAGCAAATTTGGAAAACTCAGCAGTGGCCACAGGACTGGAAAAGGTCAGTTTTCATTCCAATCCCAAAGAAAGGCAATGCCAAAGAATGCTCAAACTACCGCACAATTGCACTCATCTCACACGCTAGTAAAGTAATGGTCAAAATTCTCCAAGCCAGGCTTCAGCAATATGTGAACCGTGAACTTCCTGATGTTCAAGCTGGTTTTAGAAAAGGCAGAGGAACCAGAGATCAAATTGCCAACATCCGCTGGATCATGGAAAAAGCAAGAGAGTTCCAGAAAAACATCTATTTCTGCTTTATTGACTATGCCAAAGCCTTTGACTGTGTGGATCACAATAAACTGTGGAAAATTCTGCAAGAGATGGGAATACCAGACCACCTGATCTACCTCTTGAGAAATTTGTATGTAGGTCAGGAAGCAACAGTTAGAACTGAACATGGAACAAAAGACTGGTTCCAAATAGGAAAAGGAGTACGTCAAGGCTGTATATTGTCACCCTGTTTATTTTACTTACATGCAGAGTACATCATGAGAAATGTTGGGCTGGAAGAAGCACAAGCTGGAATCAAGATTGCTGGAAGAAATATCAATAACCTCAGATATGCAGATGACACCACCCTTGTGGCAGAAAGTGAAGAGGAACTAAAAAGACTCTTGATGAAAGTGAAAGTGGAGAGTGAAAAGGTTGGCTTAAAGCTAAACATTCAGAAAACGAAGATCATGGCATCTGGTCCCATCACTTCATGAGAAATAGATGGAGAAACAGTGGAAACAGTGTCAGACTTTATTTTTCTGGGCTCCAAAATCACTGCAGATGGTGACTGCAGCCATGAAATTAAAAGATGCTTACTCCTTGGAAGGAAAATTATGACCAACCTAGATAGTCGGACACGACTTAGCGACTTCACTTTCACTTTTTGCTTTCATGCATTGAAGAAGGAAATGGCAACCCACTCCAGTTTTCTTGCCTGGAGAATCCCAGGGGCAGGAGAGCCTGGTGGGCTGACGTCTATGGGGTCACGCAGAGTCGGACATGACTGAAGTGACTTAGCAGCAGCAGCAGCAGCAGATAGCATATTCAAAAGCAGAGATATTACTTTGCCAACAAAGGTTCGTCTAGTCAAGGCTATGGTTTTTCCTGTGGTTATGTATGGATGTGAGAGCTGGACTGTGAAGAAGACTGAGCGTCGAAGAATTGATGCTTTTGAACTGTGGTGTTGGAGAAGACTCTTGAGAGTCCCTTGGACTGCAGGGAGATCCAACCAGTCCATTCTGAAGGAGATCAGCCCTGGGATTTCTTTGGAAGGAATGATGCTAAAGCTGAAACTCCAGTACTTTGGCCACCTCATGCAAAGAGTTGACTCATTGGAAAAGACTCTGATGCTGGGAGGGCTTGGGGGCAAAAGGAGAAGGGGACGACAGAGGATGAGATGGCTGGATGGCATCACTGACTCGATGAATGTGAGTCTGAGTGAACTCCGGGAGTTGGTGATGGACAGGGAGGCCTGGCGTGCTGTGATTCATGGGATCGCAAAGAGTCGGATACAACTGAGCGACTGATCTGATCTGAAAAGAAAATCTACTGAGCTTTTTCAATTTACTTTTAAAAGTTATTTTATTTTAATTATTTTATTGTCTTATATTATAAATTTTTAAATCTCTTTAATTTTGGCTTAATGTCTAGATTTTTAAATCTGCTTCTGCATTCAATCTATTATACCTTACATTTTGGATGTTGAAAATCTGGCCTCACATGTATATGGAGTTTAAATTTTTCAACAGCCTTTTCAATATACATTCAATATATTGAATACATATTAAAAGCAGAGACACTACTTTGCCAACAAAGGTCCATCCAGTCAAAGCTATGGTCTTCCAGTAGTCGTGTGTGGATGTGAGAGCAGGACCATAAAGAAGGCTGAGCACCGAAGAATTTATAATTTTGAATTGTGGTGTTAAAGAAGACTCTTGAGAATCCCTTGTATAGCAAGATCAAACTGCTACTGCTGCTAAGTCACTTCAGTCATGTCCGAAGCTGTGTGATCCCAGAGACAGCAACCCACCAGGCTCCCATCCCTGGGATTCTCCAAGCAAGAACACTGGAGTGGGTTGCCATTTCCTTCTCCAATGCATGAAAGTGAAAAGTGAAAGGGAAGTCGCTCAGTCGTGTCCAACTCCTAGCGACCGCATGGACTGCAGCCTACCAGGCTCCTCTGCCCATGGGATTTTCCAGGCAAGAGTACTGGAGTGGGGTGCCATCACCTTCTCCGAAGATCAAACTAGTCAATCCTAAAGGAAATCAACCCTGAATATTCATTGGAAGGACTGATGTTAAAGCTCAAGCTTCAATACTTTGGCCACCTGATGTGAAGAACTGACTCCTTGGAAAAGACCCTGATGCTGGGAAAGATAGAAGGCAGGAGGAGAAGGGGATGACAGAGGATGAGACGGTTGGATGGATCACTGATTCAACGGACATGAGTTTGAGCAAGCTCTGGGAGATGGTACAGGAAGGGAAGCCTGGTGTGCTGCAGTCCATGGGCTAGCAAAGAGTTGGACACGACTGAGCGACTTAACATCAACAATATATATTTCAATACATATTCAATAATAGAGTCTTAGAAATAATCTTCTTTGAAAGTTTAGCAAAACTAGACAAATAGACTCTGAAGATGTATCAATGACCTTGTATTGTGCTACATTAAAATCTGTTGGTTTATCTTGCACTTTGATTGGATCTATTATCTGTGTGTGATTTTGTATCATTATCCACTGCTCATTTGCAAAATATTGCTTGACTGAGTTATGCAGATCTTTGAAATGTGAACACCATCATTCATCACATCAGAAAATTCTTTGTTTTGAAGCTATTGAACTTATGGTGGAGATATAAGTTTTCCAAAATTCTAATTTTTCTCTCAAATGTTCAGTTGTTGTCCTTGGTAACAAATATAGTAAATTATTTTTTCTTGAAATGACAGGCTCATTTCACTCAATTTCAAAAAGTCATCTGCCAGATAGCCAAGTCTAAATAACCACAATTTGTCAGTAATTCTTTCAAGTAAAAATGGTGTTCCATAGAAGATTTGCTAATTCAGCTTGCAAGTCAAAGTAATTGCACAAGTGTTTTATTTATTATGTTTTTTAGTCAACCATCATCACACTTTTGTTTGTGCAAACTATTTTGTATGCATACTTCCCATTTCAGCACACATAACATTAAAAAAAACAGGTGCACTTATTTATGTGTCTAGGTGAAATAGAATTAATACTTTTTCCTGCTTCATCAAAGATATTTTTGAAGCAAATCTGGCTTTTAATTTTACTTATTTACTTACTTGTTTTTACTGGGGGTGAATGGTAGTGAACACTACAGTGACCACAAGTACAGTTTGGTGCCACTGTTTTGATAATTGTTAAAGCTAAGAGTTTTAATTGCTTTTGACCCTAAGTGCAATAATCAGTACAGTGAAAAAGGCAAAAAATGTTCTTTTTATTATTCTTAAATACTTTTGCCCTGAGGGACTCCCTAAAAGTTTTCAAGAGAACTCAAGGAGGTCTATGGGCTACAGTTTGAAAATAACCGAAGTCATGTTAACAATTTGATAAGGCTTACATGGGGGCTTACTGTTAAAATGGTTCATTATGTTGACCTCGTAAACAAAGGATAAAGTCACAGTGACCCTTGAGACAGACCAAATTGTTCAAATGACAGTCTGTTTTCCTGCTGGCTCCTACCTTCTCAAGGCTACGAGACCACTGGATGCCAGACCTCTGGCTATGTGACCGCAGGACTCAGCTACAGGCTAAAAATTAACCATCCCTTTAGAGAATTTTTCATTGGCGGGGTATAAGAAAGACCCCATCAGAAAGAGGATGCTGGTTCTCCTTAAGGGCTAGTCACCTCGTTTCCCTCTAATAAATTTCCTTTTCTTCGCCTGACTGCCCAGCTTGCTCTCTTTTTCTCTGCACTCGCTCTACACAAGTTTTCCATTTTTTTGGATTACATTCTATAAGCATCAGAGGAGCTCCCCAGGTGGCACCAGTAATAAGAATCTCCCTTCCGATACAGGAGATGTAAGAGATGTGGGTTCAATCCCTGGGCTGGGACTATCCCCTGGAGGAGGGCATGGCAACTCACTCCAGTATTCTTGCCTGGAGAATTCCATGGACAGAGGAGCCTAGTAGGCTATAGTCCATAGGGTCACAAAGAGCTGGACATGACTAAAGTGACTTAGCATGCATGTACACATCAAAAGCTCGGAACAAACTGAGAATACAACTGTGGAAATATTTTCACATAACCCATGAGTAGAAGGAGAGTTAAAAATGAAATGCAAAATTCAAGGGTAAAACAAAATGCCTAGGAATGGAAAAAAAAAAAAAAAAAGCTCACTTCAGCACCAAGTATACCACAACTGGACTGTTACAGAGAAGATTAGCACACACCTTTGAGAGGATGACACACAAATTCATGAAGGGTTCCATATTTTTACACATGAAAAGATGCTCAACAGCACTAATTATTACAGAAAGGCAAATCAAAACTACAATGAGGTATCACCTTACACCAGTCAAATGGCCATCATAAAAAATCTACAAACAATAAATGCTGGAGAGGGTGTTGAGAACAGAGAACACTTTTGCACTGTTGGTGGGAATGTAAATTGGCATAGCCACTATGGAGAACAGTATGAAGGTTCTTTAAAAAACTAAAAATGGAACTACCATATGATCCAGAAATCCCACTATTTGGGATATAACCAGAGAAAAACTATAATTCAAAAAGACAGATGAACCCTAATGTTCATTGCAGCACTATTTACAATAGCTAGGGCATGCAAACAACCTAAATGTCCATCAACAGCGAAATGGATAAAGAAGTTATAATACATACATAAAATGGAATATTACTTAGCCATAGAATGGAATGAAGTTGGGTCATTTGTAGAGACACAGATAAACCTAGAGACTGTCATATAGAATGAAATAAGTCAGAAAAAAAATATTGTATAACATATATGTGAAATCTAGAAAGATGGGATCGATGATGTTTTTTGCAAAACAGAAATAGAGACACAGACACAGAGAACAAATATATGGACATCAAGGAGGGAAATGGGAGTGGGATGAACTGAGAGATGGGGATTGATATACATACACTACTCTGTATAATATAGGTAACTAATAAGAAAAAATTGTTACCCTGCTTATTTAACTTCTATGCAGAGTACATCATGAGAAACGCTGGACTGGAAGAAGCACAAGCTGAAATCAAGATTGCCGGGAGAAATCACAATAACCTCAGATATGCAGATGACACCACCCTTATGGCAGAAAGTGAAGGGGAACTAGAAAGCCTCTTGATGAACGTGAAAGTGGAGAGTGAAAACATTGGCTTAAAGCTCAACATTCAGAAAACGAAGATCATGGCATCTGGTCCCATCACTTCATGGGAAATAGATGGAGAAACAGTGGAAACAGTGTCAGACTTTATTTTGGGGGCTCTAAAATCACTGCAGATGGTGACTGCAGCCATGAAATTAAAAGACGCTTACTCCTTGGAAGGAAAGTTATGACTAACCTAGATAGCATATTCAAAAACAGAGACATTACTCTGCCAACAAAGTTTCGCCTAGTCAAGGCTATGCTTTTTCCAGTGGTCATGTATGGATGTGAGAGTTGAACTGTGAAGAAAGCTGAGCGCCGAAGAATTGATGCTTTTGAACTGTGGTGTTGGAGAAGACTCTTGAGAGTCCCTTGGACTGCAAGGAGATCCAACCAGTCCATTCTGAAGGAGATCAGCCCTGGGATTTCTTTGGAAGGAATGATGCTAAAGCTGAAACTCCAGTACTTTGGCCACCTCATGTGAAGAGTTGACTCACTGGGAAAGACTCTGATGCTAGGAGGGATTGGGGGCAGGAGGACAAGGGGACGACAGAGGATGAGATGGCTGGATTGCATCACTGACTTGATGGATGTGAGTCTGAGTGGACTCCAGGAGTTGGTGATGGACAGGGAGGCCTGGAATGCTGTGATTCATGGGGTCGCAAAGAGTCGGACACGACTGAGCGATTGAACTGAACTGAACTGAATAAGAAAACACTGTACTGTTCAGGGAACCCTACTCAATATTCTGCAGTGACTTGAATGGTGGTGGTTTAGTCACTCCTGGTGGCTCAGATGGTAAAAAGCGTCTGTCTGCAATGCAGGAGACCTGGGTTTGATCTCTAGGTTGGGAAGATCCCCTGGAGAAGGAAATGGCAGCCCACTCCAGTATTCTTGCCTGGAAAATCCCATGTACGGCGGAGCCTGGTAGGCTACTGTCCATGGGGTCGCAAAGAGTCGGACACGACTGAGCAACTTCACTTCACTTCACTTCTTGCGATCCCCTGCCAGGCTCCTCTGTCCATGGTTTTTTCAGGAAGAATACTAGAGTGGGTTGCCATTTCCTTCTCCAGGGGATATTCCTGACCCAGGGATCAAACCTGCATCTTCTGCATGACAGGCAGATTCTTCACTGCTGAGCGACCACGGAAGACCTAAATGAGAAGAAAAAGAAATCCAAAAGAAATCCAAAAAAGTGGGAATATATGTATAGCTGATTCACTTTGCTGTACAGTAGAAAAACATACAACATTATAAAGCAACTATATTCCAATAAAAATTAGTTAAAAACAAAAAGAAAAAAAAAGTGAGAGCAAAGGAGAGTAAGTTTTGGCTCCAGAGAAAAGAGAACTGAGCTGAGATTCCATTTTTTGTCATCTTATAGAAAGAGTTATATAGAGATCACCGTCTTCTGTTCTTTTCTTACTGATTTCTATTTAAGTTAACAATGTTCAAACTTCCTTTTTCAAATTTCTTCAAAGGAAACTCTTGTCTTCATTCATATAGGTTGCTGATATATAATCCTCTAAATGCCTTAAACATTGGTGTGTAATCTTCCAGACTCCCTCAAATCACCTGAAACCTGAAACTCCAAGACCCAGGCAGCACAGAAATTATGGTACTCTAGACCTGAAACCAGCCTGTTGCCACTCTGGTTTTGTACCAACACACTGACAGACATAACCCAAAATATCTGGCCTTTGTAAATGGCATATCACATTCCAGGATAATATCAAAACTGCTGCCTGAGAGCATTTGTCAAGTCTCAAAGTAACTCTTTCTAGGATTTTCAAATCCACTGAATTTCTTAGACAGAAATATTTTGTGTGACAGAATTCTTAGTTTTTCCTCCTCTTTGAATATATACTTAGAAACATTGAACTCTAGTTTCTTTTTATTCAATATAATCTTTAATTTTTAATGATTAATATTTGCTTTAAAACAATCTGGATACTGTTATCTAAGACTTGTCGTTAACCATCTATTCCTCTTCACACATAATCCTCCCACACCTTCAACATAAATAATTTCACACCTCCAAATGCAAGAAATACTAATAATTACTTTCAGTGCTCCATCCTGCCACCTCTGGCTCAATAGTATAAACAGCTTATTTAATCTTGCCATCTTTGGATTTGGTAATGATGTTAAACCTGTAACTTGATTCTTCCCAATTTGATGAGTTTTATTCTAAATGGCTAAGAATTTATATGTTAATATATATCAGTATTTAGAAATTTTTGTTGTTGTCATTCTCAATCTGAGGTCAGTTCTTACTGAAACAACCCAGTGCAAACAGGACATGCTCCATGTATGTAAGACAACTTTCCCCAGAGTTTGCTGAATTCTACAGGGAGAAGTTACATTACCAAATTACACAGTTTTCAGAACAACACCCTTGAAGTTCCAAAATTAACATTATGTTAGATCTCTTCCCAATGGTTATCTACTTGTTACAAATTTTCTTTATAGAGGAGTTTTGGGCTGATAAATTATTCAAATATTCAACTGTTTCCTTAATAACTTTGAATTTACTATTTTTACTAGTGATATAATAAACACTTGTGTACAAAAGGCTAATTAAGTTCCATTTGAAAAATAATGTATGCTACCTTTTATGCTGATTTTTAAAGTAACACATGCTTATTTTAGAGAATTTGTACCAAAAAAACACTTTGATAAGTAAAATAATTAACACTAATTTTTCATATGTAGAATTGTAGGGGTTATTTTATCCTTTATTATTTAATAGCTTCTTTTTTGCTGTATATAATTAGCATGTATTAATTTTGTTATTAGAAAAATAAGATTTAATGTTTTATTTTTAAAAAGAAAATTGAAGTTGTAATCCCATAAACTGGAGAAACTATTACATTAGTTCCAGGTTTTTTTCTTTTTTTTTCCTAAGCAAATATGCCTTTTTTGTTTTCTGTCTTCCATTGAGATCATACTAGATATATATGATACTTATGTATGGTACTTTTTCATGTATCATTATATCCCGAACAATTTTGCATAGAAGTAAAAATGCTCCTTGAAATATTACGTTTAATGACTCTACAAGATCTCATTATTTGCATGAACCTTGATTTGTTTATTCTTTCTTCTTACACTGTGTATGTAGACTGTTTTCAGTTTTGTTTGGTGGAATTACTCTTCTTAAAAGGGGAATAGATTGAGGGGACAATCAGTCAAGGACCCAGTTCACCCTTAACAAAAGGGAAAGATTCATAGTCCCAAAGTGATCATTCAGATTCTCACTTCCTGGAATTTTAATCATAAAGCTGACTGTATTAAAAAAAAAAAAAAAAGCCTGGAAACAGTTGACGTCAGTCATCCCAGGAGATAACAGCTTGTTACAAAAACCACCAAAAGTCCAAAATCTGGGCTGTCATAATTTTCCTTACTCTTGTCATTTCCAGTTTCTAGATTTTACCTACCCCTCCCACTGTGAGCTCTAATAACTTCCCATGACGTTACTGATATACTTACATTAATGTCATTTCCAGTCGTGTCCCAGCTGAGACTGAGGTTAGTTGAAACACTTTGATATTATTTTATTTATAAGTGTCTCATGAATACCTCATGTTTTATATCCCTTTTTGTCACTTTTCTCATTGAAATAAGAGCCTTGGCTTAGTAAATTTATCAGAGATTATAAAAAGAGCATTACAGGTGTATGAGCAGAATCAATGTCACCACCGTTTTGCTTCTGTAGACTTTGTTATTCATCATGCCTCTTTAAATGCAAACCTAATTAATTGCCTTTATTTGACTATCAACAAAAACATAGACGGCTCCTTATTATTCAGTGGGAAGAAAGCATGAATAATGAAAGACTACCATTAACAACAACAATTTGACAATTAAAAAATGATTGTCAGTTTCAGTCATCTTTGTTCATTATTTTAGCAGTCATAAGTGCAGCCAAAGACAACTACTATGGACTGAATTGTGACCCTTTCAAAATTCAGATGGAAATGGGGTCTTTAAAGAAGGGATCAGATTAAAATGAGGCTATTAGGAGGCTTCTATTATAATCTGACTTGTGTTTTATAAACAGTATGGACACAAAAAGAGACACCAAGGATGCACACACATACACACGAGAAGGTTGCCATCCACAAGTTGAGCAGAGACATCAGAAGAAAACAAATCTGCAGAGACCTTGCTCTTGAACTTCTTGCCTGTAGAACTGTGAGAAATAAATGTATGTTGTTTCAGACATCACGTCTGTGGTATTTCATTACACAGAAGCCTCAGCCAACTCACACAACTGTCAACCTTTTAAAGACTCACTTCTATCTCAAGTTCAACGTTTTCCTCTCAATGGTGTTTAGGAAGCAAAAGGTAACTAGCAACATATATTATACAGATAATGTTTGTCTGAATTTGGGAGAGCACGTGCAATACAGTAGAGATATTTTTTAGAAATAACTAGTAACTTTTCTCCAAAAATGTTAGCTCACTGCTGAACTGTACAACATTGCCTTACATTTCCAATCGAGTCACAAATGAGTATGTGTTAAATTATAATAAAATTTATAATTTTATAAATTATTATAAAAATGTTTATAATATAAAAAACTTGACATAAAGTTAGGTCAAAAAAGTGTGTAACAGTTAAGGAGATAGAAGTCAGTTTCTCATACTTTAAAGTTGTATGAATTCTCCAGAAGGGAGAATCTTACTGCATTTTTCTTGAAGAAAAAAGTTGCCCCTAGTACCCAAGGTATCAAATCATTATTAATAGTATGCTAAAAACATATGCTATGCTATGCTATGCTAAGTCACTTAAGTCGTGTCCGACTCTGTGTGACCCCATAGACGGCAGCCTACCAGGCTCCCCCGTCCCAGGGATTCTCCAGGCAACAACACTGGAGTGCGTTGCCATTTCCTTCTCCAATGCATGAAAGTGAAAAGTGAAAGTGAAATTGCTCGGTAGTGTCCGACTCTTAGCGACCCCCTAAAAACATGGATGCACTTAAATATGGAATGACCAACAGCATTAACAACAAAATTCAATGGGAAAAATTGTCTTTCAAAAAATGATACCGGGACCATTGGATGGCAACACAAAGAAGAATGAAGTTGGCCCCTACCTCATGTTATAGACAAGATCTGACTCAAAATGGATCCCTAAATACAAGAGATAAAACAATAAGACTCAGAGGAAAAAGAGATGTAAATTTTCATGACCTTGGATTAGGCAGTGGTTTCTTATGTATGACATAAAAAACACAAATGAAAAAAGAAAATATTAAAGCCAAAGATTATAGACACATCACCAAAAATTAAAGCCACAGTTATACAGAGAGCTTCAAAGAAGGAAGAGACAAAGGATTTTATACCACTTACAGTGATAAACCAAAAAGAAAGGTTTATGCTAAGAAGAGAAACACACATTTTCTGGAAAGGAACTGCAATGTGAGCAGGTAACTGAGAGAGTGGGAACAAATATAAAAAGGTAAACCATTAGAAAGTGAACTTTGGAACAAATATACCAACAAACGCTTTAATGTAGATAAACATGAGAGTAGATACTTACATTTTACTGTATTATTTTTAAATCACATTAGTATGAATTTATGTGCAGAAAAAAAATTCAAACTCTCCCAATACCTACTGTGTCGTGACCCCTCTAGGGGACATACTGATTTGGTTTATGTCTGCTCCCAGGCCACATCTTCTCAATTTGGTCATTTCAGGGGGAAGTCCTGAAGTGCAAGCAAAACTGACTAGGTGACAAGGGATGCTTTTTATTTTAACTGATAGTTTATAGCAATCTAACTGATAATCTCATTCAAGCAAGTTGTTTTTTTTTTCATCAAAGAGTTTTTTAAATATTTTTGAGCCAATTTCACTGGATACTAGGAACTATAGGATTCTTCACAGAACTTTGCTGCTGCTGCTAAGTCACTTCAGTCGTGTCCTACTCTATGCAACCCCATAGACCGTAGCCCACCAGGCTCTCCCCGTCCCTGGGATTCTCCAGGCAATAACACTGGAGTGGGTTGCCATTTCCTTCTCCAATGCATGAAAGTGAAAAGTGAAAGTGAAGTTGCTCAGTCGTGTCTGACCCTCAGCGACCCCATGGACTGCAGCCTTCCAGGCTCCTCCATCCATGGGATTTTCCAGGCAAGAGTACTGGAGTGGAGTGCCATTGCCTTCTCCTTTGTTAAAACTTTGTGTGTGTATAGAAATGATTCGATTTAGTCTTTTTTTTTTTTTAACCTAGTAACTTGTTATCATTAAATACAGGACTTATATTGACTTGACATTGTTCCTTGACTTTCTTTTTTTTATAAAGGCCAGGGACAATTAGAGCCCTAAGCATGCTCATTAAGACTCCACAGGTCTTGCCCCATTTCCTTCCATTTCTTCTGCACTCCAATCCCTCACAAGACAGGTGCCATTCCTTATATCTGCCAGGTACTCTGCCCTTTGGGACTTCTCTTCCCAGAATGCTCTTCTCTCACCTCCTTCAGATAAAAATTATTTTATGCACCTCTTAAACATTGTTTTTTTACATGCCCCTTTTATCCTATGGCTCACACAGCCTTTTTTTTTTTTTCTTTCAAAGAACATGTATTTGCTATTATTTCATCGCACACTGATTTGTCTACTAACTCCATCTTTAGACTGCAATCACCATGTGGGCAAGAATTTTTTTATTTACCATATTCAGCACCTAGAATAGGGATTCTCCAATAGTACAGAAAGGCACATTTTTAAAAAATGAATAAATGAAGTAGATACAGAGAATTACTCTAAACCAAAGTATTTTGAAAGTTTGGTATGTAAGAAAAGAGATAAATTACAGCTGCCATGTACAGATGGCAGCAACCAGAGTCTCTACTATGTGGGCTAAGCCCTCATTCTACCATCACATGGGTGATATCCTTATCCTTATTCTGCCACCAGGAGCACAGATCCAGCAGCCACATAGCCTGGTTTCAAGTTTGGGCTCTGCCATCTGCAAACAAGCTCAGGGCAAGTTACCCTCCCTGTGCTTCCTTGGTTTCCTCATCCATAAACTGGTGATTAATAATAGCACCGACTTCACAGAATTCAATGAGAAAATATTTTGAGGTGCTGCTTAGAATAGTGGCTGGTAAATGCTGGGGCTTTCCAGGTGATACAGTGGTAAAGAATCTGCCTGATCCCTGGGTTAAGAAGATCCCCTGGAGTAGGAAATGGCAACCCACTCTAGTATTCTTGCCTGGAAAATTCCAATGACAGAGAAGCCTGGCAGGCTACAGTCCATGGGGCCACAAAGAGTCAGACACAACTGAACACTCTCAACAAGAGTAAATGCTGCATATCTTTGTTAAATAAAATAATTACTAAATGAGAACCTGGATAAAAGAGAAAGTTGGAAAAGCACAGTTTGGGACAGTTTGGGGAGATTTGGCTCAGGTTTTTTTCCCCCTGACTACAGTTGCTCTGAGAATCTCTTCCCCACTCCTACCCTAAGTCAGTACCATCTAAACTGATCTGTGAAAAGTGCTTCAGTGACTACTCAGAATTTCAAAGGGAAGTGATTACTTCACAGATCCTAGTCCCATTGACTGAGTCTTAGTCTCCAGCCTCCCTATAAACTCTCCCTCTTCTCCTCTCCCATCCAAGGGAGCTGGGACATCTGGCATGTGCTCTCGGTATTTACAGGGAGGCAGTGATGAGTTCAGCCTCTCCAACTAACCAGGAGGAAACTAATACCTTGTGTGACATCCTAGGCTAAATTTTACAAGGATGCTCCTCTGTGTGAGAAGAACATAGAGAGGAAACACAAAAATAATGTAATAATATGCAAAATATACATATCTTCTATATAATAAACCAATATTTCTTGTGTTCTCCCCCATGGACTATAGCCCATCAGGCTCCTCTGTCTGTCCATGTAATTCTCCAGGCAAGATTACTGGAGTGGATATCCATTCCCTTCTCCAGGGCATCTTCCCCATCCAGGGATTGAACTCTGTTCTCCTGGATTGCAGGCAGATCCTTTACAGTCTCAGCCACCAAGGAGGTCTTTCACTTTCACTTCACTATATACCAATATAAATTCATGAGGACTGCTTGGTCTTATTGTCCTAGAGGTAACTCTAAAGCAACCCCCAATTTTTCCCTTCCTTGTCTGCAACATCCAAAGAAGATGCTCTTCTGTTTTTGCTCTCTGAATCTCTGGGTTCCCAGACAGTACCCTTTACACAAGGAGCTGAAATAGGAGCGAAGGGGGCAAGGCACAAACTTTAAAAGAATGACATAGCCCAAGGAGATGACAGAAACTGATTAGAACCAAATAAATCCAAAATCCAAGTCGGCAGACCTTGAGCCTCAGTATATGCTCATTGCAACACATCAAAAAGCTAAATGATACATCCACAGCACCATGACAGTTCCATGGCCAACGAAAGCCCAAAAAGTAGGCGGTGGCTCAATTCCTGGAAGTCTGCACCCTTGCCCAAAATAGTTGGAATAATCCTCCTACCCATTAGCCTATGAAATTGCCCAAGTCCTAAAGACTAACTAATCAATGTTTTGAGGCAGCTCTTGCCTTCTGAAATGGCCTACACTCGGTCTGTGGAGTGTGCTTCTCTCTAAATAAATCCACTTCTCACCTATCACTTTGTCTCTCACTGAATTCTCTCTGCAATGAAACTTCAAGAACCTGAGCTTCATTAAATCCTGAAACCTGTGTTCTCAGTTGAAAGACCATGGGTTCAAGTTCCAGTCAGTGTTTGGTTGGGTTCAAGTCCCAGTTTGAGGTATGCAATTTCAGAACTAGCACAGTTCTTACTGGACTCCTCTGGATTCTAGAGTTTTAATTTCCTGTGTTGGTGGCAATAGTTTTCTTCTGTGTCTCTGGTCTGTCTCTTTGCCCCTGGTACCTCTGGTTGGTAAAGCTGAATGCTAGCTGAGATACCCAGTGCCTTCTGGGATATGGTATAACTAATTAGGCCTCCAATTGTGCCTTTCCCTTCTTTTCACAGATGGAGAAAACCTCTTGATCATGCCTTAAAGGGAAATAGTCCTAATAACTGAGTCTCCAGATTCCAAATAACTCAACATGGGGGGCCATGTAAACAGAGACTATCAATATTGGCAGCAAAATCCAACATATTATTTTTATCAGTATGAGCATTCTAGCTATCCTTAAAAAGGTATTTGAAAACAACAGGCCAGCCATGTGCACAGGGAAGAAAGAAAAAAGCCATAAAACTGAGCTGCTGTAAATTTCATGAAAACAAATTCCTTTGCTCAGTTTATGTGATATAACCAGCTCTGTTACAAGGTTACCTCATCCCCTCCACAAAATTGCTTTCCCATAAATCTCAGTGGCCATCCATTCTGTCTACACATTCTGTTCCTAAAATAGACACCATCTAAAAATCTCTTCAAGAAGCTTTGTGGAGGAAGGCCTAAACTGCAACACCACCCCTGCAAGAGGGATGCGATGGCCTGACGGCAGTGACAGAAGCAGCGACCGCAAAGGAGAGGCTTAAAGGAGTGTTCCACCGAAGTTACTGGCCTTCCCAAAGGCAGAGATGAGGGGAAACGTGTGAGGCCCTGGTGTGCATGCAGGAGTTCAAAGCTGCATCACCCTGGTGTGCCAGATATTGTAGCAAACAGGAAAGGTAAGCGACCCACTGCTCTGGAGGACAGAAATGAAAGCAGGGATAGCCAACCTCAGCATGGAATTTTCCTATTTCTGCTTGGCATCAGCCTCTTGGGATGATTGAAAGTGCTTAATGGGGAAATATGTTCTGTTACTACACCAGCACATCAGAAATACCACGTGAACCTGAAAATCCATAGAAAAAAGAAGCCACATTTTATAGGTGTGATAGCAACAGTGTTTGGCAATTTGCAAGTTTGCTACAGCGCCTTAGAAATATTGAGTCTCATGCACATATGGAGAGAACGTTACCGGCTTTGGCTTTAATCCTTTGCTGGGACATGAGAAAAAGCAACTACCACCACTCTCTTTCAGACTCATTTGCTAAAGAGGAGTGACAACTGTCATGGAGTCACTGAAGGGAACAAAAAGAAATATGGGAAGTAAATGTGGTGGTGGTGGGGGGTGTCTTTAAACAAATACCTCAAACAGGTAGGAGAGAGGGGATCCATGATAACAAGGATCTTTGAAAAAGCCTCCAGTCCATCCAGAGACCTTTCCTTGTGCTGTCTGTAAAAGCAACACAGTTCACACTGAGGACTGAACAGGATCTGCAGTATCACTGCTGCTAGTGACCTCTGTGTAATTAAAAGTAACTCAACCTTCCCCATTTGGCATTCCAGGAAGAAGGGCTTCTTTCCCACTACCCTCCAGCTCCTTTATTACCATGCTCAATCGGGGTTACGAAGAATAAATCCTTGTCCTGCTCTGGCCCAAGGCAGGCGGCATTTCTCCTCAGAAGCCCAGCCTCTGCCGAGGAGACTCAAATCCCTGCAGTGCTGGGTTCCAGCCGCGGTCCCCGCTGCTGGCTTTCTTCCTGTGGGGTTAACTTGAAATCTAATTTATGCTCCATCCTTAGGAACACTATGACCTCTATTTACAGCTCCGCTTATCCAGTTCTAAAGCACCGGTGAAGGAGGAGGGGGCTTCAAAGGGAGACCTTGAATAGGATGGAGGGTAGCAAAGGCAAGAGCTGGCCAGGTGCCAAGCTATTTCAGGCCAAAGAATCCCATCTTGTATCAAAATGCTGAACTGCAAAACAAACCTGATTTCAGTTCGTGGAAGGTGGAGAGAGGAGGGGGGAGGGGAAGGGGAGGAGAAGGGGGAGGAGAAGAGAGGGAGGAGGGGGACCCATCGGTCCGAATTCATATACAAAAACGGACTTCCTGCTCTGCCCAAGCTGTATTTCCACAGTCTCCCCAAAAGAATAACTGGAATGAACATGCCTAAGATCGCGACAAAATAAGCAGATGGCTTACCTGATAAAAAGGAAAATTACCCATCTGCAATGAGGAACAGCATCTTCCAAAGACCAGATGATAACGTGCCTTCAGTTGCAATTGTTCTGATTCTTTCTTGCAAAGGTGATCAAGTATTTACGGGGACTGCAGTCTCGCTGGGGCAGGACACACACACACAAACACACACACACGCACACATACACACATGCACCAGAGACCTCTGCAGTATCCTCTCGGCTTCATCCTCGTCTCACTCTATGGTACCTAATACAAATCAGCAAATAGCTTGTTTAAAAAAAAAAAAAAAAAAGTCGAGGTAGCACCTTACATTACATCGCCATCTAGTGGTCAAACATTAAATATTTTTTTTACCGGCCGGAATTCTGTGTTCTTTTTCAACTTCTTTTCTCTCAGCCTCATTTCCCTCTTCCCTTTGATCTCTCACTATTGCTTTGTCTGTTTCTTTTTCATTTCTAATTTCTCTATCAAATAACTAATGACTCAAAGACGAAAAAGTTTAAAACTAAATATAGCTATTTTCAAGTCCAGCAAATGACTTTTGTGTTGTTTTTGCATTTTATGTTTGCTCAAAAGTATTACTTTATTCTTACTATGAATCGTTGTTATCTTTACAAATGACATAACCTGTGAATAAAACTTTGTCTTTTTTATTCCACCAGAAGAAAATTAGGAGGCCATTTATGACAGATCAGTGGCTTTCCAATGGGGATCTACTTGAAATTTTTTCTCATTTTTAACATGGTGTTTTAATAGCAGGTTCTGTATTATAGTGAAGAAATCTGAGTGAGAAGTTGTGTTACTTCAAGTTCAGTCCTCATGAGTGTGTGCCTTTGAGCAAGTCCTTGAACTCTCTGAGAACTTGCATTTCCCAACCTTCATTTGTTGTTAAACAAGATTATACTCCCATTCTGTCTATGGTTCTGTTATCCTTTACTGCAATATATTTCCACGGTTTTTAGACATGACTAAAACTTAGCTATAACAACATTTTAGTAAGCAAATATATATTTTGACTCCAACTAAGTATTACAGATTGATAGAATTATGAAAGCCATGTGTATCAGGTTTTCCTAAGACAAGGGAGAATTCATGCTAAACTATTTATAACTCCAGGAAATGAGAGTGCAGCTTTCTGTGTTATAAACTGTACTTTAAAACTGAACAGTCTTTAGCACTTGGTCATGCATAGGCTCACAATTAACTATGTGTAGATTAGTCATCTGGCATAATTTGCAGTAAATATTTCATCCTGGTTATGTTATCTAATCCACTTATTATCGATAACTATCTTGCCTTATTATTGATAACTATCTTGCAAAGAGTCAGACACGACTTAGAGACTGAACAACAACAATCTTGCCTGTGCTTTAGCATTTATTAAATGACATCACCTTCAATATTTAATTGTTCTATTCCTTACTATAAGACAATGTGGTAGATACTATTAATATTATTAAAATTATTCTTATTATACATTTGGGAATACTGAGGACTTTCTGAGCCTCACTGCGATTTATTCAAGGCTGCATCTAGCTTGCAAAGTAATAAAACTAGAGTTTTTGGTCCCAAAGTCCATTTGTTCTATACAGCATACTCAAAAGTCCTCTTTTCTTTCCCTATTCTAGAATCACAAGAATGTAATCTGCATTTCTGTGTTCACATGACATCTACTACCCCTTATGTATAAATTACTCAAGGGCCTATCTTCTCATCTATAAAAGAAAGAAATTAAGATTATTTCCTGCTCAGCTCAAAAATCCTAAACTTCCATGAAGGCCAGTCAAGGTAGGAAGAACACTGCAAATTTATTCAGGCAATTCCTTAGTGATACAGTGGTTAGGACCACTGTGCTTAGCGGTTAGGAAGCAGTGCTTCCACTGCTGGGGCCTGGTTCCACCCCTGGTCAGAGAACTAAGATTCTGCAAGCTATATGGTGTGGGTAAATAATGTTCTTCAGTCTCTGGTAGAGTCTGGGCAATCTTGAAAGGAGCTGGAGACACAGGTGACTGAATGGACCAAGGTTTGGTAAATAATTACTGGGATGTTAAGAGATGAAGAGAAAATGGGAAATGTGTGAACTAACAGGCAGACTTTTAAAATCTTTAACTTGTTACATGTGAATGGTCCTTATGATTTAGACAAAATAAGGACAGCCCTGACCACATGCATTCATGTTTTATAATTGCTTATTATAGAGGTCAATATTTTGAGTGTCTGCTCATCACAGTCTTTTCAACAGCTCTCCCTACCTGATCCCTAGAGGTGAACCTGTGCTCCTAGAGGTCCGGGAAACCGGACGTTGCAACATGTGATTCTGATAGCTGTGGGGGCCAGTCCTCACTCACAATGCACTCAGAACAAGTAAACCAGGGCACTGAGAGAGAGGATTTACTCAGGCATGGAAGGGGAAATAGTGAAAAAAGACAGTCGGAATCATCAAAAAGTCTACAAATAAATGTTGGCAAAGATGTGGAGAAAAGGGAGCCCTTGTACTCTATTGGTGACAATGTAAATTGATACAGCCATATGGCAAACAGTATGAAGGTTTAAAAAAAATGAAAACAAAAATAGAACTACCACATGACCCAGTAATACCACTCCTGGGTATATATTAAACAAAAACCAAAAACACTAATCTGAAAAGATTCATGCAAAGAAGATGTGATAATATAAACATGTATACACAATGGTATAGATATACATACATACTCAGCCATAAAAAGAACAAAATTTTTCCATTTGCAGTGACAAAGATGGAATTGGAGAGTGTAATGTGAAGTGAATGGAGAAGGGAATGGCAACCCACTCTAGTATTCTCGCCTGGAGAATCTCATGGACAGAGGAGGCTGATGGGCTACATTCCATGGGGTTGCAAAGAGTCAGACATGACTGAACAATGAACATGTTAAGTGAAATAAGTCAGACAGAGAAAGATAAATGTGTATGATATCATTTACATGTGGAATCTAAAACCTACTACAAACTAATGAATATAACATAAAAGAAGCAGATTCACAGATATAGAAATCACAGTACTGGTTACCAGTGGGAAGTGGGAGGTACAAACTGTTGAATGTTAAGACAGGCTCAAGGACATATTGCAACCCCATAGACTATAGCCTGCCAGGCTCCTCTGTCCATAGGATTCTCCAAGCAAGAATACTGGAGTAGTGTGCCATTCCCTTCTTCAGGGGATCTTTCTGATCCAGGGATTGAACCTAGGTCTTCCACATGACAGGCAGATTCTTTATTGTCTGAGACACCATGGAAGCCCAGCACTAACAGGGTCAAGGATATTTTGTACAACATGGGAAATAAGCCAGTATTTTGTAACAACCATAAATGTAAAGTAACCTTTAAAAATTGTATAAATTTTTTTTAAATAAACAATTTTTTAAAACATAGCCAGAAAACTCCTGATGACTTTCTGTTTCTGACTCTAGTTTTTCCCCAAATGGAGATACTTTCCTGATTTGGGGTTCCATGATAATCACAGATAAACTCCATTGTTGATTAGCTGAGCTTGGTTTCTGTTCCTCTCTGGAGTCCTAGCCAGTTTCCTCACTGCAGGAATCCAAATGCTCCAGCCCTTGAGAGCTCTTAAGTACCGCTCATAGCCTGGCTATCTGACATGCCACTTATTCACTTCAAGCACCAGCTAGAAGTCAGGCACTTTTTCAGACACAGGAGTTACATCAGTGAACAAACTAGATCAAAATCCCTCTACTGCTGCTACTACTGCTGCTAAGTCGCTTCAGTCGTGTCCGACTCTGTGTGACCCCATAGACAGAAGCTCACCAGGCTCCCCCGTCCCTGGGATTCTCCAGGCAAGAACACTGGAGTGGGTTGCCATTTCCTTCTCCAATGCATGAAAGTGAAAAGTGAAAGTGAAGTTGCTCAGTCGTGTCCGACTCTTAGCGACCCCATGGACTGGAGCCCACCAGGCTCCTCCATCCATGGGATTTTCCAGGCAAGAGTACTGGGGTGGGGTGCCATTGCCTTCCCCAGATAAATGGAAAGGCATACCATTTTCAAGGCACACATCACCCTTCCACCCCTGTATCTTTGTCCATAATCTTCATTTGACAGATCCTCCTTCCATCTGTCCGTGGAAAATCTACCAAGGTTCTAGGTCACATATTCTTTTTACTCTACTGTCTTTTTGTTTTCTCAATAGGGAAGATCTCTTTTCTTTTGTTAATTACAGAACAACTTTGTATTTTACATTGCAGAATATGGTTATTTGTTAAGCTGAACACACTGGGCATATGAAATTAAATGCCTTTTCTGACAGACTCTGGAAAAATAAGGCCAACATCCTATCCACTAGACAACGAGTACATTTAATGAATAGCTTGTCATTCTGTACACAAGTTTTACAATTCATCAGAGATGAACCAGTGGAACAACATTGGTAACTTTAAATATTCCTTATATTAGGCATGGCATAAAGGCAAGATGTGAGATTGTTATTAAATCAGCATCAGATCAGATCAGTCGCTCAGTCGTGTCCGACTCTTTGCGACCCCTGACGCACGCCAGGCCTCCCTGTCCTCACCGCTCCCGGAGGTCACCAGATTCGCATCCATCGAGTCAGTGATGCCATCCAGCCATCTCATCCTCTGTCGTCCCCTTCTCCTCCTGCCCTCAATCCCTCCCAGCATCAGAGTCTTCTCCAATGAGTCAACTCTCGCATGAGGTGGCAAATACTGGAGTTTCAGCTTAGCATCATTCCTCTAAGAAATTCCAGTCTGTCTCCAGAATGGACTGGTTGATCTCTGCAGTCAGGGACTCTCGAGTCTTCTCCAACACCACAGTCAGCATCAATTCTCGCGCCTCTTCATCAGCTCTCACATCAACTGACCACAGGAGAAGCTGAGCTATTGTCTCCGTTTATCTAGGTTTCTTCCTCAAGGAGAGTGTTTGGTGATCACTCTGCAGTGATCTAGCAGAAAAAGTCTGACACTTTCCTTTCCCATCTATTTCCCGAGTGATGGGAAGATGATCTCTTGTTGAGTCCAACCTTTCCTCTCCCTTTCACTTTCATCAGAGGCACCCTCACTTTCTGCCTAAGGGTGGTGTTCTGATCTGGGTGATTTTCTCCCGGCATCTTGATTCCACTTCTTTTCTCAGTAGTCTGATGTACTCTCATATAAGTTAATGGTGACTATACGCCTTGACTCTTTCTTTGGACAGTCTTTTTTGACAGTTTTTGCTTGACGCAAGAGAGTGTTTTCCAGATTGGTATCCACAGTAAAGGGAGTAAAGAGTGCTCTGTGATCTCGTTCGCCCTAACCAGAAGGGTGAAGGGAGCGCGGAATGGGATGACTTTTTGTGCGAGTGCAATCACCTCATGTTTTGGACCAGTTTGGTAGTATAATTTTGTGCTTTCGTTCTTTCCCCTTCTTCGCTTTTGATCCTTTGTGCGATTTCTGTTCTCTTTTAGAGTCTAGTCTTTCCTTGTTTCCTTCTTGTGATATAGGGTTCTCTCTTCTCTTGGACTTCTTCAGATTTTATATCTTTCCTTTTCTCCTTTGCTTTTCGCTTCTCTTCTTTTCACATTAAATCAGCATAGTATACACTTAAATGCACATATTTCTAAAAGTTGGCTAAAGATAAATTAAAATGTATATGTATACCTATGGCTGATTCATTTTGAGAAAACAAAATTCTGTGAAGCAATTATCCTTCAATTAAAAAATAAATAATTATTTTTAGAAGAAAAAACAGATAAATTAAAATGAATCTTTATCTGTATTCTCTTATAACACTACTCTTTTCCCCTTTGGTTTTCTGCTGACAGTTTTATGTACATATCTTATTTGCCTCCCAGACTCTAAACTCCTTGTAGAACCAGTTTTACATTGGTTTTACGTTGGTTTACATTATTTATCTGTAAATGGAAGTTAATTTATTGAGAAATAATTTTCTTTCCCACTGTTACATTTCCAGTTTCAAAGAATGACAGGGTCATTTCCCTCCTTCCCACCCTGAAAGCTAGCCATTCCAAGAGGTTCTCTGTAATCTCATCTTAGAAGGTGGAAAGGACATACAGGCCATCTTCCATGTGATAACACTTCTTCAAGCCATGAATACATGGACTTACTAAACCAGCGTAGAGGCCTGGGCTGTGTGCCTTTCCTATGAGAAAGTTCCTAACAAGGCAAAGAGAATGAAACCATGAGATGCCCTTTAGTCTTTGAAGCATTAGCTCTGCCATGAGAATTGGATTGTTCCTTTGGAAGAGCTTTGTTGGGGGCCAGTGGCACCAGTTCACTGCTCAGTGCCCAATACAGAAAGGGAATATTGTAATGGGACATCACTACTGTCAATAAATCTTAGATATCAAAGAAAAAGAGGAGTCACTGAGGCAGACAATGTCATGCCGTGTATTTTTGCCTGTCAGTACTGAGACAACCTGGAGAAGCTTCTGCTGCGATGAGAACTCTGCAAGAGTTCAAGTAGAGAACTTAAATTGGAAGGCTGAAGAGTCAATGTAACTAATCTCTCAATATTATTTAATGTTTTATTGCATAAAAAATAAAGGGAGAGCTTCCCTGGTGCCTCAGTGGTAAAGAATCCTCCTGCCAATGCAGGAGAGGTGGATTCAATCCTGGAAGATCCCACATGCCATGGAGCAGCTAAGCCCATGCCCCACAGCTGTCCAGCCATTGCTCTAGAGTCCAGGAGCTGCAACTACTGAGGCCACGCTCCGCAGCTACTGAAGCTTGTGTGCCCTGGAGCCCACGCTCAACGACAAGAGAAGCCATGCAATGCACCCAGAGACTAGCCCTAGAGAAAAAAGCCCTCGCAGCAATGAAGAACCAGTGCAGCCAAAAGTAAATAAATAAATAAAATTATTTTTTAAAAAAAGAAAATAAAGGGAATTTGTTACCAAAACATGCTGCCTGATGCCCAGCTCTTGGAGTTCTCAACCTTTTTCGTTAGCTGCCTTACAAAAAGTAAATTCACTCAATTAACTTGGGGCCTCACAGGAAGAAGGGGATAACTCTGAATCTTTGGCCGAAAATTTCTCTAAATAATGGTCAAATCATTGTTTTGAATTTTGGATTCCATTGCTCAGAGTTATAAATGGCATTTGGGTTTTAAGGCAGAAAGTGTTTCTAGATTCTCTGGTAATTTGTATGGGAATCTAGGCTCAAGGAACTGGGTAACTTTTTGAAAGAAAGGAATCCGGATGCTGGTGTCTGGAGTTGAACCTGGGCAGTGGTCTGACCTTGGGATGGTATCCCCAAAGATGTAGTGATAATGCCATACAGACTGTGAGTGGTGACAGGACTTTTAATGAAGTGAGTGAGTGATTCCAGCATGGATAGAAAACAGCAGAGTCAGAATATGAACCCAGACTTCATGATTCTAAATCCAAAAGACCACTGTGTTATCACCTCCTTTCAAATCCTGGCTTTGCCCTTGAGAATGAAACATGGACCTCAGCTAAGCACAGTACTGATGTGATCCCGTGGTTAACATCACTTTCCACTCCAGGGCTTTGCTTTTATAGATATGAGTTTCCCAGCCCTTTTTTTGAACATGCAGCATTCTGCAAAGATTTACTACCCATTCCTTGCTTTCTCTCCCAAATGTTCACTAACACAGTGCCTTTAGCAGCCACTCTTTTAGAAATAGAAATCACTTCCTAGCAGAAAATAATTAACTCTTATCTTTACTTTTCAGGTTAAATTATCCCTTTGAAAATGAGCCAGAAATAAATGTAGGATTTACTGACTGTTAGATAAATAAAGAAGGAAATTGCAATTAGGAACCCTCTTTTAGGACTAGAGCTAGTTTTTCAGCAAGTTTTAAGTTACAATTTCTTAATAGCACAAAATTGGTCTTTTGGTTTCAGAACATTTTGTAGGTACCAGAAGGTAAGCATTTAAAACTGTAGTAAAGTCCATACATCCCACTGGAACAAAAAACAACTATTTTAAAAATATGATAGCAAAATATTTGTGGACCCCTACTTGAATTTACTTAATCAAAGTTGTAGGGGCTTGTGATTTCCCACTCATAGATGCCGTTTTAAAAAATCACCTACAATATATTGAGCTTATGTAATCAGAATTGCTTTTCTTTCTAATTTTATTCTAAGATGTTTCTTAAACACCTATAGAATCAATGCACTTGTGGGTACACGGAATTTTATTAAAAGTTTCTAAAACATTATTAAAGTTACTCCTGACTCTATCTCTGGTGGAGAAGAATGACCAGTGAGGGGTTTTCTCACCACAGTTCTGTGTTTCACAGTGAGAAAGAAGGGGAGAGAATCACCACAGAGATCATCAGATTCCCCCAGATTTCCCCAAATCACTACACCTCTCCCCACCCCACCCCACCACCGGATTCTCCATGCCTTCCCTGCTCTTCCATCCAAAGCAACAAAAACCAGAATTTAATCATAAATCCACAGAGGATCATTCCCAGTGTTGCAGTTACTTCTTGTTGGAATATTCTTGGAAATTTCCTTTCAGTTACATAGGTAGCCACTGGTGTTGGAGAAGGAAATAGTGCCAAATAAACAGGTTTTATGGACATGGTAATGCAGAAACCTGACTTCTCATAGGAGAATTACAAACATAAATGTAAAACATCTGAAGAGATCAACATTGCAATATTGCTTCAAGGTGGATATTAAATTACAAAACTATTTTTTATCATTTTACATAATATTATCCTTCCTGTTATATAACCACTCAAGCAACACTTTAAAAAATCACTCTATCATTGCATAGTATATACATTAATCAAATAATCATATTATTAAAACAAATACATGGTCATATGTCAATTATACCTCAGTTTTTAGAAATTACTCTATTGTTCCATATAAATTTCAATTTAGAATCCTTTATTGTTTTGAGGCCTGGTTTATTTTTGTTCTTTTTTTCTTCAGTTAAAGTGTAAGAGCATGCTAACAATATTTACTGAGGACAACCTCAGTGTCATTTTTTTCATAACAAGCTTTCCCTAAATAAGCCAGATGCCATCACATTTGGATATTCTGCTTCCTCCCTTTCCTCTGCTTGGATTCCTCCTCCTCTTTGCCCACATCCCCGTCTTCTTTTACTGCACACTTCTCCATTGCCCAGTCCAACCCCGTAATCTCTTTGACAGCAGGACCTATGTCTCATGCATTATTTTATTCCCTCAACATACCACAGTGTCTGTGGTTGAATGAAAGTACTTTCTGAAGATGAACTGACAGCATCTGCTGACTACTGATGAATCAAAATTCCAGAATGAAACTCCACTACTATTTACAGGTAGGATAAAATAACATTTTCAAACCTCATAAAGCAGAATGTCAACTGGCATAAATGTTCACCATTGCTCTAGAGTCGATAATTTTGAGGAAGTGTGGAGCTGGAAAGTCCTTAGAGATTACTCAGACAAGGGATTTTACTTCAGATATGAGGGATGATGTCAAGAGAAATGATGTGACTTGACCAAGGTCACCTAGCTAGTTTTATCCCCCCAAAGTCGATTCAATTTTTTCCACAGCCTAACTATGAAGGAAATTAATATTGAGTAGGTGCATCAGCACATAAGAAGCAAAATGAAAGTGAGTGGAGTATTTCTAGATACGCCACAATTGATTTTCACTCATCTTTTGACAGAGATGGATGTGATGGAGTATATCATCGCAGTTACTGTTTAAGAAGGTGATGGACTAACCAACATTGGTTTTAGTAAAGAGTAAAGAAAGTGACTGCCCTTCAGTCTAGCTCTGTGTACTGATCTTAAATATTAACATAAGTATTCAAGGACGTGAGAATCAGATACTCAGAGTAAAACACTAACAGTTTTCAGAAATGCAGACCCAAAAAGAGCCCCAGGAAATATCCATGAAGCAAATGGCCATGAAGCTGTATAATTTCTTAGAAAAGCTAAAATATAATCTAACAATATATTGTCTGTTTCTTTAGGGTGATAAACCATTTATATATGGCACTTCTCTTTCACATATGAAAACACAATTTAATGTTTCACATGCCTAAGCTTTATACCTCTTTAAATATACAAAGGCTTCATAAAGCTTTGGCTCTTGACATTAGATCAAAGATCACAATATTTAAAACATTATGTCTAGATCTGCTGCCATAAGAGATTAAGGAGAAAAAAGAAATATCAGTATAAATTAAGAAGATGCGTGAAGAGTTATGAAAAGTTAAATTACTGTGCTGGGTTCTCTTCTGTGCTTATATATGCTCTTGCCCATTCTCTTAAGTAAATTAAATGTTATACTTGTTTTTTTGCCTGATCAATTTCTTGCAGCAGTTTCCCCCTCTGTAAAGATGAGTCAAGTTACAGCTAGTGCTATGAAAAATATATTTAATTACTTATTGGAACCAAGCACCAGCTTGCTATTTTAATGTATTTTTGAGTCAACCACATCACTTGTCTATTTACTGAAGAAGTTTAATCAGATTTGTTTTATAAAGAGGACTTTCTTTAAACTGAAGGAAATAGCTGATATCTATAAAGACAGCTGTATTTAGAGAATAAAATTGAATTTTGCCATGATAACATAAGCAAACATGTAGTTTCTGTTCCCCTAAAGGATTCCTACTAACATCTTCTTCCTTTCACGTTCAAAGGCAAAAAGCCACTGCCTTTGCTAAGAACACAGCAAAGCTATGCATACACACGACAGTCCTTTGGATTAGGTGCTGCCATGTTTCTCTGTGAGACTGACATCTTTCACACATCCCTAAGCAGTCCTCACCTTTAGAAATCCATTCACAAACTCACACCATCACCTACAATTATGGCTCTTCTTTCTTCTCTTGAAAGCAGGAGTAATGCTTCCCAAGACTTCCCATTGCTAGGCCAAGTAATGGATAGAGGGCCTTCCTGTTTCACTGCTTCACTTGTTGGACATAAAAATAATATATGTAAGACCACTCTACCAGAGAACTATAATTTCATTTTAAAAAGACAAGGATTAATTTTTCACAAATCAGCATATTTATCCAGCAAATTCCAGATCATGAGGCATATGTTACTAATGATGCATTGTAGGATAAATGATTCAAACAGCAATATTGAGTTCACTTATTTGTCTTTAATTATCAATGGGTATATGAAATGGGTCTATTAAATCTAATCATCTTAGATTTGGCTGATATTTGGATGACTATATTCCAGAGTTTAACTCATTTATACAGAATATCAGAATTAGAAAAAAAAAATCAGAAAAAAAACAGCCTATTTAGGCTCTCAGTTGTCAGAGAAATTAACTTAACTTGGTAGAAATTTATTTGGCTTCATCTTTGGTCCCAAGTGCTTCTCAAAATAAATTAATCAGTATACTTTTAAATTTCTTTCCCAGTTAGAGGTACTTTCTGCCAATAGTTAGTTATTATGTCTACCCTGGAGAAAAATTTTTATAGTTCCTAGAGCTGATGATAGATAGGGAGGCCTGGCGTGCTGCAGTTCATGGGGTCGCAAAGAGTCGGACACGACTGAGCGACTGATCTGATCTGAAGCTTTTAAAATCTCTCAAAGGATTATAATCCTGATAACATAATTATACCAATTATATAGTTATTATAATTAAATTATATGCAATTACATGTAAATTAGTGATATTGTTATGATACATGATTATATGCAATATAATAAACATTACCCTGATATAATTTTTAAAGAATAGGGGCTGACAGGAAAAAAACAAGTGAAAATATACAGAGGGTTATACTAGTTATTTTGGGATACTGCATTTTTAAGACTATCTCTAGGGGCAGGGTGAGAGTCCAGATAACCATCCATCCTTGTTTAGCTTTGGTACACCTAATTTTCAGTTCCTCATAACCTTGGATCTTTGAATATTGGTCATTGAATCTAGAATCTTGAGTCCCAGATCCTGATATGATACAAATGTCCTCACTGCTTAGAGGATATTAGGAGGTATTCCTGAGATATGTTTGAGTGTTTGATGCCAAATATTATCATAAATAATTATTTTCTAAACACATTTAATATGTGAAAGACACTGAAATAAAACCTGCACCTAAAGGGGTTTTCAGAAAGGTTAAATAAATTGGCTGTGGTCACAGAGCTAACCGGAGATAAGGAAGGGGATTATCTGACAAGACATTTATACCCCTAACTCTATCAGGGTTAGGTGTAGGTTGAGAACTTTCACTCTCAATAGAGGACTAATTCAGTTCAGTCCAGTCACTCAGCCGTGTCCGACTCTTTGTGATCCCATGGACTGCAGCATGCCAGGCATCCTTGACCATCACCAACTCCTGGAGCTTGCTCAAACTCATGTCCATTGACCCAGTGATGCCATCCAACCATCTCCTCTGTCATCCCCTTCTCTTCCTGCCTCCAATCTTTCCCAGCATCGGAGTCTTTTCCAAGGAGTCAGTCCTTCACATGAGGTGGCCAAAGTATTGGAGTTTCAGCTTCAGCATCAGTCCTTCCAATAAATATTCAGGACTGATTTCCTTTAGGATTGACTGGTTTGATCAGTCCAAGGGACTCTATTAGTCTCTATTAGTCCTCTGATAGAGGACTAATATTGAGCTAATTCACCACTTCAGAAAAAATGGAATTCATACATACTACCAGTTCATTTGAAATGTATTGTATTTAGTATGTATTTAAATTATTTTCGAAGACTTCCTTGGTGGCTCAGATGGTAAAGCATCTGTCTACAATGCGGGAGACCTGGGTTTGATCCCTGGTTCGGGAAGTTCCCTGGAGAAGGAAAAGGCAACCCACTCCAGTACTCTTGCCTAGAAAATCCCATGGACAGAGGAGCCTGGTGTCCATGGGGTCACAAAGAGTCAGACATGACTGAGCGACTTCACTTTCACTTTAAATTATTTTCTTGAAAGTGAAAGTGGAGAGTGAAAAAGTTGGCTTAAAGCTCAACATTCAGAAAACAAAGATCATCGCATCCGGTCCCATCACTTCATGGGAAATAGATGGGGAAACAGTAGAAACAGTGTCAGACTTTATTTTTCTGGGCTCCAAAATCACTGCAGATGGTGACTGCAGCCATGAAATTAAAAGACGCTTACTCCTTGGAAGGAAAGCTATGACCAACCTAGATAGCATATTCAAAAGCAGAGACATTACTTTGCCAACAAAGGTCCGTCTAGTCGAGGCTATGGTTTTTTCTGTGGTCATGTATGGATGTGAGAGTTGGACTGTGAAGAAGGCTGAGCGCCGAAGAATTGATGCTTTTGAACTGTGGTGTTGGAGAAGACTCTTGAGAGTCCCTTGGACTGCAAGGAGATCCAACCAGTCCATTCTGAAGGAGATCAGCCCTGGGATTTCTTTGGAAGGAATGATGTTAAAGCTGAAACTCCAGTACTTTGGCCACCTCATGTGAAGAGTTGACTCACTGGAAAAGACTCTGATGCTGGGAAGGATTGGGGGCAGGAGGAGAAGGGGATGACAGAGGATGAGATGGCTGGATGGCATCACTGACTCGATGGACATGAGTCTGAGTGGACTCCAGGAGTTGGTGATGGATAGGGAGGCCTGGCGTGCTGCGATTCATGGGGTCGCAAAGAGTTGGACACGACTGAGCGATTGATCTGATCTGATCTGATTGAATAATTTTCTCCTGAATTAATATTCTATAATTGAATAAAAGATCTTTTAAGTTGTTCTTGGGTATTTACTTTAAGATCAAATGAAGCTGGAAGTGACTGTGTGATCCTGGTGTTTAGAAACTCATCATTTAAAAGAAGAATTTATATTTGATTTTGGGAATAACTTTTTATGTTATAAGTCTGAGAAACTCTGTATATCAAACCAAAAAGATTCTTTCTCAAGGTAAATTAAGAAAGTAGCATGAATGATTGAGAGCTGCAAAGAGTTCCAAATGTATTACAGTGATAAGTGAACCACTTGTTCCTTGTGGAATTTGATTTTTCCTCCTAGATCTCATTTGTTAGTTGCTATTTAATGGACCTGAGTGAACAGAGTTATGTAAAGTCCAAAATATAAATGAACTAGGTAGCAGTGATAATTATTCAGCATTCATTCAACAAATATTTACTGAGACTCAGTATAAACCCTGTGCCATGCACTGGGACATAACAGTGAATAGAGGTGATCTGTTGGTAGGGCTCCACTTCGTTTTGTGAAAACAGAGCAGATATTAGGGTTCACAAAGTAACTCTGTTAAAGCTCAAGTTTAGGTTTAGTTGTTTGTGCCCTCCAATAGTCTGTTTCCCCAGTCCTGTGGAACTTCTGTAGTCAAATCTCATTAACCTTCTAACTCAAATTCCCTCTGGGTTCTCAGTCGCTTTGCTGGATCCCCAGGGTGGGAAATCATTTGTGGGCCCTAGAACTTTTGCAACAGTGTGAGAACTACTTTGGTATAATTGTTCTCCAGTTTGTGGGTTGTCTCCTTGGTGTCTGTATGGTGGGACTGAGGTGGCAGGTTGCTCTACGGTGGGGCATAAACAAAACCTTGTGCACACCAGGACCCAGGAAAAAGGAGCAGACAGACTGTGCCAGACTTGCCTGTGGGTGCCCAGGAGTCTCAAGCAGAGGCGCAGGATGACCGTGGCCTGCTGCAGAGTAGGGGAACTGAACGTAACAGTCCTAGAGACCCAGCATGCTGGCATAAGTCTTTTTGAAGGAGGTTGCCATTACAACCATTACCCATACCATAGTTTGGCCTCAATCTAAACTACAGGGAGGGAATGCAGCCTCACCCATCAACAGAAAATTGGTTTAAAGATTTACTGAGTATGGCCCTACCCATCAGAGCAAGACCCAGATTGCCCCATAGCCAGTTTCTCCCATCAGGAATATTCAACAAACCTTTTACCCTTATCCATCAGAGGGCAGACAGAATGAAAACCACAATCAGAGAAAATTAACCAAAATGATCACATGGATCACAGCCTTGTCTAACTCAATGAAACTATGAGCCATGCCAGGTAGGACAGCCCAAGACAGATGGGTTATGGTGGAGAGTTCTGACAAAACATGGTCCATGGGAGAAGGGAATGGCAAACCACTGCAGTATTCCTGCTGTGAGAACCCCATGAACAGTATCAAAAGGCAAAAAGATATGACACTGAATGATGAACTCCCCAAGTCAGTAGATGCCCAATATGCTGCTGGAGAAGAGTGGAAAAATAGATCCAGAAAGAATGAAGAGGCTGAGTCAAAGTGAAAACATCACCCAGTTGTGGATGTGACTAGTGATGGAAATAAAGGCCAGTGCTGTAAACAATACTGCATAGGAATCTGAAATGTCTGGTCCATGAATCAAGGTAAATTGGAAGTGGTCAAACAGGAGATGGCAAGAGAGAAAACTGACATTTTAGGAATCAGTGAACTACAATGGACTAGAATGGGCGAATTTAATTCAGCTGACCATTATATCTACTACTGTGGGCAAGGATCCCTTAGAAGAAATGGAGTAGCCCTCATAGTTAACAAGAGTCTGAAATGCATTACTTGGATGCAATCTATAACACAACAGAATGATCTCTGTCCGTTTCCAAGGCAAACCATTCAATATCACAGTAATCTAAGTCTATGCCCCAACAACTATGCCAAAGAAGCTGAAGCTGAATGGTTCTATGAAGACCTACCAGACCTTCCAGAACTAACACCCAAAAGAGATGTCCTTTTCATTATAGGGGACTGAAGGGCAAAAGTAGGAAGTAAAGAGATACGTAAAATAACAGGCAAGTTTGGCCTTAGAGTACAAAATGAAGCAGAACAAATGCTAACAGAATTTTGCCAAGAGAAGGCACTGATCATAGCAGACACCCTCTTCCAACAACACAAGAGAAGACTCTACACATGGACATCATCAGATGGTCAACACTGAAATCAGATTGACTATATTCGTTGCAGATAAAGATGGAGAACATCTATACAGTCAGCAAAAATAAGACTGGGAGCTGACTGTGGCTCAGATCACAAACTCCTTATTGCCAAATTCAGACTTAAACTGAAGAAAGTAGGGGAAACCACTAGACCATTCAGGTATGACCTAAATCAAATCCCTTACGATTATACCGGAGAAGGCAATGGCACCCCACTCCAATACTTTTGCCTGGAAAATCCCACAGACGGTGGAGCCTGGTAGGCTGCAGTCCATGGGGTCGCTAAGAGTCAGACACGACCAAGCGACTTCACTTTCACTTTTCACTTTCATGCGTTGGAGAAGGAAATGGCAACCCACTCCAGTGTTCTTGCCTGGAGAATGCCTGGGATGGGGGAGCCTGGTAGGCTGCTGTCTTTGGGGTCACACAGAGTCGGACACGACTGAAGTGACTTAGCATAGCATAGCATATGATTATACAGTGGAAGTGACAAATAGATTCAAGGGATTAGATCTCTTAGACAGTGTGTCTGAAGAACTATGGATGGAGGTTTGTGACACTGTACAGGAGGCAGGGATCAAGTCCATTCCCAAGAAAGAGAAATGCAAAAAGCCAAAATACTTGTCTGAGGAGGCCTTACAAATAGCTGTGAAAAGAAGAGATGTGAAAGGCAAAGGAGAAAAGGAAAAATGTACCCATTTGAATGCAGAGTTCTAAAGAATAGCAAGGAGAGATAAGAAAGCCTTCCTCAGCAATAAATGCAAAGAAATAGATGAAAACAATAGAATGGGAAAGACTAAAGGTCTCTTCAAGAAAATTAGAGATACCAAGGGAAATTTTCATGCAAAGATGGGTACAATAAAAGACAGAAATGGCATGGACCTAACAGAAGCAGAAGATATTGAGAAGAAGTGGCAAGAATACATAGAATTATACAAAAAAGATCCTCATGACCCAGATAACCAAGATGGTGTGATCACTCACATAGAGCCAGGCATCCTGGAATACAGTCAGGTGGGCCTTAGAAAGCATCACTATGAACAACGCTAGTGGAAGTAATGAAATTCCAGTTGAACTATTTCAAATCCTAAAAGACGAAGCTGTGAAAGTGCTGCGCTCAAAATGTCTTCAAATTTGGAAAACTCAGCAGTGGCCACAGGACTGGAAAAGGTCAGTTTTCATTCCAATCCCAAAGAAAGGCAATGCCAAAGAATGCTCAAACTACCACACAATTGCACTCATCTCACATGCTACTAAAGTAATGCTCAAAATTCTCCAAGCCAGGCTTCAACAGTACATGAACTGTGAACTTCCAGATATTCAAACTGGATTTAGAAAAGGCAAAGGAACCAGCAATCAAATAGCCAACATACATCAAGGCTGTATATTGTCACCATGTTTATTTAACTTCTATGCAGAGTACATCATGAGAAATGCTGGACTGGAAGAAGCACAAGTTGGAATCAAGATTGCTGGGAGAAATATCAATAACCTCAGATATGCAGATGACACCACCCTTATGGCAGAAAGTGAAGAGGAACTAAAAAGCCTCTTGATGAAAGTGAAAGTGGAGAGTGAAAAGGTTGGCTTAAAGCTCAACATTCAGAAAACGAAGATCACGGCATCTGGTCCCATCACTACATGGGAAATAGATGGAGAAACAGTGGAAACAGTGTCAGACTTTCTTTTTCTGGGCTCCAAAATCACTGCAGATGGTGACTGCGGCCATGAAATTAAAAGACGCTTACTCCTTGGAAGGAAAGTTATGACCAACCTAGATAGCATATTCAAAAGCAGAGACTACTTTGCCAACAAAGGTTTGCCTAGTCAAGGGTATGGCCTTTCCTGTGGTCATGTATGGATGTGAGAGCTGGACTGTGAAGAAGGCTGAGCGCTGAAGAATTGATGCTTTTGAACTGTGGTGTTGGAGAAGACTCTTGAGAGTCCCTTGGACTGCAAGGAGATCCAACCAGTCCATTCTGAAGGAGATCAGCCCTGGGATTTCTTTGGAAGGAATGATGCTAAAGCTGAAACTCCAGTATTTTGGCGACCTCATGCGAAGAGTTGACTCATTGGAGAAGACTCTGATGCTGGGAGGGATTGGGGGCAGGAGGAGAAGGGGACAACAGAGGATGAGATGGCTGGATGGCATCACTGACTCGATGGATGTGAGTCTGAGTGACCTCCGGGAGTTGGTGATGGACAGGGAGGCCTGGCGTGCTGCAGTTCATGGGGTTGCAAAGAGTCGGACACAACTGAGCGACTGATATCTGATCTGATCTGATTGGATCATTGAAAAAGCAAAAGAGTTCCAGAAAAACATCTATTTCTGCTTTATTGACTATGCCAAAGCCTTTGACTGTGTGGATCACAACAAACTGGAAAATTCTTAAAGAGATGGGAATACTAAACCAGTTACCTGCCTCTTGAGAAATCTGAATACAGGTCAGGAAGCAAGTTAGAACTGGACATGGAGCAATAGACTGGTTCCTAATTGGGAAAGCAGTATGTCAAGGCAGTATATTGTTACCCTGCTTATTTAACTTATATGCAGAGTACATCATGAGAAACACAGGGCGGGATGAAGCACAATCTGGAATCAACATTGCTGGGTGAAATATCAATAGGCTCAGATATGCAGATGACACCACCCTTATGAAGAAGAACTAAAGAGCCTCTTGATGAAAGTGAAAGAGGAGAGTGAAAAAGTTGGCTTAAAACCCAACATTCAGAAAACTAAGATCATGCCATCTGGTCCCATCACTTCATGGCAAATATTTGGGGAAACAATGGAAACAGTGACAGACTTTATCTCTTGGGGCTCCAAAATCACTGCAGATAGTATCTGCAGTCATAACATTCAAAGACTCCTTGGAAGAAAAGTTATAAGCAACCTAGATATGAGCAGTTATGAGTACAATGAAAGTTATGAGCATATTAAAAAGCAGAGACATTACTTTGCCAACAAAAGTCCATCTAGTGAAAGCTATGGTTTTTCCAGTAGTCATGTATGGATATGAAAGTTGGACTATAAAGAAAGCTGAATGCAGAAGAATTGGTGCTTTTGAACTGTGGTATTGGAGAAGACTCTTGAGAGTCCCTTGGACTGCAAGGAGATCCAACCAGTTCATCCTAAAGAAAATTAGTCCTGAATATCCACTGGATGGACTGATGCTGAAGCTCTAATACTTTGGCCACCTGATGTGAAGAACTGACTCATTAGAGAAGACCCTGATGCTGGGAAGGATTGAAGGGAGGAGCAGAAGTGTATGATAGAGGATGAGATGGTTGGATGGCATCACCGAGTCAATGGACATGAGTTTGAGCAAGCTCCAGGAGCTGGTGATGAACAGGAAAGACTGGTGTGCTGCATTCCATGGGGTCACAAGGAGTTGGACATGCCTGAACAACTGAACTGAACTAACTGAGGTTAGTGTCCGACTCTTTGCGACCCCATGAATCGCAGCACGCCAGGCCTCCCTGTCCATCACCAGCTCCCGGAGGTCACTCAGACTCACATCCATCGAGTCAGTGATGCCATCCAGCCATCTCATCCTCTGTTGTCCCCTTCTCCTCTTGCCCCCAATCCCTCCCAGCATCAGAGTCTTTTCCAATGAGTCAACTCTTCGCATGAGGTGGCCAAAGTACTGGAGTTTCAGCTTTAACATCATTCCTTCCAAAGACCACCCAGGGCTGATCTCCTTCAGAATGGACTGGTGGGATCTCCTTGCAGTCCAAGGGACTCTCAAGAGTCTTCTCCAACACCACAGTTCAAAAGCATCAATTCTTTGGTGCTCAGCCTTCTTCACAGTCCAGCTCTCACATCAATACATGACCATAGGAAAAAACCATAGCCTTGACTAGACAGACCTTTGTTGGCAAAGTAATGTCTCTGCTTTTCAATATGCTATCTAGGTTGGTCATAACTTTCCTTCCAAGGAGTAAGTGTCTTTTAATTTCATGGCCGCAGTCACCATCTGCAGTGATTTTGGAGCCCAGAAAAAGAAAGTCTGACACTGTTTCCACTGTTTCCCCATCTATTTCTCATGAAGTGATGGGACTAGATGCCATGATCTTCGTTTTCTGAATGTTGAGCTTTAAGCCAACTTTTGCACTCTCCACTTTCACTTTCATCAAGAGGCTTTTTAGTTCCTCTTCACTTTCTGCCATAAGGGTGGTGTCATCTGCATATCTGAGATTATTGATATTTCTCCCAGCAATCTTGATTCCAACTTGTGCTTCTTCCAGTCCAGCGTTTCTCATGATGTACTCTGCATAGAAGTTAAATAAGCAGGGTGACGTTGGAGAAGACTTGAGAGTCCCTTGGACGGCAAAGAAATCCAACCAGTCCATTCTGAAGGAGATCAGCCCTGGGATTTCTTTGGAAGGAATGATGCTAAAGATGAAACTCCAGTACTTTGGCCACCTCCTGCGAAGAGTTGACTCATTGGAGAAGACTCTGATGCTGGGAGGGATTGGGGGCAGGAGGAGAAGGGGACGACAGAGGATGAGATGGCTGGATGGCATCACTGACTCGATGGATGTGAGTCTGAGTGACCTCCGGGAGTTGGTGATGGACTGGGAGGCCTGGCGTGCTGTGATTCATGGGGTCGCAAAGAGTTGGACACGACTGAGCGACTGATCTGATCTGATCTGATGTACTCCTTTTCCTATTTTGAACCAGTCTGTTGTTCCATGTCCAGGTCTAACTACTGCTTACTGACCTGAATACAGATTTCTCAAGAGGCAGATCAGGTGGGCTGGTATTCCCATCTCTTTCAGAATTTTCCACAGTTTAAGGTGATCCACACAGTCAAAGGCTTTGGTATAGTCAATAAAGCAGAAAGAGATGTTTTTCTGGAACTCTCTTGCTTTTTCCATGATCCAGTGGATGTTGGCAATTTGATCTCTGGTTCCTCGGCCTTTTCTAAAACCAGCTTGAACATCTGGAAGTTCATGGTTCACACATTGCTGAAGCCTGGCTTGGAGAATTTTGACCATTACTTTACTAGCGGGTGAGATGAGTGCAATTGTGCGGTAGTTTGAGCATTCTTTGGCATTGCCTTTCTTTGGGATTGGAATGAAAACTGACCTTTTCCAGTCCTGTGGCCACTGCTGAGTTTGCCAAATTTGAAGACACATTGAGTGCAGCACTTTCACAGCATCATCTTTCAGGATTTGAAATAGCTCAACTGGAATTCCATCACCTCCACTAGCTTTGTTCGTAGTGATGCTTTCTAAGGCCCACTTTACTTCACATTCCAGGATGTCTGGCTCTAGGTCAGTGATCACACCATCGTGATTATCTGGGTCATGAAGATTTTTTGTACAGTTCTGTGTATTCTTGCTACCTCTGAAGTTAAGCTGAATTCAATCTTATCTATTAAGAAAGGGAGAAACCCCTTCTTAGAGATTTTGAGAGCATTAAGTGACATAATATATACGACTGACTATAATAAATGAAGTGCTGAAATCCTTTCCTAAGCACTTTAGTAATATGTATGAAGAGCAATTAACCTAGTATGTCATACAAATATATGTATGATAAGTTGGGGAAATGTATTAATCCTAGAATTCAAAGCAAAAAATTAGCAACACATCTCAGTCCTTATGAATTTATGGAACAACTTATTGGTTCATTATTGAGAAAGGGGTACAACACAGCTGTCTGCTGTCACCCTGTTTGTTTAATCTGTACTCTGAGCACATCATGAGAAATGCTGGGCAGGATGAGTTACAAGATGGAATCAAGATAGGCTGGAGAAACATCAACAACCTCGGATTGTGGATGATCACATTCTAATAAGTGAAGAGGAACAAAAGAGCCTCTTGATGAGGGTGAAGGAGGAGAGTGAAAGAGCTGGCTTAAAACTAAGTATTAGGAGAGAACAAAATGACAGAGGAGTAGGTGGACGTGGAGTACATCGCCCTCTACGTATACATCAGGAATACACTTTCAGATACAGAAGTGCTTGCAGAACACCAGCTGAGAATAGACAGGAGTACCTTACCAATGGGAAAGAATATATAGAACCACGCAAAACTCAGTAGGGTGAAGGAACAAGGGGAAAAAACAGAAGTGTGAGTAGGACTGGACCTGCCCTCAGCGGGTGGGGGAACTGAAGCAGGGGTCTGATCCCCACAGCGAGGCAATTGTCTGAGTCAGAGGAGAAACATTTAAGGCTTAGAGTGAAACAGCCGGCCCATGGCAGCCTAAATGGAATGAGAGTCAGACAGTCCTTGCTGCAGCCATACATACCCTGGACAGGAACACAGGTCCCCTGGAGGGTACAGCAGCTGAGCACTGGAGTTTAGGGATTGTGGAGCAATCCCAGGGTAAGTGCTGCTGTTGACTGTGGAGAGAGGATTGAGGGGAATGTGAGGGAGGAGACTGTGGTGGGAAATGCCTGTGGAGGAAAGCGGGGCAGCCATGGAAGCAAGGCGATACTGCTGAGTCACACGTAAGGGGTGAACCCTCACCATAGCCTCTCTCCCCCAACACGCCAGCATGGCAGCTGAACAATAGAGAGGCTGGCCCATCAAATGCCTGACACACTGAACTACAGAGTAGGACCCCACCCAGGGTGCTCCTTTAAGTGCCTGATGCGCCAAACTACAGAGTGGGACCCCAACCAGAGGGGCCCTCTATGTGCCTGGATGGGCGGAGCTATGGAGGAAGAGTGGCCAAAGAGGTCGTCCGATCACCAGCTACAAAAGGCACAAAGAAAGACTCTGATAGGGCCATAACTCCTGGGGCAGAGGCAGTCCGTGCTCCTGCACACTTTGCGGTGCCAGGGTCCCCACAGGCCAAGCAGCTGTGCCACCTTCACACTCAACTCTCACTGGGGCAGAACTGCCACAGGCAAAAAAAAAATCTTGCATCTATATGCGTAGGGTCACTTTGTTCATGTCCAACTCTTTGCGACCCGGAAGACTATGGTCTGCCAGGCTTCTCCGTCAGGGGGATTCTCCAGGCAAGAATACTGGAGCATATTGGCCGATTCTGATTGCCATACCCTTTTAGAGCACTATATTTCCTTCTGCCCCAGCCACCAACTCCCATGAGTACTTGGTGCTGCCAGAATCCCTGTGACCCAAGCAGCTATACCACCTCAACACCTGGCCCTCACAGGGGCAAACCCAAGTCCTCCAGGGCAGCCTCAGGAGCAAATTCCAGTGGACGAATCACATGTAGAGGTGGAAATAAAACCACAATTGAAACCCAGGGGCAGTGTAGGTAGGAAAGAAGAGGGAAAACTTTTCCACCAGCTGTACAAGCTGCAGATTCAATCCACATGATCAACTAGGCAGACTCTGTGTCTATGGAATATATAAAAGGACATTGAGAGCTCCCACAAAAGACGCACTAGCTCTGATGGCTGTGGACATTGGAGGCAAGAACACACAGGAGCAGGACCAGATTAGAATCTGAGCTGCCCCCACAATAGGTCCAGAGATCAACACAGTGTTGGAGGGCATCCTAGGGAGGTGAGGCAGACTATGACTCCCACCAAGGGAAAGGACTCTGACAGCAGTGACTCAAGAAAAACCTTTATTATTCTTATGTTTTGACTTACTCTGTAGATTCTTTTGGATTTTCTTTCTTTTAACTTCCTCCCCTCCCCCTCCCCCATTGTAGTTGTCGATTTTATTGGCACTATGAAATCTAATAAAGCTTTTGAGCTTTTTTTTTTCCCCTCAGTCACACTTTTTATTGTTGTTCTGAACTTCTGCCTCTATGTTGAGCTTTTGCAGTTCTGTGTAATTTGCCTTTTCTTTTTTTTTTAATTTTCTTTTTGAATTTTTTAAGCCTATTATTATTTTATCTCCATTTATTCCTTTGTTTGCTTTTCCTACTATTCTTTTCCCCTTGCAGTTAACCTTTAATGTGTATAAATTTTCTTTATCTACCTCTGTGTAACTTTGCACATCTATTCTTTCTTTCCTTTCCTTTCAACATATTTGTTAGCTTTATTTTCATTGCTTTATTCTAGAATTGGCACCTTGCTTTAGTTTTGTTTTCCAGTTTGTGTTTTACTTAGTTTCATTCTTAACTGGTAGATATAATTTTTGGTTTCCTTTGTTAATCAGGTCAATCTACTGTACTTTTTGTTGGACTGTTTTGATTTTGCTTATGGGTGTATATGTATATATGTACAATCAGTCACATTTTTATTTTTGTTATAAAACTCTGCCTCTATGTTGGGCTTCTGCAGTTCTGTGGGGTTTACATTTTTTTTATTTTCTTTTTTAACTTTTTAAACCTATTATAATTTTTTTCTACATTTATTCTTTTGTTTGCTTTTCCTACTGTACTTTTTCCCTTGCAGTTAACCTTTAATGTATGTAAATCTTCTTTATCTATCTCTATTTAACTTTGCATATCCTTTCTTTCTTTTCTTTTTTCCTTTCCTCTCAACATATGTATTAGTTTTATTGATTTATTCCCCAATTAGCACCTTGCTTTAGTTTTTTTTTTTGCAGTTTGTTCTTTAGTTTTGTTCTGAACTGGTAGATATAATTTTTGGTTTCCTTTGTTCACCAGGTCAATCTACTGTACTTTGTTTTTGCTGGACTGTTTTGACTTTGCTCATGGGTGTATGTGTATATGCATTATTTTAATTATTATTTGTCTGCCATTCGTAACTGCCATTTGTCTGAGGTTCATCTTTGTTTTCTCGTTTTTGTGTATTTGTTTTAATCTCACTTAATGCCATAACAAACCATTTGTGGAATCTTTGTTCCTGAACAGAGATCAAGCCCTGAGCCTTTGGAGTGGGAGTACTAACTCCAAGACCCTAGATTACCATAGAAATAGCCATCAGATCAGATCAATCGCTCAGTTGTGTCCGACTCATTGCGATCCCATTAATCGCAGCATGCCAGGCCTCCCTGACCATCACCAACTCCTGGAGTTCACTCAGACTCACATCCATTGAGTCAGTGATGCCATCCAGCCATCTCATCCTCTGTCGTCCCCTTCTCCTCCTGCCCCCAGTCCCTCCCAGCATCAGAGTCTTTACCAGTGAGTCAACTCTTCGCATGAGGTGGCCAAAGTACTGGAGTTTCAGCTTTAACATCATTCCTTCCAAAGAAATCCCAGGGCTGATCTCCTTCAGAATGGACTGGTTGGATCTCCTTGCAGTCCAAGGGACTCTCAAGAGTCTTCTCCAACACCACAGTTCAAAAGCATCAATTCTTCAGCGCTCAGCCTTCTTCACAGTCCAAGTCTCACATCCATACATGACCATAGGAAAAACCATAGCCTTGACTAGACGAACCTTTGTTGGCAAAGTGATGTCTCTGCTTTTGAATATGCTATCTAGGTTGGTCATAACTTTCCTTCCAAGGAGTAAGCATCTTTTAATTTCATGGCTGCAGTCACCATCTGCAGTGATTTTGGAGCCCCAAAAAATAAAGTCTGACACTGTTTCCACTGTTTCCCCATCTATTTCCCATGTAGTGATGGGACCAGATGCCATGATCTTTGTTTTCTGAATGTTGAGCTTTAAGCCAACTTTTGCACTCTCCACTTTCACTTTCATCAAGAGGCTTTTTAGTTCCTCTTCACTTTCTGCTATAAGGGTGATGCCATCTGCATATCTGAGGTTACTGATATTTCTCCCAGCAATCTTGATTCCAGCTTGTGCTTCTTCCAGTCCAGCGTTTCTCATGATGTACTCTGCATAGAAGTTAAATAAACAGGGTGACAATATACAGCCTTGACGAACTCCTTCTCCTATTTGGAACCAGTCTGTTGTTCCATGTCCAGTTCTAACTGTTGCTTCCTGACCTGCATACAAATTTCTCAAGAGGCAGATCAGGTGGGCTGGTATTTCCCATCTCATTCAGAATTTTCCACAGTTTATTGTGATCCACACAGTCAAAGGCTTTGGCATAGTCAATAAAGCAGAAATAGATGTTTTTCTGGAATTCTCTTGCTTTTTCCATGATCCAGCGGATGTTGGCAATTTGATCTCTGGTTCCTCTGCCTTTTCTAAAACCAGCTTGAACATCTGTAAGTTCATGGTTCACATATTGCTGAAGTCTGGCTTGGAGAATTTTGAGCATTACTTTACTAGCATGTGAGATGAGTGCAATTGTGCGGTAGTTTGAGCATTCTTTGGCATTGTCTTTCTTTGGGATTGGAATGAAAACTGCCCTTTTCCAGTCCTGTGGCCACTGCTTAGTTTTCCAAATTTGCTGGCATATTGAGTGCAACACTTTCACAGCATCAGCTTTCAGGATTTGAAATAGCTCAACTGAAATTCCATCACCTCCACTAGCTTTGTTGGTAGTGATGCTTTCAAAGGCCCACTTGACTTCACATTCCAGGATGTCTGGCTCTAGGTCAGTGATCACACCATCGTGATTATCTGGGTCATGAAGATCCTTTTTGTACAGTTCTTCTGTGTATTCTTGCCATCTCTTCTTAATATCTTCTGCTTCTGTTAGGTCCATACCATTTTTGTCCTTTATCAAGCCCATCTTTGAACTAGCCATATGGAGTATCAAATAGTGAGAACTCACACAAAGAAAAACACTTGAATACAAGATCTGGCAGCACCCAACCACAAGTAGCACCCTGTGCAGGATGCCTTATCTAAACAACAAACAAACAAAAATACAAACCCAATCATCAGCAAACAGGATTACCACCTCATTCAGTCTTGTCCATCAGAGGAAAACCAAATAAAAACTCATCACAAATTTCACCCTATTCTAAGCTTACACAAAGCACTGAACCCTAGGAGGTCAGAAACCAAAAAAGAAGAAATAATTCAACCTTGAAAACTTGGAAAAGTAGACCTCAAAGACAATAAGTTAAAAAAAAATAATGAAAAGGCAGAGAAATACTACACTAATGAAGGAGCAAGCTAGAAACACAGAAGTCCAAATAAAAGAAGAGGAAATAGCTAACTACCTGAAAAAGAATTCAGAATAATGATAGTAAAGATGATCAAAAACCTTGAAAACAGAATGGAGAAAATGCAAAAATCAATTAACAAAGACCTATAAAAATTAAAGAATAGACACACAGAGACAAACAACACAATTACTGAAATTAAAAATACTCTAGAAGGAATCAATAGCAGAATATCTGAGGCAGAAGAATGAATCAGTGAGCTGAAAGATAAAATGGTGGAAATTCTTTCTGAAGAGAAGAATAAAGTAAAAAGAATGAAAAGAACTGAGGATAATCTCAGAGACCTCTGGGACAGTATCAAATGCACCGACATTCTAATTATAGGAGTCCCAGAACCATGGCAACCCACTCCGGTCCTCTTGCCTGGAAAATCCCATGGACAGAGGAGCCTGGTAGGCTGCAGTCCATGGGGTCGTGAAGAGTCAGACACGACTGAGCAAATTCACTTTCACTTTTCACTTTCATGCATTGGAAAAGGAAATGGCAACCCACTCTAGTACTCTTTCCTGGAGAATCCCAGGGACAGAGGATCCTAGTGGGTTGTCATCTATGGGGTCGCACAGAGTCGGACACAGCTGAAGCGACTTAGCAGCAGCAGAAGAATAAGAAGAGAAAAAGAAAGGGTATAAGAAATTTTTTGAAGAGATTATAGTTGAAAATTTCCCCAATATGGAAAAGGAAATAGTCAATCAAGTCCGAGAGGCACAAAGAGTCCCATACAGGATAAACCAAAGGATAAACACACCAGGACACATGTTAATCAAACTAACAAAGACTAAAGACAAAGAATAGTAAAAGCAGCAAGGGAAAAACAAGTAACATTCAAGGGAAACCCCATACCTTTAACAGCTAATCTTTCAGCAGAACCTCTACAGGCCAGAAGGGATTGGCAAGATATATTTAAAGTACTGAAAGAGAATAATCTATAACCAAGATTACTTTACTAAGCAAGGATCTCATTCAAAATTGATGGAGAAATCAAAAGCTTTTCAGACAAGCAAAAGTTAAGAGAATTCAGTACCACCAAATCAGCTTTAACAACAAATGTTAAAGGGACTTATATAGCCAAGAAATACAAGAGAAGAAAAAGATCTACAAAATCAATTCCAAACAATTAAGAAAATGGCAATAGGAATGTATATATCAATAATTACTTTAAATGTAAATGGATTAAATGCTCCAACCAAAAACAGAGACTGGCTGAATGGACAGAAAACAAGACCCATATGTATGCTGTCTACAAGAAACCCAATTCAGACCTAAAGACACATATAGACTGAAAGTGAGAGGATGGAAAAATATATTCTATGCAAATAGGATGCAAAAGAAAACTGGAGTAGCAATCCTCATATCAGACAAAACAGACCTTAAAATAAAGATTACAAGAGATAAGGAAGGACACTACATAATGATCAAGGGATCAATCCAAGAGGAAGACATAACAATTGTAAATATCTATGCACCCAACATAGGAGCACCTCAATACATAAGACAAACACTAACAGACATAAAAGGAGAAATTGACACTCACACAATAATAGCAAGAGACTTTAACACCCCACTCACACCAATGGACAGATCATCAAAACAGAAAATTAATAAGGAAACAAGTCTTAAATGATACGTTAGATGAGATGGATCTTATTGACATCTTCAGGACATTCCATCCAAATGCAGAAGGATACACCTTCTTCTCAAGTGCACATGGAACATTCTCCAGGATAGACTATATCTTGGGTCACAAATCAAACCTCAGTAAATTTAAGAAAATTGAAATTGTATCAAGCATCTTCTCCAACCACAATGCTATGAGACTAGATATCAATTACAAGAAAAAAATTATAAGAAACACAAACACATGGGTATTAAGCAGTGCATTTCTAAATAACCCACAGGTTACTGAAGAAATTGAAAGGGAAATAAAAAAATTTCTAGAAACAAATGATCATAAAAACACAACAACCCAAAACCTATGGGATGCAGCAAAAGCAGTTCTAAGAGGGAAGTTTGTAGCCATACAATCCTATCTCAAGAAACAAGAAAAACATCAAATAGACAACCTTGTTTTACACCTAAAACAACTGGAAAAAGAGCAGAAAAACTCTCAAAATTAGTAGAAGGAAAGAAATCTTAAAGATCCAAGCAGAAATAAATTTAAAAGAAATGAACAAAACAATAGGAAAGATTAATAAAGCTAAAAGCTGGTTCTTTGAGAAGATAAAATTGATAAACCTTTGGCCAGACTCATCAAGAAAAAAAGAGAGAAGAATCAAATCAACAAAATAGAAATAAAAAAGGAGAGGTTACAACAGACAACACAGAAATACAAAGGATTATAAGAGACTTATGAACAACTACATGGCAATTAAATGGATAACCTGGAAGAAACGGAAAGATTCTTAGAAAAGTTCAATCTCCCAAGACTGTACCAGGAAAAAATAGAAATTATGAACAGACCAATTACAAGCACTGAACTTGAAGCTGTGATCAAAAATCTCCCAAAAAACAAAAGCCCAGGGCCAGATGGTTTCACAGGAGAATTCTATCAGACATTTAGAGAAGAGCTGATGCCTATCCTTCTAAAACTCTTTCAAAAAATTGTAAAGGAACACTACCAAACTCATTCTACAAGGCCACCATCAATCAAACCAAATAAAGACAACACAAAAAAATAAAACTCCAGGTCAATATCACTGATAAACATAGATGAAAAAATTCTCAACAAAATTTTAGCAAACAGAATTCAGCAACACATCAAAAAGCTCATACACCATGATCAGTTCAGTTCAGTTGCTCAGTCATGTCTGACTCTTTGTGACCCCACAAATTGCAGCATGCCAGGCCTCCCTGTCCATCACCAACTCCCTGAGTTCACACAAACTCATGTCCATCGAGTCAGAGATGCCATCCAGCCATCTCATCCTCTGTTGTCCCTTCTCCTCCTGCCCCCAATCCCTCCCAGCATCAGAGTGTTTTCCAATGAGTCAACTCTTCGCATGAGGTGGCCAAAGTATTGGAGTTTCAGCTTTAGCCATGATCAAGGTGGATTTATTCCAGGGATGCAAGAATTCTTCAATATATGCAAATCAACCAATGTGATACATCATATTAACAATTAAAAGATAAAAACCATATGATAATGTCAATAAGATGCAGAAAAAGCCTTTGACAAATTCAGCACCCATTTATGGTTAAACGGTAGAATTTGGCATCTGGAGATAAGAATTTTATTTTATTTCAATTATAAAATGATAGGACCTATATATAGGGTTGCTGTGGGTCTTAAAAAGGATCATGTCTATAAAATTACTTGGAAATAATATAATTATTACAATTACTTTTGTATTACAATTACTTTGGAAATAATAATCCAAATAAAATTACTTGGATATAATTATTCTCTCATAATCTATTATTATGATGATTAATCAAAATATAGCTATCTAGTATGTTATTTATATTTACATCAAATTAAATCCATTAATTCACAGTTATCTTAAAAATACCACAATTTGAATTTTAGTATGTTTTACTGAAAAGAATTCTTTACTCTTAGGGAAAAGCATGTGTATGTGGGGGTGACACTTATCTATTTCCACCATGCATATCAACCCTAGAAAATGTCTAGACTAAATTGATGAACTGTTTGCAGTAACTCCTCATGGGCAGATACAATTTAATATTCTCAAACGCTGGCATGCAAATGTATAGTTTTATGGAACAAGAACTATCATTCAGTATGAATTCTAAAGACATACAAATTAAATTAAGTTCAATATCTGTTCCAGCCCCATGACTTTATGATTTTGCGACTATAGTACATGAACTCAACTATCTTCCATGAAAGGGAGATAGTCCTAAACCAAAGATCCTTGATCTTCTAAACTCTTTGGTAAGTTTGTGCATTTACATTTGGATGTAAGAGCTGTAGAAAACTGGATTATCATGCACAATAGAAAAAGAAGAATTTGAAGGTCTCAGAACATCTTGCACAGATAGAGTAAGGAGCAGAGATGGTCAAGGAAGGAAAGAGAATGAGGGGAAGAACCAAAATCCTTAGTGAAATCTATTAAACTCAAAAGATGATTTGTATGCATAAATCCCTGGTAGACACTGGTGACGAATGGAGTCTGGGTCACTTTTTTAGAGTGATGAGTATATATGGAATTAGGACTCTGGGACATGGGAGAGGATATAAGATTTTAAGTCCCTAAAAAGTTGCAGAAGGGTTGTGGTCTTCCACAGACTCTGAAATTGGTAGATATTTGAGCAAATTATGCCTAGATCTTAAAGAGGACAAAGAGCCTATGTAAGTAAGACATATACCTATTTATTCATTTGGGATTTTTAACCTACCTACTTCCAAAAGAAGAAATTATGCATTGTTTTATTATTTAGTTTAATAGAACTTTATGTAGAAGCGTCAACAAAAGTTATCAAACATAGGGATGGGATGACTAGGACATGAGGAGATGAGAGGGGTGATTTTTGCCCCCAGGAGATAAACTGTTCATGTCTGAAAATAGTTTTGATTGTCATAACTGGGGTTTTTTACCAGTACCTTTCGGGTCGAGGCCTGGGACACTGCTCCACATTAAATGATGTGCAGGACACACTCCACAACAAGAATATCCAACTCAAAATGTCAGCTGTACTGAGCTGAGAAGCCCTTAGACCAGCCTATTATTTTAAAGAAAAAACTGAGCAGAGAGGGTCAGCGACAGAGGCCAAGTCACACAGTGCACCAGCAGAAGAGATAGGCCCCTCAGTGCTCTTCCCATCACACTGTGTAACTTCTGAAAGCTAAAAATGAAGCTCTTGGGAAATAAAACTTCTTAGGAACAAATTTAGGCTTAAGATGTACTAAATAAGTGCATAAATCTTTAAATCCGGGTACTGCTTACACTGGAAAAATGGACCACCAGAAAACAGAAAACTTACTTATGTAACATATCTTTGAAATATACTTGATAATATAAAAAGGATCTATTTGAAATACATTATAGTAATAATAATTTTTTAAATTCTATTTAACCAAAGACCTGCCCAGCATATCTGTTCTCAACCTTTCACAGCTTCACAGGCACCTGGAGTGCTTGTTAAAAGACAAATTACCCCGCCCCCATCCCAGAGGTTCTGACTCAGGAAGTCTGGAACAGGCCTGAGAATCTGCATTCCTAACACACCCAGGTGATGCTGCCCTTGCTATCGCTCAAGAGGTAACATGTTGAAATAACACTGGCCTAGCACTCAGTCAATAAACATTGATATTGTTGGTATTTAGAAAACAATTTCACCAGAAGATGTAATCTCACTTTAGCATAGATCAATTAATATGGCTAATTCACACTTAGTAGAATATATTCTACAGACAACAGAACCAAAACTTTGGACCTCGTTTAACTCAAACGTTTCACTTTAGAAATGAAAAAATTTAATGTAACTTTAAAGCTATATTACAAGAATTCCTTTGAACAATAGTCAAAAGAAACTGTATTAAATGAAAATCATTTATAGACAATTTGAGTACTGACAGTGTTATCCTAAGATACATAAACTCAAAGATTATAAGTACAACTAAATATGTATGCATTATTTTTAGCATTATGTTTATGAGGGATATTCGAAATGTCAAACTGAGTAAAACCTAGTCTGATGGGGCTCTTACGCCAAACAAAGTCTATGGGGAATATGACTATTGAACATCAATAATATACAATCAGGCCCTGAGAGACCATAACTGTCTCTTTAAATTATTTGGGGAAAAATGTACATGTTTAATCAATTAATCATAGAATAAGATGATAAGCAGTATATTCTCATCATAAATAATCAATGTGCCACTGTTAATCTTGATTAATAAAAAGTACTCTCAAAGAAATTCATTCCAGTAGCACTCATTTTCATTCTGATCATTTAATGCAACAGAATTTCAGATACTTGAAAACTACCTGTGTACCTAGTGTGCTTCAATTAACCTGCCTCATTCTGGTCCTCCCAGTGACTGAATAGTCAACCATTATCTCTTTAACATCACAGAGACAGTGTACACAGCCTTTATGTTCCTAATCATGACATTCTACTTCTAGGCACTGAACTTTTCTTGCCAGGGGCACGCAGGAAGCCAGCTCCTCTCAGCTGTGCTGCATCTATCTTCAACTTTTAAAATACCCACATGTCCTTTAACTTAGGTGCCATTTGTTGTCTCATCATCTTGGTTAAATCTTATCAATTGTTTTTTTTTTCCTTAGCATCACACTGCTGCTGCAGTCTTAGCAGGCTTTTCTGCAGCATTTCAGTAAGAGCCTCCTGTTTCAGCTAATCCCTGTACTAGGACACAATGTGAGAATCTGAAACAGAATAAACACTATATTGTTTCTACTTTTGCTCATAGAGCAAATAAGTGTTGGTGCTAAACCTGGGATGATGTCTCCAAGCCCCCCAAACATAGTACAGTGTGAGCCAATGCAGTTAACCCCACACCATTCAGGCTTGTACCGAATGGCGCGCCCACTGCAGTATTCCCCTTGGAATAGACAGACAGGATTTAGGATTCGTTGAAGTCACCTAACTGCCAGGTTATCCAGGCTCCATTCTCATATTGTAACACACTATCACAACAAAAGACAAATACAGGAAAACATACAGCTCATTTACAAGTGAAACGAATTTGCAATCAGACAAGGGCAAAGTAATAGCCAAGAACTGCAGTAAATCTCTTTCAGCTAATAGCCCCATCTAATAATGCTCTCCTACAACACCTCTGAGCAAATGGATTGCAGTCAGTTTAAACAGTCAAATCAACATGCATTCCTCGATGGTTAGAGATGATGCTTGATAAGCAAACTCTACTGTATGATTCATTTACTCTTTAAAGGTTTTAAAGCTAGGATGGCTAGAAGACTTCCTATGCTTATTCAAGCAAGCTGACAGAACTGAAATCTCTTAATAATTTCTCTCTGCACCTCTCAGCATGGCTGACAGGCATCTGCCAAGACTATAGCACATAAACCACTGATTCATGCAAAAAAAAAAAAAAATATTTACCCCCAAAAGATGTAGTGAAGGCTCAGCTTCCTTCAGCTTCCATAGTCCCTGAAGTGTTAATCTGAAGGAACAGTTCCATGAGTTTTCACAGGGCAGCAGTGTGTCTCCTACACTTGACCTAGACAGCCTTACATAACGAAGCATCGGGGCTGGGGAGCTTGCTGAGTGTCATCACCAGCAAGAGTGAGAAGTATTGGCGGCAGCAGGCAGGCGGGCAGGCTGAGAGTTTGCATGGAAATCAAGAAGTCTTGTCTTTCTCTTTTCAAATGTTTTGGAAAGAGAGTTAAGAATAGCTCAGAAACTGGTCTTGCTCTTTTTGTGTGGAGAGTGACCAGAAACAGAAAAGCCAAATCTTTCAGCAAGTACCAGACACCTCTTTCAGGGTTTGCAGTAAACCTAGCAGAATGAATGGTTCTCTATAAAGGACTGTGCTTTGACACCTAAAATGAAAGGAATGGTAGAGCAAAGTAATGACTCAAAGGCTGCCACGGAGCTTTTGTCTACCTTTAACTCATTGTGGTGAGTAGAGGGGAACGCATGCATTTGTGAGAGAGGAATACTTGCAGGTGTGAGTTGCTTTGCAGGGTGATAACTAAAGGACTTATAAAGAGTGTTCATGTCCCTTGAACATCTTGTTGCAAGCAAGATGATAGCATATATAATCTTGTGTATCAAATTCAGAATGTGGGGGGTTAAACTGGTTGCACTTAATATATTTCAGTTTCAGATATTTTCATAAAAGTAGGAAGAGAAGCAGGTACCTCTCTGTGGTGATTTGCAGATAACTTTCAGATGTGTTAATTACTTCTGTTTATACAAAAAAGATCTGAATTTCAGCATCTAGATTTTGCATATAATGAATCTCTTTTTTAGACTTTGAAAGCAATTTATCTGAATGAGGCAAGAAGATCACTGTGCTTTTAAATAAGCTTTGTTAGACTCACTCTTGAATATCTGGGATATACTTTGGAACAATGAATTTAAAACAATGTGCTCTCCATCTAATTTTCATTGAATTATCTCAAATGGGTGCAATATAAGTTAAGTCCTTAAAAGCTGAAATAATAAAACCAGTCCTATATTCTGAGCTTGAGTAGAGTGATATGGTATTATTAATTCAAGATGACATATTGTTTAATTATATATAAAATTGTGGTTTTACATGGGATATGGCCTAAGATATATAATTCCTGAGGCAATGAAAACAGAGAAGCCACCATGCATCATTTAAAAATAATCTTAATGTGCTGCTCTTAGCTGGGAAACTTGTCTACTAATGCATCATGCCGAGAATAGAGCAGGGAAATAAGAGACTTTTAGTTCAATGAAACACATTAATTTAATTTCTCACCATTATTTAACCCCTAAGTAAACAGAGGTAGAAAGAAGTTAAGCGACGTGCTGATGGTGACACAGAGGAAGAGGTGACTGGAAAGTGGTTTTCCTGATACTCACTGGTGTTAATAATTTGCTGACTATACCACTGTGAATAATTGTCCTTTGGAACTGGTGTAAAAGTCTGATGTACAATAATTCATTTACTCATAGAAATAACAAAACAAAGTGGACTAGCACTCAACATCTGCTTTTAGCAGTTCTCTGATTTTGGAAAAAGTAAGTTTTGTCATGGACAGAATGAGAAATTTTCTTCAATTACTTCTCACAACTGTAATGAATACACTGGTATGACATTTAATTAAAATTTCAAATTATGAGATAGTACTCTGAACATTTAGCACTGGATACCATGTTGGTGGTTCAGATTCTTTTATTTTGTTCATGTTGATTGTGGTGCTTATCCATCTCTTGGAGAGCTAATGTACATGCAATAACCCATAGGAAGCAGAGAATTGGAAAACAATGTTTCAAAAAAAGATTTTGTCCTATTACTTTTATTATTTCATCCATTATTTTCAAGCAAATGGAGGCTCTTGCAGTCAGGCACTTGTTTTTCATTTTTGCATCCCTGTCCACAGCAAAATGGTTACTGTGCCCTCAGGAGATGTTCACTGAATTAATGAATGGAGGGATAAAATGCGTTCTTACTGACCCTTCTATGAGAGTTGTGTATGTTGTTGCCAAGTAGAGTTGCTTGGAGGACTCATTTTAAAGAACATATAAAAATGATTTATACATGTTAATAATTGACAAAATAAATGAATGCCTCTGAAATACTTGCTTAGAAACTTGTTATTATAAATTTATTTTAGTGTTTTCCTTGCAACCTAATTCGATCAACACGGTTTAGGTTTGACAGCCCATAAGATATAATCTAACTTTCCCTGGGTTAACCAAATAGAGGTTTTGTTTTACTCATGTGGCATTAAGTTGAGACAAATGACATAAGTTAGGATTTCACAGTCCTGGCAGACCCACAGTCCTCAGGAATCTAAGCCCATTTTTCCTACTTCTTGGCAGTCCTTAATATGCAGCTTTTATCCTGACTTGTTGCCTTGTGGTCTCAAAATGGCTGCCTCACCTCTAGTATCCTGACTACAATCCAGGCAGGAGGACAGAAAGCGCAAAAGGCAAGTGCCAGCTGAGTGAGCTTTCTCTAAGAGCTTTCCCAGAAGATCATCTAGAGACTTTGATTTGTGTCTTGTGTGCTATAACTGAAAAATGCCACCCCTTGCTGGGGGCACATGTGGAATAACTGTTTTTAGTTGAACCCATTGCCACTCTCAATGAAGCTGAGGTTCTGTTTTTAAGGTAAAGTGGGCTGCTTCTCCAACATACATTCTCCCTTAGCATATTGTTTTGGTGGTTATGGTAAAATCCTAAAGAATGATCACTCATTCTAAGTGAATTTATCTTCCCCCAAAATGAGAACTTTTCTCATTTTATGTCTGGTTTTTCTATGGGAAAAATTATCCTATTTTTGCGGTAGAATGTTACCTGGGAAACAATGGGTTTATAACTACACTGTTGTCAAATAAATGCAAAGAGAAAGCTGTAGATAAACTTTTCAGAATGAAGAAGGAAAAATAATCCCATCTGCCATTCACCTCATACTCGGCCTATATTCACAATCCAAGGTTGTCCAAAGCTGTATCTTTCTAGAAAGATTCTACAAAAGAATAAATGGACATTGAATTAAAGCTCTAACCCTTGAAACATATGCAACTACTAAGTAAAACGGTGTCTCACTGATTTAGAAAAGAGGCTTTTCTTCTTTTTTTTTTTTTTCTTCCCAATTTAGTCTGTTATCTTGCTGAAATCAACTAAAAAGAAAAGCTCATGGTGCCTCCCACTGGGCAAGGAAGAACTTCATCAGATATTTCAACTAGGACACAAGAACACCTCTCTAAACCAGAAGCTGTTCTTTATATTGTCAGGAGTAATAATACTGACATCTTTTTAAAAACCTGGAACAAAATGACCCCACAAATCAAAAGTTTTAAGTTTGTAGAGGGTTCCTGGGCACAGTGGAATAGAATCTCTCTAATTTTAGAGGAAAAAATGATAGCATTCATAGTTTTTACTAAACTAACTGGTCATGGAACAACAGACTGGTTCCAAATAGGAAAAGGAGTACGTCAAGGCTGCATATTGTCACCATGTTTATTTAACTTATATGCAGAGTACATCATGAGAAATGCTGGACTGGAAGAAACACAAGTTGGAATCAAGATTGCCGGGAGAAATATCAATAACCTCAGATATGCAGATGACACCACTCTTATGGCAGAAAGTGAAGAGGGGCTAAAAAGCCTCTTGATGAAAGTGAAAGTGGAGAGTGAAAAGGTTGGCTTAAAGCTCAACATTCAGAAAACGAAGATCATGGCATCTGGTCCCATCACTGCATGGGAAATAGATGGGGAAACAGTGGAAACAGTGTCAGACTTTGTTTTTCTGGGCTCCAAAATCACTGCAGATGGTGACTGCAGCCATGAAATTAAAAGACGCTTGCTCCTTGGAAGGAAAGTTATGACCAACCTAGATAGCATATTCAAAAGCAGAGACATTACTTTACCAACAAAGGTTCGCCTAGTCAAGGCTATGGTCTTTCCTGAGGTCATGTATGGATGTGAGAGCTGGACTGTGAAGAAGGCTGAGCACCGAAGAATTGATGCTTTTGAATTGTGGTGTTGGAGAAGACTCTTGAGAATCCCTTGGACTGCAAGAAGATCCAACCAGTCCATTTTGAAGGAGATCAATCCTGGAATTTCTTTAGAAGTAATGATGCTAAAGCTGAAACTCCAGTACTTTGGCCACCTCAAGCGAAGAGTTGACTCATTGGAGAAGACTCTGATGCTGGGAGGGATTGAGGGCAGGAGGAGAAGGGGACGACAGAGGATGAGATGGCTGGATGGCATCACTGACTCGATGGATGCGAGTCTGAGTGACCTCCGGGAGCTGGTGATGGACAGGGAGGCCTGGCGTGCTGCGATTCATGGGGTCGCAAAGAGTCGGACACGACTGAGCGACTGATCTGATCTGATCTGATCTGAACTTGTAAAGAAACATAGTTGACTTTTGGGAGAAGGCAATGGCAACCCACTCTAGTACTCTTACCTGGAAAATCCCATGGACAGATCGTGAAGAGTCGGACACGACTGAGCAACTTCACTTTTACTTTTCACTTTCATGCATTGGAGAAGGAAATAGCAACCTACTCCAGCGTTCTTGCCTTGAGAATCCCAGGGACAGGGGAGCCTGGTGGCCTGCTGTCTATGGGGTCGCACAGAGTTGGACACGACTGAAGCAACTTAGCAGCAGTTGACTTTTGAACCCAAATCACAATCACTTTGAAATAATCTAGTTAGAAAAAAATGAAATATTGCAGTAGCTTCTACTTCCCTAAATAGCAATGAAGTGAAGTGAACTGAAACTGCTCAGTTGTGTCCGACTCTTTGCGACTCCATGGACTGTAGACTACTGGGCTCCTCCATCCATAGCAATGAGGAGCATATTATTTATTTCACTTCCTTGCAGAAATCAGTGAGGAAATTCTTTGCAGAACAGCAAGACTATACCCAAACCAAATGGACACATCAAAATTAAAATATGTTTACTACCTGGCAGGTATAAGTTTTATAGGTTGTAAACTCAATGGAGAACAAAATTGCAATTTTCTTCATTTCCCTATAAATTAATTTAATTTGTATTTTAATGTCCCATTTTTGCCTAATGGCAGGAAATGTAATTATTTCTATGTAAAGTGATTTCTAGCTCAATCACTTTAATGCTTTCTCGGTTATCTCAGGCTTAGCTCAGTAAAGTTTGAGATTTCAATTTTTTGCCCTTAATATTAATTAGAGTAACACTAGTTTCAGCAGCAAATACTCCCAAAAGTCTTGATAGCTTGCTACTGCTGCTGAGTAATTTCAGTCGTGTTCCACTCTGTGTGACCCCATAGATGGCAGCCCACCAGGCTCCCCTGTCCTTGGGATTCTCCAGGCAAGAACACTGGAGTGGGTTGCCATTTCCTTCTCCAATGCATGAAAGTGAAAAGTGAAAGTCGCTCAGTCGTGTCAGGCCCTTAGTGACCCCATGGACTGCAGTCTACCAGGCTCCTCTGTCCATAGGATTTTCCAGGCAAGAGTACTGGAGTGGGGTGCAATTGCCCTCTTCGCTTGGTAGCTTAGTACAATGAAATTGTGTTTTTCACTCATGCAAAGATCTCTGTGGTTGTTCCTAGTTGGCAAGTGTCCTTCCACATGATCATTCATGAGTCCTTCTGTGGCTCCTCTTGCATCGAAGTACCCAAAGTCAGCTAACAGACCAAAAAACAAAAAAGACATAATGAAGAGTTACACCTACCTCTTCAGCACAGAAGAGGCACACATGACTGGTTTATTTTTATATTTATTTATATTTAGATGGTGAGGAAGAGTCACAGAGCTCCACCTAGATGCAATGAAAGGCTGAGAAATGTTGTGCCTGGCTCAGCAGCCATTTCTCAGATGGGAGCATAAGTTATTGTGGTCATCATGCTCTCTCGGCCTACTTCTCATCTTTGCAGTTTAAGCATCTTTTGAAAATATATCTTTTGCCAGTTATTATTTATTGAGATTAGAGAATGGTGAGGATTTAATGGTGGGTGGGAGATCTCTCCTGGTGTTGGTGGCATGATTGATGATATTTTGCACCTGGAGATGTGATCATGTCCTTTGTCTTCTACCTTCAGAGATCAGAGATATTTTGGTATAAATTTTCGAATGTTTGCATTGTAGTACCTGGAATTCAGGCCTATAATTTTACATTTTAAGTAAAAGTTCCCCTAACTGGAATAGTTCCCCATGCTCTAAGAAACATTGCTTGTATATATGAATTTTGAAAGAACAGTTTCTAATCCATTCTGATCATAGAATTTAGTTAAGGATATCACTTCGGCATTTCAGGCATGATGTAAGAAAATACAAGGAGGAAGGTTTAGAGCCATGTCAGGAAAGTGAATTTCTCAGAAATCCTCAGCTGACTTCTTCATGGGCCTCATTGGCCAGAATTGTTATATGGCCACTTATGGGTTGCGAGAGAGGAAGCTGGGAAAGATAGCTTTCAAGCTGTATTATTAGATGTTTCAAACTAAATTGGGGTTCTCTTAATAACAAAGGAGGAGGAAAAGAATAACTGTCTAATAGCACACTAATAGCACAGATAATCAGCCTGAGGTGATTATAAACTTCTTTTATACTTCCCAGAGAGCTAAATATCAGTGGTCCCAAGGGGCTGGGTAAGGGAGGAGGGAGGGGGGTGGGGGGAGGGGAAAAGGGGTGAGGAGAGAAAAAGAGAAAGGGACACAGAGACAGAGAAACACGTAACTGAATGAAAGCAACCTAATTTCTGCTATAAGAAAATTGGGCTAGTGAAGACAAAAATTCAGCTCTAGAAAAAAAATTCTAGAGAGCTCTGAGATGAACCCTAAATAATTAAAATATGAAGGCTATTCTATAAAAATGAAGAAGTAGATTATATATCAGCAGAAAGAGAGAAGTGGCCTGAAAAATATATTGCCTCCCTGGGGCAGGTATGTTTAGATTTAGTGCCCTTGAGTCTATGTTGGACTTGACTAGGACGAGGCTCACGCCATTCATGTGATGATGGCCTGAGGAATCTGGTTATTTCAAATGATCTCTTTCCTTAAGGAGCTGGGGAAAAGCAACTATACTTAAGTGATGCCGCAATCCAAAGTTCATGGACAATAAATAAAATGATCAAAGCAGATGTTTTATTAGATTGGCCAGTTACTGTGTTGACTAATGTGAATGGTGGCCAGCGCTGACAAGGTTTTCTTAGGCTCATTGTTGGGGTTTTGTATCTATTGCTATTCTGCAGTGCATCTGTTGCTCTGAATCAGACTTCCAGCAGGAGAAAAGGAGAGGAAGGAGACAGAGGCAAAGAAAGGTTGGAAGAGAGAGAGAGAGGAAGGAAATGATTGTTGCTAACGATGAATCCCTAGGCAGTTCAGAGATTTCTTTCACTTAAATCTGTTCTGTCATCTGTGGCTAATGAACCAGGGTGTTTGTGGATTTGTAATTTTGCCTTTCCATATTTTTCAGTATTGGATTCTCCTCTTAACACGCTAGAATATATTCAAAGCAGGTGTCCTACTTCAACTAGAAAGAGGCATTCTTCAAAACAAAGCTTTCTTGCCTCCTTCAGAGCTGCCATTCTTCATTAAACACACACACATACACACCCCAGAATATCTAAGCTTTTAGACAAAAAGGAGAATCATCCAGATTGGAGTATATGTGGGTGGGAGGAATGTTGAGATGAGTCCCTGGGAAGAAGAAAGAGATGTGTTCAATTTTTTAAGAAGGACAACCATACACAAATACAGACTTATTAAATATAAAAACTTAGGAATAATGATATATCCTTTAAAAAGATATTTTACTTTGTAAAAGGACACCAAATTTTCATTGAAAATGTCATTTAGTAGCTGCCGTTACATTTATTTTTTCCATAACAGGCAGTGGCTTGATTAAAAAACATTTTTTAAACCTGGTTTTAATAGCAGCTTTACTTTGTTCTCTACATGCTTATTAAATTCAAATGTAAAGATTAAGAGAAGCTGGACATTGGTGGTCTATTTGAAAATACTCTAAAAGCTATAAAAATGATGTATGTTATTAATAGAGTTTAATATTTTGACCTGGTATTATATAAGATGTTTTAGTTTCCCCAGACTCTCACATTTGATTTACTAGTTTATTCTTATAATAACCCTATGATAGGTGTTAAACAGATTTCAGCACTCTACCCTACCTCTCCTTGTATTAAAGAAAAAAGATGGAGAAAGTGCACAAGGCTCTTCCAAGATTCCCTTATTATTAATTTACTTTCAGAATTTGTGTTTTCTCATGGGCCTCTGGAGAAGGAAATGGAAAAAGACTCTAGTATTCTTGCCTAGAGAATCCCATGGACAGAAGAGTCTGGCCGGCTACAGTCCATGGGGTCACAAAGAGTCAGACACGACTGAGCAACCTAACACAACACACAGGATGGACCTCAGTTCAATAAAAAATTTTAGTGTATCAGCAAATCAAACAGTCAACATACATTTTTTGTGTGCCATCCTGTATTACTTCTACAAAGTCCTCAAAAGCACTTTTAGACAAAATTCCAAATTAAGCTATTGTATTTGGAACACAGTTTTAGAAGTGCTGTCTTCAAATTGCCAGTCTTGACTCTTTCATTTTGATGTGAACATCTGTGAGTACATAGAACTCTAAATCGGCAGAGCTCCCTTTGTTTAAGGCCAGTGTTCCTCTGAGGGTAGAAAATTAAGGCTGTAAATGTTGACCTGGGTAACCCAGACCCATTTGTTCCTTTTGCCTCATTTCTTTCCTACTTTGCAACTTTTCAGTTAGAAAAAGATGTGAAAAAAGTAGATAACTTGCCTGAGGCCACATAGATATTTGTCCCTAATGAATGAAAGTTGCTCAGCTATGTCTGACTGTTAAGCATCCCATGGACTGTAGATCACCAAGCTCTGCTGTCCATGGAATTCTTGAATGGGTTGCCATGCCCTCCAGGGGATCTTCTCATCCCAGGGATCAAAGCAGGATTTCTGGCATTGTAGGCAGATTCTTTACTGTCTAAATCACCTAGGGCTTGGCCAACATATAGGATTTCTTGACTAGGGTCAAATAAATGAAAAAATAAATTATTGAAATGAAAAATAAACAACCTAGAATTTTTTGGTAGATATAGCTGGATTATAAGAAGTTTGAAATGTATTCCATTTAGCAAAACCTCTAAACATGTTCTTCATAGTGACCTCATATACACTGAGTCACCCTCCTCTTGCCACCTGCCCGCCCCCCCCCCCCCACCCCCCGCCCCCACACACACACTTTTTTGGTAACTGAAGAAGTTGATGAGAATGTTGTGCTCAGTTCAGTTCAGTTCAGTTGCTCAGTCGTGTCCGACTCTTTGTGACCCCATGAATTGCAGCACGCCAGGCCACCCTGTCCATCACCAACTCCCAGAGTTCACTCAAACTCACGTCCATCGAGTCCGTGATGCCATCCAGCCATCTCATCCTCTGTCGTCCCCTTTTCCTCCTGCCCCCAATCCCTCCCAGCATCAGAGTCTTCTCCAATGAGTCAATTCTTCGCATAAGGTGGCCAAAGTACTGGAGTTTCAGCTTTAGCATCATTCCTTCCAAAGAACACCCAGGGCTGATCTCCTTCAGAATGGACTGGTTGGATCTCCTTGCAGTTGTTAGTGTAAACATGACTGATACTTTACAAGGCATGTTCATAACTTTATTCCCTAGAGACCTAGATGCTTACCAGATCTGCATGAGGTCTTTAAGGCAGTCACTTATCTGATTCTTTGCTTCTATTAAAATGGAGCCCAGATGCATCAAGACAGTAGAACTCTGCATGTAGGGCTCTTTGCATCTTATTACACCACAGGATACTACTAAGTAAGTATGGGGCCTCTTTTATGTAAGGTGCAAAGTGTGAACAAGGAATGTTCAATCCTAACCCCACACCTGCCATGGAGAATCTCTGTTATTCAGGTCTTTACTTGGATTTTGGAAGAGAAGCTCAGGATTTCAGAGGTTGGCTCAGAACACTTGTAAAATCCAGTGATGAACAGATGTTCAGAAATGCCAAGCTCTTATTATTCTGAGTAACAAATAGTCCCCAGATGATTTTTATTTTGGGGAAGAAAAACCTCAGAGCTGATTAGTCAACTAGCCCAACAGCTGCAAATGTCTTCAGATTAGAAAACATTTCCCGCTTAGCAGGGGATAGGCAAGAGGGCTCCAAATGCAGGCAGATTCCACATATACACAGAACTACTCTGTCAGCAAGCTTAATTGGGTGGGAAAAGTTTACTCTAATTCTAGTATTAAAGAACATTATAAATCAACCAGTCATAGGATTGGAGGTTAGAGGAAACCCCAATTTTGCTATTGCTCCACATGGCTAGCTTGATAAATTCATAATCAGATGAAACTTGACTTTGATTAGTGCTATTTAAAGAAAAGATATTTCTAGAGCACATTTCAACTCACAATCTTTCTTCACTAATGTAAGATAATTTTTAAATGTAATATGTCAACAGTTTGATATTTAATTGTTAAGCCCTCATTGTTAACCTTTAATAAGTAATAACGTTTGATATATACTAATGAGTGTTAAAAACACTTACACTATTTCATTTAACATAAATTTATTTTATAAAACAGAGAAGAGGGAATATTATACACACGAAATGCCACATCTTGACCATGTTCTTTCTGAATTCCAGGTTCCAGTGCAGCCAGGGCAAATTTTGCAGGGTGGAAAATGGGAATAATAATGCCTCTCTCATAGGACTGTCATAAATTCTAGTAGGAAACTTTGTCACCGGGCATGTGATGACTGGTCAATAGTTTTCACTTCTACCCCTCTTGCTTCCATTGGGTAAAGATGGGAATTTTGGTCCCTGGTCAGCCAGAGGAAGACTATTTTTAGTCAACTAAACCTTCAGATTACATTAAATTGAAAATCTTGTATTTGACCTTGTTTTTTTAAATTCCTTTTTCTTCTCACTTTCCTCTAACAGGAAATGTGATCAGACTAGAAGTGTCCATGTTTCCTAGGGAAAGCTTACTTTTAGCTTGTGCGGTAACCAATGACCCACTGATTGAATTTTTAAAGTATCTTAGTTTCTGATGGGTTTAGTCATTTGTTGTGTATTCACTATATTGGCAAGGAATATGTACTGACTCCTTACCCACACACCTATCTTCGGGAACATAAAACTCAATCCTTTTCGAATGTTTAAGGTCTAGAGAATACATGCTGATATTATACTGTGTGATCAGTATTGGGTGCTGGAAGTCTGAAGTACATTGGGATTCAAAGGAGAACAAGATCCTTTCCTCCTCTGGTTATCTGAAATATCTTCTTGGGGGAGTGGGATTTGGATGGAGGAGTGGAGGTGGGGCTATTACAGGGAAGACTATGGAGAGGGTGGAGCACTTAATCATCTTTGAAGAAAAAAAGAAGAATATTCCAGAAAGAAGGAATAGGCTGTTTATGTGGAGCTGAGCATTTGTGTATTATCATGATTAATCACAGGAACATATGCCAAGCTTTCATCATAAAAATATTCTCCAGGAGAATTCATCAAGTTCTATTGCCTATTAATTCCTGTCGATGCATTTTATTTTGCATCTTCAATGACAGGGGACACTTTTTTTTTTTTTTTTAAAGAAATGAAGGCAATAAAATGAAATTCATTAAAGAACTGATTTATGTATGATATTTTAAAACTAAGCAATGCCATTACCCCAGGCAAATTGAGTCTTTAGTTTTAGCACATTTTTAGTGTGCTTGAAATTTCTAAATGTATGACTTGACATTTTTACCTGCTGCTGCTGCTAAATCGCTTCAGTCATGTCCGACTCTATGCGATCCCATAGACGGCGGCCACCAGGCTCCCCTGTCCCTGGGGACATTTTTACCTAGCGCATATCATTTGATAGTATTTTATCATCCTATACTTATCAAGAAATTATGAAGCAAAGCACTACAGTGCTATGACATATATTTTCAATAGGAATAAAACACTTGGTTTTGAGTCTGACTTTTACCATTAAATATTCTTTTCTTGTATGACCTTGAATATATTTCCCATCTGTGAATCTGTATAACCTGTATAACAATGTACAAAATAAATGAGACTAAACGTAAGTGCATCTTAATCTCTTCAAATTTTAAAATTATGTATTTTTTTAAAAATCGCAATCCTCTTCTATTTTCATCCTTTAAAAAAAAGCCACATTCATGATGAATGGGACCTGCACATTTCAAATGTTTTTTTTCTTAGGTAGCAAGATAATTTTTCATGGGCTACATGGCACCTTTTAGCCCAGTTAAATCTTAATGTCAAAACCAGCATCCTAAAGAAATTTAAAAAGATAAAGGATGATTTTAAAACAATGCCTTTCTTCTCCTGGTTGGGGCTTGCAGGGAATTGTGAAATATGTATAACTTAATGTTAATTTCAAGATTTTATGAGGTTTTCCAGTTTTAAACGGCATCCACTCACATAATTGCACTTGACCTAAGTGACCTTTCATTAAAGGTAATATATTTAAGCCTCACCACTGGGGTGGTGATAAGTGGACGCTATTTCTGTGTGGAGGATGTATCCTCAGGGAGCCTAGAGCTGATGGATGGTGTCACACTTATGACTATAGCACCCAATTCCTGGTGGTACCATTACTCTCTCTCTCAGTCCCCCAGCATGAAGATTAAGCTCCCATTCTCTGTGTTAGAGAAGATGTTTGCAGGTTGTCAACAAAGACAGAGCATTGATTAAGCATTGCGGATGCATCTCTATCAACAGAAACCATGGGGTAGCTGGCAGTTTTCAGAACCTTTGCAAGAAAGCTTAGAATTGGCCTCTGCATAGTCATAGTTTCTCCAGCCCTGAGAAACTCTTTCATTTTCATAAGCCTGGGTCCTAGATGTGCATGTAATTCTAGCTTACACATAAATAAATAACATCAGTGCTAACAGTACATACACTTTTGTTGTGAGGTAAATTTGTCCTAAATGCTTATTGTTATACATTTTTAATTCCCTTCAGAATAAATAGAAGCTATTCTTTACAAAGTGGTTGCTGAAAGGTAAAGCCCTTTTCTTTTGTTTTTCTATTTGATGAGAATAAATGTCTACATCTTTTTTAAGATTTAAGAATGTAGGAGACCCTATCTTTATTCCCTGAAGCACATTTGAATTTTCTAGTTTTACTTTTTAATGTTTAAATGTTACTATATAAACCAAGGAGAAGACAATGGCACCCCACTCCAGTACTCTTGCCTGGAGAATCCCACGGACTGGGGGGCCTGGTGGGCTGCAGTCCATGAGGTCGCTAAGAGTCAGACACGACTGAGCGACTTCACTTTCTCTTTTCACTTTGATGCATTGGAGAAGGAAATGGCAACCCACTCCAGTGTTCTTGCCTGGAGAATCCCAGGGACGGGGAAGCCTGGTGGGCTGCCGTCTATGGGGTCACACAAAGTCGGACACGACTGAAGTGACTTAGCATAGCATAGCATAGCATATCAACCAAAATAAGATCATGACTGTAAAAACTATAATTCACAATAAACCTACATTATATGATCATTTGAAGTTAGCCTCAGTATACTGTACAAATCATAGTACAACACAGTTAGGCAGACTGAAATTGAGCTTCTGGCTTCACTAATTGATATCATTATGCCTTCTGGAAGTTGCTTAAGTTTTTTGAGGCTTTGCCCTTGTCTGTTTAATGGTGATGATAATCCAAAATCATAGGGTTGTAAAATAGGATACTGAGATACGTTTGCTATAACAAAGATGTCCAAAAAAATACTATTCTTTTCTCCCTCTCCTTCTTACGTTGAAAAGTACAGGGTAGGAACTTAATGAAAGCTTCATTTAACAAGAAAATCAAATCTTCATGATTCCTTCCTAGGTCTTCTGTTTTCCTTACTTTATACACTATCTTGAGCCATCTTGATCTCTTTTTGGGCCACAATTACCACCTCTATACTGATAGTGTTAGTTGCTCATTCATGTCCAACTCTTTGCCACCCCATGGACTATAGCCCGCAAGGATCCTCTTCCCATGGAATTCTCCAGGCAAGAATGCTGGAAAGGGTAGCCACTCCCTTCACCAGGGGATCTTCCTTGACCCAGGGATTGAACCCAGGTCTCCTGCATTGCAGCTGGGATTTTTATAGTCTGAGCCACGATGGAAGCCCTATACTGACGGTCCCCATGTGTCTGTTTCTGGTCCATAGCACTTTCCTATATTCCAGACTCTTTAATTTATATACTTTTTAGTAATCTCACATGCATTCTCCTGTTAAACTTTGTGTTTTCAAAACAATTTATCATCATCCTATCATTAAAAAATGTAATTAAAAATTTTAAAAATTGCATTTTCTTCCTTTGTTTCTTTTCACAGTTACCCAAGCTAAAAATTTGGGTTATAGACTGATTCCTCTCTCCTTTTCACAACGAATTGCCAAATCTTGCCCTTCTACTTCTAAAGTATCTTTGAGACCTATCAATAACTCTTCATTCTTACTGCCACTACCCTGCTTCAAGCCACCATCTGTTCCCAGGTGGTGCCAGTGGTAAAGAATCCACCTGCCAATGCAGGAGACATGAGATACATGAGTTCAATCCCTGGGTTGGGAAGATCCCCAGAAGGAGGGCATGGCAACCCACTCCAGTATTCTTGCCTGGAGAATCCCATGACAGGGGAGCCTGGCAGGTTACAGTCCATACGGTCACAAAGGGTCAGACATGACTGAAGTGATTTAGCATGCACACTTCAGTTAGTCTCTCTGCTTCCAGTCATGCCTCTCTCCAATTCTTTGCTCATGTTGCAGTCAGAAAAATCTTTCTATGTATACATCATATTGTGTCTCTTCTTTTATTGTGCTTAAACCCCCATTTCCCATTCTAATGGTTTATACAGTGCATCCTTAATATACTTTATTACAATGGGATGCACTTCCTAGATCTCTTTGAAAATTCAAGCATTCATTGTAGTGTTGCAGCTAACAGCTCTAAATTCTGTCCTTCCCTGGGACTTTGCCTCAGCTGAAGAGAACCTACATGCACAAGTTTATATCCTCCCCAGGACAGCCGTCATCCAATGACACCTCCATTCAGAAGCATAAAATTCTAGTTTCCTGAATACAATCATAGACTCCTCTGAAGGTCCATCCCAATTTCGGAGCTTCTTGTGGGATTGGCTGAAGACTTTGTTGTGATCATATTACAGCTCAACTTCCCAGCCCAGGGAGAGGGAGGTTGGGTAGTAGAATGACTTCAGTGCCTCAGAGGTGTTGATATTGAAAGCTCTCCCCAATAAACCTCCTATATCAAGACCTCAGCCTCTGAGCCTATTTTCAAGATGTTCGGGGGAATGTGTAATTTCCTTGGCTCTGTCTCATCTCTAGAAAAATTTGAAGCGACGGACCCGCATTACAGCTCTCAGATGGGCCAACGTTACAGCTCTCTGACAGACCAGTGTCACAGCTCCATGTTACAGCTCATTTTTATTTAGAAAATAAAGGAAAATACATCCTCGAGGCATGAGGGCATGACAACCCAAAAGACTTGAAGAGGAGAGAGAGCGAGCAAGGGAGCGAGAGGGAGCGAGGGAGACACTGGGTCCTTTGGCTCCTCTTTTTATACAGTTTCCTCCTGCCCCTGGGCTTGCCCTATGTAAATTGGGATTAGCCAGGAGTGCTGTTGGGCTTCTCTGGTGGCTCAGAGGTTAAAGTGTCTGCCTCCAATGCGGGAGACCCAGGTTTGATCCCTGGGTTGGGAAGATCCCCTGGAGAAGGAAATGGCAACCCACTCCAGTACTCTTGCCTGGAGAATCCGATGGATGGAGAAGCCTGGTGGGCTACAGTCCACAGGGTTGCAAAGAGTCGGACACGACTGAGCGACTTGACTCACTTCACTTAGGAGTGCTGTTTGTTCCACCTGAGATCCTCACTCCAGACCTCAGACCCTCCTTTGTTCTATTTTCTCAGGCTTTTCCCTTCCTTGTCTTTTAGCCACTGGCATTCTGGATTCCTTTTTCCTATTCTACCTACCTAACAAAGAGTACCCAATATTTGAACAAGACTCTCCCACAGACTGTTTAGCATTTCAGCCTCATACAGTATGACCTCTTCCCTTTGTACTTTTTTTTTTCAATCTGGCCCGACCTAACTTCAGTTCTTCAAATATACAATGCTCTACCTTTGAGCCTTGGCACTTGCCCTTTCTGAGCTCTCTCCTCCCTCATTCTTTTGGTCTTTGCTAAAGTGTCACTCCTTTCAGGAAGCTATTCTGATCCTTATTCTAATTAAGTGCATTTTCTTTGTGTTCTGCAGTTACTTCCCTCCTTACAGTGTTCATCACTTTCATGTTGTATTGTTATGGCCCATGGCCATGTCTAGTCCATATTGTGGACTGGCTGTAGGCTTTGTGCGGAAAGGGAATTATCTGCTGTTGTATCTCAGCTCATTTTAAGGTGTTTGGTTTACGTTAGTCTCTCAAAAAAATACTTGCTAAGTGACTGAAGGAATTAATGAATAAACTGTTATTTAAGACTCGATTTAGAGTGGTTAGACTTATGACATTCATGGAAGGGGGAATTATTTTATTTAATAATGATCATATGCATTTTTGAATGCTTTAGATTGTACTGTACATACTCATATGCATGTGTTAATTCTCACGCATAGTTCTCCATGGGAGTTAATTCAAAAAAATGTCAGTTCAGTACCTGCTAAGAGTTTATGTCTAACTATATTATTAAAATCTTTCATGAAAACCCAAGTTGACAAACTATCAGAACTTACATTAGGTTTCTCCTCCCCACAACCTACTTCTGTTCTGCTCTTTCCAACAGTCTGGGAAATGAAGAACCAAAATCAATCAAATACTTATGGATTTATTAGCTGACCTAAGAAATCAAATGGCCTGACAAAGGTGTTTGAATTAGTAAATTCTCAGCCTTATGCCACAGAATGGAAAATTAGGAGGAAATTTGATGTCACTGTCAACCATTCCCCAGATTGACCACCACAAGTTGGGTTCCCTTGAAGCAGGGTGCACTGTCATTCTACTCAGCAGCTAGATTTTGAGGCATCAGATCCCCCTCTCGGGAAAAGGGTGGAATTTTCTATGTGTTTTCTAGTGAGGAAGTCACTCTTACTGGCCTAGGGGAATTCTTCAGAAAAGAGGAAGCTCTAGGTATGAAAAGTGACAACAACTAAGGGATCTGCATGTTATCCTAGAAAAGGGAATTTGAGTGAGGACCACGCCTATCACTCAACATTCAAAAAACTAAGATTGTGCCATCAAGTCTCATCACTTCATAACAAATAGATGGGGAAAAAATGAAAAGAGTGCAGACTTTATTTTCTCAGGCTTCAAAATCACTGCAGATGGTGATTGCAGCCATGAAATCCAAAGATACTTGCTCCTTGGAAGAAAAGCTATGACCAACCTCAGTTCAGTTCAGTCGCTCAGTTGTGTCCGACTCTTTGCGACCCCATGAATCGCAGCACGCCAGGCCTCCCTGTCCATCACCAACTCCCAGAGTTACTCAAACTCACGTCCATCGAGTCGGTGATGCCATCCAGCCATCTCATCCTCTGTCGTCCCCTTCTCCTCCTGCCCCCAATCTTTCTCAGCATCAGGGTCTTTTTTAATGAGTCAACTCTTCGCATGAGGTGGCCAAAGGATTGGAGTTTCAGCTTTAGCATCAGTCCTTCCAAAGAACACCCAGGGCTGATCTCCTTTAGAATGGACTGGTTGGATCTCCTTGAAGTCCAAGGGACTCTCAAGAGTCTTCTCCAATACGATATTGTCCACAATACATATTGTAAAGTTAAGCAAAAAAAAAAAAAAAGAGTCTTCTCCAACACCATGGTTCAAAAGCATCAATTCTTTGGCATTCAGCTTTCTTCACAGCCTAACTCTCACATCCGTACATGACTACTGGAAAAACCATAGCCTTGACTAGATGGACCTTTGTTGGCAAAGTAATGTCTCTGCTTTTGAATATGCTATCTAGGTTGGTCATAACTTTCCTTGCAAGGAGTAAGCGTCTTTTAATTTCATGGCTGCAATCACCATCTGCAGTGATTTTGGAGCCCCCAAAATTAAAGTCTGACACTGTTTCCACTGTTTCCCCATCTATTTCCCATGAAGTGATGGGACCAGATGCCATGATCTTCATTTTCTGAATGTTGAGCTTTAAGCCAACTTTTTCACTCTCCTCTTTCACCTTCATCAAGAGGCTTTTTAGTTCCTCTTCACTTTCTACCATAAGGGTGTTGTCATCTGCATATCTGAGGTTATTGATATTTCTCTTGGCAATCTTGACTCCTCCTTGTGCTTCTTCCAGCCCAGCATTTCTCATGATGTACTCTGCATATAAGTTAAATAAGCAGGGTAACAATATACCTTAACGTACTCCTTTTCCTATTTGGCACCAGTCTGTTGTTCCATGTCCAGTTTTAACTGTTGCTTCCTGACCTGCATATAGGTTTCTCAAGAGGCAGATCAGGTGGTCTGATATTCCCATCTCTTTCAGAACTTTCCACTATATATTGTGATCCACACAGTCAAAGGCTTTGGCATAGTCAATAAAGTAGGTGTAGATGTTTTTCTGGAACTCTCTTGCCTTTTTGATGATCCAACAGATGTTGGCAATTAGATCTCTGGTTCCTCTGCCTTTTCTAAAACCAGCTTGCACATCTGGAAGTTCATGGTTCACATATTGCTGAAGCCTGGCTTGGAGAATTTTGACCATTACTTTACTAGCGTGTGAGATGAGTGCAATTGTGCAGTAGTTTGAGCATTCTTTGGCATTGTCTTTCTTTGGGACTGGAATGAAAACTGACCTTTTCCAGTCCTGTGGCCACTGCTGAGTTCTCCAAATTTGTTGGCATATTGAGTGCAGCACTTTAACAGCATCATAGACAGCATATTAAAAAGCAGAGACATTACTTTGCAACAAAGGTCGAAGCTATCTCTAGTCAAAGCTATGGTTTTTCCAGTAGCCATGTATGATACGGAGAAGGTAATGGCAACCCAGTACTCTTGTCTGGAAAAGCCCAGGGACGGAGGAGCCTGGTAGGCTGCCATCTATGGGGTTGCACAGAGTCGGACAGAAAGCTGAGTGCTGAAGAATTGATGCTTTTGAGCTGTGATGTTGGAGAAGACTCTTGAGAGTCCCTTGGACTGCAAGGAGATCCAACCAGTCCATCCTAAAGGAAATCAGTCCTGAATATTCATTGGAAGGACTGATGCTACAGCTGAAACTCCAATACTTTGGTCACCTGATGTGAAGAACTGACTCATCGGAAAAGACGCTGATGCTGGGAAAGATTGAAAGCAGGAGGAGAAAGGGACGACAGAGGATGAGATGGCTGGATGGCATCACTGACTCGATGGACATGAGTCTGAGCAAGCTCCAGGAGTTGGTGATGGACAGGGAAGCCTACAGTCCATGGGGTCGAAGAGTCAGACACGGCTCAGCAACTAAACTGACTGACACCTATTACACTGTTCCCACACTTCTATGGCTATGTCTTTAGATAGCTACAAGCCTATTCCATGCTGCTTGCTGTCTTCTTTATTTAGACCTCAAGCTCTTCTTTCAGAATGGAGGTAAACCTGTGCCAGAATCCCCTCCGTTGTCAGTGGTGATCACTAATTTCTTAGAATTTTCAAGTTGTCTATTGTTGACAGTTTCTTATGTCTAAATTAAAAATAATTCTAGCTTAGAATTTAGCAATAATATTCAATTTACTATAAAGTCTCTTAGATACAAGGAAAGAATATTGACGTCTAACAATTTCTTACAAAGTGTATTAGTGAAAACAGAAGTTATTTTCTAAAGCCACAATATTATCCTTGCTTTTTAAATACTTGAGGACATTTTTGGTGTCGGTGGGAAAGCTGCACCTAATTACATATTTGTTCCCCAAAAAACAAGCCAGAAAAGAGAAGAATTAGTAGGAAGACTATCAGGAGGCTCCAGCATGAGGGAAGCCATAGCATAGGTTCCCCTCTCATGTAAGAGCTTTGCTTAAGACATTGTATGCTTGTTCACAAAAAGATGTCAGCCTGCCATCTACATGTTTTATACCGAAGGCGTAGGATAACCTGTGGACACAGCAGGGGAAGGTAAGGGTGGGATGAATTGAGAAAGTAACGCTGGCATATATACACTATCATGTGTAAAATTGATAGTGGGAAGTAGCTATATAACACAGGGCGTCCAGCCTGGAGCTCTGTGAGGACTCAGAGGAGTGGGATGAGGGGGAGGAGAGGGAGGCTCAGGAGGGAAAGGAGATAAGTGTAGATACGTGTGTGTGTGCACCTGTGTGTGTGTGTATGACTGATTCTCACTGTTGGCATAAACCAACACAACATTATAAAGCAATTTTCCACCAATTTAAAAAAAATTTAAATTACAGTTAAAAAAAAAAAGAATTTGCCTTTAATCAATATCCCAGGAATACTCGTACTTAAGGCCATTGTCAGAAACTGTAACATCAAACTCTGTTTTTGACTCATCAAAATTCAGAGAAGTAGAGTTGGCAAAGGATACTTTGAAGGGATGAAGTTCAGTCCTTTTTGTAGTTTTTACACACTCCATTATTGGATAAGCAGAGAGCCTTATTTGGGACCACAGAGAAACTCAACAGAAACACGCAATGGTCATATTCTAGAGAGACCCACTGCAGGTTTGATTTGATCATAATCATGTTGTTTTCAATGATGTTTAATAGACTCATAAGATGCTGCAGCTGAAACAACTACCAGTGTCTGTTAACAGGCTGACTGAACAGTTGTAGTTTAAAGCCAAAGATCATCTAAATATGTATGTTTGGGACAGTAAAGAAGGAAAAATACCTTAAGTGAAAATCTGGCTTTAAATCAAATTGAGAAAGGTTTTAAATGAGATCATGTTTTTCAGACTAAAAATACATGGAAATTGCTACCTAAATACTGACTATGAAACTTGGCACATATTATAAATTGCTAAACTAGAAAGTAGTTGGATAAATACTGTATGATATCACTTATATGTTTAATCCTAAAAATACAACAAACTAGTGAATATAACATAAAAGAAGTAGACTTACAGATATAGAAAACTAGTGGTTACCAGTGGGAAGAGGGAAGAGGAACAATATGGGTGTAGGAGTAAAATGTACAGACTATTATGACAACAACGATATATTGAACGACACGGAAGATGAAGCTAGTGTTTTATAGTAACTATAAATGGAGCATAACCTTTAAAAATTGTGAATCACTATACTGTATACCTGAAATATAACATAATATAATATTATACAGCATCTATATTAGTTTAAAAATGATTAAAATAATAGAACAGGGTTATTAAATGGCAGATAATTAAATTATACCTAGACTTTGCTTCCCAAGTCCATGGTCAATAAATATTTGTTGAACTGAGGAATAAATAAAAGAATCACACAATTTTTAAAAAGTTCTTTCATCTTAGAAATGTCACTCTGAAACCTCAGGCAGCTTTAACTCGCATCCAGTGCAGGAAGAACAAGCAAATGAGCTCTGTCTTTGATCAAAATGCTCCACAACGAACTCAGTGTTCAGCTACTAATTTTGAAAAATTGAGTAAAGGGTAGCAAAGTCCTACCAAGAACTAACTATTCACCGTTTCAAACTCTCAGATTATGTTACCACCTGCTGTCCCTTTTAAAATGTGTATTATAATCTTTCTGGAATTTTTTAATATATTAGTGTTTCCACATTTTTGTAGTTGATGTTTTCTACATCTAACAGAAGTACCTAAGTCTTCAAGTTGAGATGATTCTACTTTTGCTTTTATTGCAGGCAAATACTTGAGGCATTTCCCTGTAGAATTTAAGACCGAGATTCCCCAAAGCAACTTCTAGTTAACTGCTCCCCTGTGATCTAAAAGATCTTTCTCTCCCACTGCTGTTACCAGAATTTTGACATCATCAGTTAGTGAAGCAAGAGGTAATAACTACTGAGGCTAAATGACGGCCTCAGTCTCATCTTGGCACCTTTGTATGAAACAGGCTCCAACTACCAGCTGACAAAGAAGTCAGAGAGGCTGCTGCTACCAGAAAGCCCTTCCTGAAGTTAAAATCTCAGGTCAGTAATTCCCAAGAGCTTTGGAAGCTATATGGAGATGTCAATTTCTCCTACACTTATTTGCTCATCCCTCAAAGACACAATTCTATGTACTTTTTTCAAAATAAGTAATGTGAAAAAGTATATGTGTGTGTGTATATATATATATATGTATATATATATATATATATATATATATATATAATGTGTGTCATTTAGTTATGTCCAACTTGGCAACTCCATGGATTGTAACCTGCCAGGCTCCTCTGTTCATGGAATTCTCCAGGCAAGAATATCTGGAGTGGATTGTCATCCCCTTCTCGAGGGGGTCTTCCCAACCCAGGGACTGAACTCAGGTCTCCTGCATTACAGGCAGATTCTTTAACATTTGAGCCTCCAGTCAAGTATGTGTGTATACACACACACACACACACACACACACACACACACACACACACTATATGTATGTTATAGAACATACAACCACATACATCCTAGTTCATTGTCCTGGGGATATGGTATAAGAACGTTTTTCTTAGAAAAAAGGATTATATATTGTAAAGGACATCCCCACAGAACTTTATATTTATAACATGCTTTCTTTATTTTCCTGTGGTAGAAAGGGCTCTATAGAGAGCCAATAAAATTGCTAGCTTCCACATTGGTTTAATGTCTGCAGATGGAATTAAAAACACTTTAATGTGCCCTTCAGTGCAATATTACCACTTCCTGGCCATTTTAAAATTGGGTTTAAGTGCTTCGATGTCTGCCAATAGCAATATTCATGTTAAACAGTGATTGTGAGGCACGTAAAATATTTCACCAAGGCTTTTGTCTGAAGTCTTTCACACTGTATTTACAGATGGGAACTAAACACAAGATACTGGATATTTTCTATGCACAATGGATTAAATATTTAAATATAGTTGTTGGGAAGGTGTAACACTGGGATGTCTTAATTGCTCTGTATTTTTCTCTTTTAGTTGTATAAAAGTGTGGGGAGCTTCACTTTACCATAAAACACATCTGTTAATTTTCTTTTATTCCAGGACTAATTGACAGAAAGGAAAGGGTGGATATTAATCCATCTCCCTACCTAATCCTTAAGCGCCATAAAAATGAAAACTTTTCACTTTGTGGTTCCTTTAATCCAACGAGTAAAATATTGTATACATTTAATCACAGCTCAGTTAGTGATTAAAAGATGAGTATCATTGTTTAGAAATCAAGCTCTAAATATTTAATGACAGATTCAAAGGTATCTCATCAGTTTAGTAATGTCTGTTCGCTAACTGATGCTCCATGTTTGCTATGAAAATGCAACTTATTTATTGTCTTCTTGCTTCCTGTGCTTTTTATAAAAAATATCAAGCAACTATTCACTGGTTCATCTCTGTTACAGAAATGAAATGTCGATTTTCTGTCATCTTTACTTGTTTATGTTCTCTAATCACCCTTTTTTTAATGTCTAAGCCCACAAATAAAATATCTTGCTCAGTTTTGATGAGAATGTGCAACCAGAATCATTCTGTAAAGCATTTTCATACTAACATTAGCTCTTTTCATTCTAAATGAATCTTATTTTCTCATGAACACTTTTCTGTTTCCAAGAAGATACAAGAGCTTTGGGACCCTCTGCTTAGAGTAGAATAATTAGAATCTTCTTACATAGTAAGCTTTGTGCTCACTATTCTTTAACTGAAGCAGTTAAAACTAATACAAGTATGAGAAACACATACAGTAGAAAACCTGTCCTTTTGAAAAAATTCATAATTAATTTGTGATTGATTCTCAGGTTTAAGGTATTATTTTTTCCAAGATAAAATTACTTGAAAAATGTTTTGAAAATTTATGAGTATATCCAAACACTAAGTGAAAAAGAAAACAGCAGTTTTAATACCTTCATGTTTGGAGATGCTTGATGAGTAACTGGGCAGCTTATCTCACTCACTGTCTGTGTCCTTAAATACAGTTCTGTGCAACCTAGATACCAGCTGGACAATAGGAATCCATCTCAGGTACAGCACTGCTATATTTTTGTTAATTTTTCTCTTTTCCCCTTTAATATAAAACAGTTACCTTTTACACACAAAGTTCCCATTAAATATGAAACAGAATGATTGCCAACATGACCTTAAAGGAGTATACAAGCAAAGAGTGAGGCCCAGATCCTGAAAGCATCCTCACATGGCAACTTGCCCACTCTCTGCCCTCTCTGCATTGACCTGATTGTGCTTCTTGTCCAAAAGCCTGGACTCATACTATGGGTCCAAGTCTACCTCAAGGTTAAAGCCTCAGTCTAGTATTCCAATTTTAAATAACCTCTTTGCCCTGTGCTCATTAAGCTTGCTTTATGTCTAAATGGATTATAAAATTCATGCAACAGAAGAACCTTGTTCTATAAAACCTCACCATTATATTCACTGGACTATAATGTACATCAATTCTACCAGCTATTCTTTATTTGGATGCCTAGTTTCCATTCTTCTTCTTTTAGTAAGAATGCCAGGATTCACTTTGGGAAAATAACCTCTCCTCATATTTTTGTGCAGTCAAGGTGTTTGTTCTCTGTCAGTCAAGAGGACAAGTTGGGTCAACTGAGTTCTTTCTTTAGACTCAGAAATTTTTCAAACTCAATACAAGGATAAAAAAGTGGTCAGAGCTTGTTATTTTTGGAAGGAGTACTCTGATGGATTTGTTACATTGGGTCTTAGAGTCTTGGTCACAGTTTTTTCCCTGAGTCCCCTCTTTAGCCTTCTTGTAAATTTTGAACTACAAAATATCTTTATAATACATTATTTTCTCTTTAAGTTACCCAGAATTGATTTTGTTGCTTGTAACAAAAAAGTTTTAGCTGAAATATGTTGCTTTCTTGAGCGTAGGTCTGAACTGCATCTATCTTCCTTACAGAAAAATCAACATAATTACTTCTGAATGTATACTTTTGGGAAAATTTTGAGTTTTAGAAATGGTTTCAGGGAGGATTAGGATATCAGCTTGCATTTTAGGCCATGTTAAAGAGAAGGGTACTTTAAAATATAAGATTCCTGGTCATGTAATAAGTATTTGTTTAGGTGCCTATAAAGTGCATATTTCTATGTTAGATTAAGAGGAAGATATAAAAGATTCACATCTCCATACTGAAGATTTAACAATCTAATGAGATTATGTTAGACATAACCACAGAAAGTTTTTTCTAACAGGTAAAATGTTTTAAATAAAAATTAAATCATAATACAAAAAGTGTCATAAGGCAAGCACAGGCTTACTGCCCAAGTGAGAGACGGTGATAAGAAGTGCTATGATTCAGAGGAAGGTGAGACACCTATGCTTGAATGATCTAAGAAGGCTTCATAGAGATCTGGAGGAGACTGGGTTGAACTGGGGCCAAAAAGCATGGGGTGTACAGTTGAGTAGCATTTTTAATTTAAGCATTTCCCTCAACTCTGCAAAGCATACCAAACCAAAAGAGAGGACAGCAGTAGAAGATACACAGTAATTCCCGAACTGGCTTCTGGCACACTGATACCTCACTCCTTTTACATCCTTCAACTCAACTCTCACGTTCGCTTTCTTTCGGTTTGTTCAGATCAAATGACTTGGTAACTCCTTTGATCAAATCTCAGGGCTATTGGTCTCCCCATTTACTCACAGGTTGAAAACTGCCTCCTTTCTCCTATTGTTTTTTTTTTTTAATATTGATTTTAAAGTGTCTTCTTTAATGGGGTATGCCCTTCTTCCAACTGGTTCCTCCCCTGATAGAAGACTGGCCTTTTGTGTAGCACCTCCTGGGTATGTGCCAAGCTTCTCTCCTTCACAGTCCCCATAAGTTGTACTCAAAAACTGGGAGGAGTTGGAGAGATTGAAGGAAAGAGACTCAAGAGTGATAAAGTACAGGGAAAATAGCATGAAGCCAAGGGCAGAGGTAGAAAGTACATGATGGATTCAGGAGAGCAGCTCTGATTGAGTTGACAGGATTGAAAGGAGGAATTGTGAAAAGTTAAAATAATATAACAGGTTGGAGTTGATAAGAGTGTTGGCACCAGAATAATCAGTATAGATAAAATCCAATGGTTTTTAAGCAGCAGTATCTATATAAACATTGACTGGATTTTAGAAAAATTAACTTGGGAGGGTTCTGACCCATAGATTGGAAACAAGAAACTCTTGCAGTAACCTAGATACAAAGGTTGGCTAGATGGTAACAGCAAATAAGTGACTGACATGAGAGGCATAATAATGCTCCTAAGACCCCAGATGGTTTTTATTGTGCTACTCTTATGCAGAATAAATTACCAGTAATTATATATTTCAGAGTAAGCCATCAATAATAAAAATTATTATAAATAATTATTCAATAACTTTAATTATTGAATAATTTAAAATTATTCAATATTTTATCCAGGTTGGTTTTCAAAAATAGACTGATTCATCAAAATTCTTCTGTTTGAGACACATGGACATAGAATTACAAGTACTGTTACCAAAATGGTGACATAGGAGACACCAACCTCCATCCTCCCACAAAGATCAACCATGAGGCAATTATGAACAAAAACAGCTCTGGAAGAGCTCAGGAGCCCATTTAAGAAACTTCAGCAAAACAGTGGAAGAAAAAACCTGAGAACACAAAATTGGAATGAAGAACTGCTTTATTTTGCCTGTATTACCCCAGCATCCAGGCTGGCACTGCTCATTACCAAAAGGAAACTCCCCAGCTGAAAAGATTTTCCTTTCCTGGGAAAGGGAGAATGGGTGAGTAAGCAGCTTACCCAGAGTTTGGGGGCACTCCAACTGGGCCTGAATGACCCAATTCAGTTTCACAGAACAGAGTGGTAAAGCTAAGACAAATGGAAGAGCCTGGAAACAAAGAAGGAAAGCAGACTGGACCAACATCAGCCCTGAAGTGAGAACAACTATGGATTCCAGTGATCTGCCCTGGACAGAACCCTTAGAACTTTTGCCACTGAAGAAACCAGTGGGTACCATGGACACTGAGGACCTCCTGCAGATTTCATTAGTTTTATTCCCAGGTAGTAGCATCTGTAGGCATCCATCCTAAGTCCTTTCCTGTTTCCTCTTCCTTGCTCCTGCCAGGTCCCAGGATTCTCACACACAGCAGCCATCCCAGCCTTCTATCACTGTGTGAGAGGCCAGCTTAGATCCCCACAGCTGACCCCCACCACCATGCCCACACTTGATGCCCACCTTTCCAGCAGGGCCCCTGCACACTGCTGGCCTGATGCTTGTCACAGCCCCCACTGCTGTATTTGCCTCCACGGTGAGACCCTGTAGCCATGGACGTGCACACCAATAGCCAAGGCCACCAGAGCTGTGCATTGGCTCAGTTGCCATCTTATCTCCTACTCTTAATGATCTCCTGTTCTCCTTATCTCCTGCATCACTGGGCTCAGCTCCAGCTGCCTGTTTACCCATGCACCTGCATCACCCCTGCCCAACCCCTGCTGTTGGTCTCTACGACTGTGCATGTGCCTGTGGTGGAATCCTGTGGTCACAGGCGTGCACACAGATAAAGTGTGTGTCAGGACCCCCACAGCTGCCAGTAATTATATAGTTGACCCTGGGTCTTGCAGCTGGCCCTGGCATTAAGTGGGAGTCTTCCACCGGCCCTACTCTAGCCAGGTACTTGCAGCTAGGGTCCACAGCCGAGTGTGTACACACTGCCTACTCGAGCCACCACCACTGTTTGTCCTAGTCCCCAGCTGTTGGGGACTATTAGTGCTGCTGAGAATCCAAACAGTCCTAGAAAACACTGTGGACACCCCTCAGGGTTTGTCAAGGATTAAACACTTGTTGATGAACCCAGCAGCTCAAGCTGAAACATCACATTCCCCTATACTTGAAGCAGACACATGCTCCAGCTCTCGTTGCCCTGCACCTCTAATCCTGGGGTCACAGCATGCTCCAGAATGCCTCTACCTGCAGGCAAAGATCTTTTCTTACTGAAGTTAAATACATAAAATCTGAAAGAACTGTACTTCTTCAAATACATAGACATCTACACAAAGCTACAGGGATTACAAAGAATGAAGCAAATAAGACACCAACCAAAGTAGTAAGCTTCCAGGATTTGACACAGAAGAAGTAGAGATATGTGAAATGCCTTCAAAATAAAAACTTAACCCAAAGTTAGCAGAAGGAGGGATATAACAAAGATCAGAGTAGAAGTAAATGAAATCTAGAAGAGAAAAACAATAGAAAAGATCAATGAAACTAAGTTTTTTTTTTTTGGAAAGAAACAAAAATGGACAAAGCTTCAGCTGAAAAAAGGAGAGAAGAACTCAATTATGAGTTAAAGGATAGACATTACAACTCATACTGCACACACATATAAACAGCACAAAGAATATTATATGCCATCAAACTGAACAACTTGTAAGACATGGATAAATACATAGAAACAGACAACCAGGTCTGAATTATGAAGAAATAGAAAATCTGAACAGACCAATAACAAGAAACTGAATCAATCAGAGCTCTGTGATGACCTAGGTAGGTGAGATGGAGGGTTGGGAGTGGATATGTTTACACATAGCTGATTCACTTTGCTGTACAGCAAAAACTAACACAACATTGTAAAGCAATTATATGCCAATAAAAAAATAAATTGAATCAGTAATCAAATGAACAAATAGCCATGTTCATGGATCAAAAGAGTTTTTATTGAAATGTCCTTACTTCCCAAAGCCATCTATAGATTCAATGCATTCCCATCAAAATTCCAATGGCATTTTTCAGAGAAATAGAAAAAAATAATCCTAAAATTCATATGGAACTACAAAAGATCCCAAACAGACAAAACAATCTTGAGAAATAGTAAAGCTGGAAGCCTCGCTATATTATGAAATTATGGTAATTAAAAGAGAATTATATTGGCATAAAAAAGATACATAGATCAGTGGGACAGAATCAAAAGCCCAGAAATAAACCCATGCACATATGATCAACTAATATTTGACAGTGGAGCCAAGGATACTGAAAGGAGAAAGGATATTTTCTTTAATGAATGGTGATGAGAAAACTAGATATTCACTTGCAAAAGAATGAGAGCCCCCAGCTTACATGACTTACATTATTGTCTTGAAATGGATTAAGGACTTAAACATAAGGTCTATAAGCATGCTGCTGCTGCTAAGTCACTTCAGTCGTGTCTGACTCTGTGCGACCCCATAGACAGCAGCCCACCAGGCTCCCCCGTCCCTGGGATTCTCCAGGCAAGAGTACTGGAGTGGGTTGCCATTTCCTTCTCCAATGCATGAAAGTGAAAAGTGAAAGTGAAGTCGCTCAGTCGTGCCCGACCCCTCGAGACCCCATAGACTGGAGCCCACAAGGATCCTCCCTCCATGGGATTTTCCAGGCAAAAGTACTGGGGTGGGGTGCCATTGCCTTCCCGGGTCTATAAGCATAAAAATCCTAAAAGAAAGTGTAGAAGGTAAGCCCACTGACATTGGTTTTGGCAATGATTTTCTGGATCCCAAAGCACAAGCAACAAAAGCATAAATCAGAAAGTAGGAGTACATCAGACTGAAAAAACATCTGAAGCACAGCAAAAGAAACAATCAACAAAATGCAAAGCCAAGCTACAGAATGAGAGAAAATATTTGCAAATCACATATCTGATACAGTTAGTATCTAAAATATGGAACTCATAATTCAATTTCAAAAATACTCCAAAACAGTCCAATTTTAAAATGGGCAGTAATCTTAAACATTTTTCAAAAATAAATACAGAAAAGCTAAGCAAGTATGTGAAAAGTTTCTTAACATCACTAGCAATTAGGAAAATGCAAATATAAACCACAATAAGATATCACTCCCTAACAGTTAGAATGCATATTTTCAAAAAGAAAAGGTAAATAAATTCTGATGAGAATGTGAAGTAGAGGGAATATTGTTACCTTGCTGGTGAGAATGCAAATTGGTGCGGTCCCTCTTGAAAATCATATTGAGGTTCCTCAAAAAATTAAAAATAAAACTCTCATGTGACCCAGCAAATCCACCCATGGATATATCTCCAAAGAAAATTAAGTCGCTATCTCACAAAGAGATATTTATACTCCCATGCTTATTGCAGTACTATCTACAATAGCCAAGACATAGAAACAACTTAAGTGTCCATTGATGGATGAACACAGAAAGAAAACGTGACAAATATATCTATAATGGGCTACTATGCAGGCAGAAAAGGAGAAAATCCTGGCATTTGCAACAACATGGGTGGTCTTTGAAAGTGCAAGAGAGAGAAAGACTCATACTGTATGATCTCATATGTGAAAGCTGAAAACACTGAACACATATAAATACAAATTAGAATGGTGATTGCCAACGGCTGAGGGGTGGGGGAAATACAATGTTGGTCAAATGTTAAAACTTTTAGTTAAAAGAGTAAATTCTGGGGATCTAATGTTCAGTATGGCAACTATAGCTAATGATACTGTATTCTATACTTAAAAGTTGCTATGAGAGTAGAGTTTTAATGTTCTCACCATAAAAACAAGTACAAAATAGTAATTATGTGAGGTATAGGATGTGTTTACTTATCTGGTAAGCATTTCTTTCTTTTGCTCGTGTGTGTGTGTGTGTGTGTGTGTGTGTATCAAATCATCACATTGAATACTAAATTTTTACATTGTTATATGTCAACTATATTTTAATATACTTTAAAAAAGGAGTAATCAGTACTGTAATATTACAGTAACTCACATTCTGAAGCCTACTTGAAGGTTTCTTCTAGACAGGAATATTTTCTCCAATTTTAATATAGTTTTGAGCGTTACCTGTATGCCTTGGCCTCTTTAGAGGGCAGATTAGTATATTTTTTTTAATGATTAAGAATAATAGTCTTCAAATATCTTCAGTAATGTGATATGAATCGCATAGGATGATATTTACCTAGTCACATTATAGTTTTGATTAAAGGTTTTCAAATCCACCGATGGAGGCAAGGAAAGCACATAAAATTCTGAAGTAAGCCTCAGAAATTAATATTCATGCTGCTGCCATATTCAGAAAGACAAATGCTGTATCATTTTTCCAGGAATCATTTCAACTGTTTATGAGCAGGGGACACATGGCAAATAAGCCTTACTCCATAAGGGAGGCCTGCATCTTCTCCTTTCTGTGCTGGTTTCACCATCCTGCACTTCCCCCTTACATAAACACAGATACAACCAGGGCAGGTGCTGAATGAATCACTTAAAATGTTTTTATTTTTTAAACAAACTAGAAGATATCTCATTTCTGTTAGTAAAGTTCATACTTCATTTTCAAAAAATTCAGGCTAGAGATGAAATTCATAAAACTACAGCAATTTTAAAAACACATCCAAATATCACCACCAAGATATTTAGTGTTTAATGTATAGGCCTCTACACATTTTCACAAACTTAGATACATATGAACTTATAAGAATTTTAAAGAGTTGGAAATTTTAAAATAAGTGGAAATATTTCAAACACATGCCTCTCTTTGGCAAGTATTTTCAAATACATATACATACACCCATTCCAGTTGTGACTATAGGAGCAATTCATGAACAGACATGTGAGGCTGCTTATGATGAAACTGAATCTCATGGGAGCCTGCCCCAGAACCAGAGGCTGAGCTAGTAAGCCTTTGCAACTAAGGGTTTCTATACACTTTTTATTTAAAAGTGTTCCCCTAGGAGGATCAATACTTGGAAGCAAGGCTGGTTGATGATTTTGTCTTTACTACCTCAAAGCAGCAGCACACAAAACCCAGCTTCATTTCTCTGTTCACTGGAGTCAATTCAATTAAATAGTATATCCTCCAGATGTGAGAGTTGGAACCTTTTACCAGCAACAGTGCCTTCACTGCTGAGAAAGAGGGGGTCATGCAGAGAGAGAGAAAATCCAAGAAAGCTCTGTAAGATGAACCAAATATAGCACTCAGCTGCCAGCTGACAGTTTTAAGAAACAAGTGACCTTAGGTTACTCTAACCATGAGTCTATCTAAAATACATAAAAACATAAAAATCAATTTTACTAACATAGAAATAATGGGAAGAAATGCATCAAAATTCAATAATTGTTTATCTCAAGACTGTGACCTTATTTTTTTCTTCTTCCTGTATTTTTCCAATTCCTACAAAGAACATGTTACTTTTGCAATCCAAGGAATAAGTACTAGATTTTAAGAAAATAAATATTCTATAGTGCAATGTGTTCCCCCAATACATCAGGAGACACAGACCCCTTTAAATTGTACAGCCTGATGAAATGTGGTTAAGCAGCTTACCTTCATCAGCCGACTGCACAGAGCTGGTCTGTGATTATTGACTAGTGTGTACTGAGATTTGGTTCATGGTTGCTGTTTCTTTATCCCAAACCAGAAATGACTGGTGCAAAGATTTAAAAACCAGATACAGACACAAATGAATGTCCACATCCACAAAGGTGGATGCAGCTCCCTAGAGCCCTCCTCCGCTTTGGAGGGACACCCAAAAAGAGCTAGCCATAGGCAGAGTGAGCAAGCAGTGAGATCATGGGGATCTAGAGCTGTGAGCTGGTTGTCTTTCATATCTTTGGAGGCCACGTCACAATATCAGACTTACTTACTACCA